>JARGCU010000030.1:18115000-19590833 GCA_029227775.1 Morpho helenor | reverse complement strand
ACAAATTTGGGTAAGTACTCGCCATTAAACAAGTTAATGATGGCCTTCAATGAAATAAACTCCAGTGATGTTGATATTTTCCACGATTCCTATTATAGTTATAAGAATAAAGTTTATTCAATTTTGTTTTAACACTTAAAATTTTCTGTAGTTCTTTGTTTATAATTATTATATTTTTTTTTATTATTTTATTCTTTTCTGTGTTAGTTCCCAAATATTTTAAAATTTTACTCTTTTTACTTTTACTTTGTACCAAACCAATGTTTATTTTTATTTTTATTGTTTTTTTTTGAATGTTGTATATGCCTGTAATAGTATTTTAAATAGATTAAGACTGTATAAATTACATGTAAAAAACAAATATGTATGTTAATAATACTGTTGGCATGTCTTACTAAATAAATAAAATAAATAAATATATAAACAAAAGTTTGTTTGATTGATTGCACGCGTTAATCTCAGGAACTACTGGACCGATTTGAAAAATTCTTTGAGTGTAAGATAGTAGATTTATCGAGGAAGGATATATATAACAATACGCTAAGATGAATAGGAGAGTAGTAGCAATAGAAAAATATTACGAAAACGGAAATATTTAAAGCTTTCCGTACGCTAAGTAAACGGTGATGGTTATTCAAAAATTATTACAAAATTGTTCCCCTATAGAAGTTCTAAACAAAAGTCCGCGACAGCATTGCTTTTAAGGTTAACCCACTTTAACCATTTCTTATGGTTATCAAGAGACTATATAACGGTTTTAATCTTTCCACTCGGGCGGAGATGCTGGCGATTGCTAGTCATACATAAAGTGTATAGTTGCTAATAAATTTCATACTTAATTTATCTATGATTTAATGATTACAAGACATAAAGTGATACTATTAAACCGCTATTATATTTATTATATACTTTTTGTGCCAGCTGTGATAGCTCAATGGTAATACCGTGAGACACTTTCGAAGAGAATGATCTCTTCGAAAGTGTCTCACGGTATTACCACCGAGCTATCCCAACCCACCCATGAGGGTTCAAATCCCGGGCAGGCACCTATGAGTTTTTATTAAAAACTTATGTGTCCAATTGATAATTGCAATTTATCACACGTTTTCCAGTGAAGAAAAACGTCGTGAAGAAACCTGCATATCTCTAGAAAATTCTGGGGATATGTGTAACCTAACAATCCGCATTGGAGCAGCGTGGTAGGTCTTAGCTCCAACCCTTCTCTCCAAGAACGGTGAGAGGAGACTTATACACAGCAGTGGGATAGTAACAGGCCGTTACTTTACTTTTTTACTATACTATTTGATACGGATTAGCCCGCGTAGAAATCATTGTGTTACAAAGATTTTCCCGAGTAAATCCCGAACCCGCGGGAATTATAGGGTAAAAACATCCTTCTCTATCTGTTCTTTCAGAGAATATACTATTGACTTAAACCTTTCGCAATATCCACTACAAAATTGCTATAAAATATAAATCGCATTGCGATTTTGTCGTAGAGTCTATCTGCTGATGATTATTCACTTACGGGGCGAAACGATTGTTGATTTTGTGGCGGTGAATGTGTGCAGTGTGTATTGTTGTGTTTTTGGGTTTGGTGAATTTTTACGAATTCTACATAAATCATTTATGAGAACGGATACTACACTCTAAATTTAGCAATACATATGTCTCTAATATTTTATTTTATTTATTTAAATAAGTTAATATTTTTTTGAATTTTGAAACGGCTCAAACGATTTTCATGAAATTCTGCACGTAGAGCCTCTTGTTCTTTAGGGGGAAAATCGATCGAGCTGTTTAAACTTTTGTTTAATATAATATAATTATATGAGAAATGAAATATACTAAAATTTAATGAGAAACCAAAGGATAGTTACGGTGTCAATTGCAAAGTCATGATAGCAATTGCGTAACTGGCAGTCTGGAATTCAGAATATTAAATATAAATAAATAAATAAATATATGAGACACTTACACACACGGTCGTCCGTCTCCAAAGTAAGTAACTTAATACTTGTGTTACGGGTGACAGACAACTGGTGAATATATACTTATATATTTTTTAAATACATACTTAAATCTAAATATACACCCAGGCTCAAAGGCCAACGAATTCATTTATAGAAAATGTTGGCCCTCGGCGGGAAACGAACCCGCGACCCGCGGAGCTGAAGGCAGGGTCACTACCCACTGCGCCAACGAGCCAGTCGGATGGTTTCAAGATAAAATCTTTAAAAAAATATATTTTTAATTGCATATTTTTCATAAATTAAAAGAAAAACTAAGGTTCTGTCACCTAGGTACTTTTCTTTTATCGCAGATAATGTGTGATCTGTGGACATTTTCAACTCAAGTTGTAATATATTCTATATCAATTTAATAGTTCAGCACTCTACAATAGATGGCGCCAGTGATTTTTATCATCAGAACACAAGGAATAATTTTTGTCTAACCAACGTATGAAGCGGTTTAAAATTTAATTAATTCATTTCATTTTATTCAATTTGTAAATTGAATTGTAATTATTAAAATAATATTTTTATACATGATGATTGTAAATTTCTTAATAAATATTTTCAGCAATAATATTTAACATTAACGTATTCTATATTTATTCATAAAATTTCATTGCAGTGATAAAAACAAGATAATGTAAAACGTACGTACAAATATAGTCGTGTTATCAGAGATTGCGTGTTTCTAAGGTATAAAATACATACTATATCCTAACGGCTAATTTTCTAAACGTAGACTATATTAACACCCTCCTGTCCTTGTCCCACTCTAAGTGGGGTCAGCACGAAATGTTATAAACATGTTGTCACATGATTTGTCTATTTTACGACCTGCAGCCTGCCTGACGTCAACTTACCTCAGTCGCCCTTTGTGACACCTTAGTAAGAAAGAACCTTCGTCAATAAATGGACTATTTTACACTCAAGAAATCTTTCAAATCGGTCCAGTAGTTTGGAGATTAGCGCGTTCAAACAAACAAATAAACTCTGTAACTTTATACATATACTAGCAATTGCCAGCGGCTCCGCTCGCGTGGAAGGATTAAAATTGTAATATAAGAGTAGTATTTTGATAACAATAAAAATGGTTGAAGTGGGTTAACCTTAAAAGCTAGAAATGTGATATCGTGGACTTTTATTTAGAACTTTTAGAGGGGAACAATTTTGCAATACATGATTTTTGAATAACAATCACCGTTTACTTAGCCCACGCAAGGAAAGTATTAAATTTTGCTGTTTTCGCAATATTTTTTTATTGCTGCTCCTCTCCTATTCATCTTAGCTTGATGTTATATAACGTATAGCCTTCCTCGATGAATGGACTATCTTACATTTAAACATTTAAAGAATTTTTCAAAACGGTCCAGCAGTTCCTGACATTAGCGCGTTCGAACAAACAAACACTCTTCAGCTTTATATATGAGTATAGATTGTTATCAATTGCCACGTTTTGATGCTAAATGTAATTCAATTTTAAATTCAATACGGTTATAAAATCCAAGATTAGACATATGAATTGAAGAGAATTGAATTGACCGGCCGTAAAAAAGTCGTCCATAAAATGTTTATCGCGAACAAAAAGCTTTCCGGGTATCCGCTGCCGTTTCTTGCTCACCAATCACGACCGTTCGCGTGACGCGACGCAATATATGAAAGCAATTTTCTCTTGCTTTTAGAAATGTTCTTGTTGATCCGCCTAGATATTATTATACACTCTAATTCATATAGAACTTCTCTAGCTAGCTTATTTAGCTTTTACCCGCAATTTCGATTGCGTGGACTGTTGTCGCTAGATAATAGATGGCGCTTTTCAATGTCATCTTATTCCTGTAGAGTTAACGGGATTTCTATAGCCTTTATGTTACCCCGGTATATAAGGAATAACTGTGCCAAATATCATCGATATCGGTTCAGCGGATTCGCCGTAAAAGAGTAACAAAAATACATCCAAACTTGCGCATTTATAATAGCTTTTACCAGCAACTTCATTTGCGTTGATTGTTGCTGATAAGTTGATAATAGATGGCGCCTTTCAATATTAACTTTTCAATTTCAATATTCCTGTAGAGTTAACAGGATTTCTATAGCATATATGTTACCCCGGTATATAAAGAATATTTGTGCCAAATATCATCGATATTGGTTCAGCGGACTTATTTTGACTTCAACTACTTAAATTTTAAATTAGCCAAATCATATGACAGCATGTTTATGACATATTGTGCCGACCCCACTTAGTGTGGGCAGGAAGATGATGATGTGTTGAAACTGATCACTTGTAAAAAAAACTCGCCTACTTGGAACTTCAGTCGCGTTTGTCACGTAAACCAGCGGAGATACACTAAAGTAATGTATTAAAGAATTGTAGATCTACAAAAATACTACAAAAAAGTCTTGAATAATATGTCTCTATCTCTTATACTTAACTCACAATAACTACTTTTATAAAAAATTTAAATACACTGATTTCCACGCGAACGAAGCCGCTCATCCTTAAAATCCTTTTCAATTCGCTCTTTCCGATTACACATTCTCTAAAGGAATTAAAGCAGAGTCGTTCCGTTATGGCATTGTTTGAGCAGCACGTTGGCCCGTGCCAGGGATCTATTTCCATAATTCAACTTCACGCCCACGCTAACTCATTCTTACATACATAACCATCATTGTTTGCATTGGTAAATAAATATACCTTAATCCAATGGTATAGGGTACAATATTCAACAAATTACGCAAGTCACTTGCACGACGAGGGAGGTATTCGCATAATATCTTATTTTAAGCGTATGCTTATTAAATTGTAAGGAAGTTTAGTCTGTTGGGACTCGGTAATGATAAAATCTTGCGCTATAAGTTGTTATAAGCTGTGGTAGCCCAGCGGTAACACCGTTCGAGCAACCGCCGAGTTTCTTGCTGGCTCTTCTCGGTAGGAACGGCTTTCCGAACCAGCAGTAGAGTTGACGATTTAAAGGCACTTGTTTACAAGTTTATTTGAATAAAGAATATTTTGAATTTGAATTTGAATTTGACTCTTTAGAGGAGATCACGGGTTCAAACCCGGAGAGACACCAATGAATTTTTCTGTTGAAACTTATGTGTCTAATTGATAGTTGCAATTTATCACACGCTTTTCGGTGAAGGAAAACATCGTGAGGAAACGGGCATATCTCCAGAGAATACTAGAGATATGTGTAACCTACCAATCCGCACTGGAGCAGCGTGGTAGGCTCCAAACCTTCTCTCCAAAAACGGAAAGAAGAGGCCTATTCTCAACAGTGGGATAGTAACAGGCCGCTACTTACTTTAGTCTGTTACAATGTCTCTTCGAACTAGAAGTTACTGAGTTGTGTTCTGTTGTTCAAATTTTACTTACAATTTTCAATTGTGTTCTAAATATTAATCATCATCTCATCATCTTCCTGCCCTTATCCCACTCTAAGTGGGGTCGGCACAACATGTCATAAACATGCTGTCACATGATGCTGCGTATTTTACGACCGGCCGCCTGCCTGACATCAACTTACCTTTGTCGTATTTTATGACACCTCTTTAAGAAAGAGGGTGATCTATTCTACTAAACCAGATACCACACGGTGGGTCAACTTACCTTTGTCGCCTTTTACGACACCTCGGTAAGAAATGAGGGTGGTCTATTCTACTCAGCCAGATACCACACGGCGGGTCAACATACCTTTGTCGCCTTTTACGACACCTCGGTAAGAAATGAGGGTGGTACTATTCTACTCAGCCGAATACCACACGACTAAGTAGGCTTTCAGTGTATTTAAACTTTTTTAACAATATTTAAACTGGTTAAAAATTTTATTTCATAATGGCAAAGCAAAAATTGATTGCGAAATTTTATTATAGAATCTATGGCTCAAACCTTTAAATACTTTTGCAAGGTGCAAAGCAAGGTTTCCATACAATCACCTATCTAGTCATTTCTGAGTCTATAAAGAACATTTATGACCCGTTAGCGCAGTGGCAGTAGTGACCCTGCCTTCAGCTCCGGATCTTCGGGTTCGATTCCCGCCGAGTAACAATATTTCCTTTAAATAAATTTGTTAGTCTTCGAGTCTGGGTGTATATTTGTATTTTAGTATGTATTTATAATTATATATGTATATATTCATCAGTTGTCTGTCACCTCTAACAGAAGTATTAATTGTGTGTAATGTGTAGTGTCCTATATATTTATTAATATAAATTTAGTTTTAGTTTGTAATTACATCCGATTCTTTTCGAATTCTTTTGAAGAGTTTATTTCTGCTTCTTCTCAGTAAGAGCAAAATTTCTAACTAGTTGTAGCTTCATAATTCTTAGTTAATGTATAGAACCGGTTATACTCACGTGTTATTCTATCGGGTTAGCCCGACTAGTTTCGAACCCCATCCGGGGCACTTATTCCTGAGCTCTTTACACGACGTTATCGCGGTGGAAAGTGGAATGGGTTCGAAACTAGTCGGGCTAACCCGATAGAATAAGACGTGAGTATAGCCGGTTCTATACATTATCTATGAATACTAATCAGGATAGTTTAAATTTAAAAATTCATTAATCTTATTGATCCTTGACGATTCAAAAGTGCTTGAACGAGCTTTTTTGAATAAAGATTATTTTGATTTGATTTTTACGATGTTTGTATATAAGCTGTGGTAGCCCAGCGGTAACACCGTGCGCCTCTTTCGAGGAGGTCTAGGGTTCAAACCCCGGGCAGGCACCAATGAGTTTCTAGTAAAACTTATGTGTCAAATTGATAATTGCAATTTATCACACGCTTTTCGGTGAAGGAAAACATAATGAGGAAACCTGCATATCTCTAGAGAATTCTGGGGATATGTGTAACCTACCAATCCGCATTGGAGCAGAGTGGTAGGTCTCAGCTCCAATCCTTCTCTCTAAAAACGGAGAGAAGAGGCCTATGCCCAGCAGTGGGATAGTAACAGGCCGTTACTTACTTGTTAAACGTATTTATTAAAAGTGCATTAAGAAATATGATCTTACAAATTATAAAAATACAATAAAATTCTGAAGAAATTCCTCTTTTTTGTACACATGCACAGACATGTCGTAAAATACTTTATAACGATTGTCATATCTATTAATTATCATTAATATCCGCCGGGTGTTCTTAACACTAAAGTATTGTAATGGCAATAAAATTTTACAGTCGAAAAATATACTATAAAGCACAGGTCGCCCTAGGTAGGGCGGTTGGGCGGGCGCCGATCGATAGTGAAGACCGCCCACCGTATAGTGGGGCTGCTAAAATAGCGCAATACAAAATGTATAAAGCCAGAAGGTATTTTGCTATTTAAATTTTTGTGCATATAAAACTGCCTTAGCCGTGTGTTATCCTGCTGAGTAGAATAGACCATTTCTTACCGAAGTGTCGTAATAGGTGATTAAGGTAAGTTGACCCGCCGTGTGTTATCCTGCTGAGTAGAATAGACCATTTCTTACCGAAGTGTCGTAAAAGGTGATTAAGGTAAGTTGAGCCGCCGTGTGGTATCTGATTGAATAGAATAGACCAACCTCATTTCTTACCGAGGTGTCGTAAAAGGCGACTAAGGTAAGTCGACCCGCTGTGTGTTATCGGGCTGAGTAGAATAGACCATTTCTTACCGAGGTGTAATAATGACTAAGGTAATTTGACATTAGGCAGGCGGCCGGTCGTAAAGTACTTAGCCAAATCATGTGACAACATGTTCATAACATGCTGTACCGATCCCACTTAGTGTAGGATAAGGGCAGGAGAATAATATTTATATATTTTATTGCATAGAGAGAGTACATGCAAATAGGATTTGGGCCAACGCCTTTTACGACACCTAGGTAAGAAATGAGTGTGGTCTTGGTCTATTCTACTAAGCCGGATAACACATGGCGATGATAATTGAAACAATATTTTTAATAAATATCGCATAATCTTTATCTTTAATATTTAAATGAGTTAATTTTGTATGCACATATACATACATATATATATATATATATATATTAGGAATCGCGAATGCTGAATTTCAGAAAAATTCAATCATTCAATTGGAGGAGAAAAATCTATCTAGCTAGATTTTATTTCAAAAAATTCTATTTATCCCTGTTTTTGGGCATTACAAAATACTAGAATTTATATTGAGTTGAATTTTTGCCATTAACTGTCAACTCAGCGTAGATTATTCGGCGAACGGGTGATCGCGAGAAATGAAAATACCTAGGATCTCGCCCCACCTACCCTATTATTTTTTCTTTTTTAAAAATATTAATGTTTTAAGTTCGCAGCTTACAAAAGTAATAATATTATTTTGCTATAATCCGAAAAATAATATTCTCATTACTTTTGTATTATGGACCTCCGCAAAGTAACGCCTAATTCTATAAATTATTCGCAGTTTACACAAAACATGTGAACGTTTATAAATATAGCTAAATACTAAAACGTCAAAAATGTAGTTTAATGAAGCGGAATGCAAACATGTCAAACTAATAAAATAATTTCTATGTTAAGTCCCATGGTACCGC
The DNA here is from genome assembly GCA_029227775.1 of Morpho helenor. NCBI lineage: Eukaryota > Metazoa > Arthropoda > Insecta > Lepidoptera > Nymphalidae > Morpho > Morpho helenor. Next base: position 19,582,293 of record JARGCU010000030.1, on the reverse strand, counting down.
TAAATAAAGGAGCAAAAGCTATGTAATTCGAGTAATGTTTGCTTTTCCCATAATATTTGGTAAACGATGGGTCGAGGGTGGCGTAACAGCGCTTCGTCCAGAAAAAAGTGCGCCATTCTAATAGATCGCAAAGTAACATTTTTTTAAGTAAGCAAATATATAATGTTTATAATAATATTACTATTAAATAAATAAATAAATATATGGGACACTTACACACACGGTCGTCCGTCCCCAAAGTAAGTAACTTAATACTTGTGTTATGGGTGACAGACAACTGGTGAATATATACTTATATAATTTTTAAATACATACTTAAATACAACTATACACCCAGGCTTAAAGACCAATAAATTCATTTATAGAAAATGTTGACCCTCGGCGGGAATCGAACCCGCGATCCGCGGAGCTGAAGACAGGGCACTATTTATGAATGACTCATCATCCTGCACTTATCCCACTCTAAGTAGGGTCGGCACAACATGTCGACACATGATTTGGCTACGTATTTTACGACCGGTCGTTGCCTGACGTCAACTTACCTTAACCGTATTTAACGACACCTCGGTTAAAAAGAGGGTGGTCTATTCTACTCAGCCGGATACCACACGGCTTATAGATATTCATTTAAATATTAAAGATATATTTTTTTACTGTATGCAAGAAGAAGTAATATATAAATAAATGAACAAGAAACATAAACGCGTTAACGAGACATGTGAAACCGTATGACATAAAAGGTCAAAAACATCGAACGACGCATGTTAACCGTAACGCGTTTGATAACAGGTGCAATTCCAGATGATTTAGCGATAATATTCATAAAGTGTAAAGGTTACGAGCATGTGGAATGGATTATGTCGTAATTGGTGGCGTGCTTTGTGCCGGCCTGACGCTTGGGAGTTGGCTTTAGACATTCCTTGAACACAGATGGTATTGCGTTAGCTCTTTTCAATCTTACTTGCGGTATTCATACGAGATGCCTAAGTCTATTTATTTAGGTGACAAAACTCACATAATTTTTGTGCAATAGAATAAATAATTATAAAAAAGAAATTGCTTACATGTTGTCACATATAAGGGCAAGAAGAAGATTTAAAAAAAAATTGCTGATGTATATACTAGACAATATATATATCTTTAATATTTAAATGAGTTAATATCACTACATATTATAAAACAAAGTCGCATTCTTTGTCCATAGATCCCTATGTACGCATAAAACTTTAAACGCACGCAACAGATTTTGATGCGGTTTTTTTTAATAGATAGAGTGATTCCAGAGGAAGTACGTATAATAACATTCAATACGCAGTAAAGAAATACTGTAATTTTTGTAAATAATTTTGTAAATAAGTTTCTGTAAATAATTACATTTTTTTCCGCTTACATTGCAAACGCAGGCTAAACCCTACGAGATTTATCAAAATGATGTACTAAGTATTTGTACACCTTGAAAAGGTCTACAGAAAAGTCCGCGATGGTATATGTCTATCTCTTATGGATAACCCACAATAGCATTTTTTTTAATTACACAAATTTAACGCTTGCGGGCCACGGGCAGTAATGAATAAATCAAAACTACTCGATCGATTTTAATCATTTTTTTTACACTGACTGACATGGGATATATATTTTAAACCCGTGCGGAGCAGGGGCAGGCCGCTAGTATAATATAAAAAAAATATTTACATCTATTTATTATCATTTAATGTATAATTTATATCTTTCTTAAATTATTTACACACTAGGACCATACAAATCATGTCCACGTGGAATGGTCTCAAGAATGCTGACAGCGTTTCCGCGCTGAATCGCTAAGCTGATTATTTGTGCGAAATTAATTAAGTTAATATATAAATATATTTTTGGAATCTGCAAACGGCTGCAATGATTTTCATGAAATTCAATATGAGGGTTTTGGGGGAGAAAAATGATCTAAGTAGATTTTATTTAAATAAATTACCTTGTATCCGTGTTTTCGGGTCCTAAAAATCTTCTAAAATAGCAATAGAAAGTAACTCAAATTTTTATCTATCAAATGCCAAACGATCAAATGCGATTCTCACATGTCGTTTTTATGTTTTTTTATATTTTTAGGCTATATAACATCACGTTAAGATAAAAAGGAGAGGAGCAGCAATAAAAAAAAATTGCGAAAACGGCATAATTTAAAGCTTTCCTTGTGTGTGCTAAGTCAACGGTGAAAGTTATTCAAAAATCTCTTACAGTTAACTCAAGATAAGTACTTTTATGTTCAAATTTTCAATTTGGGAAAAACTTGTGACACTGATTTCCATGCAGGCGAAGCTGCTGTCACAGCTAGTCTTTAATTGGCTGGGTTTTCTGACAGTAAATACAATAACACACAAAGAAATAATCACAATAGAAAGACATCACACTTGCATGCTCTCTCATATTCGCGATCAGATACTGTAATAAAGAAAGAACCGGGATTTTGCCGATGGAAGCATAAAGATAACTCGGTACTAAACGCGACGCAACGCGCGTCGATTACTCATCAACTTTCAACATATTACAAAGAGGATTTTTTAAAGAAAATACTTGACTCACCGAGAGATATAACCGTGACACGTTTACAGACATGTGAAAAAGTAATATTACATCCTCCTGCCCTTATCCCACTCTAAATAGGGTCGGCACATGTTATAAACATGCTGTAACATTTGACTGCGTTTTTACGACCGGCCGTCTGCCTGACGTCAACTTACCTTAGTCGTATTTTACGACACCTCAGTAAGAAATAGGGTAGTCTAGTCTACTAAACCGGATACCACACGGCGGGTCGACTTACCTTAGTCGCCTTTTATGACACCTCGGTAAAAAATGAGGTTGGTCTATTTTACTCAGCCGGATACCACGCGGTGGGTCAATTTACCTCAGTCGCCTTTTACGACACCTCGGTAAGAAATGAGGGCGGTCTATTCTACTCTGCCGGATACCACACGGCGGGTCTACTTCCTTAGTCACCTTTTACGACACCTCGGTAAGAAATGAGGGTGGTACTATTCTATTTAGCCGGACACCACACGGCTACATGTAAAAAGTAATATACTGTGACAAACATCAAGACACTGTTACATAAGTAACGGCCTGTTGCTCACCCACTGTTGGGAATAGGCCTCTTCGTTTTTGGAGAGAAGGATTGGAGCTAAGACCTACCACGCTGCAATACGGAGGAGGTCACGGGTTCGAACCCGGGCAGACACCAATGAGTTTTTCTGTTAAAACTTATGTGTCTAATTGATAATTGCAATTTATCACACGCTTTTCGGTGAAGGAAAACATCGTGAGGAAATCTGCATGTCTCTAGAGAATTCTGGAGATATGTGTAACCTACCAATCCGCATTGGAGCAGCGTGGTAGGTCTTAGCTCCAACCCTTCTCTCCAAAAATGGAGAGAAGAGGCCTATTCTCAGCAGTGGGATAGTCACAGGTCGTTACTTGCTTTCACAATTAACTCATTTAAATTAAAGATTGTACAAATACCAAAAGAAACATTAAATGCCTAAAACAAATCACCGCATAAATATTCATATATCATCCCCTCGCGACGTGAGGGATGCAATACGGTTTAATAATAAAAACATATTAGCCGCATTGCATGTCCGTCTTTCCGTGACCGGGCAGTTTTACACCTGGCCAAATGGGGAGATGGGCGGCCACAAGCCGCGGGAGGGAGACAGGAGTTTATAGGGATAATGGGGTAAAGGGAGGGCAAAGGGGGGCAAAGGCACCGTTTGTCAGCGGTCAGCTATTAATGAATGCTCCCATAATATTTATTGTACCCGCTGAGCAGTTTTGGGCAATGTCTGTAACTCATCGTTTTATAAATTAACTGTCATGACAATACGCTATTTGTTAGCGAGATAACGAACGTTTGTAAGTTCCACCATTCTAGAATATATATAACACGTTTAGTATTAAAGTGACTTAATTCAAAATTATGTTACGGCAAATTGACTAAAAAACTTATAAAGTGAATTAATATTCAAATTCAAAATATTCAAAATAAGCTTGTAAACAATTGCTCTTCAATCTTCAACTCTATTACTGGTACGGAAAACTGTTCCTACTTAGAAGAACCAGCAATAAACTCGGCGGTTGCTCTTTTAAAAATATAATTCTTATCACTAGTTACATTTAGTCAGTACTGTCTTGTACAGGGTCGAAGAGTAGCTACGTCCACGCATTCTTATCATCTAAATAATCCTCAGTAGTATAGGCTTTCTGTATTAGCCCTTTATTAATAGTATTTAATGTAAAATAATTGATATTTAATGTTACGAGTAAGTAACGGCCTGTTACTATCCTACTGCTGGGCATAGGCCTCCTCTCTCCATTTTTGGAGAGAAGGGTTGGAGCTAAGACCTACCACGCTGCTCCAATGCGGATTGGTAGGTTACACATATCCCCGGAATACTCAAGAGATATGCAGGTTTCCTCACGATGTTTTCCTTCACCAAAAAGCGTGTGATAAATTGCAATTATCAATTAGACACATAAGTTTTAATAGAAAAACTCATTGGTGTCTGCCCGGGTTTGAACCCATGATCGTCTCTAGAGATTCACACGGTCGCACCGCTAGGCCATCACAGCTTTTTTATGTTACGATGTTACGAGTAAATATTTAATATTAAAGACTTGAATGTTAAAGAGACCCATAATTTAGATGACAAAGAAATCAATAGTTTTTTAATAGTTCGTATCGTGATTTTATAGATGGCGATGGATTAGCGATTTTGAATTAGGTCACTTTAATACTAAGCAAGCATTTAATAAAAGCTGTGATGGCCTAGCGGTGCGACCGTGTGAATCTCTAGAGACGATCATGGGTTCAAACCCGGGCAGGCACCAATGAGTTTTTCTATTAAAACTTATGTGTCTAATTGATAATTGCAATTTATCACACGCTTTTCGGTGAAGGAAAACATCGTGAGGAAATCTGCATGTCTCTAGAGAATTCTGGAGATATGTGTAACCTACCAATCCGCATTGGAGCAGCGTGGTAGGTCTTAGCTCCAATCCTTCTCTCCAATAACGGAGAGAAGAGGCCTATGCCCAGCAGTGGGATAGTAACAGGCCGCTACTTACAATACTAAGCATGCGATGTATATTCTAGGTAGATTTAATGGTTGGAACTAACGGGGTTGCCATTAACACACCGTTACATCTAATACACAAAAAAAGAATGGTAAAATAAGAATGGTATTTACGGAATGTTATTGTAAACTCATTTGGTATTGTAGATATACTAGTATAATATATGTAAACGTTATATTTATGAAGAAAAATTGGAAACTCGTAATTTTTTTGCACGAACATTGTCACCTTAACTTAGTTACTCGTAAAGAGAGGGTGGTCTATTCTACTCAGCGGGATATCATACGGCGTGTCACCACTCCTCAGTTGCCTGTTACGTCAAACAGTGGTCTACTCTACTCAGCCGGATACCACACGACTGGTCGACTTACCTTAGTCGCCTTTTACGGCACCTCGGTAAGAGAGAGTGGTCTATTCTACCCAGCCAGATACCACACAGAATAAAAGTTTTTATGTTTAACTTATTACCATTATGCCCGGTTCACATTATTTCAGTCCAATAATCCAGCGAGTCAATCCAGTCCAGTGCTGGACTGGATTATATCGTTTACGTTATTCCAGTCATTAAAAGCTGTCGCATCTGTACCAATAGAAATCCACAAATAAAACAATACGTGTTCACTGTTTAGCGTGGTAGTCAAGCACTGGATTCAACTGGATTGGCCGTTCAGACTATTTCAGTGGCACTGGAATGGGCGAGCTGGAATGAAAAATAGAACGCCAATCCAGTCGATTGGATTAGATTGATCACTGGATTGGTACATTCGAGTGCAGGTTCACATTATTCCAGTAACATTCCAGCGCTGGACTGGAATGGTCGACTGGAACAATGTGAACCGGGCATTAAGGTAAAATATGTTCGTCACTCATTCTAAACATTAGTACTAAAATGGTTATATTAAAGTGACATTCCTATGTATATCATTATAATTTGACACGGAAGTAGGGCTCAAAGACTCCGTGTCACGAGGTCACAATTATCACGTGTTATTGTACTCTCTGGCTCCATTTTATTATAATAATGAAATTATTTGAGGAGCCCGGTCGCGTGTGGCCCACGTGGCCGACCCCCCGTCCATTACCTCATTAGATAGTCGTGATGATACAAACCCTTGCTGGGGAGAGTTTAACTTTTTAATTTGATGGCGTCATTGCGGTAAAACATGTTGCATTGTTGCAGGGGTGTGATTTAAAGGGATGTTATATTAACAAACTGTTATCTAAATAATTGAACTTTGACGGACCCTTTGGCTCAGTGAGTAGTGACCTTGTTTTCTGCTCCGCGGGTCGTGGGTTCGATTCCGAGGGCCAACATTTAACGCTGCCAGTATTTTAGGAACTTTACCCCATTGCAATGGAATCGATGGTTTCGATTTAATGTAAATATATTTTTATATTTATAAATTTTTATTTTTTAGTTAGTTTTAATTTGTTTTATGTTTCTTTTTATTAATGCCTGTCTTTAAAAATAGTTTAGTTAGTAAAGATATTAATGGAGATTAAAATGCAATTACAAAAAAACTTTCTTTTTTTGTAATTGCATTTTTATATCATATATAAAAAAGAGGCTGGTGATATCTGGGACTTGATCCCGGGTATTTTCACTTCTTTGGTCAACCAATTCCCAATTGTATTTTTAAATTTTTACAAATGAGAACAAAATTAACTTTTGGATTCTAAATAAATAACTTATAGAATTAGAGGTTACTTTGCTGATATCCATAATACATAAGTAATAATAAAATTATTTTGCTATAATCCGCGATGAAGTAAAATAGAGAATATATAATTCTAAATGTAGAGTGGACAATCCGTTTTCATACCTAATACATGCAGGATTCGTAAAATGATGTACAAACCTCCACCACCGCCGCCACACACAAGCACTGCATACGTTCACTATCACAATCTCATCAATCGTTTGGCTCCACAACCGAAGCATCATCAGGAGATAGACTCCACGATAAAATCGCAAAGCTTTGCGATTTTATCATTGACACTACTTTGCATTCCATTTATATTTTAGCAGTTTTTCCATTGAAAATTCCCAATTCCCTGAAAACAGGGATAATTTTTTTCTAAATAAAACCAAGCTATATCGATTTATCAATCTCCAAACCCTCTACAAATATTAAATACTTTTTAATGCTTATCTCAATAAAGTGGTATCATGTTGGTATCATTCAAGACTGACCCGTTAGCGCAGTGGGTAGTGACGCTGTCTTCAACTCCGCGGGTCGCGGGCTCGATTCCCGCCGGAGGCCCACATTGCATATAAATGAATTTATTGGTCTTCGAGTCTGGGTGTATATATTTATGTATTTAAAAAATATATAAGTATATATTCACCAGTTGTCTGTCTACCATAACACAAGTATTAAGTTACTTACTTTGGGGACGGACGACCGTGTGTGTAAGTGTCCCATATATTTATTAAGTAAGTAAGTATATGGTCTATTCTACTAAACCGGATACCACACGGTGGGTCGACTTACCTTAGTCGCCTTTTACGACACCTCGGTAAGAAATGAGGTTGGTCTATTCTACTAAACCGGATATCACACAATGGGTCAACTTACCTTAGTCGCCTTTTAAACCTCGGTAAGAAATGAGGTTGGTACTATTCTATTCAGCCGGATACCACACGGCGTCTTGTATTTATTATTACATTTATTTACCTTAGTCGCCTTTTACACCTTGGTAAGAAATAAGGTTGGTACTATTCTATTCAGCCGGATACCACACGGCGTCTTGTATTTATTATTACATTTATTTACCTTAGTCGCCTTTTACACCTTGGTAAGAAATAAGGTTGGTACTATTCTATTCAGCCGGATACCACACGGCGTCTTGTATTTATTATTACATTTATTTACCTTAGTCGCCTTTTACACCTTGGTAAGAAATAAGGTTGGTACTATTCTATTCAGCCGGATACCACACGGCGTCTTGTATTTATTATTACATTTATTTGCCTTAGTCGCCTTTTACACCTTGGTAAGAAATAAGGTTGGTACTATTCCATTGAGCCGGATACCACACGGCATCTTATATTTATTATTATATTGTTTACTGTTATATTGGCATAGAGAGAGTAACATTACAATCAATTAGCAACCAAAGACACGGCGCGTTAACAATCTGGCAAGAAGGGTGTTCTGGTGGTGCTAATTAGCTAATGGAAACCACCCTCTGGCCCGCGGCCGAACCATGGTAATGGATTGTGGCACGCTCGCTGTCAGGACATCTCGGATTTCGTTCTTTTAACATTGGGAAAGTTTTTTTAAAAATCCTACTTATATTATAAATGCGAAAGTTTGTGAATACGCCGTGTGAATTTTAATATTAAACACTAAAACAAATGAACACTTGAATTAAATAAGGCAAAAGTAATGAGAATATTAATTTGCTATAATCCGCGATAAAAGAAAATATGTGTAATGCTAAATGTAGAGTGTACTATTCGTTCTCATACCTGATAGATGCAGAATTTGTAAGAACTCATGCACTACCCGACACTGATGGCACAACAATACACAAGCACTACACACATTCACCACCACCGTAACCGAAGCATTGTCAGGAGATAGACTCCACGACACGGCTTTTTTCGCTTTACGATTTTGTCGTGGAGTCTATCTCCTGACGATGCTTCGGTTACGGGGCGAAACCATTGTTGAGATTGTGGTGGTGAATGTGTGCAGTGCTTGTGTATTGTTGTGCCATCGGTGTCGGGTAGTGCATGAGTTCTTACATATTCTGCATGTATCAGGTATGAGAACGAATATTACACTCTACATTTAGCATTACACATATTTTCTTTTATCGCGGATTATAGCAAAATAATATTCTCATTACTTTTGTATTATGGACCTCCGCAAAGTAACGCCTAATTCTATAAATTATTTAAATAAGTATGCAACTTGCGAACTAAGTATGCAATTTGGTTCTAAAAGCCAATTTTAGAAAAGCTAGTGTATTATAAATATCATATGATTATTACGACACCTAGATAAAAAAGAGGGTAGTCTATTCTATTCAGCCGGATACCACACGGCGAGTCAACTTACCTTAGTCGCCTTTAATGACACCTCGGTAAGAAATGATGGTGGTCTGTTATACTCAGCCGGATACCACACGACGGGTCGACTTTCCTTAGTCGCTTTTTACAGTACTTCGGTAAGAAAGAGGGTGGTCTATTCTACTCAGCTGGATAGCACACGGGGATATTACTGTTGTGATTATAAAATTGCAGTGCAAAATGCTAAATGCTTAATCACTAAATTTTGGCGTACGTATATTTTAATGTCGCTTTGACTCTTAATATATTTTTTAGTCGCCTTTTATGACACCTAAGTAAGAAAGAGGGTGGTCTATTCTACTCAGCCAGATACCACACCGAGCTATTACTCTTGTAATTCAAAAATACAGTGCAAAAGCCTAAATGCTTAATTACTAAATTTTGGCGTACTGTTATAACGTGTTCCACAAAAAGGTTTTTAAAAAAAAGATATTTTGAAATACAACTTTTATTTTAACTTTGGATAAAAACTTTATAATAACGGAAACGAAAATAGACCATGTCGCGGTCGAGGTCTTGTAACGACTGGCGCTCCCGGTAACCCGATGAGCTCATCGCTCCAGACAATGCTGATGCAGCGGTAGTGCATCAGCACTTTTACTAGCATTCCTAAGATATAACACCTCCCCTCATATGAAAATAAAGTTCGACTTAAATGTCGAAGTTTATGTTTAAATAAAGTTAGATGTTTCTTCTGATCCTGGGATGAGAACTATCCCTCTGTTGTAAGTCTATTTCTACAGGTTGTACTATGTCTTCAAGGGGAATATCACGCGTTTTAGGGTTGCTGCCAGTCGTACAAATTTTGACTAATCTAGATTTAAATATTATTAAGCAAACAATAGATAATATTATAAAAATTATTATGACTGAATAATGTGCTCCGTATTTTATTAAATGTGGTTCTTCTATTATTTTATTTAATTTCTTAATTACGTCCGGGTCAAAATTTATGTTTTCAAATTCAATATTCTCTAACTTAGAAATTGATATGTTATAATTATCTATTGTCTGTTTGAACTTATTTATATTACAACAGGAATCATTTATTATATTAAATTCAGGAGTTACAATTAATGGTGATTTAATAGTTAACACATTATCGTTTGAATATAATATCGTGCTTTTACAATAGGCTGTACATTTCTTAGGTATGTTTAATATGCCTGTTCCGAAAATACTTATTTCTGTTAAATCTAAACCATTACAATCTATTGATAATTTCGACGGTACACTCTGTATGAAAATCCACCTATTATTTGAAATAGGTTTCCAAATATCAATAACACCAGATAAAAATTCTGTTCTACACTGCACTGGTATTTTGGTAATTACTTTAGATAAAAGTTCACTCTCACAACAAGGATTTACGTTTACCGGAAACACGTTCATAATATTGCAGATATGGTTTGTAGATTCTATCACTTTGCAGGAAGATAAGGACTCGAGGCCGGTGTAGTGCGATTTATCCTTAGTGATCGCAATATACTTGTTTTTCGGTACTACAAGTGTGAATGAGTCCGGCTTTACAGAATTATGCGGAATCGGTAACGGGATGTTATGATATAAATGGAAAACCTGAGGAGTAACAAGTGGTACTTGCAAGACAAATACAATCCTATTGTTTGAATAATAACATATTAAATTAGAGATATTAAAGATAAAATGAATTGAACTTATATCTAATTTTAATGCTAATTCTAAACTTCTAGGTAAATATTTATTGTTGTCGACAAGTTCTCGGTATAGTTGATGGGGAGTTATAACTGAAGGGTGAAGAATATTTAAATTAGAGAACAAAATAGAATTAATGATGTCTTCTAACTGAAGGGATAAATTAAGTAGGGATGCTTCTAGACTATTGAAAATTGTATTAATATCTGATATTATTATTAATTTATTAGAAATTTCTATTGCCTTATTTAGTTTCACAGAGAACTTATCTACAGCTTCATTTAATTTTATTTCGTTGACCTTTAAATTGTGCAGCGAATGGTTAAAGGAACTAATAGCGGAGGAAGAGACTAATATATTTTCTTTAACCAAAAACGCTAAGTTTTTATTATTGTTTTGAATAGAGTTAATTGCATCGTCATATTTGATCGCGTCATTTTCATCTAAAGTGCCAAAAATATGTTTTAACACGGTTCCTACACCACCAAACCATGCTCCACGCTTTGATCTTTTTTCGAGGAGATGAGAGATGGCGAGATACTTTTTATTAATATTTCGGTGCTGCACAATCAAGGGTTCAAGCATATTATTGCATTTCAGCTCATCTGTAATATTCATGTTCTTATTGCAAATATGGTTCATGTTATTAAGGACAGAATTTATGTTTTCAATATGTAATTGGATATGAGAGATATCTATAGGCATTAATATGCTTAAATGTCCGTTTATAATTTTGAGTTTACCGATGTAATCAAAAAAGATTCCAGAGCCTGATGAGACTGGTTGTACATAACTTGGGGTGACTAATGTAGGTGAACTGAAATGCAAATAACTAAACTAAGTACAAATCTTAAAAATAATAAAATAAATCAAAAGAATATAAAAATGATAGGACACTAGGATTACACAACAAACAAAAAAAAAACAAATAAATTTAATATATATATATATATATTTTTTTTATGACAAAATTATTTTAAACTTCCTGGGAGGAAGAAGGAGTAACTGAAACTTCTGCTGGTTTGATTTCATCGAAATGATGTTTTATATGTCTTCTATTAATTAGGAGGGAAACTGTATTGTTTCCATGCATTTTAATGATTTTGTAAGGGCCTTTCCAAATAGGTGAAAGGGCCTTTCGAAGTCTCAGGTGATTTTTTAAATATACAAAATCACCGACTTTAAATTTGGTGTTTCGAGTTTTCTGATCGTAATATAGTTTTGATCTTTCTTTGGACTTTTGGATATTTTGAAGAGCTTGTTCTCTAGAAAATTTTAATCTATGTTGAAGCATTTTGACATAATCAGGGTAAGTGTCACAAGATTTTTCGTCAAAGACAGAGTCTGGAATGTAGGGTTTGTGCCCGAATAATAGTTCGTATGGTGTATACTGTGTGGTGCAGTGAACTGCAGAGTTGTACGCTAGCATAGCTGTGTAAACATATTTTGGCCAGTTATCCTGATTTTGATTTACGTATGATTTTAGGTATTCTTTAAGAGTAGAGTGGCTTCGTTCTAAAGCACCCTGTGTTTGTGGGTGATATGGAGAAGACCATAATTGTTTAATTTTGAGGAATGCACATGTATTTTTGAAAAGTTCCGCAGTGAAATTCGTGCCTTGATCGGTTAAAATCATTTTTGGGATACCGAATAAAGATATAAAGTGGAGAAGGCAGTCAGTGGTTTCTTCCGCGCAGACGCTACGTAAAGGGTATGCCGTAGAGAATTTAGTAAGGTCGTCTTGTATTGTCAAGATGTATTTCAGTTTCGCAGGTCCTGATTCGGGTAGAGGACCTACGACATCAAGGGATATTCTTTGGAAGGGTGAACTGGAAGAGGTTGTTATTTGCATTGGGGCTCTATTTGTTTTTCTAAGAGCCTTATTTTCTTGACATAATGGACATTTACGAACATAGTTTTCTACGTCTGATTTCATGTTCTTCCAGTAGTATTTTTCTTGGATTCTTTTTAACATTCTAGTGGATCCAAGATGTCCAGCAATAGGTAAGTCGTGATTGTCTTTTAAAATTTTGGTGATTTCACTTGGAGTTGGATAACTAATAGTGTTCCTGTAAATTTTAATAGCGATGTTAGTACCTTGAAAGAGATACGCGAGTATATTATATAATTTTATATAGGATGTTTTAGCAAACGGGTCCTTAAAATCTGATATAGCAATCTCATTAGGAGTTTCATTCCCAATGACTAATTCATTTCTGAGGTTTTGCAAAGCTTTGTAAAGATCAGGATAAGTTACGTCGTCAAAATGGTATACTTTTGTAAAAATAAAATAATATAGTTTGTTTTCAGATTCTAAACGAAGGGATGAGCAGAGAGATCTTTCTTTATTTAAGAATTCGTTGACGTCAGATTGGTTTGCAAGGATTTCTTCCACAAATGGGTTAGCTTCGTCTAAGTCGATTGATGTAGGGATAATTATGATTTTACAGTCTGTGTCCAATAGTTTGTTTGCATATTCATGGATAATAGTGTCATATGTCTGTTTTTTATTAGTACTCATTTTCAGGTAGTCCGAGTAAGTTTCATTACGAGTTTGATTGGGTCTTGGTATATTTATGGGTGAGTTTAAATTACTCGGTTCATTCAGGATTTCAACATTAGATCCAGAGGGTGGAAAATCGTCTATTATTTCTTGGAGAGGATCGGGATCGGGTAGATTGCCATTGTCAGGTACGTATGTTGTGGTTTGTTGTACATCTTCTGTATTATTAACATTTTCTTTTTCTGTTTCAGGACCTGAAGGACAACCATGGAGGTCAAAATCAACATGCTCAAACGGGATTGGGGAAGTAGCAAGTAGGTCTTCAATATCAAATGGGCTAAGTGTCATATCATCCAAGGTTTGGGGTACAGTGTCAGATGGACCTGGCGCTGCACTGGTTGAAGGTAAAGTTGTGGAGTCGCTTGGATTGACGTCTCCAGTGTTGACTGCGTTTACAGGATTTGGGATATTAGGTGGGTGACGTGATAATGCATCAGCTGCGGAATTATACTTACCCTTGCGATATATTATCTCATACTCATATTCCTCGAGTTTGAGTCTCCATCTTTGGAGTTTACTAGAAGGGTCTTTGTGGTTAAACAGCCATTTTAATGGTCGATGGTCTGTAATTATTTGAAATTTTCTACCATACAGGTAGGGCCTAAAGGTTTTGCAACCGAAGATTATGGCAAGAAGTTCTTTTTCCGTGGTGCTATAATTGCACTCGTTCTTGTTCAATGTTCTGGAAGCAAAGGCAATTGGTCTGTCTCTACCGACAGGACCTTGAGAAAGTACAGAACCAATTGCGTGGTTTGATGCGTCACAAGTTAGTATAAAGGTTTTGGTGAAATCAGGATAGCTTAGTACTGGAGCAGTCGTTAGTTTAGTTTTTAATTCGTCGAAAGCCACTTGTTGTGGATTGAGCCATTCAAATGAAATGTCCTTTTTTAGGAGATTAGTAAGGGGTTTAGCTATTTTGGAAAAATTGGGGATAAATCTACGGTAGTAGGACACTAACCCAAGGAAGGATTTTATGTCCTTAGGAGATTTTGGTTTGGGGAAATCTATTACGGCCTTTATTTTATCGGGATTTGGTTTAACGCCCTGTTCTGTTATAATATGCCCTAAATAGGCTACCTCTCGTCTGAGGAACTCGCACTTATCGGGCTGCAATTTAAGATTATGTTCTCTTAACCGTTGGAAAATACAGCGTAAGTTGTTTACAGCTTTATCTAGATCGTATCCGTAAAGGACTATGTCGTCTAGGTATACGAAACACCGCGTACCTTGAAGTCCGGCTAATGCGGTATTCATTAGCCTTTGAAATGTAGAAGGGGCATTTTTAAGCCCAAAAGGCATACGCGTAAATTGATAATGGCCTTCAGGTACTGAAAATGCTGTTTTGGCTTTGTCTTCTTCCTGTATAAGTATCTGGTGGAATCCTGAGGCTAGATCTAAGGTACTGAAATATTTACTTGAACCAAGCTGGTCGAGGATCTCATTTATCTGCGGAATAGGGTATGTATCTCCAATTGATATGTCATTCAGTTGGCGGTAGTCTATGACTATCCGCCATTTTCTTTGTCCGGATGAATCTAATTTTTTTGGGACAACCCATATAGGAGCTGACCAAGGCGAGTTTGAAGGTTCTATGATCCCTTGGTCTAGCATTTGATTAACTTGTTTTTTGACTTCTAACTTATGGATTTCCGGGAAACGATAGGATTTGACGTGAATAGGAGTTTGGGAAGTTGTTTGGATAGAATGTTTCAGAGTGTTCGTGAAGCTCAGTTTCTCGTCAGGGAGATGAAAAATGTCAGAGTACTCGGAGCAAAGATTATAGAGCGCGTTTTCTTCTTCTGAATTAAGATGTGAAGTTCTGAGTTTATTAAGGACCTCTTGAGTACGGTGATAGGAGTCATGGTATTGAACTGAATGAATGAGATGCAACTCTGTTGGTGATTCTGGAATGTCTGTAGGTTCTATTGGACTCAGAGTCAGGCTTAGATTTGAATTAAGGGTGATAGGGGATTCTGATATATTTACAACTGTTAAATTAATTCTTTTGTTTTGTTTTACTTTCACTAGGCAGTTTGCTATTAGAAGGCCCTTTATTTGGTTTTGATCTAATACAGTTCCTTCTATTATTTCCGGATTCGAGACAGAACATTCTATTACCACTTCTGATCTAGCAGGTATGGTGTAAATGGGTTCATGAAAAAATAATTTTAGATCTATGTTGCTAATTTTCAAAATGTTTTTAGTATAGTCAATATTGCATCCAAGAGCATTCAGCATATCATTTCCGACTATACCGTCATAGGGTTTGATAAATTTTAATAGTATATTTAAATCTAATTCTATGATGTTACTCTGGTTATTACGCTTAGCCGCCCGGGTTTTCCTGGAATCGCAAGCTCTTTCGTCTTCCGTATCGGATGGTAAATTTATGTCACTAGGAACTTGTAATGTTGTTCTAGATTTTGATTCAGACATTGTTATTGATTCTCGAAACAATAATTATTACATACACGAATGGATAAGATAACAATTATAAGCCAGACTCACTCGAACAATACGTAGAATGCGTAGGCGATCGCGATAATGTTCATGTTGACAGGATATGATGACACCTGGATTCTTGTAGGTAACTTCACTGGATGCACTCGATGAATTTAATTATTAGGTTATTTATTTAGTAGAAAAATTGTTTAATAAAATTTATTTAATAGAAATGGAATTTTGTAAAAGTTTTGTAGAAACAGGAAATATCAGCCGTTTTTTAGAGTTTATAACACTGCCACTTTTGCACTTTTGGAATTTTATTTATTTATATATTTAAGAGTTTTTGACACTTTTCCGTTATTTTGAGTTCTTTCACAATATATCACTTGTTTTAATAGAGACCGAGGACCCACTTTTTGGATCCCACCGCTGCCACCAATGTTATAACGTGTTCCACAAAAAGGTTTTTAAAAAAAAGATATTTTGAAATACAACTTTTATTTTAACTTTGGATAAAAACTTTATAATAACGGAAACGAAAATAGACCATGTCGCGGTCGAGGTCTTGTAACGACTGGCGCTCCCGGTAACCCGATGAGCTCATCGCTCCAGACAATGCTGATGCAGCGGTAGTGCATCAGCACTTTTACTAGCATTCCTAAGATATAACAGTACGTAAAATTTGATGTCGTTTTGACACTTAATATATAGTTCCAGAGCTGTGATAGCTCTTTCGAGGAGGTCACGGGTTCGAAACCGGGCAGACACCAATGAGTTTTTCTGTTAAAACTTACGTGTCTAATTGGTAATTGCAATTTATCATACGCTTTTAGGTGAAGGAAAGCGTGAGGAAACCTGCATGTCTGTAGAGAATTCTGGGGAAATGTGTAACCTACCAATCCGCATTGGAGCAGCGTGGTAGGTCTTTAGCTCCAATCCTCTCCAAAAACGGAGAGAAGAGACCTATTCTCAGCAGTGGGAGAGTAATAGGCCGCTACTTTTATATAGTTCCAAACAGTTTCTCCTAATAATCGAACAGGCGTCAGTTTTATAGTGGACTGCAATAAAAAACGCATAACTTGTTCGGCCTAAATTGAATGGTTCACGCGGGGGGTTGTGGGGGCGAAACTAAGCTTTCAAGAGACCGATCTTTGGTTCACAATAATTTGGTTTCATTTTAGCTTGACACTGTATACGCTCGTAAAGCGATATAGGATTAAATATGGTTAGGAAATGGAGGGAATTATTATGATAGCTCCACGATTATACGCTGCCAGTTATTGTTCGTGTTGTGATGAAATATGTATGAAAGCGACTTTATTATGGATATTAAATGAAATAAAGCGAAATTTGTGTTTGGGTATCTTTAAATTTAGTAAGCTATTTACCAAGTCGAAGGCTGGAAGACTTAGGGCCTGTTTCACAAGTTATTGATTAAGTGTCGGATAGTTAACCGACAAATAAACTAAGTAGCAGATAAATGTCTCTAAAAAGAGACTAAATAAAGTGAAAATATAAAAAAAATCGCGGCCATTTTGAAATAGGTATTTGCTATCCAGTAGATAAACAAAATAACAGCCATGATCTACCTGTTAACTTATTAGGAACTTTAAGTACTGAATAAGCCTATCAGTAACCTGAGAAACACAAAATTCTGAGATATGCGTCAGATATGTTCCGAATAGGCTGACAGTTTATTGGTAACTTGTGAAACAGACCCTAAATGAGTTAATGTTGTATATATATATATATATTCCCATGTTTCTTTATATTTAATTGAGTTATTCTTATATATATATGTGTGTGTGTGTGTGTATATTGTCGGAATCTCGGAAATGGCTCCAACGATTTTCCTTAAATTCAGCTTGCAGGAGGTTTTGGGGGAGAAAAATCGATCTAGTTAAGTTTTTATTTAAGAAAAGATCGTTTTATCACTCTTTTTTGTGTTTTGTTGGACATACTCAAATTGACTTTTAATTTATTGAATATATAAAACACGATTTTTGCCGTTAGATGTCAAATCAGCGTAGCTTATTCGGGGAAAGGGTGGTCGCGAGAAATGAAAATATCTAGGATCGAGCCGCACCTACCCTATTATTTTTTATTTCGTAAAAATTACCGAATCAGACTCGGTGAAACAAGTACTGTATATTAAATGAAATAAAGCGAAATTTGTTTGGTTATCTTTAAATTTAGTAAGCTATTTTCCAAGTCAAAGTATGGTAGACTATCCTACTTATTGTGGCATTCCGAGCGTGTTTTATTACGTGACCTTTAGCCACCGTACAAGAATAACCTTTTACTTAACAACATTGCTGAGTGAACGAGGCTATTGTGTTTTTTAACCCCAAGATGTATTGGTAAATAAAGTGGTCTAGTTGATTTTTAATAGACGTCATGCTGTCTACGGCAATATCATTTATCTTGTATATAACAGACTAGCAATCGCCAGCGGCTCCGCCTGAGTGGAAAGTTTAAAACCGTAATGTAGTATTTTTATAACCATAAAAATGGTTAAAGTTGGTTAACCTTAAAAGCTATTCGTATGCTGTCGCGGCCTTTTTATTTAGAACTTTTAGATGGGAACTATTTTGTAATACATGTTTTTTTGAATATCTATCACCGTTTACTTATAGCCTTGATTAATGGACTATATCACAGCTAAATCTCGATTAATGGACTATATTACACTTAAAAAAAATTCCCAATTGGTCCAGTAGTTCCTCAGATTAGCACGTTCAATCAAACAAACTCTTGAGCTTTATATATTAATGCAGATTCCAATTATGTTTAGTTGCATAAAAACATTTACAATAACAGTTGCAAAATCTTTTTGTTTAACACTAGAACTATATGATTTTTTTTACTTTCGACATGGATCCGTCATTCAGCGAATTTTTCCCAATTCAAAAAAATCAAAATCAAAATAATCTTTATTCAAGTAAGCTTTATACAGGCACTTGTGAATCGTGGAGGATTTACAACTGGTTCGAAAAGTTCATCTTACAGAGAAGAACCAGCTGCCTGACGTCAACTTACCTAAGTCGCTTTTTCAACACCTCGGTAAGATATGAGGGTGGTCTATTCTACTCAGCCGGATACCACCGGAGTCAACTTACCTTAGTCGCCCTTTACAACACCTCGGTAAGAAATAAGGGTGGGCTGGATATTATATTCTATAGCCGGATACCACACGTCGATTTATAGCAAAATAATTTCATTATTACTTATTTATACTAATATATAAAGCTGAAGAGTTTGTTTGTTTCATTGTTCGAACGCACTAATCTCAGGAATTTGAAAAACTCTTTCAGTGTAAGTTAGTCCATTTATTGAGGAAGGCTATAGACTGTATAACATCACGCTAATATGAATAGGAGAGGAGCAGCAATAAAAATAGTACGAGAACAGAAAAAATTAAAGCTTTCCTTGCGTGCGCTGAGTATACGGTGATAGTTATTCAAAAATCATGTTTTACAAAATTGTTCCCCTCTAATGGTTCTAAATAAAAGTCCGGGACAGCATATGTCTATCTTTTAAGATAAACCCAGTTTAGCCATTTTAATGGTTATCAAAAGACTATATTACGGTTCTAATCTTTTCACGCTGGCGGAGCCGCTGGCGATTGCTATTGTAATATATAAGCAGTCAAAAAAGCTAACACATTATTTTGGATCAACTCAGTAGATTTATCATTCCAAATAGCTATAGGTAAACTTTATATTCTTGGTATGTTCACTTTGCCGCCCATCCAATCACAGCTAAGGGCGGGCGGTAGGGTATTTTAGAGGGCACGTCAATAAATGCGCGCGCATGCTTACTTGCTACCTTGAGTTCGTAAAAATATATTGTCTCTTATAGACCTAGAGTTATAAAATATATTTTTTATATTACTTCAAAATTGAAATCAAATGAAAAAGAGGAACTAGTAAGAAACTCGTCATATAAATCGATTCAAGTGGACTACTGGCGGACGGAGCTACTGGTTTTCCGTGGTTGACCTCCATAGAGACCTCGACCTTCCTATCATTGCTCATCTCTTTAAGCGCTTTTCGAAGTCTTACTTTGAGAAAGCAGAGGTTCACCAAAACCGACTCATAACAGTGGCTTCCACTTATATCCCTGTTAGGTCGACTCACCGAAAATATAGGCGTCCAAAAAGCCTGACCCTGACGATTAAATAACGATCGCAACACAAACATATAATACACGCAAACAGCGTCTTCGCCGGCGAAGACGAGGTCCAATTTTTCCGACGTAGGTCATGGCTTCTCGCCATACTCCCGACACTACACGTCGCCCTAAGCCATGGTCCGGCCTCACAGAACTCACCCTTAGGTCGTTCCCCATAGCTAGTAGAGCTTCTGCGCTCTACTCTCCGCATATCGCAACTTCGACGACGCTTCTGCTCGCCCGTCCCGCCCAGTGACGCTGTAAACATGTTTTTCTCTTCCGTTCTCTTCTATCATTCGTCAACTCTGGCTCCTTTTATATGCATGTCATACTTCACACTATCCAACCATCTCTTTTTAGGCCTCCCTCTAGTCACATATCCACATTCAAATTTAACATTCGTTTGGTCATATGATTTTCATCCCTCCTCATTACATGTCTATACCATTTTAATCTTGCACTTATCGATTTTTCTATAATGGGCTCAATAAATAATTTACTAATTAACTTTTTTAATATACTATTGTAATAATAGTATTGTGATTAACATTTTTTAACTACTATTATAAGAAATAAATATATGAGACACTTACTCACACGGCCGTCCGTCCCTAAAGTAACTTAATACTAGTGTTATGGTTGACAGAGAACTGGTGAATATATACTTATATATTTTTTTAAATACATACTTAAATACAAATATACCCCCAAGCTCAAAGACCAACAAATTCGTTTATAGAAAATGGTGGCCCTCGGCGGGTTAGTACCCGCGACCCGTGGAGCTGAAGGCAGGGTCACTACCCACTGCGCCAACGGGCCAGTCATTGTAATTAATAAGACTCCATTAGTATGATTCATCTTCCTGCCCTTATCCCACTCTAAGTGGGGTCGGCACAACATGTTATAAACATGCTGTCACATGATTTGGCTGCGTTTTTACGACTGGCCGCCTGCCTGACGTCAACTTACCTTTTTCGTATTTTACGACACCTGGGTAAGAAAGAGGGTGGTCTACTCTACTAAACCAGATACCACTCGGTGGGTCAACTTACTTTAGTCGTATTTTACGACACCTCGGTAAGAAAGAGGGTGGTCTATTCTACTGAACCAGATACCACAGGGTGGGACAACTTACCTCAGTCGGCCTTTTACGACAACTCAGTAAGAAATGAGGGTGGTACTATTCTATTCAGCGGGATACCACACGGTGGGTCGACTTACCTTAGTCGCCTTTTACGACACCTCGGTAAGAAATAAGGTACTATTCTATTCAGCGGGATACCACACGGCGGGTCGACTTCCCTTAGTCACCTTTTACGACACCTCGATAAGAAATAAGGTACTATTCTACTCAGCCGGATACCACACGGCGTTCCATTAGTACGATTATATTCACAAATTATCACTACTTGAATATTAATAATATTATAATAATATGATATTATATTAGAATATTATTAAGAAAATCATCATCATCCTCCTGCCCTTATCCCACTATAAGTGGGGTCGGCACAACATGTTATAAACATGCTGTCACATGATTTGGCTGCGTTTTACGACCTGCCGCGTGCCTGACGTCAACTTACTTCTGTCCTATTTTACGACTCGTAATATTATTAAGAAAGTCATTAATTGTGTATTGGTGTATACTGATGTAAAAAATAACACAAGAAATGCTCGAACAAGTAACTTCACTCTTGTGTAACGAATATTACAAACTACAAGTAAAACTGAAAGTCATTTAAGACTTGACTGCACATTCCTGAATGATGCTGTCGAGACGCGAGATTACAATTTGTCCGTTATGTGTCTCAATTATTATTAGTATTATTATTAGTAGCGGCCTGTTACTATCCCACTGCTGAGAATAGGCCTCTTCTCTCCGTTTTTTTTTTGGAGAGAAGGTTTGGAGCTAAGACCTACCACGCTGCTCCAATGCGGATTGGTAGGTTACACATATCTCCAGAATTCTCTAGAGATATGCAGGTTTCCTCACGATGTTTTCCTTCACCGAAACGCGTGTGATAAATTGCAATTGTCAATTAGACACATAAGTTTTAACAGAAAAACTCATTGTTGTCTGCCCGGGTTTGAACCCTGACCTCATCGAAAGAGTCGCATGGTGTTACCGCTGGGCTACCACAGCTCGTGTCTCAATGGATGCTGTCAAATATCCTAAATCATTTTAATCTATACATCCAAGCGAAAATGAACTCTCTTTCTTTCTTTCTAGCCTTTTATTGTGTCCTTAATGAGTTATATATATATTTTTTTCATTTTATTAATAATTTATTTATTTTATTTGTAGTTTATTTTAATATTATAATTTATTTTTTATGTCAATTACTAGTGGCCCGCTCCGGCTTCGCACGGGTTTAAAATATATAGCCTATGTCACTCAGTGAAAAAAATGATTAAAATCGATCCGGTAGTTTTGTTTATTCATTACTGCCCGTGGCCCCCGCGCGTTAAATTTGGAGTAAAACAATTCCCCTTTCCCTATACCATGAAGATTCCCTGCTATCTTTGGAATATCTAAATTCAAAAAATATACTTAACCAAAAAAAAATACGTTTAGCTGTCATTAATGTTTTGTTATTCCACTGACAATGTCATAGTCGTTTTTGTTATACCACGTTTTGTAGTGACTTGACGGGATAAAATAAATGCGGTCGAACGGGATAAAAAGTATCCTATGTCCGTCTCCTGGTTCTAAGCAACCTCTCCACCAATTTTCAGCCGAATTTGTTCATCTGTTCTTGAGTTATAAATAGTGTAACTAAGACCAACTTTCTTTTATATATATAGATATTTTAATTTGTATGTCAACTATTATAACATTATATGTCAAAACAAATTATGTCAGTTCTTAAGAGTTGAAAGTCTATTTTGTTGTTTATTTTAAGGACCTCTACTGAGTATAGGCCTCCTCCATTTTTTTCCAAAAATGAACTTTAACAGGAAGCAATTGAGTTTAATATAACTGAGATTTCATCATCATCTTCCTGCCCTTATCCCACTCTAAGTGGGGTCGGCAGATGTTATAAACATCCTGTCACATGATTTGGCTACGTTTTTACGACCGGCCACCTGCCTGATGTCAACTTACCTCAGTCGTATACGACACCTCGGTAAAAAAGAGGGTGGTCTATTCTACTAAATCGGATACCACACGGTGGGTCAACTTACGTTAGTCGCCTTTTACGACACCTCGGTAAGAAAGAGGGTGGTCTATTCTACTAAACCAGATACCACACGGCGAGTCGACTTACTTTAGTCGCCTTTTACGACACCTGGATAAGAAATTAGGGTGGTACTATTCTACTCAGCCGGATACCACACGGCGGGTCGACTTACCTTAGTCGCCTTTTACGACACCTCGGTAAGAAATGAGGGTGTTACTATTCTACTCAGCCGGATACCACACGGCGGGTCGACTTACCTTAGTCGCCTTTTACGACACCTCGGTAAGAAATGAGGGTGTTACTATTTTATTCAGCCGGATACCACACGGCGGGTTGACTTACCTTAGTCGCCTTTTACGACACCTCGGTAAGAAATGAGGGTGTTACTATTCTATTCAGCCGGATACCACACGGCGTCATTTTAATACATCCAAACGAAAATGAACTTTAACAGAAAGCGATTGAGTTTAATATAACTAAGATTTACGAATATTTTTTTGTTAGTTATTTTTTTACAATAAAGTTGAGTAATACAAATTTGCCTAAAAGTTTTCGGGTCGGATATGAACCTGCGACGCCCACTCTGGTGCCGGAAATATTACAGATGCTATCGGAGCTTTAAGCTCGCATGCTGCTCACGATTTGGTCATTAGGAGGAATTGTGCATTTTTTTTTACCGCACAGAAAAGGAACTTGGTCGACGATAACGTCGACATGTCAAATCTCGTCTGCGAGATGTGCCTAATTAATGCGTTTATACGCTTAATATCACGTTTTAAGGTAAGTAACTAGGTGAGTCTTGTAATGCAGTTAAAAATTAAAAAAGATTTTATCTAAAATCGATATTGATATTCAGAATTCGGGACCGTTACCCAATTGCGCTATTATGATTTGCAATTAAAAGTGAAATTATCCCTTAATTTCTCATAAAATTATTTTTGTACCCAAAAACAGGTATAAAACGACATTTTTTTAAAATAAAACCTAGCTAGATCAAATTTTTCCCCCCCAAAACACCTATATGCTGGATTTTATAAAAATCGTTAAAAATTTTTCATATATATACGTAAAAAAATATCCTACTTTTATTATTAAATTTAAATGCGAAAGTTTGTGAGTACGGATGTATGTTTGTTACTCTTTCACGGTGAATCCGCTGAACCAATATCGATGAAATTTGTCACAATTTGTTTTTTCTTATACACCGGAATAACATATAGGCTATAGAAATCCTGTTAAGTCTATAGGAATAGGATGACATGCGAAAGCGCCATCTATTATCAACCTATAACATATATATATGCCAAATATTGAATATTCGGCATAACTTATAAAGTGCAAACAAAAAATTTATCCGTTTCAACACCTCTGTTGATTGCCTCTTCAGGTGACAAGAGGGCTGGCTCCTTTTTCGCACAAATAATCAGCTTAGCGATTCAGCGCGGAAACACTGCCAGCATTCTTGGGACCATTCCACGTGGGCATGATTTATATAATCCTAGCGTGTAAGTAATTTAAGATAGATATAACTTGCACATTTTTGATTTAGGTTAATTTAATAAATTACTTATTTACATATTAAATATTTAAATATAGTAGCTACTGGTGGGCACTTGAATTAATAAAATATAAAGCTACACAGTAATTTGTGCGTGGTTGGAGCTACCGTCGCTACCATCACATCTGACAGTCTCGCCGCTAATCGCTTAATCACGACCGCTGTGTCGTAATAAGTAAATCTTTTTATATGAAATTGTTCCTCTTCTATTCACGCCGGTAAGAAATGAGGTTGGTCTATTCTACTCAGCCGGATACCACACGGCGGGTCGATTTACCTTAGTCGCCTTTTACGACACCTCGGTTAGAAATGAGGGTGGTACTATTCTATTCAGCCGGATACCACAATTTCCTCTTTATAATGTTAGTATAAATTAAGATTAAGACAGGGTCAAGGTAAGTCAGGGTCTATCGGATTAGCTAGTACTTATAAAAGCTATAATCTGTTCAACAAGATTCAGATATTCAAATTCAAATTCAAAATATTCTTTATTCAAATAAACTTGTAAACAAGTGCTTTTGAATCGTCAACTCTACTGCTGGTTCGGAAAGCTGTTCCTACCGAGAAGAGCCAGCAAGAAACTCGGCGGTTGCTCTTTTAAAAAAATATAATTCTTAATATTATTTACATTAAGTCGTTACTGTCTTGTACAGGTTCAAAGAGAGCTATATCCACACATTCTTATCTTCCAAATAATCCTCAAGAGTATAGTAGGCTTTCTGTATCAGCCTCTTTTTAACAGTGTTTTTAAACTGCTGATAAACAACAAAACATGTTTTATTCAAGTCCAAGATAATTTAGAACGATGCATATGAATGAATATATGTTAATACAATTATGTCACGATGCCCAAACAAACCAGCTGCATCAATTCATTCAATTTCAACACAAACGATGTTCTAAAAACTCCGAAACTAGTCAAGTTTATTTTTACAGTCATAATGAATGCAATTTATGTCACGGAAAAAATTTGATGTTTACGAAGCTATCAAAGTAACTGGTTATAAAATTTGTGCCTAATTTGGTTTCAAAACACACGGACGCTTATATGTTCGAGCTCAGCTTGTAACTGCTTACATATTTTTTAGTTATACCAATAATCATTATCGTGTGGTAACCGGCTAAGTAGAATAAACCACCCTCGTTTGCTACCAAGGTGTTGTAAAAGGTGACTAAGGTATGTTGACCCGCCGGATGTAATCCGGCTGAATAGAATATACCACCTTAATTTATTACCGTATGTGTCGTAAAAGGCGACTAAGATAAGTTGACCCACCGTGTAGTATCCAGTTGAATAGAATAGACCACCCTCATTTCTTACCGAGGTGTCTTAAAAGGTAAGTTGACATGTTTAAAACATGATGTGCCTACCCCACTTAGAGTGGGATACGTGCACGAGAATGAAGGCATTGATGCATTTGGTGACCGAGCCTTCATCGGTAATTTTTTTTAAATATTAAAAAAAAAATAAAAAAATAGTTGGGCAGGTGGGGCTCGAACCTTACCTAGGTTTGTTTGATTTTTTTTTTCTTTAGACCGCCCGTTCCTCAAATGAGCTACCTTGATTTTAAGTGTGACAGCGAAAATTGTCTCTTAAATTCAACGTAAATTTTAGAATTTTCCCGAAAACAGAGATAAAAAGACATTTTTTTTAAATGAAACCTAGCTAGATCGAATTTTGCCCCCAAAACCCGCTACATGCCAAATTTCAAGAAAATCGTTGGACCCGTTTTCGAGATTCAGAAAATATATTTATATACATATATATATACATACAAGATAAACT
Organism: Morpho helenor; assembly: GCA_029227775.1. Taxonomy (NCBI): domain Eukaryota; kingdom Metazoa; phylum Arthropoda; class Insecta; order Lepidoptera; family Nymphalidae; genus Morpho; species Morpho helenor. The sequence goes on along the minus strand of JARGCU010000030.1, from coordinate 19,555,704 downwards.
CATTTACATATTTAAGTAAAGATTATGGTGTGGTATCCGGATAAGTAGAATAAATCACACTCGTTTCTTACCGAGGTGTCGTAAAAGGTGACTAAGGTAAATACGTATCACTGAATAATATAAATATAAACGAATATAACTTAAGTATTATTTTTATGAAAAATAAGGATTTAGATTGCTTTTTTTGCTTTAATCTGCGGTAAATCAAGGCTTTGCAATTTTGTCACGGATTCTATCTCCTGATGATTCGGTTGCGGGGCGGGGCGAAACTATTGTCGAGTTTGTGACAGCGAAGGTGTGCAGTTGTGTATTTTGGTGGCGATGGAGGTTTGTAATGCATGCATTTTAACGAATCCTATATGTACCTATATGAAAATGGATTCATACTACAGTTAGATGTAATGCTAACTAATGCTTACTATATATATATTGTATTTGCTCTATGGCGGATTATAGCAAAATAATATCATTATTAATTTTGTATTATGAATCTCCACAAAATAACGCCTAATTCTATTATATAATTATTACTTTATTTCATACAGATTAAAAAAAATCTTATAAATAAAAACTTTTTTTCTAAGTTCCAAGTAAGTTTTCTTTTTAACTTATAGCATTGTTCGTCGTATTAGCGTTACGAATGTTTTATTTTATGAATGAAGCCGATTGCTATAATCTGACTAAATGATAACGGAACTTTTGGCTATTGATACTCCATCAGCATTGATCGTAAATATTTTTGACATATCAAATTGGTTGTAATATAATATTTTTTTTATTAACAGCCGGCAATTTTAATGGAGAGTGTGACAAAAGGGGAGCTTAACAAATAATATAGACAGATTTTCGAATGTCTTGATATTTAAGGGTAATGCCAATAATCACCACGTTTGGCATGATCATCTTCGATCATCGACCATTGTAGTGTTCCATTTCGCACCGACAACGCTGCTGCCCATAAATGCTGCCGTCAATAAAAAACCTTAAGGACTGGCACACGAGACAGCATGGCGAAGTGGATCGCTGGATCACACAGGCACTGACTGGGCACGGGGTATTTAACACATACCTCTTTGCTATTGGCAAATCGACGACCGAACCGCTACTTCTGCGGAGAGGAAGATACCCCTAGACACGTCATTTTCGAGTGCAGTGAATTCGCACACTGTAGGAAAGTGGTACAGGGAGCCCACGAAGAGAACATAAGTCCAGGTAATCTAGCGCGAATGTTATCAGGCGAGTTGGAGTGGAATAGGTGCAGATCTCTTATAAGAGGCATAATGCTCAAAAGAGAAGAGTTAAAAAAAAACGGGCCTACATGAAGTAATGCTAAAAGCAGTTCCATGTTGGCTTAGGCGAGTAAAGGGGAGGTTGTTTAATCCGTGCAAGTCGGACACTCCTTACCAGTACGGGCTGGTGAGAGTCGGTGAGGTATTTTTTCTCCCCAACGAAAAAAAAACGCTGCTGCCCGCTGTCGGTGTGGAAATTGTTATACCGCCATTGATAAATCGCCAGAGCCTCGTCGTTGTACAGAGTGTACCGCGTGCAGGTGACGGTAACAGCGACATCTTGTGACCGCTGCTACAGTGCTATACACATTGGCGTTATTTTAATTCCGGGACACCACAAATACTGACCGTGGAGGAGCATGTCCGTAAAATTGCGCGCACAATGTTCACATGAGCAGACAACAGTATATACGCCCGCCTCCACGGTATATCACCGACAGAAGGACAACCTCTGCCTAGAGAGCTCCACTTATCCTCTACGGAGGGAGAAAAATCTGAAGACGTCGAACATCGCACCAACCATCGCACCATAAAGCGTCCGCTTCAAACCGCGACCCCTGACCCTTTTAAAAAAGGTTGAAGCAATTACCCGGGTGATAGAGATCGCCCGAGAGGACAAGCCCGGTTAAAGAGGTTAAACCTCGAGGCCCGTAACCCCCCCCCCCCCCCCTAAGACCCCTTGGATTTTAATTCGATCGAATAATTTAAAAAAACTCGCACTAAGCACAAAGCATTAAGATTGCTTTCTGATGATATCACCAATCTCGATTCAAATGACCTTTTTCACTACTAATGTTGAAAGCTTAGTTGGAACGATAAAAGTTCTAAGATTCGGCTATTTGTATGGATACATTTGTTATAATATATTGGCAGATAAGGTTTTCATTTTCGACTTTAAAATAACATAGAGAAAAGGTTACGGGGTGATCATGTATTCAAATTCAAAATATGTATTTAGTGAACTTGTAAACAAGTGCTTTTGAATCGTCAACTCTACTGCTGGTTCGGAAAGCTGTTCCTACCGAGAAGAGCCAGCAAGAAACTCGGCGGTTGCTTTTTACAAATTATATGACTAGTAGAGTTAAAAAACGTAGAAAAGAAGAAATAAAAAACAACACTAGTAGGCCCAGCCCGTCTAGTCGAGATTAATTTACAGTAAAGTATTTATTTAAAGTATTAAATGGTAATAAAAAAACTGTCATTGATAGTTAAAAAATTCACCGTTCGTCGCCTAGCTTTACAGGATCATCTGCTGGGTCATTCTAAAGATTAATGGTTATCCTGTCCTTATCACACTCTAAGTGGGGTCGGCACAACATGTTATGAACATGCTGTCACATCTGACAAATATCTCCTTCAGGGATATTATCAGGTTCGTAAAAGCCACGGGTAGATTAAAGCAGGTGACACTGTCGGGACAGCAGTGAAACCCTTGTCCCAACATGGGGAAATGGGTGGAATAGTCCGGAATAGGAGCTGACCACCCGCCCTGCACCGACAGGCGTCCCCGAAATTAGATAAATAGATAGATGCTGTCACATGATTTGGCTACTTTTAAGAACGGCTGCCTGACGTCAACTTCCTTAGACGCCCTTTGAGCTCTTCGGTAAGAAATGAGAGTGGTCTATTCCACTCAGCCCGATACCATATGGCTTAATTTTTTTAAATATAAAAGTAAATTTTGATGAAACTTTCACTCTCGCGTGAACAGCATATGAGCCGGAACAAAATACTTAGGTCAATTCACCTTAATCGTATTTAACACGACGCTTAGAAAGAGGGTCATCTATTCTACTCAACCGTATACCACACGTGGGTCAATATACCCTAGTCGCCTTTTACGACATCTCAGTGAGAAATTAGGGTGGGCTATTCTACTCAGCCGGATACCGCACGGTTGGTCAACGTACCATAGTCGCCTTTTACGATATCTAGGTAAGGAATGAGATTGGTCTATTCTGCTCAGCCGGATAACAGACGGTGGATCAACATACCTTGGTAGCCTTTTACGACATCTCGGTAAGAAATTAGTTGTAGTCTATTCTACTCAACCGGATACCACACGGAGCGTTAACATACCTCAATCGCCTTATACGATATCTCGGTAAGAAATGAAGGTGGCCTATTAAACTCATCATCTTCCTGCCCTTATCCCACTCTAAGTGAGCGGCACAACATGTTATAAACATATTGTCACATTATTTGGCTACGTATTTTGCGACCGGCCATCTGCCATCAACTTACCTTAGTGGTATTTTACGATACTTCGGTAAGAAATCAGGGTGGTCTATTCTACTCAGCTGGATACCACACGGCGTAGCGAAATACCTTAGTCGTATGTTATGACTTGTCGCTAAGAAGAGTGTGGTCTATTTTACTCAGCCGGATAGCACACGGCGGATCATTTCTATATTAAGGTATAAAATTTCAAAAGTGTTATAATCAGCTGTATGTAAATGACTCGCATAATTGGGTATACCATCAACACGACTCGACATATTGATATAACTGTCGGGGTCGCGACTCGCGTAAAGACGTGCCCGCCCACGCAGACGCGAGAATATTAGTACATTCAAGTCCAAAGCTGTTTAACTTTTTATTTAACTTTTTGTTGTTTAATTAAACTTTCTTTTTGTAAGAAGTCGAACATATACCAAATATATATTTATATATAAAGCTGAAGAGTTTGTTTGTTTGAACGCGCTAATCTCAGATAATACTGGTCCGATTCGAAAAATTCTTTGAATGTCAGATAGTGTATTAATCGAGGAAAGCCTTCCTAATAGGTAAACCGTGAAAGTTATTTAAAAAACATCATCATCATCTTTCTGCCCTTATCCCACTCTACGTGGGGTCGGCACAACATGTTATAAACATGCTGTCACATGATTTGGCTGCGTTTTTACGACCGGCCGCCTGCCTGACATCAACTTACCTCTGTCGTATTTTACGACACCTCGGTAAGAAAGAGGGTGGTCTATTCTACTAAACCGGATACCACACGGTGGGTCAACTTACCTTAGTCGCCTTTTACGACACCTCGGTAAGAAATGAGGTTGGTCTATTCTACTCGGCCGGATACCACACGGCGGGTCCACTTACCTTAGTCGCCTTTTACGACACCTCGGTAAGAAATGAGGGTGGTACTATTCTATTCAGCCGGATACCACACGGCTTTATTTAAAAAACATGTATTAAAAATATTTAAAATTGTTCCCCTCTAAAAGTTCCAAATCAAAGTCCGCGACAGTCCTTGTGTGCGCTAAGTAAACGGTGAAAGTTATTCAAAAATCTCTTATAATTAACTAGCGATAACTAAATATATATATATGTATCTATATCTTTACATACAATAAATTCGTTGATATATCAAATCTCTGTGCGTTTATTCCCGCTAATCTCAGAAACCGCTAATCTAATTTGGACGCTGTTTTCAATAATATGTAGTAGAAAGCCTCACTTAACATATAGGGTATGTTTTATTTCTATTAATTAGAAAATTCGATTAATTAGTTAATTAGCAAATAAAAAAGGTATGTCAAAGGTTGAAAGGTCGAACTATGATACTGGTACTTGCATTGTCGCTTTTCACCTTTCCTATTAGAGGATCGAGAGATATAGAGAGATCTTCTAGCTTAATTAATTAGCAAACAAAATAGATGTCAATTTTAAGTTGAAAGGTCGTACTACGATATTGGTACTTGCATTTTTTCACTTTTCGCCTTTCCTATTAAAGGATTTCGTCTAAACAAGCTATAATATATTTTTTAAAGTAACATCCTGTTATCTCAATGCTAGGCAAAGTCCTCGTAATAAATAATTTTTAACTTTCATCAAAAGTTATTTTCACGGCGAATATACCTACATGACATCATCCAGTGTGAGGGTGCAAATTAAATTCTTGTTTTCTATATATTTATAGTTTATTTAGTATTCGGTTAATGAATAAAATACACGTTTATCTTTATCTAGTTACGTTACATAAAACATATTGAGATTTAATATACAATTCGTCGACAATGCTTGCAACTGATTATTTAAGCGGTTGACTTTTCGTTCTTTAGTTCAAGGTTCAAGTACTTGACTGACAGTGCTTTATATCATTCAAAAGTCATATTCGATATATTTTAAGATTACAGGGATAACGAAGGAACATGTTGTTAAAACTATAGAGAAAAAATTAAACTTCAAAATTTTTCTTAAGTTTACAATAAACTTCAAAACTAAAAAAGTGAAATTAAAAAAGAGCCGGGAGACAGGGCAGGAGGATGGTGATTATATTGTGGGTTTCTTTATTGAATAACTTAAGATAAGATAAGATAAGAAAGATTACATAGAAATAAAATGAATAATTAAAAATAAAATGTGTATATACATCCTTATAATGAAGTGTACATTGTTGATAGTTGAGTGAAGTTAAAAGGAAGAGAATAAGTAAACTTACATAAATAATAAATAAAGTTACGTAAATTTACACTATATTTTACATCCTAAAATCATACATATTATAATATTCTATTTATATACATAAGTATTCATCATCATCCTGCCCTTATCCCACTCTAAGTGGGGTCGGCACAACATTTTTTTTTTATAGATTAGGATGGCAAACGAGCATGCGGTGCACCTTAAGTAATCACCGCTGCCCACGACCTCTCGCAGAGCGAGGGTGTTGCTGTCCTTTAAAAAAGTGGAAAATACGCTTTTTGAAGGTACTTATATCGTACCGATCCGGGAACACCGCCAAGGGAGATCGTTCCATAAAATGGTGGTGCGCGGAAAGAAATTATTTGAAAACCGTACTGTGGTGGATCGCCACGCATCCAGATGGTGAGGATGATATTTTAATCTGTGACGTGCAGTACGGTTATGGAATTTAGCGGCAGGAATCAGGTCATGCAGTTCAATGGAACACTCTCCGTGAAAGATGCGGTAGAAAGGTAACAACATGTTATAAACATGCTGTTACACGATTTGGCTGCGTTTTTATGACCGGCCTGCCTTACGTCAACTTACCTTAGTCGTATTTTACGACACCTCGGTGAGAAATTAAGGTGGTACTATTCTATTCAGTCGGATACCACGCGGCGTTTATATAAGTATTATGTTTATTAAACAAACCAATAACTTAAAAGGAATTAATTACTGGGTATACAATTAAATTAGTATTTTCCAGATGTTAGCGTACAAGTCAATTCGGTTTTAGAAAGTGTCTTTATCTTTTGTTTGTTTCACGAAATTTAAATCCGAGAACGTGACGGCGTCAACGGCATATGCCGCGTCGAAAGCCTAAAGCTCAAAGCAATAGGAACGTTGAACGTTAGCCAAACGCTTCCTTATTAAGACCAGTCTAAATCCTTTTCGGTCACATTTAATGACGTACCGACTCAGTACCTTGTAACCAGTTTGATGGATAGTTACTTGATGTTTCGTATCAGAGATATCTCGCGAGCAAATCACTACAAAGAGAAATTCTTTAAGAAACGTATATATCTAATTAAAACGAGATTAAACTGAGATATTCTATTATTTCAAAAGTAATGAGAATATTATTTTGCTATAATCCGCGATAAAAGAAAATATATGTAATGCTAAATGTAGAGTGTACTATTCGTTCTCATACCTGATACATGCAGAATTTGTAAGAACTCATGCACTACCCGACACCGATGGCACAACAATACACAAGCACTGCACACATTCAACACCACAATCTCTACAATTGTTTCGCCCCGTAACCGAGGCATCTTCAGGAGATAGACTCCACGACAAAATCGCAAAGCGAAGCATTACCCAAGCAAGTTGAGTTATATAGTATCGAGTTTAACTCCCCACCATTTGGTTGACTTTATCTTTGAACACATGTAGCAAACTGGAACTTGTAACGTTATATTATGTTGTACTTGTAACGTTGTATTATGGACCTCCGCAAAGTAACGCCTAATTCTATAACTTATTCTATTATTTGTTTTTAATACGTCTTATAATTATTATTACCTGGTTGACACTTGCTCGGGTTCTTTTGCAAAATTAAAAAATCTTCAAAAAAAAATTGGGTAGGTGGGGCCCGATCCTAAGTATTTTCATTTCTAGAGATCACCCGTTTCCTGAATAAGCTACGGTAACTTGACAGTTTATAGCAAAAAACGCTTTTAGGCTTCAAACAAACAGACTGGCTCGTTGGAGCAGTGGGTACTGACCCTGCCTTCGGCTCCACGGGTCGCGGGTTCGATTCCCGCCGAGGACCAACATTTTCTTTAAAATGAATTTGTCGGTCTTTGAGCCTGGGTGTATATTTGTATTTAAGTATGTATTTAAAAAATATATAAGTATATATTCACCAGTTGTCTGTCTACCATAACACAAGTATTAAGTTACTTACTTTGGGGACGGATGACCGTGTGTGTAAGTGTCCCATATATTTATTTATATTTATTTATTAAACATCAATCTTTGATATGCCCTGGGTCATCTTTAACCGTTAGTCCATCACGGATTAACCAGAAGTCTCAGCACCTTATAAATATTGCAGATCAGGATACATTTGTTCATATTGTATTGTAGGTTTCCGCCATGTGGTATTCGGCTGACAAGGATAGACCAACCTCATTATTTAGCGAGGTCTCGTAAAAGGCGACTAAAGTAAGTCGATAGGCCCTGTGCTATCCGGCTTAGTAGAATAGACCACCCTCATATCTTACCAAGGTGTCGTAAAATACGACTAAGGTAAACGTCAACTTACCTTAGTATACCTTGTATGTATATATATGTATATATATTTTCCGAATCATCTCGGAAACGGCTCCATCAATTATCATGAAATTCAGCATGTAGCTAGATTTCATTTGAGAAAATTACATTTTTTCTCTGTTTTCGGGAAAGTGCTAAAATTTATTTATTATGATTTTTTTTTATATACTTTATTGCACACCAAAACTTCAGAGTACAAAATAAACTTAAATCTAGAAGACATGTACAAAGAGGCGGTCTTATCGCTTAGCAGCGATTTCTACCAGACAACCTCGGAGAAAGAAATTATATTATAATGAGTCGGGTAGGAGGTGCATAAACTTACATACTAATATTTAATTAAAATACATAATAATTTATGTTGAATTCATAAGATAATTTTCGGCATTAAATGTCAAGTCACGATAGCTCATTTTGGAAACAGGCGATAAAGGATGAAAATACCTAGGTTCGAGCCCCACCGTCTCAACTATTTTGAATTCTATTTTTTTATTGAAAATTTTATTTATTTTTTTAAATCTTAAAAAAAATTACCGAGATTATATATTTAACCCCACTTAGAGTGGGATTAGGGTAGGATGATTTATAGCATTCCAATTCGCCATTTATGCCTTGAGCCAATTGTTTGAGCGCGCGATTCTACGGTGAACGGACGGCGTAACAGTAAATTTGTAAAAAACTGACAATAATGAAGATTTACTACTGGTCTGCGCAGGTGGGGAGATTGATTGGAAGATAACATGGTTCTATTGATCAGAGATTTGATGGTTTTTAGAGTTCCGCGGCGGTGTTTGTCCGATAATTGGGCTAAGAGATTGATTGACTTTGTTTGGCGTGAAATTGTTTGACAAACAATCAAAGCTTTAAAGATTGACATTCTCCCGTTACGCAGATATGAATATTTTTTTTATTTTCGTCACGGGTTTGATTTCTGCCGAGGGTCAATATTTTTTAACAATTTGTTGTTCTTTCTTTATGCCGTGTGGTATCTGGCTGAGTTGTATAGACCACCCTCATTATTTACCGAGGTGTCGTAAAAGTCGACTAAGGTAAGCCGACCCGCCGTGTGGTATCCGGCTGAGTAGAATAGACCAACCTCATTTCTTACCGAGGTGTCGTAAAATACGACTAAGGTATGTTGACCCACCGTGTGGTATCCGGCTGAGTAGAATAGACCAACCTCATTTCTTACCGAGGTGTCGTAAAATACGATTAAGGTAAGTTGGCGTCCGGCATGCGGCAGGGCGTAAAATAAGTAGCCAAATCATGTTACAACATATTTATAAAATTATGTGCTGAGGATGACAAATTTGTTGGTTCTTTATTATAATACTAGCATAGATGTTTCTTATATGTAACTAGGAGTCCCGCCCCAGCTTCGCACGGGTATAAAGCATATAGCCTATGTCACTTAGTGATAATCACAGTATTTCTCTACTCCATATTGAAGTTTATTATACATATAAACCTTCCTCTTCAATCACTCTATATATTTAAAAAAAAACCGCATCGAAATCTGTTGCGTAGTTTTAAAGATTTAAGCAAACATAGAGATATAAGGACAGACAGAGAAAGCGACTTTGTTTTATACTATGTGGTAACGTTTATAGCTACTACTATTTTGATAATTGTCAAATTTTTACCATACTTACCCAAAGACTAAATTACGTTTAGCTGTCATTTATGTTTTGTTTTTCCATGTCATAGTCGTTTTTGTTGTACCACGTTTTATAGTGACTTGACGGAATAAAATAAATGCGGTCGAACGGAATAAAAAGTATCCTATGTTCGTCTCCTGGTTCTAAGCAACCTCTCCACCAATTTTCAGCCGAATTGGTTCATCCGTTCTTGAGTTATAAATAGTGTAACTAAGACCAACTTTCTTTTATATATATAGATAGTGATTACAATTTTGAAAGTTTTTATATTTGGTGTTTATTTAAAGTAATTGCGTTCAATATCTTTTTAACAGTATTAAGGTGAAATTCAGCATACAGGAGGTTTTGGGAGGGAAATATCGATCTAGCTAGGTTTTATTTAAAAAAAAAATCATTTTATCCCTGTTTTTGGGCATTTACATTGAATATATAAACACTATTTTTGCCGAAATATGTCCAGGCCGCGTAGCTAATTCGGGGACGGGTTGTCTCTAGAAATGATAATACCTAGAATCGAGACCCACTTACCCAATTATTTTTTTCTATTTAATAAGGTTTTTGTAAAAAATTACATAGCTCGGTCATCGAGGTATTGCATATATAATTTTAAATCATCATCCTCCTGCCCTTATCCCACTCTAAGTGGGGTCGGCACAACATGTTATAAACACGCTGTTACATGATTTGGCTGCGTTTTTACGACCGGCCGCCTGCCTGACGTCAACTTACCTCTGTCGTATTTTACGACACCTCGGTAAGAATGAGGGTGGTCTATTCTACTAAACCGGATACCACACGGTGGGTCAACTTACCTTAGTCGCCTTTTACGACACCTCGGTAAGAAATGAGGTTGGTCTATTCTACTTAGCCGGATACCAAACGGCGGGTCGACTTACCTTAGTCGCCTTTTACGACACCTCGGTAAGAAAAGAGGGTGGTACTATTCTATTCAGTCGGATACCACACGGCGTGCATATATAATTTTAAATACATACTTAAATACAAATATACCGTCAGGCAGGTGGCCGGTCGTAAAACGCAGCCAAATCATGTGACAGCATGTTTATAACATGTTGTGCCGACACCACTTAGAGTGGGATAAGGGTAGGAAGATGATGATGATAACTTAAATACAAATATACGCCAGACTCGAAGAAGCAACAAATTGTTTATAGAAAATGTTGGCGGGAATCGAACCTGCGACCCGCGAAGCTTAAAGTGGGATCACTAGACTTCGCGCCAACGGGCCAGTCCAAATGATGAATAGCTCCGGCTGCGATTACGTATAGGTGAACAGATAACCGGGCCCAGATGGACGCGCGGCCGCGGGCGCTCGCCGCGGGCCCCACCACTTTCTATGCCCGTCGAACGGCGACCGGCCACAATCGATCTTTTAATTTCTCTCATTACAAAAGTAATAATAAGTCTATATCTCAATAACGTAACGTTTAAATGATTAATTTATAGAATTAGGCGTTACTTTGCGGAGATAATACAAAAGTAATAATAAACATTATTTTGCTATATTCTTCGCGGATTATAGCAAAATAATTTTATTATTACTTTTGCTTAAATGATTTATAGAAGCAGGCTTTTCTTTGCCCAGTAGTTTCCGAAATTTTAATACCGTACACATATAATAAAATAAATAAGTTTCAACTATTCTTACATTTGCTTCTTTTTTTTTAATCTTTATTTTTTAGAGACTTTAGTATCTGCAGATACATGTCAGCCCCATCATAACCTAATTATTTAACTAAAATTTTATATTACAATACATATAATAAAATAACTAATTATTATGCTTCTCTACATTTGCTTCACAGTATATTTTAAAAGGCCGTGTGGTATCCCGCTGAATAGAATAGACCACCCTCATTTCTTACCGAGGTGTCGTAAAATACGACTGAGTTAAGTTGATGCCAGGCAGGCGGCCGGTCGTAAAAGTTGAAAAAGTACGTCAGTCGTTTGTGGGTTTGGATATAAGATTCTATAATAAAATAATAAAAGCCTACTCTTGAGAATTATTTAGACGATAAGAATGCGTGGATATAGATATTGTTCGACACTGTACAAGATAGAAACAATTAAATGTTACTAGTATTAAGAATTGTATTTTTAAAAGAGCAACCGCCGAGATTCTTGCTGGCTCTTCTCGGTAGGAACGGCTTTCCGAAGCAGCAGTGGAGTTGACGATTCAAAAGCACTTATGAATTAATATTATATTATATTTTGTTTAAATACATAAGTACGTATGACAATAGAAGGCACTAGTAACCAAGAATACAAGCTAGGCTTAGTTTGGTTGCTAGTGGTTACATTTAGAGTGTAATCAAGATATTATTCATAAGCTTTTGTTAAATAATGTATATCAAAACTGTGTTGAGCAAATAAATAATTTTTTAAATTAATTCTAACTTTGCGGAACTTCACAGTACAGAAGTTACAATCAAATTATTTTGCTATAAACGGGGTTTGTTATAATAAGCTACACTAACGACAGTTATCACCAAAAATATTGTTTTAAATATTCAATGTAAATTTTTGTATTTTTTTAATGCCCAAAAACAGGGATAAACCGAAATTTTTTATAAAATAAAATAATAATAATAAAATACTTTATTGCACATAAAAACAAATTCGGTACATGAGACTTAAAATTAAACAGAAAGATGTGCAAAGGAGGCCTTATCACTAATAGCAATCTCTTACAGGCTACCTACCTAAAGTTAAACTAAACAATAGAAATATAAATTGAAATGCACAAAGTATTTATTAATATAAATTAATACATTCTAATAACTACACACTAATACATATAATATAAAACCTAGCTAGATCGATTTTCCTCCTCCAAAACCCCCTACGTGCTGGATTTCGGGAAAATCATTGGAGTCGTTTCCGAGATTAAGAAAATATATTTATAATTATACTTCTTCTTCTTCTTCTTCATCAACCGATGGACGTCCACTGCTGGACATAGGTCTCTTCATGGGATCTCCACCATACACGATCTTGTGCCGCTTGGACCCAGCGGCTCCCCGCGACCTTTTTGAGATCGTCAGTCCATCTCGTGGGGGGTCTGCCGACACTGCGTTTTCCGGTACGGGGTCGCCATTCCAGCATCTTGAGACCCCAACGCCCATCGGTTCTACGCACTATGTGCCCCGCCCATCGCCACTTCAGCCTCGCGACACGCTGAGCTACGTCGGTGACTCTGGTTCTTCTACGGATCTCCTCATTTCTGATTTGATCACGTAGAGAAACTCCGAGCATAGCTCGCCCGCTGAGCAACTCTGAGCTTTCTTATGAGGCCCATAGTCAGCGACCAAGATTCAGAGCCATAGGTCATCACTGGCAACACGCACTGTTCGAAGACTTTAGTCTTCAGACACTGAGGAATATTGGACGAAAAGATCTCGCGTAGCTTATATATATACATACAAGATTAACTCATTTAAAAAAAAATATTAAAGTTAAGTTTTTGCTAGCTTTTCTCGATAACAGCTAATTTCCGAACTAGCAGAAGAAAAAACTTGTTTACAAGTTTACTTGAATAAAAATATTTTAAATTTGAATAAATAAAAATAACAAACATTGTTAAACATATATTTCCTTAAGTTTATGTGTAGGTGGGTTTGAATTTTCACAATATCGCTATCTTTTAGTGTTCTTTACAATACAATTCTATGATAATGACTTATACGAGTTATGGCGCTTTAAAGAATGAATAATTTACAAATATCTATCACATTAGCTGCTTTATAAACAAGGTTAGTTGGCTTTCTATATGAAAGGTGTAATATTACTTATATATGGCGTTTTAACTTAACATAATCATCTGTGATATAGGCGCATCGTTCAAAAGTAATAATTAAATTATTTTGCTTTAATCCGCGATGAAGTAAAATTTTCACTTCATCGCGGATTATAGTAAAATAATGTTTATTATTACTTTTGTATTATGGATCTCCGCAAAATAACGCCTTATCCTATAAATTAGTCTCATCGTTATTTAATCATCTTTCTGCCCTTGTCCCACTCTAAGTGGGATTTGGCTGCGTTTTACAAGCGGCCACCTGCCTGACGTCAACTTACCTCACTCGTATTTGACGACGTCTTGGTAAGAAAGAGGGTGGTCTATTCTACTAAACCGGATACCACACGGTGGGTCAACTTACCTTAGTCGCCTTTTACGACACCTCGGTAAGAAATGAGGTTGGTACTATTCTACTCAGCCGGATACTGCACGGTGGGTCGACTTACCTTAGTCACCTTTTACGACACCTCGGTAAGAAATGAAGGTGGTACTATTCTATTCAGACGGATACCACACGGCGTACATCGTTATCTAATCATTATATTTCAAGAAATCCATATGCATCGATCTTTTGTCGATCGTTTATCGTCTGGAAGTTTGTTTATTTGTTTGTTAATGAAGTAATTACCGATAATTTGTTAAGTAATAAGCGGTGACCTCTAGTCCGACTCCCTAGATCCGATTATTGGATCAAACCCCGGGCAAAAACCAACTACTATACTATCCTACTAATATTATAAATGCGAAAGTTTCTGAGTATGGATGTATGTTTGTTACTCTTTCATGCCGAATCCGTTTAACCAACCCTCGAGACACCCCGAGCAATGCGAGTACCCTGTACACTCTCGCACTCGGCATGTGAGTGCGAGCATTGCGTTCGCGAACGTTTCAAAGGTCAGATTGCTCACGCTCCAAAGGCTGCAGAACCGATTTATGCACAGCCTAGTTGTCCGTGGTTCATGACGTTGACCTCCATAGACACCTCGACCTCCTTACCATGACTCACCTCTTTAAACGTTTTTCGAAGTCTTACTTCGAGAAATCTGAGGTACACCCGAACCCTCTCATTTCATTTGCTTCCACCTACATCCGAGTTAGGTCCGACCACCGAAAATATAGGCGTCCAAAAACCGTCCTATATGACCCTGACGATCAAATAACGAACAAAAATATTTAATACACACACAGCGTCTTCGCCGGAGAAGACGAGGTCCCAGATTTCTGACGTCGGTTGGTCGTGGCTTCTTGCAACCCTTCCGTCGTCGTAATGACTTATCAAAGTCATACAATCAACTCTCCACGACACGTCGTAAGCCGTGGTCCGGCCTCACAGGAGGCACCCTTAGGGCGACGTTCCCCATAGCTAGTAGAGCTTCTGCGCTCTACTCTCCGCATTTGGCAACCTCGCCCGGTGACGCTGTAAAAGCCGTTAGGGCTAACAGCATACAGTCAATTCGAAAAAAAACCTCGGCATATTGAAGTATCTCACAGAAAGTGTAGAGCCGCCATAACAAATAATATACCTGGTCCCATGACTAAGAATTATCTGATCCAACATTCTATCTGTCAACTTTGAAACACCTTCAGCAATCAAAGTTAATATTTTATACACGTAAACAGAAAATTATATTTAGATTTAGCATCAGGCTCACTATCGGGCCCATCTAAATCGGCTTAACTCTTCGCTTGATGATGCATTTAACGTGAATATTGCTTAATCATCGCACAATGCCTGTGTCCATTTATATTTGAATTTAAGGATGTAACAAATACAGTAATGTATATGATGTTTTTGTTAGGCCCTCAAAAACCTGTCGCATTATTCTTATACCGATTATATGCAGATGTTTGACTTGATTTATCATCGAAAAGATAATAGTGAATATTTGTAAATCCAGTTGGAAATATTTAGTCTGAGTTTTATAATTTTGATATACTGTGTGAGGAATTATACATTTATAAAATACTAGCTTTCTAGCCGTGTGGTATCCGGCTAAGTAGAATAGTACCACCCTCATTTCTTATTGAGGTGTCGTAAAAGGCGACTAAGGTGATTCGACCCACCGTGTGGTATCCGGCTGAGTAGAATAGGCCACCCTAATTTCTTATTGAGGTGTCGTAAAAGGCGACTAAGGTAAGTCGACCCGCCGTGTGGTATCCGGCTGAGTAGAATAGGCCACCCTCATTTCTTACCGAGGTGTCGTAAAAGGCGACTAAGGTAAGTTGACCTACCGTGTGGTATCCGGTTTAGTAGAATAGACCACCCTCATTTCTTACTGAGGTGTCGTAAAAGGCGACTAAGGTAAATCAACCCGCCGTGTGGTATCCGGCTAAGTAGAATATACCACATTCATTTCTTACCGAGGTGTTGTAAAAGGCGACTAAGGTAAATTGACCCACCGTGTGGTATCACCAGGTACCACCCCCTTCTTCTTACCGAGGTGTCGTAAAATACGACTTAGGTAAGTTGACGTCAGGCAGACGGCCGGTCGTAAAAATGCAGCCAAATCATGTTACAGCATGTTTATAACATGTTGTGCCGACCCCACGTAGAGTGGGATAAGGGCAGGAGGATATATAAAATACTAGCTCTCATCCACAACTTTATTCGCGTGGACTGTAGTCTTGAAATTAACAGTAGCTTCCCTGCAAATATGTCTATCACAAAAATCAGATCGATCCGGGAAGACTGAGAGTGATCTAACTTTTTCACGAGAGAGAGTTAGATAATTTCAGTAAATAACCCGTATGACTTTCATAAAATATACATTAAAATAGCACAGTTAAATTTATTCAACAAACAAAAACCGAAATATATAAAAACTTCTTTAGTATAACTGTTTCATCGATTTTTATATGTTACCCCCGATATATAAACATAAGCTGTACCAAATTTCAAATGTATACTGGTTCAGCGAATTGGCCATGAAAACGTAACACACAGATTTACGCATTTATAGTTTTAGTATATAGAGGGGAACATATATATATATATATATATATATATATATATATATATATATGTTCCCCTCTAAAAGTTCTATATAATCCGCGACAGCATATGTCTAGCTTTTAAGGTTGACCTACTTTAATCTTTTTTATGGTTACCAAAAGACTATATTACGGTTTTAATAAATCCACGCGGGCTGAGCCGCTGGCGATTGCTAGTATATAATAATATTCCTGCGCGACAAATACGCAAATTTGTGCGACAGAGAGCAAAATATTTTCCACATTTAATTACCAGCGGGCAGCGACTTTTTGATACTAGTATAGCAGGAATTGAAGGTTTTTAGGAATTAGTGCCGGATCAAATTCGTTCAATGATAGGCAATAAACGTTCATCATTGTTATGAAGCATAAAGGCGCGGCAGCTACCCGTGTTCAAAACGATAAATGTTTTTTTTTTCATTTTGAACACAGTTCGTATCGATTACGAGCGTTATTGTTTATGTTTGATTGTTGATGTTTAAAAAATAATGATATGTACATATAATGTTTAAATGAGCTAATCTTATTTATTATAATATTGATTGAATTTCGGAAACGGCTCCAACTATTTTATTATTTAAAAAAAAGGAAATCATCGAGAGGAATCCTGCATATCTCTAGAAAATATTGACAACATGACGACTTTTCAACACTTCCCTAAAAAAAGGAGAGAAGAGGCCTATGCCCAACAGTGGGATGATAACAGGATGTTAATTTTTTACTTTATTGCCAGGAATTTGGCGTGCAAATGCAGTCAACTCTAATTTTAACAATTTTGTAATTTAAAGCAACTGTAACTTAGCCCACGGCTGAGCGTGCGCCTCTTCTCCGTTTTTGGAGAGAAGGGTTGGAGTTAAGACACGAGTCGCGCCCAGCGAGCTGCTGGTCGCAGTTCTCGCCGTGATAACGTCGTGTAAAGAGCTCAAGAATAAGTGCCCCGGATGGGTTGGAAACTAGTCGGGTTAACCTGATAGAATAACACGTGAGTATAAACGCTTTCTATACATTAACTATGAACACTACTCAGGATTGTGTAAATTTAAAAAAATACTATATGTTACCCCGGTGTATAAGGAATAATTGTGCCAAATTTCATCGATATTGGTTCAGCGGATTTACTAACAAACAAACGTTTGTTAGTCTTTCAGGGATTACTCTTTCTCTATTTCTTTTCCAAACTCACAAACTTTCGCATTTATTAAATTATCGATATTGTAATTATCGATTAGACACATAAGTTTAAGAAAAACTCATTAGTGTCTGACCGGAATTAAAACCTGTGACCTCCTCGAAGGAGTCGCATGGTGTTACCGCTTAGCTATCACAAATTTGTAGTCAATGTTTATGGAATGTCATGATAGTTTTATCTTTAATTGTAGGTTGAAAAAGCATAGAATATGCAAATTTAAATTTAAAATATTCTTTATTCAAATAAACTTGTGAACAAGTGCTTTTGAATCGTCAACTCTACTGCTGGTTCGGAAAGCTGTTCCTACCGAGAAGAGCCAACAAGAAACTCGGCGGTTGCTCTTTTAAAAATATAATTCTTATGACTAGTTTCATTTAGTCATTACTGTCTTGTACAGGGTCTAAGCGAGCTATATCCACACATTCTTATCTTCTAAGTAATCCTCAACATTATAGTAGGCTTTCTGGATCAGCCTCTTTTTAACAGTGTTTTTAAACTGTAATGGCAAAGCTAAAATTGATTGCGGAATTTTATTATAGAATCTTATACCCAAACCCACAAACGATCGTCGGTTAAACGCCAATTTGTATGACGCTGCAAAAGCGACATCTAGTGACCGCTGGTCCAGCGCCATACAGCGTGTTACGCTAATATGATAGAGTAGATTTAAAAAAAACTAGCACTAAGCACACAAACGATTTACGTACCTTTTTAAGGCGCAAAGCACGAGCCGCAAGCTTATGTCTGTTCCTACTTTGCCTACTATACATATCAGCTATCGTTTTATAATTCTTTATATTTTTATTATTATATGCAACAGCAACATCGGTGCAATATTTCGCCTTGTCAGTAAACACTGCACATCTGTTTATTATTGACATCAGTGCTGTTATGTATTGCAGTGGTGTTATGGTATAGACCACACACCATGCATTAGAACAAAAACATACGAGTCTAAGGTGGTCTGGTATATTGTAGTTGGCAATTAATTTACGTGTAAGCAAAGTATACTTATAGATAATCATGGCATGTAATGTCATCATTCTCGTATGCTTTAAGGGTGGTCGGCAATTTAAATGAGTCAATCTTGTATGTATATATATTTTTTCGGAATCTCGGAAACGGCTCCAACGATTTTCCTTAAATTCAACATGTAGGCGGTTTTGGGGGAGAAAAATCAATCTAGCTAGGTTTTATGTAAAAAAAATATCGTTTTATCCCTGTTTTTGGGCATTGAAAAATACTAAAATTTATATTGAATTCAATTATTGCCATAAACTGTCAAGTCAGCGTAAATTATTCGGGGACGCGATTCGCGAGAAATAAAAATACCTAGGATCGAGCCCCACCTACTCTATTATTTTTTGTTTTTTTTTTGGAAGAATCTTTTTTTATTTTGCAAAAAATTACCAAGCAAGGCTCGGTCAACCAGGCACTCCCACCCTCGCCCCATAACCGAAGCACCGTAATTGAAACAATTGTTGAGATTGTGGAGGTGAATGTGTGCAGTGCTTGTGTATTGTTGTGTCATCGGTGTCGGGTAGTGCATGAGTTCTAACAAATTCTGCATGTATCAGGTATGAGAACGTACACTCTACATTTAGCATTGCATATATTTTCTTTTATCGCGGATCATAACGAAATAATATTCTCATTACTTTTGTATTATATTATATGATAAAAATAATTTCTTAATCCCAACAATGAGAGTTGATCTCAAGCCGTGATGTAAATTGCCGGGACGCATAGGCATGATGTGATAAGGCGTGCGTGTCTGTGATTTATTGCTACGACCCGGCTTCCGTTCACTTGTGAGGAAATAGCCTCACAGAAGGCTTTAGACTACATTTAGAATAGAATAAACCGCGAATGGTATTTAGGGAGTTAGGCCTATATTATATAAGACAAAATTCATTGCCTTTGACTTTCATTAACTAAGTAATCTTTTTATTTATTTATCACTACATAGTATAAAAGAAAGTCGCTTTCTGTGTCCCTATATCCCTATGTATGCTTAAATCTTTAAACGTACGCAAATGATTTTGATGCGGTTTTTTTAATAGATAGAGGAAGGTTTATACGTATAATAAAATTCAATACGGAGTAGAGAAATACTGTAATTTTTGAGGTTTCTAATGTCATGTTGTAAATAATTACATTTTTTTCCGCTTACAATGCAAACGCAAGCTGAAACTTACGAGATTTATCTAAATAATGTACTGTAATGTATGTAAGTATTTGTACACCTTGAAAAGGACAACAAAAAATTCGGCGATGGTATATGTCTATCTCTTATGGATAACCCACAATAGCCAATTAAGTGCCTTTAAATACATTGTTGATTTAATATAGATCAATATGGCCGTTTACAGCATGTAATTTAAATGAACATTGTCGAAGATATTACAGATTTAGAATGCCGCGAGGAGGGCATTCGCGGGCAGCTGCTGGATACAAGCGGCACAAAATCGTGTGTTCTGGAGATCCCATGAAGAGGCCTATGTCCAGCAGTGGACGTCCATCGGTTGAAGAAGAAGAAGAAGAGAGGAGGGCATTGAGTGACTGAGTGATATGGGCTATATATTATATACCGGAGCGAGCCCCTAGTTATTATTATAAGAGAGTGGACTTAGATAATATGAAATAAAAAAAGATGGCGTTCCATGGGGGAGAAGCTGCAGCTAGTATGATATATAACTGACTGACTGGCCCGTTAGAGCAGTGGGTAGTGACCCTGCCTACAGCTCCGCGGGTCGCGGGTTCGATTCACGCCGAGGGCCAACATTTTCTATAAATGAATTTGTTGGTCTTTGATCCTAGGTGTATATTTGTATTTAAGTATGTATTTAAAAAATATATAAGTATATATTCACCAGTTATCTGTCACCCATAACACAAGTATTAAGTTACTTACTTTGGGGACGGACGGCCGTGTGTGTAAGTGTCCCATATATTTATTTATTTATATTTAACTCAAATATATTCTTGTAAATATAGGGTCAAATAAAAAACGACTTACATAAATATGTCAATGAAGTAATCTGTGTACATTTATGCAATTTTGTATGGTATGCAAATAAGATAGCTGTTAGCAATTTTGTTGTTGAATGATCTATATGTTATTGTATAATATTTAAGCAAACATACGCCTTGCACCGCCCAATTTTATGTCAATAAATTGCGTCCATCTTCACTAAGTCAATAAACAAAAAATTTGAATATATTTACTTTTTATGAATTTCTTACTTTTTGTATATCTATTGCTACATGTGCCAGCCCGCATGGAAAAAAGTGTGTCCCAAATTTTTTCCCAAATTGAAATTTAGAATATAAATGTACTTATCGTGAGTTAATTATAGGTAAGAGATTTTTTGAATAACTTTTACTGTTTACTCAGCGCACGCAAGGAAAGCTTAAAATTTTGCCGTTTTCGCAATATTTTTTATTGCTGCTCCTCTTTTATTAATCTGATGTGATGTTACAGTCTATAGCCTTCCTAGATAAATGGACTATCTTACACTCAGAGAATTTTTTAAATCGGTCCAGTAGTTACTCACATTAGCGCGTTCAAACAAACAAACAAACTCTTCAGTTTTATATATGTATTAGTAGTAGTACCATGTTTTGAGGGATATTTAACATTTTATCAAATTCAACTAAAACAGCTTTTGCGATATTTGGAAGTTAAGTTTTTTTTTCAAAAACACATTTTTTGTCCAATATACAATTTTATAAACACATTATTGTTTAATATAAATATAATATTTAGAGCGTGATCTTACAGATGGTTGAAATAAATTTATTTTGAATTATGTCACTTCAATGTTAAGCTGGCGATATATTCGTGACATTAAATAATCTATATGAATAATGTCTTCTTTCTCTTGCCCTTATCCCACTATAAGTGGGGTCGGCACAACATTATAAATATGTCGTTAAAGGATTTGGCTAGGTATTTATACGATAACTCTGCAGGAAAGAAGGTGGTCTATTCTACTCAGCTGGACATAACACGAGGGGACAACTTACCTTAGTCGCCTTTTACGACACTTCGATAAGAAATTAGGGTGGTCTATTCTACTCTGCCGAATACCACATCGCGGGTCAAATAACTTCAATCGCCTTTTACGACACCTCGGTAAGAAAGAGAGTGGTCTATTCTACTCAGCTGGATACCACGGTGACATTAAATATATATATGAATCTTTAATATTTAAATGAGTTAAGTAAGTATATAGGTATATTTTCAGAATCTCGGAAACAGCTCCAACGATTTTACTGAAATTCATCATGTAGGGGGTTTTGGGGGAAAAATTCGATCTGGATAAGTTTAATTTTAAGAAAATGTCGTTTCATCCCTGATTTCGGGTTCTAAATTTTTTTTGAAATTTACTTTGAATACAATCACAATTTTTCGCTGTCAAACGTAAAGTCATGGTAGTTCATTTGGGGAACGGGCGCTCTAGAGAGAAAATACCTAGGATCGAGCCCCATCTGCCCTATTTTTTTTAAATTATTATTTTTTAAATTTTATTTGTTTTACATCATTTTAAAAATTACCCAGGTACTAACCTTTTTAAGTTACTAATGTTTAGAATGATGAGTGACGACTGTGTTTTACCTAATAGTAAGACGCGGCCTGTTACTATCCCACTGCTGAGAATAGGCCTCTTCTCTACGTTTTTGGAGGGAAGGATTGGAGCTAAGACCTACCACGCTGCTCCAGTGCGGTAGGTTACACATATCTCCAGAATTCTCTAGAGATATGCAGGTTTCCTCACGATGTTTTCCTTCACCGAAAAGCGTGTGATAAATTGCAATTATCAATTAGACACATAAGTTTTAACAGAAAAACTCATTGGTGTTTGCCCGGGTTTGAACCCCTGACCTCTTCGAAAGAGTCGCACAGTGCTACCGCTGGGCTACCACAGCTTAATTACCTAATAGTAACGCTGTTTAATATATAAAACAGCGTTACTGGAAAATAGGAGCAGATGACAACATTTAGGTAATAGAGCGACTCGTGCCATACTTTAACGATCTAGCTCTGAATCACTAATGGACTCGAATAGCGAACTGGCCACATTCACTAAATCGATCCATTAGGTCAAGGGTCGCCACAATGACAGACCGGGACGGATATATATTACAAAGCCACGCTACGTAATTCCGTTTGTAATGGCGAATCACGCCTCCAATAGTAGAAAGGGATAGCGCTATTCACGGTGAAAAGTTGGCAAAGATAAACTGATAATGCAAATGAGACTATAATAATTTTACTTAAAGTTTATTTTAGACACGTCACGCGATGGTCACGATTTCTATATTGTTTGTTGTCGGTATTTCACTTCATTGTTGTTAGTCATTTATGTTGTTACTTAATATTACTTTATATATACTATATTTTACCCGCAACTTCGTTTGCGTGGACTTGGCTTAAACCAGTCCAACCAAAAAGCTTTTGTCATTATATCTGGATTATCTCAGCTGTGGCTGGTAGGTCTACGGGCCTCGAGGTTTATCGCCTCTTTACCCGGGCGATTCTTAATATCGCCCGGGTAATTACTTCGACCTGGAAGGGTCATGGGTCGCTCTTGTTGAAGCGGGCGCCTCACGGTTGAGATATGGTCGGGCTTTTTGGCGCTATTCGGCGTCCTTAAACTCTTCTCCTTCCGGGGAGGAAATGAGGAGCTCTCTGGGCAGAAGTCTTCCTTCTGACGGCCTAGATTGTGACGGTGCTATACCTTGGAGGTATGCGCACACGCTGTTGCCCACTCAAGTACACATGGTGCGCGCGAGTTTACGGACATACTCCTCCACACTTTTATTCTCCAACCCTGCAAATATCTCCATCGATTGATAATAGGCGGCGCCTTTAAATGGCATCCTATTCCTGTTGAAATAACAGGATTTCTATAGTCTATATGTTATCCCGGTATATGAGGAATAATTGTGTCAAATTTCATCGATATTGGTTCAGCGGATTCGCCGTGAAATAGTTAGAAACATACATCCGATACTCACAAACTTTCGTTAATATTATTAGGGTAGAAGTTTTGAACGTAAAAGTGAGTTAATCATAAGAGATAGAGACATGCTTTCGGGTACTTTTTTATAGTATTTTTGTAGATCTACAATTCTCTAGTATATTACTTTAGTGTATCTCTGCTTGTTTACGCGGCGCACATGACTAAAACTCTCAGCAGGCGAGTTTTTTTTACAACGGCGTGACCTCTTCAATACAATTTATATAAAACCATATAAAAAACCGTTTAGTAGATTTTTAGAAAATCAATTACATTCAGACTGACAGACTGACTTTTAGGGACTTTGTTTTATAACATGTATAGATTCACAGAATATTTAATTTAATTCAATTTAAAAGAGTGTTACTTTACACCAGCAGAATGTAAAATTTTGGCTCAATCGGACATCGGGAATTGGATCAAATTTAGCTTCATAGATTCCACCTTCACTTCAGATATCCTAGCCGTGTGGTATCCGACTGAGTAGAAGAGACCACCCTAATTTCTAACCTAGGTATCGTAAAAGGCGACTAAAGTAAGTTGGCCCGCTGTGTGGTAATCGGTTTAGTAGAATAGACCACCCCCTTTTATACCGAGGTGGCGTAAAAGGCTACTCAGGTAAGTTGACCAGCTGTAGGATATTCGGCTGAGTAGAATAGAGCATCCTTTCTTGCCGTAAAATACGACTAAGGTAAGTTGACGACAGACAGGCGGCCGGTCGTAAAATACGTAGCCAAATCATGTAACATGTAACATGTTGTGCCGACCCCTCTTAAAGTGGGATACAGGCTGATGCTGTATTATGGATATCCGCAAAGTAACGCCTAATTCTGTAAATTATTTTCAACAAAACATTTCAGTTCAAACTTTAACACGCAAAGCGTGGTTCATATCATCTACGCAGTGGACGGAAACCCTTATATGACTTTAACTCTAAATGTCAAGACCTGTATTTGCCCTTGAATGCCACAACTGTGGACATAGATTAAATAACGGGCACTTGTGGTCTGTAATCAGTCAAAATCAATAGCAAGCCGCCATGGTCCAAGCGAGTATGTTTAAGATACACTGAATGATAACGCGCCGACTCCGTTTGCTAAGAACATGTGACCATTACATAGAAATTATAGGAAATGTAATGGAGAATACTATACGCCGTGTGGTATCCGGCTGAATAGAATAGTACCACACTCATTTCTTACCGAGGTGTCGTAAAAGGCGACTAAGATAAGTTGAACCACCGTGTGGTATCCGGTTTAGTAGATTAGACCACCCTCATTTCTTACTGAGGTGTCGTAAAAGGCGACTAAGGTAAGTTGAACTACCGTGTGGTATCTTGTTTAGCAGAATATAACATCCTCTTTCTTACCGTAGTAAAATACGACTAAGGTAAGTTAAATTCAGGCAGGCGGCCGGTCGTAAAATGAATAGCCAAATCATGTGACAACATGTTGTGCTGATCGCTTAGAGTAGGATAAGGACTGGAGGATGATGCTAGCTAGAGCTTTTTTAGTCACTTACCCAAATTTATTTTTGTAAGAAATTTTCAACTTATAACAGTAAGATAACGGTTATATGGGTGTATGAGTAACAACGTAAACATGTTATGCGTTTGTGAATGCAATATCACTTTATCTTAATAGACTTGTGTGCGTATATATTCAAATAACACATAATTTTTGTGTTGATTATGTATGAACGCGGTCTCATTTGTTCATATTCAAATAGCGTTAGTGACGATAGAGACAGAAGATATGATATAAAGTAATCAGAGAGTTATTATACTAGAGTATAGGAGCTATAGACGGGCCTGTTAGTGAGAGTGTCAAAATAAATAATGAGAAAATGAATTTTGGACTCAATTGTAATAGGCTGAGATATGGCTAGAACAAAGCGGTATATTTTTGTGATTTAAAAAGTACCTGAGTGATCGAGCTTTGTTCGGTAATTTTTTAAATATTAAAAAAAATTAAAAAGAAAGAAGGCGCCGACGACATGTGGACTCGACTTGCCCATCGGTTATCGCATTACATTTGACAACTAAAAATATCCTTTGCTTTCAATTCTACATTATATTATATTTTTAATGCCCAAAAACAGGGATAAAATGCTTTTTTTAAATGTGGATGCTTTATTCTACTCACCCGGATACCACACGGCGGGATAATAAACAAATGATAAATTGTATCAATTTTATTGCTAAAAAATAGTTAATGTTAGTAAACAATTTAAAGCTGCGTTCGGGCATAAATGAATTAAATATAAATCTGAAAAATAAACAAATTGATTCCTAATATTCTATTTAGCCGGATATCACACGGCGACTGAGAAATAAAAAAAAGGAAAGGAAAATAGTTCTTCGTTCGTTCGTTCTAGAAAAATAGTTTAGTTTTTACTGCTATACACTTTGTATTGTAAATATTCTCTTCAAATTAAAATTAAAATTCAAAATATTCTTTATTCAAATAAACTTGTAAACAAGTGCTTTTGAATCGTCAACTCTACTGCTGGTTCGGAAAGCTGTTCCTACCGAGAAGAGCCAACTTATGGAAGTCCACTGCTGGGCAAAGTTCTCATCACGGGAGTTTCACACATGATTCTGTGCCTCTTATATCCACCGGTTCCCCAGGTACTTTTTTGCGGTCATTTGTCATGTAAGAGGTCTACCGGCGATACGTTTTTCGGACGAGAGTCGCCATTCTAATACTTTAAAATGTCATGTAAATTTCAAAATTTATTTGTCAATTTTTTTTTATTGGGGGATCTTGAATGAAAGTGCTGTCATTCGCACGCAAGGTAAGCTTTAAATTTTGCCTTTTTCAAAATATTTTTTATTACTGCTCCACTCTTATTCATCTTAGCGTGATGTTATATAGCCTAAAGCCTTCTTCGATAAATAGACCATCTTTCACTTAAAGAATTTTTCAAAACGGTTCACTAGTTCTTGAGATTAGCGCGTTCCAACAAACAAACTCATCAACTTTATATAATAATGTAGTTTCTAGTATGTTAATAATTGCCAATCATTTCAGTAAAATAAAATATGGGTCAACAAATAAAGGTGGGTTTGGCGAAATAGTATATTTTTTAGCTTTATCTTTTGAACGGTGTAAATGTTGATTAGATAATACAAATAGATAAAAACGTTAAAGTAAATAGAAGATGCACATTTTTTTGCTGATAGCTTCGACTGTTCAATTTGAAAAATAGTTTATATCTTAACTCTACGTCATATTAATATTTCATACAAGTATACTTAGTTATTTCAAGAAAACTTAATTATCTTTAGTATTTAAATGAGTTAATCTTGTATATATATATATTTTCCGAATCTCGGAAACGGCTCCAACGATTTTCCTAAAATTCAGTATGTAGGAGGTTTTGGGGGAGAAAAATTGATCTAGCTAGGTTTTATGTAAAAAAAATATTGTTTTATCCCTGTTTTCGGGCATTAAAAAACACTAACATTTATATTGAATTGAATTTTCGCCATTAACTGTCAAGTCGACGTAGCTTATTCGGGTAACGGGCAGCCTCGAGAAATGTGAATGCCAAGGATCGATCCCCCAACTAGATAATTGTTTTTTCTTTTTTTTAGTTTGTTTTTGCAAAAAATTACCGAGCGAAGCTCGGTCACCCAGATATTATTAGTTTAATTAGGTAAACCAGAAACAATATTTTTATGTAATTGAAAGTATGTGTGTATAATTATAATTTAAAATAAACTTAATAATCCGGACCACCCTCATTTCTTACCGAGGTGTCTATTCTAATTAGCCGAATACCTCAAAATTTAATATACCTATTTCAAATTTCGAGTACCAAGTACGGGTTTCTATAAATAACATAACATTATTTGGTGACATGAAATTATTTAAAACGCATGAATCATTATTTCGTGCGGTTTTGATTATTATAAAAGGTATTAAATAATATTTAAAAAAAAAGAAAAATGATTATAATAGTCTTAAATAATATTATAATAATAATTTTTTTTTTAAAGATCACTACGACTTATTTTAGGGAACACATTTTTTATCTTCTATATATTCATAATTTAATAAATGTAATTATAAAAATAAATATATATTTTAAGATGTACTAATAAAAGTTAAAAGGAATTAAAAATAAAATAAATCTTATAGGATAAGCGATTCAGCGCGGAAAAGCTGCCAGCATTCTTGGGACCATTCCACGTGGGTGTGATTTGTATAGTCCTAGCGGGTAAGTAATTTAAGATGGATATAACTTATACATTATTGCTGTAAATAAAAAAAAACCACAGAAGTCGTTTAATAAAAGAAAGTTTAACATAATTTTGGTATATCCTTTTTTACTGATAAAGTTGTTGATGTTTGTGTGTTCAGTGAGAGATTTTTTAACCTTATTCAAATTCAAATTATTCTTTATTCAAATAAACTTGTAAACAAGTGCTTTTGAATCGTCAACTCTACTGCTGTTTCGGAAAGCTGTTCCTACCGAGAAGAGCGAGCAAGAAATCCGGCGGTTGCTCTTTTAAAAATATAATTTTTTTGACTAGTTACATGTAGTCATTACTGTCTTGTACAGGGTCTAAGCGAGCTATATCCACACATTCTTATCTTCTAAGTAATCCTCAACAGTATAGTAGGCTTTCTGGTTCAGCCTCTTTTTAACAGTGTTTTTAAACTGATGTAATGGCAAAGCTAAAATTGATTGCGGAATTTTATTATAGAATCTTATACCCAAACCCACAAACGACTTACGTACTTTTTCAAGGCGCAAAGTAGGGGCCGCAAGCTTATGTCGGTTAAACGCCAATTTGTATGACGCTGCAAAAGCGACATCTAGTGACCGCTGTTCCAACGCCATACAGCGCGTCACGCTAATACGATCGTGAATTATACATATTAAAAAACTCGCACTAAGCACACAGATCACACGACGCGACGGGACGAGTGTGAAACAAGAAAGCCTTGTGGAAATATAACAAGAACGGGTCCTAGTTGTATCTAAACGTATTAAGTGAAACTGCGGGCCGATTATCAATTGCTATTTCATTACTCGACAGACACCTGCCCGACTTGCCTATACGTTTGCTGCAACTGCTCTTAGTCGTTTAAATATATAGTTTATTGTTTATAGACTACACATTATTGATTGTTGCGAACATTTTGCCTACGATTGGCCAAATTTGTTCATTTGTCATATTTATAATATTTCTTTATAAGTTACGCCGAATATTTAAACTATGTCATCATTCTACTTTTATCTCACTCTAAGTGGGGTCAGCACAATTGTTGTTTTATGTTTTGGCTAGTTATTTTACGACCAACCGCTTACCTGACGTAATATTTAAATATACATAATTTAAAAATATATAAATCAATACAGAAACTGAAGAGAGACCCAATGAATTAAAAAAATCGATCTGATACTATGATAATAAAATATAATTTTCAAAATATGTTCTCGAACCAGTTGGCTACGGTTTAAAGGCCTCTATTGGAGCAATATATTCACCTTTGACGTATAATAACCTTCGCCTTTGTTGCTCATAAATATATTTCGCTGATGCCATTGGAAGGAAACTATTTATGGGGCTCAAGAATAGTATATATTATGGTGCTCATATGTCAATTAATTGGTATATCTAACATCAATAGTATACCCAGCAATGCTCTAACACAAGGTACAACAGGTTACACTATAACACTTATAATGCTTTATGTGTTTATGGGAATACCAATACTCTATATGGAATCCGTCGTTGGACAGTTTACCGCAAGAGATTGTATTGAAGTGTGGAGGATTTATCCGTTTTGTTCACACATGGGCTATATTCTTTTAGTCTGGCAAGTAACAATACTGATCTACAATCATATAGTGACATCATTTTTATTACATTACTTCCTAATCAGTTTTGAAAATCCGATACCGTTTTATACGTGTGGATCTTGGAGCACGAAATATTGCAACACTCTAGCGACCAATTTCACGGTCAATCAGAACTGCATAAAGTATAAAAATCTGTATTCATACTGTGAAACTCTTTATAAAACGTTCCCTGAATATCAGTACTGGAGATACTATTTAGTAAAAGACAGAGACATAAATGGATTTAACGTATCTTGGAGAGTTTGTGTTGCATCAGGACTTACATGTTTTGTTTTGTATATCAGCTGCTTCAAACGATCGAAGTCCTTGAAATGGGCTGCCATTATAATGGCGATTTATCCAATGGTATCGCTCATGCTTCTTTTGACAGGGTCTATGAGGCAGAAAGGAGTTGTGGCTAAGTATGAGGAATCTTTAGACATTGATTTCAATGATTTTGTTAATAAGTTTCGTTTATCGCACATCGTACAACAGATCATATACAATTTGAACATAGGTTCTGGGGTTATGTTCACGATGGCGTCGTCTTCAACCTTTCGTGCGCCTTGCTTCTCAGACATTGTCATTGCTGTAGTTATCTGTACTGTGTTTACTGTCATCTTAGTGTTCACTATTGCGATGATGACTTGCCCATACGCTTACGAGCTGGGAATAAATCCGGGGACCGTTTTAAAAACACCAATGTCCCTTCCATTCGAAAAGATACCAAGATTTATAAACCACTACCGATATAAAACCTTTTACTTATTCGTTTTCTTTAGTTGTGGAGTAGGTTTGGGTGTTAGTACGATGACTATTTATTTATATAGTTTACTTGAAGTATTTTTTAAAAGGAATCCTAAATTAGGTAGCTATCCTGGCTTGACAACATTTTGCAGCGTACTAGTGCTGTTTTTAATCACAATTCCGTTTTTAAGCTTCAATGGAATCAATATAGTGGCCTTAAATTTTAGGCGTTACGGGATCCTTCTATCGACATTCTTCGGACTATTGGAGTGTTTAGTATTTATAATTAGATATGGTATAAACAAATTATCTGAAGATGTTCATTTTATGCTTGGTATAAAACCTAAGTATTGTATGAAAACAACATGGGTATTGTCAATTATTTTATTAGCTTATGCTTTTATTAATGAATTTTACTATCAAATAACGAATCCACAAGGTTATATTTACGTGATTTACGTCCTTTTGCCTACTTTAGGCACAATAACGGCACTATTTGTGATCAGATTATGCATAGCTATTTGTAGGAAGAGATTTCGCAAACATGTCTCTTTGGATGTTACTTGGGGTCCAAATAATGACGTTTTGCAACGGAGCCGGACCATGTTTTCAGCACAAGCCATGACGAAAGAATATATATACCGCCAATATCATCTTCAGGCTGGAATAATGGCTAGGCAAAAACGTGCAAACAAGAAATTATTATTTCATTAATAAATAAATTTCGGGAATATATTCTACTTTATTTTATCCATCATTCTCCTGACCTTATCCCACTCTAACTAGGGTCGGCACAACATGTTATAAACATGTTGTTATATGATTTGGATTTGCTATTTTACGACCGGCCGCCTGCCCGATGTCAACTTACTTTACCTTACCTTAGTCGCGTTTACGACACCTCGGTAAGAAATGAGGGGGGCCTAATCGACTAAGCCGGATACTTCACGGCGGGTCAACTCACCTTAGTCGCCTTTTACGACACCTTGGTAAGAAATGAGGTTGTCTATTGTAGTCAAATAGATACCTCAAGGTGGGTTATTTTACCTTAGCCGCCTTTTACGATACCGCGACAAGAAATGAGGATGGTCTATTCCACTCAGCCAGATACCACACGGTGGGTCAACTTACCTTAGTCGCATTTTACGATACGTCGGTAAGAAATGAGGAGGTCTATTGTACTTAACCGGATACAACACAGCTATATAAATATAACTATATTCTACTTTGGTTGAAGAGAAAAAACATGTTGTTCCAACCCCACTTAGAGTGGGATAAGGAGAATAGAAGGATGAATCAACTGTATTTTTCTCTTACTAATATCATACCTATTCAGTTGGGTAAATTTATATCATTAATGAATATATATAGATATGATAAAAAATCAATGTTATTATAAATTCAAACAAGCAAATCAATAAGTCATTAACCGGTTTTTAAACCATGCTGAATTTAATTTTATGTGCAAATTAAATACAGCATGGCTTATATTATGTGAGTCATCCTATTGTATCTAATTTATATAATACTAGAAATATCCCGCGGTTTCTCCCGCGTACATACCGATCTCATGGCAGTGGAAAGTCTACTAAGTCGGACTATAGATTTATTTTTGTTAAATATATCATCAATAGTTTTCGCAGCGCATGCGATGACAGATTTTTACACATTATTAGAATTTTATTGCAGATCCCTATTTTTTTTAAATGTAATATAGCCTGACATCAACTTACCTTAGACGTATTTTACGACACCTCGGTAAGAAAGGTGTGGTCTATTCTACTTAACCGAATGCCACACGGTGGGTCAACTTACCTTAGTCTTTTACGACATCTTGGCCTGAAATGAGGGTGGTTTATTCTATTCAGGCGGATACCACACGGCGGTAACTTGAACTTTTGATATCGAAATTTTGTACATGAAAGTAATTATTGTGAGTTAACCATAAGAGATAGATATATGCTGTTGCGGACTTTTTATAGTATTTTTGTACATCTACAATTCTTCTCAAGCTGTGAT
This sequence comes from Morpho helenor, assembly GCA_029227775.1. Taxonomy (NCBI): domain Eukaryota; kingdom Metazoa; phylum Arthropoda; class Insecta; order Lepidoptera; family Nymphalidae; genus Morpho; species Morpho helenor. Next base: position 19,523,359 of record JARGCU010000030.1, on the reverse strand, counting down.
GGCCCAGCGGTGCGACCGTGTGAATCTCTAGAGACGATCACGGGTTCAAACCCGGGCAGACACCAATGAGTTTTTCTCTTAAAAACTTATGTGTCTAATTGATAATTGCAATTTATCACACGCTTTTCGGTGAAGGAAAACATCGTGAGGAAACCTGCATATCTCTAGAGAATTCTGGAGGTATGTGTAACCTACCAATCCGCATTGGAGCAGCGTGGTAGGTCTTAGCTCCAATCCTTCTCTCCAAAAACGGAGAGAAGAGGCCTATTCTCAGCAGTGGGATAGTAACAGGCCGTTACTTACTACAATTCTCTAGTACATAACTTTTGTGTATCGCTGTTAGTTTACGCGGCGCACAGCAGGCGAGATTTTTTTAATCAAATTTACATAACACTGTAATGTACCGTTAACCTTAATCTTTCGAAAGAATTGCACTACCTTTTTAAAAAGATCGTACTAAAATTAACTCAGTACATTTTGAGAAAATCGATCACATACAGACAGACTAGTCGTGTGGTATCCGGCTGAATAGAATAGTACCACCCTCATTTCTTACCGAGGTGTCGTAAAAGGTGACTAAGGTAAGTTGATCCACCGTGTGGTATCCGGCTGAGTAGAGTGGACCAACCTCATTTCTTACCGAGGTGTCGTAAAAGGCGACTAAGGTAAGTTGACCCACCGTTTGGTAGAATAGACCACCCTCTTTCTTACCGAGGTGTCGCAAAATACGGCTGAGGTAAGTTGACGTCAGGCAGGCGGCCGGTCGTAAAAACGCAGCCAAATCATGTGACAGCATGATTGTAGCATGTTGTGCCGACCCCACTTAGAGTGGGATAAGGGCAGGAAGATGAAGATGATGATCACATACAGACAGACAATTTTAGGGGACTTTGTTTTATTATAAGTATATAGATAGATTACGTAATACAAACTAAAAATTATCATCCAAAATACGAACGATAAGATTTCAAGATTTATTAGATCTTAAAATTGCTTTAAATGTTGTTTCATCTCATTTTCATAATTGAAATAAATATATTGAAATAATTACATTTTTATTTTTTATAAATATGTACCTATTAATGAAATTTGTGTCAATTTGTTGTGGTCAAATAAAAAGCTTTGATTTAGCTTTGTTAATTATTAAATTTTATTTATAATACATAAATAATTTATTTACATTGATTAGTACGAGGTTGACCGCTTTGCTCGGTAATTTTTTTACAAAAAAAAAAACTTCAAAAAAAAAAGAAAAACATTATTGGGTAGTTGGGTATTGGGTGGTGGTGCTCGATACTAGGTATTTTCATTTCTCGAGACCGCCTGTTCCCAAAATAAACTACGCTGACATAACAATTTACGGCAAAAATAGTGTTTTATATTGAATTTAAATGATAATAATTTTTTTATGCCTACAAACAGTGACAAATATAATTTTAAATATATAAATAAATAAATAAATAAATATATGGGACACTTACACACACGGTCGTCCGTCCCCAAAGTAAGTAACTTAATACTTGTGTTATGGGTGACAGACAACTGGTGAATATATATACTTATATATTTTTTAAATACATACTTAAATACAAATATACACCCAGGCTCAAAGACCAACAAATTCATTTATTGAAAATGTTGGCCCTCGGCGGGAATCGAACCCGCGACTCGTGGTGCCGAAGGCAGGGTCACTACCCACTGCACCAACGAGCCAGTCAAATATGTTATTATGTTTTATGTGTATGTTTTAGAAATCTCGGAAACGGCTCCAACGATTTTTCTGAAATTCAGCATGTAGGGGATTTTGGAGGAGACAAGTTGATCTAGCTAGGTTTTATTTAAAAAAATAATCGTTTTATCCCTGTTTTTGGGCTTTAAAAAAAATACTAAAATTTACATTGAATTTAAAACACTATTATTACCGTAAATTGTCAAGTCAGCGTAGTTTAGGGAAACGGGTGGTCAAAATATGAAAGTACATACCTAAGAGCCCCACCTACCCAATTACTTTTTCCTTTTTTATGTTTCTTTTTTTTTTTTTTAAATAACCGGGCATGGCTCGGTCACTTAATATATAGATAGATAGATAGATAGATAAAAACTTTATTGTACAAACACATAAAACACATAAAAATACATACGGACTTAAAGTAAACTTATGTATACGTACAAAGGGCGGCCTTATCACTGAGTAGTGATCTCTTCCAGGCAACCCTTCTTACAGGATTATCAAAGAATAAAAGAAATATAAATATAATAATTAGGTTACTTAATTATTATATTTATATTAATTAATTAATTAATTAATTAATATAAATATAATAATTAAGTATATAATAATTATTATATTTATATTAATTAATTACTTAATTAATATAAATATAATAATTAAGTAATTATATAAGAAATATAATTACTTAATACAAATATTTTCTGGTCTGTAACTTAAACATCTTAATGGAAAGAGATTTGCGGATTATTAAGATCTTTATTAGGATCCGATATAAATATGTGACTAATAGTTTAGGCACGCGTCCATGACCTAGGTATTTTGTTCCGGCTATTATGCTGTTCACGCGAGAGTGAAAGTTTCATCAAAATTATTTACTTTTCACAGTAATAAAAGATATATCAAGAAAATGAAGCCGTGCTGTATCCGGCTGAGTAGAATAGACCACCCTCTCTCTTACCAAAGTGTCGTAAAAGGCGACTAAGGTAAGTTGACCCACCGTTGGTATCCGGTTGAGTAGAATAGAACAAATAATTTATAGAATAAGGCGTTACTTTGCGGAGGTCCATAATACAAAAGTATTGAGAATATCCACGATAAAAATCGCGGATAATAGCAAAATAATATTCTCATTACTTTTGTAAAATAGAATTCCCAACTTCTTACTAAGGTGTCGTAAAATACGACTAAGGTAAGTTTATTTCAGGCAGGAGGCCTGTAAAATACGTAGCCAAGTCATGTGACAACATGTTGTGCCGATCACATAAAGTTGAATAAGGATTGGAGGATGATGCTATTTCTCAAGTTTACTCGCGTGTGCCGCGTAAACCAGCAGAGATACACTCAAGTAATGTACTAGAGAATTGTAGATCTACCAAAATACTACACAAAAGTGTAAGACAGCATATCTCTATCTCTTATGGGTAACTCGCAATACCTACTTTTGCATTCAAAACTTCAAATACACTGAGGGCGTTTTTCACAAGTTACTGCGGATAGTTTACCGACAGCAGTTTAACTAAATAGCAGATAAATGTCTCTAAAACAGACGCTAAAAAAGTGAAAAATTTACAAAAAATCGCGGCTATGTTTAAATAGGTATTTGCTATCCAGCAAATAAACAAAATAACAGCCACATGATTTACCTGTTAACTTATTAGGGACTTTAAGTGCTGAATAAGCCAATCGGAAACCTGAGAAACGCAAAATTCCGAGATATGTGTCAGATATGTTCCGAATAAGCTAACTGTCAGTTTATTGGTAACTTATTAACTTGTTAATTGTGGTTTATTGTTAACTTGTGAAACAGGCCCTGAGTATCAAATACACTAATAAAAGATGTCACAAGTTAAATTCTTGTAGGGTACAAAAAAGAAAGCTAACGTTAACAACCGCCTACTCTGCATCCGACATTTGCAAAAGGAATAGCTTTATTTTAAAAAAGTGGCGCGCCAAGCTGTCTGCTCATTTCACACAAAAGTTATGGCAAACACGGCCACTTCACCTTGTAACGTATCCATTGACTTAATGAATTGACAGATGTAGAATATACGCTTGCAACGACATCGATGTATATAAAATTATGAAAATTTGCGGCGGTTATATATTGATGTGGGTGCGTTCGGTATTTTTAATTAATATCTATATTAGGAATAAATTTGTCTTTTTTTAAGATTCTTTATATTTAATTCATTTATGGCCGAATGAATTTATTTACTAACATTTTTACGTTTACGAACATTAACAATTTTTTAAGCAATAAAGTTGATACATTTTTTTTTCATTTGTTTATTAAATCCGCCGTGTGGTATCTGGCTGAGTAGAATAGACCACCCCCATTTCTTTCCACACTATATTTAAATATATTATTTATTTACAGCAAAAATGTACAAGTTATATATATCTTAAATTACTTACACGCTAGGACTATACAAATCATGCCCACGTGGAATGGTCCCAAGAATGCTGGCAGCGTTTCCGCGCTGAATCGCTAAGCTGATTCTTTGTGCGAAAAAGGAGCCAGCCCTCTTGTCACCTGAAGAGGCAATCAACCGAGGTGTTAAAACGGATAAAAAAATTTTTGCACTTTGACTCCATGGCCCTAGGGTCTCGACTGCAAACGGCACAAATATATAACTCTCGATGAGAGATGCATACTTCCGCCGTTTGCCGGTTTCAGCCATTTCCGCCGCAGCTCCAGGTCTTGACGCTGTTTCCCTGATATGGGACGAGGCTAACGTATCAACGCATGTTGCGTCCCACATTAGGGCCCGTCCCCGTTCCCAAGGAACCAGCGTCAAGCCGTCTGGTCTCTTGCCATCATCGCGACATATCCCGGAAGGCTCGAGAAGAGCAGGAATGTCGATGGTGGCAAGAGCTCTTTTGATGGTATCATTAAGAGAACCATGACAGAAAAGCCTACCAGAGCTCCTATGGCATGAAAGCCCGTGTATGCCAAAAGTGTCTACCTCTTTTCCACATGGACATCGGTGCTTAAGGCACAATGTGGTTCCCAATCTGAGACCTAAAGCTACTCTGAAACTTTCGTTATCTAATAGTGTACCAAGATTTTTAGAAGGGAGAGCATGTAGCCAATAAAAATATATTTAAATTGTAAATATATTTTTTTTGCAGTTTTATTCATAGTCATACGAATCAAGACTATCTGTTCATACAAAGATAAAAAAGTAAAGTAATAGCATGTTACTATCCCGCTGCTAGGCATAGGCCTCCTCTCTCCGCTTCTGCAGAGAAGGGTTGGAGCTAAGACCTACCACGATCCTCCAATGCGGGTTGGTGTGGTTACACATATCACTAGAATTCTCTAGACATATCCAGGGGAGTGGAATAAACCACCCTCATTTCTTACCGAGGTGTCGTAGAAGACGACTTAGGTAAGTTGGCCCATTGTCTGGTATCCGGCTGAGTAGCATAGACCACGATCATTTGTTACCGCGTAGAGTATGGTGTGACATTGTGACCCAAGAATTTTATATATAAGAGATATAATATTCTGCTAATATTATAAATGCGAAAGTTTGTGAGTATGGATGTATATGTTACTCCTTCACGGCGAATCCGCTGAACCAATATCGATGAATTTTATTCCTTATATACTGTGGTAAAGATATCCTGTTAATTCAACAGGAATAGGATGACATTGATAATCGCCATCTATTATCAACCGACCGATTATATAGGCGCCTTTTTTTTAAATATAAATATATGGGACACTTATTATATTTTTTTTATATATTTTTTTTTAAATTAGCGAGCTAGGCTCGTTCACCCAGGTACTATATAATTAAAAGACAAAAAGTATATCACAAACTTAATTTAAAATGCTAAATAATTTATAGAATTAGGCGAATTAGGTGGCTTTGCGATTTTGGTCGTGGAGTCTATCTCCTGATGATGCTTCGGTTGCGGGGCGAAACGATTGTTGAGTTTGTGATAGTGAACGTATGTAGTGCTTGTGTATTGTGGTGGCGGTGGTGGAGGTTTGTGCATGTGTTGCGAATCCTGCATGTATCAGGTATGATAACCGATTGTCCACTCTACATTTAGCATTATATATATTTTCTATTTTACTTCATCGCGGATTATAGCAAAATAATTTTATTATTACTTTTGTTTAAAATGCTAAGCTTAGTTTGTAGATGCTTCATACATGAACTTTGCTTCTGAATAGCGTCGTAGGCTTTGTTCGGATTGAATTTATTTAAACATGTTTAGATTGTCCAAAGGCGATTAGCGTACAGAATCAGTGAGACGAGTGCAAACCCGCTCTGTGAAGCATTGCGTCATACATTAGAATGTTTGACCCGCGCTAAGCGACTTGTGGCCAGCGTCTCAAAATTCCAACCATTGTCACGACAACTTTACCGCTTGTAGGGATGTGGCTTGGAGTGGAAAAAATCGATTAACAAAAAATCGATTTTTATCTTTTTAAAAATAATCGATTATAAAAAATCGATTAGTTTGTTACGAAATAATCGTTTTTTTACGTGACAACGTCTTAAATTAGGTTGCGGCTTGGATTCACTCATGAAAAAGTGTAACGCCCGCTCACGTCTGTTACGGTGAGTCACCGAACGAAAGAGAGGCCCGCCGGACTGGCGAATGCCTTGCGTCTCTCTCCCACTCCAATCCATTACATTTAAAAAGACGTTGTCACGTGAAATCTCTGCCCCTAAATCCGACTTTACAGGCAACCGTTTTTTGTTTTTTTAATTTATTATCTATATAATAAGACATAATATAAACATATATATATACACCTTTCGAAACGCAGGGTTTATATAAAGATGTGGAATTCGCATTATTTATCTATATTTATGTCTAATAATACACATTTTTTTCAATGGCTATTGAAACTTATTAAGTTAACATGCAAGTTAACAAGAGTTTAAATAGAAACCGTTTTTTTCAAAGTCTTTTTTGATTTTAATAATTAATTACAATAAAGGCTAATTAAAGTGGACAACTACCAAGAAATAATAGCAGATGCGCTGTTTGTGAAATTGGATTATAATGTTTTGTTTAGCTAAATTAGTTCCATCCAACAATACATATCTAATCTTTAAAAACAAGGAAAAGAGTTAAAAGAAAAAGGGATACTTAAAATAATCGATTTTTGATTTAAAAAAAATCGATTATGAAAAATCGATAATTTTTTCAAAATAATCGATTAGGTATTAAAAATCGATTATTTATTCACATCGCTATCCGCTTGCCGCTACTGAGCTTACAAAACCAAAGCTTTTGCTCTACCTGTGTCACATTACGATGCAAAAGGTCAATATGTCTTATTTATCATCATCCTCCTGCCTCCTAATGTTATAAACAAGTTGTCACATGCGACATGCGTTTTACAACAGCTCAGTAAGAAAGTGTGTGGTCTATTCTACTCAGCCGGATACCACACGGCGTAATCTGTCTTATTTATAAACAAGCCGGTCCGCTCCGACTTCGCACGGGTATAAAATATATAGCCAGTCACTCAGTGAAAAAAATAATTAAAATCGATCCAATAGTTTTGATTTATTCATTACTGCCCACTGCTGTTTTACTATATGTCTATATGTAAATATATGGGACACTTACACACACAGTCGTTCGTCCCCAAAGTAAGTATTTAATACTTGTGTTCTGACAGACAACTGTTGAATATAAACATATAAAGTTTTAAATACATACGATAAATAAATACAAATATACACCTAGACTCGAAAAACCAATTTTTTTATATATAAAATGTAGGCATCAGCGAGAAGCGAACCGGCGATCTATGCCTGAAGGCTGAGTCACTGTCCACTACGTCAATGGGCCATGTAGGATCTATCCATGTTTACGAAACCTATAATAAATAAAAGGTAAGATAATTTTTTAAATATTTATTACTAGCAAACCCGCAGCTCCGCCCGCGTGGAAAGATTAAAACCGTAATATAGTATTTTAATAACCATAAAAGTGGTTAAATTGAGTGAACCCTAAAAGCTAGACATATGCTGTCGCGGACTTTTATTTAGAACTTTTAGATGGAAACAATTTTGTAGTACATGATTTTTGAATAACTTTTACCGTTTACTTAGCGCGCGCAAGGAAAGCTTTACATTTTGTCGTTACCGCAATATTTTTTATTGCTGCTATTTTCCTATTCGTTTTAGCGTGTAGTTATATAGTCTATATGTTCTATAAATAGACTATTTTACACTCAAAGAATTTTTCAAATCGGCCCACTAGTTCCTGAGATTAGCGCGTTCAAACAATCAAACAAACTCTTCAGCTTTATATATTAGCATAGATAACCTTCCGATAAATGGACTATCTTACACTAAAAGAATTTTTCAAATAAATTCAGTAGTTCTTGAGATTAGCGCATTCAAACAATCAAACAAACTCTTCAGCTTTATATATTAGCACAGATAACCTTCCGATAAATGGACAATCTTAAACTTAAAGAATTTTTCAAATCGATCCAGTAGTTTCTAAGATTAGCGCGTTCTAACAATCACACAAACAAACAAACTCTTCAGCTTTATATTAGTAAAGATATCCATTATTCAACTTTGAATTGACTAATACATATTTGTGGAAAACAACTAGAGAGTGTATATAAAAAAAACTATCTGCGTTTTCCATTTAACTGTTATGTAAATAAGAGCAATAGGTATTTCAACACCATCAACATATATCGAACGCTATCTTAAATTGTCACTACAGTCACTTAGGGTTCGTCCCGTTTCACAATTTCACAACACTCTTTAAGCGGTATCGCTTGAATTATTTGTTGCAATGTCTAAAATGGTTTTAAAAGAGTTGAATGGAATTACGATGGTATGTTTATCGGGCACGTTAACCTGTCTTGTTCCGCAGTCCACCTGACCAACATTCAGTCGCCGCAGAAGATTCGTGCATAGACATGGCACTCCGTACGTTTTGTTTATTATATATTTAGTACCTGGGTGACCAAGACAATTGCCAAGCAAGGCAATTAATATTAACTAATAACTAAAAATGCAAAAAAAGAAAAAACGATAATGTTACCTAGAATCTATCCTGGTATTTTAAATTTGAGACCGCCCGTTACCCAAATAAGCTATCGTGCCTTTATAATTGACGGCCCAATTACCCTTTGCAGCATTTAGCTCAGTGCCCAAAAACATGGATAAAACAACATTTTTTTAATAAAACCTACCTAGATCGATTACTTACCTCAGTCGCCTGTTACGACACTGGTAAAAATTAGGGTGGTCTGTTCTACTAAGCCAGATACCACACAGCATGTCGACTTATTTTAGTCACCTTTTACACCTCGGTAAGAAATGAGGGTGGTTTATTCTAATCAGCCGGATACCAGACGGCTTCATTTCATCTTTTTTAATATCCTCTAAAAAATGCCAAGCAAAGTTCGGTTACCTAGATATTTTGTATTAATATAACAATAATGTACACCACACGACAGAGGACCGGCCTGTGCTGTTTTATTAAGGCACCCCGGTAAGAAATGTGGTTGGTCTATTCTAGTCAGCCGGACACTAGACGGCTTCATTTTATCTTTTTTTATATCCTTTAAAAATACCGAGCAAAGTTCGGTCACCCAGATACTTTGCATTAATATAACAATAATTTACACCACACGACAGAGGACCGGCCTGTGCTGTTTTATTAAGGCACCTCGGTAAGAAATGAGGGTAGTCTACTCTACTCAACCGGACACGGTTTCATTTCATCTTTTTTTATATCTTCTACAAAATACCGAGCATAGTTCGGTCGCCCAACATTTTCTATAAATAATTTGTTGGTTCCTCGAGCCTGGGTGTATATTTGTAGTTAAGTATGTATTTAAAATTTTATAAGTAGTATATTCACCAGTTGTGTGTCACCCATAACACAAGTATTAAGTTACTTTGGGGACAGACGACCGTGTGTGTAAGTGTTCCATATATTTATTTATATATTTGTATTAAATTATATGTATTTAAAATTATACATGTATATATTCACCAGTTGTCTCTCACCCATAACACAAGTATTAAGTTACTTTGGTGACAGACGACCGTGTGTGTAAGTGTCCTATATATTTATTTATATATTTGTATTAAGTTATATATATTTAAAATTATATAAGTATATATTTACCAGTTGTCTCTCACCCGTAACACAAGTATTAAGTTACTATGGGGACGAACCATGTGTGTAAGTGTCCCATATATTTATTCATAACAATAATTTACACAAGCCAGAGACTAGGCCCGTGCCGTGTCTGCACGTTGCCTGGTCTACAACGCCGATCACTTTCGTCGGCGCGCGCGCAAGTGTCCCGCCCCGCCGCGCCCCGCGTCACCCGCCCTCTTACGTCGCACACTGCCGTTGCCGTGTAACGGTGCGTTTTGTTTAACAAAACTCTAAAGAGGCATGAAAGGCTAAAGATGCCTGTTGGTAGCGCAAGGCCAGAGCGTGCCACTCTCTGCCTAAACAATTAAGTTAATTAATACAAATAAGTACCTGGGTGACCGAGCATTGTGCGGGAATTTTTTCAAAATCAAATTCATCATCATCATCAAATCATCTTTATTTGCATATTATGGGTAGGTAAATAGAAAGGTCTTAAAATTAATTGAACACAGCCATAAACTGCCATAAGTGGTGTGGCAAATGTCATACAATATTAAATATCAGGGTGACCGAGCCTTGATCGGTAATTTTTTAAATGATGTAAAAAAAATTAAATTAAAAAAAAATTGAAAAGAAAAATGAAAAAATAAAAACGCCTGTTTCTATATTAATAAAGTGCCTGGTTAAATACCTTTTTACAAAATAAAAAAAAGAAACTTTAAAAAAGAGATAAAATTATTGGGTAGGCGGGTCTCGATCCTAGATATTTTCATTTCTCTAGACCACCCGTTCCCCGAATAAGCTACGCTAACTTGTCAAATTATATAGTAACTTTTGACTTTACACCTTGTGGTACCGGCTGATTAGAATAAGTACCACCCTCATTACTTACCGAGGTGTCGTCAAAGGCGTATATGGTAAGTCGACCCGCCGTGTGGTATCCGGCTGAGTACAATAGACCAACCTCAATTCTTACCGAGGTGTCGTAAAAGGCGACTAAGGTAAGTTGACCCACCGTGTGGTATCCGGTTGAGTAAAATAGACCACCCTCTTTCTTACCGAGGTGTCGACTAGGTAAATACGAAAATACTACTGAGGTAAGTTGACGTCAGGCAGGCGGCCGGTCGTAAAATACGTAGCCAAATCATGTGACAACATGTTTGTAACATGTTATGCCGACCCCACTTAGGGTGGGATGAGGGCAAGAGGATGATGAATATGAATGAAAAGAAAAATGAAAAAATAATAGGGCAGGTGGGGCTCGATCCTAGGCATTTTCACCTCTCTAGACCGCCCGTTCCCCAAATGAACTACCATGACTTTAAGTTTGACAGCGAAAAATTGTGATTGTATTCAAAGTAAATTTAAAAGAAAATTTAAGACCCCGAAATCAGGGATAAAATTAGATTTTTTTTAAATAAAACTTATCTAGATCGATTTTTCTCCCCCGAAACCCTCTACATGCTGAATACATTTTAACATGTTTATAACATGTCACATGATGCCGTCCTTACTTAGAGTAGAATAAGACAGGGGGATGATATTAAAAGATGCAATGTGTTATAAAAAAGAAAAAAATGGATATGAGATACCTCGACGCGAACTGGGGTATTATAATTTAATGGACCGCCCAATTACTCCACTGAGCTATATTACACTATAATTGTATATTTATAATTTAAATATAAACAACCGGGTCACATCGCGATAATCACGTTACCTTTTTATAAGGTTCTACTACTATTGTATATTTATAATTGTATAAACTGATCCATATACTTTATAAATGACGGCCTATGTTTTTCACTGCTTGAAAACAGGATAAAATAACATTTTTGTTTTAAATGAAACCCAGCTAGATCGATTTATCGCCCCCCAAACCCATATACTAGTACAAGTCTCATAGAAATCGTTGGAGCCGCTGTGATTGCGTCTTCGCCCGCGTGGAAATCAGTGTCACAAAAGACATAAATGTAGTTAGTGTTAAAATCAAATCAAAACAAAATAATCTTTATTCAAATAAGCTCTTTCAAGCACTTTTGGATCGTCAAGGATCAATATGATTAATGAAGCTACAACTGGTTCGGAATGTTGCTCTTACCGAGAAGAATCAGAAAGAAACTCGGCGGTCAATCTTTCAATTTTATATAATGAAACCGCAGTCCTGTATGAAGCAGAAAAGATTTTCAAATCCAGGCATTTTTATCATCCAAATAATCTTCAATTTTGTAATATGCTTTACTCACAAGTACATCTCTTATACTAAACTTAAACCTTTCTGTAGACTGGTCTAGTATAGATTGCGGAATTTTATTGTAGAAGCGAATACCGAGACCATCGAAGGAGTTGCTAACTCTGCTAACTCTGCTAAGTTATCCATAAGAGATAGAGACATGCTATCGGTGACATTTATGTAGTATTTTTGTAGATCTACAATTCTCTAGTACATTTCTTTAGTAGATCTCTGCTGGTTTACGCGGCGCACGCTACTAAAGCTCCTAGCAAGCGAGTTTTTTTACAAACGCGCCACCTCGTCAACACAATTTATCTGAAACCGTTACTATTAACCTAAACCTTCCGGCAGAATTTCACTACCTTTTAGTAAAAACCTTACAAAAATACGTTCAGTGGATTCTGAGAAAATCGATCACATACAAACAGTCAGGTTTTAGGGACTTTTATATTTATTTATTTTTATAGAAGCAGGCGTTACTTTGCGGAATTGCATAGTACAGAAGTTATGCCCGGTTCACATATTCCAGTCCAATAATCCAGCAAATCAATCCAGTCCAGTGCTCGACTGGATTATATCGTTTACGTTATTCCAGTCATTAAAAGCTGTAGCATCTATACTAATAGAATTCCGCAAATAAACAATACGTGTTCACTGTTTAGCGTGGTAGTCAAGCACTGGATTCAACTGGATTAGCTGTTCACACTATTCCAGTTGCACTGGAATGGGCGAGCTGGAATGAAAAATAGAACGCCAATCCAGTCGACTGGACTGGATTGTTTACTGTTATTTATTCCAGTAGCATTCCAGCGCTGGACTGGAATGGTTGACTGGAATAATGTGAACCGAGCATTACATTAAATTAATTTTGCTTTTGCTAAATTAGTTTTGTGATACGTGTGGTGGCTTTTCCTGCATGTATGTGAATATTGCCTGCTTCATACACTTAGCATAACATATATTCTCTTAACAAACGCGGATTACAGCAAAATAATTATATATTAACTTTTGACTTTGTTTTTTAATATGGATACATATGTAATTCTTTACAATATAAATTATTATACCGCCTTTTACCTTTACTCGCTACATTTTTTGGGACTTGTCGACCGATAAATTGTTTGAACGTGTCAATAAAAGATAAGTAAGGCAAATATAACAGAGGCATAAGTCGATGACACGTTTAACTGGGACAATGAAAACGTGACGGCGAGTATCCACTATCCACGAGTCACATAACGATATATTCCACTGTCTTATTAGAAAATGTGCTTTCTTGTGCTTTTTAAGTTATTGCCGTGGAATTTAGGTTATATAGCAATAATATGTAAATATTTTGTTGTGGGTTATGTTTTACAGTAACAATATATTTCTCATTGTTTTTTTGTTCATAATATTTTTTATATTTGAATACCATCATCTTCCTGCCCTTATCCCACTCTAAGTTTGGTCGACACAACATGTTATAAACATGCTGTCACATGATTCTGTTGCATTTTTACGACCTGCCTGACGTCAACTTACCTCTGCCGTATTTTACGACACCTCGGTAAGAAAGAGTCTATTCTATTAAACCGGACACCACACGGTGGGTCAACTTACCTTAGTCGCCTTTTACGACACCTTGGTAAGAAATGAGGTTTGGTCTATTCTACTCAGCCGGATACCACACGGCGGGTCGACTTACCTTAGTCGCCTTTTACGACACCTCGGTAAGAAATGAGGTCGGTCTGTTCTATTCAGCCGGATACCACACGGCGTTTATATTTGAATACCATTTATGGTTTAATTACTTCGACCGGGTCCGTTGATATTGGTAGTGACACTGTCTTCAACACCGAGAGTTGCAGGTTCGATTCCCGTCAAGGAACTAACAAATTGTTATTTCTCTAATAACAAATTGCTGATTCTTCGAGTCTGGGTAATTAAAGATATAGTGTATATTTATTTACCCATTACTTGTTACTTTGTTTGTTATTGTACCCATTGTTTGTTATTGTAATACTAGCTTTTACACGCAATTTCGTTTGCGCGGACTGTTGTCGCGTGATAAGTTGATAATAGCGCTTTTGCATGTCATCCTATTCCTGTAGAATTAACAGGATTTCTATAGCCTATATGTTATCACAGTGTATAAGGAATACTTGTGCCAAATATCATCGATATTGGTTCAGCGGATTCGCCGTGAAAGAGTAACAAATATACATCCATACTCACAAACTTTCGCATTTATAATATCACTAGTAGAACTAGTAGGATAGGAAGTACATTTTAGGCTGGTTACCCTACTCTAGTATGGTAACCCTTTAAATACTTGATACTTCGTTTAAATACTTAGAACAACTTTAGGTGCTCCCGATGCACCGGTTAGCGGAAGTCGTCTTCTCTTTCGAGGGGTCTCTACTCGGGGGAGGAGTTGCCTGGGCTCAGAACTGCTGTCGGTGGGGATGAGGGCAATGTGTACAACGGTACCTTGTCCTTGCCATCAGCAGCGTGGTGGGGCACTTAGGTTGTTTTAGTCCGTTCCTGTCGGGCGACGGTACCCATAAGGGATTTTTTTCTGTATAAAACAAAAAGCAGCCGGTCCTAAAATACCTAGCCAAATCATGTTACAACATGTTTGTAACATGTTGTGCCGACCCCACTAAGAGTGGAATAGGAGAATAACGATGATAATAGGATGGCTCCCATATTTTATTAATAATAGTTAAGTTAGAAGTTAAGTAACGGTCTGTTACTATCCCACTACTAGGCATAGGCCTCCTCTATCCGTTTCTGGAGAGAAGGATTGGAGCTAAGACCTACCATTCTGCTCCAATACGGATTGGTGGGTTACACATATCACCAGATTTCTCCAGAGATACACAGATTTCCTCACGATGTTTTCCTTCACCGAAAAGAATAAGAATAAAAAAGACTTTTTTTATGTGGCACATTGCAAGACAGAGAGATGAGTAACAAGATGACAAAAAAGTAAGTAAGTAACGGCCTGTTACTATCCCACTGCTGGGCATAGGCCTCCTCTCTCCATTTTTGGAGAGAAGGGTTGGAGCTAAGACTTACCACGCTGCTCCAATGCGGATTGGTGGGTTACACAGATCCCTAGAATTTTCTAAAGATATGCAGGTTTCCTCACGATGTTTTCCTTCACCGAAAAGCGTGTGATAAATTGCAATTATCAATTAGACACATAAGTTTTAATAGAAAAACTCATTGGTGTCTGCCCGCGTTTGAACCCATGATCGTCTCTAGAGATTCACACGGTCGCACCGCTAGGCCATCACAGCTACAAAAAAGTTTACAAAATTTTAGTTTTAGTTTAGTATTACAAAAAAGTAATATAAAAAAAACAAAATAAAGTATACATAACCTAAAAATAAGAAAAACGAAACTTAAACAATTATGAATACTTAACATTACCCTAAATTACTTCACCGACAACTCCCAGCGAGATAATGTGCTTCAAAAGCGTGTTATAAATTCCAATTATCAATTAGACACAAGTTTTAACAGAAAAATCTGGTGCCTGCAGGGGTTTGAACTCGTGTCCCTCTCGAAAGAGTGCACGTCACTGGGCTATCACAGCTATGTATTAATAATTCCGCGGTAAACAGTGACTTGTGCCAAAGGCTGGTAGCCGGAATGTGTGAGGTAGCCGCGGGGTAGAAAGCAACCGTTTCCAAGATGGCCCGCTTGGAGCGCGAGCGGTTCAGCCCTTTGACATTATCCACAAATACTTTATGTGTTTTCAAAAACTGTATGACGTATTCGTAAAATATTTAATTATGAGCACCTACGTAACCGAGCATGTTTTGGTAATTTTTTGAAATATATAAAAAAATGCAGTAAAAAAATCTATTATAACTCGATCCTGATGTAAAAAATTTGAGACCACCCGTTACTTATATGAGCTAACATGACTTTACAATTGAAAGCGTAATTATCCTTTGCTTGCTAATAAAATTATAGTAGTTTTTCTCAGTGCCCGAAAACAGGGATTATGGTTATAATTTTTCCACGCGGGCGGAACCGCTGGCGATTGCTAGTGTTATAAATAAAATAAACTTTGATTTTAACTGGCCCGTTGGCGCAGTGGGTGACCTGCCTTCAGCTCCGCGGGTCACGGGTTCGATTCCCGCCGAAGGCCAACATTTTCTATAAATGAATTTGTTGGTCCTTTGAGCCTGGGTGTATATTTGTATTTAAGTATGTATTTAAAAAATATAAGAATATATTCACCAGTTGTCTGTCACCCATAACACAAGTATTAAGTTAGTTACTTTGAGGACGGACGACCGTGTGTTAGTGTCCCATATATATATTTTAAATAAATTAAAAAAAAATTAAAAGCGATATATTAAAAAAAATTTATAGTATCAATTTGAGCTAAGATATTCGGAACGAAAACCATTATAACGTACATATCCCAACAATTCGCGAAGTAAAGGCAGAGCTTTCCATTGAATGAAAAAATGCATCATAAAGCCGGTTTGTTCATACCTTCCGGATTCCCAACCTGCTACTCTAGGTCAGCTAGCGTTGTCTCGCTCGCACACCAGCGTACGACAAAGTTTTTGGGTCGCGTCGCCCTAACCTAGATTGTAACTTGGCAGATTTTGTACTGAACGGAGTTAGGTATATCAGTAGCATATCTTTAATATTTAAATGAGTTAATCTTGTATGTATATATATCTTTTCGGAATCACGAAACGGGTCCAACAATTTTCTTAACAGCATGTAGAGGGAGGGAATTTTCTATTTCACTTTATCAAGGATTATAGCAAAATTAATTTTATTATTAATTTTTTAGATAAGAAACGTATAATATGGCCGATACATGAAAATTCAGATAAGTGTAGCTTACCTAATGGTTAATATATGCTTTAAGTAAATATCTTTAATATTTAAATGAGTTAATCTTGTATGTATACGAGGTATGTTCAAAAAGTATCGCGAATTTTGAATTTTCTCGGGTTACGTATATTCGAATTTTGTTTTTTTTGTAGCGTTATGTTGGTACATTTGTCCCTCACTTATGCTGACAAGTTTGGCCTATTTGAATTTTCAGTTAATTGTTGACAGCTGTTTTGCTTGCACGTGTTTTGGTTCGTCTTCGATTTTTACTTATTCAAAAAAATGGACCACGACAACGCCCCTGCTCACACATCGCTGCTTGTACGCGACTTCTTGGTCAAAAACAACACACTAATGATACCGCAGCCACCTTATTCCCCAGATCTGGCCCCCTGTGACTTTTTCTTGTTCCCGAAATCGAAAAGGCCCATGAAAGGACGACGCTACGCCACGACTGACGAGATAAAGACGGCATCGAAGGAGGAGCTGAACAAGATACAAAAAAATGATTTTTTGAAGTGCTTCGAAGATTGGAAAAAACGTTGGCACAAGTGTATAATATCCCTGGGGGACTACTTTGAAGGGGACAAAATAAATATTCACGAATAAATAAATAGTTTTTGAAAATACACAAATTCGCGATACTTTTTGAACACACCTCGTATATATATTTTCGGAATCTCGGAAACGGCTCCAACGATTATCCAAAAATTCAGCATGTAGGGGTTTTGGAGGAGAATAATCGATCTAGCTATGTTTTATTTTAAAAAAAAATTATCCCTGTTTTGGCCATTAAAAATACTCAAATTTATATTGAATTGAATTTTTGCCATAAACTATCAAGTCGGCGTAGCTTATTCGGGGAACGGGTGGTCACGAGAATTGAAAATACCTAGGATCGAGCCGCCCTACCCTATTATTTTTTTCTTTTTTTTAGGTTTCTTATTTTTTAATTTCTTTATTATAACGAGCTTTGCCCTGGTATTAGAAAATAATATCAATAATCCATACTTATTTATAGGTTATCAACAGATTATAATCGAAATAAAACAATGATATGGAGCAGTGTTTCCAAAAGTGGACCTCATGACCCACGGGGGGCTATTTAATTGTTAAGGGGAGACATTTCGAAAACGGACTCGAGACGAGTTTAACCCCTTCGCTACGGGCCTTTTTTTTCTATTTTTTGTTTTTTTTTATTGTATCCATCCACCGTGAGATATCCGACTGCATAAAATTGTACCACCTCATATTTCTTACAGAGGTATCGTAAAAGGCGACTAAGGTAAGTTGACCCACCGTGTGGTATCCGGTTGAGTACAATAGACCACCCTCTTTCTTACCGAGGTGTCGTCAAATACGACTTTGTACGTAATTATTATACATTGAGTACCTCAATGTATAATAATTTGATCAATATTTTTTTGTAACAGACAGAAACTTTTGTATCTACAATAGTTTTTTTGAACAAAATGT
Source organism: Morpho helenor (assembly GCA_029227775.1). Lineage (NCBI taxonomy): Eukaryota > Metazoa > Arthropoda > Insecta > Lepidoptera > Nymphalidae > Morpho > Morpho helenor. The sequence continues at coordinate 19,504,946 of JARGCU010000030.1, read as the reverse complement.
GTACTTTTTATTATCTGGATTATATACATAACCATTTATAATCCTCGTGCTCTTATCCCCCTCTAAGTGGAGTCGGCACAACATGTTATAAACATGCTGTCACATGATTTGGCTGCGTTTTTACGACCGGCCGCCTGCCTGACGTCAACTTACCTCTGTCGTATTTACGACAGCTCGGTAAGAAATGAGGTTGGTCTATTCTACTCAGCCGGATACCACACGGCGGGTCGACTTACCTTAGCCGCCTTTTACGTCAGCTCGGTAAGAAATGAGGTTGGTCTATTCTACTTAGCCGGATACCACACGGCGGGTCGACTTACCTTAGTCGCCTTTTACGACACCTCGGTAAGAAATGAGGGTGGTACTATTCTATTCAGCCGGATACCACACGGCCGATCCACAACCATTTATAATATAGCTTATAAACATGTCACATTTTTGCCGGATACCACACGGCACAAAACGTACCTACTATTATTAGGAATATATGTCAAATGCCGCAGATCATTAGGGTAGTGGATCATATCTTTCCTTAGTTTTCCTATGATTAATGAGGTTTGCATGGAACAAACACATTATGGTAATTATTGACCTGACAAACCTAACCTGTGGTAACCCAGCGGTAACACCGTGCGCCTCTTTTGAGGAGGTCTAGGGTCAAACCCGGGCAACCAATGAGTTTTCTAATAAAACTTATGTGTCTAATTGCTAATTGCAATTTATCACACGCTTTTCGGTGAAGGAAAACATCGTGAGGAAACCTGCATATCTCTAGAGAATTCTGGGGATATGTGTAACCTACCAATCCGCATTGGAGCTAGCTACGTCTTAGCTCCAATCCTTCTCTCCAAAAAAAAAACGGAGAGAAGAGGCCTATGGCCAGCAGTGGGAAAGTAACAGGCCGTTACTTACTTTTTTACGCAAACGATTGGCGATGAACTGCACATATAAACCTGTGAAACAATTATTCGTGCCGCAATTTATGCCATGTATGAAAGGCACTTAATTTAATATCACAATATCAAATATGTCTACAAAGCCGTGTGGTAATACTCCACCCTCATTTCTTACCGAGGTGTCGTAAAAGGCGAATAAGGTAAGTTGACAGCAGGCGACTACAAAGTAGTCATAATTATGTACTATTTTCTAATCTTGTATATATAAAAAAACTATAACGGACAACTTATTATATGTTCAATATAAATTTCGCATCTTAAAACAGTTTCTTAAATTGAATTAATTAATTTAAATTGACCACCAACATTTCTTACCGACGAGTCGTAAAAGGCGAATAAGGTAAGTTGACCTGCGGTGTAGTATCTGGCCGAGTAGAATAGACCACCCTAATTTCTTACCAAGATATCGTAGAAGGCGACTAAGGTAAGTTGACGTCAGGAGGGCGGCCGGTCGTAAAAACGCAGCCAAATCATGTGACAGCATGTTTATAACATGTTGTGCCATGTTGTGCCCCACTTACAGTGGAATAATGGGAGGAGAATAATGATTTTTTTTAATTGACATGAAAAACGAGCTAGAGGTGTATTTAAATTGACATCAAGTTAAGCTGAAGAATAATTTAAGTTTAAAACTGCTAAAATTGACACAAAAATTTAGCAATATACATGACTTAAGCAAATCAAGTTATTATATAATTCCTCAAATACTACCACTGCAATATAGAAAAGTTGAAATAAACATTTGTACAAAAAACTATAAAAAAGATAAAAATAAACATCCTAGCGTTGGAAATAAATAAATAAAATCAATGGTCAATTCTAATAAGTTACAACAAGCTTCGAAAAACAGATAAAAATTAATGATCTGAAATGAGTCATTCAGTAAAAAAAATCGTGTGTTTTTATTTATTAACATACTGAACCAGTAGAGGTAACTCGTTAGAAGGCAGTTAAACTAAATTATGGGATACGTTAGACATTTGTATTTTTGTATTGTATTTAAAATCTTTTTAAATATTAACATAAATATTAAGCTTCTAGCTGTGTCCGCTTTGCCTGAGTGGAAATCAGTGTCTCACAAAGTTTTCCTTGCGTCCCTTCATTTTATCCAGTAACAATAATGATTAAACCAAAATGGGATTAAAGATAGAAAAAAATCCTACCTTCTGAGAATACCTAGATAAGAAAGAATGTATACAACAAGTGTTTAGCAGGTTGATGTGCGTATCACGTCCACTCGCTACCAAAGTCGTAATACAGTGGTTAGTCATAGAAAGAGCGCTTGCGAAGCTAAAATTAAAAAAGAAAAATTTTTGGTGGCGTATAATTTTGTTCTATAATATCTTCTAAAGTAATTCATATGGTTTAACGAATAATTTTGACCTACATTAAATTAAGAAATTAACGAAAGTATTTATTTAGATAAGAATACGCCGTGTGGTATCCGGCTGAATAGAATAGTACCACCCTCATTTCTTACCGAGGTGTCGTAAAAAGCGACTAAGGTAAGTCGACCTGCCGTGTGGTATTCGGCTGAGTAGGATAGACCAACCTCAATTCTTACCGAGGTGTCGTAAAAGGCGACTAAGGTAAGTTGACCCACCGTGTGGTACCCGGTTTAGTACAATAGACCACCCTCTTTCTTACCGAGGTGTCGTAAAATACGACTGAGGTAAGATGACGTCAGGCTGGCAGCCGGTCGTAAAAACGCAATCATGTGACAGTATGTTTATAACATGGTGTGCCGACCCCACTTAGAGGAGTGGGATAAGGGCAGGAAGATGGTGATGATGACAATATCTGGTCAACACTGGTCGTATGACCTGATTTTAAGAGGCATTATTTCACTTGCCGTTCGTTATTGACCAACAAACGGGCAAACATTCAGCTTACAAAACTGATATTCTAAGTAACGAAGTTTCCTTCAGTTTACTTATTGATATCGTGATAAGTTTTCAACGGCGGACGTAAATCGGTATTTGAACACCGTAACTGATAGTGAAGTGTTCGCGGATTTTATCGTTATCGATGGTGTAGGTACAACTAAAGTGTTGTAACTAAAGTTATATTTGTGAACACCTAAATATTCTACATACTGTTATGTTTTTGGTCAGACCAGGGTGCTGAAGGTGCTAGTGAGTTACGCATTTCACCAGGCAGCGGAGCGTAACTAGTGGAGGCAGCTGGTGGCAAGGTTTTGATGGAGTCACATTCTTCAGCAGTGGGGGAATGAAGAAGAAGAAGAACGCGCACACATAATTACATGCTTTTTTAGTTTTTGTTAATTTTATTTATTTATGTACCATAAAAATGGAAAAAACATTTTGGGTAAAATTGTACAAAGGTCAACTTATCCCTATGACAGAGATCTCTGCCAGCTAACCTACGAAGTGAGACAATTTATAGTTCAGAAAAAGTAAAATTTTCTTACTTTTCCGCCGTGAGGTATCCGGTTGAGTAGAATAGAGTACCCTCATTTCTTGACGAGGTCTCGTAAAAGGCAACTCAGGTAAATTGACCCGTTGTATTTAGCTTAGTAAAATAGACCACTCCAATTTTTTAATGAGGTGTCGTAAAGGTAAGTTAGTAGTTGACGTCAGGCAGGCGGCCGCTCGTAAAATAGCAAACCAAAACATGTAACAACATGTTGTGCCTACCCCACTTAGAGTGGGATAAGGAAAGGAGAATGGATAGATGGTTAAATTTCTTCCTGTTATATAATAGCCTCTACTTTGTTAAATTGTAACTAAGAGAATATGCGAGGCCACAAGTATAATAATACCTAATTAATATTATACCTAATAAATATAACCACAAGTATAATATATATATCTTCCTGTCCTTATCCCACTCTAAGTGGGGTCGGCACAACATGTTTTTCTCTTCCATTCTGTTCTATCTTTCGTCAACTCTGGCATCACTCCTTTTATATCCATATCATACTTCACACAATCCAACCATCACTTTTAGGCCTCCCTCTAGGCACATATCCATGCACATTCAAATTTAACACACGTTTGGTCACATGATTTTCATCCCTCCTCATTGCATGTCCATACCATCTCAATCTTGCACTTCTCGTCTTTTCTATAATGGATATAATACTATAATACCACAAGTATAATAATACCTTATTAATATATAGGACAATAACACACGTGGTCGTCTGTCCCGTAAGTAACTTAATACTTGTATTGGTGAGTACATCTCGGTAATTTTTTAAAAGATATAAAAAATCAATAATTTTTTTTAAAAAATACGCCGGATGACATGCGGGAATCGATACCAGGTTTAGAAATTTTTTGGTTTGCGCGTTACCATTAGTCTATCACAGATTTCCATTTGACAGCTCAAATTATGAGTTGATATCTATTGCTATTTTCGTAGTTTTTTTCATTGCCCAAAAACAGGGATAAAACGATTTTTTTTAAATAAAACCTAGCTCTAATTTTTCCCTGAAACCCCCTACATGTTGAATTTCCGGAAAATCGTTGGAGCCCTTTCCGGGATTCAGAAAATATATTTATATATAAACATACAAGATAACTCATTTATATATTAAATATAGACTACTGGTAAATATCAATAAATATAATCAAACGTAGTCTGTCTGTATGTGATTGATTTTCTCTAAATCTACTAAATAGATTTTTGTGCGGTTTTTGCCAAGAGATAGTGCAATTTTGCAATTCTTTCAGAAGGTTTATGATAATAAATAGTACATTACGATTTTATGTAAATTATGAAATACATATTTGTGACATTTCAATTTCTATGCATGCAAAGCCGTCGGCACAGCTAGTGTACATGTAAATTTGTAGGTATTTTAATACCCAGATTCAAAGAACCAACTATTTTTTTTTAATGTTGGGTCTCGGCGGGAGACGAAGCCGCAACCCGCGTAGCTGTAGGCAGAATCACTGCGCCAACGGGCCACAAATGTAAATTTAACCCCCAGTTACATCTTACTCTTAACCTATTGGCTGCGGGTAGTGCCGCGGGTCGCAAGTAGTATGAAATAAAACCGTACAGAGTTCCTAGCGTCATAGGGATGTGAAAAAATAATCGATTTTATATTATACGATTATTTTATTATTATTATCGACTTTTAATAATCGATTTGCCTAACATTATCTTTTCGTTCGGTGGCTCATCGTAACAGACGTGAGCGGTCGTTACACTTTTTCATGAGTGACTCCAAGCCGCAACCTAATTTAAGACGTTGTCACGTTAATAAAAAAGCTTTTTCAACTAAAACTTTTTCAAATAGCCAGATCGGTTTTATGTTTCGAATCATTCGATTTTTATAAATCGATATATTTTAAAAGGGAGATAAATCGTTTTATTAATCGACTTTTACCACTACAAGTCACATTCCCATTCATAGCTATAGATACGTACTGCAAGCAACAAATAATGAAACATATACATAAATACATCGCAGTCCCATAATCGATCACGTATTGAGTGCGATCATTGTATTCGTCAGTTGGACCGTGAATCCTGTCACTATTCCCCCCTTCCTCCCCCCCTCCCGGACCCCTTCTTTATATGAATCTCATTTACGTTGCGCTTACGCAACTTAGTAAAACCATTGGAGTGTGTTAAGTTAATTGATATAGAGGGTGAAACATCCATTCGATTCAGATAATCAAATAATAATAAATATATGGGACACTTACAAACACGGTCGTCCGTCCTCATAGTAAGTAACTTAATACTTGTGTTACGGTGGACAGACAACTGGTAAATATATACTTATATATTTTTTAAATACATACTTAAATACAAATATACACACAAAGGACCAACAAATTCATTTATAGAAAATGTTAGCCCTCGGCGGGAATCGAAAACGCGACCCGCGGAGGCGAAGGCAGGGTCACTACCCACTGCGCCAACGAGCCAGTCAAAGTAATTCACGAACAAGATAATACCATCCTACAAATATTATAAATGCGAAAGTTTTAGATCTGTGGTCATCATCCTCCTGCCCTTATCCTACTCTGAGTGGGGTCGGCACAACATATTATAAACATATTGTTACATGATTTGGCTGCGTTTTTACGACCGGCCGCCTGCCTGACATCAACTTACGTTAGTCGTATTTTACGACACCTCGGTAAGAAAGTGGGTGGTCTATTATACTAAACCGGATGCCACACGGTGGGTCAACTTAGAATAGACTAGACGGAATAGACCACCCTCATTTCTAGCCGAGGTGTCATAAAAGGTGACTAAGGTAAGTCGACCCGCCGTGTGGTATCCGACTGAGTAGAATATATCAACCACATTTCTTACCGAGGTGTCGTAAAAGGCGACTAAGGTAAGTTGACCCACCGTGTGGTATCCGGTTTAGTAGTATAGACCACCCTCTTTCTTACCGAGGTGTCGTAAAAGGCGACTAAGGTAAGTCGTTCCGCCGTGTGGTATCCAGCTCAGTAATGGACTACCCTCTTTCTTACCGAAGTGTCGTAAAAGTCGTCTAAGGTAAGTCGACCCGCCGTGTGGTATCCAGTTTAATCAAATAGACCACCCTCTTTCTTACCGAGGTGTCATAAAATACGACTTTGGTAAGTTGACTGAGTACCTCAATGTATAAGCGTTAATTTGATCAATATTTTTTGTAACAGACAGAAACTTTTGCGTCTACAATGGTTTTTAGACTCAATGTGTACTTTTTTAATCTGACTTATATACATAACCACTTCTTAACCCTCTTCCTTAGTGTGTTTCGTAAAATACGACTAAGGTAGTTAAATATGTTATAAAAATAACAGTTTCAAAAAACTACATTTAATAAGTAATTTATAGAATTAAGCTGTGATGGCCCAGCGGTGCGACCGTGTGAATCTCTAGAGACGATCATGGGTTCAAAACCGGGCAGACACCAATGAGTTTTTCTATTAAAACTTATGCGTCTAATTGATAATTGCAATTTATCACACGCTTTTCGGTGAAGGAAAACATCGTGAGGAAACCTGTATATCTCTAGAGAATTCTGGGGATATGTGTAACCTACCAATCCGCATTAGAGCAGCGTGGGTAGGTCTTAGCTCCAACCCTTCTCTCCAAAAATGGAGAGAGGAGGCCTATGCCCAGCAGTGGGATAGTAACAGGCCGTTACTTACTTACTTTATAGAATTAGGCGTTACTTTGCGGAGGTCCATAATACAAAAGTAATGAGAATATTAGTTTTGCTATAATCCGCGATAAAAGAAAATATGTGTAATGCTAAATGTAGAGTGTACAATTCGTTCTCATACCTGATACATGCAGGATTTGTAAGAACTCATGCACTACCCGACACCGATGGCACAACAATACACAGGCACTGCACACATTCACCACCACAATCTCTCAGATTCTTAGATATCGCGTGGTTGATTAGATTATAAAATAATATTCTCATTACTTTTGTTTTTTACATTTAATAAGAATAAAAAATTACAAAAAGCGAACAAATAAATTAATACGAACGAACAGACACGGTGAATAAATTTACACATTAACCCCACAGGCAGACATAATGATGGAATCAGTAAAAGAATGACGAAATTAGAGACCAGAACAATGGCGCATGTCACAGTGCGCGCGGGTCTAATGGTGCGTTTAATATTATTTTACACGCAGCATCGGCTTGGGCCCGGAAAGCGGCCGTGATTACTACATCATTACTAGCGAACATATTTATTTATTTTCAGCTTATCACTATCCTTACAGGGAACCCTAATACAACAGTGTAGCGAAACTTAATTAATTATAACTTATCACTACATATTATAAAACAAAGTCGCATTCTTTATTTGTCCATATATCCCTATGTATGCATAAAACTTTAAAACTACGCAACAGATTTTGATGCGTTTTTTTTAATAGATAGAGTGATTCAAAAGGAAGGTTTATATGTATAATACGGATGAATAACATTCAATACGGAGTAGAGAAATACTGTAATTTTTGAGGTTTCTGTAAATAATTACATTTTTTCCGCTTACATTGCAAACGCTGGCTAAACCCTACGAGATATATCAAAACAACGTACTAAGTATTTGTACACCTTGAAAAGTACTACAGAAAACTCCGCGATGGCTTATGTCTATCTCTTATGGTATCCCACAATAGCATTTTTGTCATTTACTTTTTACGAAAAATAATGCCTTATTTTCGAAGCAATTTTAAACATTACAGCATTAATCCTTATCCATTTAAGTACCTTACATAAATTGTTTTTTAATACAGATTAAATAAAAATTTAATACAGATCAATATGGCCGTTTACAGAATGTAATTTAAGTGAATATTTTCGGAGATTTTACAGATTTAAAATGCAGCGAGGACGCCGCGCTTCACCCTATAGCACTTCGCATTTAGCAGCTATATGTCGTTCTTTCAAGAGTTTGTTTAAAGTTGTGAATGTTGTTTATAAAGACATTCTGTAATTAATTGTAAAAATAAAAAACCAGAGGAAAAATGTAAAAGTAAATGAGTAGAAATTGGTATATGAATTTAGATATTCCAAAGATAGCAGGAAATCTTCTTGGTATAGGGAGAGGGGAATTGTTTTTCTCTAAATTTAACGCTTGCGGGACACGGGCAGTAATGAATAAATCAAAACTACTGGATCGATTTTAATAATTTTTTTACACTGAGTAACATGGGATATATATTTTATACCCGTGCGAAGCCGGAGCGGGCCGCTAGTAACATATAAAGCTATCCTAGTAAATTCACTCAGAGAACTGAAGAATGCATCTACTTTAGTGGCACATACATTGATATCGTATGGCACGTGTCAGTGGCGCGTGTTTCATCAGGTTTGTGTGCGCGAGGTACCAGTGACGGTCTCCGTCTCCGCCACACGCACCTATCTGGGACATGCAGCCGTATATATTGAAGCATATCAGCATTATGCGCTTTGCCTCTAATTATTTTGATTATGTAAATAACAAGGGAAAGTTCTCTCCTTACCCTTAATTCGTTATATCCGACCATACCTAGGACGAATAAAGTTGGATACATTAACGGATAGTACGGATAAACCCCGTACAATCTCAAGTACATATACCTAACAAACTTATTCTGTACGCGCTCCAACATGAGACTATATTTAGTTTCACGCGGAGACCATATAACTGCATTTCTTTCCAATTGACTCCTAACTAGATATATGTATATGGGAAATAGTCACGTGACATTTTGTAACTTTTATTTATTAAAAGCTTTTATTATGTTTAGGGCCTGTTTCAAGGGCAGACATGATGCGTTCAGTATTCCTATGCCCTCGCCACTAAGCAGCAGGGTGGAACACTCTGAGGTTTTAGCCGGTAAGAGTCCGGCATAACTGCTTTCGCCCCCCAGCGAATAGTACCCATGAAGGGGTTCCTCATGTAAAAAAGGGCCTGTTTCACAAGTTACCAATAAACTTCAGTTAGCTTATTCGGAACATATCTGACACATATATCGGAATTTTGCGTTTCTCAGGTTTCTGCTAGGCTTATTCAGCATTTAGGGCATATTTCACAAGTTACCAATAAACTGTCAGTTAGCTTATTCGGAACATATCTCGAAGTTTTGGGTTCCTCAGGTTTCTGATAGGCTTATTCAGCACTTAAAGTCCCTAATAAGTTAACAGGTAGATCATGTGGCTGTTAATTTGTTTATCCGCTGGATAGCAAATACTTATTTCAAAATGGCCGCGATATATTAAAAAAAAAAAAATTGGAGTATATTTTTGGAGGCATTTATCTGCTACTTAGTTTATTTGTCGGTTAACTATACGACATTTTATCAGTAACTTGTGAAACAGGTCCTTAACTTATTAAAGACTCAACTGCATGATTATCAGTCTGTCACAATTTTTTATCGAATTTAAATTTTGAACATAAAAGTAGTTATCGTGAGTTAATTATAAGAGATTTTTGAATAACTTTCACCGTTAACTTAGCGCAAGTTAGGAAGGCTTTAAATTTTGCTGTTTTCGCCATATTTTTCATTGCTGCTCCCCTCCTATTAATCTAAGCGTGATTTTATATAGTCTATCTTACACTTAAAGAATTTACAAATCGGTCCAATAGGCTTGTGCATGTGTTTTCACGAATCCTTCATGTCCCAGTTATGAAAACGAGTGATACATCAGTCATGAAAACGAGTAGAGTGCATTTTCTATTTTACTTCATTGAAGCTCTCAACTCCCCCCTCTATCATTCTCTCTGCTCTTCATGCCGCGGAGAATAGAGCTGGTTGGCGAAACACCATTGAAAATGTCTTATCGTCAAAGAGCCACGATTCTCTTCAATAAGATAACAATGCAAGAAGAGTTTTACTTTATAGCGGTTATAGCAAAATCATTTCATTATTACTTTTGTATTATGGATCTCCGCAAACCCTTCGCACTAAAAACTTGCAGAACTAATCTCGGCGCTCACAGTGTTCTGAATAGGATTTGTCGCGAGCATAATATGTTTTTCAGAAGAACAAAAACTGACATTCTCGCAGTGAGTCTTCGTAAATTTAAAACTATTTTGCATCAGCATAAAAACAACTAAGTGTTGCCTCCTGTACTTCTTATTTGTTTATTTGTTTATATATAATTAAGTTTTAATTGTTAACTTAGAAATTTACCCTTAGAAATTAACTTTTAACTTTAACTCCGCACTTGCACGACATTCAGGCATGCTGTTTGCCAGTAATTGGACGTGCACAATTTGTATGTGTATATTATGTAATGTTTTAAGGTATTATCGGTGTTATGTCTGTTGGCAAACTGTTTAATAAATAAATAAATAAATAAATAAAGTAACGCCTAATTCTATAAATTAACAGTATTATGATACGTACAAACTGGCATTAGATTCATAAAAAACTGATCAGGCCGTTGTTCACGCGTGTACGCACCCCTCGCGTGTCCGTTGATAACAGCAAGCAATCACTAACGCATTACATACAAGGTCTTCTTGCTTATCAAACCGTTCATTGGAATTTATACGTTCTGGAAATCAATCGTTTCTAACAGGCGGTTTAGTGCAGTTTTTTTTTTGATTGCAAAACAGGTATCTGTTACTGTACAACGTTTAATAAACATCATTGTGAAATGCTGTAATTATTGATATACTGCCTACTGAGGGTTCGAGCTTGATCGAAGAATAATTTTTGCTTTGCGATTTTAGTCGTGGAGTATATCTCCTGATGATGCTTCGGTTGCGGGGCGAAACGATTGTTGGGTTTGTGATAGTGAACGTGTATATAGTGCTTGTGTATTGTGGTGGCGATGGTGGAGGTTTGTGCATGTGTTTTTACGAATTGCATGTATCAGGTATGATAACCGACTCCACTCTACATTTAGCATTATATATATTTTCTGTTTTACTTCTTCGCGGATTATAGCAACATAATTTTATTATTACTTTCGAAGAATAAAGATTAGAAATCCTGCTATGCGAAAGTTTGTGAGTATGGACGTTTGTTGCTCTTTCACGGCGTATCCGCTGAACCAATATTGTTGAAATTTGGCGACTAAAGCTCCCAACGAGTTTTTTTTAAACCGCGCGACCTTCAATACAATTTATATGAAACAGTCATTTACTATTACCTTAAACTTCCGAAATAATTGCACTATCTTTTAGTAAAAACTATATAAAAATCCGTCCAGTAGATTTTTAGAAAATCAATCGCATACAAACAGACAGCTTTTGGGCAGTTTTGGGCAACTTTTTGGGCATTTTGACATTATTTTTCGTCTATCCCAAATTCTTTTGCAAAAATAAAATATTATTTTGAATTTATACATCACGCTTATTTTAAATAAAACTAATACTTTATTTATAGTCTATTCATTTAAGCATTTACATTGATTAAAATCGATTATCGAAATTGGCTTTCCGATAATAATGGTTCAAATGAAAGGCCACTTCTTACCCCATCGATATGATTTCCCATGCATATCACGGTGTTTGCACGTTAACAATGGAATCACACACTCCATGTCCTGCTTAAATGATACTAAGTGTTACAAATATTCTGATACGGTTTATGATATAAGTCGACCCGCCGTGTGGTATCCGGCTGAGTAAAATAGACCACCCTCATGTCTTACCGAGGTGTCGTAAAAGGCGACTAAGGTAAGTTGACTCACCATGTGGTATCCGGTTAAGTAGAATAGACAACACTCTTTCTTATCAAGGCGTCGTAAAATACGACTAAGATAAGTTGACGTCAGGCAGGCGGCTGGTCGTAAAATACGTTGCCAAATCATGTGACAACATGTTGTGCAGACCCCACTTAGAGTGGGATAAGGGCAGGAAGATGATGGTTTATGATATGAGGCTCGATTGATATTCTTCTCAGCTGGATACCACACGGAGGTTCAACTTACCTTAGTCGCCTTTTACGACACGTCGTTAAGTAGTGACGGTGGTCTATTCTACTCAGACTTATATCATGCGGCAAGTTAACTTACCTAAGTCGCCTTTTACGATACCTCGGTAAGAAATGAGGGTGGTTAATTGAGGGTGGCTACTTAGCCGGAAACCACGCCCGTATATGAAATGTGAACATTCGCGTTATCAATACGTTAAAACTTAATACCGACATAAGATTTGTTGTCAAAAGTAATACTATTTATGCTTCAAGTTATTTATATGCTGCATACAATAATGTATAGAATTAGGCGTTACTTCGCAATAATTAATTTTGTTATAACCCGCGATGAAGTGAAAAAGAATAAATATATATAATTCTAAATGTAGAGCGGACAATCCGCTTTCGTACCTGATACATGCAGAATTCTTAAAAATATACCACAATACACAAGCAAAACATGCGTTCACTATAACAAACTCAACAATCGTTTCTCCCCGACACCGAAGCATCATCAGGAGATAGACTCCATGACAAAATCGCAAAGCATCCTGCATTTATCAGATATGAAAACGGATTGTCCACTCTACATTTAGCATTATATATATTTTCTATTTTTCTTCATCGCGGGTTATAACAAAATAATTTTATTATTACTTTTGTAATTTGGTGTTGTTTAATGTTTGATCACATACAAACATACAGCTTTTGACTTTGTTTTATAATATGTATAGAATGTTTCCTAGGAATTATAGTGAATAATCTTCTTATATATATATATCTATATATATAAAAGAAAGTTGGTCTAAGTTACACTATTTATAACTCGAGAACGGATGAACCAATTCGGCTGAAAATTGGTGTAGAGGTTGCTTAGAACCAGAAGACGGACATAGGATACTATTTATCCCGTTCGACCGCATTTATTTTATCCCGTCAAGTCACTATAAAACGTGGTATAACAAAAACGACTATGACATTGAATAACAAAACGCAAATGTCAGTGGAATAACAAAACATTAATGACAGCTAAACGTAATTTCGTCTTTGGTTAAGTATATTTAGTTATTGAATTTAGATATTCCAAAGATAGCAGGGAATCTTCATGGTATAGGGAAAGAAAAATTGTTTTACTCCAAATTTAACGCGTGCGGGCCACGGGCAGTAATGAATTAAACAAAAACTACTGGATAGATTTTAATCATTTTTTCACTGAGTGACATAAGCTATATATTTTATACCCGTGCGAAGCCGGAGCGGACCACTAGTAGTTCATAAAAATATACTAATAAATTTAAAAATATATACTAATATATAAAGCTGATGAGTTTGTTTGTTTGATTAATTGTTTATCGAGTTATTGAGGAAGGCTATAGGCTGTATAATATTACGCTAAAATAGGAGGGGAGAAGCAATTAAAAATATCGCGAATATTGCCCATATTTAATAGTTTTCCTTGCGTGCACTAAGTAAACGGTGTAAGTTATATAGTAAGTTATTCAAAAAATCTCTTATAATTAACTCAAGATAACTAATTTATATTTAAAATTTCAATTTGATAAAAAAATTGTGACATACTCAGTTCCATGCGAAGCTGCTGGCACAGCTAGTCTTCAATTTATACAATTTCTCGCTGAATGCATTTTATATGGGATATATGGTCAAACTATCGTTATTAATATATAAAGCTGAAAAGTTTGTCTGATTGTTTGAACGTTCTAATCTCAGGAACTACTGGACCGATTTGAAAAATTCTTTGAGTGTGATATAGTCCATTTATCGAGGAAGACTATATACTATATAATATCACGCATGAATAGGAGAGGAGCAGCAATAAAAACTATTGCGAAAATAATAGAATAAATATAAGTCCTACAGTACCGATGAATTTCATGTAATTTGGCTACTCTATAGGCGTATATAGAGAAACGATCTTAATAAGATCGGAACTAACACTTAGATTAGAACGGCGCTAGACTTTATGGCTTAGAGAACTAAACATTATACACTGTCCATTATATTAACCATCTTTTGACAGATTGACGATAGTGATGTCCTAAAGATTCTCGTATGCGATACCATTCCGATTATAGTACCTACTATCATTAATCGAATTACGTACCTAAGTAATTCGATTAATGATAACCTACGTAAACTAGATTACTACTTGAGAAAAGAAATTCCAACTTTGAGAAAACTTATTGTTTCTTTGAAAAGAAGTGGTCTATTTCATGGTGAAAAATCTTCTTTGGTCAAAGTTTTGAACACAATTGGCTTTTCATATAAAAAGTTAAATAAAAGAAATTATTAATGGAACGCACAGATATAGCTATAGCACGTTGTGATTTTTTAAGAGAGGCAAAGAAAATACAAGATTGGGCAAATATTGTTTTCACGGATGAAACATGGCTCAACGCTAACCACACACTATCTCGTTTCTGGACTGATGATACTGCTGATTCCACTTCCTCAGTACCAATGGGAAAAGGTGAGCGCCTAATCATTTGCCATGCAGGTACAGCAAAAGGATTTGTACAAGACGCACTGTTGGCATTTAAATCGAAGAAATCAAATGACTACCACGAAGAGATGAATGCAAATGTGTATGAAGAGTGGTTCAAAAAAATGCTCATTTCATTGGAAGAACCATCAATAATTTTTATTGATAATGCGCCCTACCACTCCCGTCAAATTGACAAAATGCCAACACAGGCTAATAAAAAGCATGAAATAATTAATTGGCTTCGGGACAATGGAGAAAATGTGGACGACTCAATGTTAAAAGTTGAATTAATAAAAATATTAAAAACCAAAAAGAGAGCAAAACGCTATGTAATCAATGAAATGGCAGCAGAATATGGCCATACTGTTCTTCGGATTCCTCCATACCACTGCCAGTACAACGCAATAGAACTTATATGGGCACAAGTAAAAGGGCATGCTGCGAGATGCAATACAAGCCCCCCATTCACAGCGAATAAAATGTTGCAATTGCTAAAAAATGCTTGCACCCACGTAACGGCCGAGAACTGGGCAAGTGTGGTGGAAAGAACTAAAAGAGTAATATTCTCTGATTGGGAACGTGATATTGCGTTTGATAATATATTATCTACACAAGAGCTAATAATAACTGCTACTGAAGACTCCTCATCGGAGGAGTCTAGTGTTGATTATCATTCCGACGACTCGTGCTAATAAAATAAATTAAAATATCCTGATTGTTTTATTTGTATTCATGTATTAACTAAGAAGAAAGTAAAACTTTATATAATGTTATTAAATGTCTTTTAATACTCGTAACATCGATTTCTACCGATTATTTTTAATCTGTGGCATAATCGTAGTAACCCATTATGTGTGACATCACTAAGTGGGCGGTACCCATCCATAAAGTACAAATATTATTTGTATGATATTTGTACGTAAGCAATACAAAACTTAATGAGCGTGAGCTGTCAAAAGACTGATAATATGATGGACGCAGTATAGACATCTTGTAGTTGAGACCAAAATAATAAAAGATTACCTTTATGGATAAATAACACGAAATAAACTTAAAACAACTGATATATCAAAGTTTAACAGAAGCAGTAAGTAACGGCCTGTTACTATCCCACTGCTGGGTATAGGCCTCTTCTCTCCGATTTTTTTTTTGGAGAGAAGGATTGGAACTAAGACCTAGCACGCTGCTCCAACGCGGGTTGGTAGGTTACACATATCCCCAGAATTCTCTAGAGATATGCAGGTTTCCTCACGATGTTTTCCTTCACCGAAAAGCGTGTGATAAATTGCAATTATCAATTAGACACATAAGTTTTATACTAGAAAACTCATTGGTGCCTGCCCGGGGTTTGAACCCTAGACCTCCTTGAAAAAGGCGCACGGTGTTACCGCTGGACTACCACAGCTTATCAGAAGTATAAGCAAAAATAATGTTAACGTGAATTTACTGTAAATATCTAAAGAAATAACGTGATCGAAAATTCCCTATTTATTTTCCATTATTTAAGTGCTTTCGAACGTGATATAACAAGGAGATTTTATTAAAGAAATGTGTAACGAAAAAATTAAATTGAGAGACCCTAGGGCCATGAAGTCAAAGTGAAATTTTTTTTTTATCCGTTTTTACACCTCGGTTAATTGCATCTTCAGGTGACAAGAGGGCTGGCTCGTTTTTCGCACAAAGAATCAGCTTAGCGATTCAGCGCGGAAACGCTGCCAGCATTCTTGGTACCATTCCACGTGGACATGATTTGTTTAGTCCTAGCGTGTAAGTAATTTAAGATAGATATAACTTGTACATTTTTCCTGTAAATAATTAAAAAAAAATCACCTAATAAAATATGAGCTAATATATTTAAAATAATGTATACACCTATAATGTTTACGAAGATATAAAAGCTTTTAATTTGTATTTTTAAGGAGAAGTTACTTATATTTAATCACTAACCTGCATTTGAAACCAGGAGTCGAGTAGACCGGCGGCGTGTGGAGCACCCCAGCGACCGCCGCCCGGGACTATCTAAAATATTAAGACGATATTCAAGACAAAGACAAAAAAATATTTATATAAATTTACTCGAAATGGAATCATCATCAAATTCAAATTCAAATAATTCTTTATTCAAATTGGCCTTTACAAGCACTTTCGAATCGTCAAATTACAATGAAGCTGAAGCTACCACTGGTTCGGAAAGGTGCTCTTACCGAGAAGAACCAGCAAGAAACTCGGCGGTCACTCTTTTCAAAATTGAATTTTACAATAATGGCTTAATTAACAACAAATTAAAAAATTTACAATATAATCTAGTGCGTAGCTGGACGAAATTTAAAACCAAGCTTTCTTATCATCAATCTGCCATCTTTCTGCCCTTATCCCACTCTAAGTGGGGTACGGCACAACATGTTATAAACATGCTGTCACATGATTTGGCTGCGTTTTTACGATTGGCCGTCTGCCTGACGTCAACTTACCTCAGTCACCTTTTACGACACCTCGGTAAGAAAGAGGGTGGTCTATTCTACTCAGCCGGATACCATATGGTGGGTCAACTTCCTTAGTCGCCTTTTACGATACCTCGGTAAGAAATGAGGTTGGTCTATCCTACTCAGCCGGATACCACACGGCGGGTTGATTTACCTTAGTTGCCTTTTACGACACCTCGGTAAGAAATAAGGGTGGTACATATTTAGCCGGATACCACAAAAAAAAATATTTTCAAATTATATTTATTATTTTTTTATTCCAAAAAGGTATATATATTTACACACATACATACACACACAACTCACAATCAAACAACTTCACAAACTGCATACACTTTCATGCACACACACACACATACACACCCTAACACAACACACAAATGCGTACTCACTAATAAACAACTTTATTCACTACATATTGACTTGCATTTAAACAGACACAAACGAAAATACATTGTAGTAATGGAAGGAAGTAGCTTCTGTGATTACATTATTATAATTATAATTATATTTTAATTTGTTAATTAATTTTTGTTTAATTAAATTATATTTTATTTTAATTTAATAAATTATAATTTGCCTAGTACAGAGGGTAGTGTAAATCTGTAAACTGTTATTAAATTAAGGTGTATTAAGGATTATTTTTGTTCATTTAAATTAGAATAGTTCCCAAATTTGACTAATAATAGCTAAGAATTTTTGCGATTTTGTCATAAAAAATTAACTTAATCAATTATAAATTTTAATATAAACAAAGTGATTGTGTTATCAAACACGTTTTATATGCTGAATTGAACTAAGCATAGGTTTGAAAACAAATAGGTTAATTTGACAAAGTTTATAATTTACATTACATAACGAATTGACATTGTAAGAGACTATAAAATAATCTTAAAGTATCAGACAGATGAACAGCATATATCTTTAACATTTAAATGAGTTAATATTGTATGTACATATATATATTTTCGGAATCTCGGAAACTGCTCCAACGATTTTCCTTAAATTCAGCATTTAGGGGGTTTTAGGGGAGAAAAATTGATCTAGCTAGGTTTTATTTCAAAAAAGTCATTTTATCCCTGTTTTTGGGCATTAAATTACTAAAATATTGAATTGAATTTTTTCCATTAACTGTCAAGTTAGCGTAGCTTATTCTGGGAAAGGGTGATGGCGAGAAATAAAGATACCTAGGACCGAGCCCCACCTACCCTATTATTGTTTCTTTTTTTTTTAAGTATATTTTTTGTATTTTGTAAAAAATTACCTATCAAGGCCCGGTTAAACAGGTACTTCACCATTAGTTAAGCTAAACTTATCTCAATTCTCCTGTATCGGCCTAATTATCCGTTTTTTATCAAAAAAACAATAATAAAATCAATTTTGCTATAATCCGCGATGAAGTAAAATAGAAAATATATATAATGCTAAATGTGTAAATTATCCGTTGTCATACCTGTAAATGCAGCATTTGTAATCATGCACAAACTTCCACCACCGCAACCACAATACACAAACACTACACACGTTCACTATCACAAACTCAACAATCGTTTCGGTCCGCAACCGAAGCATCGTCAGGAGATAGACTCCACGACAAAATCGCAAAGATTGTTTTTGCATTATGGACCTCCGCATTAACGCCTAATTCTATAAAATAATGTATTCGTAATTGTTAGTAAATCCAAAGTTATGAATAACTTAAGTTTTAAGTTATTGCGCATCATGAATATATAAATTTTATATAATTATTATATAAATTTTATATATTCAGGATATGCAACGGCCACATCGACTGCATTGAGCTGGTAAATAACATAGTGCGCTTATGCACTCCTGAACATTTATTTCGCAAAACACCTCTTTTCTGTGTCCCTTTCACCAAATCTATATATGCAGGGAACTCGGTAGTATGTCGACTGCTTAGAACATATAATGTCAATTATACCCAGATTGATATATTTAATAACTCCATGGAGTGTTTTAGGAAAAAAATTCTCGATATAATGCAGACTTCATAGTACATTAATTAAATTATATCTATAAAGTATTTTTTGAAATAAACATAATAGAATAAAGATTACATATTTAATTTCATATTATTATATTATATATATTTCACGCATAACATACACATACACACGCAACACACACACAGACACATACATACACATCACATACTTCTCTGGCGTCCTAATTATAATAAGTAATATGTTAACAAATTTAAAATCCGTTATTGCCTGTATGTACTGTTAATTTAATACTTTGTAAGTTACTAGATTAAGAGCTGTGGATTTTGTAAAAATAAATAAATAAATAAATATATCAAAAATAAGTAAGTAACGGCCTGGTACTATCCCACTGCTGGGCATAGGCCTCTTCTCTCCGTTTTTATAATCATCAATATTCTGTTATATCAAGAATAATATTTATTATTATAAACTTTTACGATTTATTGTAGAGCAGTCATTACTCCGAGGACCTTTTCGCTTTCGCGTGGCAAGTAATAGTTTTAAAATATATAGTATTATTTAAAAAAAGATATTTAAATATGAGATATTTAAAAATAAAAAGAGATATAAAAAATATATTTCTGTAAAATAATCACTTTGAGTGAATTAAGATTTAGCCACGATATTTTTATATGACTTTTTTATTTAATATAAAAAAAATACTTAGTTTATTTTTTAATTTATTAGTTTATTATGTGTAAAAATTAGTCTTATTAATTTTTGCATGTTTATTTACAGGAGGAGGAGTTGATATTATATAGCCAATAAGTTTGATAAATATTTATGTTATCGTTTTAATATTATTATGTTATATCTAAATTGATTCTATAATTTGTAAATGCTAACTTAAACTTTTTTATTGATATATTTTAATATAACAACATCTATTTTTATTGTTTTTTGATTTCACTATTTTCGCGTATATTGTATTATATATACATATCTTTGAAAAATATTTTTTTCTAAACATTGCTCTTAAAAGCAAAAAATTATGAATGCTGGCTTTGATATTTAAGGAAGAATCAGTTATAACATCAAAATAATTATGAATTGATTAATCATTGCGTTACTTTATATAAGATCCTCTGTTTAATATAAATATCGATCGTAAAATAATGTAGAAAATAAAATTAGTAACGGACGGTTCCTTCGCTTTTACTCCGTTTTACGAATACGATCCGTCGGTCGGCGTTGATGTCTTTTCTATGAGCAGCAAAACGTATACAATTTTCTGTTGTATTTGTTACAATTTATGAAATATTTATGGTTTGAGTATTTGTTTTATGAAATTAACGATGATAATAGAATATATTTAGAAAATTTTACTTATTACTTAAAATAGTGTAATATATTTTAGAAATAAATAGAAATACAAAAGGCAATTTCAAATTTATCTAGTAAATAAAAAACTCTAAATAAATATTATATATATAAAATAAATATTATATATAAAGTAAAATTTAAAGCAGCGTTTAAATTAAACGAGAGTACACTATTAGAAATTTTCAAAAGTACTTATATTCAGAGTAATATAAAATTAGTGATTTAGATTTATTTTTACTAAGTCGTATTATTTTAAAGGACACAATACCATTAAGTGCAAAAAACACGCCTATTACTTATCGTTCGCTGCATAAACGATGCCGCCGGAAAACAACTTTCAGCAGCGAACTTTATATACAAATATAATTATACTACACTTCCGATACTCTTTAATTAAGCAAAATGCAAATGAATGTTCATATATACGGCTAATTTATTAAGACGTAACGTACCTTGAACGATTAGACATTTTATTGTATGATAAGAGATTATATCACTTTTCAATATATGTGAATATAAACTTTAGTAAGCGGCCTGTTACCCAACTGCTGAGAATAGGCCTCTTCTCTCCGTTTTTTTTTTGGAAAGTGAAGGAAAACACCGTGAGGAAAACTGAAGAAAGAAAATTCTAGGGATATGAGTAACCTACTGGAGCAGCGTGGTAGGTCTTAGCTCCAATCCTTCTCTCCAAAAAAATATAAACATGGAAAACATTTGAAAATAACGCACTAACAATCGCGGCACCAATTTCCAGTGTTTTCAATTGATATCATCCGCAATATGGGATACGTGTAACCTACCAATCCGCATTGGAGCAGCGTGCTCCAATCTCTCCAAAAGAAATATAAACATGGAAAACATTTGAAAATAACGCACTAATCGCGGCACCAATTTAAATTGTTTTCAATTGATATCATATATATACAAATGAACGCACCAAACTATTCACTACAGTCACAGGCACACTTTTGCTGGGCTTGCATTATTGTTTGACCGCTGTTCGTTGTTAGCGGTGTTAGCGGTGTTAGCAGTGTTAGCAGCCCTGGTCCGTGTTCGTACCTGGTCGCCCACGAGGTCCTCGACAGGTGTGATCGCGCAGCAGGCCTCCATTCCCGGCTGCGGCCGGGTGTCGTCGCGGCGCGGGCGGTGTCACGGCGGCCAAGGTGCGCGGTGTCGGCGCACGCCTGCGCGCACCCACTGCGCGGGACGGACTGCGTGCCGCTCCGAGGCCCCGCGTGCCTGATAGCTCGCGACCTGCTCGCGGGGTTGCAATGAAAGTGATTAGGCTCTTGCGCTACTGATAACGAGGGATCGAGTGCCGGCCCGACATCCCGCGCTCTACATACTACGCTTGTACCGTACTGTACTTAGCGATGTGGAATAATAAACGATTTTTAAAATAAGTTGATCCGACGTGCGGTATCGGGTTGAGTAGAATACACCACCCTCTTACCGAGGGGTCGTAAAAGGCGACTTAGGCAAGTTGACGTCAGGCAGACGGCCGGTTGTAAATAACACAGCGCAGGCGCCATAAGAGCAGAAGGATATAAGTTGACGAAGAAGATAATTTGTATATGTTCTTAGCGTATATATAAAAAATGTGAAATAAAATAGTAAATATATATAACCAGCGGCGGCTTCGCAAGGGTATAAAATATATATCCCATGTCACTCAGTGAAAAAAAATGATTAAAATCGATCCTGTAGTTTTGATTTATTCATTACTGTCCGTGGCCCGCAAGCGTTAAATTTGGAGAAAAACAATTCCCCTCTCCTTATACCAAGAAGATTTCCTGCTATCTTTGAAATATCTAAATTCAGATACATATTTACTTATATATTTTTACAATTAATTTACAGCTATTTATAATTTACAGCTTTCTTGTCATTAAACAAACTCTTGAAAGAGCGATATATAGCTGCTAAATTCGAAGTGCTATAGGGCGAAGCGCGGCCTCCTCACGGCATTTTAAATCTGTAATATCTCCGAAATGTTCACTTATATTTCAAGCTGTAAACGGCCATATTGATCTATATTAAATCAACAATGTATTTAAGGTACTTAATTGTATAAGGATTAATGCTGTATTGTATAAAAATTGCTTTGATCATAAGGCATTATTTTTCGTAAAAAGTAAATGACAAAAAATGCTATTGTGGGTTATCCATAAGAGATCGACATATACCATCACGGACTTTTCTGTAGACCTTTTCAAGGTGTACAAATACTTAGTACATCATTTTGATATATCTCGTAGGGTTTAGCCAGCGTTTGCAATGTAAGCGGAAAAAAATGTAATTATTTACGACATCACATTAGAAACCTCAAAAATTACAGTAAAAATTACAGTCTTTACTCGGTATTGAATGTTATTATACATATAAACCTTCCTCTTGAATCGCTCTATCTATTAAAAAACCGCATCAAAATCTGTTGCGTAGGTTTAAAGATTTAAGCATACATAGGGATATAGGGACAAACAAAGAATGTAACTTTGTTTTATACTATGTAGTGATATAAAAAAAGAAGTTATATATTCTTATTTTGTTTATAAATAAATAAATCAATATAATGTTATAATTACACATACGGTTGTCTGTCCCCACCGTAAGTAAGTTAGTGTTGTTATCTTAGGTGGGAATCGAATCCGCGACCCACGGAGCTGAAGCTGCGCTAATGGGCCAGTCAATATACAAAAGTAATGAGAATATTATTTTGCTATAATCCGCGATAAAAGAAAATATATGTAATGCTAAATGTAGAGTGTACTATTCGTTCTCATACCTGATACATGCAGAATTTGTAAGAACTCATGCACTACCCGACACCGATGGCACAACAATACATAAGCACTGCACACATTCACCACCACAATCTCAACAATTGTTTCGCCCCGTAACCGAAGCATCGTTAGGAGATAGACTCCACGACAAAATCGCAAAGCACAAAGATTTTGTATTCAAAGATATTGTATGTACAAATCCTGCATGTATCAGGTATGAGAACGAATAGTACACTCTACATTTAGCATTACATATATTTTCTTTTATCGCGGATTATAGCAAAATAATATTCTCATTACTTTTGTATTATGGACCTCCGCAAAGTAACGCCTAACTCTATAAATTATCCAGTCAATATAATAAGTACATAGAGCATTTTGTCCTAATTATTTATAGTCACACGGCAATAGCAATATAAATTTCAAAATTTATAGTATATCATTACAATTGCCAATGTTTTGTTCCGTATCCCATAGATCAAAAGATTACTCATGAAAATACATTATTGATATATGTAAATCTTCTTCCATTATAAATGACGAACTCTTTTATATTACGTAAAAATAGAGCAAGAGATGTCAATGAACTTATACGTAAAGGAATACATTTTTATAGTAGATATACTGTTGCATAATAAGGGTTCTTATAACACGAGTGTGCTTTATAGTATCACACGAGTGTTATAAGACCAAGTTATGTACAGTGTCATACACTACTTTATCTACTCTCATACTATAATACGTAAAACAATATTAATAAAAACCAAACTTTGTTTAAATATTGAAAAGATTTTTTAAATGTGAAATGTTAGCGCCAAGGCGCAAACATCGATTGCGCATGCGTGTTGCGTCGCCGCGGACTCGTTCATTGAAACCTTTTGTTTAAGGTAGAGGTTCAACCTCCTCGGTCCAGCTGGAGGTTGTGTAGGTGTATCGTTATGATTAAAAAGTTATATTATGATACAGGTGACCATACAAGACCTCTAATTAAATTTTTTTTTACTATCGTTAAAAAAGTTTTTTTTTTATCTTTGCCCTGTACGTAATGTTTGTTATAAGAATTTTGGTTTCAGTTTTATAATCTTTGTATTATATAATCAGAGTAGATAAAATAATTTATAGTATTAGGCGTTACTTTGCGGAGATCCATAATACAAAAATAATAATAAAATTATTTTGCTATAATCTGCGATGAAGTAAAATAGAAATTTATTTTATGTACGTATGAAACTATTTACAGAATTTGAAATATTCTAAAGAAAGTAAAAGAAGTTTTTTTTGTATTTCGTATTGCACATTTGTGTTATAACTCTAGTTCGTCATCCTCCTGCCCTTACCCCACTCTAAGTGGGGTCGGCACAACATGTTTTAAACATGTCGTCACATGATTTGTCTATATATATTACGACCGGCCGCTCGCCTGATGTCAAATTATCTTAGTCGCACTTTACGACACCTCGATAACAATTAGGGTGGTCTATTTTACTCAACCGGATATCACAAGGTGGGTCAACTTACCTTAGTCGCCTTTTACGACACCTCGGTAAGACATGAGGGTGGTCTATTCTACTCAGCCGGATACCACACGGTGGGTCGACTTACCATAGTCGCCTTTTACTACACCTCGGTAAGAAATTAGCGTGGTATATTCTACTCAGCCGGATACCACACAGCTGGTCAACTTAGCTTAGTCGTCTTTTACGATGACTTGTTAAAAAATGAGGGCGGCTTATTCTACTCTGCAGGATACCACATTTTGGGTCCACCTCGGTAAGAAAAAGGGTGATCTATTTTACTCAATCAGATACCACACAGTGGGTCCACCTACCTTAGTTACCTTTTACGACACCTCGGTAAGAAAAAGGGTGATCTATTCTACTCAGCAGGATACCACACGGCGAAGTGAAGTTATATATTCAATAACAAATTAGAAACCTGGTTATCGGCCTAAGACTAAAGTTCGTTACATAAGTAGCTTCTATCCAACTTCTTGTGTAATAATATACCTGTTGATTTTGTTTGTACGGTCGTGCAGGCCAAAGTACATAGTTTGTAACTCAGGCGTCTCATTTATATATTTATTCCATAGAACTAACTTAAGTAACATAGTTATATTTCCTAGGGTTATAACATATGAATCTAATTAAAGGTAGTCACAGCGTGCTTAAAAGGTAACAAATATAATATAAATAATAATAGGTAATATAAATAAAAAGGTAACAAACGTACAATAACTATTATAACTGAAATTAGAAGAAAAAAAAATAGAAAATATGAGTCTAACAAACTTAGAGAAAATAGCTTTGCATTTGCATTCAGAATGGACGTGTAGATTACGTCCATTTTCAATTCAAAGCTTTGTATAAGTGTTTCTTGAATAAGTTTAATTTATCACTAATATCTGCTAGACCTGGAGCTGCAGCGGAAATGGCCGAATTCGGCAAACGGCGGAAGTATGCATCTCTCATCGAGAGTTATATATTTGGGCCGTTTGCAGACGAGACCCTAGGGCCTTGGAGTCAAAGTGCAAAAAAAAAATTATCCGTTTTAACACCTCGGTTGATTGCCTCTTCAGGTGACAAAAGGGCTGGCTCCTTTTTCGCACAAAGAATAGCTTAGCGATTCAGCGCGGAAACGCTGCCAGCATTCTTGGGACCATTCCACCTGGGCATGATTTGTATAGTACACGTGTAAGTAATTTAAGATAGATATAATTTGTACCTTTTTTGCTGTAAATAAATAAAAAAAAACTAATATCTATTGAGGTATTCTTCTGCACATCCTGGGTAACAAGGAGTAATGCCCTAAGTTTGTTTTATACATTTTATGGGTAAAAACGGGAATGGGATGTCGTGGGCAAGCGAGAGGGAATCTTAATCAATATCTGGCTTAACAGTTCTGGGTTGTCAATTAATCCATTTAAAAGCTTATATAAGAAAATCTCGTCATTAATTTTTCGTCTGTCTGATATTGATGAAGCTCAATTCCTGAGCTTAAACATGTTCATTCTCATCACACAAGGGAATATTTTGTTCGATCCTGTCAAGTGCAATTTGAATAATGCTTCATCCTCCTGCCCTTATCCCACTCTAAGTAGGGTCGGCACAACATGTTATAAACACGCTATGACATGATTTGACCGACGACGACGACATGACAACCGGCCGCCTGCCTGAATTTTACGACATCTCGGTAAGAAAGAGCCACCCTCTTTCTATTTTACTAAACCAGATACCACACGGTGGGTCAACTTACCTTAGTCGCCTTTTACGACACTTCGGTAAGAAATGAGGTTGATCAATTCTACTCAGCTGGATAACACACGACGGGTCGACTTACCTTAGTCGCCTTTTACGACACCTCAGTAAGAAATGAGGGTAGTACTATTCTATTCAGCCGGATACCACACGGCGTAATTTGAATAATGTTTAGTTTCTCTAATTTATAGAATTAGGCGTTACTTTGCGGAGGTCCATAATACAAAAGTAATGAAGTATTTTGCTATTGCCGCGATAAAAGAAAATATGTTATGCTAAATGTAGAGTGTACTATTCGTTCTCATAACTGATGCATGCAGAATTTGTGAAAACTTATAAGCAACCCGCCACCGATAACCATTATTCGGTCGCCAGAGCCTTGTTAGTTTATATGCCGGGTTCCCCGCACACAGGTGAGGTTGACACTTGAAGAGACTGAATAGAACGAGCCTCTCCATTACCCCCATTTTTTTTTATAAATAATATAAACCGATATTTTTACAAATTCAAATTCAAATTCAAAATATTCTTTATTCAATGAAACTTGTAAACAAGTGCTTTTGAATCGTCAACTCTACTGTTGGTTCGGAAAGCTGTTCCTACCGAGAAGAGCCAGCAAGAAACTCGGCGGTTGCTCTTTTAAAAATATAATTCTTAATACTAGTTACATTTAATCGTTTCTATCTTGTACAGGGTCGAACAATATCTATATCCACGCATTCTTATCGTATGTTACAATAACAAGTTTTAACAAAAATATTTACATATATTTAACATCACATAAATAAATAACTAAAATAAATAATAATTAAGCTGTGGTAGCCCAGCGGTAACACCGTGCGCCTCTTTCGAGGTGGTCTAGGGTTCAAACCCCGGGCAGGCACCAATGAGTTTTCTAGTAAAACTTATGTGTCTAATTGATAATTGCAATTTATCACACGCTTTTCGGTGAAGGAAAACGTCGTGAGGAAACCTGCATATCTCTAGAAAATTCTGGGGATATGTGTAACCTACCAATCCGCATTGGAGCAGCGTGGTAGGTCTTAGCTCCAATCCTTCTCTCCAAAAAAAAAAACGGAGAGAAGAGGCCTATGCCCAGCAGTGGGATAGTAACAGGCCGTTACATTACAAATAAATAATTTAATAGTATAGCGATCGATTTTTGTTTGTTTTTTTACCTTAATACTATTTATTATCAATGTCTCTATCAATCGCGTTCAAGAAACTTTAAATAATACTGCGTAAACAAAAATTTGAATGGATTTATAAATAATTTATAAGTTTTTTTGCGGAATTCCTGAATTTTTTGGTATAATCGACTTTTTTAAAACGCGGATTGTAGTGAACATTTTTTATCATTGAAATATCTACTATATAAAAATAAGTCGGGTTTTCCTTCCTGACGATATAACTCCAGAACGCACGAACCGATTTCCACGGTTTTGCATTCGTTGGAAAGGTCTCGGGCTCCGTGAGGTTTATAGCAACGAAAATCTCAATTTCAATGGAAAAATTTCAATAGAAAAGCGGGAAAATAGGGAAAATAATTTTTTAAATACAGCGCCATATCAAAACTACTGGATCAATTTTAATCATTTTTTTTACACTGACTGACATGGGATACATATTTTATACCCGTGCGAAGCAGGGGCAGGCCGCTAGTACGTTATATGTATGTCCATAAGCTAAAATTGTTTAATTATTAAGCTTATATATATTTACATTAAACCAATTTAAAAATTAATAGAAATGAAATGGAAAGGTGGTTAATGTAATTGACCCACCGTGTGGTATCCGGTTGAGTAAAATATATCACCCTCATTTCTTAACGAGATAAAATATTATAAAATAAAAAAAATTTGAGCAATGTTTTGGTTTTGGTATTTTAACTGTCGCAGTAAAATGCTATTAATTTTGATTATCTTCTACCCTTATACCACTCTAAGTGGGGTCGGCACAATATGTTATAAACAGGCTGTCACATGATTTGGCTGCGACCGGCCGCCTGACTGACGACAACTTACCTTAGTCGTATTCTACAACACCTCGCTAAGAAAGAAGGTGGTGTATTCTACTCAACCGTACACAACACGTTGTCTCAACTTGCCTTAGTCGCCTTTTACGACACCTCGGTAAGAAATGAGGGTTGTCTATTCTACTCAGCGCTACATACACCACACGGTGTATCAACTTACCTTAAACGCCTTTTACGACACCTCGGTAAGAAATGAGGACGGTCTATTCTATTCAGCGCTATACCACACGGTGTGTCAACTTGCATTAATCGCCTTTTACGACACCTCGGTAAGAAATGAGTATGATCTATTCTACTCAGCCGGATACCCCACGGCTTGGATAGCTATTATTAACATAAATGAAAATACATTAATTGCATACATGAGTGAAACTGCATAAACTAGACGCGTTCTCTATCAGTTATAAGAACGTATAGTTTCTTATCAGAACGGACCCGTTTGTTAAGTACCTGCATAATGAATTTACCTACACTCATATTATATCTGTATCTTTCATTTCTACTTTCACTATTGCACTGATCTTCGCAACACCGAACCGACCGGCCGTTTTTCTTGCCCTATACAGTATACTATACTCTCTACATAATACCAGTTACGATATCTAGGTTTATTAGATTTGTTTCTTGTACAAATGTAATAATTAAATTGTTTTGCTTTAGTCCGCGATGAAATGAAATAGAAAATATATATAACCAGCGGCGGCTTCGCAAGGGTATAAAATATATATCCCATGTCAGTCAGTGTAAAAAACAATGATTAAAATCGATCAAGTAGTTTTGATTTATTCATTACTGTCCGTGGCCCGCAAGCGTTAAATTTGGAGAAAAACAATTCCCCTCACCCTATACCAAGAAGATTTCCTGCTATCTTTGGAATATCTAAATTTCATATAAGTAAGTAAGTAGCGGCCTGTTACTATCCCACTGCTGGGCATAGGCCTCTTCTCTCCGTTATTGGAGAGAAGGATTGGAGCTAAGACCTACCACGCTGCTCCAATGCGGATTGGTAGGTTACACATATCTCCAGAATTCTCTAGAGATATGCAGGTTTCCTCACGATGTTTTCCTTCACCGAAAAGCGTGTGATAAATTGCAATTATCAATTAGACACATAAGTTTTAATAGAAAAACTCATTGGTGTCTGCCCGGGTTTGAACCCATGATCGTCTCCTATTTATTAACTTATTTATTTTCCCATTTTTCCCTATGTATTTTATCTTTACAATTAATTACAGAATGCCTTTATATACAACATTCACAGCTTTCTTGTCATTAAACAAACTCTTGATAGAGCGACATATAGCTGCTAAATTCGAAGTGCTATAGGATGAAGCGCGGCCTCTCCGAAATATCTCCGAAAATGTTCCCTTAAATTACATGCTGTAGACGGCCATATAACATATCTATATTAAATCAACAACTTAATTGGATAAGGATTAATGCTGTATTGTAAAAAAATAGCTTTGAACATAGGCATTATTTTTCGTAAAAAGTACATGACAAAAAATGCTATTGGGGGTTATCCATAAGAAATAGACATATACCATCGTTGTGACTTTGTTTTATACTATGTTATATTATGTTTATATGATGTCATTAAAATTTATGTATGTTACTTAGGGGTGCAAAATAATTTTTAACGAGGGGCATGGACAAAAAAAGTTCGGGAAACACTGCTCAAAGTGATTACATGTTTTTCTCTTCCATTCTATGCTTTCTTTTGTCATCTCTGCCGCTGCTTCTTTGATATGCATGTCATAACTCCACACAATACATCCCACTTACACAAAAACGAATGATGATTATGTCTTTGCTGGCCTCTAGGCCACCACCATCAAACCTTACCTAAGGGTCTGCAAGATGTAACAACAAACAATTATTAAGGCATCATGTGTACAAGCAATAATTAATAGCTAGTACCTGGGTGACCGAGCAAGGTTTGCTCGGTAATGGAAAAAAAAAATAAAAAAAATTGAAAGAGAAATGAAAAAATAATAGGCCAGGTGCGGCTCCTAGGTATTTTCACCTCTCTAGACCGCCCGTTCCCCAAATGAACTACCATGACTTTACGATTGACAGCGAAGAATTGTATTCAACGTAAATTTCAAAAAAAATTTAGAGCCCGAAAACAGGGATAACACATTTTTTTTAAATAAAACTTATCTAAATCGATGTTTCTCCCCCTACATGCTGAATTTATGGAAAATCGTTGAAGCCGTTTCCGAGATTCCGAAAATATATGTATATACATTCAAGATTAATTCATTTAAATATTAAAGATTTAAAGTATGAGCGCCTGCAAATATAAATATAGCAGTACCTAAATGACGAAGCTTTGCCCGTTTTTTTTAGATATAAGATATCGCCCTATCCGAAGAATTAAGTTACACATTCCCAGCCTTACAAATAAACCCAGTATAAAATGTTATACTGAGAATAAAAGGAGAATAAGCAAGACGTCAACAAATAAATTCGGAATAAGTTATACCTAACATAACGTCGGAATATATTTTCATACTATCACTATTCCTACCTTCTTACCCTTTGTTTTTTTTTTATACAGGAAAAAACCCCTTATGGGAACCGCCGCCCAACGGGGACAGGCGACGGTTATGTCGGACTCGCACCGACTAAAACGACCTGTGTGCTCCACCACGCTGCCGATGGCAAGGATAGGGTGTCGTTGTTCACATTGCCCCGTCCCCGCCGACAGCAGCTCTGAGCCCAGAGAACTCCTCCTTCGGGACCCCTCGAAAGAGAAGCCCCCCTCCGCTAATCGGTGCATCGGGAGCACCAGACCTTATTCTTACCGTTGCCCTTGTTTAACTAAAGAGTAAGCTCAAAAATCATTGACTTGTGCTTATTTTTAGCAAGCACAATAAGTTAATTTTTTAGTTAATTTTGTCATTTTGTCAAAGATGTCATTAAGAGCAATATATGAAGTAGAGCTAGTTAATAATATTAATAATCAAATACAGAGAGAAAGTAAAGTTAAAACATTTAAAAACAGAGATAATACTTTTAATTTGAATGGTAATGAATTTCATATTAAATATATAGATAATAAATCTGTAGAGAGGTTAATTCTGTAACTGGAATATATTTCCAAAATAACTATCAGGGGGTGATTAGAGATCGATACTGATGCCAAAAATGCAATCAGTAAAAATTTTGTCTGTCTGTCTGTCTGTCTGTCTGTCTGTCTGTCTGTCTGTCTGTCTGTCTGTCTGTCTGTATAACCGTTATAGAAACAAAAACTACTCGACGGATTTTAACGAAACTCGGTACAATTTTTTTTCATACTCCTGGGCTGGTTATAGTATACTTTTCATCACGCTACAATCAATAGGAACAGAGCAGTGAAGGGAAATGTCGGGAAAACGGGAGAAGTTACTCCATTTTTTAAGCTTCCGTCGCGTGTGCAACCTTGATGGTTAAAGCTACACAGAAATCATGTATGACGGAAATGTTCTCCTTAAAATTATATAAAAAATATCCCACGACAGCATATGTCTATCTTTAATGGTTGACTCACAATAACACGTGTAACTCCCGAGAGCTTAGCAGTTCGACGCTTTCTGGTTATATTTGTCTACTTCTACGTTTATATCACTCTCAGTCATCCATAAATAAAAAAGTTAATAGTATTAACCATTGTATAAAAAAAGAATCATTGAAATCGGTATAGAAACACCAAAGTTATACATGAAATACGCTAATAATAAGCCATTGCGCGTGAATACTGAATCATGCTATAGGGATTATCACTACATAGTATAAAACAAAGTCACATTCTTTGTTTGTCCCTATATCCCTATGACTGCTTAAACCTTTAAAACCACGCAACAGATTTTGATGCGGTTTTTTTAATGGATAGAGTGATTCAAGAGGAATGTATAATAACATTCAATATGGAGTAGAGAAATACTGTAATTTTTGAGGTTTCTAATGTGATGTCGTAAATAATTACTTTTTTTCCCGCTTACATTACAAACGCAGGCTAAACCCTACGAGATTTATCAAAATGATGTACTAAATATTTGTACACATTGAAAAGGTCTACAGAAAAGTCCCCGATGGTATATGTCTATCTCTTATGGATAACCCACAATAGCATTTTTTGTCATTTACTTTTATACGAAAAAGAATGCCTTATTTTCGAAGCAATTTTTATACAATATAGCATTAATTCTGATTTAATTAAGTACGTTAAATACATTGTTGATTTAATATAGATCAATATGGCCGTTTACAGCATGTAATTTAAATGAACATTTTCGAAGATATCACAGATTTAAAATCCCGCGAGGAGACCGCGTTTCTCCCTATAGCACTTCGAATTTAGCAGCGATCGGACGTGCAACTAAATGTCGCTCTTTTAAGAGTAACCTCTAAAGAAAACATGTTTGTATTGTCTAATGATAACAAAGCTATGAATGTTGTATATAAAGACATTCTGTAATTAATTTTAAACATAAAATATATAGGGAAAAATGTAAAATGTAGTAATGTGTAATAACTATGTAGTATATGAATTTAGACATTCCAAAGATAGCAGGAAATCTTCTTGGTATAGGAAGAGGGAATTGTTTTTATCCAAATTTAACGCTTGCGGGCCACGGGCAGTAATGAATAAATCAAAACTACTGGATCGATTTTAATCATTTTTTTCACTGAGTGACATAGGCTATATATTTTATACCCGTGCGAAGCAGGGTAGGCCGCTAGTATTAAATATAGATTTTC
Source organism: Morpho helenor (assembly GCA_029227775.1). Taxonomy (NCBI): domain Eukaryota; kingdom Metazoa; phylum Arthropoda; class Insecta; order Lepidoptera; family Nymphalidae; genus Morpho; species Morpho helenor. The sequence goes on along the minus strand of JARGCU010000030.1, from coordinate 19,471,493 downwards.
TAAAAGCGGTGTTATGTTTCTGGTACCAATTATTTGGTAGATCTTTAAATATGGATAAACGTGGTGGAGGTTTATCTTCTAAGTAAAAAAAAAGTAAGTAGCGGCCTGTTATTCTCCCACTTCTGGGAATAGGCCTCTTCTCTCCGTTTTTGGAGAGAAGGATTGGAGCTAAGACCTACCACGCTGCTCCAATGCGGATTGGTAAGTTAAACGTATCTCCACAAGTATTAAGTTACTTACTTTGGGGACGGAAGACCGTGTGTGTAAGTGTCCCATATATTTATTATTATTATATAGTATGCCGTCGAGTAGCTAGTAGTCTATCTCCTGACGAACTTCGGTTACGGGGTGAAACAATTGTTGAGATTGTGGTGGTGAATGTGTGCAGTTCTTGTGTATTGTTGTGTTATCGGTGTCGGGTAGTGCATGAGTTCTTACAAATTCTGCATGTATTAGGTATGAGAACGAATAGTACACTCTACATTTAGCATTACATATATTTTCTTTTATTGCGGATTATAGCGAAATAATATTCTCATTACTTTTGCATTATGGACCTCCGCAAAGTAATGCTTAATTCTATAAATTATTTATTCTTAAAAATATTAAAAGCCTTAACTGATTTATTAATAAAGCACGCTTGTCCGGATAGCAATTTTCAAGGGACTTGATTTAAGTATTAAAAACTGTAAGGCGCTACAAATAAAATATTGGCACACTTTAATTAAATATATACATGTGTTCACTTGCATATAAATGACAAATCACACTTTTTAGAGAATTATTTCATTAGAAATTAAATTTATTATAATTATTAGAAAAATAATTTAATGCCTATTATATATATTCGCGTTTCGAACTAACACCTCTATATTGGAGGATCTTAAAGTCAAAACGAGATTATCTTCGACGGTGCAGATAAGAATCCTCAAATATTTCGGACACATCGTTCGTAACGAACATTCCATGGAAAGACTCGTTGTCCAGGGGCATGTTGAAGGCAAACGGTCACGCGGTCGATCACCCACGCGTTGGACGGACCTTATACGATCAGTAACTCAAAAAACAGTAGTACTATGTTCGAGAGACGCTGAAAACCGCAACAGATGGAGGCAAATTTCAAGGGCTACACTAAAAGATGAATCGCATCATCAACCACGACCACTCTGTCAAGAGTGAACGACTGAGGAAGGAATATATATTATAGGTAATGTTACTTTATTCTTCGAATTAGATTTCGCCACTGTGGACTGTTGTCTGACAGGTTGATAATAGAGTGCGCTTTTCAATGTCCTATTCCTGTTGAATTAACAGGATTTCTATAGCCTATATGTTATTCCGGTGTATAAGGAATAATTGTAACAAATTTCATAGATTGGTTCAGTGCTTTTTGCCGTGAAAGAGTAACAAACATACATTCATACTCACAAACTTTCGCATTTATAGATAAATTTTGTTTACGTGATCTGTTGTAGATATAATAGACGGGGCTTTTCAATGTCATCATATTCCAGTAGAATAACAGGATTTCTATAACCTATATGTTACTCCTGTGAATAAGAAATAATTCTGCCAAATTTCATCCATATTGGTCCAGCGGATTCGCCGTGAAAGAGTAACAAACATACATCCATACTCACAAACTTTCGCATTTATAATATTAGTAGAATATAAATATGATTTTTGATTGTAAGACACGCCACTCTCGGAAACAATACATACAGATTAATGAGATAAGGTGAAGTTACTATGACTTGCATGTATGCATAATATAAACGCGTTTACAATTCGATAACGTGAAATTCTTTCCGAGTAAATAAGTGCCGGCGTCAATTGCGCAATATTGTGACTGATTAAATTATTTAGTGGCAGAAATAACTGCAATTTACCGGGCGGGATGGACTAGCGCAGAAGCATCGTCGAGGTTGCGAAATGCGGAGCGTAGAGCTGAGAAGCTCTACTAGCTATGGGGAACGTCCTAAGGGTGCCTCCTGTGAGGCCGGACCACGGCATAGGGCGACGTGTATTGGAGGGTTGATGGTATGACTTTGATTAGTCAATACGACGACGGAAGGGTGGCAAGAAGCCACGACCAACCGACGTAAGAAATCTGGGTGGTCCGACGTAAAGGATGTAGGTTGAACAGAACGGTCATACAGACTTTCGGATTTATAATATGTTTGTATGGTTTCTATAGAGGTTTATTAAAAGATAACCGACCAGTTATTAAAAATTTGATTGGCCTAAAAACTGTACACACAACAAAACGCTAAACTCACGTAATAGATGTAGATTAACAATAGACTGCTGAATAATTGTTTGAATTAAGACAGATATAACAATGTTTGCAAATGCGATATTTACTCTATCAGGGCTGGCATCCGTTTCAGCTTCAAAATATTATTTATTCAAGTGGACAAATGTTTTAAAGGAGCTTCACTGATTTGGAAGTTTGCTTCTACCGAGAAGAACCAGCAAGAAATTCGTCGGATAATCTTTTCAAAAATAATTACAATTCTATAGATGGTTACAAGTTAATCGTTGCAGCTTATAAGACTGCAGTTATGATATGCTACTATCACTCAAATAATCCTCCATTGTGTTGTATGTTTTATTTAGCAGCATCTTTTTAAGATATTTTCTAAACTTGTGTAAAGGCAAGTCTAGACAATGTTCAGTGCGAAGCTTCTGGTGAGTGAGTGAGTGGCCACTAGTGGCGCCAAGTTTAACACGGCACTGCATACGCTCGCAGACTGCCCAGCTTGAATGGTTTAGCGTGCGAACCTCGTGGAACACTGTCAGGTTTTTAGTCAGAGTGAGTCCGACATACCCGCCGCTCGTCCCCGTTGGGTGGTGATGACCTATAATTGGTTTTCCTGACACAAAAAAAATCTACACAATATTGAGGAGGATGAGCACGAGCATGAGCATCAGCTAAAAATATTATTACAACATGTTTCAAATACAACCCCCTTTAAATAGGTCAATAATATAAATGAACATTGTCGCCGTCAAGGTGACATTTGTGCGTTGCAAAGTACTCTTCATTATCCTTTGCTAACTAATGTACGGTTGCATCCACTGACTTTTTATTAACTTCCACCCTACAGAAATATAGGGATTATATATTGTATTTAAAAGCTGTGATAGCCCAGCGGTAACACCGCACGACTCTTTCGAGGAGATCACGGGTTCAAACCCGGGCAGATACCAATGAGTTTTTCTGTCAAAACTTACGTGTCTAATTGATAATTGTAATTTATCACACGCTTTTCGGTGAAGGAAAACGTGAGGAATCCTGCATGTCCCTAGAGATTTCTGGAGATATGTGTAACCTACCAATCCGCATTGGAGCAGCGTGGTAGGTCTTAGCTCCAATCCTTCTGTCCAGGAACGGATAGAGGAGGCCTATGCCCTGCAGTGGGATTGTAACAGGCCGTAACATTAATAAGTAAAAAAGAATTATTTTGTTATAATCCGCGTTTGTTAAGAGAATATATGTAATGTATGTGTGAAGCAGGTAACATTAACATACCTTATACATGCAGGACAAGTCATCACATGTATCGCAAAACGCAGAACGAAATCGTAATGCGATTCATTATGATTTTGTCTAGGAATCTATACTCTAGTTGATGCTTTGATTACAGGGCGAAATGATCGTAGAGATTGTGGTGGTGCTTGTGTAGAGTGTTGGTGTTGGCGGTGTTTTGTGACGTTTGATTTTTTTTCTGGTGGTAGAGTCACGTTGCCAACATGCTGGTTATCGAATGGGCAGACTCATACCACCCTCACACAAAAAACCAGCGCAAAGGATCTGCTTGCCACTGCGTTTCGCAGAGGTGAGTGTTGAGCACCCATGCCCAATCCCCTTTTCCTACCCAATTATGTAACGTAACCATCAAATTGTAATAAATTTTTTTAAAGATTCTCCGCCGAGTTTCTTGCTGGTTCTTCTCGGTAGGAGCAAACTTCCGAATAAGTTAGCTTCTTTAAAACATTTAACGATTCAAAAGTACTGTAAACAGTCCACTTTTCAATAAAGAATACTTTGAAATTGAATTTGAATATGACAACGGTTCGAAAAAGAGTTTTAATACCCCAGGAGGATACCGATTCTGATAGAGTCGGAGAATCCCTCCCTGAGTAACCTCGCTCAGGACGCCCGTCGTATTCTGGGGTGGGCAACGAAATTCTTAATGTCAATGGCAGACAAGGCATGTATAAGGTATGTGAATGTTGCCTGCTTCATACACAGCATTACATAGATTCTCTTAACAAACGCAGATTACAGCAAAATAATTCTATTGTAACTTCTGTACTATAGAATTCCGCAAAGTAACGCCTGCTTCTATAAATTATAAAAAAAATAGCGTTCTAATAATTACGCCGTGTGGTATCTGGCTGAATAGAATAGTACCACCCTCATTTCTTACCGAGGTGTCATAAAAGGCGACTAAGGCAAGTTGACCCACCGTGTGATATCCGGTTGAGTAAAATAGACCACCCTCTTTCTTACCAAGGAGTCGTAAAATATAATTTTATTTTTAAACTAGCGGCCTACCCTGCTTCGCACGGGTATAAAATATATAGCCTATGTCACTCAGTGAAAATAATGATTAAAATCGATCCAGTAGTTTTAATTTAGAGATTCATTACTGCCCGTGGCCCGCACGCGTTAAATTTGAAGAAAAACAATTCCCCTCTCCCTATACCAAAAAGATTTCCTGCTATATCTAATATCTAAATTCATATACTACATATTTACATTTTACATTTTTCCCTATATATTTTGTGATATAAACGTAGGAGTAGACAAATATAACCAGAAAGCTTTGAACTGCTAAGCTATCGGGAGTTACACGTGTTATTGTGAGTCAACCATAAAAGATAGACATATGCTCTTGTGGGATATTTTTTATATAATTTTAAGGAGAACATTTCCGTCATACATGATTTCTGTGTAGCTTTAACCATCAAGGTTGCACACGCGACGGAAGCTTAAAAAATGGAGTAACTTCTCCCGTTTTCCCGACATTTCCGTTCACTGCTCTGTTCCTATTGATTGTAGCGTGATGAAAAGTATACTATAACCAGCTCAGGAGTATGAAAAAAAATTGTACCGAGTTTCGTTAAAATCCGTTGAGTAGTTTTTGTTTCTATAACGGTTATACAGACAGACAGACAGACAGACAGACAAAAAAATTTCTGATTGCATTTTTGGCATCAGTATCGATCCCTAATCACCCCCTGATAGTTATTTTGAAAATATATTCCAGTTACAGAATTGACCTCTCTACAGATTTATTATAAGTATATATTAAATATTGCACATAGTTCATTACACTCTACAAAATGCAAAGCAATTTAAAAATTCGTGTCTCATCAATGTAGCAAATAATTAGATCAATCAGCAAACAAAATATATTACATCAAACTTTGCACTGTTGCAAGAGGTTAACACTAAAAATTTTAGATTGATCATTGTTTTTCAATTTTTTATATAAGATTCCGTTTACACGCATTCACAAATAATATTTAATAAAGTACCTGGGTAACCAAGTTTGCTCGGTAATTTTTTTTAAGATATTAAAAAAAATGCAAATAACAACAAAAGCGCCGGTGACACTGGGACTCGAACTTTTTTGGTCCACCCGTTACCATTAGGCTATCACAGCATTACATTTAACAGCCAAAAATCATATATATAATTTAGATTGAATTCTACATTTTAGCAATTTTGCAATGCACGAAAACAGGGATAAAAGTCATTTTATTTTTAATTAAAAGATCGATTTTTCTAGCGCGGAAATATATATGTGTGTGTGTGTGAGTCAACACATACATGTTGTGACATGTTTTGGCCGGCCATCTAGCGAAGTCAACATACCTTAGTCGCCTTTTACAACACCTAGCTAAGAAATGAGGGCGGTCTATTCTACTCAACTGGATACCACACGGCGTCTCAACTTACATTAGTCGCCTTTCACGTGTTGTCGCCATTGACTTCAGCTTTGTATTTCATGGCAACACAGTCATGATATAGAGGTATCGGGCCCTTTTTATTGATATGGTGGCAACACTGTGCCGTTGTTGTTTCCGGTAAAAGTCTTCTTATTGATAAAACGTTTCATGGACATTCAGTCTTTGTTCGTCATTCAAGAGAAGTGCATCTCGGAACGGGAATAGTGGTATTCCTAATATATCGTGTTATTGTATATAGTGTGCGCCAACACACGACACCTGGGTAAGAAATGAGGGCGGTTTATTCTGCTCAGATGGATACAACACGGCGGATCATTATCCATTCAATTTATACATTACTTTGTCAATATATATATAGCGCGGAAACGCTGCCAGAATTTTTGGGACCATTCCACGTGGGCATGATTTGTATAGTCCTAACGTGTAAGTAATTTGAGATAGATATAACTTGTACATTTCATATATCAAAATTTCATATAGTAATTTCTCAAATTACTTAAACCTCGGACACAATATCAATCATGTACAAAGAGTGCGCCAGCGTCGCTTGTTAAAAAACAAACAAGTGTTCATTGATGCCAATGTCTATATTAAATTGCGTTCAAGGATTGCTGTAAATGTTGATATGACCTCTGTCTAGTACATTGCAATTTTATCATACATAGAAAAATGCAAATTCAAAATGAAAGAAATAAATCTATATATATAAAAGAAAGTTGGTCTTAGTTACACTATTTATAACTCAAGAACGGAAGAACCAATTCAGCTGAAAATTGGTGGAGAGGTTGCTTAGAACCAGGAGACGGACATAGGATACTTTTTATCCCGTTCGACCGCATTTATTTTATCCCGTCAAGTCACTATAAAACGTGGTATAACAAAAACGACTATGACATGGAATAACAAAATATAAATGACAGTTATACGTAATTTTGTCTTTGGTTAGTTTTAGAGTTTAGATATTCCAAATATAGCAGGGAATCTTCATGGTATAGTGTAAGGGGAATTGTTTTACTCCACATTTAACGCGTGCGGGCCACTACTGGATAGATTTTAATCATTTTTTTCACTGAGTGACATAGGCTATATATTTTATACCCGTGCAAAGCCGGAGCGGGCCACTAGTAAAATAATATAATAAAGAATAAACGCCGTGTGGTATCCGGCTGAGTAGAATAGACCAACCTCATTTCTTACCGAGGTGTCGTAAAAGGCGACTAAGGTAAAGCGACCCGATGGTGGTATCCGGCTGAGTAGAATAGACCAACCTCATTTCTTACTGAGATGTTGTAAAAGGCGATTAAGGTAAGTCGACCCGTCGTGTGGTATCCGGCTGAGTATAATAGACCAACCTCATTTCTTACCGAGATGTTGTAAAAGGCGACTAAGGTAAAGTGACTCGCCGTGTGGTATCCGGCTGAGTAGAATAGACCAACCTCATTTCTTACCGAGGTGTCGTAAAAGGCGACTAAGGTAAAGTGACCCGATGGTGGTATCCGGCTGAGTAGAATAGACCAACCCCATTTCTTACCGAGGTGTCGTAAAAAGCGACTAAGGTAAAGCAACCCGCCGTGTGGTATCCGGCTGAGTAGAATAGACCAACCTCATTTCTTACCAAGGTGTCGTAAAATACGACTGAGGTAAGTTGACGTCAGGCAGGCGGCCGGTCGTAAAAACGCAGCCAAATCATGTGACAGCATGTTTATAACATGTTGTGCCGACCCCACTTAGAGTGGGATAAGGACAGGAAGATGATGAATATAATAAAAAATAAAGATGACTTTATATGAATGAAAAAGAAATATTAAACGTAAGGCTAAAAGAATTAAGTAATGAAGAAACAGAAGCTCTACTAGAACCAGTCTTATAATTATAAAAAAAAAAGCTATAATGACTGAATGGCAGGACACTAATACGCACAAACGATAAGTTGTCCGATAACATTATTTAATTAGATTAATTTTGACAATATTTAAACAAATTTTTAACCTTTGGGCAACACTGGCCATGGGAAAACGATAATAAAAAATTAAGGTTTTAAGTACGTTAAAATACAAAAGTAATGAGAATATTATTTTGCTATAATCCGCGATAAAAGAAAATATATGTAATGCTAAATGTAGAGTGTACTATTCGTTCTCATACAAAATCGCAAAGCATAGCTTGCGATTTTGTCGTGGAGTCTATCTCCTGAAGATGCTTCGGTTACGGGGCGAAACAATTGTTGAGATTGTGGTGGTGAATGTGTGCAGTGTTTGTGTATTGTTGTGCCATCGGTGTCGGGTAGTGCATGAGTTCTTACAAATTCTGCATGTATCAGGTATAAGAACGAATAGTACACTCTACATTTAGTATTACATATATTTTCTTTTATCGCGGATTATAGCAAAATAATATTCTCATTACTTTTGTATTATGGACCTCCGCAAAGTAACGCCTAATTCTATAAATTACGTTAAAATAATTGGGAAAAACATTTAATTTAGAGCATTAGATTAATAAATAGGTTTAATTAAACATTTAAAAAAAAATATTACTTAATATTAACAGCATAAATAAAAAAAGTTTGTATTTGAATACGTCGCACATTACATTCAAGAGAACTATAAAACATATGTATAAGGTTCTTTATTTAAATAAAAGTTTTACTATTAAAAATGCAGTTAAAGCGTTAAGAGGTCGTGTACCTCTGAAATGTACAAATGCAGCATTTTGTATAGACTTTGCCTAGGCATTGTTTAGCTTTGACTGCATCATCATATTCTGAACGAACGAGGTCGCGTCAATATATACCAATAAAAAATAATTGAGACTATTACTGAAATTTAAATTTGGAAGGTGTTCCAAATCAAATCAATCATGTAAAATTTTAGCTTCTGAATTTCTCAATTCGAATTCAAAATATTTTTTATTCATATGAAATTTTGACTTTTGATTTTGAATTTGAATTGACTGGCCCGTTGGAGCAGTGGGTAGTGACCCTACCTTCAGCTCCGGGGTCGCGGGTTCGATTCCCGCCGAGGGCCAACATTTTCTACAAATGAATTTGTTGGTCTTTGAGCCTGGGTGTATATTTGTATTTAAGTAAAAGTAGCGGCCTGTTAATATCCCACTGCTGGGAATAGGCCTCTTCTCTCCGTTATAAGAGAGAAGGATTGGAGCTAAGACCTACCACGCTGCTCCAATGCGGATTGGTAGGTTACACATATCTCCAGAATTCTCTAGAGATATGCAGGTTTCCTCACGATGTTTTCCTTCACCGAAAAGCGTGTGATAAATTGCAATTATCAATTAGACACATAAGTTTTAATAGAAAAACTCATTGGTCATTATTTAAGTATGTATTTAAAAAATATATAAGTATACATTCACCAGTTGTCTGTCCATAACACAAGTATTAAGTTACTTACTTTGGGGACGGACGACCGTGTGTGTAAGTGTCCCATATATATTTATTTATTTATTATATTATTTATTTATTCATATGAAATTACGATCAAAAAGATCTGCACATGCTATCTGCAGGGCATCGATCTCATGAATGTCTTCAAGACTATCTCATGCGAGTTTCGTCCTCTACGATAAGCTACGCTAAGCTAGCCGATAGCGGGGAATCGCCATATATACGACGGAGTCAGCTTCTTCGCTGACCTGATGAGTACTAGAAAGTACCAAACATTCAGATAGGTTTATTCTAAACCTACCTACCGTAAGGAACAATTGAAGAAATCCTATTGGATAGCTTCCACGCTGAGTCTCGTGTACGGAAGTGTCAGACACGGACACTTCCGTACTTGAAGAGACGAACCGAAGTCAAAACAGTTCAAGTGAGCATCCGCTCGGGACCAGCCGATTTGTCGCTGGATACGCAGTTGGAGCGCAAAACCACTTGTCGTAGAAACAATTTCCCAACACCTTCAACCATGAAGCAAGCAGGTATACTATCAGCATGAGCTTAGAGCAAACAGATACACGCTATGCCAGCATGAGCTAGATGCAAACAGGTATAGTATCAGCACGAGCTTAACACGAGACAGCGTGGAAGCTTTCCAATAGGATTTCTTCAATTCTTCCTTACCATAGGTAGGTTTACAATCCATCTATATGGACGATTCGTACTTTCTGGTACTCATCAGGTCAGCGAAGAAGCTGACTACGTTTTATTCTTTATTCAAGTAAACTTGGTTACAAATGCTTTTGAATTATCACTCCTACTGCTGGTTCCTAACGAGAAAAGTCAGCAAGAAACTCGGCGGTTGCTCTTTTCAAAATATAAGTACCTGGGTGACCGAGCCTTACTTGGTAATTTTTTGAAAAATATTTAAAATAAGAAGGCGCCGATGACATGTGGGTATTCGACCCGGGTTGTGAACATTTTCGGTCCGCCCGTTATCTTTCAGCTATCGCATCAGCTTTGACAGCTACAAAAACTTTTCACTTTTAATTCTACATTTCAACAATTTTTTTAATGCCCAAAACTCCCTGTTTTGGGATAAAAGGATTTTTTTTAAATAAAACTAAGCTAGATCGATTTTTCTCCCCCAAAACCTACTTATTTATTAAAACCTATTTTTCTACATGCTTAATTTCAGGAACATCGTTGAAACTGTTTCCGAGATTCCGAGATTCCGAGGAAAATATATATACATACAAGATTAATTACTCATTTAAATATTAAAAACAAATAACTAATACTCGAACTCAAACTAATATCAAACTCATTAAATACCAATTCAGCATGCTGAATTTCAGGAAAATCGTTGGAGCCGTTTCCGAGATTCCAAAAATATATACATATATCATCTACATTATATCATCAACGGCGATATTACAAATTAAGATGGTGTGTTGTCATTAACATTCTATTTTCTAAGTTCATTTCATAAATTAAGATTGTGTATTGACAACAAACAAAAGATGCCAGGGCGGGCGGGAATCTTAAAAAGAGCGGGAAAAGGCATTGCTTAATGTCGAGGAAGAAAAGTAGTGTTGAAACCGTTTAAGTGTAAAGTAAAGTTGAGTAAAGCGAAAGAATAAAAAGGAATTGAAATAGTAAGTACCTTTGACTTTTTATTTAAAAACCCTTACAAATTAAAGTGTAACAGTCATATGCTAATATTATAAAAGTTTATTACTCATTTAAATATTAAAGATATAGATAGATATTTAAATCCGTAAATAACTTTTCTTTACATTGTAGATGACTTCTAACGAATTTATACAATGTTCAAATTCATGAAGTGAACTTAATAACTTAATAAGCCTTTTCTACGAGATTAAAGGATCCTGTGGTTTATTTGATATACACTAATAAAGATAAGAGTAACGTTTAATCACTAACAAGTTAATGAAATGTATTCAGTGATTTGTTTCACAAATACACCAGAATAGACATACTAATGCTAACATGGTTCTTTCTCAAATCAAATCGAAATAATCTTCATTCAGCTCTTTCAAGCGCTTTTAAATCGTCAAGGATCAATATGATTAATGAAGCTACAAGTGGTTCGGAATGTTGCTCTTACCGAGAAGAACCAGAAAGAAACTCGGCGGTCAATCTTTTAAACATTTTCAATTTTACATTATTAAATCGCAGTCCTGTATGAAGCTGAAAGGATTTTCAAATCCACGCTTTTTTATCAACCATATAATTTTGTAATATGATTTACGTATAAGTCTGTTATACTTAATTTGAAACTTTCTGTAGACTGGTCTAGTATGAATTTTATTGTAGAAGCGAATACCGAGATCATCGAATGAGTTGCTAACTCTGCTGAGTCGCGACACAGGTATCACAAGCTAGGTGTGACCTCTCGTATGTCTATAATATATTTCTGCTTGGTTATTTCACTCAAAACAAATATGGGGCTCAAAAAATGTAAATCAATTCTTCTTCGTCAGCCGACGGATGTCTACTGCTGGACATAGGTCTCTTCACGGGAACTCAACAAAACACGATCTTGCGCTGAATCCAGCGGCTCCTTGCGAGTTTTTGTCAGTCCACCTCGTAGAGGGTCTACCGACGCTTTTCCAACACCTTAAGACCCCAACGCCCATCAGTTTTCCGCACTATGTGCACCGCTCAACTCCACATCAGCTTCGCGGCACGCTGAGCTATGTGACTTTAGTTCTTTTACTGATCTCTTCATTTCTGATTTTATCACGTAGATATACTCCATAACTCGCTCGACCGCTGAGTCTTCTTTAGGGGAAGCTATATGTTCAATATTTAAATGAGTTAATCTTTTAGATATTTTTTTTTTCAGAATTTCGGAAATTCGATTTACATGAAATTCAGCATGTAGGGGCTGTTAAGGTAGATAAATCGATCTACACAGGTTTTGTTTAAAAAAATGTCGTTTCATCCCTGTTGTCGGGTACTGAAAATACGCTTAAATGTAGAATAGAAGGCAAATGATATTTTAGTTGTCGTATGTAAATTGTATAGCTCAGTGGGGAACGGGCGGAGTAAAGAAGTGAAATCACCCCGATCCCTACCTGCCCAATTATTATGTACTTGTTTTTCAAATATATTTTTCACATCTTTTAAAAAATTTACCTCGGTCACCCAGGCGCTATAAATAATTTGAAATGTAAAACAAATATGTTACATTGCTTCCGCATATGTTAATTGAAACAGGCGTGAGTCTATTACAACTCAATTCATAATAAAGTACATGATTGACCGAAACTTGCGCGGTAATTTATTATCAAAAAATAATAATAATAATAATTAGGTACTTGGGGATCGATTCTAGGTATTTCTCCAGACTGCCCGTTCCCCAAATAAGCTACGCTGACTTGACAGTTTATGGCAAAAATAGTGTTTTATATTCAACATAAATAATAATATTTTTAATGCCGAAAAACAGGGATGAACGATTTTAGTACATAAAACCTAGCTAGATCGATTTTTCTCCCCCAAAACCCCTACATGCTGAATTTCAGGAAAATCATTGGAGCTGTTTCCGAGATTCCGAAAATATACATATATAAATATACACGTACAAGATTAACTCATCTAAATATTTTTCAAATTCAAATTGAAAATATTCTTTATTCAAATAAACTTGTAAACAAGTGCTTTTGGATCGTCAACTCTATTGCTGGTTCGGATAGCTGTTCCTACCGAGAAGAGCCAGAAAATCGGCGGTTGCTCTTTTAAAAATATAATTCTTAATACTATTTACATTAATCGTTACTGTCTTGTACATGTTCAAAGAGAGGTTCTATATCCACACATATTAAGAAGATTACTGATACTCAAAATCAAACTGATATCAAACTCATTAAATACCAATATTTATACAACTCAGTTCTGTTATCACATTCTGATTTTATGTTCTAAACTAAATAACTGTAACACGCGTTAAGGCTCGCAATAAAATAATTATCAAATCCTTATATAGTTATATGGACATTTTGTTTGTTTAATGAATAATTATAACACGCAAGTACTTGTTTTTATAAACGGCATTGCGTTTATATTTGTATAAAATAATCTCCGCGAATCGAGACAGAAGACAAATAATCAAATCGGATTCGTAAAATGCAAAGATGTCGAATCCTGATGATGCTTCGATTACGGTTCCGAACTAATGAGATTGTAGTAATTAATGATACTTGTAGTATAGTGTGATGGTGGTGGTGGTAGTGATTTGTAGTGAATGTGTTTTACATATGCTGCATGCCTATGGTATGAAAAGATTAGTATATACTACTTTTAGTAAAACATAGATTCATTAATAGTTTTATAATACTTAAATGAGTTAATATTGTATATATAATATATACAATATACAATACAATATATAATATATTTTCGGAATCGGCTCCAACGATTCTACTGAAATTCAGCATGTAGGGGTTTTGGGGGAGAAATATCGTTCTAATTAGTTTTTATTTGAAAAAAAAATCGTCTTATCACTGTTTTTGGGCATTAAAAAAATACTAACATTGAAATTTAATATAAAAACACAATTTTTGCCATAAATTGTCAAGTCAGCGTAGTTTATTCGGGATCGAACCTCACCTACCAATTTTTTCTTTTTTTTTTGAAGTTTCTTTTTTTATTTTGTAAAAAATTACCGAGCAAGGCTAGGTCACCCAGGTACTCTCTCTAATTGCGGATTATAGGAACACAGCACGAATTTTTGTATTAGGGAATTTTATAGAATTAGGCGTTACTTTGCGGAGATCCATAATACAAAAGTAATAGTAAAGTTACTTTGCTATAATATATATATATATATCTGTGGTAGCCCATCGGTAACACCGTGCGCCTCTTTCCAGGAGGTCTAGGGTTCAAACCCCGGGCAGGCACCAATGAGTTTTCTAATAAAACTTATGTGTCTAATTGATAATTGCAATTTATCACACGCTTTTCGGTGAAGGAAAACATCGTGAGGAAACCTGCATATCTCTAGAGAATTTCGGGGATATGTGTAACCTACCAATCCGTACTGGAGCAGCGTGGTAGGTCTTAGCTCCAATCCTTCTCTCCAAAAAAAAAAAAACGGAGAGAAGTGGCCTATGCCCAACAGTGGGATAGTAACAGGCCGTTACATTACATTACATTATATATATGTAGTATGTGGAAATCGGATGTTGCATTCATCCGGAATCGGAACTCGAGTCATTCTGTTTAATAATAACATTGTTTAATGTGATGCAATTTTATATATTAATAAATGAGTGATTTACACTTAACACATCGAACACTTAAAAGATATCCGTGTTAAATTTTAGAACACACTACGCCTAGAGTACATCGTATAATCATTTAATCAGTGTATGACGTTTTATTATCAACAATCATAAACAATTACAACTGCGGGATCTGATACGATCTGTGTAAGTTTCAGAATATGTTACAGAGTTATTTCCATGCCCATTATGAATATAATAATCTCTAGGTTATTGCTCTCTTTGAAATATTCATTTAATTTATTTGCATTTTTTTTCTAAACCACATAAACACGTTCAATAAATTCAGACGTACTAATAAAATACCTGAAAACTAAATATCTTTGTTTTTTGATTACTATTAGAATTTGAATTATATATGCTATTAGCACGCCGTGTGGTATCCGGCTGAATAGAATAGTGCCACCCTCTTTTCTTACCGAGGTGTCATAAAAGGCGACTAAGGTAAGTTGACTCACCGTGTGGTATCCGGTTAAGTAGAATAGACCACCCTCTTTCTTATCGAGGTGTAGTAAAATAAGACTAAGATAAGTTAACGTTAGGTAGGCGGCCGGTCGTAAAATTCGTAGCTAAATCATGTGACAACATGTTTATAACATGTTGTGCCGACCCCACTGAGAGTGGGATAATGCTATTAGCCCAAACGGCTTTACCGGGAAGACGGGCGTGACCAGAAGCATCATCGAGGTTACAAAAAGCTTAGAAAGAATAAGCGCCACTAACGTCGTCTTGCAGTAAAACGTCGTACTACTTTTTTTTACAAATCACTTATTTTTTTTATTTTAGTATTTTGGGACTTTACCCCATTGCAATGGAATCGATGATTTCGATTTAATATATGTATATTTTTATTTAATTAGTTTTAAGTTTTTATTCAGTGCTAGTTTTAAATATATTAATATTAAATACATAACATTTCCTCTATAGTTATATACTATGAGCTAATAACTTATAGATAAATTTCGCAATACTCTATATTTATCTAAAACTGTTGTTGGTTATATATTATACAAGCTGTATATTAATTTCATTTCAATAAGAATAAAATATTATAGTAAAAAAGTAATATATTACATCACCGCCCAATTATTATATTATATTGGCGATTATAGCAAAATTATTACTTTTGTATTATCTCCGCAAAGTAATACCTACTTCTATAAATTAAATATTATATTATAGTATTTTCACTTTGGATATTCATGTATGGTAAAATGTGAAAACTTAATTAATAATTTATTAGAAGTTAATTAAAATTAACTCATTTAGAATGATGTGTGAAAATATCTTATAAATTCAGCTAAACGATATTGCATCAAGTAAAAATCATTATTTGCTGCGTCGATAGTTTTTATTTGGACCAATTTCCAATGAAAAAATGCCTAAATATTAAAAAAGCGTATGTATGTAATAATGCTACATATATACGATCGTGTACAGAGGAATTGCGCAAGCGAAGGTATATTATAAGCGATTCGAGATCTAAATGCCTTAATGTAAAACAAACCGCGGCAGACGACGTACGCAGGCTAATTACGACGTGGAAGCTCCAGTCTACACATACAGTATATTTGCACGCAGTATTGCATGCAAATTATCTGAAAATATATATAGACGAAAATGGGACACAAAAAGAAAGATTCTGAGTAAGTTATATTAAAATTTTTAAACGTTATACTTTTGATATTATTGTATGCTGTGCGAATATTCTTAAAACAATTATTGAAAAAATTAATTTCTTATATATTTTCTTTATATTTATAATGTTTTCTTCTGTTATAATATTATTTCTTTTCTGTTTAAAATTTATTGTTGTAAATTAATAATAAATAATTGATAAACATTATATAAATCGTAGCGAAGTTATATTAAATTAATACAAAATATTTATATATTATAATAATGCTTTTAAGATTTGTATTTAATAATAAACTCTCCTAATTAATATTTATACTTTAATGTAATTTAAAAAATCTTAAATGGATTTATTAAATTTTTTCTTAAATTCTTTCTTAATTAAGTCTAATGAAAGTTAGGAAAGAAACATCTAATTCTAATAGAGGGGAAACACGAATGGATTTAATTGTAGATAATCTGATAAGCGCTATTTTCAACAATATGATATCTCTAAAATTTCCTCTTAAGCTTTATTTGTAGAAGAATTGTCTTATACGATATAATATATAAATACCGTATACTACGTATAAATGTTTGTCTTTATGTCTCATATAGACTCGGAAACAGCTGGACCGATTTTAGTGAAATTTATCTTTAGATTGACACACATTATCTTGTAAACTTTGGTGGCGATCGGAACATTTTTTTATAACTGTAATTCTTATATATTTTATATAAAAACAAAATTAATTTCATATCTAGCAAATTGATTGTACAGAGCTGTGATAGCTGAATTTTGCGTCCGTGTTACTGTAGGGTTACCGGTTCAAATCCGGGCCAATGGGTTTTTCTGTTGATATTTATTTAAGTTAGGTATTGATATTTGCAATTTATCACACACTTTTCGGTGAAGGAAAACATCGTGAGGATGCATATCTCTGGAGAATGCTTGAGATATAAAAAAATGCGGCCTATGCCCAATCTGCCCAATCTGTACTATCCCACAGCTGGGCAGTAGGATAGCAACAGAAATTTCAGCACAAAAAGTTTTTTTTGTTTTAAAATCAAAATTACATAATTACAATTAATAGATATTAATAGTATTCCACGTAATTTTTATCAACTAATAGCTGACTCGTACATACGAACTGAAACGCTGAACGTAGTTTTGCCATATAAATTATTTCTAGGGAATTTCTAGTGTACATAATAAAATAATTAAAAAATAAAAAAAATTTAGTGGTGGACAACCCTTATGACTTAGGGGTACAAAAATCGATAGTAGCCGATTCTTAAACCTACTGAATATTCATATAAAATTTCATCAAAATCGGTCAAGCCGTTTCAGAGGGGTATGGTAACTAATTGCGACACGAGAATATATATTTTACTTTAGATAGTTTAGATACTTTAGATATTTGAACTTTATATTTTAGAGACAGACATTTTATATATTTTGGGAGATTAGACAGATATTTTACATATTTTGAGTTTAGATTTTTGCGATACTTTAAATAGATGGTTTACTGTTTTGTTTCAGGGAAAAGCAAGATTCTGAACCGGAACTCAAAACATCATATTTTCAAATCGTAAGTGTTCATTATTGACTAACTTTTTAATATAGTAATCAAAAAAGTCAAATGCCCAAACCTAGTTTTCATGTTTATGAAAAATTCATAAACTTTTGCTGAAAAATTTGTCTCTTTTTTATGAAGTTACTGAAATTTGATAATCCCCGTCGTGTGGTATCTGGCTGATTAGAATAGGCCACCCTCATTTCTTACCGAGGAGTCGTAAAAGGCGACTAAGGGAAGTTAACTCACCGTGTGGTATCCGGTTAAGTAGAATAGACCACCCTCTTTCTTATCGAGATGTCGTAAAATACGACTAAGATAAGTTGACGTCAGGCAGGCGGCCGGTCGTAAAATACGTAGCCAAATCATGTGACAACATGTTTGTAACATGTTGTGCCGACCCCACTTAGAGTGGGATAAGGGCAGGAAGATGATGACTGCAATTTGATAAGCCCTTATCCCACTCAATGTGGGGTCATTACAACATATTATAAACATGTTGTGACATGTTTTGGCTAGGTGTTTTAAGACCGGCCGCCTGCCTAACATCAACTTACCTTAAACGCCTTTCGCGATATCTCGGTAAGAAAATGGGTGGTCTATTCTACTAAACTGGATACACTGGCTCCAACGATTTTCCTGAAATTCAGCAGCTTAGCTTATTGGGGGAACGGGCAGTCTCGAGAAATTTAAATACCTATTATCGATCCCCAACTACCTAATTATTTTTTATTTTGTATAAAATTACCGAGCAAGGCTCGAACAACCCGTTACTAATATTTATTGCGAATAATTATTAATTTTACAGTAAGCAATTATTTAGTATCGTGAATCATATTATTGATTATATATATTATAATATATAATTTGCGAAAAAATCACTAAAACTATTGCACATGTTATGAAAAACTACATATAACATTTTTTATCGAATGTCACTCGCATAATGCGTTAAAAATTACTTAGTTTCAGTATTATTTATATAGAATACTAGTGGCCCGCTCCGGCTTCGCACGGGTATTAAATATATAGCCTATGTCACTCAGTGAAAAAAATATTAAAATCTATCCAGTAGTTTTGTTTTATTCATTACTGCCAGTGGCCCACACGCGTTAAATTTGTATTAAAACAGTTCCCCTTTCCCTATACCATGAAGATTCCCTGCTAACTTTGGAATATCTAAATTCATATACTACATTTTTACTTATTTACTTTTACATTTTCCCTAAGTATTTTATTTTTACAATTAATAACAGAATTTCTTAATATACAACATTCACAGTTTTCTTGTCATTACACAATACAAACATGATTTCTTTAGAGGTTACTTTTGATAAAGCGACATATAGTTGGCCATGTGAAAAAGAAACCCGTCCAATCGCAGCTAAATTCGAAGTGCTATAGTGCTATTGTCGGTTATCCATAAGAGATAGATATATGTATACCATCGCGGAGTTTTCTGTAGACCTTTTCAAGGTGTACAAATACTTAGTACATTATTTTGATAAATATTGTAGGGTTCAGCCTGCGTTTGCAATGTAAGCGGAAAAAATATAATTATTTACGACATCACATTGGAAATCTCAAAAATTACAGTATTTTTACTCCATATTGAATGTTTATAATAAAAGTTTTAATATGTTATATTATACATATAAACCTTTCTCTTCAATCACTCTATCTATTAAAAAACGGCATCAAAATCTGTTACGTAGTTTTAAAGATTTAGGTAAGCATACAAAGGGATATAGGGGCATAGGGACTGACAGAGAAAGCGACTTTGTTTTATACTGTGTAGTGACGTTTAGCTATTATTTTGATAATTGTCAAATTTTTTACCATACTTCACCAAAGACAAAATTATAGAGCGAGAGTCCGTGGACCCTAGACCTTTGTCATTTTATAAAAGCTGAAAGTTTGTCAGTGCATGCTCCCAACACAGGTAAGAACGATGGTAGATTATGAAATCTGGATCATAGTGGCTTTGGGAGATACGCGGTACTCAAGGTCGCAAAATATTATTTGAACACAAAGGTATCGGTTTGGTTTGAGGAATAGGTGGTCAGCAAATCGTAAAGGAATAGTGTTATTACGATATTAAATTAACAATACTCAAAGATAGCAAATAAAATTATGTTAGCTGATGGTAACATGCACTCTTAGTACATATATATCAGTATAAATAAAAACTGAGCAGTAAGTAACGAACTATCTCGCCATCTCGCTCGCAGCTACCCGTATATACTCGTATACTTCTCGCCCTTTCCAACCGCTACCTTTTATGCTTGTCTGGCAGGGGTTGGAACTATCAAAAATGTCTGGCTAATGAGAAAACATCATCTTATTATCCAAGAATGGTAAGTATGTAGGTGTGTGTAACTGTGATGGAATCCCTACAAATATATATTAAAATCAGCTTTTATACTATGACGTAAATAGAATTCAAATGTCATGAACTTTAAGGGTGTCTGGCAGGAGGTTTCCACTATGCTAAGTGTCTGGCATTGACTGGCGTGATTTTTAGTATTATTCTGAAGGTAATACCAAAAAATCAGCCTTTATAATTTGACGAATATGGATCGATATTTTGCCACCTTGAGTACCGCGTATCTCCCAAAGCTACTATGATCCAGATTTCATAATCTACCATCGTTCTTACCTGTTTTGGGAGCATGCACTGACAAACTTTCAGCTTTTATAAAATGACGAAGGCCTGGAGTCCACGGGCTCTTGGGCTATTACGTTTAGCTGTCATCTATGTTTTGTATTCCACTGACATTTGCGTTTTGTTATTCAATGTCATAGTCGTTTATGTTATACTACGTTTTATAGTGACTTGATGGGATAAAATAAATGCGGTCGAACGGGATAAAAAGTATCCTATGTCCGTCTCCTGGTTCTAAGCAACCTCTACACCAATTTTCAGCCGAATTGGTTCATCTGTTCTTGAGTTATAAATAGTGTAACTTAGACCAACTTTCTTTTATATATATATATAGATATAGATATAGATATAGATGATAAACAATGACTAGTAAATACAAAATCTATTGTGTTTATAATTTACTTTTCACTTAAAAATAACAGAACCGTTTTCTAATGGTTTTTTACCAAGAATTTTGTTGTTATAATTTTTTTTAATAAAGAAAAAAATTCATCAAAATATGTTTTCGGAACCAGGATAAAAGGATTTTATTAAAAATACTGGATTCAATATTAGAGTAGTTTTTTAAAGTACCTACTTCTTCTTCTTCTTCTTCTTCTTCAACCGATGGTCGTCCACTGCTGGACATAGGTCTCTTCATGGGATCTCCAGAACACACGACTTTGTGCCGCTTGTATCCAGCCGCTCCCCGCGACCCTTTTGAGGTCGTCTGTCCATCTAGCAGGGGGTCTACCTACTTAGTAGAACAATATATGAGAAATATGTTATTTTCAAATTATTCGAATCGTTTATTGTTACGGGCGTCCATCAAATCTCAGATTTGTATTATCATTTACATGAGCCCTTATCCCACTCTAAGTGGGGTCGGCACATGTAATAAACGTGTTCCCACATGATTTGACTACGTATTTTATAACCAATGTCAACTTACCTTAGTCGTATTTTACGACACCTCGATAAGAAAAAGGATTTATTCTACTCAACCGGATACCATACGTTGGAGCAACATATCTCAGTGTACTTTTAGATCACGTCAGTAAGAAATGAGGGTGGTCTATTCTACTTAACCGGATACCACACGTTAGGTCGACTTACCTCAGTCGCCTTTTAAGACACATCGGTAAGAAAAAGGGTCTATTCTACTCAACCGGATACCACACGGTGGGTAAACTCATCTCAGTCGCCTTTTAAGACACACCAATAGGAAAGAGGGTGCTCTATTCTACTCAACTGGATACCATACGTTAGGTTGACTTATTTCAGTCGCGTTTTAGCACACATCAGTAAGGAATAAGGGTGGTCTATTCTACTCAACCGGATACCACACGGTGGGTTAACTCATCTCAGTCGCCTTTTAAGACACATCAGTAAGAAAAAGGGTCTATTCTACTCAACCGGATACCACACGGTGGGTAAACTCATCTCAGTCGCCTTTTAAGACACATCAGTAAGAAAAAGGGTCTATTCTACTCAACCGGATACCACACGGTGGGTTAACTCATCTCAGTCGCCTTTTAAGACACATCAGTAAGAAAAAGGGTCTATTCTACTCAACCGGATACCACACGGTGGGTAAACTCATCTCAGTCGCCTTTTAAGACACACCAATAGGAAAGAGGGTGCTCTATTCTACTCAACCGGATACCACACGTTAGGTCGACTTACCTCAGTCGCCTTTTAAGACACATCGGTAAGAAAAAGGGTCTATTCTACTCAACCGGATACCACACGGTGGGTAAACTCACCTCAGTCTCATTTTAAGACACCTCGGTAAGAAAAAGGGTCTATTCTACTCTACCGGATACCATACATTGGAGCAACTTATTTCAGTCGCTTTTTAGCACACGTCATTAAGAAATGAGGGTGGTCTATTCTACTCAACCGGATACCATACGTTAGGTCGACTTATCTCAGTCGCTTTTTGGCACACGTCATTAAGAAATGAGGGTGGTCTATTCTACTCAGCCGTATACCGGATTTAATATCTATTTCGTTAAAATTCTCTTCATTTTAGTTTCGGTATGGAAAATGTGTGGAAATAATGGCGACTGTTATTGGATTCTTCGCTGGGATGTTGAGCGGCGGCGGGGTGTGCTACAACTTGGTCCAGTTTGGAGAACTGAGCACTGCTTTCGTGGAAAGAACATCTCAACAAGACCAATGCTCCAGCTATCTCCCACTCACGGCTATATTTGGCGGAGGGCGACGTTTGTAAGTATTTTCAAATTCAAATTCAAATTCAAAATATTCTTTATTCAAATAAACTTGTAAACAAGTGCTTTTGAATCGTCAACTCTACTGCTGGTTCGGAAAGCTGTTCCTACCGAGAAGAGCCAGCAAGAAACTCGGCGGTTGCTCTTTTAAAAATATATTTCTTAATACTATTTACATTAAGTCGTTACTGTCTTGTACAGGTTCAAAGAGAGCTATATCCACACATTCTTATCTTCCAAATAATCTTCAAGAGTATAGTAGGCTTTCTGTATCAGCCTCTTTTTAACAGTGTTTTTAAACTGATGTAATGGCAAAGCTGAAATTGATTGCGGAATTTTATTATAGAATCTTATACCAAAACCCACAAACGAATTACGTACTTTTGCAAGGCGCAAAGCAGGAGCCGCAAGCTTATGTCGGTTTCTGCTTTGTCTATTGTATACATCACCTAAGATTATTTTATAAGATATAATATATAGAAGATTAAAATACCTATACCTTTAAACGAGAAATTCTTGTATTACTATTATTAGTATTCTTTGACCTTAGTCACCTTTTATGACACCTCGGTAAGAAATGAGGGTGGTCTATTCTAAGTTGACCCACCGTGTGGCATCCGGATTAGTAGAATAGACCACCTACTTTCTTACCGAGGTGTCGTAAAATACGACTGAGGTAAGTTGATGTCAGGCAGGCGGCCGGTCGTAAAAACGCAGCCAAATCATGTAACAACATGTTAATAACATGTTGTGCCGACCCCACTCAGAGTGGGATAAGGGCAGGAGGATGATGACCACAGATCTAAAACTTTCGCATTTATAATATTTGTAGGATGGTATTATCTTGTTCGTGAATTACTTTGACTGGCCCGTTGGCGCAGTGGGTAGACACTGCCTTCAGTTCCGCGAGTCGCGGGTTCGATTCCCGTCGAGGGCCAACATTTTCTATAAATGAATTTGTTGTCTTTGAGCCTGGGTGTATATTTAAGTATGTATTTAAAAAATATAAGTTCATATTCACCAGTTGTCTGTCTACCGTAACACAAGTATTAAGTTACTTTGGGGACGGACAACCGTGTGTGTAAGTGTCCCATATATTTATTATTTATTATTAGTATTATATAGAGCTGACAGCTTCGCCCGCATGTATATCAGTGTGTCACAAATTTTTAAACATGAAAGTAGTTATCGTGGGATAATTATAAGAGATTTTTGAATAACTTTTACCGTTTAATTAGCACATGCAAAGCTTTAAATTATGCCGTTTTCGCAATATTTTTTATTGCCGCTCCTCTCCTATTTATCTTAGCGTAATGTGACATAGTCTATAGCCTCGATAAATGGACTATCTTACACTCAAAGAATTTTTTAAATGGGTCCAGTAGTTCCTGAGATTAGCGAGTTCAAACAAACAAACAAACAAACACTTTAGCCTTATTTATTTATTAGTATAGATTACACATATATATATATATATATTGATTTTAAATACATGTAAAGTACATAAAATATATATTAAATAATTTATTAGATTATGTAATGCAAGTCCTATTATCGCATATAACAATGTTAAACAGACGTAAGTGTTTAATCTTTATTATTACTATTATCTATTAATGCATTTAATCATACTTCACCATGTCGTATCGGTCGTAGAACTAGAAATATGATAGACTAGAAGTATCCGCGACTTCACGCCAATTTAAGGGTTTAAGTACCCGCAATAATAAAATAAACATATATCATCCTGTACTTATCCCACTCTAAGTGGGGTCGGTACATCATGTTTTTCTCTTCCATTCTGTCCTATCTTTCGTCAACTCTGGCGCCACTCCTTTTATATGCATATCATACGTCACACAATCCAACCATCTCTTTTTAGGCCTCCCTCTAGGCACATATCCATCCACATTCAAATTTAACACACGTTTGGTCACATGATTTTCATCCCTCCTCATTACATGTCCATACAATCTCAATCTTGCACTTCTCGTCTTTTCTACAATGGGCGCAACTTTCAGACTTCCCCTTATATACTCGTTTCGTATTTTATCCAGTTTTGTCACACCACACATCCACCTTAACATTCTCATCTCATTTGCATGTACTCTTCTTTCATCCGTCTTTTTCATTGCCCAACATTCTGAACAATAATAAAATAAATAATGTTAGGTTTTTGGCATTATTCTCCTGCTCTTATTCCACTCTAAGTGGGGTCGGTCGGAAAGAATTTTGTCACATTTGCCTAAGTATTTTACGGCTGCCTCCCTAAGGTTAACTTACCCTTTTTTTCGGGGGGGGGGGGGATATACAAAAAGATACCGGAACTCTTGGGGGTGAGATCCGGTTATGTAGGATTTCTAACCATTAAATCCCCCTCGATGGAAGTTAACTTATCCTAGTCGCTTTTTACGACACCACGGTAAGAAATGAGGGTGATCTATTCTACTCTAGATACTCTAGATTTTGAGAAAATCAATCACATACAGACAGACAACTTTTGGGTACTCTGTTTTAAAATAAAATATAAATATATAGGACATTTCGACACACGGTCGTCCGTCCCCAAAGTAAGTAACTTAATACTTGTGTTACGGTAGACGGACAACTGGTGAATAAATACTTATATATTTTTTAAATACATACTTAAATGCAAATATACACCCAGGCTCAAAGACCAACAAATTCATTTATAGAAAATGTTGGCCCTCGGCGGGAATAGAACCCGCGACCCGCGGAGCTGAAGGCAGGGTCACTACCCAATGCGCCAAGGGGCCAATCAAAGTGTTTTATAATAAGTATAGATATACTCAATAAACGCCGTGTGGTATCCGGCTGAATAGAATAGTACCACCCTCATTTCTTACCGAGGTGTCGTAAAAGGCGACTAAGGTAAGTTGATCCATCGTGTGGTATCCGGTTGAGTAAAATAGACCACCCTCTTTCTTACCGAGGTGTCATAAAAGGAGACTAAGGTAAGTCAACCCACCGTGTGTTATCCGGCTGATTAGAATAGACCACCCTCATTTCTTACCGAGGTGTCGTAAAATACGACTAAGGTAAGTTGACCTACCGTGTGGTATCCGGTTGAGTAGAATAGACCACCCTCTTTCTTACCGAGGTGTCGTAAAAGGAGACTAAGGTAAGTCAACCCGCCGTGTGTTATCCGGCTGATTAGAATAGACTAACCTCATTTCTTACCGAGGTGTCGTAAAATACGACTAAGGTAAGTTGACCTACCGTGTGGTATCCGGTTGAGTAAAATAGACCACCCTCTTTCTTACCGAGGTGTCATAGAATACTACTAAGGTAAGTTGACGTCAGGCAATCGGTCTTAAAATACCTAGACATGTTTATAACATGTTGTGCCGACTCCACTTAGAGTGGGATAAAAGAGGATATATGTATAATCTCAATTAAAAAATATATATTTTCAGATGCAACGCCTCACACGATGAAAACATGGAAGCGCTTGTTGAAGATGCGAAATCTATGGCTATTGGAATGTTCATCAGCATTGGTATCTCGCTCGTGCTGTGTATGATGTCCGTTGCTCTAATCAGCTGGAGTGCTCTTAGACAGGTAGGATATATATCTATCTATCTCAGGGCTTCTTAAACTATGTATTTATTATATTTCAGCACTGCCATTACAGCAGTTTAAAAACACTGTTAAAAAGAGGCTGATACAGAAAGCCTACTGTACTCTTGAAGATTATTTAGAAGATAAGAATGTGTGGATATAACTCTCTTTGAACCTGTACAAGACAGTAACGACATAATGTAAATAGTATTAAGAATTATATTTTTAAAAGAGCAACCGCCGAGTTTCTTGCTGGCTCTTCTCGGTAGGAACGGCTTTCCGAACCAGCAGTAGAGTTGACGATTCAAAAGCACTTGTTTACAAGTTTATTTGAATAAAGAATATTTTGAATTTGAATTTGAATATGGGTCGCGACCCCAAATGGGATCGCGTAGCAAAATTCTGCGGTCGCGAGAGAATTTTTTACTTATATTTCACTTTAATACTTACCACGCAACTATATGAATATACTCGAGCGAATAAAAAATGTCAGAATCCACTTTTATTTTTGAATACAATTTTATAATTTTTTGTGCAATATTTAATTTTTGTATGTTTCAAAACGAATTCGAATAAAACCATATAATTTTATATGTATATGTATATTGTTACCTATTAAATAAATCATCAAATATTAATTTATTTACCTTTTATATTTGTATGGGGTCGTCAAGAAACTCGCAATCATAAATGGGGTCGTGAATGACAATAGTTTAAGAAGCCCTGATCTATCTTCTTCTATCTATCTATACATATAATAAAATCGTTGAGATGTCAAATCTATGTGCGTTTGTTCCCGCTATATAATTTTTTAAAATTAATATCTAATGTTCTTTTAATAATTTTGACTGTAAGGATGGCATATGCACACAGTTTTATACTATCGCAATGCCATCCTTGCAAATGTAGCATAAATATGTATATATAAATAAATAAATAAAATAAAAATAAATAAATATAAATATATAATATAAATCTAAAAAATCGCTGAGCGGATTTGAACGCTGATTATACTTATATGTAGTAAAAAGATTCACTTAACATATAGGTATGTTTTATTTTAATCAGTCATTCAGAAATGTCAACTTTAAGTTGAAAGGTAGTTTACTATGATACTGGTACTTGCTTTTTTTTCGTTTTCCGACATTTCTATTAGAGGATTTCGTTTAAAGAAGTTATAATATATCTATTAAAGGACCGATTTTAATGAAATTTTTTAGACAATCTTTAAAATGTCCCAGCGGATGATACTGTAACTTCTCTCGGTTTTTTTTTTGGAGAGAAGGATTGGAGCTAAAACCTACCACGCTGCTCCAATGCGGGTTGGGAAGTTACACATATCTCCAGAATTCTCTAGAGATATGCAGGTTTCCTGACGATGTTTTCCTTCACCGAAAAGCGTGTGATAAATTATGACTTAATTATGAATTGTGACTTATTGGCTGACATCATTATCTTCCTACCCTTTTCCCACTCTAAGTGGGATCGGCACAACATGTTACAAACATGTTGTCACATGATTTGGCTAAGTATTTTACGACCGTCCGCCTGCCTGACGTCAACTTATCTTAGTCGCCTTTTACAACACCTGGGTAAGAAATGGGTGGTCTATTCTACTCAGCCAGATACCACACGGCGGGTCGACTTACCTTAGTCGCCTGTTACGACACTTCGGTATAATATTATATTTTTAACACGTCCTTGGTAAAGAATGTTTAACTATGAAAAGAAATATATTTATATTTTATAATGAAGTCAACTATTGTCAAGTGTTTTATTTGTATGGCGATCGTTACTATCAATCATTGAGTTTCATTAATTTATAAATACCTAGATGCCGCATCGAGACTGCTTTGCGCAACTATAAGCAATAACAATTGTCTTAATTAATGACCTTGAATCACATTGTCCCTTGGTATAATATTTTAGTATTAGATATATTAATAAATATCCAGGTATTTATTTAAATAAATATAAATAAATAAATATATGGGACACTTACACACACGGTCGTCCGTCCCCAAAGTAAGTAACTTAATACTTGTGTTATGGTAGACAGACCACTGGTGAATATATACATATATATTTTTTAAATACATACTTAAATGCAAATATACACCCAGGCTCAAAGACCAACAAATTCATTTATAGAAAATGTTGGCCCTCGGCGGGAATCGAACCCTCGACCCGCGGAGCTGAAGGTAGGGTCACTACCCACTGCTCCAACGGGCCAGTCAATTTAAAAATTTAAATGGTACTTTATTAAAATCTATAATCAATATATCAAGGTTTTTTTTATTTACTATTTGTCAGTCAATAAGTACGCCGTGTGGTATCCGGAATAGTACCACCCTCATTTCTTACTGAGGTGTCGTAAAAGGCGACTAAGGTAAGTCGACCCGCCGTGTGGTATCCGGCTGAGTAGAATTGACCAACCTCTTTTCTTGCCGAGGTGTCGTAAAAGGCGACTAAGGTAAGTTGACCCACCGTGTGGTATCCGGTTAAGTAAAATAGACCACCCTCTTTCTTACCGAGGTGTCGTAAAATACGACTAAGGTAAGTTGGCGTCAGGCAGGCGGCCGTCGTGAAAACCCAGCCATGAGACAAAAATCATGTGACAGCATGTTTATAACATGTTGTGCCGACCCTACTTAGAGTGGGATTAGGGCAGGAGGATGATGATGTCAGTCAATAAGTCACAATTCATAATTAAGTCATAATTTATCACACGCTTTTCGGTAAAGGAAAACATCGTGAGGAAACCTGCATATCTCTAGAGAATTCTGGAGATATGTGTAACTTACCAACCCGCATTGGAGCAGCGTGATAGGTTTTAGCTCCAATCCTTCTCTCCAAAAAAAACGGAGAGAAGATGCCCAATCCCAGCAGTGGGAGAGTAATAGGCCGCTACTCCACTTTTACTTTAAGTCAATAAGTTGTCTTACGTTAAAGTTATTTTAAGAAAGTTTTTATATATTTCGGTTTTTGTTTATTGGATGGATTTAACTGAGCTATTTTAATACATATTATTAAACTATGCTCACGAGAATATGATAAATTCATCTGTGTTTCCGAATCGATCAGATTTTTTGTGATGTAGTTATTTGCAAGGTTGGATAGTGACAGAATTTACTGTTTATTCCAAAACATCAGTCCACGCCAACGATGTTGCGGGTAAAAACTAGTAATCTATATATGTAAAAAGAAAGTATGTATGTTTCTTATAGACTCCGAAAGAGCTGGACTGATTTGAGTGAAACTTGTCAAACAACCGTTAGTTTGATCCAGTGCATAATAGTGTAAAGATGTGTGGTGATAATTTGTTTTTTTTTAGTACTAATATCTTTTATATAAGCTTGATGAAACCGGCTGGACAGGCTAGTATTATTGTAAAAAAATTTCTTATGAAGACAATCGGCTTAGTTTGGCGTATCAATGTTTGCAATGTTTGATTGTAAGATAATTGGCTGAGTATTTGTGAGATACGTTCTTCATTTTACAATTCCGTGCACTTTCATCTTCCTTTTTTTGATTTGCCGGTATAATGGTCAAATAATTAAAATAAATTTTACTATGTTTCTTTTTATAGATCACCAGAATTAGAATAATATTTCTGGAAGCTGTTCTGCGTCAAGACATGTCGTGGTTTGACACTGACTCAGAATTTAATTTGGCCTCAAAAATGACAGAGTAAGTGATCATAATTGTAGTGTAAAAGAAACATAGGGTTATTTTATACTTAGCACTAGACTGACTTAGCAGCATTAGCATTTGACTTAGCATTAGACTGGCCTGTGACTGTGAGTGTCCAAAAAAAAAAATAAGAGAAGAAAGATAAGAGGCCCATACCTATTGTTAGCGACCCACACATATAGTAGGTTATTATTATTATTTCCTTCTTTTTTTTTGGATGGATAAATTTTAGTCTGGCTTCTTTACTTTATTATATTAATTTGATCGGATTTTTTCAACTCATATTTTTTTATATATTTTTAACATTATACATATTTAGCGAAAGATCATATAAACATGTAAAATCTATTTTAATATATAAAGCTGAGTTGAGTAGAGAAAGTTTGTTTGTTTGATTGTTTGGACGCCTTTATCTCAGGAATTACTGAACTGATTTGCAAGATTCTCTGAGTGTAAGATAGTTCATTTATCGAGGAAGGCTATAGACTATATAACATTAGGCTTAGATGAATAGTAGAAGAGCAGCAATAAAAAATATTCCGAAAACGGCAAAATTTAAAGCTTTCTTTGCTTGCGCTAAGTAAACGGTGAAATTTATTCAAAAATCTCATTTACCTAACGATAACTATTTTTATGTTCTAAATTTCAATTCCAGAAGAAAAATTGACACTGATTTGCGGACGAAGTCGGTACAGCTAGTTATATATTCTATGTTTATTACAGAAATATGGCAAAGCTAAAAGAAGGTATGGGAGAAAAGTTAGGTGTTGTGGCGAATCTGGTTGGCACGGCTATAATATGTTTATGTCAGGCTTTTCCCATGGGATGGGAGCTTACACTTGCCTGTATCACTGTGGTACCATTCTCGATCACTGCGTCTGTTATTTTATCCAAGGTATGTCTTCATTTTTCACATTGAACAATCTTAATTGATAATGAATATAATTTGAAAATAAGTAACATTCATTCGAAAATGGATATTTTGTATGTTTAAAAGCTTTTAATGCTTGGTTGACCAAGCGTTGCTCGTAAATTTTTTATAAAAAAAAATATATAGAAAAAATAATTGGATAGGTGGGACTCGATCCTAGGTATTTTAATTTCTCCAGACCGCCCGTTCCCCCAATAAGCTATGCTGACTTGACAGTTTGCGGCAAAAATAGTGTTTTATATATTCAATATAAATTTTAGTATTTTTTAATGCCGAAAAACGATATTTTTTTTTAATAAAACCTAGCTAGATTGATTTTTCTCCTTGATAAACATACAAAATTAACTTATTTAAATAATAAAGACATAACTTTCCGTGTATGTATGAGAAGGTGGAATCTTATATTTAACCCACTTCTCGGTGTCCGATTGAGCTGAAATTTTACATACTAGTCCATTCCCGATGACAATGCATGTTTATGATAAGCAAAACTTGATTCTGCTGCCAGGATTGGCTCCAGACGAGGGAACTCCTTAACAATAGGGAAATGTAGTCATAAAATTTAATAAAAGCTTTTATTTATTAAAAATGTTTAACTTGTTTTGAATATATTAAAAATAATAATTCTTCTCTTTCTGTTACATGAAAGTGTAAAAAAAACATTGAAAGTCATGCTTTAATTCGATTGTGCAATAATTACATGTTTATGACGTTATCATAAATGGTTGTAAAGAGAATTTTCCACACCTAATAAAGACATATCTTTCATTGCGCATACTTCACGAGCATTAACTATTATGACATTGAATGCAAACAAGGTATTATGTTTACTTTTCAGTACCAAACAAAATCTTCTATTAGAGAGTTAGAGTCATACAGTCAAGCTGGCAAACAAGCGGAGGAAGTTCTCAAATCTATCAAGACTATAGTTGCTTTTGGAGGAGAGAATAAAGAGGTTGACAGGTAAGAAATCTTATGTTGTTTTGAAATCGATTTTAATTTTGTGATCATTTTTTGCGTTTATGGACTTGATCTGTGCTTTTATGGTACGATATATGCCCCCAATATCGCGTAGAATGGAGACACTATCGGGAAGAATTCCGCAATCAATTTCAGCACTGCCATTACAGCAGTTTAAAATCACTGTTAAAAAGAGGCTGATACAGAAAGCCTAATATACTCTTGAAGATTATTTAGAAGATAAAAATGTGTGGATATAGCTCTCTTTGAACCTGTACAAGACAGTAACGACTGAATGTAAATAGTATTAAGAATTATATGTTGAAAAGAGCAACCGCCGAGTTTCTTGCTGGCTCTTCTCGGTAGGAACAGCTTTCCGAACCAGCGGTAGAGTTGACGATTCAAAAGCACTTGTTTTCAAGTTTATTTGAATAAAGAATATTTTGAATTTGAATTTGAATTTGATGTATGTAAAGTTTGCCGGTAATAAGTGCATGTACTTTTTAATCTACGAATTTATAAAACGGTCATTAGATCTGTCGTAATGTATGGATCAGAATGTTGGGCAATAAAAGAAAAGGATGAAAGAAATATGCATACGAATGAGATGAGAATGTTAAGGTGGATGTAGGTGTGACTAAACCTGATAGAATACGCAGTGAGTATGTCAGGGAAAGTCTGAAAGTTGCGCTCATTACAGAAAAGATGAGAAGTGCGAGACTAAGTTGGTATGGTCATGTAATGAGGAGGGATGAAAATCATGTGACAGAAAGAGTTTTAAATATGAATGTGGATGTATGGCTAGGGGGAGGCCAAAATAAAGATGGATGGATTGTGTGAAAAATGACATGTTAAAGGTGTGGCACCAGAGTTGACGAATGATAGAGGAGAATGGAAGAAGAAGACATATTGTGCCAACCCCACTTAGAGTGGGATAAGAGTAACAATTTGAATGACTTTATAATTTACGACAATATTAATGACGTCAAATTAATAAACAAATATGATTAATATAAATAAGTTCATTTAATATAAAAATCCTATCCGTTGTCGCGTAATGCGATTATTGATAGTATAATTCATGAGTTCAATAAAACTTAAACTATAACATTTGTGATATGTGTACGTTACTCCTTATTGAATGGCTCGTTGGCGCAGTGGGTAGTAATCCTACCTTCAGCTCCGCGGGCGGGTTCGATTCCCAACAATATTTTCAAAAATGAATTTGTTGGTTTACGAGCCTGGGTGTATATTTGTATTTAAGTATGCATTTAAAAAATATATAAGTATATATTCACCAGTTGTGTCTCTACCATAACACAAGTATTTAAGTTACTTACTTTGGGGACGGATAACCGTGTGTGTAAGTGTCCCATATATTTATTTATTTATTATTGCAATTCGCCACAAAATATTTGTGCGATGTGCGTTTGTTTAACGCAAATAATGCATGTATCTGGAAAATTGAGAGTTATATTTACCTTAAATTATATTTTATTGGAATAGGATTATTTAATTACGAGGTTAAGATAGTGGTAAGTCTTATAAACATTTTATGGCGGTTTCATAAGGAAGTAAAATTACACGTGAATTACACGTGACAGTGTTTGCGAAGCGATTACAATACTATTGCGATTATGTTAATTACGCTTTGGCTACATTAGCGGGGTATTGCGAATATTCGGGCTACGGCAATATATGTGGGTACATCGTTACAAAGCAATTTATTCGGGCGCAGACGATGTAGCATCGGGCCACTGTCGGTAAACTGGCGCGCATCAAAGGGATTTGTCGCGACAACATTCGCTTGAGTGGCCACACTTACGACACTTCATTGTCGTCCATACTTTGAAGTGGGACGACAGACAAAATACGACGAATATTCGCTGTATGCCGGTTTCCGAATCTTCGCCCGCTAATGTAGACAAGAATGTTTTGCGCGCCAACGCGACACAAATCTTCGGCTAATGTAGCCGCGGCGTTAAACAATGTTGAACACAATAAGGAGATGAGTGCAATGACTCTGTTTTATTAGTCTACTTGGACCTCTAAATGCGTAAGCAATATTCGACTGATTAATTTTGATTATTGTTTATTGTCTGCATCGATGGACATCGGCCAATGATGGCCCAAAATCTGTTTTATATCAAATAAATCTTACTGCCCTTATCCCACTCCAAGTGGAGTCGGCACAACATGTTATAAACATGCCGTCACATGATTTCGCTGCTTTTTGACGACCGGCCGTCTGCCTGACGTCAACTTACCTCTGTCGTATATTGGAGCAACGTGGTAGGTCTTAGCTCCAATACTTCTCTCCAAAAACGGAGAGAGGAGGTCTATTGCAGCAGTGGGATAGTAACAGGCCGCTACTTACTTACTTTTTTTTAGATAGGTTAGGTATTTTAATTAAATGTTTTAATTAAATATGCCGTGTGGTATCCGACTGAGTAGATTAGACCACTCTCATTTTTTACCGAGGTATCGTAAAAGGCGACTAAGGTAAGTCAACACGCTGTGTGGTATCCGGCTGATTAGGAAAGACATCCTCATTTCTTACCGAGGTGTCGTAAAAGGCGATAAGGTAAGTTGACCCACCGTCGGCACAACGTATTATAAACATGCTGTCACATGATTTGGCTGCGTTTTACGACCGGCCGCCTGCCTGACGTCAACTTACCTCTATCGTTTTTTACGACATCTCGGTAAGAAAGAGGGTGATCTATTCTACTAAACCGGATACCACACGGTGGGTCAACTTACCTTAGTTGCCTTTTACGACACCTCGGTAAGAAATGAGGTTGGTCTATTCTACTCAGCCGGATACCACACGGCGGGTCGACTTACCTTAGTCGCCTTTTACGACACCTCGTTAAGAAATGAAGGTGGTACTATTCTATTCAACCGGATACCACACGGCGTTATGTTAATTAAACAATGTTGTACACAATAAGGATATGAGTGCAATGACTCTATTTTATAAGTCTACTTGAACTCTACTATAACTCTAAATGCGTAAGCAATATTCGACTGATCAATTTTGATTATTGTTTATTGTCTGCATCGATTGACATCGGCCAATGATAGCCCAAAATCTGTTTTATATCAAGGATGCTTTTATTGACTGGCCCGTTTGCGCAGTGGGTAGTGACCCTGCCTTCAGCACCGCGGGTCGCGGGTTCGATTCCCGCCGAGGGTCAACATTTTCTTTAAATGAATTTATTGGTCTTTGAGCCTAGGTATATATGTATTTAAGTCATCATCCTCATCATCCTCCTGCCCTTATCCCACTCTAAGTGGGGTCGGCACAACATATTATAAACATGCTGTCAAATGATTTGGCTACGTTTTTACGACCGGCCGCCTGCCTGACGTCAACTTACCTCTGTCGTATTTTACGACACCTCGGTAAGAAAGAGGGTGGTCTATTCTACTAAACCGGATACCACACGGTGGGTCAACTTACCTTAGTCGCCTTTTACGACACCTCGGTAAGAAATGAGGTTGGTCTATTCTACTCAGCCGGATACCACACGGCGGGTCGACTTACCTTAGTCGCCTTTTACGACACCTCGGTAAGGAAAGAGGGTGGTACTATTCTATTCAGCCGGATACCACACGGCGCGTATATATGTATTTAAGTATGTATTTAAAAATATATAAGTATATATTCACCGGTTGTCTGTCACCCATAACACAAGTATTAAGTTACTTTGGGGAACGACGACCGCGTGTGTAAGTGTCCCATATATTTATATTTATTATTTATTATATAATTATTGAATAATTTCTTTCTTTAAATAAATATGTACATTATTGGATACCACACGGCTTAGCAAGGCATAAGCATTATTAAATGAAAATATTATCATTCGTCCTTATTATTTACAGTTTAATTGGTAATGATGATTTAATTTTCTTCGCTTTCAACAGATATCAACGTCTTCTAGAGCCAGCGGAATTGTATGGCAGGAAACGTGGTCTCTACACTGGTCTCGGCACCGGATTTAACTGGGTTCTAACTTATTCGCTCAATGCTATCGGTCTCACTTACGGCACGAGGCTCGTTCTCAACGATTGGGACAAACCGACAGAAGAACGGAAGTACCTAGTTGGTGTTGTTTTCAGTGTGAGTATATTTATTTATTTTATATTCAAATTCAATTCAAAATATTCTTTATTCAAATAAACTTGTAAACATGTGCTTTTGAATCGTCAACTCTACTGCTGGTTCGGAAAGCTGTTCCTACCGAGAAGAGCCAGCAAGAAACTCAGCAGTTGCCCTTTAAAAAATATAATTCTTATGACTAGATACATTTAGTCATTCCTGTCTTGTACAGGGTCTAAGCGAGCTATATCCACACATTCTTATCTTCTAAGTAATCCTTAACAGTATAGTAGGCTTTCTGGATTAGCCTCTTTTAAACAGTGTTTTTAAACTGCTGTAATGGCAAAGCTAAAATTGATTGCGGCATTTTATTATAGAATCTTATACCCAAACCCACAAACGATTTACGAACTTTTGCAAGGCGCAAAGCAGGAGCCGCAAGCTTACAAATGAAATGAAATAAAAGCCTTAAATTGAGTTAGATACATTGTAATCCTCATTGCCATCTATGATATGACGCTACGAAATATTAAAAAAGCTAGCGTTTTCTTACTCTACCTCTACTCTACCAAATTATAAATCTCTTTAACACTCACGAATTTTAATGGCGCTACTTTACTCCTTATTGACTGGCTCGTTGGCGCAGTGGGTAGTAAACCTACCTTCAGCTCCGCGGGTTGCTCTTTTAAAAATATAATATTATCTCATTCTCCTACCCTTATATGTTTGTCCAACGCCCTGACGTCAACTTATCTTAGTCGCCTTTTACGACACCTCAGTAAGAAATAAGGATGACCTATTCTAGTCAGCCCCATACCACACGGCGAATCAACTTACCTTAGTCGCAGTCACAATTTAATTTGGCCTCAAAAATGACAGAGTAAGTAAAAGAAACACAGAGTTATACACACATAGCAGAATCTTATATATACACATAGCATAGATACACATAGCAGACAGGACTGTGATTGTGAGTGTCTAACAAATAATAAGAGATGCAAGATAAGAGACCTATACCTATTTTTATCTAGTCACAAACAAAACAGAGAAACATATAGGTAGCGTTACTAGCGTTTTCTTTTTTTTTGGATGGACAAATTTTAGATTATCGATCTGGGGGATTAAATTGCAATTACTATTTTATTTATTAACTAACATTAAATTCAATATATATCATTTTGTATTAAAGAAAACCAATAAAAATATTGAAAACCTTTCCTATATACTATATCTATTAATATGAAAGGTCATCAGATCTCTTTAACTTACAAACTTGACTTTTACATATCGTAGATAAGAAAACCTTGATATAGTGACAATAGATGGCGTTTCTAAATGCCATGCTTTTACTTTTGAATTTACAGGATTATAGCCTATGTTTTACCTCGGTATATAAAGAATAATTGTGCCAAATTTAATCGATATTGGTTCAGCGGTTTCGCCGTGAAAATGTAATAGAATAACAGACTTTCGCATTAATATTAGTAAGGATATCGAATATTTCTTTCCAGATTCTATTCAGCGTGTATATGGCAACACAGTCTATCACTTTCTGCGTTCCTCACGCAGAAGTGTTCGCTTCGGCCCGCGGTGCAGCTGCTAGTATATTCAAACTGCTTGATAGAAAGCCCACTATTGACTCACTCAACCAGACTGGTGTTTCGCCGAGACGTGTTCTGGGCGATATAACATTAGAAGACGTTCACTTTAGCTATCCATCGCGACCGAATGTAAAGGTACGTAACCATCAAATTGTAATTATTTTTTGTTGTAAAGATTATCCACCGAGTTTTTGCTGGTTCTTCTCGGTAGGAGCAAACCGAATCAGTGGTAGCTTCTTTAAAACATTTGACGATTCAAATGTATTGTAAACAGTCCACTTGAATAAAGAATAATTTGAAAAGTAATGAGAATATTATTTTGCTATAATCCGCGATAAAAGAAATTATGTGTAATGCTAAATGTAGAGTGTACTATTCGTTCTCATACCTGATACATGAAGAATTTGTAAGAACTCATGCACTACCCGACACCGATGGCACAACAATACACAAGCACTGCACACATTCACCACCACACCACAATCTCAACAATTGTTTCGCCCCGTAACCGAAGCATCGTCAGGAGATGGACTCCACGACAAAATCGTAAAGCAAAGCATTAAGCAAGATGTGGGACAATCGTCCATCCACGTCGTTTTGGTCGATTTTGGTCGTGGAGTCTATCTCCTGAAGATGCTTCGGTTGCGGGGCGAAACGATTGTTGAGTTTGTGATAGGGAACGTATATAGTGCTTGTGTATCGTGGTGGCGGTGGTGGAGGTTTGTGCATGTGTTTTTTACGACTCCTGCATGTATCAGGTATGATAACCGACTGTCCACTCTACATTTAGCATTATATATATTTTCTATTTTACTTCATCGCGGATTATAGCAAAATAATTTTATTATT
This sequence comes from Morpho helenor, assembly GCA_029227775.1. Classification (NCBI taxonomy): domain Eukaryota; kingdom Metazoa; phylum Arthropoda; class Insecta; order Lepidoptera; family Nymphalidae; genus Morpho; species Morpho helenor. Next base: position 19,433,009 of record JARGCU010000030.1, on the reverse strand, counting down.
ACTTTTGTATTATGGATTTTCGCAAAGTAACGCCTAATTCTATAAATTTTCTTTTTATTTGTTCCTTTAGAATGTTGTTATGACTGTGGCAAGTCTAATTATTACTGTGTAAACATTGACGTACATTTCTTATCAAATCATATAACAAAGTATAATATTCTTAATTTCCAGTTCAGTAATAAACAAAAGAATATTTATATAGAAAAGTTACATACAACTCTTTGAGCGGCACATATGACTATTTAAATGTTTATTGTACGGCACTACATTTTATCATTTTTAATCTTTATTATTTAAATGGGATAATCTTATCCGTATATATTTTTCTGAATTTTTGAACTGTCTCCAACGATTTTCATGAAATTCGGCATGTAGAGGTTTTGGGGGGAAAAATCGATTTAGCTTGATTTTATATCAAAAAATGTTGTTTTATACTTGTTATTTGGGCATTGAAAAAATTGCTAAAAAAGAAATACATTTCCAGCAATAAATAGAGAAGCTTAAATTTGCCATGTTGTAATAGTGCAATGGTAAATGGGCGGATTAAATATGGGAAAATACCTAGGTTCAAGTCCCACGTGTCACCGGCCATATTTTTTATTTATTTTTTATATTGCATTTTTTTTATCTTTTAATAAAATTACGGAGCAAGGTTCCGCCAAAAATGTTAAACACGTATTTTATAAATTACAAACTAGTACTTTTACTTAAGTACTTACTACTGACATTGTTGGTGCAGTAGGCAGTGACCCTGCCTTCAGATCCATAGGTCGTGGGTTCGATTCTCGTCGAGGGTCAACATTTTCTTTAAAAAAAATTTGGTTCTTCGAGCCTGGGTGTGCATTTGTAATTAAGTATATATTTAAAACTATATATGTATATATTTACCAGTTGTCTGTCACCCATAACACAAGTATTAAGTTACTTACTTTGGGGACGGACGACCGTGTGTGTAAGTCTCCCATATGTATTTGTTTATGTAATACTAAATTTTGTCAATTAAATATTTTAGGTGCTTCAAGGATTTTCTATTCATATCAAAGCAGGGGAATGCGTTGCGCTCGTAGGGTCATCTGGTTGCGGCAAATCTACTATACTACAATTACTACAAAGATTGTATGAACCGCATCTTGGTAGTGTAAAATTAGATGGCAAAAATATCAAGAACTTAAACCTGAGCTGGCTTAGATCTTCCTTAGGTAAGATATTGTATAATAAAGTAACATATGTAATAATTTAACTTTAGAATTCATCATCATCCTGCCCTTATCCCACTCTAAGTGGGGTCGGCAGATGTTATAAACATTTGGTTACGTATTATAAGGCCGGCCGCCTGCCTGACGTCAATTTAGTTTAGACGTATTTTACGACACATATGTAAAAAAGAAGGTGGTAAATTCTACTCAACTGAATACCGCACGACGGGCCAACATACCTTAGTTGCCTTTTATGACACCTCGGTAAGAAATGGGGGCGGTTTATTCAACTCAGCAGGATACCACACGGCACTAAATGAGTGACCACCGAGTTTCTTGCTGGTTCTTTTCGGTAAGAGCTTTTTCCTAGCTTCATTGTAATTTGACGATTCGAAAGCTCTTGTTAAAGCCAATTTGAATAATGAATTATTGGAATTTGATTTAGTAAGTAACGGCCTGTTACTAACCCACTGCTAGGCATAGGCCTCTTCTCTCCGTTTTTTTTTGGATAGAAGGATTGGAGCTAAGACTTACCACGCTGCTCCAATGCGGATCGGTAGGTTACACATATCCCCAGAATTCTCTAGCGATATGTAGGTTTCCTTACAATGTTTTCCTTCACCGAAAAGCGTGTGATGAATTGCAATAATCAATTAGACACGTAAGTTTTACTATAAAACTCATTGGTGCCTGCCCGGGGTTTGAACCTTAGACCTCCTCTAAAGAGGCGCACGGTGTTACCGCTGGGCTACCGCAGCTTATAGAATTTGATTTAAGATAATAAAAAAACATCATTTTCAAAAATCATTTTCTCATAGGGCTCTAACATTTGATTTTTGTGTTATTCAGGTGTAGTCGGTCAAGAACCTGTACTGTTCCGGGGGACGATTCATGATAACATTGCTATTGGAAGCCCTGAAGCCACCAGGGAGGAAGTACAATGGGTTGCTGAGATGGCCTACGCACATGATTTTATAACACACTTACCTAATGTAAGTAAACACAAATTTAAATTTGCGCTGTACAGGTCATAAGCAAGATAATAATAATAATAACTTAACAATAATTGTTCCTTTTGTTGTGTCGGTTAACGGTCTGGTTGCGAAGAGCCTCGACCAACATCTTCAGAGGCTTTCGCTTAACAGTTGGATCAAGTGTCGGATGCAGAAGGCAGTATTGCTTGAAACGGCACGCAAGCTCCTCACTCTGGACCCCTAACCACCGGCACCTTGGGATATTTTCCCGCTCCGACAATTTTTTATATTTTTATATGTTTTTTAATTAGAAATATTTAAAAATGTAAAAAGTTAGGTTTAATAAAAATAAATGAAAATACTAATAAACACGAATTTATAATAAACTAGTAATATCCCGCGGTTTCAACCGAGTAATTTATATATTTTACACCTTATTACATTTTAATAACGGATCCCTATTTTTTTTAATGTAATATAGCCTATATTCAGTAAAGATGCAGCTTTCGAATGGTGAAAAAATTTTTCAAATCAGTAGTAGTAGTTTTAAACATTACAAACATGTCTTTCCGCTTTATAATATTAGTATTAGTTACAGTGAGATAAGGGCATGACGATGAATAAATTTTATATATTTTGAGTAGTAGATTTTAGTAGATTTTAAACGTTCGCAATTCATACTAATTAAAATATAAACAACCGGGTCACATCGCGATAATCTTGTTACCTTTGTATAAAGTTCGACGTTTAGGCAGAGTTGCATCCACCGTGGGGTCACAAACTGACTGGAGCGCCGCGGCGTCTTCGTTCCCGAGTACTACAGTCATTATTTTCTTCATCTACCCTCACTTGAACCGCACAATCCACATAAGGTCTCTTGAACACCACACTGATATAATCTGCACGCGATATAGCTTCCAACGATTTTTTCCGCGAGTTATATTTATTACTTACTGGATCCCAAGTCGTTGACAATCTGAAGCCCTCTTCTCGGTAGAAAATATTATGCTTTCGAATCTCAATGGCTTCACGCGCCATTCTCGCATAATAGTGGGCATCAGTTGACAGCACCTTGGGATCGTGAAGCTAAATCTAGTGATTGCTCCCTGAATTAAGATGGTCTGCGATCGCTGACTTCGTTGGCTGGTTATTTTAATAATTTGAGTAATTATCTTTTATGTCCAGGGATATGACACTGTGATAGGCGAGAGAGGCGCTTCCTTGTCTGGAGGTCAAAAGCAGCGGATAGCCATCGCTCGCTCTTTATTACGTGAACCTGCAGTACTGCTGCTTGATGAGGCAACATCAGCTCTTGATCCACATTCAGAGCGACAGGTGCAGGCTGCCTTGGATAGAGCTAGCGAGGGCCGCACTACCATCATGGTATCTCACAGGTAAGATGAAATATAAAACCTATATTCTAGTTTGTAATTTATACAATTAGACGCTATTTTGCGACGGTTCATACAAATTTAATAATACTATATGCCTGGTGAAGACATATACCATTAAAATCGCTGTGAGGACACAGTGATTTTGGCCGCCGCCGACTCGCCAGCGACTTTTAGCTTTTGTGTGCACATTATAGCAATCGTTCATTGTCCATTTATTACAAATGTATCTCTACGAATTTTAGATGTTATTTTTCTGTTCGTTATTTGTTATGTCTTTAGAAATGCAATATTACTTTTATTCATCCACATTGCGGGTATTAAGTTATAAAGCGGTTATAAAGTTCAATAAATTCCACTACAAAGTCACGTGAATAATTACGAAAGTCCGACTCTTAATTTTTTTTCGAAATTGACTTTAAATCGCGGCGTGTCATATATACTCGTACTAAATCCAGACCTGACGATCGGCGATTTTATAGAATTTTAGCGACCGATCGCTGCAATTGTAGCGATCCTAATCAATATTCACGTCCAATTTTCAACATGCCATAAAGCGGTTATAAAGTTCAATAAATTCCACTACAAAGTCACGTGAATAATTACGAAAGTCCGACTCTTAATTTTTTTTCAAAATTGACTTTAAATCGCGGCGTGTCATATATACTCGTACTAAATCCAGACCTGACGATCGGCGATTTTATAGAATTGTAGCGACCGATCGCTGCAATTGTAGCGATCCTAATCAATATTCACGTCCAATTTTCAACATGCCAATTTTCTAATCGCCAGCGAGTCGCCGGTTATCCAAGTCGCTGTCGTGTGAGCTCTACTTTATTTAGCTACAGGATAGAATTATAGTCCGCGTTTGTATAAGTAAAATAATTCTATCTATAAGTTATTGTTATTATAACACTGAAATTTTACATACTTAGTGCACATTTTTATATATTTTAGACTATCAACAATTGTAAATGCTGATCGCATTATTTGCATGGACCAAGGAGCTATAGTCGAACAAGGAACACACGAAGACCTCATGAAAGCAAAAGGTTCTTAATATATTGCTAAATCAAATTAACATATCAGTTTTTGATTTCATTTTATCAGTTTTTGATTAAATTTTAAATATAACAGGTTTCTATTATAAACTTGTGACTACCGGCCATGAGAATAAGGAACCTGATGTAATAGAAACTCTGCCTGAAGAAGAAAACGGTGAGACAGAAGGTGGGGAAATGACTGTCGTGTCACGAATGGATGTGAAACGGAGATCCACAAGAAGATTAGCAAGGCATCATTCAACAAAGAGAGGTATTATTTTTTTTCCTTTATAGACTAACCGTTTAACTCAGCCCTCGCCTGCCTTTTGTAAGTTTCGCAAGTACACATCTACAATATCATTATAACAACATTTCATAAGCGACCTAACAGATCACTTATGCGCTCCGCCCGCTCTCTCCATACTGTAGTACGGCGGCTGTCACGACGTTCGGTCAATTTGTTAGATCACTTATGCGCTCCGCGCTCCGCCCGCTCTCTCAATACTGTAGTACGACGGCTGTCGCGACGTTCGGTCAATTTGACGAAAATTTGACATTTCTGAATTTCATGTTTTATGAATAGAGCATCAATCATAGATGCGAAAAAACGTTACTGCGTGACAAACAAACATTTATTTTTATATTTATAGGTTTTGTTGAAATATTGAAATTTTAATAATTATTTATTTTTAAAACTCGAATGTAGGGATGAGACTGTTACATTCAACACCCTAAATTCTATGAAGTCCTATCGGAATAGAATTTACAATAGGAAATACTTACAGCATATGCTTACTTTTGAATTCTAAAATGCAGATATTAATGCAACTGACATTTTAGCTGTCAAATCTAATGTTGTGATAGCACAATGACTAACGAGCGGAACAAAAAAGTTCGAAAAACGGGTATCGAATTCCACACGTCACCGGAGCTTTCTTTCTTTTTTTGAATGCATTTTTTATATATTTTAAAAAATTACTGAGTGAGTCTTGGTCACCCAGGTACTGAATAATATAGATTTTTTTTAAAGGAAACGTTTGGTTAATCGACATGTACGTTTGTATGTGTGTACAAGCAAATATCGTTTCAGATTCTCATGATTGGATGACACCGCGTGGTTCTATATCATCTGTTATGTCCACTGGCCTACACAGCTTTGTTTATAATGCGGAATACGATTCTGAGGAAGAAAAAGAGGATGACGAGGTACATTTCTAAAATATTAACTATATTGAATATATATTGAGCTGAAACTTACATTAAATTACATACTGATCCAGTCCTGATGACAATGTATGTTTATAATAAGTATGACCTGATGCTACTGACAGGATTAACTTCAGACGAGTTAATAGTAGTGATTTAATATTTTGTTAAAAGTTTTTATTTATTAAAAATTTATAATTTTTTATAAGACAAAGTGTGGTATAGTAAAAGAAAGAGTACAGTAACAGCCTGTTAGTATCCCACGGTTGGGAATAGGCCTCATCTCTCCATTTTTGGAGAGAAGGATTGGAGCTAAGACCTACCACGCTGCTCCAATGCGGATTGGTAGGTTACACATATCCCCAGAATTCTCTACAAATATTCAAATATCCTCACGATGTTTTCTTTCACCGAAAAGCGTGTGATAAACTGCAATTATCAATTAGACACAAGTTTTTAACTGAAAAACATATTGGTGCCTGTCTGGGGTTTGAATCAGTGTTGCTTGGTTGGTATGATATGTATAAGAATATTTATGTGTCTATGAGACACAGCCTAATAGGCTTCCTGCCCTTATCCCACTCTAAATGAGGTCGGCACAACATGTTGTCACATGATTTGGCCGCCTGCCTGACGTCAAATTATCTTAGTCGTATTTTACGACACCTCGATAAGAAAGAGGGTGGTCTATTCTACTTAACCGGATACCACACGGTGAGTCAACTTACCTTAGTCGCCTTTTACGACACCTCAGTAAGACATTAGGGTGGTCTATCTACTCAGCCGGATACCACACGGTGGGTCGACTTACCTCACTCGCCTTTTACGACACCTCAGTAAGAATTGAGGGTGGTACTATTCTATTCAAATGGATACCACACGGCGTTTGAGTTTTAAGACCTATATCCTAATTTATAGAATTAGGCGTTACCTTGCGGAGATCCATAATACAAAAGTAATAATATATAATATAAGTATAGTCGACTCACCTTAGTCGCCTTTTACGACACCTCGGTAAGAAAAGAAGGTGGTTTTATTCTATTCAGCGGGATCTCACACGGCGTAGACACAGCCTAATAGGCATTCATAATTATTTAGCCGTTGGGTAATGAATAATTATTTAAATTATTCAATGTTATCTCTTTGTAGGAAATAAAACCAGTTAGCGATTGGGAACTCTTAAAACTCAATGGACCGGAATGGCCTTACATAGTAATAGGCTCCATCGCTGCCTTTGCCCAAGGCTCGTGTTTTCCCGTATTTGCCCTTCTTTTCGGATATACATCAGGGGTAAGTTGAATTTTACAGTTTCAGAAGTCCAACAAATGCATTATATAATAGACAAGCTAAGCTTGCAACTTTAACTGCGAGGAAATCAATTAATTACAAAGTTTGCCCGACATTATAAATATAATAGACAAGCTAAGCTTGCAACTTTAACTGCGAGGAAATCAATTAATTACAAAGTTTGCCCGACATTATAAATATAATAGACAAGCTAAGCTTGCAACTTTAACTGCGAGGAAATCAATTAATTACAAAGTTTGCCCGACATTATAAATATAATAGACAAGCTAAGCTTGCAACTTTAACTGCGAGGAAATCAATTAATTACAAAGTTTGCCCGACATTATAAATATAATAGACAAGCTAAGCTTGCAACTTTAACTGCGAGGAAATCAACTAATTACAAAGTTTGCCCGACATTATAAATATAATGGACAAGCTAAGCTTGCAACTTTAACTGCGAGGAAATCAATTAATTACAAAGTTTGCCCGACATTATAAATATAATAGACAAGCTAAGCTTGCAACTTTAACTGCGAGGAAATCAACTAATTACAAAGTTTCCCCGACATTATAAATATAATAGACAAGCTAAGCTTGCAACATTGACTGCGAGGAAATCAATTTATTTTTGCTCTCTGGGTGACTTCACAAAGATAGCAAGTTGGACTATTTGCTATTGCAAAATTTGATGGATCCATTATAGATTAATAGGTTGTAAGAATAAGATAAAAAAAGTTTTTGTACTCCATTATCGCATTAGCTAGCTGTTAAGGTAATGGATGTTGTTCAATAAATAAATAAATAAAATTACAAAGTTTGCCCAAGATTATATTTCACTCAATTTACAATATCTTAATGCACTGTTAACTTACACTTTCCTCAAGAATACCACTATCTTTTAGTAAAAGCCGTACAGAAATTCCTTTGGTAGATTTTGAGAAAATTAATCACGTACAGATAGCTTTTGGAGACTTTGCTTTATATGATACTAGCAGTGTCTCTGCCCGAAAGGACATCAGTACAAAGTTTTTCATATTGCAATTTACATAAAATCATCATATACTATTAACTTTAAAACTTTCGGAACAATTGCACTACCTTTTAGAACACCGTAAAAAGATCCGTTCAGTAGATTTTGGGAAAATCGATCACATAAAGACAGACATCTTTTAAGTACTTTGTTTTATAATATGTATAGATAGATGAGGAAAAACTACGAAGAACATTTACTTTTATAAACTCTTCAACATATATAAGTCCATTGCCGGATATAGGTCTCTTTAAGGGATATAGGTCTCTTCTACATCACACGATCTTGTGCCGTTTGAATCCAGTCACTTCACTCGACCTTTTTGGAGTCGTCAGTCCATCTCGAGTTCACCGACACTGCGTTTTCTGGTGAGAGGTCGCCATTCCAGCACCTTGGGACTCCAACGCCCATTACCACTTCAGCTTAGCGACTATGTGGGTGACAATGGTTCTTATACTGATCACCTCATTGCTGATTTCATAGCGTAGTGATACTCCAAGCATATCTCGCTCCATCGCCCGCTGAGTGACTGTGAGCTTTCAGGTTTGGGGATGTTGCTTTTATAAACTCTTTTTCTTCAACATATATAAGTCCATTGCTGGACATAGGTCTCTTTAAGGGATCTCTACACCACACGATCTTGTGCCGCTTGAATCCAGCTGTATCCCTCGACCTTTTTGGAGTCGTCAGTCCATCTCGGATTCACCGTCATTGCGTTTTCCGATGCGAAGTCTCCATTCCAACACCATAGGACTCCAACGCCCATCGGTTCTACGTACTACGTGCCCAACTCTTCAACTTCGCTACTATGTACCTGACTTTATTTTCCACCGACATTGCGTTTTCCTTTGAGAGGTCACCATTCCAACACCATAGGACTCCAACGCCCATCGGTTCTACGTACTACGTGCCCAACTCTTCAGCTTCGCAACTATGTACCTGACTTTATTTTCCACCGACATTGCGTTTTCCTTTGAGAGGTCGCCATTCCAAAACCATAGGACTCCAACGCCCATCTGTTCTACGTACTACGTGCCCAACTCTTCAACTTCGCTACTATGTACATTGGTGCTTCTATTGATCACCGCATTTCTGATTTGATAGCGTAGAGATACACCAAGTATATCTCGCTCCATTACCCACTGATTGACTCTGAGTTTTCAGGTTTAGGGTGTTCATGTTTGAGGTCGTGATTCAAAACTCATTGATCAATATTTCAGATATTCATTTTGGAGGATCGATCAGAAATCATTCACTTGGCGGACTTTTACTCCGGCATGTTCCTCGTGGTAGCCGCCGTTGCTGGGCTGTCGATGTTCTTCCAAAGCACCACGTTCACTAACGCGGGCCTTAAAATGACTACACGGCTTCGACAACAGTATTTCGCTGCTTTGCTTAGACAGGTAAGCAATCCTTTGACAAGTATAAATAAATAATAAATAAATATATGGGACACTTACACACACGGTCGTCCGTCCCCAAAGTAACTTAATACTTGTGTTATGGGTGACGGACAACTGGTGAATATATACTTATATATTTTTAAATACATACTTAAATACAAATATACACCCAGGCTCAAGGACCAACAAATTCATTTAAAGAAATGTTGGCCCTCGGCGGTAACGAACCCGCGACCCGTGGAGCCGAAGGCAGGGTCACTACCCACTGCGCCAACGAGCCAGTCAAAGTATAACAAATGCAAAAGTACTAAAACAAATGACTATACAAAGGTAATGAAAATATTGTTTAGAATCCGCGAATCACTAATAACACAATACACAAGCACTGCAAGCATTCATTATCACAATTTTAACAATCATTTTGTTACCGAAGCACCATCAGCAGATAGACTCCACCATTAGTTGGTGTGGTTTGGTAGTGTTTAAGGAAGGAAGGAATATGTAACGTCATTTACTCTCCCTTTTTTTGATGGACGCATTTTAGGCTGAGTCTACTCTAGTATAATAACTCTATGACAATAACATATAGGTCCGTCGACAAAACTAAGTTAATACTTCTGTTATGGGTGACTGACAACCGGTAAATTCATATAAAAAGTAGTTTACTAAGCCACTGCTGGGTATAGGCCTCCTCTCTCCGTTTTTGAAGAGAAGGATTGGAGCTATAACCTACGCTGCTCCAATGCGGATTGGTAGGTTACACATATCTCCAGAATTCTCTAGAGATATGCAGGTTTCCTCACGATGTTTTCCTTCACCGAAAAGCGTGTGATAAATTGCATTTATCAATTAGACACATAAGTTTTAACAGAAAAACTCATTGGTGTCTGCCCGGGTTTAAACCCGTTGACGGTGTTACCGCTGGGTTACCACAGCGAAGCACCTACAAATTAATTACAAAATATTGTCCCTGTGTGGGAATCAAACTCAGGATCACCGAAGCTGAACGCAGTTTCACTGTCATCTCCGCCAAATTAAACCTCAAAATGTTTTGTATATTCACAGGAAATCGGCTTTTTCGATAAAGAGACGAACACAGTGGGCGCTATGTGCGCTCGACTCAGTGGCGATGCAGCTGAGGTCCAGGGAGCAACAGGCTTAAGGATCGGCCTCATCCTGCAGGGAACTAGCTCAGTAGTAGTTGGCTTCATAATGGCTGTCTGCTACAACTGGAAACTGACTCTTGTGGGCACTGCCTTTTTGCCTTTGGTAAGTTACACTTCTTATTTTTACGAATTGACTGTATGCTGTTAGCTCTAACGGCTTTTACAGCGTCACACAGGGCGTCATACAGGGCGAGACGGGCGAGCGTAGAAGCATCGTCGAGGTCGCACGTTCTCATCGCTAGGCTATCACTGCTTCAATTATTTATACTATCGATAATTATATAAATGTTAAAGAAATTTTCATTGGAAGTTGAAATGAATTACAGTGTTTAATTTTACAAATTTAAGTGAGGGTATTTTAATATTTCCCTTACAGATGGTTGGCAGTATATGGCTAGAAGGTATTGTTTCACAAAAATCGCAATCAGATGAACGTTCTGCCATGGAGTCAGCGACATCTATTGCCACTGAGGCAGTAGTTAGCATTAAGACGGTTCAAAGCTTAGGTAAAGAAAGTTTTTAACTCTTATTTTATTATATCCGCCGTGTGGTATCCGGCTGAGTAGAATTGACCAACCTTATTTACTTACCGAGGTGTCGTAAAAGGCGACTAAGGTAAGTTCACCCACCGTGTGGTAACCGGTTTAGTAAAATAGACCACCCTCTTTCTTTCCAAAGTGTCGTAAAATACGACTAAGGTAAATTGACGTCAGGCAGGCGGTCGTAAAAACGCAGCCAAATCATGTGACAGCATGTTTATAACATGTTGTGCCGACCCCACTTAGAGTGGGATAAGGGCAGGAGGATGATGAACACTTATTTTATTATATGTTTATTTCTTGTTATACATATAGTTAGAAACACATGTATAAAGGCGGACTTATCCCTAAAACCAAGTCAATCTTTGAGTGACAGAAGAAAAAGGACAAGAAGTGAAATACGCGTAATATAGAGAAAAAGAAAAAGTTTATATAAATTTAATCTATTAATTAATTTTGGTAAAATAATTTATAACTAACGACGATATTTCTCCTTTATACTTATTCAATAAATAAAAAGCAATTTTCCCAAAGTCAACTCATTTACTCTTTCGCAACAACTCAATGAATGACACATAAAAATATGATAGCCACAATGCTTTTTCATATTAATGACCAACTCTATGAAGGAAGTTGTATTAAAAAACATGTTGTAACAAATTACTTAAGACAAATATATTCTAGTCTGTAACTTAAATACCTCTTGCTATTATGTACAAATTTGATCTTTTACATATGGATATTTTTCTGTACAAACAAAATATGACTAAATATATATTGTGACGCTACAGTTAGTATCTCTTTGAAATTTCCGCGAGAGACTAGTTGCTTCATATTACAGACAGCCCATATAGCTCTTTTTTGAGCAATAAAAATCTTTTCTATATCGTTCATCGGAGATTGTTCCAAATTACCTTTATCAGTATTCTCGCAGACTATTTAATTGTTTTTTAAAACACATCATTTTGTATTCAAACTGTTTTATTTAACATTTTTATTCTATCACAGGTGTTGAAAACGTTTTCCTAAACAAATTCAAAGAGGCATTGGTTGTTTCTTGCGCCGCTGTTGCGAAAAAAACAAGATGGCGTGGTCTCGTGCTAGGCTTGGGTGTTTATGTTCCATTTTTGTCATACTGCAGTGCAACTGTGTACGGAGCGGTGCTTGTCGCTTATGAAGGACTTGAATACAAAATTGTGCTGCTGTAAGGAACATTTTCTTAATATTATATTTATTGCTGGGCATAGGCCCCCTCTCTCCATTTTTGGAGAGAAGGGTTGGAGCTAAGACCTACCACGCTGCTCCAATGCGGATTGGTAGGTTTCACATACCCCTAGGATTCTCTAGAGATATGCAGGTTTCCTCACGATGTTTTCCTTCACCGAAAAGCGTGTGATAAATTGCAATTATCAATTAGACACATAAGTTTTAATAGAAAAAGTCATTGGTGTCTGCCCGGGTTTGAACCCATGATCGTCTCTAGAGATTCACACGGTCGCATCGCTAGGCTATCACAGCTTGTCTTACTTATATTTATTGCTTGTACATTGAAAAATCTTACAATATTATCACATTTTTAATATTGATAACACAATTTGATTACATCTATCAAAAGCTATAACACGAGTGTTCCACAAGGAAGTATTCTGGGGCCCAGTTTATTCTTACTATATATAAATGATTTAATAATTTCAGAGTTAACGAAGCTATAATGTACGGTGCGTACATGTTAGGACAGTCTTTGGTTTACGCGCCGAGTTTCAATTCTGCGAAAGCTTGCGGTGCAAGAATTTTGTCTATAATCAACCGAGATCCCAAAGTGAAATCTAAGCCTGGTCTAAAGGACAGGAAAGAGTGGGTAAGTTGTCTCGTATTTTAAATAATTTCTGAAACGAATCCGACGATTTCATGAAATTTCGCATGTAGAGGGTTACTTATAAGTAGTTACATTAATTCATTACTTTACTTGTACAGGGTCGGACAGTAGCTATATCCACGCATTCTTATCGTCCAAATAATCCTCAGCAGTAAAGTAGTCTTTTCGTATCAGCCTCTCTTTAATAGTGTTTTTAAACTGCTGTAATTGCAAAGCTAAAATTGATTGCGGAATTTTATTATAGAATGTTAAACCCAAACCCAGAAACGAATATCGTATATTTGCAAGGCGCAAAGCAGGAGCAAGCTTATGTCAGTTCCTACTTTGTCTATTATATACATCACCTATCGTTCTATAACTCTTTATATTTTTATGTACAAAAATTAAATTACTTAAAATGTACTGTGAAACAAATGTAAATATACCTATTTCCTTAAACTTCTCTCGCAGGGAATCATGCGAACTTAAACTTGTAAACACAACTTTATTGTATGTTGTGACAACAACAATGAATGTCAAAAAACTTAGTTGAATCACATAAATAGTTCAATTTTCTATTTCAGTCCGCAACAGGCAAATTTAACATCAAAGACATAGAGTTCAGCTACCCAACACGTCCAAACCAACGAATCTTGAAAGGCATAGATCTGAATGCGGAGGCTGGGAAAACTATTGCTCTTGTCGGATCGTCGGGGTGCGGCAAGTCCACGATATTACAATTGATGCAGAGATTCTATGACCCTGACACGGGCAGTATCGTAAGTAACACTGTTATTATAATTATTCATCATCTTCCTGCCCTTATCCCACTCTAAGTGAGGTCGGTACAACAAAAAATTTGACCTACTTCCCGGTTTCTGATTGGGCTGAAATTGTATGTACTGGTCCAGTCCCAATGACATTGCATGTTTAGGATAAGCATGACCTGATGTTGCCAGGAATGGCTCTAGACGAGGGAACTCCTCAATAGTTAACTGCAGGGACATTGTGTAATAAGCTTTCTTTACTTGATTGTTTATTTATTTATAAGGCTTACTTACAGTTACATACATTGGAATATGTAAAATATTTTTGTATAATCATCATTTTCCTGCCCTTATCCCACTCTAAGTGGGGTTGGCACACCATGTTATAAACATGCTGTCACATGATTATACATTTTACGACCGGCCGCCTGCCTGACGTCAACTTACCTCTTTTGTATTTTACGACACATCGGTAAGAAAGAGGTTGGTCTATTCTATTTAACCGGATACCACACGGTGGGTCGACTTACCTTAGTCGCCTTTTACGACACCTCGGTAAGAAAGAGGTTGGTCTATTCTACTAAACCGGATACCACACGGTGGTTCGACTTACCTTAGTCGCCTTTTACGACACCTCGGTAAGTAATGAGGTTGGTCTATTCTACTAAACCGGATACCACACGGTGGTTCAACTTACCTTAGTCACCTTTTACGATACCTCGGTAAGTAATGAGGTTTGCCTATTCTACTCAGCCGGATACCACACGGCGGGTCGACTTACCTTAGTCGCTCTTTACGACACCTCGGTAAGAAAAGAGGGTGGTACTATTCTATTCAGCCGGACACCACACGGCATTGTTATTATAATAATTATATTTCATAAGATATACTATACAGCGAAAATGATAATCAGCATCCTCCCCACTCTAAGTGGGGACGGCACATGTTTTTCTCAAATGTCAAATCTGTCTGCTCTTTTATATACATATCAAACTTTACACAGTTCATCTCTTTTTCGGCCTCCCTCTAGTCACATATCCATTCACATTCATATTTTATACTCGTTTCGTCACTTGATTTTCATCCCTCTTCGTTATAGTTTTATACTTTCTTCCTTTTGCATTTCCCGTCTGTTCTATGAGTACAATAGACACAACTTTCAGACCTCCCCGTATATACTCATTTCGTATTTTATCCAGTGTTGTCACACCACACATCCACCTTAATATACTCATCTCATTTATCATTTATTCATTACTAGCTTTTACCCGCAACTTCTTTTATGTGGACTGTTGTCGCTTGATAGGTTGATAATAGATGGCGCTTTTAATCCTATTCCTGTAGAATTAACATTTTTTCTATAGCCTATGTGTTACCCCAGTGTATAAGGGATAACAGTGCCAAATTTCATCGATATTGGTTCAGCGGGTTCGCCGTGAAAGAATTACAAACATACATCCATACTCACAAACTATCCCATTTATAATATTAGTAGAATAGGATAATAATTCATATTGATCCGCCAAGTTTCTTGCTGGTCCTTCGCGGTAGGAGCAAACTGCCGAATCAGTGGTACCTTCTTTAGAAACATTTGACGATTCAAAAGTACTGAAAATAGTCCACTTGAATAAAGAATATTTTGAATTTGATTGAATATTGCAATATAAATAAATGTCATTCTAAATCCACAAATAATAAGAAAAATAAAACAAAATAACGTAAATGTTTTCTTTCTACAGAATACATCTATGATAAAGGAAACAAAGAAAGCTTTCTAGTACATTTCATTAATTCTTGTTGTCGGATGCAACGTTTTTCTTAACCCGTATCTCCCGTTCCCTTAATCTCTTCTCTCTTTCAAACTCTTTCATTCTAATAACGTAATCGTTTTGTTCACAATTGAGATAATTATGTCTTTCTTTATGACACTTGTAGACTAGAGGCATATGTTTATATCGACACACTTGATAATCGAGAAGGTGGTGCGCGCAGTAATCTCTGTATTTGGGAGGTATTCTCGCAGATATTAGATCTTCTGTTTTGGCTATCATCTTACGCTGGCCTCTCGTGTATTTGAAACCAGCTTTATGATCGAATGTAGGAGATTCGTCACTTTTCAAATTCACATGCCGCGTCCACATCGTTCCGCCAATTTGTCCCATTAGAAATGTAGTATTTTTATAATAAGCTATATTTTTTTATTGTAACAATATTTAACAACTGTTATTATTAGCGCAAATTGGGCGCAATAGACTCTGCCAAACTAATATTATAATAATATGTCAAATAAACAATGCGCGACATCATTTGATAGATTAAAATAAAGTTTATTTTTCGCTGAACATTTGTCCATTAAAGAGGTTATAAGTCGCCAAAACATACCTTTTTTTCTAAGTATAGCCGCCATAGAGTTATTATAGTAAAGTAGGAAAGCAGTTTAAAATGTGTCCATCGAAAAAACAGAACGCCAATAAAGCTAATTATGTCTCTTTTTTTGTGTGTGACTAGACAAAAAGAAAAGACAAGTATGGGACTCTTAATATTATTTATTATTTGTTGGACACTTACACTCACAGGTTTATGGCTCCCCTATTCTAATATAATAACTCTATGACAATAATAGAATTTACGTATAATACTCGTATGTTTACATTATGTATCCGGCTGAGCAGAATATACCCCTCCCTTCTTACCTAGCCGTCGTAAAAGGCGACTAAGGTAAGTCGAACCGCCATGTGGTAGAGTAGAATAAACCACCCTCATTTCTTATCGAGGTGTCGTAAAATACGACTAAGATAAGTAGACGTCATCCAGGCGGCAGGTTGTAAAATACGTAGCCAAATTATGTGACATGTTTATAACATGTTTTGCCGAACCCACTTAGGAGTGGGATAAAGGCTGGAGAATGATGTATTATAAAACTTATAAATTTTCATTATCATTATGCATTACGTTGTCCCAACGTTGTTTAATATTGTTATGATAAAACTGCTATTGCTATTGTTAAATAATAATAAAAGTGCTATTGTTAAATAATATCGTTTGACAGGAGCTCGATGAACGCGACATTCAGAATTGGCTAACTCTGCCGCGTCTTCGACGTCAGTTGGGTGTCGTCCAACAAGAACCCGTGCTTTTCGATCGCACCATCGCTGAGAACATAGCCTATGGTGATAATAATAGGAAAGTATCAACTCATGAGATCATCGCCGCCGCGAAAGCTGCCAATATTCACAGTTTCATCGTCTCCCTTCCTAAGGTACGTGGAAATTTGTAAACAGTGAAATAACACACAAATTTTATGAGCCTTCTTTATAAATTTTATGAGCCTTCTTTATAAATTTTATGAGTCTTCTTTATAAATTTTATGAGTCTTCTTTATAAATTTTATGAGTCTTCTTTATAAATTTTATGAGTCTTCTTTCACATTTTATGGGTCTCAAAGATTACATATAAGAGAATAATTAAATATAACTAGTTATAAGAATTATATTTTGAAAAGAGCATCCTCCAAGTTTCCCTCTAACTCTTCTCTATAGGAACAGCTTTCCGAACAAGCGAAGTAGAGTTGATGATTTAAAAGCACTTGTTTACAAGTTTACTTGCATAAAGAATATTTTCAATTTTTGAATTTAAACTACCGTGAATGGTCTTCATAATTAATGTATAGAAACCGGCTATACTCATGTGTTATTTTATCGGATGAGCCCGACTAGTTTCAAGCCCATACGGGGCTGTTATTCATGAGCTCTTTACGCGGCGTTATCTAGAAACTAGTCGGGCCCATCCGATAAAATAACACGTGAGTATAGCCGGTTTCTTTACATAAATATTTTCAATTTAAATTTGAATTCACTCTGGATTATTATTTGTATAATGGACCACCGTAAAGTAAAGTTTACTTCTTTCAATTACTATAATTTTTTCTATTAATCTGTTTTCCTCAGGGATATGATACAAACTTAGGATCGAGCGGGGCCCAGTTGTCCGGAGGCCAGAAACAACGAGTGTGTATTGCAAGAGCTTTGATACGATCTCCACGTCTACTGCTTCTGGATGAAGCAACATCGGCTTTAGACGCTAATAGTGAAAGAGTGAGTACTTTATTAATTTTAGCACCTTGGTGACCAAGTCTTACTCGGTAATTTCCATTATATAAAGTAGCGGCCTGTTACTATCCCACTGCTGAGAATAGGCCTCTTCTCGTATTTGGAGAGAAGGATTGGAGCTAAGACCTACCACGCTGCTCCAATGCGGTTACACATATCCCCAGAATTCTCTAATTCAGGTTTCCTCACGATATTTTCCTTCACCGGAAGCGTGTGATAAATTGCAATTATCAATTATACACATAAGTTTTTAACAGAAAATCTCATTGGCGTCTACCCGGGTTTGAACCTGTGAGCTCCACGAAAGAGTCGCACGGTGCTACCGCTAGGCTACCACAGCTTCTAATATGTAAAAAAATGCAAGTAACAATAAACATAATTTCATTTGGAATCAATAAATAAATAATAGCGATTATGCCGTGTGGTATCCGGCTGAATAGAATAGTACCACCCTCATTTCTTACCGAGGTGTCGTAAAAGGCGACTAAGGTAAGTCGACCCGCCGTGTGGTATCCGGCTGAGTAGAATAGACCAACCTCATTTCTTACCGAGGTGTCGTAAAAGGCGACTAAGGTAAGTCGACCCACCGTGTGGTATACGGTTTAGTAGAATAGAGCACCCTCTTTCTTACCGAGGTGTCGTAAAATACGACAGAGGTAAGTTGACGTCAGGCAGGCGGCCGGTCCTAAAAACGCAGCCAAATCATGTGACAGCATGTTTATAACATGTTGTACCGACCCCACTTAGAGTGGGATAAGGGCAGGAAGATGATGAAATAAATAATAGCGATTCTTGTAAATATAGTGTGAATTTCCGTAACGACTTATACTTTAGTTACGAGTGACAGACAACTGGTAAATATATACGTATATAATTACAAATACATAAATACACATATACACCCAAACTCAAAGAATCAATAAATTGTTTATAGAAAATATTGGCTCTCGGCGGGAATCGAACCCGCGCCAGTGTCACTTACGCCAACGGACCAGTTGAAATGATTATAATTATCAATGAAATTTATTTTTAGGCAGTGTCAGAGGCTTTGGAGAAAGCGGCTAAGGGCAGAACATGTATAACCATCGCGCATCGCCTTTCAACTATTAAAGACGCGGATTTAATTTGCGTTTTAGATAAAGGTACGATTTTTTTATATTGTTACAACATGTTTCAAATACAATCTTTATTGGCTGTCTTAATATTGCGGGCTAACGAATGCACGGTTGCCTTAACTGACCTTATCATTTCTTACCGAGACGTCGTAAAAGGCGACTCAGGTAAGTTGATGCTGTGTGGTATCCGGCTGAGTAGAATAGACCAACCTCATTTCTTACCGAGGTGTCGTAAAAGGCGACTAAGGTAAGTTGACCCGCCGTGTGGTATCCGGCTGAGTAGAATAGACCAACCTCATTTCTTACCGAGACGTCGTAAAAGGCGACTCAGGTAATTTGATGCCGTGTGGTATCCAGCTGAGTAGAATAGACAACCCTCTTTTTTACCGAGTGTCGCAAACGACTAAAGCAAATTAACGTCAGGCAGGCGGTAGGTCGTAAAATATTTAGCCTAAAAATGTGACATTTTTATAATGTCGTACCGATCCCATTTAAATTAGGATAAGGGATCATGATGAATATTCGTACATACCTATATTTCTCTTTCATTTATTATAGGCAACTATTAACAAGCTGTGATGGCCTAGCGGTGCGACCGTGTGAATCTCTAGAGACGATCATGGGTTCAAACCCGGGCAGACACCAATGAGTTTTCTATTAAAACTTATGTGTCTAATTGATAATTGCAATTTATCACACGCTTTTCGGTGAAGGAAAACATCGTGAGGAAACCTGCATATCTCTAGAGAATTCTGGGGATATGTGTAACCTACCAATCCGCATTGGAGCAGCGTCGTAGGTCTTAGCTCCAACCCTTCTCTCCAAAAATGGAGAGAGGATGCCCAGTAGTGGGATAGTAACAGGCCGTTACTTACTTTACTTACTTTATTATAGGCAAAATAGTTGAACGCGGTACGCACATCGAGTTAATCAACGCAAAAGGATACTATTGGAGGATGTGCAAAGGACAAAATATGAGTTAGATATGTTAATTTATAAGAGGTTTTAGATAAATTTAATGTAAATCTTAAGAAATATCGAACCAGTGATCGAAGCTTAGTAAACTAAGTTCTATTATTGGTTATTAATGACGTTATGTTACAATAACCAAACTTTGACAATGATTTTATTTAGTGTCAAAAATAATGAATTGAAAGTAATTAAGTAATTTTAATGCAAAATTAAAAAGGCGAACGTCGTTTATGAGTTACGTTTTCAAAATGCTTTTAAATCGAATTTGGTAAAATTGGAGGTTATATGTTTCCTTTTTTCCATTAAGAATAGGAAAAAAATAGGACATAATTGAGGGTAGTTTAGCACTAAGTTCAACGCGGAGTCGCGATTAATATTAGGTTGTTCTATTTTTAAATTAATCAACTTTCAGAAACAGTTTCATTTAACGCAATATTGAAAACGGCATTTTGAAAACTAAAAAAGTTTATTAGTTTTCAAAATGCAAAAAAAAATAATAAAAGTTTAATTATAATAAATATAAATGAATTAATCTTTCGTAAACTATAAAAATATTTTTTTTTGTGACAAAAACCATTATTTATTACCAAATTGTTTTTCTTTCAAATTTTTTTTGATGTTGGCAATTTTAATATTTTATTGAACAAAGCTGTCTTTATTTAATTTGAAATATACAATTTCACTTCTGACTGAGATCTTATTTTCATCTAAGTTAATGTTAATGTTAATAATTTGTTACTAATAAAGAGCGGGAAATAAAATGAAGTTGGTTTTTTTTCGATCGTTTATTTATTCCCTCATAGATACAGTATGAAGTTACAAACAAAATAACTACTTACAATATCACTTCCTGCAATTAAATTTGGCATTACCCTGTATTCTTTCTTTACAGAATAAAGTGTTTCAGATACATTTACCATCCTTTACTTATAGTTAGTAATTTTCTCGTAACACTATTGTAATGAATTAAATGTTTATAAAAAGTTTAGGAAAAATTGTTTGTCATAAGATTTATAAAACATGTTCATTGAATATAGTTGTATCAAAATAAGAAAAATTCGGTAACAAATTAACATTTTGGCAAATGAAGATGTTTTCAAAATAATTTTCAATAAATATTAGGTTTTATGTTAAAAAAGTCTTCGTTTCAGGCCCGTATTAAACAGAATAGACGTCCAGGTGCAAGAAGTGCTCTGACGCCCCAAACACCCCCCATTACCAAAAGGTTCTGGCGCGGCGCCTTACACCCCCCCCCCTACCAAAAAGTTTTACCCCACCCCACCCCAAATACGCCCCTAATAACCAAAATATTTTGGCGCGGCGCCCTGCATACCCCCCCCTTACCACAAGGTTTTGGCACAATGCCCCGATTACTCCCCCATTACCAAAAGGTTTTGGCGCAGCGCCACAATTACCCCCCTCATTACCAAACGATTTCGGCGCAGCGCCCCAACTACTCCCCCATTACTAAAAGGTTTGGGCGCCGCGCCCCAATTCACCCCCCCATTCCCAAAAGGTTTTGGCGCGCCGCCAACCAACTCGCGGCGCCCGGTTGCATTGCAGCCCGTACACCACCGGTCAATACGGGCCTGCTTAGATTTAAACAAACAAACAGTAAGTACAAACGGATATGTAAATGTATCTAAGTAGCGTCGAAAGATGTTTTCGAAATGGTAAGTTTTATTTCTATCGTATTTGTATAATCAACGCAAAAAACTTACGGACTAGAATGCTGAAAACAGCTTCTGCTTGCTAACTTTCAACACAAGATCGGAGTACAGTTTGAAGAAACTCATATCTCTTAAATTATTGTAATCGCGATAATGAATTTGTATGTACATTAAAAACAGTATATAAATTAACATAATATCAATGGTCAGATTTTTGGTTTAATTAAAAAAAAACATCGACTTATATCGTATGGCCAGTATAAATTGTTATAAAGCTAAAACTACATTTCCGGCATTGTTCTAGAAAAAAAATGATATAATATAATGAATTCAAAAAGGTCGAATAAAAGTTCGGTGATAACAGGAGTTCGATCCCGGATATGTATATAAATGTGGTAATCGTGTGTATGTATATATTATATATATGTATATATACGTTTAAAATATTAAAGAATAAACAATTAGATCGCAGGCACAAAATGCAAATGAAAAATGGTGTTTAACAAACTATTTAATAGCGCCGGATATGTAGTTTTGCTTGAAATTACATAAATACTATTACAAAAAAAACAAGAGACAAGAGACATCGAAGTTGCTTCTATTACTCTTTCGATTATAACATTTGCGAAGGGAATACAAATGAACTTTTCGGTGGATTCAAGTGAGCAAATGCATTACCATGATGATGTGAAAGGCTTACAAGAGGTATCGAGTGTCATGCCTTATAGAATAACTATTAATCGTGTAATATGGGTGGTATGGGTGACCGAACCTTTTTTACAAAAAAAAAAAAGAAACTTTAAAAAAAAGAAAAAATAATAGGGTAGGGGCCCGATCCTAGGTATTTTCTTTTCTCGCGACCACCCGTGCCCCCATGCAAATTTAGCACAATTAACACCGGAATAACATATAGGCTATAGAAATCCTGTTATTTCTAACAGGATGACATTGAAAAGCGCCATCTATTATCAACCTATCACGCGACAACAGTCCACGCGAACGGAGTTACTGGTAAAAGTTAGTTTAAGAATTAGGCATTTAAACTGTTCTTATTATTATTGAATAATTACTTATATTGAAATAGTCATGTCATCAACGCCATCTTCGTTATATATTTTAATATTCGTTTATTTGATTTATGACAAACACATTTTTAATTTAAATTTCCAGATTACAAATTGCGCTATTTTTTTTTAATAATTTGAAAAGTAATGAGAATATTATTTTGCTATAATCCGCGATAAAAGAAAATATATGTAATGCTACATGTAGAGTGTACTATTCGTTCTCATACCTGATACATGCAGAATTTTCAATCAATCAATTTGTCGATTGTGGTGTCGATTGTGGTGGTGAATGTGTGCAGTGCTTGTGTATTGTTGTGCCATAAGTGTCGGGTAGTGCATGAGTTCTTACAAATTCTGCATGTATCAGGTATGAGAACGAATAGTACACTCTACATTTAGCATTACATATATTTTCTTTTATCGCGGATTATAGCAAAATAATATTCTCATTACTTTTGTATTATGGACCTCCGCAAAGTAACGCCTAATTCTATAAATTAATAATTTGAAACTCAAAAATATACCGCTTTTTTCATGCCATACCTCCTATTACAATTGGGCTCCGTCCCCAAAAGTCCCCGTGCCCTTTGAGTATCATAGCGGTAATGCATATATATTAATATGGTTTGGAACCAAAATTCCCTCCACCAATGTTCACAATAACATTTGCAAATCGACGTTGTAATTTTGCCTAGCAATGCAATTTACATGTGAACGTGGCGTCAAATGTTTCGGTTTTAAGAAATAGATATTATAATACACAGACAATTTTTTTTTTGTTTATAAATACAAACATATATAAGAAGAATAGTATATATTTTAAAGAGCACCATCAACATTACTCACTCAAAGCCACGGTCACGTTAAAGTTGAAACTAAACTACTTTATTTACGATAATATAATATATAAATTCGCTTATCTACTAACATTAATGACATATATGTCTACATATAATAGATTGAAATGCGATAAATTTCGCATTTTTTTTCCTAAGAAAAAATATATTAAATAAAATCTTCATTCAATAAATTGGGTAGGGACCTTAAAAAAATTGTTTTATTTATTCATAGTATTTCAAGTTTAAAACTATGTACGAAAAATTAAAATATATTTTATGTAAAGGAATATAATTTATTAAAACGATTTCGTTGCTCAAACTAGTATGTGATTATAATATAATTTAAATATTCATTGATATAAACTTGGTAAAACCTTTTCATTTCATTGGTAAAACCATCTGATTCACTGTGAGCCATATATAATCTGAACTCAATTAGGGTTCTGTAAAATTATTGATTTTTAAAATAATCGATTATTTTATGATCATTGTCGATATTTAAGTAACCGTTTATACTAATTACCCTGTTTTTCATTTCTTTTTAGTCTCTATTTTTAGATAAGATAGGTGCTATTAGATGAAATTGATGTAGCGAAAATATGAACATTTTAATCGAATTTTCCAAACATGCTCTGTTTGGAAATTTGGCTGTGTGTGCGTTTTGATTCTCACTAGTCCGATTTAATTAATCTAATTAATTATTAATATCGAATTGATAATATTATTATTTTATTTATAATATTTATAAGGGGAAGTCTGAAAGTTGCGCCCATTACAGAAAAGACGAGAAGTGCAAGATTGAGATGGTATGGACATGTAATGAGGAGGGATGAAAATCATGTGACCAAACGTGTGTTAAATTTAATGTGGATGGATATGTGCCTAGAGGGAGGCCTAAAAAGAGATGGTTGGATTGTGTGAAGTATGATATGCATATAAAAGGAGTGGCGCCAGAGTTGACGAAAGATAGGACAGAATGGAAGAGAAAAACATGTTGTGCCGACCCCACTTAGAGTGGGATAAGGACAGGGAGATATACATATATATATTTAGAAATACGAAATTAAGTTGGTATGGTCATGTAATGAGGGATGAAAATCATGTGACAAAAAGAGTTTTAAACATGAAATGTAGATGTATGACTAGGGGGAGGCCGAAATAGATAGATGGATGGTGTGAAGAATTAGCACCAGAGTTGACGAATGATAGAGGAGAATGGAAGAAGACATATTGTGCCGACCCCACTTAGAGTGGGATAAGGGTAAGAGAATGATGATGATATAAAAAAAGTTAGTTTCTGGATAGTTATATAATCAATTTGTTACAACTCTATTTAATTTAAACGATATAAAATCGATTATATGGTTACGGATTATAACCAAATTTGATTCACATTATCAAATGATGGCACATTTAGTCGATTCGCAGTGTAAATACATCGTTCGTTGTCAATATATATCATTAAACATAACATGACACTGTCACAAATGAAGATTTTATTTAGAAAACATTTTTCATATACCTAATACTAGACACAGTGTATTGAAAACAACATCACATTTATTATAATTAAAAAATTTAAATAACGCTGGGCGGTTATCTCTGCATTACACTGATAAAAATGATGGTACATTTAATGCGTTACTTGGAATGATTAAATAACATTTCTAAAAGGTAGTAAAATTTCACTTCATGTCGCAATTTCTAATATCGTAAGCCAAAGATACCTCTGCCCTTGCATTATTGTATTATATCTAAAGTACACCTATATAATATTTATTTTCTAAGTTTCAAAGAGAAAATCATATTATATTAGAACTAAGTTATATGTCCACCAAAATGAACAACATTATATCTGTGATATAATGATATAAATCGAATAAAACAGCAACAGAATTTCTTAGATGCCTATAGGGAAATAATTTGTATAGTAAAATTACTAATTGAAAGTAAATTTCATTAAATGCTATCTTCCAAAGAAAAAACTCAATCCCATCGCCCATATAGCGATATAAACGACGAAACTGTATAGTTCAAAGTATTTCCTCATACGTAAAACATGTAAATATTTAATATGCAATTAAAAATATCTTATAAAAACAACAACAAATAAAATTTCTTCACTGTAAAAATCAAAATATACAAAAATATATTTTAGAACTAAAATATTGAAAGAAATAAGAAAATAAACTATTTCTCTGAATATGACAATAATAAATCTATCGAAATATAACAGATCCTTAACTATAATCAAAGAAATAAGAAATATATCGAAAAAATATTACAGTAAGTAACACCAATATATTTTCATATTTATGATCCAAAATACAACTATATAATTGTTACGTAATGGCACGCAAATAACACGGGCCTACATGCAAAACAAAATGTTGCAAAAATAAATCCCACAAATATATCTACTGGTCGGTACTTCGCTAAAATAATTACATATTAGTTTGGTGAAAACGGAGATATATAAAACTTTCTATAATAAATCGAAATAAAGAGTAAATAAACTTCCTTAGGCAAATAAAACAAAAAAAATAAAAAAATGTAACTCGCATTTGCCATCATAAAATTCAATTAACGAGTCAGTCCGTCTATTGACATATTGGCTCATGGCACAAGTTAATTTTAATCGAATTTGTATATGAATATGATCCGTATAAAGAATCAGCTTACATATTATTAAAAAAGAATTCTCCCACGGTATATTTTTGAAAGATAATATACAGCACCAAGCATATATATGACCCTGATTATCAAAATTATAAAGTAATTTTCATTTTATCAAAGAAACAATAAATTTCTTAGAGGCTCTAAGTATTTCATTATTAGCGCCTTAAATGGCAAGTCAGTTAAAAAATATAAACAACAAAAAAGAAACCGCACAGCCCGTCGTTAAATGAAATCGAAAGTGAAAGCCAAAAACACCTTAATGTCTTTTGAGTGAGGACTTACTAACTTTATATAATATATTGTTTAAAAATTTTGAAGTACATTTTTCCGGACATGGAAGTAAATGTCATATGTAAATTATATCTATAAAATTTTTGAGTTGACAAATACGACCAAAAATTTTTGAACTCATTTAGTTCAACACAACTAATTATTAACAATTAAGAATCGTATTCTCGAGCTACATTTTAAGTACTCTTTACCAAACACCGATTTTCGCAAAACTATTTTTGGTGTATCATAAAAATTGAGATACCCATCACTTAAAAACTATTTCTCTACATATGCTAATAGATGGATAGACCATCATACCGAAATAGAAATTAAATTCATATATGATATATATGTATATAAAAAAATTGCTGTCAATCAAAAATTTATTCATGAAATGAGACGTTTATTTTAAAAGTGGGGCAAGTCCATTAAAAAAAAAAATTATGATAATGGTATTTGTGGATAAAACTTAGTACGATATATTTATCTGTAAACAGTTAAGAGTAAAAAAAAAATATGTATATGTTGTACAAATAAAAAAAACTATAATATTTCAAAATTGTTCTCTTTGTTTGACATTTTATGAAATTAATAAATATTTATAATAATGTAACAGTATTTAGTTGTTATTGTAAAAAAAAATAGACTGATACGATTGAAATATCCATTTAAATCAACTATTACAATACTTTGTTTAATATGACAGTAATGCAATTCCATTTAGCTATGATAAAACCTTTATTTTTTTTTAGCCAGCACTATAAAAACTATTGGCTTATAAAATTAAATTATCAAACACCACAAATTAAAAAAAATTATCTATTAATATATACCAATAATGTTTAAATTTATTAAAACGCAAAACCTTAAATATCGTGAAATAGAACAAAATAGATTTGCCCCACTTTCAAAACGAACGCCTCTAATGCATTTTAAGATCGCACTTACCTTTTGGATGTTCAGAAATATAATAGAAATAATATTATATGTATAATAATATGGCATAAAAGGTAAACGAAATATTGACTTATACTTAATTTTTTTATATTTGTGCATAATCGGAAAACTTAATTAATGAGATCCAAGATACGACGCGCGATTTTGATGGTCTGGAGATTTAGTTATTACTGGGGCATATTGTGGTGGTTTTGGTTTTGGTTTTGGTTTTGGTGAGGGTGGTGGCCTTGTGGTGGCTGTTGCTGCTGAGCTGGTGGAAAACCAACGGGCCTCACGTGCGAACCGTCGTAGAGAATTTGCGCTGGGACGCGTGGGCCAGGCTGTATTTCTTCAATGTGACCATACGGATCCTGAACCTTTGGTTGAAAGCGTATAAATTTAAATCGGACCACGTACATGCGAACACGTATACATTTGTACAGACATGCAAATCCCCCATCTTAGTTATATATATGAGTTTAGTAATTATTTTTTCAGATTAAGGTATGCTTTGACGCAACAAAAGCCACACATTTTGGCACATGAAATCTACACAAAGAGCTTAACATGCGTCTACTAAATACTTATATTAATATACGGTCTTATTCACAAATATAAAACACGTTTTATTTAAAGCTTACTTAAATAGAAAAAATAATAATCAAGCCCCTTATAAGTAAGACTATTTTCTGTGTTATTTGCTATTTCTACATTATCTACTGTTGAATTTTTCGTAATAGAATTAAAAATTAAAAATTAATTATTGCGATGCATGTATATCATTTAAACTAAGTTTAGAGAACGCCCTAAACAGTGATGATATTGATTTTAAGTAAAATTAAAGTTTTAAAACATTAAAATGTATTATTTTAACTTTATTTAAGCTTAACGTTAAACCCAACATATTTTTGTAAACCAATAAGTTAATTACGACACAACTTAATTAATATATAACTTAAAACATAATATTTATTGGCAATACACCAATAGTATATTTTATGAATATGGCCGTCATATAATATATATAAATACATCTAAAGGAGTACATAAAAAAATACAACTAGAAAAAAATAACATACTACAGAACTATTCTAAAATGAATAATGATAATATTTATGGTAGTTCTTCATACCAACTATTTATAAAGATGTAAATGACATTACTTGACGTCTGGTAGTTAGTACACACGGCCAACACTGTACACATCTAAACCTATTGAATTTAAGTTGAGAAAACCCTGAAACTTTGTATTGTATCAGTAGATGCGCCAATCTTCGGATTTCAAAAAAGCCCATATACAATGTATTCCACGAGAGCTGACAGTGATTCTATCACGTTTTACTCAGTAACAGTAACTAATACAGTTATTATACAGAGTGGTATCCGACCATACGACATTAATTTAAATTCCAACCTTATTAAATATTTCAGTTAATTAAGTGAAGTAATTTAGTCACAGAAATTATTTATGGACCATAAAAAATGTTGGAAAAACATTATTGATAAAAAAAAAAGTGTCCAAAGGTCAACTGACCCCTAAGACAGCTATGCCAGCTAGCCTACGATGTGAGACAATTTATAGTAAAAAAAAGTTGGTACTCAAATATCAAAAATTACGAATTAGAATAATCTTACTAATAATTAAGTTTTAAGTTTTGAATAATAGATACATGATATAGAAGGGTGAATGACCGTACCGCGTTCCATTCTATTTCGTATGTAACGCATAACCTTGACCGAGAGACTAAAGTGTGTGATTAAGTGCGAAGGAGACAAAACTATAATGTTATTGTTTTCTCCTGTCTTTTGAACAAGCGCACCGCGCTAGTTCAGTCTGTCATCACTTACTAATCTTAACTCAATATAATAATAATGAAAACTTATTTAAGAAAATTAAATTCTGCCAAAGTTACAAAAAGTAAAGTAAGTAGCGGCCTGTTACTATCCCATACTAAGAATAGGCCTCTTCTCTCCGTTTTTGAAGAGAAGTATTGGAGCTAAGACCTACCACGCTGCTCCAATATGGATTGGTAGGTTACACATATCACCAAAATTCTCTAGAGATATGCAGATTTCCTCACGATGTTTTCCTTCACCGAAAAGCGTGTGATAAATTGCAATTATCAATTAGACACAAGTATTAACAGAAATACTCGTTGGTGTCTTCCCGGGTTTGAAACCGTGACCTCCTCGAAAGAGTCACACGATGTTACCGCTGGGCTACAGTTAAAGCCAAAGCCAAAGTTATATTTTATGTTAAACAACATTACAGTGAATTAATTTAATGTCGTTTAATCGCTACCACACTGTATAAATATATGGGTCACATTGCCATAAAATCGACATAACCTTTGTATAAGGTCCGACGTTTCGACAGAGTTGCATCTGCCGTGGTCCAGTACTGACTAAGCTAATGTTGTGTTGTTAAACAATTTTAAGAGCGTCTGAACGTGATAACCTCGAGTACTTTCAATCTTGTGATAACATAATACATATATAAAGTTAAAAGGAAACAGTTACGATTTTATACAATTTTGGGCCCAAGATGTAAACAGATGAAAATGGGGCCAAATAATAACTTTTTTATTAGTTAGATATGATTCAAAATTTGGCAGATATTGTCAATCTAATAGCAGAATTATAAAAGATTTAGTTAAAATGAGTGAATTCTTATATGTTTTTTAAAGGATGATATATTTTCTATCATAGACAAAGCAGTAAACACAATAGTGATGAAACAAGCGGTTAATCGATTTCTGAGAATAAAAATTAAGTTTAATTTCTTTATAATTTAAAATATTCAACAACAGAAGATTAAATATTATTTATATTGAAATAAATAATCAACGCCATCTTTTTGGTATTTTTAAATACTCGTTTACTTTAATCGATAACTTAATAGTGCCAAACACATTTTTAAAGATTTTACAATTTCCAGATAGCGAATGGCGCTATTTTTTAATATTTTGAAACAAAATATACAGCTTTATCAAGTCACAATTCAACCTATTACAATTGGGCCCAAAAGTCCCCGTTTCCTTAAGTGACAAACCTAACCATTGAATCGGCATTGAACGAAAATCATCTCACTATCTGCTCTCACAGAAATAAAAGCTACTTACATTGATAACAGGCTGTAATATGCCGAGACGTGCCAACAGCAGTTGTTCCTTGACCTGCCGCAGCTCTTCTTGCTGGCGCACTATCAACTGCTGTAATTCACGATGGGTACGCTGCAACTGCTCCTGCCACGGCCACTAGCTCGCATCATCATAATTCAACCACTCTATTCAATCTACTGTGATCCATTACCGACTTAAACAACTCCATATCCAATGGTTGCGAAACCGCGATGAAATAGTTATGATTTATAATAATTTACCAACTTTGTAAAGTTGTTCGTGTTGTTTTTATAATACCAATCGAACCCAATCCCATGGCAAAATGATTGCATGCATCTAAATTTAATTAACTACAAATTATTCCAATGATTATTAAAGCTTTACCGGTAAACATGCAGAAACCATCTACTAGTATGGTTAGACCCAAAAGTCGACATAATTGCCTTCATATTATAAAAAAAACACGCTTGACTAACGACACATTTTCACCCCTTATCAACGCACAATAGAAAAGCTCGAAGAATATCGCGAAAATGTGTAATTACTGATGCGAATACATTAACTGTCAATAGGTATTGAAATTTGCTTTTGTTATTAAATCTCAACGCCTATAGGAACATATGCGGTGATAGAACTGCACCAAAGCAACATCTAATATATTCAAGGAATCCAAAATAAAATACTATGAGAGATTACTATAGAAGTTGATAAATACGAAATTGAAATAGTTGTTTAAAAAAAAATTAAGCCAAAGCTAGTAAACAGTGACCTAAAACCTGAACCAAGAGGCGATTCAGCATCTATATAACAGAGACAATAAGAAAAATCTAAAAAGCAAACCTTTTAGTTGACTCATTTTGCTAGGTTAATACTGTCTCAGAGCAGTGGCTTTCGGAAATGTACTTTTAAATTCTAGTCATTGGACCTGATCTAATTTAAGTCAAATAGAAGATTAAGAAGAGTTTCACCACTTACAGACAGCATTTGTATAAAGAACATACCAAACCCTTTAAGCTAACCGTTAATTATCTGGAGATGGTGAAACGGCCGGTAGTAAAATTAAAACCATTAAAAACCGGTTGTTAGGTCATAATAAGCGGTACACATTAACCCACACCTCATGTAATACTTTATATTAGTAAAAAAACTATTATATAGAATATACTTGCATTTAAAATCCCAAAACTTATGGTCTTTAATTAGCCAATGGGTAATAAAAATCATCGTTGCCAACATGAAAACTATTGTCATTGACATGATATCCACACTAAAATGTGTGTATATTGATTGCTCATAACCCTGCTTTCAACTAAACAGGTCGCGAGTTCGATTCCCGCCAAAGGCCAACATTTTCTAACAATTTGTTGGTTCTTTGAGTCTGGGTTTATTTCTGGGTATTTATTTCAATTTATATATGTATATATTTACCAGTTGCCTGTCACCCATAACACAAGTATTAAATTATTTAGGTACTGACGACTGTGTTTCTAAGTGTCCCATATTTATTTATTTTTTGGTTTTTATTTGGATTTTAGTTCAGCTTTCAGACAATTTTATAAAAACTCTATGGTTACTTTAATATTCGAACCTTTAATCAATAAAAGAAAAAAGTAAGGTAACAGCCTGTTACAATCCCAATGCTGGGCATAGGTCTCAGATCTCTGTTCTTGGAACGAATGATTAGAGCTAAGGCCTACCACGCTGCTCCAATGCGGATTGGTAGGTTACATATATCTCTAGAATTATCTAGAAATATGCAGGTTTCCTCACAACGTTTTCATTCACTGGAAAGCGTGTGATAAATTGCAATTATCAATTACACATAAGTTTTAACAGAAAAACAAAAAAGATTGAATACCGCCAAACTTACCAACTGATAGCCAAGTGGCTATCAATTTCTTATGTAACCGCCCACTCTATTGTAAATTTATAGTCTACGGTGATTGTAATGTTTCCATTAGCCACCCTACTGTATATTTATAGTCTACGGAGGCTGTAATGTTGCCATTAGCCAGCCCATTGGAAATATATACTCCATGGTGGCCGTTGATTAGTTGTTTATTTTTTCACCTGTATTTGAGTCTGGTTCGGTGCTACGATCACCGGAAGTGTCGGTAGGGGTATGGGCAGGACGCGCGGTATACCAACCGCCCCGACATATGGCGCAGGTTCCAGATATTCCGCCCCAATAACATGCTGCGGTACTAAAGCTGGCTCTTGTTGGAGGTGGGGTTGCTGTAAAATCAATAGATAATTTTTTTAAATAATTTATAGAATTAGGCGTTACTTTGCGGAGATACCAAAAACCCTTTGCGACATTGGTCGTGGAGTCTTTCTCCTGATGATGCTTCGGTTGCGGGGCGAAACGATTGTTGAGTTTGTGATAGTGAACGTATATAGTGCTTGTGTATTGTGGTGGCGGTGGTGGAGGATTGTGCATGCGTTTTTTACGACTCCTGCATGTATCAGGTATGATAACCGATTGTCCACTCTACATTTAGCATTATATACATTTTCTATTTTACTTCTTCGCGGATTATAGCAAAATAGTTTTATTATTACTTTTGTATTATCTAGATCCATTTTTCTCCCCAAAACCCCCTACATGCTGAATTTCATTAAAATCGTTGGAGACTTTTCCAAGATCCAAAAATATATATACATATATACATATAAGATTAACTCATTTAAATATTAAAGATTTGGTTTTGCGAGTCATAGTCGCGCGCATTTCGGTGTTAGCAAAAGTCCCCCATTGACGAATACTTTAGGGGGGTGGGGGGGTCATCAATAGTAGGTAAGGTTATTACCTCGTGGACACTGTTGCGGTGTGACGAACGGGATTCCCCTGAAGCCGAGGCAGTGTCGGACCCTCCCACGTAGCGGATGTGCGAGGCCTGCGTAGGCCAGTTCACGGCCGAATTGTTCGCAGTCCCAATAGTAGATCCTGTAGCAGTGGTGCTACTGGCTGAGGTAGCCGCTGATTTCACTGATGGCGGCTGATAAAGAAAGAAAATGATTTGATTTTGCACAGATAATATACTACATTAAGCTGTGACGGCCTAGCGGTGCGACCGTGTGAATCTCTAGAGAAGATCGTGGGTTCATATATTATAAAAAAAGAAAATTACCTTATAAAATTACCTAATAACTTGACTTAGTTTATATAACATCGACGCAGTTAAA
Source organism: Morpho helenor (assembly GCA_029227775.1). Taxonomy (NCBI): domain Eukaryota; kingdom Metazoa; phylum Arthropoda; class Insecta; order Lepidoptera; family Nymphalidae; genus Morpho; species Morpho helenor. Next base: position 19,399,181 of record JARGCU010000030.1, on the reverse strand, counting down.
ATTTAAAGTAAACCTACAAATGCATAACTTTTAAACGAAAAAGTTCACAATCATGTCGCAACTACGTCCTTCGAAAAATTTCAAATTAAAATTTAAAGTTTTAAATTTTTATATAATACTTTTTTGCAAGCTGTGCGACCCAGCGGTGCGACCGTGTGAATCTCTAGAGACGATTACGGGTTCAAACCCGGGCAGACACCAATGAGTTTTTCTATTAAAAAAAAAACTTATGTGTCTAATTGATAATTGCAATTAATCACACACTTTTCGGTGAAGGAAAACATCGTGAGGAAACCTGCATATCTCTAGAGAATTCTGGAGATATGTGTAACCTACCAATCCGCATTGGAGCAGCGTGGTAGGTCTTAGCTCCAATCCTTCTCTCTTATAACGGAGAGAAGAGGCCTATTCCCAGTAGTGGGATAATAACAGGCCGCTACTACTACTACTAATATACTACATTACATGACGGTACTAATGGTATACCACAGGGTATGTATCGTAGAGGAATGAATCACGAAATGGAAGAGATGATTCATGAGGAAACGATCGTCAGGTTTTGCAAGTCACAAAGGCTCAGATAGGCGGGCCACATGGAACGTATGGACAATGCTAGAGCAGTAAAAATCCTTTCCGTAACAGAAGATACCCAGAGTCGGACCCAGAAAACAATGCATCGACGAAGACCTTCGATGCATGGGCAGACTAACATCTTGGAGACGGGAGGTCAGGAACAGAGCGAAGTGGAAAAGTAACAAGTCATACCACATTATTCTTCGCTAGTTCTATAAATAAATAATAAATAAATAAATATATGGGACACTTACACACACGGTCGTCCGTCCCCAAAGTAAGTAACTTAATACTTGTGTTATGGGTGACAGACAACTGGTAAATATATACTTATATATTTTTAAATACATACTTAAATACAAATATACACCCAGAATCGAAGACCAACAAATTCATTTATAGAAAATGTTTGCCCTCGGCGGGAATCGAACCCGCGACCCGCGGAGCTGAAGGCAGGGTCTCTACCCATTGCTCCAACGGGCCAGTCAATCAGTTCTATGGATCTACGCTGCGCTGTACCCATTCAGTATGGTGTGACAGACATACTGAATGTTTTGCTATAATTCTACTTTGTTAAGAAATTCATGTAATGCTAAGTGTAGGAAGCAAAACAGTTTTATAAGACATCCAGGATTAAAGACGCAGATGACTTTGCGATTTTGTCGTGGAGCCTATCTCCTGAATATACTTCGGTCACGAGGAGAAACGATCGTTGAGATTGTCGCGGTGAATGTGTGCGGTGAACGTGTGTAGTGCGCTGTTGGTGGTGGTGTCTTGTGATACGTGTGGTAACTAATCCTCCATGTATAAAGTATGAGAATGATTTTGCTTCCCACACTTAATATTACATTTTCTTAACAAACGCGGATTATAACAAGATAATTCTATCATAACTTTTGTACAACGGAATTCCGCAAAGTAACGCCTAATTCTATAAATTATTATATCCACTGATCACTGAAACGTATAAGATAAATTTGGTTTTAAAATATATATATTTCGAACAAAATAAATGTAAATTAATTGAGATCTGGCTTTGATAGTGATGTTTGATTAACCTGGCGCGGCGCACTTGTTCATAAAACACGAGAAAACAACGACATTATTATTTTGTCTCCCTCGCACTTGTTTAGGATTATTTAATTTTTAGGTCAAGGTTGGACTGGAGTGATAGGTTACGGTCACTGATCATATACGGTTATAAATCGGGATTATTAAAAAAAACGTATGATAATTCCTGTCTAAAATACTTTACTGAATTGACTGTTTTTTTTATGTAGTGTGAAAAAAAATTAAAATGTATACCACCGGTACCATCCTGTACATATAAGTGTACTTTAGACCGCAGATCCGAAATGCAATTTCTTTAAAAGTTAAGAAGTAAAGTAATGGCCTATAAACTTGGACCGGCTCGTTGGAGCAGTGGGTAGTGACCCTGCCTTCAGCTCCGCGGGCCGCGGGTCGATTCCCGCCGAGGGCCAACATTTTCTATAAATGAATTTGTTGGTCTTTGAGCCTGGGTGTATATTTGTATTTAAGTATGTATTTAACAATTATATATGTATATATTCACCAGTTGTCTGTCACCCATAACACAAGTATTAAGTTACTTACTTTGGGGACGGACGACCGTGTGTGTAAGTGTCCCATATATTTATATTTATTTATATTTATAAACTGTATCATCATAGATTAAACATTCTACGAATATGTCATTTTTGAACACACATAAAGTATTTGATAATCTGGGAAAATTTTCAAGTAATAAACAATTTCAGGGTAATGCAACATACATGTGACACGGAATGAAAAGAGTTTCCATATGCGTCACTTGTCTCTGACAGGTAAGATGGGGATACTGCCATAGAGTCGTCCGGAGATGGAATCTTCAGCCTATTCCGTTTTGGCTCAGATTCATCCCTGGTCTCCGGTTCAGCGTTATCCGGTTTCTTGTTATCTTTATCCGTGGAGCTGAAAGGAAAATAAATCAAAGTTTTAAATTCAAATAAATGTTTATTCAAATTGGCCTTTACAAGCACTTTCGAATCGCCAAATTACAATGAAGCTACCACTGGTTCGGAAAGGTGCTCTCACCGAGAAGAACCAGCAAGAAACTCGGCGGTCACTCTTTTCAAAATTGAGTATAACAATAATGGCTTAATTAAGAACAAATTAAAAAATTTACAATATAATCTAGTGCGTAGCTGGTCGCAATTTAAAACCAAGCTTTCTTATCATCAATATAGTCCTCAACAGTATAATAAGCGTTATGAATCAGTGTCTTTTTAATTGCTATTTTGAACTTGTGTATAGGCAAGTCTAAAATAATTTAATATTTAAATAGCTAATCTAATTTGATTTTCGAAAACGGCTTCAACGATTCTCATGAAATTTTGTATGTAGAGGGTTTCAGGGCCGATAAATCAATCTCGCTAGGTTTTATTTAAATAATATCGTTTTATTACTGTTTTCAGGCATTGAAAAACTGCTCGCTCCGTGTACACGGACGTTTTGTTTTACTCTCATCAGTCATGGAGCCCATATATTCCCGTAATGTAATCGGTTCATAAAAAATCTTTTTGTTCACCAACATCTTTTCTCTTTTTAAATATTTTATGAATTACTATATCGGCTGCAGCTGCAATTTGCACGTCTCGCCTTGTCAGAACCATTTTTCTAAATACCATGCGTGGTTGTTTGTGTGCTCAGCTTGAGCATGTGTCATTCGGGACGCATGTATAAATGTACCGTCGTATGCTTCAGGTTAAGACAAACGTGACGAACTATTCGCAACGCACGCCTCGCGATGTCTGTACGCGACCTAACACGTACAAGGTATAATATTAATCTCATATTATGCATAAATGTTGTGTATTTGTATGGATGTGAGTGCATATGTGTTTGTGGTATCTAGATGTATGTGATATTGCTATTTGATTATTGTTAATTTATGAGATATATAAACTACTAGCGGCCTGCTCTGGCTTCGCGGGAGCTTAAAATATATAGTCTATGTCACTCAGTGAAAAAATTTACTAAAATCTATCCAGTAGTTTGTTTTATTCATTACCGCTCGTGACCCGCACACGTTAAATTTGGAGTAATACAATTCCCGTTTCCCTATAGCATGAAGATTCCCTGCTATAGGGCGAAGCCCGGCCTCCGACGCTTTATCTATAGGCACGCGGCGCGCTTCCACCATCTACTTCTGCATTTTAAATCTGTAATATCTCCGAAAATGTTCACTTAAATTACATGCTGTAAACGGCCATATTGATCTATATTAAATCAACTATTTATTTAAGGTAATTAATTGGATTAATGTATCGTTAAAAATTGCTACGGAAATAAGGCATTATATGTCGTAAAAAAAAATGTCAAAAATGCTATTGTGGGTTATCCATAAGAGATAGACATATCCCATCGCGGAGGTTTCTGTAGACCTTTTTAAGGTGTACAAATATTTAGTACATTTTTTTAGGGTTCAGCCTTCGTTCGCTATGTAAGCGGAAAATAATGTAATTATTTACAACATCACATTAGAAACATCAAAAATTACAGTATTTCCCTACTACATATTGAATGCTATTATACATATAAACCTTCCTCATTCATTACTCTTTTTAAAAAAAACACATCAAAATTGGTTGCGTACTTTTAAAGATTTCATATATAGGGATATATGGACATGGGGACAAACACAGAAAGCGACTTTGTTTTATACTATGTAGTGATTCTACTTTTAATTGTATTTTTTTCTTGGTTTAGTTTTTTATAGATTTTACGAGGTGAGATACTGTTGTTAAATAATATATTGCATACCTAATAACTCGATGCGTGCACACGACAAATTCTGGTTTTGAGTTCCACTGGTGGTAAGTGATATAGAATCTTGTTTGAAGCCAAATCCACTGCTGGCCCTTGGTAAGGAATCTGTAGAAGCACGATGTCAACTCGCCCTTTTGCATCACTAAAAATAGTACATACTTTTGAGATTAAAATATTCACTTTTTTGGATTTTGATAAACACCACCACAACTATTGTACTGTCAAGGTTATTGCCTAGTGATATCGTGCGAAAAAACCAAAAAAAACCACTAATAAACTAAAAACCCAACAAACAAAAACTAATAAACACAATTTCTTTGTTTTTATGTTACAATGTTTTTCTTTTTCTGTTATTTGTTTTGTTTCTTTTTAATTCTTTTAAAAATAGTAGTAGTGTTATTTGTTTATTATTGTGCAATAAAGAATATTCATTCATTCATTTATGTCTAATTGATATTTGCAATATATCATGCTTTTCAGTGAAGGAAAACATCGTGAGGAAACCTGCATATCTCTAGAAAATTGTGGGGATATGTGTAACCTACCAATCCGCATTGAAGCAGCGTGGTAGGTCTTAGCTCCAACCCTTCCCTTCAAAAACGGAGAGAAGAGGCCTATGCCCAACAGTAGAATTATAACAGGCTGTTATTAGGCTTATACGTAAGTTGTTTGTGGGTTTTGGTATAAGATTCTATAATAAAATTCCGCAATCAATTTTAGCTTTACCATTACAGCAGTTTAAAAACACTGTTCAAAAGAGGCTGATACAGAAAGCCTACTATAGATTGAAGATTACTTAGAAGATAAGAATGTGTGGATATAGCTCTTTGAACCTGTACAAGACAGTAATGTTAATGTAAATAGTATTAAGAATTATACTTTTAAAAGAGCAACCGCCGTTCTTGCTGGCTCTTCTTTTTTTTATGGTATAGGATGGCAAACGAGCATGCGGTTTATCTTAAAGTAATCACCGCCGCCCACGACCTCTCGCAGAGCGAGTGCGTTGCCGTCCTTTAAAAAAGTGGAAAACACGTTTTTTGAAGGTACTTATGTCGTACCGGTAGGAACAGCTTTCCGAACCAGCAGTAGAGTTGACGATTCAAAAGCACTTGTTTACAAGTTTATTTGAATATAGAATATTTTGAATTTGAAATTGAATATATCAAATACTCATGTTGTCGCCATTGACTTCCGCTTTGTATTTTTATAGCAACACAGTCATGAAACAAGAGTATCGCGCCCTTTTTTATTGAAATGTTGGCAACACTGTGCCGTTGTTGTTTCCGGTTCAGTCTTCCTATTGATAAAACGTTTCAGTTACAGTCAGTCTTTGTTCGTCATTAAAGTGAAGTGCATCTCGGAACGGGAATTGCGGTATTCCTATTATATCGTGTTATTGTATATAGTGTTAACACTCACAAGCTTCATGGCAAGAGACGACTTTTTCCAGATCATCAAAATGATAGTAATCGTATCCGGAAGTGCCAAGGACCTCGAACGGTAAATATCCAATGATTGGCGGAGCACGATGGTCCAGGAAGAGATACTTCCATTCCAAACTGTGACGGGATGTGAACTCGTTACATTTGGAGTCCACCAGCGATACGTCCCTGATCAGCTGTGGTGTGCACAGCTTACCGGTGCAAATGAAAACCAACCTGTAATATTTTATTTTTTCTTATATCTTATAAACTATTACAATATTCACTCCTTATACTACAATATCTATATAAGAACAGTTCTTCTTCTTCTTCTTCAACTGATGGACGTCCACTGCTGGACATAGGTCTCTTCATGGGATCTCCAGAACACACGACTTTGTGCCGCTTGTATCCAGCGGCCAATTGTATCCAACCAAGAATACAAGCTAGGATTAACGCCGTGTGGTATCCGGCTGAATAAAATAGTACCACCCTCATTTCTTAACGAGGTGTCGTACAAGGCGACTAAGGTAAGTTGACCAGGTGTGTAGTATCCGGCTGAGTAGAATAGACCACCCTAATTTCTTAACAAGGTGTCGTGAAATGCGATTAAGATAAGTCGACCCGCTATGTGGTGTACGGCTGAGTTGAATAGACCACCATCATTTCTTAATAGGGTGTCGTAAAAGATGTTGTCAAAGCTGACTAAAGCAAGTTGACGTCAGGCAGGCGGCCGATTGTAAAATACCTAGCCAAAACACAACATCATGTAACAACATGTTTAAAACATGCTGTGCCCCACTTAGATAATAAAGGCATAGGTAAGAATGATGAATTATGCATGTTACAGGGGGGGGGAGCTTTACAAAGGTGGGACGAGGCACAGGTGGAGTGGTTTCTTTTAAGAGAATCAGCGCCATATATGTTGATGGAAAAACAGACATCATCTCATCATCTCATCAGTATTGATGTTAAAAATAAAAAGGACTGGAAGACATTTTACCTAGAGTCGTGATCTTGGTAACCCTCGTCATCGCCGTCATTCAGATCTATGTCAGTACCTGGAAATATAGCAAAAGGTCACATGATTTTCATCCCTCCAATCCATCAATCAAATAAATCAAATCATATTTATATCATACATAAATCAATATATATCATATCATCATCATTCTCCTACCCTTATCCCACTCTAAGTGGGGTCGGCACAATATGTCTTCTTTTTCCATTCTCCTCTATCATTCGTCAACTCTGGTGCCACTCCTCTAACATGCATATCATTTTTCACACAATCCAACCATCCTTTTTTCGGCCTTCCTCTAGCCATACATCCATCCACATTCATATTTAAAACTCTTTTGGTCACATGATTTTCATCCCTCCTCATTACATGACCGTACCAACTTAGTCTCGCACTTCTCATCTTTTCTGTAATGGGCGCAACTTTCAGACTTCCCCTAACATACTCATTACGTATAATCATATATATCATATATCAATATCATTATAGTGAACACAGTAATGATAGATGTTATAAGAGTAATTATTTAACCAATATATTCTACCATTACAATATGGTGTACAATATTATGTAGTAATTATAATTTATCTATATTTTAAATTATATATTAAAAAAATAAATTATCTATTATAATTATATAACTTTTAAAACTATTAATTGATGGAAGTTTATAATATCATTGGGTACTTTCATGTTTGAAAATTAATCAAAAGGTGCGTACAGACATAGCGAGGCGTTGCGAATGGTTCGTCTCGCATGCCTCGAGCTGTGTGGTCGTGTGTGCTCACTGAGCATTCGCGTTATACGATCGTTGCGAACGCTGCGTCAGTGCGAGCTAGCGATTTGACTTGGAGTAGAAAAAATCGATTAATAAATAATCGATTTTATTTCCCTTTAAAAATAATCGATTTATATACATCGATTTTTTCGTATCAAAATAATTGATTAATAATAAGCGATTTTTTTATGACTATATGAAAAGTTGTCTTTTAAATATTAATAATTAATTACAATAAAGGCTTATTAAAGTGGACAACTACCAATAAATAATAACCAATGAGCTGTTTGTGTAATTCTATTAAAATGTGTAGTTTGTCTACATTGGTTTCATCCGACAGTGTATATGTAATCTTAAAAAACTAGAAAAAAGAGTGTAACGAGAAATGAATTTAAATAATCGATTTTTTTTATGAAAAAGTAATTGATTATTTAAAATCGATTATCTTGAAAAAATAATCGTTTATTATAAAAATCGATTATTTATTATATCTAGTGCGAGCTGTGCGCTCCGCGTAGACGGACGGTTTTGTTTGCGTCGCACGCTTATGAGTCATGGAGCCCATGTACTCCCATAATGAAATCGGTACATAAAAAATCTTTTTGTCCACCAGCGCCTTCTCTTTTTTTATTATTTTGTGAATTACTAGTAATATCTCGGTTTCCCTTTTCTTAAACCTTATTATAACGTATCCCTATTTTTTTAATGTAATATAGCCTATGCTCAGTAAAGGTGCAGCTTTCCAATGGTGAAAGAATCTATGAAATCGGTCCAATAGTTTTTGTGTGAAAACATTACAAACATACATACAAAATTTTCCTCTTTATAATATTAGTATAGACTATATAGGCCACAATTGTAATTTGCACGTCTTGCCTTGTCAGAGCCGTTTTTCTACTGACAAATACCATGCGTGGTTGTTTGTGTGCTCAACTTGAGCATGTGTCATTAGGGACGCATGTATAAATGTACCGTCGTATGCCTCAAGTGACTTTCGTGACAGATTCGCGACGCATGCCTCGTTATGTCTGTACACGGCTTAAGGTAAATTAAACACCTCAATGTAAATCAGATTGTAAATCTCATTCGTGAGATGAGGTCACTTTGAACCGGTGTTATCACGTCTAATGATAAGCAGTGACCACTTATATAACCCCTTGGGTTCACGACAAACTAACATTGTAACACTGTATTACATATCAACAATAACAAAATTTATCATAAAGCGCTGATTTAACTTATTTTAAATTTGTTCTTAAAACACCTAATACATATTTAAGTAATGGTACCTGAGTCACCGAGACATGTACGGTAATTTTTTTTTAATTATAATAAAATATAAAAAAAATATAAAAAGGCAAAAAAAAGTTAGACATAACAGGGGCGTGATCCCGGGTAATTATTTAGTCCGCCCGTTAGCCACTGAGCTATCACAACTTTACAAATGACAGCTAAAATATCATTTGCATTGTATTCTACATTTTAACATTTTTTCAATGCCCAAAAAACAGAGACAAAACGACTTTATTTTAAATGAAACCTAACTATATCGATTCAACAAGCCCCCCCCAAACCCTCTGCATACTGAATTACATGAAAATCGTTGGAACCGTTTCCGAAATTCAGATTATATATTGTTACAAATTAATACAATTTAAAATGAATAATGAAAAATAAACGAGCATTTAGGGAATCACGCCGGGCACCTTACAGTGCGCCAACACTTTTCACTACAAAATCCATTGACAGAATGATTCTACCACCAGTTCGGAACACTAATCCACTTGAGAAGGACTGGTAATAAACTCAGTGGTCGCTCCCATCACGAATATCGATTATTTGAGGTTAGATTCTAATGGCACGAAATACATAAGAGGTCACCTAAACACGTCTACCTCCTACGAATGCCGCACGCCAAAAGCGAGAATGACGTCAGCTCTTGCCTTATATAGGCCACAGATTAGAAATCTGGATTCCTGACAATATATACAATATAAATTCATTTAAATATTAAATATACTTACGGAAATGTCCTATGAACTGAACCTGTTCATATGTAACTTCATCTTGGGCGTCAAGAGTTCCTCTTCGCAAGAAGCAAGTAAAACTTATCGGGTTCTCTGTAATATCAAAAATTCATCATAAAACATTGAGAACTTCAAAATTTAGCCTTTATAAAACACCAGCAATCGCCCGCGTGGAAAGATTAAAACCACCATAGTACCATAATAGTCTTTTGATAACCATAAAAATGGTAAAAGTGGGTTAATCTTAAAATCTAGTCATATGCTGTCGCGGACTTTTATTTAGAACTTTTAGAGGGGAACAATTTTGTAATACATGATTTTTAAACAGCTTTTACCGTTTACTTAGTGCACGCAAGGAAAGGTATATAATTTTGTCGTTTTCGTATTATTTATATTGCTGCTCCTCTCTTATTCATCTTAGCGTGATGCTATATAGCCTTATATATCTATGTAACCTTCATTAATAAATGGACTATTTTACACTGAAAGAATTTTGCTATATAGCTATATAACCTTCCTCAATAAATGGACTATCTTACACTGAAGGAATTTTCCAAATCGGTCCGGTAGTTCCTGAGAATAGCGCGTTCAAACAATCAAACAAACTCTCCAGCTTTATATATTAATTAAGAATATTGTGAATTTGAATTTGAACCAACAGAGTCTACAACTTGCAGTCGGTATTAATCTTAACAATGGCACGTTAAAATTTATTACAAAAAAATGCAACAGATCCAAGACAATAAATTGAAATCAACAAACCTGATACTAAAAATCTATTTTTTGGGTCCCACAAAAAAAATTCGCTTGCTGTGGTGCTTAATGCGTAAATATTGTCGCAATGAAAGAATGTATGTCTAATGTATATTTTTTAATGTTTTTCAAATTTTGCCTATTATCTCCATAATATTAGAAGGCGTCGTAAAAGGCGACTAAGGTAAATTGACTCGCCGTGTGGTATCCGATTGAGTAGAATAGACCACCCACATTTCTTACCAACGTTTTGTAAAATTCGACTAAGGTAAGTTGACTGGCCGTGTGGTATCCGGATGAATAGAATAGACCACCCTCTTTCTCACCGAGGCGTTCTAAAGGGCGACTAAATTTGACGTCAGGCAGGCGGCCGGTCGTAAAATACGTAGACAAATCATGTGACAACATATTAAAATATGTTGTGCAAACCCCACTTAGAGCAATGGATGGCAATTCATAGGTACCCTATCCCCACCACCAGAAGCGTGGTGAACCAAACAGGTTGTTTTGTGTGATATAACGCCCGACGCGGACTGGCGGCGGTACCCATAAAGGGTATTTTCCTGTCTAAAAAAAAAGACCCCACTTAGAGTGGGATATGGGAAGGAGGATGATGATTTCATAATAATAAACTTAGGTCTCAAGGTGTTGATATGGCGACCCCGCACCGGAAAACGTAGTGTCGGTAGACCCACTACTAGATGGACTGACGATCTCAAAAAGGTTACGGGGAGTCGATGGTTAAAGCTTCACAAGATCGTGTAGAGATCCCACACGTATAACCACAGTTATGTAATACACACACAGCGTCTTCGCCGGCAAAGACGAGGTCCCAGATATCTGACGTCGGTTGGTCGTGGCTTCTTGCCACCCTTCCGTCGTCGTATTGACTAATCAAAGTCATCATCATAACATCAGCCCTCCACTACACGTCGCCCTAAGTCCGGCCTCACAGGAGGCACCCTTAGGACGACGTTCCCCATAGCTAGTAGAGCTTCTGCGCTCTACTCTCCGCATTTCGCAACCTCGGCGAAGCTTCTGCGCTTGCCCGTCCCACACGGTGACGCTATAAAAGCCGTTAGGGCTAACAGCATAGTCAATTCGAAAAATAAATAGAGATCCCATTAAGAAACCCATGTGGACGAACACCCCCCACCCCGGTCACGCTCAGCAAGACCCCTCGACCCCCCGTTTACGAACGTATTTTATGAAAGGCCCCTAATCAACATAAAAAGAAAACGTTTACCTTTTATTGAATCAAATTAATTAAAATCAAAGTACATTCGCCGGCCTTGGCTATTTCAATAATATTATTGCAAAGGTACAAAAGTATTATAAATAAATTCAACCGAAACTCCCCCAGCATAATTAGGAAGCGCTTTTATAATCTTTTCAATAACATTCTTTGATATCGATACCAAATTATAAATCACGTTTTTGCTTATATAAGTACATTTTTATTGGCCTCATAACATTTCAAAATGGTTGTAACAAATCTTATCTAAAATATAAGCTTATATCGCTCATGGCTGCAATAGTGGCACAAATCAAAAATACGTACTATTCAGCAGCAATACCGGCAGAAATTTTTTTAAACATTTTCCTTAGCAATGAAAACTTAAGAAGGTTTACGGTGGTATGTGCCGCCTGATGAGACAATTTTGTTTGAGAAACCGGTGGCACGCGCCGCCTGATGAGACAATTTTGTTTGAGAAACCGGTGGCACGCGCCGCCTGATGAGACAATTTTGTTTGAGAAACCGGTGGCACTCGCGGCCTGATGAGACAATTTTATTTGAGAAACCGGTGGCACGCGCCGCCTGATGAGACAATTTTGTTTGAGAAACCGGTGGCACGCGCCGCCTGATGAGACAATTTTGTTTGAGAAACCGGTGGCACGCGCCGCCTGATGAGACAATTTTGTTTGAGAAACCGGTGGCACTCGCCGCCTGATGAGACAATTTTGTTTGAGCCACCTGTGGCACGCGTCGCCTGATGAGACAATTTTGTTTTAGAAACCAGTGGCACGCGCCGCCTGATGAGACAATTTTGTTTGAGAAACCAGTGGCACGCGCCGCCTGATGAGACAATTTTGTTTGAGAAACCGGTGGCACGCGCCGCCTGATGAGACAATTTTGTTTGAGAAACCGGTGGCACGCGCCGCCTGATGAGACAATTTTGTTTGAGAAACCGGTGGCACGCGCCGCCTGATGAGACAATTTTGTTTGAGCCACCTATGGTACGCGCCGCCTGATGAGTTAATTTTGTTTGAGCCACCGGTGGTAAGCGTCAGCGTGGACGTGTTAAACTTATTTATCTCAAAACATGATTTTTTTAATTGTCCAACAATTGAAACCCATGAGCGACATGGAATCTTTTATCAAGATAGATTATTTGTTGGCAAAGATTGTACTTGAGATACTGTGCTCTGCAACATTTTTAATTATTCGCCAAAGCAGTTATGTGATTCTTATAAGATAGGCAAAAATAGGCAACATAAAAACTAAATAAAATACACAAAAATATTAAAATCAGCATAGCATTTTGCGATATACAATTTTTCGCACAATTAACAATTATTTATGCAATATCTTATTTCATAGTGATTTATTTAACATTTTCGTTATTCGCGAGGGCTATTTGACTTTCAAAAGTAATAATACATTTATTTTGCTCTTTTGTTATGCAATGCGGAATATAAATAGTTACACATACAAAATTCTCTAGAGATATGCAGGTTTCCTCACGATGTTTTCAATGAAAAGCGAAAATATGATATATTGCAATTATCAATTAGACACATAAGTTTTAATATTAAATTAATCGGTCCCCGGGGTTTGAACCCGTGATACTCTTGAGAAAGTAGTATCTTAGCGCTGGACAATGCACAACTTTGGAAACGTACTAATCTATATTTTTACATATTATAAAACAAAGTACCTAAAAGTTTTATGTCTGTATGTGGTCGATTTTCTCAAAATCTACAAAATTATCTACAAAAAATACACACAGTTCAGAATAAGAGCCCCTCATACGATAAAATAACACGTGAGTATAGCCGGTTTCTATACATTAATTATGACTACCACTCACGATAGTTTAAATTCAAAAAATCTACAAATATTATGTTTAGTTTTTACTAAAAGATAATGCAGTTCTCTAGAAAGGTTTAGGTTAATGGCACAATATGGTTTTATGAAAATTTAAAAACATATTCATCACACTGTCATCGACGCGGGCAAATCCACAGGCACAACTAGTGCAAAAGCAAACATAAGAGCTAAATAAAATTATTTTAACATAGTTTGAATAATAAAACAAACCTGTATCACCGCCTTGGCCAAGCTGAACAGCGGCTTCTGGATTTTGAAGTAACCCATACAACTTAGGATGGTCATCTTCATAAGCGATGTCAAATATGGTTTTATGCATTAAATCAAGCTGAAAATATAAATTAGGCAATTAATTTATAGAATTAGGCGTTACTTTGCGGAGGTCCATAATACAAATGTAATGAGAATATTATTTTGCTATAATCCGCGATAAAAGAAAATATATGTAATGCTAAATGTAGAGTGTACTATTCGTTCTTATACCTGATACATGCAGAATTTGTAAGAACTCATGCACTACCCGACAACGATAACACAACAACACGACAAAATCGCAAAGCTTTGCGGGGCGAAACAATTGTTGAGATTGTGGTGGTGAATGTGTGCAGTGATTGTGTATTGTTGCGTTATCGGTGTCGGGTAGTGCATGAGTTATTACAAATTCTGCATGTATCAGGTATAAGAACGAATAGTACACTCTACATTTAGCATTACATATATTTTCTTTTATCGCGGATTATAACAAAATAATATTCTCATTACTTTTAAATTAGGCAATTATTCATTGTGAAATACAAAGAGGTACCAGGGAAGTTAAATCTGCACATATTCATAGTATTAACCTTATAAATAATAACCTCATAAATCTATATAGGGTGGTAAATAAATATAATTGATAGATCTGGCTTTATCAGTATCACCGTGTGGTATCCGGCTGAGTAGAATAAACCACCCTCATTTCTTACCGAGATGTCGTAAAATGTGATCAAGGTAAGTGTACTCCTCGTGTGGTGTCCGGCAGAATAGGATAGGTCACCCTCATTTCTAACCGAGATGTCATAAAAAGCGACCAAAGTAAGAGTACCCGTCGTGTGGTATCCGGTTTAGTAGAATAGACCACCCTCTATCTTACCGAGATGTCGTAAAATTGGACTAACGTAAGTTGACGTCAGGCAGGCGGCCGGTCGTAAAAACGCAGCCAAATCATGTGACAGCATGATTTTAACATGTATACCGACCCCACTTATAGTGGGATAAGGGCAGGAGGATGATGTGACATCATATTTCGTAGGCTTACTAAAACTTTTATTACGTTATGTACATGAAAGTTTAATTACCGAATTATGGCCAAGTAAAGATAAGATACTCTCAGTGACGTAATAAATACGTCCATTCCCCGAAAACACCATCACAAAGCCCTCCAAAGCTTCCAGTATCAAGTAAGTAAATTCTTCATTAGACAGAAAAGATGGCTTCCAATCCTCTTGTACATCGTGAGCTTTTGAGCGAGCTGTTATTTCTGAAACCATAAAAATATTTTAGAGTATAAGTTAAAACTGTGATGGCCTAGCGGTGCGACCGTGTGAATCTCTAGAGACGATCATGGGTTCAAACCCGGGCAGACACCAATGAGTTTTTCTATTAAAACTTATGTGTCTAATTGATAATTGCAATTTATCACACGCTTTTCGGTTAAGGAAAACATCGTGAGGAAACCTGCATATCTCTAGAGAATTCTGGAGATATGAGTAACCTACCAATCCGCATTGGAGCAGCGTGGTAGGTCTTAGCTCCAACCCTTCTCTCCAAAAATGGAGAGAGAGGAGGCCTATGCCCAGCAGTGGGATAGTAACAGGCCGTTACTTACTATAAGTTAAAACTAAAAAATGCCGTGTTATGAATTAATAGAATATACCACCCTCTTTCTTACAGAGGCGTCGTAAAAGACGAATAAGATTAGTTGACCGCGTCATATTCGGCTCAGATGAATAGACCACCCCCTTTATTACACAGGCGTCGTAAAAGGCGACGAAAACATCAAAATTTAAAGCTTTCCTTCCGTGCTCTAATTAAACGGTGAAAGTTATTCAAAAATCATGTATTACAAAATTGTTCCCTACTAAAAGTACTAAATAAATGTCCGCGACAGCATACCTCTAGTTTTAAAGGTTTACCCACTTTAACCATTTTTAAGGTTATCAAAAGATCAGCCGGAAAGCGCAATATTGGTAGACTCCCTACTAGATAAACTGACGACCTCAAAAAGGTGGCGGGGAGCCGCTGAGTCCTTGCGGCACAAGATCGTGTGCTGTGGAGATCCCATGAAGAGACCTATGTCCAGCAGTGGACGACCATCAGTTAAAGAAGAAGAAGCAGTAAGTAAAGTAACGGCCTGTTACTATCCCACTGCTGGGCATAGGCCTCTTCTCTCCGTTTTTGGAGAGAATGATTGGAGCTGAGACCTACCACGCTGCTCCAATGCGGATTGGTAGATTACACATATCACCAGAATTCTCTAGAGATATGCAGGTTTCCTCACGATGTTTTCCTTCACCGAAAAGCGTGTGATAAATTGCAATTATCAATTAGACACATAAGTTTTACTAGAAAACTCAGTGGTGCCTGCCCCGGGTTAGAACCCTAGACCACCTCGAAAGAGGCGCACGGTGTTACCGCTGGGCTACCACAGCTTGAAGAAGAAGCAGATGGTTATCAAAAGACTATATTACGGTTTTAATCATTCCACGCGGGCGGAGCCGCTGGCGATAAAATAATATTACCATTGTGATTCCTCAGGAATGCTATTGTGGATTTGAGTATGCTTGATTTATCCATTTTTCTGTTATTCGACAATATCATTGTGCCAAGCTCGTGGACCAGCATGTTGAACTGGTCCCGCCTTTTCTTCTCGCTTAGGTTACGGGTCCTCCTAGAACATTGATAATGTATAAACGTTTAAAAAATATGTATAATTTAAGGAATGTATTAGTGTATCATTATTCTATTAGAATGTACAGTGCTAACTCTATATAACGACCCTCAAGGGACTGTGCATATTTTGACGCTATAGAGAGTTAAATGGAGAGAAGGAAAAATTGTATTATAAAAAAAAAATTTTAGACTAGTGTTAGTAATTACATTAAAAACAATTCTTATTCGATCGCTATTGCGTATAGTCTATTATTATTGTGTGACGTCTTTTGCTGCACTAGTAATTTAGTTGTATTTTTTTAATATTTTATTCATACCTTGCGATATTGAGGCATCTTGGTGACTAAGAAAGTACTTTTCCATTGCAATCCCAATTTGTAAATAAAAGCACGGATTTCTTAGAAAGTTCGGTATGTGCTATGCCGACAGTCGAGTTTATTACGGGCTAGGATAATAAAGCGACAAAAGAACGTACACAGCTGCGCAATTTTTACTAATTTTGGCTTAACTTAAAAAATACTTTACGAGTATTTTATTAAATTGCGGTCGTTATTGTTAGTGGCTGCAATGCTATATAGAGTGTATCATTGTAATTTATATTTGTTTTTTTTTCTAGTTGTGCAATAAAGTATTTTTATTATTATTGATCATTAGGTGAGGTAACATACACAAGTTATGCTATATTTCACACTTTAAGATTAGTACATAGCCGTACCCGGCTGAGTAAAATAGACCACCCTCATTTCTTAAACGAGTTGTCGTTAAAGGCGACTAAGGTAAGTCGACCCGCCGTGTGGTATCCGGTTTACTAGAAAAGATCACCCTCGTTCTTACCGAAGTATCGCAACAAATAATAGGACAAGAAATTTCTGGGCTCGAATCTGCTTTCCGATATAGAGATAGCCCGATTTTATATCTAAGCTATTATAATATTTTACATCCCAACAAAAATAACCCTAGTATACTAATGATATTGCAGTCGTTTTCCATTACCTGAAAACACAGATCAATTTGCTCTAACTCAAGTTGTTCCCAAAAACTGAGACGGAGACCCTTATCGCAGATGTGAAGAATATTAAAGAATATTAATAGATAACAATGGCCAACTAATTAACGAGCAAGTAAATGTATCCAAAAAGCTGTGATGGCCTAGCGGTGCGACCGTGTGAATCTCTAGAGACGATCATGGGTTCAAACCCGGGCAGACACCAATGAGTTTTTCTATTAAAACTTATGTGTCTAATGGATAATTACAATTTATCACACGCTTTTCGGTGAAGGAAAACATCGTGAGGAAACCTGCATATCTCTAGAGAATCCTAGGGATATGTGTAACCTACCAATCCGCATTGGAGCAGCGTGGTAGGTCTTAGCTCCAACCCTTCTCTCCAAAAAATAGAGAGAGGAGGCCTATGCCCAGCAGTGGGATAGTAACAGGCCGTTACTTACTTACTTAAATGTATCCAATTCCTGTTTGCTACACGTGTTTGGAGTGAAAATAAATGGTGGGGGTTGATAAGACTGTTTGAATTGGTGCGTCGCATAACGTTTCTATCGTGGAGCCTATTCACCTGATGATGTTTCGGAGCAAAACAATCGTAGATATTGTGGTAGTGAGTGTGTAGTACTTGTGAGAATTATTGATTTTGGCGTTATGTGATACGTGTAGTGACTTGTCTTGTAAGGTATGTGAATGTTGCCTGCTTCATACACCTAGCATTACATAGATTCTGTGACAAACGAGAATTACAGCAAAATAATTCTATTGTAACTTCTGCATTATGGGATTCCGCAAAGTAACGCCTCCTTCTATAAATTGTTAAACACAATTTACATTAAAGGGTAATATACTATTAACCTAAACTTTCCGGAAGAATTGCACTACTTTGAATAAAAACCATACAATTCGCGTTCAGTTACATTTTGAGAAAAACGATCACATACCGACACACAGCTTTTGAGGACTTTGTTTTATAATTAGTACTATAAATCGCCAGCGGCTCCGCCCGCGTGGAAAGATTAAAACCGTTATATAGTATTCTGGTTAACTTTAAAAGCTAGACATATGCTGTCGCGGACTTTTATTTAGAACTTTTAGAGGGGAACAATTTTGTAATACATGATTTTTTTAATAACTATTACCGTTTACCAAGCGCACGCAAGGAAAGCTTTAAATTATGCCGTTTTCGTACTATTTTTTATTGCTGCTCCTCTCCTATTCATCTTATCGTGATATTATAATATAACCTATAGCCTCCCTCGTTAAATAGACTATCTTAGGAGTACACTGAAGTAATTTTTCAAACCGGTTCAGTAGTTCTTGAGATTAGCGCGTTCAAACAATCAATCAAACTCTTTATCTTTATATTTTAGTATAAATTAGATTTTTGATATTGGTAATGGGTGATTGTAAAATATTTCATAAATGATAATAAGAATATCTTAATTTTACGTTTCAATAATAACACCAACAGCGGGAAATTATTTTAATATACTATTGGCAACACTGAATAACTACTGAACATAAAGAAATTCAGAAATAAAAACATCAATTACCACCACATAAAGTAATTTTTGAACTATAAAATTACCTTTGGAGTAAAGAATAAGGAGCCCTACGAGCCCTACATCTGAAAAAAAGGACACGATGGATTTATTACCATATATATTCATCATGAATGTTTTGAAATTATTAAGTACTTAATATTCAATATTCATATTAAAGAATCTATAAACGTAAATGCATAATTTCATTAAATTTAATGAATTTGAATTTTATATTTTTTAAAAGCTTTTATTCAACTTGCAGTGTATGTATGTGAAGGTGGAATCTTGGAAGTTAAATTTGACCCACTTCCCGGTGTCCGATTGAGATTAAATTTTACATACTGGTCCAGTCCCAATGACAATGCATGTTTATGATAAGTATGACCTGATGCTGCCAGGATTGGCTCCAGACGAGAGAACTCCTCAACGGTAAACAGTAAGGAAATCAAATTTTAAGTTAAAAGCTTTTTTAAAAGATCCTTTAACTTGACTTGTTATTATACTATTTAAAAACTGTTCTCTTTTTTTACTTCACATTTTATCGAATGAATAAATATTTTTATTAATTTGTAAAGTATTTTCTTGTTATTGTTTAAAAAGTATGATATGACTCAAATATTTTGCATTTCAATACTTCATTAATTATTGAAAGTGGGGCAAGTCATTTACTTATAATAAAACCTATTAATTTTTTGAGCCAGCACTCTAAACACTATTGAATTATATACTTACATTATACCTTACATAATACCACAAAATATAAAAAATATGTCTATTAACATTATTCAATTTAAAATTTATTGTAACTCAAAACCTTAAATATTTCGAAAAACAAAAAAAGACTTGCCCCACTTCTAAAACAAACGGGTGTTTGTTTTGTTGGGCAAGAAGTGAAGGAAAGCGGGGTCGCTTTCCGTCACGAACGAAGTTGAGGGTATTTCAACACTGAAGTCGTTAAGGTACACAAAAAGCCGAAAAAATTAAGACTCCACTCATACTATAAATGATCGCTTTTACGTGTATCCCGTTAGAACATAAAAAGTTGGGCTTTCAAAAAAAATAACGACTTTAATGAGCAAAACACTATCACCAACCGAATATCCACAAAAAAAATGTCTACACAACACAAAAACATTATTAAAAAACACATACGTATTTGCTCGCTGAACAGGGTTTTCACCACTACCAGATAGATCCCCGTCACAAGCCTTCCGTTGCATTTTGCTAGTAACTTTGATCCCGTCGCACAGGATATTGCACAACCTTCCCCAACGTTAACGAAAAGCTTCTAAACTTACTCGTGTTCGCAATTTACTCCCCCGTATCTCTCCCCTCGTCCCGCCCGGTGTTGCGAAATTCATTCGCCAATTTAAAATGTAGTGAACAACAACTTAATTGATCCTTGACGATCCAAAATCAACCAGCAAAAAGTTACTTGAATAAATATTAGTAGCTGAGTGATCGAGCCTTATTCAGTAATGTTTTAGGAGATATAAAACAATGCAATAAAAAATGAAAGTAAGGGCTGGAATTAACTAGATCCCGAGTATTTGCACTTCTCTAATCCGCCTGTTCCCCACTGATCTATGACAACTTTACAAACGACAACACAATTAACCTTTGCATCCTATTCTATATTTAAGCATTTTTTCAGCGCCTAAAAACGGGGATATAAAAACATTTTTTTAAATAAAACCTAGTGTCCCATATATTTATTATTATTATATTATTTTTTTAAATATGCAAAATATGCAACAAAAAAAGATTTAATTATCTGGAATAGAGCCTGGTATTTTGAATGCGAGACCACCCGTTACCCAAATGAGCTATCGTGATTTAAAAATTGGCAGCGTGAAGTTTGCTTTGTCATAAAACTAGCATTTTTTCCGTGCCCGAAAACAAGGATAAAAGTACATTTTCTTAAATAAAACCTAGCTAGATCGATTTAAAAACCCCTTAAATGCTGAAATTGACGAAAATCATTGGGGCCGGTTCGAAAATGCAGAAACAAATATATTTCGGGCCGATAAATCGATTTACATAGATTTAATTTTTGAAAAAGTCTTCTTATCCCTGTTCTCAGGCACTGAACAGTTGTAACAAAATATTAGATATATAATTAGTTTCGCTGTCAATTACAAAGTTGTGATAGCGCAGTGGGAAAGGCGGACTTAAGGAGTGAAAATACCTAGGATCAAGTCCCAGATATCACCAGCCCTTTCTTTCTTTTTTTATTGCAGTTTTACTCAGTTATTTTTAAAAGATAAAACTTACTGAGTAAGGGTCAGTTACCCAGGTACTATCTTTAATATTTAAATGTATAACATATATTTAAATGTCGATCCTCGATATTTTCATTTCTCGCGACCACCCGTTCCACGAATAAGTTACGCTGACATAACAGTTAATGGCAAAATTTCGATTCAGTATAAATTTTAGTATTTTTTTAATGCCCAAAAAACAGGGATAAAACGAAATTTTTTTATATAAAACCTAGCTAGATCGATTTTTCTCCCCCAAAACCCCCCACATGCTGAATTTCAGGAAAATCGTTGGAGCCGTATCCAAGATTCCGAAAATATTTATATACAAGATTAACTCATTTAAATATTAAAAATATGTATCTTTTTGTTTCCTTTTTATCTATTTATTAGAATGATATTTTAGCTGTCAATTATAAAGAAAGTGGCTCAGCAGATAATAGACGGACTAAAGAAGTGATAATACACCGGATCAAGATTTTTTTTCCATGTTTCATCTCTTTATATCGTTTTAAAAGTTACTAAGCAAGGCTCGTTAATTTAAACCTATAACGTCATCATCAAATTCAAATTCAAAATATTCTTTATTCAAATAAACTTGTAAACAAGTGCTTTTGGATCGTCAACTCTACTGCTGGTTCGGAAAGCTGTTCCTACCGAGAAGAGCCAGCAAGAAACTCGGCGGTTGCTCTTTTTAAAAATATAATTCTTAATACTATTTACATTAGGTCGTTACTGTCTTCTACAGGTTCAAAGAGAGCTATATCCACACATTCTTATCTTCTAAGTAATCTTCATGAGTATAGTAGTAGGCTTTCTGTATCAGCCTCTTTTTAACAGTGTTTTTAAACTGCTGTAATAGCAAAGCTGAAATTGTTTGCGGAATTTAATTATAGAATCTAATACCAAAACCCACAAACGACTTACGTACTTTTGCAAGGCGCAAAGCAGGAGCCGCAAGCTTATGTCGGTTCCTGCTTTTTCTCTACAGTATACATGACCTATCGTTTTATAATTCTTTATATTTTTATGTACATAAATTAAATTGCTTAAAATATATCATCTTCATCATTTATAACATCCAACCTTCGACATAAACCCAGGTCTGAATAAGATTTAACCTACAATCGTACAATAAACGTAATTACGTTTCCACGTGAAATCACGATACGAAAATAATGATCAATAATGAGCCACAAGATATTTATAACTGTTCTCAATATTCAGTGGAAAGTTTTTATCGCAAAATTTGGAAAGGTCATATGTAGGTGTTTTGCAAATTTTGAACTTTGAGCTTTATCATTCCAGACGCCGGCCACGTGTCTATTATAACAAGTTCCATAATGGCGCCAATCAATCGCAGCCAATTATGTATGTAAACATCGAATATTATCTCTTAAAGTATCGCTTTGTGGTATCCGGCTGAGTAGAATAGTACCACCTTCATTTCTTACCGAGGTGTCGTAAAAGGCGACTAAGGTAAGTCGACCCGCCGTGTGGTATCCGGCTGAGTAGAATAGACCACCCTCATTTCTTACCTAGGTGTCGTAAAAGGCGACTAAGGTAACTTACCTTAGTCGCCTTAGACCGATCGTGTGGTATCCGGTTAAGTAAAATAGACCACCCTCATTTCTAACCGAGGTGTGGTAAAATACGACTAAGGTAAGTCAACCCGCCTTGTGGTATACGGTTAAGTAAAATAGACCACCCTCATATCTAACCCGAGGTGTGGTAAAATACGACTAAGGTAAGTCAACTCGCCTTGTGGTATCCGGCTGAGTAGAATAGAACACCCTTATTTCTTACCGAGGTGTCGTAAAAGGTAGGGTAAGTTGATATCAGGAAGGCGGCCGTTCGTAAAATACAAAACCAAATCATGTGACAACATGTTTGTAACATGTTGTGCCGACCCCACATAGAGAGGGATAAGGACAGGAGAGTGATGAGAATGATGTTTGGACTTATCATTTGTATGTTTAATTTAAACAATTAATCTTTGCAATCTTTTGCTCCTATCAGAAATTAAACATATGATTAAAGTCATACTAAGGAAATCAATTAATTGGTTTAATACATAATAAACAAATTTTTTAACCATAACATTTCAAGAAACCTTGTTATTTCATTTGTTGTTGTAAATGAAAAATGAAGGAGCTGTGGTAGCCCAGCGGTAAAACCGTGCGACTCTTTCGAGGAGGTCACGGGTTCAAACCCAGGCAGACACCAATGAGTTTTCCTGTTAAAATTTATGTGTCTCATTGATAATTGCAATTTACCACACGCAGCAGCAGTGGGATAATAACAGGCCGCTACGTACATCCATATGTACCTATACTCCTGATGATGTCTGTGATTGTAGAGGTTGTGGTAGTGAGTGTGTGTAGTGCTTCGAGTGTTGGTGTTGGCGGCTTCTTGTGATACGTGTGGTGGCTTGTCTTGCATGTATGGGGTATGTGATTGTTGCCTGCTTCATACACTTAGCATTGCATGTATCCTCCAAATGTAGATTACAGGAAAATAATTTTATTGTAACTTCTGTACTATGGAGTTCCGCAAAGTAATGCCTGCTTCTATAAAATATTATTTCAGCTAAGAAAAACCTTCTCACAATAGTTAAGTAGAAGGTTGAACTATTCAAAATATAATTTAACATACCCAAGTCGCTGTATGAAATTGTGAACAATTAAAATTCCATCAAATTTTTATAATCCTTCATAAAATTGTAAACTTGTTGTTCAAATGTCTTTTGATAGTCACATAAAACTCACATAATTCAAATTCAAATACTCAAATTGATTATTTTATATTAATTCTATACTATAATTATATTAATATATACTATACTAATATTTTAATTTTTCTTTCTCTTTTCTAAATATATGTATAAGAAGAAATAAATAAATAAACTTACTTACTCACTTTTTACTTAAGTTTTATCTATATACTTCACCTATACACATACAATAATATACATATTAATCTTCTCTCAAAGAGAAGCAATTTCTATTTGAATAATGTATTAGCTTGAGCTATATAGCATTATTAATACGTTATATTTGCTATAGATATATAGCTACATTTTTTTATCAACAAGAATACTAATTTTCAGACAAAAATCTTATATGTCGTCTTAAGATATAATCGACAGATATATTTCATTAAAATATAATTATTATCCTAAATATCATAGTAAAATAATATTAATATTACTTTTGTATTATCCTACCTTTTAGAGTCATCTTTGTCTTCTCCATCTTCGTCCATGGTAAGTTCGTGTACTGTTTGCTCTTTTTCTATTAGATGAAATCAATCAGCAAAGCTTCGGTTAATCAGAGCACTCAATGTAAAGATTCGCCGAATATAATTCGATCTCTACGTCTCTACAATCACCAATACGTTAAAATAGATTTGCATTTTATCAATTTTTGTTCAAGTAATACTCTGAAGTCGGCCCATGACTATTATGCAAATTTGTTCTCTATTGCTCAGGTCATCAATAATCTATACACTGTCCATTATATTAACCATCTTTTGACAGATTGACGATAGTGATGTCCTAAAGATTCTCGTATGCGATACCATTCCGATTATAGTACCTACTATCATTAATCGAATTACGTACCTAAGTAATTCGATTAATGATAACCTACGTAAACTAGATTACTACTTGAGAAAAGAAATTCCAACTTTGAGAAAACTTATTGTTTCTTTGAAAAGAAGTGGTCTATTTCATGGTGAAAAATCTTCTTTGGTCAAAGTTTTGAACACAATTGGCTTTTCATATAAAAAGTTAAATAAAAGAAAATTATTAATGGAACGCACAGATATAGCTATAGCACGTTGTGATTTTTTAAGAGAGGCAAAGAAAATACAAGATTGGGCAAATATTGTTTTCACGGATGAAACATGGCTCAACGCTAACCACACACTATCTCGTTTCTGGACTGATGATACTGCTGATTCCACTTCCTCAGTACCAATGGGAAAAGGTGAGCGCCTAATCATTTGCCATGCAGGTACAGCAAAAGGATTTGTACAAGACGCACTGTTGGCATTTAAATCGAAGAAATCAAATGACTACCACGAAGAGATGAATGCAAATGTGTATGAAGAGTGGTTCAAAAAAATGCTCATTTCATTGGAAGAACCATCAATAATTTTTATTGATAATGCGCCCTACCACTCCCGTCAAATTGACAAAATGCCAACACAGGCTAATAAAAAGCATGAAATAATTAATTGGCTTCGGGACAATGGAGAAAATGTGGACGACTCAATGTTAAAAGTTGAATTAATAAAAATATTAAAAACCAAAAAGAGAGCAAAACGCTATGTAATCAATGAAATGGCAGCAGAATATGGCCATACTGTTCTTCGGATTCCTCCATACCACTGCCAGTACAACGCAATAGAACTTATATGGGCACAAGTAAAAGGGCATGCTGCGAGATGCAATACAAGCCCCCCATTCACAGCGAATAAAATGTTGCAATTGCTAAAAAATGCTTGCACCCACGTAACGGCCGAGAACTGGGCAAGTGTGGTGGAAAGAACTAAAAGAGTAATATTCTCTGATTGGGAACGTGATATTGCGTTTGATAATATATTATCTACACAAGAGCTAATAATAACTGCTACTGAAGACTCCTCATCGGAGGAGTCTAGTGTTGATTATCATTCCGACGACTCGTGCTAATAAAATAAATTAAAATATCCTGATTGTTTTATTTGTATTCATGTATTAACTAAGAAGAAAGTAAAACTTTATATAATGTTATTAAATGTCTTTTAATACTCGTAACATCGATTTCTACCGATTATTTTTAATCTGTGGCATAATCGTAGTAACCCATTATATGTGACATCACTAAGTGGGCGGTACCCATCCATAAAGTACAAATATTATTTGTATGATATTTGTACGTAAGCAATACAAAACTTAATGAGCGTGAGCTGTCAAAAGACTGATAATATGATGGACACAGTATAGCACTGTGAAATTATATACAATCTACTCTATGATGTGAAGTTTTCAATATTTGACTTGAACGTGATTACGTTTATTGCATTGCATTATATAGAACACTGCCATGTAACAGTTATATACTTATAATTTCAAAATGCAATTGTATTACCTAGATATATAAAATTAAATCAAACTACACGCTCTACGTTTACGTTACTACGCGTATCCACAATTTTTCATAATATACATAATTCTATTACAACCAACATGTAAACTAAAGCCCATAGACTAATAAAGTTATATTCATAGATATGGTTATATTTCTTGGCAATAAACCATAGGCTAACTGATGTTCAGAGATTGAAATGTAATGTATAAGTATTGTACAATATTTAAGCAATTACAGTACATTAGCTGATAGACTTCACGAGAAAATCGAAAAACGATGCAACACCTAAGCAAGCATAGTTATATACTAATTGGATAAACAACCACCCTTAATTTTGCCTCCAAACATGTGTAACAAGCATGAACTAGAAACATTTATTTGATCATTAATGTGAGTGGCATTGTTATTTTAAATGATCTTAAGCCACCATCAAGTTTGATGAGTTAGCTTAATGTTAATCAGTGCGCATTTGCTTAAGTGTGGCTTTATCGAGCAGATTCCTAGGCTAGATATTCATAGGGGATATCTGAAACGAAGAAAATTTCATTGCATAATATTAAGTTTAGTTAATACATTCATCTTTTGCACTCATAGTACACATATATACCACTCATTCATTTTTTAAGATTTCACTAATTGTCAGTGTTGTTAGTCATCATTTTGTTAAAATAATCAACATCAACTCTTTCATTCTGCCAGGTTAACCAGTTTGTTAGAATACCGACAAAATACCATAGATGATTAATGCCCTGCAAAATAATTTTGTATGAAGAAGTTTCTCATCAAAAATGTTAACTCTCGCACTAAACGAAATGGCAAAATATTCCAAACATATTGGATACCTTATTATTAACAATCATATCTTTAATGATTTGTTTTATTAAGTTGATCTACAATTTTTTGTCTTTGGAGATTACTTTGTTTACGATCGTAATTATTCAGCTTTTTTGAATCTGGCTTTTAACATGATATTGCCATACTTCATAATTTTTGTTAATATAAGGGTATATTCAAGTGACAATAAAATAATAAAAGGAGATTTAATAAATTTCATTAGTATTTAAATTACTTCCGTAATAACTAAAATTGTCTTCAAAATATTTTCCAATTTTAAATAAGATCCATATCAAATAAGAAAGTGATAAAAACAAGACAACGCATTAAAACCTAAATATAAAACGATAACGAGATCAAACTATTCATCAACATCGTTTAATTTGGTTTGATTTCGATCTCATATTTGTGATAGGCTATATTTATTATATATGGTTTGATAAACATCAATCGTAATTTGAACCGGCATAAGGGGATGTCATTGGTATTATCATAATTTCCTTCTGGCAACACGCTTTCTATCAATCATTTTATTTCAATTTCAATTCAACGGCACAGCGAAGCACGTTGCACGTGGCGTAAAGTGTCTCGCGTTCTTGAATTTATTTATAGTTGTTGTTTATATTACTTTGGCGCCTTTTTAAATAATCTCTGAAAATAATGTGGCAGGCGCCATCTACTCATGGCGAGTCTTCAACTTCCACGAGTGAGGTAAGTGCTTCCAAAATCATTAGTTTATTGTATCTATATATAGTTAAAAGCCGGTAACATTGTAACTTTTGCTGATTAATAGCGGTGTCCAACATTTTATAGATATTAGTTATGTAACTTAAATAGTGTAATAACTTCTTCTATTATAAAAACATTGTTATCCTTAGCTTGCTATTATTACGTAAGTAAGTAATTATATAAGGAGTTTTAATATTTCGCCTGAGCGTGTAATCTTTCCTTTGGCCATGAAATAAAGCACAAAAAATATAGTAATTTAAAACTGCGTAATATTATTATTTATGTTATGCATTACTAAAAGATAATGCATATCAACTGGTCATATGTTATTCTTCTAACAGCGATGTTTTTCGGTGCTAATTATAAAAGTAACATTAAATAACGGTATAACACTACTTTATTTGTTAAATTAAATTGTTCAATCTTGAGTAGGTTGCTTTGACAAGCCTAAAACTCATAGTTATCAAAATACTTGATGATGTGTAACTTTTTTTTTTCAAATTACCCACAAATCTTTACCACAAATAAATCAAATAGAACAATGAAAAATAAGCAATTATTTGTAAAGGCTATATAAAAATACAAAAATAATTAAGAGAATTGAGTCAGTAAGGGTCTATTCTTTACTAGTTAAATACGGAGAATGAAAAAAAAATAAAAAATTTGAAGGTTGTTTATTAGAACATGCTTCATTCTTATATTTAAATTTAAACAATCTTGGGTTATTATTATCACTTTATCCTTAGTTTGAATTACTTATAAGTTTGCTTTATTATATTAAACATTATACAACCACTCTCAAAGCCTTTATGACTTTTTTTTTTCATAATCATGTATAATCACTTGATCCCTATCATATCCCAAAAATCATATTCAGTTTTATTTTCTTTAGACCAATTATTCATTTGAAGGTAAAAAATTAAAAAAAAACTTATTTAACATGCTGCCATGTTGTATTAGTAAAATAATTGTTAGGTTATAACTGACTTTTTTATGAAAATACCCACGACAATGAGTATAAATACATATAAAAAATCTGTACTTATAAATAATATTACGACTTAATAAAACTAAGAAAGCCCACTTCAGATTTTAAAGAAGTCTGATTATTATTTTATAGAAAACCTACTCCATTATTATTAAAACAGTCAGTTTCTGATATAAAATACGCCATGTGGTATCTGGCTCCATAGTATAGTACCACCCTCATTTCTTACCGAGGTGTCTTAAAAGGTGACTAAGGTAAGTCGACCTGCCATGTGGTATCCAGCTGAGTCGAATGGACCAACCTCATTTCTTACAGTTACAGAGGTGTCGTAAAAGGCGACTAAGGTAAGTAGACCCACTGTGTGGTATCCGGTGTAGTAAAATAGACCACCCTCTTTCTTACCGGAAGTCGTAAATTACGACTAAGGTAAGTTGATGTCAGGCAGGCGGCCGGTCGTAAAATACGTAGCCAAATCATGTGACAGCATGTTTATAACATGTTGTGCCGACTCCTCTTAGAGTGGGATAAGGGCAGGAAGATGATGATATCTATAAAAGATCTGTATAAACAAATGATACTGAAAACACTTTCAAATTATTTTAACATGCTTTATATTTGTTTACCTGTATGTATGTTTGTAACCAACTCCTTAGATCTCCATTTAGTCCCACAGACTTTTGAATGGACAGATTAAGCTTTAAATAATCAAAAGTGGAAAATAAATATAGTTTAAAATAATTAAAAAATCATTCTCGTGCGCTTATCCCTCACTGACTTAGGTTGACACAACTTGTTATAAACATGTTGTTACATGATTTGTCTAGATATCTTACGGCCGGCCGCCTGTCTGACGTCAACTTAACTTAGTCGCCTTTTCCGACATCTCTTTAAGAAGGAGTGGTCTATTCTACTCAGCCGGATACCACACCTCAGGCCAACTTACCTTGGACGCCTTTTACGACACGTCGGTAAAAAATGAGGGGATCTATTCTAACCAGCTTAACACCACGCGGCAGGTCAACTTACCTTACTCGCCTTTCACGACAACTCGTTAAAAAATTAGGGGGGTTTATTCTACTCAGCCGAATACCACACGCCTTTTTTAAAATAACTAAAAAAACAAACTTTTATTGCTATAAAAGTGTTTTTTGTAGTTCATTGAAGTAAAAAAATAAAAAATAATTCCTGATGTAGGTAGAATAAAAATAATGAACGAAAAATGATTGATGTGTACAATTTACATATTAAAAAGATGTCACAAAGCGACAAACAGATTATAAGTGTTATTCGAACAACTGGATATACCCATCTGTACCGCACTATACCGAGTTGCCGATCGCAACTCCTTTGAACGGGAGTTGACAATTTTACTAAGAGTCACGATCCTCAGGAATGAAGGAATGATAGATGAATTAATGTTATACTAAATACTAGTAATATCCTGGGGTTTTACACGCGTACATACAGATCTCATGGCAGTGGAAAGTCTACTAAGTCGGACTGTACATTTATTTTTATATTATGTATTATTACTGTACATTTAAGTTTTATTTTACTTACGTTTCTTAGTTTTTAATTACATTCATAATCTAATGAATGAAAAAGTACTTATATTGGCATAACTATATTTGTTGGATATGTGCCGTGTGGTATCCGGCTGAATAGAATAGTACCACCCTCTTTTCTTACCGAGGTGTCGTAAAAGGCGACTAAGGTAAGTTGACCCGCTGTGTGGTATCCGGCTGAGTAGAATAGACCACCCTAATGTCTTACCGAGGTGTCGTAAAAGGCGACTAAGGTAAGTTGACTCACCGTGTGGTATCCGGTTAAGTAGAATAGACCACCCTCTTTCTTATCGAGGTGTCGTAAAATACGACTAAGATAAGTTGACGTCAGGCAGGCGGCCGGTCGTAAAATACGTAGCCAAATCATGTTACAACATGTTTATAACATGTTGTGCCGATCTCACTTAGAGTGGGATAAGGGCAGGAAGATGATGATATATTTGTTGGATATATGGTATCGCAGACTTTTTTTATATTGATATGTTCTAGAATACTGTAGAACATTTTTTTGTTCTATCATCAATAGTTTCCGCAGCGCAGGCGATGGCAGATTTTTATGACAATTTTTAACACCTTATTACATTTTTATTATAGATCCCTACTTTTTTGAAAATTTAATATAGCCTATGTTGCTCAGTAAACATGCAGCTTTGTAATGGTGAAAGAATTTTTTCAAATCAGTCTAGTAATTTTTGTTTGTAAACATTACAAACATACATACAAATTTTTCCTCTTTATAATATTAGTATAGATTATTAAAATTATGTAAAATACTCTTGTACTGTTCTGTCTGAATCAAGGTTTATTATTATTTTGAGTTTGTTTAATTAAAATTATTAACTTAACAATATTATATTAATACAGGATTAATATACAAAATTTCTAACTTAATTTTAACTTTGGCTTTGATTGCAAGGTATAAATAGGTTTAGGGAGAAAACGAACTGGCATATGTGCAAGATTATAAATATGAGTAACTAAATAAACAAGTTTATATAAACTTGACATTTACTTACAAGGTGACAATGTTTTATTCTTTTTTTTAGGAATAATAATGAGTTACCTTTAAGAGCAGTATACAGTACATTTTGTAGGTTATAATAGTATTTATAGTATTATTTACCTATTGGACTAAACTGTTTTTTGTAATGTTTTGTAGGGAGCTTTAGGTTAACATTATATTACAGTTTTCATTGACTGAAATACATATTTGTGAAATACACACTGTTTACGCGTGGACGAGGGCGGGGCACACCTTGTGTTTAATTATGTTGAATATGGATAACCTGAACCCACAAAATTTGACTGATAAAAACCATGTCCTATCCACTCTGGTATTTGCTGTCTCTTTCTAACGTAATATTGTGTTAACAGCAGATTTGTTGTTTACATTCAAAAATATTCGCCACACACATTGCCACTCCCATGTTTTTGTAACAAGTCATGTTTTTACATGCTGGAAGCTCCAAATACATTATGTATATATTGATTTGATACTGTTATATCTATAGCAGTGTTTTTGTGTACTTTTGATCAAAGCTCAAATGGGAATGGAAAATTCCAGACTAAGTTATAGCAAAGTGTTCCTGATTTTAGCTACTATGCTAGAAGTTTTTATGTAATTTATATTTTGGTATTGTAACACTCACTATTAAATATTTCAAATCAAATATCTTTATTCAAATAAGATCTTTGAAGCACTTTTGAATCGTCAAGGATCAATATGATTAATGAAGCTACAACTGGTTTGGAATGTTGCTCTTACTGAGAAGAACTAGAAAGAAACTTGGCGGTCAATCTTTTAAACATTTTCAATTTTACATTATTAAACCGCAGTCCTGTATGAAGCTGAAACGGTGTTTATTATTACTTATTTTGTTATATGGATTAATTTTCGTATAGATACAATAAAGTTTCATATATCAGCTTAATTATTGGATAATAATTCTGGAAAATCATATAATTAATAAAATGTTACTTATTGATACATTATTTTAACTTCAATTAAATTAAGGAATATTTACTCAGCACATATTTCTATTTGTTTTGTTTTAAGTTTTTGGAAACAAAGCCAACAAGAGTTTTAAGCATAAAAATAATGTTAATTTATAGAACAAGACATTACATAATATAAAATTAATGTTATTTTGTTTATATTCTGCGATAAATTATTATTGTTTTAATTATCAAAGAAAGTTATAACAAAATATTGTTATCAATTCTTTTTAATTATTGTGTTGATGTTTTGTTTCTTGTGGAGTGATACGTGTAACTTTGTCACTTTGTATTTATCAAATTCATGTTAATTAACCTTTATATTTATAAACGACTAGTAATATCCAGCGGCTCTGCCCGCGTGGAAAGGTTAAAACCGTAATATAGTATTTTTATATCCATAATAGTAGTTAAGGTGGGTTAACCTTAAAAGCTAAACATGTGCTGTCGCGGACTTTTATTTAGAACTTTTAGAGGGGAACAATTTTTTCATAATGATTTTTTAATAACTTTCACCGTTTACTTAGCGCACGCAAGGAAAGCTTTAAATTTTGCCGTTTTCGTAATATTTGTTATTGCTGCTCCTCTCCTATTCATCATAGCGTGATGTTATATAGCCTATAGTAATTTTTAATCAAGTAATTTTTGTCTGTTATCTTTAATTGTCTTTAATCTATTGTCCGACTATTAGTAATCCAAGTTTCTTTTGTGATAAATCAACATACATCAACTTGTGTATGTATATATATATATATTTGGAATCTCTGAAACGGCTCCAACGATTTTCCTGAAATTCGGCATATAGGGGATTTTGGGGAAGAAAACTCAATGCAGTTTTTGCTATATTGATTTTAAGTTTTATTTTAAAAAAATGTCGTTTTATCCCTATTTTCGGGCTCTAAATTTTTTTTTGAAATTTACTTTGAATACAATCGCAATTTTTCGTTGTCAAACGTAAATTCACGGTGGTTCATTTTGGGAACAAGCATTTCATATGACATAATGCTGTGACAATGTGGCATCTAAATAAGTTCCAATAAATATACAGAGCAATCTCGGTCGTCCAGATATTGGTTATTAATTGGAAACCAATTGATACCAATGTTTTATCACTAGCCGTGTGTTATCCGGCTAAGTAGAATAGTACCACCCTCATTTCTTACCGAGGTGTCGTAAAAGGCGACTAAGGTAAGTCGACCCGCCGTGCGGTATCCGGCTGAGTAGAATAGACCACCCTCATTTCATAGCGAGGTGTCGTAAAAGGCGACTAAGGTCAGTCGATCCACTGTGTGGTATCCGGTTTTGTAGAATAGACCACCCTCCTTACCGAGGTGTCGTAAAATACGACTAAGGTAAGTTGACGTCAGGCAGGCGGCCGGTCGTAAAAACGCAGCCAAATCATGTTACAGCATGTTTATAACATGTCGTGCCGACCCCACTTAGAGTGGGGGTATATATATATATATAATTATATATGTATTAAGTATTATGAATTATATTTTTAAAAGAGCAACCGCCGAGTTTCTTGCTGGCTTTTCTCGGTAGGAACAGCTTTCCGAACCAGCAGTAGAGTTGACGATTCAAAAGCACTTGTTTACAAGTTTATTTGAATAAAGAATATTTTGAATTTGAATTTGAATATACCAATGTTTTATCACATTCGCGTTGGCGTTAGAAGAAATAGATTATAGTCGGTGCAAGCGCATGCACTTACAGAGTCACTGTGCCAGTAGGTCGAGTTATATAAGCCCCCCGCTTACCTCATTTTGCGTAATAACAGTCGTTGTAAGCACCGCACAGACCGCACAGTCAGTATGACTTAACGTATACTATTTGCAAGTGTGCTGTGTTATTCTGAGTCATTTCGGATTATATATATTCAATCTTAAAGGTAATAAAATCATATTTCACTGAATTTTGTTTTTTCTAGTCTTTATTGGACTTTAGATTAGACACTTTGGCTTTTTTTAAAATTTCTAACCGCTGTTCAGCTTTCATTTATTGCGATATCTAAAGCGTTTCAATTTTGTACTAACACGTACTTATAACGTAATATTGCAGAATATATATCGTTCTTAAGAGAATAATGTGCCAAATTTCACCATTAATATATTTGACCATCAGTTTTGCCCTCCTTTTACTAATTGATATTACACGTAATATCTTTAATATACTTGTTTCACATACGCCGTGTGGTATCCGGCTGAATAGAATAGTACCACCCTCGTTTCTTACTGAGGTGTCGTAAAAGGCGACTAAGGTAAGTCGACCCGCCGTGTAATATCCGGCTGAGTAGAATAGTACCACCCTCATTGCTTACCGAGGTGTCGTAAAATACGACTATGGTAAGTTGACCCAGAGTGGTATCCAGTTTAGTAAAATAGACCATCGTCTTTCTTACCGAGGTGTCCTAAAAGGCGACTAAGGTAAGTTTGACCCACCGTGCGGTATCCGGCTGAGTAGAATAGACCAACCTCATTTCTTACCGAGGTGTCGTAAAATACGACTATGGTAAGTTGACCCAGAGTGGTATCCGGTTTAGTAAAATAGACCACCGTCTTTCTTACTGAGCTGTCGTAAAAAACGACTAAGGTAAGTAAGTTGACGTCAGGCAGGCGGCCCGTCTTAAAAACGCAGCTAAATCATGTGACAGCATGTTTATAATATGTTATATCGACCCTTCTTAGAGTGGGATAAGGGCAGGATGATGTTTCCAATACTATTTACCAATCCTAATGTATTGACTATATAATCTAACTTATACAACATTAATCCTAACATCTTTATCTGCTAGTGTTGCGCAACAGGAGTATCTTACGTAAAGACAGTCTTTACGTAATATACGAAGTAAAGAAACGGCCTGTTACTATCCCACTGTTGGGCCTAGGCCTTTTCTCTTTGTTTTTTGAAGAGAAAGCTCACCACGCTTTGGTATGTTAAACATATCCGTAGAATTCTCTAGACATATTCAGGTTCCCTCACGATGTTTTCTTTATAGCTTTATTATACTTGTTTCACATATTATATATCTCAAGTGTACTATATCAATATGTTTTGTTAACAGATAATTCGTGAGGACGAAGACAGCGATTCTTCATATGTTTCGGGTGATCCTGTAAATACTGGGGTAAGTAAGGCGCTATTTAGCGGAATTCCATAATACAAAAATTATGATTTAATTATTTGATATAATTCGCGTTTGTTAAATAATATATGGGACACTTACATACACGGTTGTCCGTCCCCAGTCTTCTCTTCTTCCTGCCCTATTCCCACTCTAAGTGCGCACAGCATGTTATAAACATGTACTTTGCATATTACGTAAAGACAGTCTTCACGTAAGATACTCCTGTTGCGCAACACTAGCTAATAAAGATGTTAGGATTCATGTTGTATAAGTTTAATTATGTAGTCAATACATTAAGATTGGTAAATAGGAAACATCATCCTGCCCGTATCCCACTCTAAGAGGGGTCGGCACAACATGTTATAAACATGTCATATGATTTGCCTACGTATTTTACGACCGGCCGCCTGCCTGACATCAACTTACCTTAGTCGCCTTTTAGGACACCTCGGTAAGAAATGAGGGTGGTCTATTTTTCTCAGCCGAATACCACACGGCGGGTCGACTCACCTTAGTCGCCTTTTACGACACCTCTATAAGAAATGAGGGTGGTCTATTCTATTCAGCCGGATACCACACGGCGGGTCCGTCCCCAAAGTAAGACAACTGGTCAATATATACTTATATATTTTTGTAAATAAATACAAATATACACCCAGGCTCGAAGACCAACAAATTCATTTATAGAAAATTTTGATCATCGGCGCGAATCGAACCCGCGACCCGTGGAGCTGAAGGCAGGGTCACTAGCACTACCCACTGCGCCAACGGGCCAGTCAAAATAAGAAAATCTATGTTATACTTATGTAGGAAGCAAAACCGTTTTCATACCTTATACATGCAGGAGTAGTTAACGCACGTATCGCAAGCTAACTACCAACAACAACACACTACACACATTTACTACGACAATCTCGACGATCGTTTCGCCCCAAGCATCGTCAGGAGATAGGGCCCACTATAAAATAGCAAAGTCAAAATCTTTTTTAGGGAACATATAATAAATATTGGAAAGGACGAATTTGCTGGTAATTTCTGACCTCTATTGGCCATCGCATAAAAATATGATAATGTCATAATAATTTCGCATAATTATAAACTGGTCGTTATTTTGAATGAAGACGCTATAAAAATATTGCATAAATAAAAAACACAAGTTTAAAATATTGCTCATCTGTATGTTTCTTTATAATGAGATGCAAATGAGAAAACTGAATTTGTATTCTATCAATTTATGTTAGTATTTTTAATTATATTTTTTTATTAACAACAAAAATGTACAAGTTATATCTATCTTAAATTACTTACATACTATACAAATCATGCCCACGTGAAATGGTCCCAAGAATGCTGGCAGCGTTTCCGCGCTGAATCGCTAAGCTGATTCTTTGTGCGAAAAAGGAGCCAGCCCCTTTTGCTTGTCTTTTAATTGGGTTGAATATTACTAATGTAAAATAATTGTTACTTTGTTGCTTTGGAAAAAAATTATTTCTTAATTTAATTATTTAGGTTTTGGAATAAATTTAAGTAACTTTCTTAAGATCTAAAGCTGTTTTTAATCATTATTTTTATTTTACTATAATTTTTATTATTTTTTTGTTGTTTCACGATAAGTTTACATAGTTTGACTGGCCCGTTGGCGCAGCGGGTAGGGACCCTGCCTTCAGCTCTGCGAGTCGCGGGTTCGATTCCCGCCGAGGGCTAACTTTTTCTATAAATGAATTTGTTGGTCTTAGAGCCTGGGTGTATATTTGTATTTAAGTATGTATTTAAAAAATATATAAGTATATATTCACCAGTTGTCTGTCTACCATCTAACCGTTTAAGTTAAGGTGCATACAAAAGTTTGA
Source organism: Morpho helenor (assembly GCA_029227775.1). Taxonomy (NCBI): domain Eukaryota; kingdom Metazoa; phylum Arthropoda; class Insecta; order Lepidoptera; family Nymphalidae; genus Morpho; species Morpho helenor. The sequence continues at coordinate 19,361,706 of JARGCU010000030.1, read as the reverse complement.
TGTTTCTTAAATTCACATTGATTAAATCTGTAATCATTTTACTAAATTTTAATTATTTTGGATATAGCTAGGTTTGATTCTAACCTAACCTAATACATTTGTTTAATATCTAATATAAGATATTCAAATTCAAAATATTCTTTATTCAAATAAACTTGCAAACAAGAGCTTTTGAATCGCCATCTCTACTGCTGGTTCGGAAAGCTGTTCCTACCGAGAAGAGCCAGCAAGAAACTCGGCGGTTGCTCTTTTTAAAAAATACAATTCTTAATGCTAGTTACATTTAATCGTTTCTATCTTGTATAGGGTCGAACAATATTTATATCTACGCATTTTTATCGTCTAAATAATCCTCAACAGTATAGTAGGCTTTCTGTTTATTAATAACTAAAAAGTATAAAAACTATAAGGTAGTTACACATTTCAACATATTAGTAAGAAGATAATGAAACATGCGGGTAGGTGAGACGCAAGGGCAAGAAACCTGTTCAAACTTATTGTGCATGGTGTGAGTAATTATGATTCAAGTTGATTTCTCATTTGAAGTGCACTATATTATTTTATTTTCTATACTACAAGTCGATTACGAATATTTTATTATGGTTTTTGCTCATAAATTAGTTTGTATTTTTTTTTGCGTTATTTCGTCCCTTATTGACGTAGGCAGCTGATTGATTAAATTTGGAACTACACATTTTAGTGTTCTTTTTCCATATAAATTTTTATATCGCGGTAAATTTAACTTTAATATTTAAATGAGTTAATCTTGTATGTATATAGTTTATAAATATATTTTATTAATCTCTGAATCGGATCCGACGATTTTCCTGAAATTCAGCATGTAGGGGATTTTAGGGAGGAAAAATCGATATAACTAGGTTTTATTTTTTTTAATCATTTTATCCCTGTTTTTGGGCATTAAAAAATAAGGTAAAATGTAGAAGTTAATGCAATGGATTTTTTTAGTCAAACTTAATTTTGCGATAGCCGATTGGTAATAGACAGACCGGTATATCATCGGCGCCTTCTTTCTTTTTTATATATTTTTACTATATATAATTTAACAAATTACCGACCAAGGCTCTGTCACCCAGTTAATTTACTTTATTGTACTATTTTTGGAATTTAGATGGGGGGTGACCTGTGCGAGTATCAATAGATATTTGACACAAAATCGATTAATAATTAAAATTTAAGCAGAATTATTTGAATGTCTTTAAATTCAAATAATTCTGCTAAAATAATAATAAATTATTATTATGTATATTATAATATAGCTGACCGAGCAAACTTTTGTTTTGTCATATAAATTATAGCCTTGATCGGTAATTTTTTAGAAAAAAAAACATTAGGTAGTTGGGGATCGATCCTAGGTATTTACATTTCTGAAGACTGCCCGTTTCACGAATAAGCTACGCTGACTTGAGAGTTTATGGCAAAAATAGTGTTTTATATTCAATATAATTTTAATATTTATTAATGTTAAAAAACAGGTATAAAACAATTTTTTTTGTAATAAAACCTAGCTAGATCAATTTTTCTCCCTCAAAACTCCATACATGTTAAATTCCAGGAAAATCGTTACAGCTGTTTCCGAGATTCCGAAAATATATAAATATACATACAAAATTAACGTATTAAATTATTAAAAATTTTAAAACTAGTCCATCTCTTTTTCGCCCTCCCTCTAGCCATATCCAAAGCGGTGTTTCAAACACAGTATGTATATAAAATTAGCGTTACGTTGCGTCCATTTCACCGCCATATAACCGGTCCGCTGGCTGCTCACTAGGCCAAGTTCACTATTACGTATATCTTTGTACGTGTTTCACGTCAACCAATTTATTAGCCCGATATCGTATATAACGAGGGATATAGTAGTGATGTCATACAGTTTCGTGCAATTACACTCAGTGATGAATTTAAGCTTGACCACTCTCATTTCTTACCGAGGTGTCGTAAAAGGCGACTAAGGTAAGTTGGCCTACCGTGTGGTATCGGGTTAAGTAGAATAGACCAACCTCTTTCTTACCGAGGTGTCGTAAACTACGACTAATGTAAGTTGATGTCAGGCCGGCTGGTCGTAAAATACGTAGACGAATCATGTGACAACATGTTTATAACATGTTGTGCCGACCCCACTTAGAGTGGGATAAGGGCAGGAAGAAGAAGTCGCCTTAGAATTGGTGTTACATTGCTGAGGTCCATTATCCTCATCCTCCTGCCCTTATCCCACTCTAAGTGGGGTCGGCACAACATTCTATAAACATGTCATATTTTACGACCGGCCGCATGCCTGACGTCAGTTTACCTTACTCGTATTTTAGAACACCTCGGTAAGAAAGGGGGTGGTCTATTCCACTCATCTGGATACCACACTGTGGGTTAACTTACCTCAATCGCCTTATACGACACCTCGGTAAGAAATAAGGGTGGCCTATTCTACTCAGGCGGACACCACACGGCTTATTTTGCTAACGTCCATAATACAAAAGTAAAGAAAATATTATCTTGCTATAATTTCCGTTAAGGATCCGTACATAAAATTCGCTAAAATACGTCACGCTAAAATAAGTTTTTTTTTAACCCTCCCCTTAATGTCATGCTGCGTCACACTTTCTGTAACATCCCGAAATCCCAGGTCAAAATAAAACTCTAGTCTGCCCATTCCCCGCTAAGCTATTACAAGTTAATAAATAACAGCTAAATTAGCCTTTGCATTCTAATCTATATTTTTGCTTTTTATCAGTCCCCAAAAACAGGGATAAAGCAACATTTTAAAAAAAATTAACCTAGCTATATTGATTTATCCCCCCTGAAACCTTTTACATACTAAGTTTCATGAAAATCGTTAGCGTCGAAATTCAGAAATATAGATATACAAGATTAACTCATTTAAATATTAAAATATCTGGGTAACCGAGCCTTGGTCGTTAATTTTTTACAAAATGAAAAAAATAAACATAAAAAAAGAAAAAATAATAGGGTAAGTGGGTCTCGATCCTAGGATTTTCATTTCTCGCGACCACCCGTTCCCCGAATAAGCTATGCTGACTTGACAGTTAACGGCAAAAATTCAATTCAATATAAATATTAAAGACTAGCGGCCTGCCCCTGCTTCGCACGGGTATAAAATATATATATCCCATGTCAGTCAGTGTAAAAAAAATGACTAAAATCGATCCAGTAGTTTTGATTTATTCATTACTGCCCGTGGCCCGCAAGCGTTAAATTTGGAGAAAACAAATTTCCTTTCCCTATACCAAGAAGATTTCCTGCTATCTTTGTAATATCTAAATTCATATAGTACATTTTTACTTATTTACTTTTACATTTTCCCTATGTATTTTATTTTTACAATTAATTACAGAATGTCTTTAAACAAACTCTTGAAAGAGGACATAGCTGCTAAAGCCAAGCGCGGCGTCCTCACTGCATTTTAAATCTGTAATATCTTTTAAAATGTCCACTTACATTACATGCTGTAAACGGCCATATTGATCTATATTAAATCAACAATTTATTTAAGGTAATTAATTGGATAAGGATTGTATTGTATAAAAATTGCTTTGAACATAAGGCATTATTTTTCGTAAAAAGTAAATAACAAAAAGTGCTATTGTGGGTTATCCATAAGAGATAGACATACACCATCGCGGACTTTTCTGTAGACCTTTTCAAGGTGTACAAATACTTAGTACATCATTTTGATAAATCTCGTAGGGTTTAGCCTGCGTTTGCAATGTAAGCGGAAAAAAATGTAATTATTTACAGAAACCTCAAAAATTACAGTATTTCTCTACTCCGTATTGAATGTTATTATACGTACAAACCTTCCTCTGGAATCACTCTATCTATTAAAAAAACCGCATCAAAATCTGTTGCGTAGTTTTAAAGTTTTATGCGTACATAGGGAAATTGCGACTTTGTTTTATAATATGTAGTGATTGGTAAAAATAGTGCACATACTCAAATACAAAGGTGGCTTTAAGTTTGAGTACTTTGCTGGATAATAATTCATAACTTCGAAAAGGAGATGAAATGTTACGAAACTACTTTACTTGGAATGGGAGTAGTAGTTGTTATTTAAATCTATACAGACCTTCATAAAACGGTTTCAGTTGATGTTTGCGTAACGCTGTTTAGTCATTTCAACTAGGAGATCGACAAGTTTCGTTTTGAATCGTAATTTGCTATTGTTTTAAATGGTACCTACATTTTCAAGCTAAGTATATAAGCTGTGATGGCCTAGCGGTGCGACCGTGTGAATCTCTAGAGACGATCATGGGTTCAAACCCGGGCAGACACCAATGAGTTTTTCTATTAAAACTTATGTGTCTAATTGATAATTGCAATTTATCACACGCTTTTCGGTGACGGAAAACATCGTGAGGAAACCTGCATATCTCTAGAAAATTGTAGGGATATGTGTAACCTACCAATCCGCATTGGAGCAGCGTGGTAGGTCTTAGCTCCAACCCTTCTCGCCAAAAATGGAGAGAGGAGGCCCTATGCCTAGCAGTGGGATAGTAACAGGCTGTTACTTACTTACATTTTCAAATCATTCAATCAGATAACTTAATATATAAAAAACTATGTCTCTAGAGAATTCTGGAGATATGTGTAACCACTTAGTGTTAGGTCTTAGCTCCAATCCTTCTTCAAAGAGAGAAGAGGCCCTATTCCCAGCCGTGGGAGAGTAACAGGCCGCTACTTATGCCAATTAATTATGGAGTGTTTTTCTACTGAACGTGTCTCATGATATCCCCATTGTGATATTATTGAACACTTATAAAGTTCACCTAGTGAAATGATATCGATTTATTTATTAGTGGCCATTGCCAGCGGCTCCGCCCGCGTGGAAAGATTGGAAACCGTAATATAATATTTTGATAACCATAAAAATGGTTAAAGTGGTTAAAGTTAACCTTAAAAGCTAAAGATATGCTGTCGCGAACTTTTATTTGGGAACAATTTTGTAATACATAATTTTTTGATAACTACCACCGTTTACTCAGCGCACGCAAGGAAAGCTTTATTATTTGCCGTTTTCGTATTATCTTTTATTGCTGCTCCTTTCCTTTTCATCTTAGCGTGATGTTATATACACACTACACACATTATCACATACGCACACTTTTCTAGTATTCATATTGTAGTACGAATTTTATTGTTTTTTTTTAAGACGAGATGACATATAATATAGCACAGTCCACACTATTGCAATGGCATCCTCGCAAATGATAGTGTCTTGTTTAATTTTGAGTCTTTCAAAATAAATAAATTTGCTTACGTACAGAGATAAAAAAATAGTTTGTACACCATTGCCTCATCCATGTTTTAAGTTTACGATCAAGTAGAATTTCTATGATGTAACATTTATTTCTGTGCTCTGGCCGTTTATCCAACTAAAGTCGAGTATTTTATGTAATATGTTTTTATTATAATATTCTTATCTTGTTCTGTACTTAATAAAATATAGATTAGCCAATCGGTATAGGTAAACTTCAAGTATTGTATAATTTATAGAAGTAGGCGTTACTTTGCGGTGATCCATAATACAAAATTAATAATAAAATTGTGTTGCAATAATCTGCGATAAAGTAAAATAGAAAATATATATAATGCTAAATTTAGAGTGGATTTTCATATCTGATACATGCAGGATTCGTAATAACACAAACCTCCACCACAGCCACCACAATACACAAGCACTACACACGTTCACTGTAACACACCAGCAACCGAAGCATCATTAGCGAAGCGAAACGAAGCGAGCGCAAAGCGATTTTATCGTGGAGTCTATCTCCTCTCTACTACTCTACATTTAGCATTGTATATATTTTCTATTTTACTTCATCGCGGATTATAGCAAAATAATTTTATTATTACTTTTTCAAGTATTGTAATAATTTTTGTTTTCGAGAAGAAATTATAATAACTGTAATAGTTTTTAAAGTTTATGACGGACGTTGTTTGAGCGCGTTGGCGTAAACGACATAGACTCTGCTTTCAGTTTGGGGGGCCGCGGGTTCGATTTCCGCCAAGAGCCAACCTTTTTTTGAATAAAATTTAGTTATTCGAATTAATTTTTAGTTATTCGAATCTTGGTATATTTATGTATTTGATTTAAGCTCAAGAATATGTTTATTTGATTGATTGTTTACACAAGAACTACTGGACCGATTGGAAAAATTCTTTGAGTGTAAAACAGACCATTTATTGAGGAAGGCTATAGACTATATAATATTATGCCATGATGAATAGATGAGGAGCAGCAATAAAAAATATTACGAAAAAATTAAAGCTTTCCTTGCGTGCGCTGTGTAAATGGTTATAGTTATTCAAAACTCATATATTACAAAATTGTTCCCCTCTAAAAGTTCTAAATAAAAGTCCGCGATAGCAAGTATCTAGCTTTAAAGATTAACCCACTTTTACCATTTTTTGTGGTCATCATAACACTATATTACGGTTTTATTCTTTCCACGCGGGCGGAGCCGCTGGCGATTGCTAGTCTTTTAATATAATTACCGAATAAGTCTCGGTCGCCCAGTTACTCCGATATTTATAGCAGATTTTAATAATAAATTTTACCCGTAGTTGATTAATATAGGAGGACTAATTTTGAAAAGGTATTAAGTAATGACAGATAGTGAGCTATGACTGAGTGATAATGTTGCTTCAAACAACAAAGCTATGTTTATTTAATATTAAACCAGTTTTTCAATGTCCCTAGGACTTTTAGATGGCGTCACAAATCGTTAGTTTTGATAATTTATATTTACGGTCATTTGAAGGTTGCATTCTAATTATAATATTATTTTGGTTGCATTTTTTATTGCCTGGCCCGTTGGCGCAGTGGGTAGTGACCCTGCCTTCAGCTCTGCGGGTCGCGAGTTTGATTCCCGCCGAGACCAACATTTTTTATAAATGAATTTGTTAGATCTTCGAGCGTGGGTGTATATTTGTATTTAAGTATGTATTTAAAAAATATATAAGTATATATTCACCAGTTGTCTGTCACCCATAACACAAGTATTAAGTTACTTTGGGGACGGAGGACAGTGTGTGTAAGTGTTCCATATATTTATTTATTCATAACATGTTCTGCCGACCCCACTTAGAGTGGGATCAAGGCAGGGGGGTATAGATATGTTGGAAAACGCTGGCACAGCTTCTCTTGTTTTATAAATGTTTTCAATTGATACTCAAGGGGCCTGCCTTGCAAGTAAAGATTCTAGCTAGTATATAATTTAGCGTATATATAAAAAGTAAGTAAGTAAGTAGTAAGTAACGGCCTGTTACTATCCCACTGCTGGGCATAGGCCTCTTCTCTCCGTTTTTGGAGAGAAGGATTGGAGCTAAGACCTACCACGCTGCTCCAATGCGGATTGGTAGGTTACACATATCCCTAGAATTTTCTAGAGATATGCAGGTTTCACGATGTTTTCCGTCACCGAAAAGCGTGTGATAAATTGCAATTATCAATTAGACACATAAGTTTTAATAGAAAAACTCATTGGTGTCTGCCCGGGTTTGAACCCATGATCGTCTCTAGAGATTCACACGGTCGCACCGCTAGGCCATCACAGCTTATATAAAAGCTTGTATATAAATAAAAAAAAACAGTATAACACAATGTCAGCATGTCAAATAACTGGTTCACACTCTGCCATACTAGGTTCTTTGTTCATATATTTATTAACAAACTTGTGCAATTGCATTCTTAGAATATTCCGATTGACTCATATATAAATCATGCTAATACTTATGACGCATTTTATATATATAACTATATGAAATTTTCCTTAGTATTGCTATTAAAAAAATAATAAATAAATAAATATTAATATAAAAAATATCTTAACATCATTATACTCTTTAAAATTATCTGCAATTTACTATGACTATAACACGTGAGTATAGCCGGTTTCTATACATTAATGTTAAAAGTAGATCACTTTACATCTTTAATATTTAAATGAGTAAATCTTTCTATATATATATATATATATATATATATATATATATATATATATATATATATATATATATATATATATATATATATATATAAAATTAGCTGTCGTTTGTAAAGTTGTGATAGCTCAATAGGGAACGGGGGGGACTAATGTTGTGAAAACAAACCTTTTTTGCTGTTTTATTTTTCCATTAAAAAAAAACAATTGCCGGACCTTACTTACTATAGGTAATTTTATTTATGGTCGTGCTAATTTATTTAACATCAGTGATTCGGTCAGTGAAATCAGTGTATTCAATTTAAAATTTTGAAAAGTAGTAATTAATAAAAAACCATAATAGATAGAGACATGCTGTCGCTGACTTTTTTGTAGTAATTTTAAAGACCTATAATTCTCTAGTACATTACTTTAGTGTATCTGTTGGCGATTTTTCTTTACAACTTCGCGACCTCATCAACACAGTTTAAATAAAACCGTAATTCATTATTAAATTAAACCTCCCGGAAGAATTACACTATCATTTAGTAAAAACCGCACAAAAATCCGTTCAGTAGAGTTTAAGAAAATCCATCACATACAGACAGACAGCTTTTGGGCCATTTTTTATATGTATACATGTCCAAGTCCAGGATATAGATGTTACAAGTAAGCTTCTATTAGATAATTCTATTCTATTAGATGTCATCTTCCTGCCCTTATCCCACTCTAAGAGGGGTCGGCACAACATATTACAAACATGTTGTCACATGACTTGGCTAAGTATTTTACGACCGGCCGCCTGCCTGACATCAACTTACCTTAGTCGTATTTTACGACACCTCGGTAAGAAAGAGAAGTCTATTCTACTAAACCGGATACCACACGGTGGGTCAACTTATCATCTTAGTCGTTTTGACGACACCTCGGTAAGAAATGAAGGTGGTCTATTCTACTTAGCCGGATACCACAAGGTGGTTCGACTTACCTTAGTCGCCTTTTACGACACCTCGGTAAGAAATAATGATGGTCTATTCTACTTAGCCGGATACCACAAGGCGGGTCGACTTACCTTAGTCGCCTTTTACGACACCTCGGTAAGAAATAAGGGTGGTCTATTTTATTCATCCGGATACCACACGGCGTAATTCTATTCTATTAGATGGTTAGATGATTCTAGATTAATTTCTTGATGATGATGATGATCCGGTCCTTATGAGATTTTGGTGGTCTAGAAGTTTTTTCACTTTTACATGTAATTCCTTTTACAGATTCTGCCAAGTTCAACAGGACCTCTTCAGTTCTGTGACTTACCTGTTGACACGACATCTTTCGTGTCACAGTTATTGCCGGACGACTCACTACAAATGGGCTCGGACGTTCAGTCTCAACGATTAAGAGGCCATCGTAAACGAGCGTCTAGTAGTACTCAAAGAGTGCGTCCGTACAGATTACCTAATTGTGATGCCTTTATCGAAACCCCATCGGGACATTATAACTCGCGGAATTTGGCAAGTTGCAGTATTGGACAAGTTAACGATGAACAGGGATCTTCATTCCGAATCCTGACAAAGCGAATTAATAGCACTCAACATTTCGAACATGTATTTGATACCAACCGTAGCACAGAAGTGAATTCAAGTCTGTCAGACGATTTGAACTTGTCCGCAAATAGTTTACAATTGGCAGATCAAGGTTTGCTACTTTCATCAGACTCGGATCAAGATAACGAACCAATTGTTACGTTTCCAGCATTCCACGATTCTCTGATGCAATTGCGTCCATCGTGTATACCATCAAATTATCCTGGAAGTCAACTAGTTAATGATTACCCGAATTCAAGTACAGTAAATAATTTGTTCTACGAACCTGAGGCAGAATTAGCTGTGATTCCACTAATAGGAGCGGACGATGATACACAGAGGGAACTTTATGAATTGAATAGCAAGTGCATATTTGATATACCGGCGAATTTATCATATATCACTAAACCGTTACTGCATTTGGACGATCCGATTCCGTCTACACATCGCAGAATTTTCGATTTGCCTATGCCGACTACTGACGCACAGAAATTGGCCAATAATCTAATCAAGCTGTCTCGGTATCTGAAGTGCCCTGATCTTTCTGAGTTGTGTTGCCTGGATTGCCGCAATGTACCAGTCCAACCCGTGACTAGCAAATGTGGTCATACACGATGTACGAGGTATGGACCTATAATTATAGAGAATAGAAAAGTAATAATAAAATTATTTTGCTATAATCCGCGATGAAGTAAAATAGAAAATATATATAATGCTAAATGTAGAGTGGACAATCGGTTATCATACCTGATACATGCAGGAGTCGTAAAAAACACATGCACAAACCTCCACCACCGCCACCACGATACACAAGCACTATATACGTTCACTATCACAAACTCAACAATCGTTTCGCCTGGCAACCGAAGCATCATCAGGAGATAGACTCCACGACCAAAATCGCAAAGCTTTGCGATTTTGGTCGTGGAGTCGTTGCGAATAGTTTTTTCACTTGACATTTGACTTGATTATCATCATTCTCCTGCCCTTATCCCACTCTAAGTGGGGTCGGCACAACATGTAAACATGTTGTTACATGATTTGGCTGCGTTTTTACGACCGGCCGCCTGCCTTACGTCAACTTACCTCTGTCGTATTTTACGACACCTCGGTAAGAAATGAGGTTGGTCTATTCTACTCAGCCGGATACCACAAGGCGGGTCGTCTTACCTTAGTCGCCTTTTACGACACCTCGGTAAGAAATGAGGTTGGTCTATTCTACTCAGCCGGATACCATACGGCGGGTCGACTTACCGTAGTCGCCTTTTACGATACCTCAGTAAGAAATGAGGGTGGTACTAGTCTATTTAGCAGGATACCACACGGCGTACATTTGACTTGATTGTATGAGTTACTTTTTTCAGATGTATCCAAGTAAACGGGAAATGTCCTTGCGGCGAAGATGCTCCAAAAGAAATATACGTCAATACAGTCGTAAGGGAGATAACAGAAAAAATGATGAAATGTATAAATAAATCCAGGTATATTATTTGTTATGTAAAAGTATTGTTAATGGGAATGTTTAAAGATAATATTTAATTAATGGGAATATTATATTAATGGGAATGTTTAAAGATAATATTGTTAACATGAAACTATTTGCCTTTTGTTGCAGGTCAATCGATCCTGGATCTTCCAGAAAAACAAGTCATTTTAAAACGTGCCCGTTGACTGGAGGTGAGACATTTTATTTATTATACATGTGCTTGTGTGCGTGTGTGTGTGTGTGTGTGTGTGTGTGGGTATATATTAGTATTAAAGTGACCTAATATGAACTATTAAAAAACTAGCGTTCCAAGTTATGTTCCATTTATAGGTTTGTAATTGTAAAATTGTAACTAAGAATGATGTGATTTCCTGTAATTCCTACATAATTAATTTGAGACTATTTGGATATTTTATCCCTGTTTTTGGGTAATTAAAAAAATACTAAAATTTACGTTGAATATATAAAACACTATTTTTGCCGAAAACTGTCAGGTCAGTGTGGCTCATTCGGGGTACGGGTGGTTTCAATGAAAATACCTAAGATCGAGCCCCATCTACCCAATTATGTTTTCTTTTGTTTAAAGTTTTTAACCAGGTTTTTTACTACACATTATATGAGTTTCGTAAGTAAAAGTAAGTAGCGGCCTGTTACTATCTCCACTGCTGGGCATAGGCCTCTTCTCTCCGTTATTGGAGAGAAGGATTGGAGCTAAGACCTACCACGCTGCTCCAATGCGGATTGGTAGGTTACACATATCTCCAGAATTCTCTAGAGATTTGCAGGTTTCCTCACGATGTTTTCCTTCACCGAAAAGCGTGTGATAAATTGCAATTATCAATTAGACACATAAGTTTTAATAGAAAAACTCATTGGTGTCTGCCCGGGTTTGAACCCATGATCGTCTCTAGAGATTCACACGGTCGCACCGCTAGGCCATCACAGCTTATGAGTTTCGTATTGATAGTTTATTCGATGGGTTTGTTGTATTTAAGATAACAAAAAACAACAATGAAATTTTGAAATTCTGGGGCCTCCTGCAACTATCTCAATCATTCCTCGATACAAATGTGCAGCCTTGACCTGGAGTATTGCGTCTCACAATTTATTCATGTATGATTTATGTAAAAATCCACGACAGAGCTTCTGTGGAAATCTTTTGTATATTTTTATCAAGATAACCTAACAAAAGAAACCTAACAAAAAAGCTGAGAAAGGTGAAGGAAGGTTTCGGTGAAGGAAAACGTCTTAAGGACATCTGCTTATCTCTAGAGAATTCTAGAGATATGTTGTAACCTACCAATCCGCATTGGAGCAGCATGATAGGTCTTAGCTCCAGTTCTTCTTACCGAAAAACGGAGACAGGAGGCCTATGCCTGCAGTGGGATAGTAACAGGCTGTTACTTTACTTTTTTTTACCTAACGTAAGTTTATACAAAATCTAAGTACCTATGTTTGGTAATTTCATGCAAAAGTTAAAATTAATATTTCTTGTAGAATCAATTCGTATATATATATATATATATATATATATATATATATATATATATATATATATATATATATATATATAAACTAATTTAAATATTAAAGATATTAGGTAAAATATCTCTTATTTTTGTTGTTTATAGTAAACGAGTAGGCAACTTTATCTTATCTAGCTCACAACATAATAAATAGTTTACATAAATTAAACAAAACACGCTTTAGTACTAAAAAATGAAAAATTGATATATATTAGTATTACTGTCAAAAAAGCTCGAGTCGCCATCTTTTTCGTATATGTATATATTTTTTAATATCATTCTATTATATTATACTAGCAATCGCCAGCGGCTCCGACCGCGTGGAAAGATTTAAACCGAAATATAGTATTTTCATAACCATAATAATGGTCAAAGTAGGTTGACCTTCATAGCTAGACATATGCTGTCGCGGACTTTTATTTAGAACTTTTAGAGTGGAACAATATTGTAATACATGACTTTTGAATAACTATCACCGTTTACTCAGCGCACGCAAGGAAAGCTTTAAATTTTACCGTTTTCGTACTATTTTTTTTATTGCTGCTCCTCTCCTATTCATCTTAGCGTGATGTTATATAGTCTATAGCCTTCCTCGATAAATGAACTATATTACACTGAAAAAATTTTTCAAATCCAGTAGTTCCTGAGATTAGCGTGTTCAAACAATCAAACAAACAAACTCTTCAGCTTTATATATTAGTAATAGATATTTCACATTAAATTAGTGGGGGTTTAGAGATATGCAGGTTTCTTCACGATGTTTTCCTTCACCGAAAAGCTTGTGATAAATTGCAATTATCAATTAGACACATAAGTTTTAACAGAAAACTCATTGGTGTCTGTCCGGGTTTGAACCCGTTACCTCCTCGAAAGAGTCGCACGGTGTTACCGCTGGGCTATCACAGCTTTTCTCTAAAGAATTCTGGAGATATGTGTAACCTGCCAATCCGCATTGCAACAGCGTGGTAGGTCTCTTAACTCCAATCATTCTCTCCAAAAAAACGGAAAGAAGAGGCCTATTCTCAGCAGTGGGATAGTAACAGGCCGCTACTTTAGTGGGGGTAGTGACAAATGTATTAACACACAATTATAACGGCGAACAGACTATAAGTCGTGGGCTTGAACAATAATTGCGAACCGGCTGGTATTATGTAAATCGACGATTTGTTTGTTACATTGCCGTTATGTAATTACATTGTCGACGACGCAATGGAGAGCGTCGGGTCGCAGGTTACGTTGGCCTCGTCTGAACGTAAGCTCGTGTGGGCCACTCTCGTTTCATTTCGTCATGTCTACTATATAGTTCTCTGCAATATGTTTCCAATACTATTTACCAAATTGCCAAGAACTATAAGCTTTTATTGCAGTGATTCTCAACCACTGTGCCGCGAAACTCTTGTTTGCCGCCACATCTCAAAAGTGTGCCGCCAAATTTTGCAAATATATATTAATGTTAATATTATTAAATTATATCACGCCGTGTGGTATCCGGCTGAATAGAATAGTACCCTCATTTCTTACCGAGGTGTCGTAAAAGGCGACTAAGCTAAGTCGACCCGCCGTGTGGTATCCGGCTGAGTAGAATAGACCAACCTCATTTCTTACCGAGGTGTCGTAAAATACGACAGAGGTAAGTTGACGTAATGCAGGCGGCCGGTCGTAAAAACGCAGCCAAATCATGTGACAGCTTGTTTATAACATGTTGTGCCGACCCCACTTAGAGTGGGATAAGGGCAGGAAGATGATGATGACTATTTACCAAATTGCCGAGAACTATAAGCTATTATTGCAGTGATTCTCAACCACTGTGCCGCCAAATGTCAAAAGTGTGCCGCCAAATTTTGCAAATATATAATACTGTTAGTATTATTAAATTATATCATTTAAAAAGAAAAATATTTTTATTATTAGCTTGTAATTAATCCCTTAATAAACGTTTAGTTATTATTGTAGTATATATTAGTTTATTTCGTATATTTAAAAATTTTGTCGTAAACTATTTATGCAGTGTGTCGTAGTAAGTAAATAATTTTTATCTTTTTCTTTGTATGCCGCAAATTTTTGAAATCGTTAAATATGTGCCGCAACAAAAAAAAGGTTGAGAATCACTGTATTATTGTATAAAGACAAATCATGTTAAATCTATACTAATATATAAAGCTGAAGAGTTTGTTTGATTGATTGTTTGAACGCGCTAATGTCAGGAACTACTGGACGCATTTATTGAGGAAGTCTATAGGCTATATACCGCTAAGATGATAGGAGAGGAGCAGCAATCAAAAATAGCGAAAACGGCAAAATTTAAAACTTTCCTTGCGTGCGCTGAGTAAACGGTAATAGCTATTCTAAAATCATGTATTACAGAATTGTTCCCCTCTAAAAGGTCTAAATAAAAGTCCGCGACAGCATATGTCTACCTTTTAAGGTTGACCCACTTTAACCATTTTCATGGTTACCAAAAGACTATATTGCGGACTTAATCTTTCCGCGCGAGCGGAGCGCTGGCGATTCCTTATTATTTAAATTCCTTTAAATTATAAGGAAACATTGTAAGAAATTATAGAAGTACTCCAAACTATAAAACTGTAAATCGCTGTAAAAAGGATAGTCTTTGTAAAAGATAAACAGTAAAACGTAACAATAAAATTGTAAAATATAATTGTAACAAATGTAAAACAATTGTAAAAACCATTCAGGGTAAAATCTAAAACTCCAAAACATTATAAAAAACCATCGACTACTAAAGTCTCTGATTATGTCACAGGTAGTTAGAAAAAAATAAAATAAAATACTATTTACTAATCTTTGTGGTATCCGGCAGTATAGAATAGTACCACCCTCATTTCTTACCGAGGTGTCGTAAAAGGCGACTAAGGTATGTGGACCCGCCGTGTGGTATTCGACTGAGTAGAATAGACCACCCTCTTTCTTACCGAGGTGTAGCAAAAGGCTACTTAGGTTGACATCAGTCAGTCCGGTCGTAAAAACGCAAATCATGTGACAGCTTGTTTATAACATGTTATATCGACCCTTCTTAGAGTGGGATAAGGGCAGGATGATGTTTCCAATACTATTTACCAATCCTAATGTATTGACTATATAATCTAACTTATACAACATTAATCCTAACATCTTTATCTGCTAGTGTTGCGCAACAGGAGTATCTTACGTAAAGACAGTCTTTACGTAATATACGAAGTAAAGAAACGGCCTGTTACTATCCCACTGTTGGGCCTAGGCCTTTTCTCTTTGTTTTTTGGAGAGAAAGCTCACCACGCTTTGGTATGTTAAACATATCCCCAGAATTCTCTAGAGATATGCAGGTTTCCTCACGATGTTTACCTTTACGGAAAAGCGTGTCATAAATTGCAATTATTCATTAGACAAATAAGTTTCTTAATAGAAAACTCATTAGTACCCTGTCCTGTCCGGGATTAAAACCCGCGACCCTTCGAAAGAACCGCACGGTCTCACCGCTGTGCTATTACAGCTTAATATTTTGCTATAATCCGCAATAAAAGAAAATATATGTAATGCTAAATGTAAAGTGTACTATCCGTTCTTATACCAGATATATAAACAATTTATTTTACAAATTACTCGCGTAATACCCACCGCCAATAACTTAATCACTACTACAACGCACAAGCACTGCACATATTCAATACCACGATCTCAACAATCGTGATCTGTCACAGCCTCCTTAAGATTAACCCCATTACGTTACTTTGTGCGAAGATAAATTATAAATGTTTTTTTTTATTTGTGTCACGCTCATCCGTTCGAGAAGTAGGCGAAAATGAGATTAAAAAGTTTTATATAATATATACAAATCTCATCACAGTTAAGTCGTCAACTATGACGATATCGAACTTGAATATCATGTTATGTAGTTCGAGCGAAGTAAGGTAAAAGCGACTAGCGATTTGCAGTGAGTCAAGGCCACAGTGATGTAACTGGCTTTATAAAAAAAATTGCGATCATAAAATATATCTAAACTATCGTTTATCTTTTAATGAGCTAATCTTGCGAATATATAATACTAGCTTTTACCCACAACTTCGCTTGCGTGGACTGTTGTCGCGCGATAGATTGATAATAGATGGCGCTTTTCAATGTCATCCTATACCTGTAGAATGATATCCTACAGCTTATATGTTACCCCGCTGTATAAGGAATAATTGTCTCAAATTTCATCGATATTGGTTCAGCGTATTCACCGTGAAAGAGTAACAAACATACATCCATTCTCACAAGCCGTGAGCCATTCCCAAAAATGTATTATAGCTATTATAGCCTATATGTTATTCCGGCGTATAAGGTGCCAAATAATAATGGTGCCAAATTTTATCGATATTGGTTCAGCACAATCGCCGTGAAAGAGTAACAAACATACATCCATACTCACAAACGAATTTATAACATTAGTAGGTAGTATGATAAAATTAGTTAACAGGGTTCGGCGTTCTGCGAGCATTCAAGAAAGCATTGACTTAAAATTGTGAATGCCGACCTCAGAGCCAACAATATACACAGATCGGACGTTCGAGATCTGGAAAAGTAAAGGCGACTGAGTAAAGCGGACCCCGAGTTACCAATAAACTGTCAGTTAGCTTATTCGGAAAATATCTGACACATATCTCGGAATATTGCGTTTCTCGGGTTTCTGATAGGCTTATTCAGCACTTAAAGTCCCTAATAAGTTAACAGGTAGATCATGTGGCTGTTAGTTTATCTGCTGGATAGCAAATACCTATTTCAAAAAAAGGCCGCGTTTTTTTTTCACTTTTTAGAGTCTTTTTTAGATACTATTATCTGCTACTTAGTTTATTTGTCGGTTAACTATCCGACACTTCATTAGTAACTTGTGAAACAGGCCCTTAGTTGGAATAACGCTAATTTGAAGAGATTCACACAATTCAACCCCCTTTTAAGCGGTCTCTAGTAACGTATTTCAATTTCATTAGTGTTAGCCGTTAATCGCTTGCGTCCTTCACTTAAACTAATCACGTTGTGTAAGTCAATACAAACTCTGACTTCATTTAAATTACGTAACAACGGGTAGGTATTATGTAGTTTTGCGGGCTAAATGTCGCAGCTACATTGGGCTACATTCATAGAATATTTTATAAGAACAATCATTTATAAATTTCTGTACGTACGTAACCAATCGACTGGCCCGTGCGCGCAATGGGCAGTGGCTCTGTCTCTTCGCGGGCTCGATTCCCGCCAATATTTTTCTTTAAAAAAAAAAATTGATAATTTTTCGAGCCTGGGTGTGTATTTGTATTTAAGTATGTATTTAAAACTATATATGTATATATTTACCAGTTGTCTGTCACCCATAATACAAGTATTAAATTATATAAAAATTATATAAAAAAGTATTATATAAAAATTTAAAACTTTAAATTTTAATTTGAAATTTTTCGAAGGACGTAGTTGCGACATGATTGTGAACTTTTTCGTTTAAAAGTTATGCATTTGTAGGTTTACTTTAAATTTTAACTGCGTCGATGTTATATAAACTAAGTCAAGTTATTAGGTAATTTTATAAGGTATTATATAGATAGCTTTAGCTAAAGCGATTTACTATTATCCAATTAGTAATTAGGTATAGATTTTCTAAATATTATGCACTATACTGAAAGCTGTGATGGCCTAGCGGTGCGACCGTGTGAATCTCTAGAGACGATCATGGGTTCAAACCCGGGCAGACACCAATGAGTTTTTCTATTAAAACTTATGTGTCTAATTGATAATTGCAATTTATCACACGCTTTTCGGTGAAGGCAAACATCGTGATGAAACCTGCATATCTCTAGAAAATTCTAGGGATATGTGTAACCTACCAATCCGCATTGGAGCAGCGTGGTAGGTCTTAGCTCCAACCCTTCTCTCCAGAAATGGAGAGAGGAGGCCTATGCCCAGCTGTGGGATAGTAACAGGCCGTTACTTATTTACTTATGCACTATACTTATTATTTACTTGACTAGCTTTGTATCATAGATGTAATTTCGTAGAAATTGTAGAATTTATTGGCCGATTATTAACTTATACTCAGTTCAGAAGAAGCAAAAGGCTATTTACAATTTATTATTAATACGTCATTACTTTTAGAATAATCAACGTGTTTAGGGTAAATATGTTTATACAGGAATATACGAATTTACGAAGCTGTCATTTTATACATACAACCTCACTTTTTAAAAAATCTAATTAATCATTGAATTTAGTTGCTTAAAGCCCCGTTAGTTAGCTGGAATGTTTTGACAAATGATAGTTGAAAATAAATTATACTTAAAATATTTATTATATAAAAATATATATGAAGATTTCCAAATATCCACACTTTTATTTAAATAATATTTGTTTTTTTGTTGATTATTAAGTATAAATCTTTTTTTTTTTCGAAATGAAAATCATGAATATGGCTGTATATTATCGATTTTCTTAAAATCTACTGAACATATTATTATACGGTTTTTACTAAAAGAGTGTGAATCCAGGGGAAGGATTAGGTTAATAGTACATGACTGGCCCGTTGGCGCTTTAGGTAGTGACCCTGCCTTCAGCTCCGCGGGGTCGCGGGTTCGATTCCCGCCGAGGGCCAACATTTTCTATAAATGAATATGTTGGTCTTTGAGCCTGGGTGTAAATTTGTATTTAAGTATGTATTTAGAAATATATAAGTATATATTCACCAGTTGTCTGTCCATAACACAAGTGTTAAGTTTACCGACCGACCGACCGACCGTGTGTGTTAGTGTCCCATATATTTATATTTATATTTATATTCTCGGGATTGGCAAAAATTATTATGATTATGATGCAAAAGAGAAGGTTCTCGAGGAATATATCGGGTACTTTTTAGTCTAGAATTCCCGCGGAGTCGGGATTTACGCGGGAAAATTTTTGACACACGCACGCAGTTATAGAATAAGAATACTTTATGCGTTAGTTTTTTGTGCTTTTTAAGCCTCTATTTGGTGGTACTTTGTTAAAATTTTACTTAGCCGTGTGATATCCGGCGGATTAGAATAGACCAACCTCATTTCTTACCGAGGTGTTGTAAAAGGCGACTAAGGTAAGTTGATCCACCGTGTGGTATCCGGCTTTGTAGAAGACCACCCTGTTTCTTACCGAAGGGTCGTAAAATACGACTAAGGTAAGTTGACGTCAGGCAGCCAAATCATGTGACAACATGTTGTGCCCATCCCATGTAGAGTGGGATAAAGGCAGGAGAATAATGACTTTAAATTTTACTTAGTGCTATTTTTAATGTGTAAATTTTTAACCTACAGCAAAGAAAAAGGTGTTGGTAAAGGGCAGAAAGTGTCAATCGTCACAGTTAGTTTTTCCTTCGGGTTCTTCTACCCACGGTGCGTCCAGACCACGCGTGCCCATGACAATTAAGGTGAGATCATATTTAACACTGTATATTAACCACATGGTGTTAGAGACATAAAAAATTACTCTATGGCATAGTTAATCTATGACAGCTGTCATATTTGACAGCCCTCTTGTATTGCTCGTTGAAAGCCGGTATGCAAAGAGGGCTGTCAAATATGACAGCTGTCATAGATTAACTATGCCATAGAGTAATTTTTTATGTCTCTAACATGAAGTTATCGTTCGATTCCCGCCGAGGGTCAACATTTTCTATAAACAATTTGTTGATTTTTCGAGTCTGGGTGTATCTTTAATATTTAAATGTTAATTAGTTAATCTCGTATGTATATATATATATATATATATTAGGAATCTCGGAAACAGTTCCAACGATTTTCCTGAAATTCAGCATGTACGGGGTTTTGGGGAAGAAAAATAGATCTAGATAAGTTTTATTTAAAAAAAATGTCGTTTTATCCATGTTTTCGGGCACTAAATTTTTTTTTGAAATTTACGTTGAATACGATCACAATTTGTCGCTGTCAAACGTAAAGTCATGGTAGTTCATTTGGGGGACGGGCGGTCTAGAGAGGTGAAAATACCTAGGATCGAGCCCCACCTGCCCTATTATTTTTTGTTTCATTTTTCTTTTTAATTTTTTTTTAATTTTTTTTTTTTACATCATTTTAAAAATTACCGAGCAGGGCTCGGTCACCCAAGTGCTTTAAATTTATATATGTATATATATTTACCAGTTGTCTGTGCACTATAACACAAGTATTAGTTACTTTGGGGACAGATAACCGTGTGCGTAATCGTTACATGTAAATATTGTCGTGTAAATATTTATTTAATCATCTTTGCTTAATATTTAATTTTTGCACCCTGTTTTACAGTTACGAACAATTTGTATGGAAAATAATGTTTGTTTTTACTATTTTACTTACAATTTCTTTATATTATCTTATCATTTGAACTCAGCTTTTGAAAATCACCTAAATCGGTTCAATTGACTGGCCTGTTGGAGCAGTGGGTAGTGACCCTGCCTTCAGCTCCGCGGGTCGCGGGTTCGATTCCCGCCGAGGGCCAACATTTTCTATAAATGAATTTGTTGGTCTTTGAGCCTGGGTGTATATTTGTATTTAAAAAATATATAAGTATATATTCACCAGTTGTCTCTCACCCATAACACAAGTATTAAGTTACTTAATTTGGGGATGGACGACCGTGTGTGTAAGTGTCCCATATATTTATTATATATTTATTCATCAAATCATGTATATATATACATAATTTTTTTTTTATATATATAAAAAAAAAATTATATCGAGTTATAGTCATACTAACATATGTAATTTCATGTAAATATATTGATTAGTAATATCCCGCGGTTTTCCCCGCGTAAATTTTATTTTTTTACACCTTATTTTTATAACGGATCTTTTTTTTTTTAAATTGTAATATAGCCTATGTTGCTCAGTAAAGATGTAGTTTTCCAATAGTGAAAGAATTTTTGAAATCGGTCCAATAGTTTTTGTGTGAATTACAAACATACATACAAATTTTTCCTCTTTATAATATTACCTAGTATAGATTACATATTATAATTGCGTAATTCTTTTCTGGCGCTTATGTCGCACTATTTCAACATAACCGTATATATTATTATATAGTAGTAGTAGTAGTAACGGCCTGTTACTATCCTACTGCTGAGAATAGGCCTCTTCTCTCCGTTTTTTGGAGAGAAGGATTGGAGCTAAGACCTACCACGCTGCTCCAATGCGGATTGGTAGGTTACACATATCTCCAGAATTATCTAGAGATATGCAGGTTTCCTCACGATGTTTTCCTTCATCGAAAAGCGTGTGATAAATTGCAATTATCAATTAGACACATAAGTTTTTAACAGAAAAACTCATTGGTGTCTGCCCGGGTTTGAACCCTAGACCGCCTTGAGAGAGGCGCACGGTGATACCGCTGGGCTACCACAGCTTAATTATTATATGATGCTATGTATTTAATTTATGTTCTAAATACTTTGTTGCTGTATGCGATTTATTTGTTTGCCTAAATGTGTTATGTTTTGCAATGCGAATCAATTTTATGCAAAGCTATGTTAATTTAAAGCGAAATTAGTAAATTTATCTACTATTTGTTTTTTTTTTAAATTATTCATTTTATTTCTTGTTTCTCTTGTTTCTCATTCTTGTTCTCATCAACATTAATTTTAAAATTAGTATTGTTAATTTGTACGGTAATAAAACTTGTTTATTTTATGCATGTTGTGGCTACCTTAATAAGTTGCACATTTAACGAACGATATTAATATGTTTATAGTTATTTATTTAAAAGGCGACTAAGGTAAGTTGACCCACCGTGTGGTATCCGGTTTAGTAGAATAGACCACCCTCTTTCTTACCGAGGTGTCGTAAAATACGACTAAGGTAAGTTGACGTCAGGCAGGTGGCCGGTCGTAAAAACGCAGCCAAATCATGTAACAACATGTTTGTAATATGTTGTGCCGACCCCACTTAGAGTGGGATTAGGGCAGGAGGATGATGATTAATATGTTTATAGTTTAATAATTTATTTAAATGTAGTAACTACTGTTGGTCCTTAAAAAAAATACAGAATATCCATAAATTTTGTAATCTTTGTAGCTTGTTTTGGCCTCTTATTATCCCACTGCTGGGCATAGGACTCTCCTTTTAGAAGGGTTGGAGTTAAGACCCATGTATGTTACAGATCCAAGCTTTATATATGTTAAAGTTATGTACTTAAAAAAATTAATGTTACTATAATTTTGCCGTTATTATTATAGTAATGGTGTAATATAATGCTGTACTGTTAATGTTTCGTAATAAATATGCTATAGCTTAAAGATATAAATATGCGTAGGATGCGTATAAATATAAATAAGTATAAGTAACGGCCTGTTACTATCCCACTGCTGGGCATAGACTTCCTCTCTCTGTTTTTGGAGAGAAGGATTGGAGCTAAGACCTACCACGCTGCTCCAATGCGGATTGGTAGGTTACACATATCCCCACAATTCTTTAGAGATACACAGGTTTCCTCACGATGTTTTTCTTCACTGAAATGCGTGTGATAAATTGCAATTATCAATTAGACACATAAGTTTTTTTTTACTAGAAAACTCATTGGTGCCTGCCCGGGGTTTGAACCTCAGACCTTGAAATTGGCGCACCGTGTTGCCGCTGGGCTACCACAGCTTAAATAATAATAAATAATATATTAAGCGTATAAATGCTTCAGGTTAAATCTCAAAAATGAACATATTTAGGTATTATAAAAATTGATCAAAAAATAATATTCCTTATACTGTTGTCTTCAATTCGAATGGCCGGCGAATTTTGACTAAAATTTTGAATTCAAAATAATTTTTTTCTGGACTTATGTCTGGATTTAAAGCCTTGACCGAAAATAAATAATTTATGATTTCTGAGCACTAGACTGTCATATATATTGAAATATACAGTGTCATTTAGTATTTTTAGAAAACATCGCAATACTGCTGTTGTTATACAAATTGTTTTTTTATCTGCTGTTGAAATCAGATCATTCGACCCTCGAATAAAAGAATAATGTTTGTGAATTGAGAAATTCTGTGTATTGTGTATTGTTTATTGTGCCTTTATACTTTTAAGTTATAGGTTTGATGCCTTTATTTAGACAATTGTTAGTCAAACTGTTATATTATATACTTATTTCTCCCATGTTGGGACTTGAGTTAATTCTGTCCACACAGTCACACAGTGTTACCTGCCTTAACCTACCCTCGCTTTAAGAAACCTAAAATATCCTTGAATATCAACCATTCATTTCAATTTTGTCTTGACCTATACTCAGTAGGTTTACGTACTTAAATGAAAGTAAACATATAAAAAAAGCATTCAAAATGCACGTAAAAGCATGTCTAAGTATTTAAATTATAGATTGCATATGCGCCATTTAATAATGGTATGATTGCCATCAATAAGCAGACTAAACCCTACGAGATTTATCAAAATAATGTACCAAGTATTTGTACACATTGAAAAGGTCTACAGAAAACTCCGCGATAGTATATGTCTGTTTCTTATGGATATGCATAGCATTTTTTGTTTATTACTTTTTACGAAAAATAATGCTTTATTTTCGAAGCAACTTTTATACAATACAGCATTAATCCTTATCCAAATTAAGTAGCTTAAATACATTGTTAATTTGATATAGATCAAATTATGGCCGTTTACAGCATGTAATTTAAATGAACATTTTCGGACATATTACGGATTTAAAATACCGTGAGGACGCCGCGCTTCGCCCTATAACACTTCGACTTTAGTAGCGATGTCGCTCTTTCAAGAGTTTGTTTAAAGACATTCTATAATTAATTGTGAAAATAAAATACATAGGGAAAATGTATAAATAAATAAGTAAAAATGTACTATATGAATTTAGATATTCCAAAGATAGCAGGAAATCTTCTTGGTATAGGGAAAGGAAATTGTTTTTCTCCAAATTTAACGCTTGCGGGCCACGGGCAGTAATGAATAAATCAAAACTACTGAATCGATTTTAATCATTTTTTTACACTGTCTGACATGGGATATATATTTTATACCCGTGCGAAGCAGGGGCAGGCCGCTAGTATAATATAATTGCCATATTTTCCCTGCTATCAGACATTACCTGTTCAAGACGCCAATAGCACTAATAAGTTTTTCACCACACAGGCTCGAAACTACAAGGCACAGCATCTCGTCAAGTCTGGCAAATATATGGAGGCCGCCTCACACCTCGTACGAGTGGCTGCCTCGTCGGAACCGTTTGCTCGTAATGCGCGTGTAATGTTGGCGAAGGTTAGTACTTGATTAGTTTACATCCACATTTAGTTAGTACTTGATTAGTTTACATTAACATTTAGATAGTACTTGATTAGTTTACATCCACATTTAGTTAGTACTAGATTAGTTTACATCCACATTTAGTTAGTACTAGATTAGTTTACATCCACATTTAGTTAGTACTAGATTAGTTGACATCCACATTTAGTTAGTACTAGATTAGTTTACATCCACATTTAGTTAGTACTAGATTAGTTTACATCCACATTTAGTTAGTACTAGATTAGTTTACATCCACATTTAGTTAGTACTAGATTAGTTTACATCCACATTTAATTAGTACTAGATTAGTTTACATTAACATCATCCTCCTGCCCTTATCCCACTCTAAGTGGGGTCGGCACGACATGTAATAAACATGCTCTCATATGATTTGGCTGCGTTTTTACGACCGGCCGCCTGCCTGACGTCAACTTTCCTTGTATATTTTAATAAACCGGATACCACACGGTGGGTCAACTTATCTTAATCGCCTTTTACGACACCTCGGTAAGGAATGAAGTTGGTCAATTCTATTAGTTTTATTGTATAACTGGAAATCAGTGTTTTCATACGAGCGAAGTCGCAGGCCCGGCTAGCTATCTAATAAAATATAATACATATTCAAATAAATTATCACGTTGCATTGTGGTATCCGGCTAAGCAGAATAGACCACCTTCTTTCTTACCGAGTTGTCGTAAAAGACGACTAATATTTAAACTCTTAACTTAACTTATTTAAACTTAGTTATTTAAACTTTAAACAAAACTTTAAACAAAAGTTTTAGCTTTAAGCTCAATTTTAGCTTTTCCATTACAGCAGTTTAAAAACACTATTAATAAAAGGCTAATACAGAAAGCCTACTCTACTATTGAGGATTACTTAGATTCTAAGTCTTCTAGATCAAAGTCTTAGATGATAAGAATGCGTGGACGAACCTACTCTGCGACCCCGTACAAGACAATACTAACTAAATGTGACACTATGCTACAAGACAATACTGACTAAATGTGACACTATGCTACAAGACAATACTGACTAAATGTGACACTATGCTACAAGACAATACTGACTAAATGTGACACTATGCTACAAGACAATACTGACTAAATGTGACACTATGCTACAAGACAATACTGACTAAATGTGACACTATGCTACAAGACAATACTGACTAAATGTGACACTATGCTACAAGACAATACGGACTAAATGTGACACTATGCTAAGAATCATATTGTTAAAAGAGCAACCGCCGAGTTTTTGCTGGCTCTTCTCGTTAGGAATAGCTCTCCGAACCAGCAGTAGAGTTGACGATTGAAAAGCACTTGTTTACAAGTTTATCCGAAAAATATTTTGAATTTGAATTTTGATATCTTTTCAGACAATCACCGCCATAAACGTTGACGGTACTGCGGGGTCTGTATCACGTAAGCTGTGCCAGTTGGTGCGCGATCAGGCAACCCACAGCTGGCTCCAGTCTGCCGACCTGGAGTGCGTGCTGTGCACTAACACGTATTCTAACCCCGTGACCACGCCCTGCGGCCACACCTATTGCCGCCCGTGCATTGAACGGTCGATGTACTACAAGAAACAGTGCGCGCTCTGCCTGGGCTCTTTGGAGAATTTCAGTCTGCCAGAGGTGATGATTAACTTAAATTTAACTTTTTAGCAATCTTCTTCCTGCCCTTATCCCACTCTAAGGGGGGCCAATTGAGAATTGCCTCAATAAATTCAAATTCAAAATATTCTTTATTCAAATAAACTTGTAAACAAGTGCTTTTGAATCGTCAACTCTACCGCTGGCTCGGAAAGCTGTTCCTACCGAGAAGAGCCAGCAAGAAACTCGGCGGTTGCTCTTTTAAACAATATAATTCTTAATACTATTTACATTATGTCGTTACTGTCTTGTACAGGTTCAAAGAGAGCTATATCCACACATTCTTATCTTCTAAATAATCTTCAAGAGTATAGTAGGCTTTCTGGATCAGCCTCTTTTTTACAGTGTTTTAAACTGCTGTAATGGCAAAGCTGAAATTGATTGCGGAATTTAATTATAGATTCTAATACCAAAACCCACAAACGACTTACGCACTTTTGCGCGGCGCAAAGCAGGAGCCGCAAGCTTATGTCGGTTCCTGCTTTGTCTATTGTATACATCACCTATCGTTTTATAATTCCTTATATTATTATGTACATAAATTAAATTGCTTAAAATATACTGTGAAGCAAATGTAAGAATACCTGTTTCCTTAAACTACTACTAAATACTAGTATAATAACTCTTTCGCTCCGGGCCATTTAAATCTAATGCTAGAATTTGGTGAAAAATTTGTCGATGAAAGCAAATTCTTTTTCCTCAAGTATAAAAACTTCTTCTTCATCATTAAGTATCTAAGTGGGGTCGGTACAACTTGTAACAAACATGTTGTCACATGATTTGCCTACGTATTTTACGACCAGCCGCCTGCCTGATATCAAGTTACTTTAGTCGTATTTTACGACAACTCGGTAAGAAATGAGGGTGGTACTATTCTATTCAACAGGATACGATACTTTTTAGCTATATATTATGATAATTTATTGAATTAGGCGTTACTTTGCGGATATACATACAAAAATTTTAGCTTTAAGCTCAATTTTAGCTTTGCCATTACAGCAGTTTAAAAACACTATTAATAAAAGGCTAGTACAGAAAGCCTACTATACTATTCTGCTTAGATGATAAGAATGCCTGGACATAGCTACTCTTTGACCCTGTACAAGACAATACTGAGTAAATGAGACTAGTGATAAGAATTATATTTTTAAAAGAGCAACCGCCGAGTTTCTTAATGGCTCTTCTCGGCAGGATCAGCTTTCCGAACCAGCAATATTGACGATTCAAAATAAATAAATAAATATATGGGACACTTACACACACGGTCGTCCGTCCCCAAAGTAAGTAACTTAATACTTGTGTTATGACAGACAACTGGTGAATATATACTTATATATTTTTAAATACATACTTAAATACAAATATACACCCAGGCTCAAAGGCCAACAAATTCATTTATTGAAAATGTTGGCCCTCGGCGGGAATGGAACCCGCGACCCGCGGAGCTGAAGGAAGGATCACTACCCACTACGCCAACGGGCCAGTCAAAAAAGCACTTGTTTACAAGTTTACTTCAATAAAGAATATATTGAATTTGACCCGCCGTGTGGTGTCTGGCCGAATAGAATAGTACCACCCTCATTTCTTACCGAGGTGTCGTAATAGGTGACTAAGGTAAATCGACCCGCCGTATGGTATCCGGTGTAGTAAAATAGTCCACCCTCTTTCTTACCGAGGAGTTGTAAAATACGACTAAGGTAAGTTGACGTCAGGCAGGCGGCCGGTCGTAAAATACGTAGCCAAATCATATGACATTTGATATATGTTTTCAGGAGGATGATGAATATATTGTATTTGAAAGTGATAATAAAATCATTTTGCTATAATCCGCGATGAAGTAAATATAAAATATATAATATAAATAATTATAAAACGATAGGTGATGTATACAATAGACAAAGCAGGAACCGACATAAGCTTGCGGCTCCTGCTTTGCGCCGCGCAAAAGTGCGTAACTCGTTTGTGGGTTTTGGTATAAGATTCTATAATAAAATTCCGCAATCAATTTCAGCTTTGCCATTACAGCAGTTTAAAAACACTGTTAAAAAGAGGCTGATACAGAAAGCCTACTATACTATTGAAGATTATTTAGAGGATAAGAATGTGTGGATATAGCTCTCTTTGAACCTGTACAAGACAGTAACGACCTAATGTAAATAGTATTAAGAATTATATTTTTAAAAGAGCAACCGCCGAGTTTCTTGCTGGCTCTTCTCGGTAGGAACAGCTTTCCGAACCAGCAGTAGAGTTGACGATTCAAAAGCACTTGTTTACAAGTTTATTTGAATAAAGAATATTTTGAATTTGAATATAATATTCAGAGGAGTATCGCTAAATAGCATGCGATGAGTTTGTTATACATAAAATATTAAGAATTATTTTATCACTTTTCGGTTTGATGTGCTATATAAAAGTTTTGTAGTTTTTTGTATATTTATTTTTACTCAATGAACATGTTTCTTCCAGACTCGTGACAACATATTTATCAGCTCTATTCTGTCGTCCATCGATGTTACCCCGGTACCGATAGATACAATTGTGATACCCATCGTGACATGTTACGTAGCGTTCCCCGGGTAAGTTTTCTAACTTCCATAATTTATTGACTGGCCCGTTGGCGCAGTGGGTAGTGATCCTGCCTTCAGCTCCGTGTGTCGCGGGTTCGATTCCGAGGACCAATATTTTCTATAAATAAATTAGTTTTTCGAGTCTGGGTGTATATTTGTATTTAAGTGTGTATCACTACATATTATAAAACCAAGTCGAATATATCCTATGTACGTATAAAACTTTAAAACTACGCAACAGATTTTGATGCGGTTTTTTTTAATAGATAGAGTGATTCAAGAGGAAGGTTTATATGTATAATACCATTCAATACGGAGTAGAAAAATACTGTAATTTTTGAGGTTTCTGTAAATAATTACATTTTTTTCCGCTTACATTGCAAACGCAGGCTAAACCCTACGAGATTGATCAAAATCATGTACTAAGTATTTGTACACCTTGAAAAGGTCTACAGAAAAATCCGCGATGGTATATGTCTATCTCTTATGGATAACCCACAATAGCATTTTTTGTCATTTACTTTTTACGAAAAATAATGCCTTATGTTCAAAGCAATTTTTATACAATACAGCATTAATCCTTATCCAATTAAGTACCTTAAATAAATAGTTGATTTAATATAGATCAATATGGCCGTTTACAGCATGTAATTTAAGTGAACATTTTCGGAGATATTACAGATTTAAAATGCCGTGAGGAGGCCGCGCCCTATAGCACCTCGAATTTAGCAGCTATATGTCGCTCTTTCAAGAGTTTGTTTAATGACAAGGAAGCTGTGAATGTTGTATGTAAAGACATTTTATAATTAATACATAGGGAAAAATGTAAAAATAAATAAGCAAATACGTACTATATGAATTTAGATATTCCAAGGATAGCAGGAAATCTTAGTATAGGGAGAGGGAAATTGTTTTTCTCCAAATTTAATGCGGGCCACGGGCAGTAATGAATAAATCAGAACTACTGGATCGATTTTAATAAAAAATTTTCACTGAGCGACATGGGCTATATATTTTATACCCGTGCGAAGCAGGGGCAGGCCGCTAGTAATATTATAAATGCGAAAGTTTGTGTGAGTTTTTCTATTAAAACTTATGTGTCTAATTGATAATTGCAATTTATTAGGTTATCAATTTATTGCTCTTTGGTGAAGGAAAACATCGTGAGGAAACCTTCATATCTCTAGAGAATTCTGGGGATATGTGTAACCTACCAATCCGCATTGGAGCAGCGTGGTAGGTCTTAGCTCCAACCCTTCTCTCCAAAAACGGAAAGTGGAGGCCTATGCCTAGCAACGGGATAGTAAAATACCGTTACTTTACTTTACCTTTAAGTTGATTTCGTTTGATTGTGTGAAGTCATCCTTCACACAATCTTCACACTGCAAGTTTCGCCTATTATAGAAAAGAAGTGCAAGATTAAAATGATATATATAAGGGGAGGGATAAAAATCATGTGATAAAATTAGTTAATATAAATGTGGATGAATTTATAGAAGTAGGCGTTATTTTGCGGAGATCCCAAATACAAAAGTAATAATAAAATTATTCGCTTTAATCCGCGATGAATTGCGGATTGTATAATTTCAACGCCTAGCCGTGTGGTATTAAGCCGAGTTGAATAGACCAACCTTATTTCTTACCGAGGTGTCGTAAAAGGCGACTAAGGTAAGTTCACTCACCGTATGGTATCCGGTTTAGTAGAATAGACCACCCTCTTTCTTAACGAGATGTCGTAAAATACGACAGAGGTAAGTTGACGTCAGGCAGGCGGCCGGTCGTAAAATCGCAGTCAAATCAGCATGTTTATAACATGTTGTGCCGACCCCACTTATAGTGGTATAAGGGCAGGAAGATGATGATAAATTTTATTATTACTTCTGTGGGTGGATATATACGAGAGGCCGAAAAAGAGATGATTGGATTGTGTGAAGTATGACATACTTATAAAAGGAGGAAAAAGGTTTCATTATTTACCAATAAATTTTGAACAATTATGGCTTAGGTTATTAAGCATTAAAAATAATTAAATCTGTCGTAATTTTTACGTTAGATTTCGCTATATCTGCCGTCTAAATCCATGACCATTCCATGACCACCTTTCTTTGTATAAAAAACAAATTAGATTAATTATAAATAAGCGCTGATGTGTATACATAATGTTATTATTATATATATTAATATCTGACCTATATTAACTCATCTGTTTAATATTTCATTTTTCTGTTTTATCTTTAATATTTACATCTATATTTTATTTTTTCATCTCGTTACAATACGATCTAATTACTTCGTATTGTAACGAGGTATTAGGCAAGGATAGTGGTAATTGTTCACTCATGCAAATGTTGTACTAACTTTTAAAGGTGTTTTACATAGATTTAGAGTATATTATCAACAATGTTTTTGTAATTAAGTATTGTAAAATGCTATTAGTTGGTCTAATAATAAAATAAAATAAATAAATAAATAAATCAGACGTGGGATTGATCAATATTTTTATTACAGAATGCCGTGTCCTTTGTTCATATTCGACCCAAGATACTGGCTTATGGTACGTCGAGTGCTCGATTCGGGATCACGTAGATTTGGAATGCTGGCTTATGATCGTGGACATACGTTCGCCGACTTTGGAACGGTGAGTTGAATTTTTCTATAATCTATCGGGAAAGAAAATCAGTCATCAATCAATCAAAATACAGTGCAAACTCTATATAACGACCCTCAAGGTTTGCATATTTTGACGTTATAGAGATGTCGTTAAATGGAGACAAGAAAAATCTATATTAGAAAAAAAGTTTATATCAGACTAGTGTTAGTCAGTGGCGTAGCTAGGGGTGGCGAGAGGGGCGGTCGCCCCAGGGCACCACAGGCAAGGGGGCACCAAACTTGATAATATTTTTTTTTTGATGAATAATGAAATCATTTCAGAAAAAGTTGAATAAGACTGTTATTCAACTTTTTGCACCATTGATTTTGTATGATTATATTGTCTACAATAAACACAAAAAAGTTTCTGAGCTGTAGAGCTTGATGAAGAAACAATGGACTTTGCTACTCAAAAAGCGAGGAAAGTTAGTTTTTAAATTTTCTAAATAAATTTTATCATAATCTAATGTTATTTTATATATAGTTTGACCCAATTTAAATTTATATATTAAAGTCATTGCGTTCTGAAATCTAAAATTATTTAGACTCTTTAGAAGGAGGGGGGGGGGGCACCAGGTGACGATTGGCCCCGGGCCCCAAATATACTAGCTACGCCACTGCACCCAGACTCAAAGGCCAACAAATTCATTTATAGAAAATGTTTGCCCTCGGCGGGAATCGAACCCGCGACCCGCAGAGCTGAAGGCAGGGTGACTACCCACTGCGCCAACGGGCCAGTCATTAATTTTTTTTTTATGTTACACATTGACAAAATTAAAAGCAATGAATAATTAAACATCTCATCCAGGTTTTGGAAATCTGCGACTGTGTGGTGTTGGAGGACAGCCGTTGCATCGTGTCTACCGTTGGAGTGTCACGTTTCAGAGTTATTGAGAGATTTGAGATAGATGGGTGAGTTTGGGGAAAATTTATCTCCGGTCAACAGCTCAAACATATTAATAACAATTATTATAAGGCAAAACTAATGAAAATATTATTTTGCTATAATCCGATTTTTGATAAAAGAAAATATATGTAATGCTAAATGTAGAGTGTACTATTCGTTCTCATAACTGATACCAAACTCTGCATATTTGTAAACAATCGTTTCGCCCTGTAACCGAAAATAAAGCATCGTCAGTAGATAGACTCCACGACAAAATGGCAAATCTACATTTTGCATTATAAAGTAAGTAACGGCCTGTTACTATCCCACTGCTGGGCATAGGCCTCCTCTCTCCATTTTTGGAGAGAAGGGTTGGAGCTAAGACCTACCACGCTGCTCCAGTGCGGATTGGTAGGTTACACATATCCCTAGAATTTTCTAGAGATATGCAGGTTTCCTCACGTGTTTTCCTTCACCGAAAAGCGTGTGATTGCAATTATCAATTAGACACATAAGTTTTAATAGAAAAACTCATTGGTGTCTGCCCGGGTTTGAACCCATGATCGTCTCTAGAGATTCACACGGTCGCACCGCTAGGCCATCACAGCTTTCGCATTATATATATTTTCTATTATACAATCTTGGAAAGCGAAGTATAACATTAGCATAATTTTAGTATGTAACAACCATACACTTTCTTATACGTTCATCTCGGTAAAAAAATGAGGGTGGTCTATTCTACTCAGCCGGATACAACATGGCATGGTCAAAACTCAAATTTTCCATTCAAAAATATATGCCCAGAAGAAAAGAACTTTTGTTTGTTTATTTGTAATATATGCATTAATATAAAAACAACATAATTTGCAATGGTGGGCTTATTCCGGAATCATATTCGTTTCCAACCAGGTAGATATAAGTACAGTGAATAAATTATATATATATATATATATATATATATATATATATATATATATATATATATATGGGACACTGACACACATGGTTGTCCGTCCCCAAAGTAAGTAAATTAATACTTGTGTTATGGGTGACAGAGAACTGGTGAATATATACTTATATATTTGTTAAATACATACTTAAATACAAATATACACCCAGGCTCAAAGGCCAACAAATTCATTTTTAGAAAATGTTGGCCCTCGGCGGGAATCGAACCCGCGACCCGCGGTTCTGAAGGCAGGGTACTAACTCCTCCAACGGGCCAGTCATATTTATTACTTTATTTCCAGTTTCGACGTTGCCCGCGTTCAAAATCTGACTGATATAACTCCAACGCGCGATGAAGCTCAAGAGCTGCACATATTGGCCGTTCGTATATACTGCAAAGCTATTGAGTGGCTGAAAAACATGTACGATCATGTTCGCGAGGAAATAGAGACTGCGTTCGGGAGCCTCCCGTATGATGATAGGCCTGAAGATTTGGGGACTACAATCGACGGGCCCAATTGGTTGTGGTGGCTTATCGCGATTTTGCCGTTGAAATCAGAAATAAAGGTTAGTATTATTATTAGGAAGCTGTGGTAGCCCAGCGGTAACACCGTGCGACTGTTTCGAGGAGGTCACGGGTTCAAACCCGGGCAGACACAAATGAGTTTTTCTGTTAAAACTTATGTGTCTCTTTGATAATTGCAATTTATCACACGCTTTTCGGTGAAAACATCGTGAGGAAACCTGCATATCTCTAGAGAATTCTGGAGATATGTGTAACCTACCAATCCGCATTGGAGCAGCGTGGTAGGTCTTAGCTCCAATCCTTCTCTCCAAAAACAGAGAGAAGAGGCCTATTCCCAGCAGTCGGATAGTAACAGGCTGCTACTAATTTATTTACTATTTTTTAGATAGGTTATTTTAATTAAATATGCCATGTGGTATCCGACTGAGTAGATTAGACCACTCTCATTTTTTACCGAGGTGTCGTAAAAGGCAAATAAGGTAAGTCGACCCACCATGTAGTATCCGGCTTAGTAGGATAGACCACTCTAATTTCTTACCGAGGTGTCGTAAAATACGACTAAGGTAAGTTGACGTCAGGGAGGCGACCGGTCGTGAAATACGTAGCCAAATCATGTGACAACATTTTTTTTAATTTATTTATTTATGTGTAATGTCTTCCTGCCCTTATCCCACTCTAAGTGGGGTCGGCACAACGTATTATAAACATGCTATCACATGATTTGGCTGCGTTTTTACGACCGGCCGCCTGCCTGACGTCAACTTACCTCTGTCGTATTTTACGACACCTCGGAAAGAAAGAGGGTGGTCTATTCTACTAAACCGGATACCACACGGTGGGTCAACTTACCTTAGTCGCCTTTTACGACATCTCGGTAGGAAATGAGGGCGGTACTATTCTATTTAGCCGGTTACCACACGGCGGAAATTTATTTATTTATGCACCATGAAAAATGTTGGAAAAAACATTATTGGTAAATAGTGACAAAGGTCAACTTATCCCTAAGACAGAAATCTGTCTCTGTTATAAACATGTTTCTCATCTACACAATGTTTATAACATGTTGTGCCGACACCACTAAGAGTGGGATAAGGGCAGGAGAATGATGGTGAATTTTATGTAAACTTATGCCTAGACAGAGATCTCTGTCTCTGTTATAAACATGTCTACACAATGTTTATGACTTATTGTGCCGTTCCCTCTAAAAGTGGGATAAAGGCAGGAGAATGATGGTGAATGATGATTATTTACAGATTTTGATCTTGTCAACTCGCAGTCTCCTAAAGCGGATGCTGGCCGTCTCTCGCACACTGGATGTTATGGACAGTAACTTCACCACCAGCGCTATGTCCATGGATCTCGCAAACCAGGAGGAATGGTTGGCGAGACAGGGATAAAATTATATTAACAGGCCCGTTGTTGCAGTTTACCTGCCCCTTATGTAACTCCACGGGTCACGGGTTCAATCCCCGTCGAGGGCTAACAATTCATAAGTCCTCCGAGTCTGAGTATATATTTTGTTAAAAGTGTTTATTTAAAATATTTCCATATATTGAGCCTAATTTTGTTACCAAACAATTATAAATAAAATTATATTTATTATATATTGTTGTAATACGTAGTGCTTTCCATAATTTGTTACCAGTATGCAGGATTAAGATATAGTAGAACCTCGATAACTTGAACTGTTCATAAACCTCTGTAACTTCAAAATAATCTGTACCTTTTCCTCTCTAACCTAACCTCTATAACTTAAAATATAATCTCTGTAACTTATTAATAATTTCAATGTTGACCAACAATAACTTAAAATGTTCCGATGCACTCCATAACTTAGAATATCTTAATTAATAATTTTGAATGGAATGTGCAAAATATTCCTCTCCAACCCAAAAACAACTATAACTTTAAATATGCAACTTCTACTTAAATTAATTTTAATGTTGACCAACAATAACTTAGTGTTCCGATACAAACCATAACTTAGAATATCAATAATTTTGAATGGAATGTGCAAAATATTCCTCTCAGACCCAACAACTATAACAAATACACAACCTGTACTTAAATTAATAATTACAATATTGACCTACAATAACTTAGTGTTCACACTCCATAACTTAGAATATCAATAATTTTGAATGGAATGTGCAAAAAAAAATCGGAATTTATACATTCAAGTATTCAGCTATTATTTCTAAGAGATCCTTTACTACTACTTAAAGTGGGGGTTCGAACATTGTAACATTATCATTGAAAATAAATATATAAACTGTAATCTTTAAATCAAATTAACAGACTTTAGTTGAATTAACTTTAAAGGATTAATTTTTCATTGTGTATTATTTTCAATTACACATTCGGTTTCAAATAGTATAAACTCATGAGTAACACTTCCCCCTCTCCCTTCCCCTTTACACAAAACCTTGATAACTTAACTGCATAATTTAAAATATTCTGTATTTACCTTTGATTTTAGTTTATCGAGATTCTTACATTATTTGTAATTTTATATCTTTATGTAAAGGTTACATATGTCGCCTATTCACAGAACAGCATAGTAACAATATCATAATATAATTTTATTTAAAAGACTTTTGAAAGAAAATATATCAGTAGAAAAAAAATATATTCAATAAATGTGCATAAAGTTTGTAGGTTATACAAATATGTTACATTTATTGTGCGTAGAAAAACCTCCATATTTGTCAGAGCCTTAAATATAAGACTTATATTGTTTAATTTTAGACTAGAGTGGAATAATGTATAGAAACCGGATACACTCACTTATATCGCTTTCAATTTATTTATGAGTTACACGGTTTCATAATAGTCAACTGGTCAGACTCACATAAATAGTGAGTATAGCCGGTTTCTACACATTTTAATATGTTGCGCAAACTGGTCAGACTCACACGAATAGCACGTGAGTATAGCCGGTTTCTGAACATTTTAATTTTTGTTGTACTTAATTTGTTTTTTTTTTTAATTTTCATATTTGCTAGTATATATTGAGAAACCGCCTCAGGATCATTATAGTGCCTTGGACTGCCAGATATCGTTTGATATCTGGATAAGTACAATTTGTAACTATTTTGAAATTTAATAATAGCTCAATGGAATATGCTATGTCATATATAAATATACTAGGTCAAGTTAAAATTGTTTAAATTTTTGGTTAGAATAGAGTCAAAAATAACGCTGTCATAATTTGAAAAATTTACATTCCATTACATTTTCATGGTAAATATAAAGCTATTATAGCTAGTGTTTTTATTTACTTAGTGAAATAACAGCCACCTTTGCACATTTGGTACAATGGTGAAAGTTTCCCCTCCACTTTTTTATAAAAAAAAACAGTACAAATTAAACAACTCTGACTTCACAAGGTCACTTATGCATAATACATAACTAAATATATGGGACACTTACACATACAATTTTTAAATACATACTTTAATACAAATATACATCCAGACTCGATGAATTACAAATTATTTTTTAAAAGAAAATATCGGCGGGAATCAAACCCGCGACCGCAAAACTGAAGGCAGTATCACCCACTGCGCCCACGGGCCAGTCGATCATCAAATCATTGTTATGTTAACTAAATTAACTTTATTAGTGTTATTAAGGGTCTAATGTTTAATTTCAAGAAATATAACGTTTTCGGTTGAAAACGTTTATTTCTAAAGATTTGTATTAGTATAAGATTGCGAGTAAATTTAAGAAACCAAAACTTAAAGTGCATGTAAAATAATATATAAGGATACAGAGTTAAATTTAAAAATAATGTTAGAAAATATTTTTTTTTATATATTGCTGTCTATCATTTATAGCCAAGTCAATTTAGAACCAAGCAACATAAGAAATACCTTATAAAGGAAATGGGGATTTGAAAAAAGCGGTATATTTTTGTTTGAAAATATTAAAAATTAAAGCAATTTGCAATCTGGAAATTGATAAACCTAAAAAATGTATTTGGCATAAACAAAATACGTTATATATTACAATTTAACGTAAACTAACAAAAATATAAAAAGCATGGCGTTGATTTCATTACTATTTCAATATAAATATTTATTTAACAATCATATATTTTATCGTTAAATAAAGTTGATTCTAGTTCAGAAATCGAGTAATTGATTGTCTTTACTGCTTTATCTATGCTAAAAAATAATGTCACTTCAAAAATCAGGTCTTTAA
Source organism: Morpho helenor (assembly GCA_029227775.1). Lineage (NCBI taxonomy): Eukaryota > Metazoa > Arthropoda > Insecta > Lepidoptera > Nymphalidae > Morpho > Morpho helenor. The sequence continues at coordinate 19,323,426 of JARGCU010000030.1, read as the reverse complement.
CATATACCATTTCGACTTACAAATAAAACAATTACAAATTTCGCCACAATAGCGACTAACCAAGGAAGCGATCTTTTGTATCTTTTGAATGGAAAAACCGTAAAGTGTAATTTTTCCTACTTACAAACACTCGGAACGTTTTTCTTTTCTCAAAATAAAATACCTGCACCGTGCTCTCTTCTATCTAGTTCATAACATCACTTTAACTAAATCCTTTATAACAAACTTAGAGTAATAATTAAAAAATCAAAAACCTGTGGACCGTGCCTTAAAGTTCCAAAGTTCTTTAGTTGTTCTATAAGGTTTGGTCTTAATTTTTTTCAAATTGGCTTTGCTGCAAATCAATGTGCTGATAGACAGCGATAAACCTGTTTCTATTATATATCAGTACGCATTTTTGAGACTTACTTAGGTTTTAGATACGCGCTAGGTTTTTTTTTACAAATAAAGAGTTTAATTTTATATGTAGTTATTAAAAGAAAATATTTTGTATTCTCTATTAAAAAATCTATACTTGTTATATATTGAATATAAGACTTGTCTTAGCTAATGTATAGCTGTTAAATAAAAACAAGCATTTCTGTAGATAAAAAAAACATATTTCGATTTAGATGAAGTTTGAGAATATATAGAGAATAGACGACGATATATTCTCAGTCATAGAGTTTATTTTTTTTTAATATTATGTGAATACAGAATAGTTTTGTTTAGAAATGAAATTTCTTGTATCACTGATGCATGGCATGGGGCCATAAAATGAGTTTTCAGTGGCAGCAATTATAGACATGTACTTTGAACCATAGTTAAAACAGATAAGATCTCATGGTCACACGATCTGCCTTCCATTGGGAACATTTAGTCTTAAGAAAAGTAGTGCCTTAAAGTTTTTTTTTATTTTTAGTTCCTTTACTATAAAAAACTTTTTTGTTTGTTAATTTCCAAATAGTTTTCCATGATCTCGATTAAAGTTAAAAAAGTAACGTATAATACAAGTTGATTATATTAACAAGGTATGTCCAAGCTTTACGAAAAATATATATAAGAGAAACAAATATATAATTTGTAAGGATAAAGTAGTAAAAAACTGTTGGTTAAATATCAGTACAACAAAGCTGATGTATTTGCTGTGATTACTGTATATAGTTTATATATATTTTGATACAGCTTGGACGGTAAAAATAATCGTAACGAATCAAAGAATGCTACTTCAAGATCGCGATTTTTTTACAACTTACTTACACTTAATAAATTATAAATCAAATTTATTGTTTTTCTTTGTCTACCCTCATTTTTACCGAGGTATCGTAAAAGGCAACTAAGATTATGTAACGTCAGACAGGCGGCCGGTTGTAAAGAACCTAGACAAATCATGCAATGCATGGTAAATACATGTTGTGCCAACCCCACTTAGATTGGGAGGGAGTATAATGAGTCGCTCATAACCAATAATGTTATGAATCAGCAGTGGGTACCAACGTTCGTACAGAAAAAAAAATTCGTAAAAATTACAGATTGCATAGGGATTTTCGTTGGCGGGAAACCAACGAAAATCCCTATGCAATCTGTAATTTAATTTCTGATTGTAAGTTAAATTTACTAGACAGCTATATGTACAAGCTATAAGGAAGTATTAGTATTACTAGGATTTTATTGGGACCTCCAATTTCTACCCGATTAACAGAACAGACTGATTTCCGGTATCTTGGTTCGCTTTTTCAGAACGAGGTTGAAATAGATCTGAGCGTGGGTAAAAGAATGAAGCAGGATGGATGAAATGGCGACAGGTCTCAGGAACAATATGTGACCCACGAATGGAGAGCCATTCGTGGTTTAACTTTAAGAGTAAAGTTACCTAAGCTTAAAAATTACGAAACTGACAAGACTTGTCGTATTGTATGGATTAGAATGTGTCCAATGAAAAAGAAGGATGAAACGGTACATGCTAATAAGATGAGAATGTTAAGGATTTGTGGTGTGACAAAAATGGATAACATACGAAATATACGGGGAGGTCTGAAAGTCGTGTTGTATGGAAAGAGAAGTTCAAGATTAAAATGGTATAAACATAATGAGGAGGGATGGAGACCATGTGACCAAATAGTTAAATATGAATGTGGATGCATATGTACTAGAGATAAAGTTATATAAATAAATAAATAAATAAATATATGGGACACTTACACACACGGTCGTCCGTCCCCAAAGTAAGTAACTTAATACTTGTGTTATGGGTAACAGACAACTGGTGAATATATACATATATAATTGTTAAATACATACTTAAATACAAATATACACCCAGGCTCAAAGACCAACAAATTCATTTATAGAAAATCTTGGCCCTCGGCGGGAATCGAACCCGCGACCCGCGGAGCTGAAGGCAGGGTCACTACCCACTGCTCCAACGAGCCAGTCAAATTCGACGAGCCAGTCAGTTATGTTTGGGTTGTGTGAAGTATGATAAGCATATAAAAAAGTAGCCCCAGAATTGACGAATGATAGGAGCGAAGCGCAAACGCAATGCCGGCGCCATTTATAGTACGATAAGGGTAGGCGAATGAAGTCTAAGCTTGATGAAAAACTCATTGGTAGTTTATATTCCTATCCAGAATTTTTGCAAAACACTGATTTATATGAATAAGAGAGTTTATAATATAAGAGAAAAACCGCTACAATTTTTGTTAAAGCTGTGTAATATACGGCAATAAATTGAAAATAAAGGTATAATTAGCCCGTTATGACTAAGTCTTCGACCATTAAATATTATACTATACAGTATACATGCGAAAAATATTATACTATACAGTCTGTAAATCTATCTTTTTTTTCACTATGATATACCTCTACATTACTGCTATACCATAGATGACTCTTAATACTATGCAAGGACCAAAGACTACAGTGTACATATATCTCATATTATAGTGTATTTATTATCTATGTACATATAGAAATCTATACGACACATTTTTGTGTGTCATTTTATTTTTATATGTCTGCCCAAATATTTCGGAAATATATATTCATTCCATACAGCTTTTTATGTGCAAATACCTAAATATAAAAAAATAATCGAATATCAATGGCATACAATATATGCGAGAGATTCCCACCCTCACCGAAATCAGTTAAACTTCTGGAACCCGGTGCTTATCAAAATACTAATCCGCCTTTGATAAAGCCAAACAAAGTTGCATTCCTATCAAAATGTCCACGTAACTCTGGAGCTGATGCTAGAATATGGACACATGCGCTTTACAATTGCGATTTACCACCAAAAATTCCAAATTGCACGACTTTTCTCTCAAAATTACCAAGATTTCCTTACGAAGCTTTAAGTCAAGAAGATATAAACGCAATTCTTTGTCAATGTGGAATTGATAATTCTTGTGAATGTGCGACCGAAGAAACCAAGGAGGAAATAGTGTGTCAGGGTAAGATTCAGAGAAGATTATTTAAGGGTCCCGCGCCTAAATCGACTTTAGGTGAAGGTATTTCTGCTCCCTCCAAAAAGGATCAGGGTTTCAAGATTTTACCTGATGGAACTAAAATACGGATATTAAATAACAACAAAACAGATTCCCCTCCGTTTTATGACGCAAGGGTTATTGAATCGACTGCTTTTTACCAAGGCTGTAAATGGAGTAAATGGACATCAAAAAGAGGTGAGATACATTTAGAGGTCAGGCCCGGACCAGCTGATTATACTTTTGTAACGGAACCAACGCGTGAAGCTATCTGCGCTGAAAAAGTGAGAGCTTTAAAACGGAAATCTTCAAGACAGTTCCGTTATATTGAAATGGTGCAAAGGCGTGATATTTTGGAAGGACGTCCTGGGCCTGCAAACTACACTCCAAATTTACCCAAAGGGCCAGATTTGAAATGTTTAGGTCCGCGAGCAGAACGATTTAGTATGGGTAAATACGATGTAAAACCTGGCCCCACGGAGTATCGCATCAAACGAGATTTTGATAAAATTGTACCTCCCCAAAAACCATGTCATGCAAAATTACCAGAACCAGCATTTTTTGGAATTAAATCTCTTAGATTTAAACCTCAACGGGAAGAAGGCCCAAGTGCTGCAAGTTACGACACATACTATAAGCCATGCCGGTCCGTGTATGGTAATGTGGCTCCTTTTGGATCATTTACTGATAGATTTAAAGAGAAAACTGTTGAAGAAGACAGTGAAGATGATCTCATAACAGATGAAACATTTGAAAAACCTTGCGAAAAATCCCTTACCGCAAAGCATGATTATACATGGGGTTTTAAATCTAAAACAATAAGAATGAAACCTCTATTTAAAAAAATATTCGAACAGAGTCCTGCAGACTTGCCACAGACTAATATTAAAATTACGAGGTCACATCAACTACAATATAATAGTCCTTTCTTATCTTCGGAAGGACGATTCCAGGCATGGTTTAATTGGATTCCTATTCACGGGAAGGATAAAACCCCAGGACCTGCTTATTATTGCCTGGATAAACCAAAATGTTTACCAGCTGTGAACTGTGGTCCACTATTCCGTACCCAACGGTTCCCGGATACTTATGTCAAGACGCCTGCTCCAAATGCATACAAAGTTCAAGGAGGAATTGAAAACATATTAGCAACACATAACCAGAAATTAAAAAACAATATTGCTAATAAGCATGAGTTTCGTTGGTCACCACCTTTGGAACCGAAAAAGTTAAGCTTAGATGAACAAGAGAGTGCTTTATTAAATAAGTCTATTGCTCTATTAGACGTACATGATATTTTTGAATTTAAAAAGTTTGAAAACAAAAACCCTCCGTCACCGAAATTTTTATCCACACAAACAAAGCTATTGCGATGTTTTTTACATAGTCAACAAATACCACAGTATTTTTAATGGCACAGGGTTCGTCAGTGAAAACAAGACTCGTTGCTGAATATTTTTGATACCTAATATACATGTGTTAGTAATAAAATATTGCTTTATTTTTACACGCTTTATATTAATTTACCCTGTATGTATGTATTAAAGACGCACTAATTTTATTTCCTTTAATAAAAATGCATGAATTTTTCTTATAAACAGTAACAGATTGAAAAAAATGAACACAAAGCTTGTTTCAAAAATTAAGGTATGTATGAAAGAACTAAGCGTACCTAATATTAAACGACACTTAAGGAAGTTTTAAATTGCGCTATCAAATTACTTTTTTTAAATGTGCTATCTATTATGAATACAATCTGATAGCATAATCATTACCTTAAATGAAGCTAATTTTTTATTTGCGCTATCTTGTAGTACAATCATAAATTACAATAAAGGTAGTTTTAAGCAAAGACTACAGACTACAATGGAATTATAGTATTTTTAAATTTAAGTTAGTAGTCTATGTTAGGGGGACAAAAGGCGGGAACCTTCGTATGAAAAAGGCGCGTTGCAAAACTATAATTTTTATATTGTACTTTTAACTACTTCAATTATTTCTAATCAGTGTATTTCCAAAATTATAAGTTGCTATAAAGTTGGAAAAACTGTTTTGACTCTTCCCCAAAATGGGGAAGGGTGCTAAAAGACGCAAGCAGGATTTGCCAGCGTCAGAAGCTGAGCCGCCCGATTCATCGGATTCGGAATCTTCAGAACAAAATAGAAGAGATGCAGCCGACAAATATAAAATCTTCAAGATGCCTGGATATTCTAGAAAATATCCTGAAAATTCAGATAAGAAAGAATTTATAGTATTCCTTGCACACACTGACGATAAAACACCATTCACGGACAAAGATAGACTAGCTCTTTCCAAAGCTTTGCGGGATCATTGCGTATCGGGTATCATGCATTTGAGGCCCATCAACCGCTTCAAAGTTGGTATTACATTCGATGTTTCTAATAATGCCAATGTATTTCTTACAAATATTAATCTTCAAAATGAGCTTTCTTTAAAAGCATCAATTCCAGCGGCTGACACCGAGGTAACTGGAGTACTTACTTCAGTTCCCGTAGAGCTGTCAAATAAAACCATATTCTCTTTAATTGGTAGTTCTAGAAATGTTATACAAGTAAGGCGATTCATGCGCAGAGTAAGAGGTGAAGGTGGTGAGATCTCTTTTCAACCAACTCAAACTGTAGCAGTAACTTTTGCTTCCACACAGCTCCCAGAGCATGTATATTTGGATTCATGGCGACATGAAGTTAATGTTTATATACCACCAGTCAAACAATGTTTAAAATGTTTACGTTATGGTCACATTGCAAAATTTTGTCGCAATGCTGATGTTTGCTCAATCTGTACAGAAAATCATAATTTTAAAATTTGTAACAAGGACAAAAATGCTCCAAAATGTGCAAATTGTCAAGGAAATCACATTGCCATTTCATCTACATGCCCAATTAAAAAACAAAAAATTGAAGAAAACAAAATTAAGTCCCACTCTGTTAAATATTCAGATCTTTTTAACAATGCAGCCTTTCCTTATATTAATTCTAAGGGTATAGAGGTTCAATTAAGTAAACTATGTAAATCTGATATTTTTATGAATTTATTGGTAGAGGCATTAACAAAAATAGTAAGTAATAAAAACAATATTCCCATAAATTCAGGATCCATTCGAGAAATTATTCAGCAAACCATAAATAAGAAACAAACTTCTAGTAATCATTAATTTATGGATAATTTAAATATTTTTCAATGGAACGCACAGAGTATTTTAAGTAATAAGCTTAGTTTAACTCGTTTTTTATATGCTTCCCAAAAATATGCTTTTTAATAGCTTATGCCAAAATGCTTCAAAAATATCACAAAAGCCTTTCTTCTTATTACTAGAATTTCCTAGCATAATTCTTCTTTTTAAAAACCTTAATATTTTTCGATCAAATGCAGTTTTACCTTGTTATCAAGGTAGTTTTATTAGTAAATTCCCTTCTATGAATATTGTCATAGATCACACCTTATCTACAAAAGAACATGTTTATGTTTAACTTTCACACTGGCATGATCACAAGTTTATTTATACTGATGGTTCTAAGAACTCAGACTCTTCTTCCTTTGCTATATATGACTCATCTCAAAATAATGGGTTTGGTTACAGACTAGAAAAACATGCAAGTATTTTTACAGCTGAAGCAGCTGCTATTCTGTTTGCTCTTAAGTACATAAAAAAATTATATCCTTCATCTAATAAATGGGTTATAGTTAGTGATAGCATGAGTGTACTTAAAAAAATTTGCAAAACAAGTTGCATGCTAACACTAATTATCTTATTTACAGTATAAAAGAAATATGGATTGAGCTTACACAGTTAGACATTCAAATTACTTTTATTTGGATACCATCTCATGTTGGAGTTGTTGGAAATGAAAGAGTAGATTATTTAGCTAAAGCAATTGTTAATTCTATAAATGTTACAACAGATTCGGATATTAGTGATAATAGTATTACTTTGCCGTTTACAGACATTGTCTATAATTTAAAACAGAGTATGTGTAAGAAATGGGCTAAGCATTGGTATAATTTTTCTGAAGTTTTAAATAAGGGCCGCTGGTATGCTTCTCTAGACATCAAAGTCAATAGTTCTCCTTGGTTTTACAAAACTCGAAATTATTCTAATAGAAAATTCTATGCAATCATGAGTAGATTGCGTTTTGGTCATTGTCGTCTTAACTTCCATCTTCACCGCATAAAATTATCGAACTCATCGCTGTGTGATTATTGCGGAACTCAAGAAGTACAAACTATACAACACATCTTCTTCGAATGCCCATCTTTCGGCATTCAGCGCCTTGTGCTGATCGATGAGCTTATTCAATCTTATGGTACTAGTGACTTGGTCCCGCGTCATATAACGGATTTATTAATGAATCCATCGGTTTATTATTACCTTTATAGGTTTATTTCATACACTGTAAAAGACTTGTAAATATAGTGTATAATCATATTATATTCTATGATCTATCATCTATGGCTGTAAAACATCTTCAGAAACTGAAGATATACCCGTTCTGAGCTTTGACTTTAATTACTGACCATGACAATTTACAAGGACAGAGGACATTCAAGGATAATGAGAACATGCAAGGATAATGAGAACATGCAAGGATAATGAGAACATGCAAGGATAATGAGAACATGATAATTTACTACGTGAATTAAACTAATGAAGAATATTATAACCAATTTGAAGACAAATACAATATAAAAATAAGGAAAAATAATTATTTACGCAAGACAAAATTATTGGATATGACTTCAAAGATTTAATAAGTGAATATGAAAAAGTTAAAAATGAAAGAAGAATATACTAAAGACGAAAACTCATTTTATTATTATGGACAATTGACAAGGCGGTATGGTCAACGACCTTAGCCTGCTCGTTTAGAAACGGGCGAATGGAAAAAAAAAAAAAAAAGTCTATGTTAGGTACCATTTTGATACTGTGCAATTTGCTTTAAAATAACAATAATTTAATAACCAATAAAAATTAATTACTTTATATCGTATGCTGAATATATTGTATATTCAGGATACACTTCATATAATATCAGATTATATACTTCCATTTTTGAAGATATTTTAATATGTCTAGGTTAGGTGCTCTTCATTTTACGAAAAACACTGGAAATAAACACACAGCGACTTTGATATTTTTTCATGGTTCAGGTAGACAAATAGTTACTAAATCATTAACTTACGTAACCACTAATTACTTCATAGTGGGATAAGGGCAGGAGGATATATAGGATATATTTATTTCAGATTAAATCACATAGAAATTAATGGTAATTTCTATGTGATTTGATCTGAAATAAATATATCCTATATATCCTCCTGCCCTTATCCCACTCTAAGTGGGGTCGGCACAACATGTTATAAAAAGGCTGTAACATGCTTTGGCTGCGTTTTTACGACCGGCCGCCTGCCTGACGTCAACTTACCTTAGTCGTATTTTACGACACCACGGTAAGGAGGGTGGTCTATTCTACTAAACCGGATACCACACGGTGGGTCAACTTACCTTAGTCGCCTTTTCCGGCACCTCGGTAAGAAATGAGGTTGGTCTATTCTACTCAGTTGGATACCACACGGCGGGTCGACTTACCTTAGTCGCCTTTTACGACACCTCGGTAAGAAATGAGGGTGGTACTATTCTACTTAGCCGGATATTGATCTGGAATAAATATAATCACAATAAATACATTATTTATTTTTAGGCTGTGGTAGCCCAGCGGTAACACCGTGCGCCTCTCTCAAGGAGGTCTAGGGTTCAAACCCGGGCAGACACCAATGAGTTTTTCTGTTAAAAACTTATGTGTCTAATTGATAATTGCTATTTATCACAAGCTTTTCGGTGAAGGAAAACATCGTGAGGAAACCTGCATATCTCTAGAGAATTCTGGAGATATGTGTAACCTACCAATCCGCACTGGAGCAGCGTGGTAGGTCTTAGCTCCAATCCTTCTCTCCAAAAACGGAGAGAAGAGGCCTATTCTCAGCAGTGGGATAGTAACAGGCAGCTACTTACTTTTTACTTACTTATTTTTAGGAGCCTCTGGTGATCATCTAAAGGAATGGGTTCATTTACTGGCCAACAATTTTACATTTCCACATGTTAAGATTGTCTATCCCACTGCTCCACTGCAACCCTACACACCAGCAGGAGGACTTATGAGCAATGTGTGGTTTGACAGACTAGATATTAATCCAAAAGCACCAGAGGCACACGAATCTCTACAAAACATTAAGACTGACGTACAAAATTTAATAAAAATTGAAAATGATGCGGGTATACCCAACAATCGAATCATTATAGGTAATAGCACATGATTAAGTAATAGACTTAAACATAAAGTATCTGGTTGACCGAGTAATTTAAAAAAAAACTACAAGAAAAAGAAAAAATAATAAAGTAGTCGGGGCTCGATCTCACGTCATCATCTCATAAGCCACGCTGACTTGACATTTTACAGTAAAAGTGGTATTTTGTATTCAATGTAAATTATAGTATTTTTTAATGACCAAAAACAGGGATGAAATATAAATCGATTTTTCTCCCCCAAAACCCCTATCATGCCGAATTTCAGGAAATTCGTTGGAGCATCGTTGAATTGTTTCCGTGATTCTGAAAAAAAAATAAAAATATATATATATATATATATATATATACATACAAGATTAACTCATTTAAACATTAAAGATATAGGCTAAAATTTATGTATTATATTAAAATTATTAAAGATATTGAAATTGTTTGTATGTCTGTATATCACTTCATAATTGGTGTAAATTAAACAATAAATGCTTTTGATTTTGTGATAAAAAGGTTTAAAGTTGAGTAAAGTCATGTCAATAGTTGACATATTTTAGGAATTTGTTTTTGAATCAGGGAAATATTAGGTGTTATTTGTGTAATATGTTCAATTAAATTTTAGTAATTAGACTGCACACTTTACAATATGTGCTTTAAGTAAATTAAGTAGTTCCTGGTTTATTAACATTTTGGCAGCTTTTGTTTTACTCTAGATCATGTATGAAGGAAATCTAAAACACATACTCTTCCTTTTAGGTGGCTTTTCAATGGGTGGTGCTTTAGCTCTTCATACAGCATACAGATGGGATACTAATTTGGCTGGAGTGTTTGCATTTAGTTCATTTTTAAATGACAATTCAATTGTTTATAAGGAACTTAGTAAAAACCAGTCTGCTACCAGTGGTATGTTATTAATTTGAAGTATAAATCTATTTTATCATCTTCAGTTTGATGTATAGATCTATTTTGTCATCTTCAGTTTGATGTATAAATCCATCTTGTCACTTTCACTTTGATGTATAAATCCATCTTGTCACCTTCAGTTTGGTGTATAAATCCATCTTGTCACCTTCAGCTTGATGTATAAATCCATCTTGTCACCTTCACTTTTATGTATAAATCCATCTTGTCATTTTTAGTTTGATGTATACATCCATCTGGTCATCTTCAGTTTTATATATAAATCCATCTTAACATCTTCGGTTTGATGTATAAATCCATCTTGTCACCTTCAGTTATATGTATAAATCCATCTAGTCACCTTCAGTTTTATGTATAAATCCATCTTCTCACCTCCAGTTATATGTATAAATCCATCTTGTCACCTTCAGTTTTTTGTATAAATCCATCATGTCACCTTCAACTTGATGTATAAATCCACTGTGTCGCCTTCAGCTTAATGTATAAATCCATTGTGTCACCTTCAACTTGATGTATAAATCCATAATGTCAACTTCAACTTGATGTATAAATCCATTGTGTCGCCTTCAGCTTAATGTATAAATCCATTGTGTCACCTTCAACTTGATGTATAAATCCATCTTGTCACCTTCAGTTTGATGTATAAATATATCTTATCATCTTCGGTTTGATGTATAATTTGATCTTCTTGTCTCAGTTATAATTACGAACAATGGTATTATTTGTTGTTACAGTCCCTCTTCTTCAAATACATGGTGATACTGACGATCTGGTAGATTTATCATGGGGACAAACAACATTCAAACAATTACAGGCACTTGGAGTTCAAGGAGAATTTCAAATAATGCCAAGATTAGGACATTCGCTAAATAAAAAAGGCCTAAATATTATCAAGAACTGGATTGACAAACTATTACCTGAAGAACAATAATGCAATTGTTATATTGTTTGTACAACTAGCACTATTTGGTTAGATGGGATATATATGATAATAAATGTTAATTATTTAAAACAGTATGTTTTTAAATACTACTTTATTAAGTAGTTTCCTTTCCTAAAGCAGTTTCGTAAAATATATTGAATGTAGAATTTAATTTAAGACCTAACAAACATTTTAACACATAAAAGTATATAGTAAAAGTGTATAGAACAGTATATATTCCTACATTAACTGTGCCTGTGGATTTGTCAATTTTTTAATACTTCTTTAGATTGTCTAAAAATTAATTTAATTGCAAATTAATAAACTGCATTCATTTAATATGAACCTAATAATTTATGTCTCTCTCCAACGCGCTCTACCACGCAGCTCAATGCGAAGTAAGTTACACATATCTCCAGAATTCTCTAGAGATATGATGGTATTCTCACGATGTTTTCCTTTACCGAAAAAACTGTAATAAATTGCAATCATCAATAAGCCAGACAAATTTTAACAGCAAAACTCAGTAGCTGAACCCGTAACACCCTCGAAAGAGTCGCAAGGTTTCACTGTTGGGATAGTGCTGTTTATAAAAAAAAAGTTTAGTATAGATAATTAATATTGTAATTCTTATTTATTTATTTTCTTCATAATTCGACTCCTTTGTATTTAAGTATTGTTTTAGGTATTTTACTTTTATGTTCCATTTTCTTAGAGGCAGGTAGAATGTTTTCGCGCCTACTTTGGCCTGTGCAGGCACGAAAGGAAATTAATAATCAATTAATGCCAAATCGCTGTCATTTTACTTTTCTATTAATTTGTAATTCTTGATACAAACAGATAAAACACCTTAAATTAGTGCAATTGCGCCCAATTTGCGCTGTACAGGCCATAAAGCAAGATAATAATAATAATTAGTGCTACGTATAATTATACTACAATTTCCAACTACATACTTAGTGATTCTCCAAAACATTAAGTTCATATGGGTCCTAAAAAAGGTAAAGATCCAATAGATGATGAAAACTACTGGAGAACAAGTATAGAAGAAGCGCCTTTAGATGAGGAAACATGGAAAGTGAAAGTAATTCTAATAGAAGCTGCTGGCAGTGAACAAGATCGAATTTATTTAGATAAATTTGAAACTTATGCTGCAGAAGAAAGAAGATTCGTCATCAAAAATATTTGCCGAACTGAAACTATATTCATGGTCAATCAGCTTGGAGGTGAAAAAAAAGTGAAGGATGATAGTCTTAGAGTATTTGAGGAAGGCCAAGCGTACCTTAAAGAAAAGAAAGATATTCCACCGGAAATATTGGCACTTATTATTAAGCATCTAATTTTAAAAATGAAAGAGGAGTATCTCTTTATAAGACAACAACGATTAGAAGTCAGGGAAGGAATGGTAAGAGAATCTACAACTATGATTAATAAAGCGGAAGTAAAAGGAACAGTGAATGTCAAACTTCCCGAACCGCCAGCAGTAGCAGTGCCAGCTCCAAAAGGCAAAAAAGGCGAAGCTGAACCGCCAACTAAACAATTTGAAGTCGATGAGAACAAAAAGTATAATACATTACTCAGGGTTCGAGGTGAAGAATGGAGAGATAAAGTATACATCGACGATTATCCAATAGATGGCCCCAATCTTTATGTTGCAGTGACGGGATTCGTAGAACCACATTTAGCGGGATCGCTTATAGAAGTCGGTATACCCTTAACAGCTATTGTTCAAATTAGAATCGATCTCACTACTACCACGATACCCTCAACCTTGTTTCGAGCTACAAAAAGAGGACAAAGCCAAACTGATATATTAGCAGAAAAGTCTTTAAAGTTTTGGGAAGACTTGCAACAACTACGGATAAACAAACATTCTGCAAATACTTTTAAGAACACAGCATTTGTTGTGTTCTCACCACCTTATTGGAATAATGATAATTTATCAGGTAATCCTGAAAAAATATATGATGAAGTTTGTTACCTAATGTATGACATACAAGATTTAAATCGACAACATACTCATTATTTAGAAAACATGGAGATAATTAATATACCAGAAGAATATAAAGATGACCGCTATATGAATGTCTATGAAAATCATATAAATGAAGTACCTTTAGAATCAGTAACAAGTTATCTAATTTTAGATAGTATTCTTCAAACTATATCTGATTGTCAAAACTATGAAGAAAGAAGTAGTATATCCTCATTATCAACTGCCGTGACATTTAATCAAATTGCTCCGAATACTGGAGAAGTAGATAAGTTATATCAGTCAGAGACTCTAGTTAAACAATTTATAGACGAACTTTGTCTTATTGATTCTCATAAAAAAAAATATCGCTTTACTTACGGAGATGAATTTGAAAGTCACAAAAACCCCATTGTAATAAACTATGGTGATTATTGCAAATATAATACATTTCACCTAGGTAATATAAACTTAGATAACATAGTTATGAAAATGCTGTCAGGTATGCCAATAAACAAATTATGGCTAAATAACAAAAAACCCATGGGAGAAATAGAGGCAAAAATTAATTTTCACATAAATGTGCTTCTATCATGTTTTGATCGAACCGATGTTGAAACCGCAGAACTGACCAGATTACTCCATATTTTGGCATGTAGAAAAATATATAACAATAGAAGTTCACTGAAAAAGGAACACTTATGTCCATCAACTATATCTGAATTTAAAAAAACGTATTTAAAAAGAAGTGTATTAGCTGAACCCTTATCAAAGTCTTGCTTGAATAAATGTAAGAGCTCTACATCACCGTCGTTTCCTTCGGTATTAAAAAACATAGATGAACCAGATCAGTCTTTCTTCGATGGAGAGGATGAAGCTTGCCGGATAAAGTTTCTTTTTGACTTTCCTGATATAAGTGAATTGGTTTCAGCAGCTGAAATAGCAAATGAAAAGCCTATAAATCATTATATCGATGACTTTGAGTACTTTGAAGATTTTTCAGGTACAAGAGCATTTCAAATAATTACAGATGCTTTTAACAAATTTAATTGTGTCGACTATAAGTATTGCGAAGTAACAGATTGTTTTATTTTGATGTTTTTTAATAGTCATGACAAAGATGGAGTTTCTATGGAAGAATGGCGATGTCATGTGCCTACTCCATTATGTTTACAGGATTTTTTTGATTTTGTGTTAGACGAACATTATGATTGGATTAGAGATGAAGAAAAAATCTACGATGAAAGCGTTATGCTTAGATCACAAAATAATCGCAAAGATTCCAAGGGTCCGCAAGCTACTAAAACTTGCGTAGAAGATACTGACGTAGAAATGGAATTGCTCATGGAAGGTTCCTTGAAGTATGAAGAAATTACAAATTTAGATGCTTTTAGTGATGAAACCTCGGATTCTAAGATAATTTTATCCAAAAAAGTTGCGTCACTATTCTCAGTTGCTGATGTAGACTCTAAGAGTAGTAAGAAACCAAAATCACCAGCAAACATTACTCCTAAGTTCTTAGATTCTGGACTTCAAGCATCTATAGAAATGTTACCTGTAAAACCTTTTGCGGGTTATGATTTAGAAGATAGAAGAGTGGAAGTTTTTGGAAAAGATTCTTGTTACTTCTCCAAGGATGCCTGTCGAATTTCAAGTTTTTATTCGTTATTAATACCGATGAATTTGGAATACGTTATTTTAAATATAGTTTCAGGTAACGGCCAAAATGAGTTTTGGATGCATAAAGCTATTGGAGAATTAGTCAAACCTGAAATAATTGATACTTGTGAATCGTTTAGAATTAAAGCTAAAGATAACTTAATTATGTATATTAAAAAACAAGTATACCAAATTCCCATTCCATTAGCACACACTTCTTCGGGAAACTTTAAATATAGAGAAAGTACTGCAAAATCACCTTCGCCTGATATAAGCAATATATTACCACAACTACTTGAGAGTAGAACGTATCATTCGCTTTTTGTTACTTGGCCGAATGGACTCATAACAGAAAGTGTCTACGAAAATAATTTGCCTAATATTTCTCATATAAAGCAATATTATCTTACTCCTCAATCGCATCTTGACGAGGAAATAAGATGCATTAGTTTAAATGGGGAAGTAATAATATTTAAATACAACGGTGAGATAGAAATATTACAACCAAACTCTTCATTTATTAAAATAACTAAATGTGAAAAGAAAGTTGCTTCTGATGACATCCTGGAAGATATTCAAAGTGTGACTAGTTCCGACAAAAGTAAAAAAGCAAAGGAAAAAGGAAAAGGGAAAGATAAGCCTACTAAGACCTCTTCGAAATCTTCTAAAAACGCTTTAAATGAAGACGAAAAAGGAGATGGTCAAAAACCAATAGAATACAAATTAGTCATAGATGAGTATGAAACTATTGAAACAAATGGTTTAAGACAAAAATGGATCAATGATAGTCACACTGATATTGAAAAATTATTGATTAAGTCCGCAACAGATTATTGCCTCGGTGAAATATTTTCTAAACGTATGGACGGGACTAATATCTTACTAAATAAAGACGGTGTACAAATTGTAACTTTCCCTAATAAAACAAGGATAATTACTAAGTTTATGATTGAAGAGGAAGAAATATTTCCTGAATGGACTGAAGAAGAAATAGAATATTTTTCTATGTTTCCGTTTGAAAATAATGAAGCTATAAAATCTAAGGGATCTATGTCACAAAAAAGTTTCACGGCACCCTATACTTACAGTAATAGCCAAATTAGCTTAGAATCTGGTAAAATTAAAATTGAACGTATAAGTAATCAGGCTCCAAAAAGTGACGGATACATTTCTATTCAAATTAAATACATAATTGAACACCCTAATTTTACAACAATTATTGTCGACAAATCTAACGACAAAATAACTATTGAATCGCCCAATAATGCTTCCGTAACCTTTGATCGCGATAATCATTACGAATTTATATTAGATGATCGTACTTCTGCAAAATTCGACGGAGAAATTTTAAATGTAATGTATGAAGTTTGCTCTGAATGTAAGTCTTTCACGGCATGTGATGTCAAAATAAAACCTGAAGAAATTAGCAGCGTTACTCAAATACAAAGAAACTGGCTAAAAATGAAAGACTCTTTTTGTAAAAAAGTTACAGTCAACGAAGAAGGTACCATAAGCGTTGCAAATGAAACTTGTTCTGTTCCGAAATTTCAAAGTAAAGAGTCTCTACGTTCAGAAGAAATTTTGAATACTTCGGATCAATACGGAAATGGAAATTTAGAAAGTTCCACAACATCGCACACCAAATGTGGTCAGATGTATGACGCTAAATCGTTCAAATTTTTTATCCTAAAACGGTATTTATGTTGAGATATATATATTTTTAATAACTACATTTATTAGCTACATTTGTTAGTGCATCTTATAAATGTTTGTCTGTGGCTGTCTGTCTGTTACGCTTTTACGGCTCACTCGCTGTACCAGTTTTGATGAATTTAAAGCTTATATGTTGTTTTATATTAAATTTAGAGACCTGACATGTTCGGAATTGATACATCGGGATATTATAGAACAATACAAGCAGAACTGCCGTTGGCAGCCCTGGTGTTCCGTTGATCAATACGATACATTTGGCGATCACCGTACTTTGTGGTCAATTCTGACCCCCCTGCATCTTAATGAAGCAGAGGTAAGTGTATGAGTTTCATTTTCATTCTTTAATATAGACCGCTTGTAATAAGATGTTCCCATTTTATGGAACTTAATAGTACTAATAAATTTAAAACAGTAAAATAGCATATCGCTCATGCGGTGCAATAGTAGCACAACTCAAAAAAACATTTGTTTTGGATTAAGAATACGTGTAAATGGTAAATACACATTCTTTTCAGCAGTACCGGCATGACTGATAATTTCTGTTGCGTATATTCTGTTCTTTTAAGCAAACTAAAGCATTTTTTATGCAAATTCAAATTCAAATTATCTAAATGAACTATAATTAAATAAAATTATTTGAATATGATATATATTTAGAAATATTTATCCTCTGTACCCTTGGAAATATCAGTGTAGTAAGTTTATTTACTTAAAGGTAGTCAATGGGTTATTTTTTTACTAACCAGCTAGATTTTCAATTGAATGATCTTTTTACGGTAGAGATGGCTAATGGAATCTAAGTTTTCCGAAAAACCAAAGTATTTGGCATACAAGGATCTAAAACCAGATTCAGGTCAAGGTTTCTACCATTGGATGCGCCCTTACAAACGGTTTCACCCGAAGCCAATCAAACCTGATAATATTTTGCCAGAGAGACTGCCAAGAGCTTTTATATTGCGGTAGATATATCTCTTTTTTTTCTATAATAACACAAGACCTTTTTAGGTATTTATATGTAGACAGTTTCTACTGCTTTGATCTATCTTGATTGATCATCTATTTCCTTCTTCTTATTCAACTAATGGACGTCCACTTCTTGACATAGGTCTCTTTAAGGGATCTGGATCACACCACATGATCTTGTGCCACTTGAATCCAGCGACTCCCCGTTATCTTTATTAGGTTGTCAGTCCACTTGTTAGGGGCCTGCCGACGCTGCGTTTTCCGGTGCGAGGACTCCATTCCATCACCTTAGGACCTCAACGCCCCTCGGTTCTTCCATATTATCTCACTTCTGCTTCGCGACACGATAAGCTATGTCGGTTACTATGGTTCTTCTGCGAGTCTGCTTGTTTTTGATTTGATCACGTAGAGATACTCCTGCTGCTGAAGCTGAAGTGGCAATGGGCGGGATACATAGTGCGGAGGACCTATGGGTGTTGGGGTCTCAAGGTGCTGGAATGGCGACCTCGCACTGGAAAGCGTAGTGTCGGTTGCGGGGAGCCGCTGGATACAAGCGACACTAAATCGTGTGTTGTAGAGATCCCATGAAGAGACCTATGTCCAACAGTGGACGTCCATCGGAGAAAGAAGAAGAAGCAATACTCCAAGCATAGCTCGCTCCATCGCCCGCTAAATGATGCTTAGCTTATGAGGCCCACAGGCCGTCATCTGTTTCCATTTTATATAAATCTGAGTGTAAGTGATACCGGAACGGTGAGACTATCTGCCTCTCTCGAGGGGATTATGGATGGAACCCAGGCAAGAACCAATGAGTTTTCTATTTAAAACTTATGAGCCTTTGATAGTTTCAATTTATAATACGCTTTTGGGTTAAGGAACATATCATGAGGAAACCTGCATATCTCTAGAGAATTCAGGGTATGTGTAACCTACTAGTGTTGGATCAGCGTGGTCTTCTCTCCAAAAATGGACAGAGGCCTATGCCCAGTGGAATAGGTAACAGGCTACAAATGTTATAAATATTGTCAGCACTCTGGAGCAGCAATGGAGAGAAGCAGAAAGGGAAGAGCTTAAAGGCGCTAAGGAACTATTGAAGGCAATATTTCGTTACCGGCATATCATGGAGTCAGATAGTGAAACAATTCTACATGTTCCCATTCGTGATCCAAGATCAGAAGATGAGAGAAGGACAGATGAAGTAGTACAAGCTATCGCACACAGGTGGGTTTATATGTACCAGTGATAATCATTCATCATTTTCTTACCCTTATGTCTCACTAAGTGTGGTCGGCACAATATGTCTTTATATTCCATTCTCTTCTATCATTCAACACTGGTTCTACTCCTTCTATATACGTTATTCTTCACATCCATCCATCTTTCTTTCGGCCTATGTCAACTCACATTTCCATCTACATTCATATTTAACACTCTTGGTCTCATGATTTTCATTTATCCTCATTGCATAACCATATAATACATTATGTAGTAATTTTGTGATTTTTGCACCCTTTTCATCTTAACATATAGTAATATTCATATTATATTTATAACTCATAATAAATATTGTTTAGAAGTTTTTAATTTGCACTCTCTGGGGTTCAGAGTTGCTGCTGGCGGGGATTGGGGCAATGTGTACAACGGTATCCTGTCCCTTGATAAAAAAGGGACATCTCGGTTAGATATTTCTTTTAAAATTTTGAAACCACAATGTTATTCTGAAAAATTTATTTCCAATAATTATTTTCTAATAATAATATGAACCTAATGTGCATGAATTTTTGTTGTAAAGATAATATTGCATTTCATAGCGTAATCGTATCAAAGCATTAGCTCAACTCTAGAACTTACTCATTCTATCATATTTTCAACTATATATGAGATGATAAATGTGTATATTTACTGTAAACTAGCGGTCCGGCTATGCGTTGCTGTGGCTTAATCTTATTTCGATTACCTCTCGCATCAAAACTGCCATATGTAGTTTAAATAATGCTTTTTTTTATTGTCTGGACGGGCGGCGCAGAAGTATCCTCGGGGTTGCGAAATGCGGGGAGTAATGCGCAGAAGCTCTACTTTTCGTCGGGGAACGTCGTCCTAAGGGTAAGCCTCCGGTGAGGCCGGAGTGGAGTGGAGAGTTGGTGGTATGACTTTTATTAGTCATTACGACGTCGGAAGGAAATAATGCTCCGATCGCCACGATACTTTGCAGAATTATCCGCTGAGTGAATATAAAGATTGTCTAAAAAATTCATTTAAATTGGTTCAGCCGTTTCGGAGTCTATAAGGACGAAAGGAAAAAACATAATTTCTCTCTTACATAGATAGATTAAATTGCGATACCTTAAAAATTGTGTATATATGTAGGGTATATGAGGATCTTAAAGTTCGCCTGGCTGACGACGTTCAGACTAGAGCGAAACCTAACATCACTACAAGACCGCCTCCACCTCCGGAAGACATTTCAGTGGAAGGGGAACAAGATGAAGGTAAACTATTTTACCAATTTTGAACAATATAATTAAGACTTACCCTGAAGGCCAAAAATAAATATAGAGCAATTAAAACAATAAAAACTAAAAAGTGCCATGTGGATTTCGAACCTGAGTATTTTCTTATATGTAGGCCTTCCGTTTAGTATCACGCTATTACAACTTTTAATTTGTCCGCATAAATTGGCTAGTGTATTTAATTAAGTAATTTTTCAATGCCCGAAAACAGGGATAAAACGGCATTTTTTTTAATGAAACCTAGCTAGATCGTTACCCCGCCTCCCCCACAAACCTCTACGTGCTGAATTTCATAAAAATCGTTGGATCCATTTGCGAGATTCAGAAAAAAAAATATATATATGTTTAACTCATTTAAATATCACAGATAAATAAATAAATAAATATATGGGACATTTACACACACGGTGGTCCGTCCCCAAAGTAAGTAACTTAATACTTGTGTTATGAGTGACAGACAACTGGTGAATATATACTTATATATTTTTAAATAGAATAGAATAGAATTTCTTTATTTCTTTTCTACACACATTACAGAGTTAAAACAATAGAAAATTAAAAATAAAAATTAACATAAAAAAGGAAATAACAAAAAAACTTTTATATAACGTTGTGTGGCGGTGTGAAGAAAAAGAAATAGGATAACCACTCAGACTAACAAGGACGGTGAGCCCTACGCTGATTTTCAGTATCCTCCCTAGGGGTTACGTCGACAGATATAAATATTATTAATCGATTGTAAAATATAACCTTTACATTATACACAACAACATTTTTTTTTCAAGCAAATCAAATATTTGAAAGAGCGACAGTGGACTTATAATAATAATATAATAAAGTATATATATACATACTTAAATACAAATATACACCCAGGCTCAAAGACCAACAAATTCATTTATAGAAAATGTTGGCCCTCGGCGGGAATCGAACCCGCGACCCACGGAGCTGAAGGCAGGGTCACTACCCACTACTCCAACGGGCCAGTCAAAGATAATATTAAAGATATTTCTATTATATTCTATCGATGTTAGCGTTTTCACCAAAATAACAACGAGCAAGTATGAGAATCTATTATAGAATTAAATATAATCCGCAATTTAGTAAATATAACATATATAATGTAAATGTAGAGTGGACTATCCGTTTTCATACCTGATACATGCGAGATGCGTACACTCCTTAATATATAGACAATTGTATTGTGTTTTTTTGGACGCAGAGACGACGGTCGACCTTAGATTGTTTGAAGAGGATCGAACAAGCGTAGTGAAGGAAATAGAATCATCTGCTGAGATGAGTCCCACTCTGAAACGATATTGGCGGCGACGCGCCGAAGAGTTAAAGGAAGAGCAGTTTTATAAGTATAAAACACGAGAGTATACGATTATTTAGACCCTTCACAGTTATATTTAACTAGATGTGTCAGCGATTTCGCCCGCGTTAAATTCAGTATCACAAAGTTATTCCTAATTCTCTTTACACAAATAAGTAATAATTATACATAATTTAAATCAAATCAAATCAAAATATCTTTATTCAAATAAGCTCTTACAAGCACTTTTGAATCGTCAATCAATATGATTACTGAAGCTACAACTGGTTCGGAATGTTGCTCTTACCGAGAAGAACCGGAAAGAAACTCGGCGGTCAATCTTTTAAACATTTTCAATTTTACATTAATAAACCGCAGTCTTGTATGAAGCAGAAAGGATTTTCAAATCCAGGCTTTTTTTATCATCCAAATATTCTTCAATTGTAATATGCTTTACGTATAAGCATATCTCTTATACTTAATTTAAACCTTTCTGTAGACTGGTCTAGTATGGATTGCGGAATTTTATTGTAAAAGCGAATACCGAGACCATCGAATGAGTTGCCTATAATTAACATAACCTTCTTCAAGAGTTGCAGAATGTTTTAGTTTTTAGTAACTACCGCTACTCCGTCCGTCAGGTCTTTAAAAGCAAAGTTTAGACAGAGTAGCGCGACTCCGCAAGCTAGTAAAACGCCTCCTTTGCTTAGTTCTCCCCCCCTTCCACCACTTCTTCCAACCTACTCGTATCTAAATATAGCTTGGTAGATCATTATAATGAAACAATAATATTCGTAGTATACATTTTTTTAAAGCTGTGATAGCCCAGCGGTAACACCGTGCGACTCTATCGAGAAGGTCACTGATTCAAACCTCTGGCAATGAGTTTATTAAAACTTATGTGTCTAATTGATAATTGCAAATTATCACACGCTTTTCGGTGAAGGAAAACATCGTGCATATATCTTGGGAATTCCGGAGATATGTGTAACCTACCAATACGCATTGGAGCAGCGTGGTAGGTCTTGGCTCCAATAATTTTCTCCATAAAAGGACCGAGCATACCTATGCCCAACAGTGGGATATTAACAGGCCGTTGCTTACTTTTTACTATGATAGAGTAAACGAGTCACAGGCAGCCCTGTGAGTGAATGTCACAATTAATAAGGAAAGATGACACTCGTATACAAAAGTAATAATAAAATTATTTTGCTATAATCCGCGATGAAGTAAAATAGAAAATATACATAATGCTAAATGTAGAGTGGACAGTCGGCTATCATACCTGATACATGCAGGATTCGTAAAAACACATGCACAAACCTCCACCACCGCCACCTCAATACACAAGCAGTACATACGTTCACTATCACAAACTCAACAATCGTTTCGCCCCGCAACCGAAGCATCATCAGGAGATAGACTCCACGACTTAAATCGCAAAGCGATACACTCGTATACTTATCTCCATAAACGAAAAGAGGAGGATCCCAGCAGTGGGATAGTAACAGATTACTTTTTTACATTTTTTTATTAAGAATTCCTCAATTTTTTATCACCCCGGCTTGCGCTCCTAGATATGTAGCAACTCCCCGCTGTGCTATACTTTACGCCACTGTCTTTTCCTTTTTCGTATAAAATTTATTCGCGTGCAGGTATTTGCTTCGGGAGGGTAGTGTACCCCCTTACTTCCGCAATGTTCTTGGTGGTGCTATTTGGTGGGAAATAGACAAGGCGGCGGAGGACGCTGTCACCAACGCCGAAAGGAGGGGAATGAAGTGCGTGTGTTATGCCGAAGATCAAGACAGTAGTCGCTAATATGATTATAAAATATATTTATAACAAACGATATTTTTTCTTTATACTTATGCAATAATAAAAAAGCAATTTCCTCTAAATTCAACCTATAGTCTCTTTGTTGAAAGATATACGGATAACTCAATGACACATATACGGTGACAATATTTTTTTATATTATTAAATTCAAATTCAAAATATTCTTTATTCAAATAAACTTGTAAACAAGTGCTTTTGAATCGTGAACTCTAGAGTTCACTGGTTCTGCTGGTTCGGAAAACTGTTCCTACCAAGAAGAGCCAGCAAGAAAATCGGCATTTGCTCTTTTCAAAATATAATTCTTATTACTATTTACATTTAGTCATTACTATCTTACAGGGTTAAAGACAGGAAATAACCCCTTACGGGTAACGCCGCCTAAGGGGTCGAGCGGCGGGTATGTTGGACTCGCACCGACTAAAACAACCTGTGTGCTCCAGCACGCTGCTGGTGACGGGTATAGGGTACCGTTGCACACATTGCCCCCATCCCCGCCAGCAGCAACTCTGTACCCCAGAGCGCGCCACCTCTGGGTCGGGGCCTCTCTAACAGTGGCCCCTCCCTCCGCTAGACAACTCGGGGTCCTTATAAGGTGGGCCGATAGACCCCGTTTGGAACGCCTGGTTAGGGCGAAGCGCGATGATGGTCTTGAGCAACTCCTGCGCCCGGCTCGGATCCAAGTATCGACTTCCCGAATCCGTACTACTTATATTGTGGGTAGTCTGAAACTGTGTATGATTGCATTAAAATTGGGTTAAAAACTGGTTCGGTTTCTTCCTTTTTGCCATCCGCCTGTCTAAACGAGTTCAAATCGTACTTCTTTGTTAGATTGCCCTTTGTCGTCCAAGCATCAAAGGTCAAAGTCAATTGCTCTTGCCTTAATAACCCAGCGCCAGCGCCCAATATTGGACTCGGGACTACCCACCGCCTCCTTCCACGAGATAATATCCTTGCAAAAGAGTCCATCGCTGCCCACAATCTCTTCCTGTCCACCATGGCACGAACCACGATGGGCAGAGAGAGATAGCAAAGCAAAACTCCACCAAGTTACTTTAAGATTATTTAAAATGCAATAGACAACAGTGACTCTCTTACCGAATTTTACTCTTTTTTCGAATTAAACTAATTTTCCCTTTTGCACAAAAAAACTGTGCTAAAACATGTGCAATGAATTAAAATAATTTAGACTGTTAACTAAATTATTTGTCGCATCAGGGCGATAGGCAACTTTGTATTTTATATTTATGTATCCTGTGAGACATAAACATTTCGAAGAAGCAAAACAATAGATAATAGACCGTGTGAATGGTAGTGCTTCTGGTCATACCACGCATATCAAATTTCTGTCCACAGGCTTAAATTTTTATACCTTTATCATCATTTTATGTGACCTAGTAGTTACACGCAAGTTCACTTTCATGGAATACAATATAAATTTATTCTCTCATAATTTTTTCGCTTCAAGAGAATCTTGAATATGATTTTTTGAATATGAGAAATTATAATGAGCTGTGATAGCCCAGCGGTGAAACCGTGTGCCTCTTCCGAGGCATCACGGGTTCAAACCCGGGCAGGCGCCAATGAGTTTTTCTGTTAAAACTTGTGTCTAATTTATAATTGCAATTTATCACACGCTCTTCGGTGAAGGAAAACATGGTGAGGAAACCTGCGTGTTTCTGCAGAGAATTCTAGGGATATGTGTAACCTACTAATCCGCACTGGAGCAACGTGGTAGGTCTTAGCTCCAAGCCTCTCCAAATAAGAAGAGAGGAGGCCTTTGCCTAGCAGTGAGATAGTGACAGGCAGTTACTTTAAGACAATCTTGCGAACCCATCCTAGCTAAATTCTATGACTAACCTTTTCTTTAAAATTGATTTCATCTAAATAGATCGTGCCAAGTATTTCATTTAAAAACCTTCAAAAATTTTAATAATAATTATTAAACTTTCCGCCGTGTGGTATCAGAATAGATCATCATTTCTTACCGAGGTGTCGTAAAAGGCTACTAAGGTAAGTTGACCCACTGTGAGCATCCGACTGAGTAGAATACAAGAATGCAAGAAGCCTTATTAAAGCTGGTAAATTTGATGAATTACGATGTATAAATGCCTACCATCAGAAATATACTAAATAATCTTAACCGAAACGTGGATTGAATCTCATGGAAAAGCCAAATAATTTCAGGTACGAGGTTTCAAGCACTATTATCATTACCTACAGGAAAAATACAATAGGTGGTGGAGTCTCGATTTTTGTTAACAACAAAAACAATCTGAGAATCTGAAGAGTTCTCCCAAGAAAATAATTCTTCTTCTTCCTGCCCTTATCCCTAAGTGGGGTCGGCACAATATGTTATAAACATGCTGTCACATGATTTGGCTGCGTTTTTAGGACCGGCCGCCTGCCTGACGTCAACTTACCTCAGTCGTATTTTACGACACCTCGGTAAGAAAGAGGGTGGTCTATTCTACTAAACCGGATACCACACGGTGGGTCAACTTACTTTAGTCGCCTTTTTCGACACCTCGGTAAGAAATGAGGTTGGTCTATTCTACTCAGCCGAATACCACTCGGCGGGTCAACTTACCTTAGTCGCCTTTATACACCTCGGTAATAAATGAGGGTGGTGCTATTCTAATCAGCCGGATACCACACGGCGTTCTCCCAAGTAAATTATAATTAAACATGAATAAAACTTTTACACACGAACACGACATACACATTTAGTTTATATTATGATGTAAGTTACATGTGAACTAATCTGTCGGTGCAAGTTATATTGCTGATGTTTGCTTTAGTTGACTCGACAGTCGTAAATCAGATCAAATTATTGAGTCATTTGCTTTGGTCTGCACATGCAGTCTTTTATTTGCCTCTATATTTTTAACGATTAAGTGCACTAGTAATTGACCATGCACTAGTAGTTGACCGTTTTGTATTAAATTTTAAATAAGCGTTTTGTTTGTTGTAGCTAATAATAAATTAGGAATTATCTGTTGCTATGAACAACAAGCTGTGGTAGCCCAGCGGTAACACCGTGTGCCTCTTTCGAGGAGGTCTAGGGTTCAAACCCGGGGCAGGCACCAATGACTTTCTAGTAAAACTTATGTGTCTAATTGATAATTGCAATTTATCACACGCTTTTCGGTGAAGGAAAACATCGTGAGGAAACCTGCATATCTCTTGAGAATTCTGGGGATGTGTGTAACCTACCAATCCGCATTGGAGCAGCGTGGTAGGTCTTAGCTCCAATCCTTCTCTCCAAAAAAAAAAAAAAACGGAGAGAAGAGGCCTATGCCCAGCAGTGGGATAGTAACAGGCCGTTACTTACTTACTTACTACTATGAACAACTGCCCAAAATCTCAGAACTGTAGCCCATTGTTTAATATTATTAGTTCATATTTTTTATTAGCTACAACAAACAAAACGATTATTTAAAGTTTCATACAAAACGGTCAACTACTAGTGCATGTTCAATTACAAGTGCCTTTACCTTATATAAATTAAAATTAGTGTACACAGTGAAAGCCTCAAAGAGTAAACCTGTCTGCATACTTAGGTAAGTCAATTTAATATTAAGGAAATCTTATTCATAATAATGTGCCCGCGGCTTTACACGCGTGGAAATTTCTGTCAAAAATATTTTTTAACATTAATTCCGATCCCGCGGGAGCCCTGAACGAAAAGTAGCCTTTGTGTTGCTCAACAACCTCCAACTATCGTCCAATGAAAGTACCATTAAAATCGGTTTGGCCGTTCCGGAGGATATACTACTAACCTCAAACTTCATCGGGAATTTCAATAAAAGTAGTTATTGTGAGCGAATTATAAGAGATAGAGACGTGCGAGACTCGCGGACTTATTTGTAGTATTATTATAGATCTACAATTCTCTAATACATTACTTTAGTGTATCTCTGTTTGTGTACGCGGCGTATGCGAGTAAATTTCGCATCAGGCGAGTTTTTTACAACTGCGTTATTCAATACAATTTACATAAAACCGTAATGTACTATTTACTTAAATCTTTCGAAAAAGTGCACTATATTTTAGAGAAAACCATACAAAAATCTGTTCAGTAGTTTATGGGAAAATCAATCGCATACAGACGGATTTTATGGACTTTGTTTTATGTATTGTTGATACAAAGTAAAGCTACAAATAATTATAAGTATAACTGGATTTGCGGAACAGGTTTATGTAAAAGTAAGTAGCAACCTGTTACTCTCCCACTGCTGGGCATAGGCCTCCTCTCTCCGTTTTTGGAGAGAAGGATTGGAGCTAAGACCTACCACGCTGCTCCAATGCGAATTGGTAGGTTACACATCCAGAATTCTCTAGAGATATGCAGGTTTGCTCACAATGTTTTCCTTCACTGGAAAGCGTGTGATAAATTGCAATTATCAATTAGACACATAAGTTTTAACAGAAAAACTCATTGGTGTCTGCCCGGGTTTGAACCCGTGACCTCCTCGAATGAGTCGCACGGTGTTACCGCTGGGCTACCACAGCTTCTAAATATAGGAACAGGTTTATTCAGACATAATTATTATTTAATTATGTTTTCGCTGGGACGTATATTTAAAATTCATATTCAGAAGCAGTTATAAAAAATGCACGGACATTCCTAATTATAATTATTATTTCAAAAAGGCTTTATGGAATTAAAAATTTAATTTACCTTGTACAGTTCAGCTTCTAAATCCGATTAAATGCTTCCCATTGCCGGAGACAGAGCAAAAGGGATTAACATTTCTATGTGGAACGTAATATCTTCTTCCTGCCGTTATCCCACTCTAAGTGGGGTTGGCACATGTTATAAACGTGCTGTCACACGATTTGGCTACGTATTTTATGACCGGCCCTGGCTTTACATAAACTTACCTTAGTAGTCGTATTTTACGACACCTCGGTAAGAAATGAGGGTTGTCTATTCTACTTAACCGGATACCACACGGTGCGTCAACTTACCTTAGTCGCCTTTTACGACACGTCGGTAAGAAATGAGGTTGGTACAATTCTATTCAGCCAGATAACACAATGCAACGTTATAATTTGTTTGAATAGGTATCATATTTTATTATAGACCTAATTGTGCCTGCGGCTTCGCTCGCTTGCAAATTAGTGTATTGAATTAACATTTTCATCATAAAAATAGTTATTGTAAGTTAACCATAAAAGATAGCCATGCCGTCGCGTACTTTTTATAGTAATTTTGTAGATCTACAATTCCCTAGTATATTACTTTAGTGTATCTCAGTTGATTAACTTGGCGCACGCGAATTTTGTTACAAAACGGTTCTTTAACATAACCGTAATATATTATTAACCTAAACTTTCCGCAAGAATTGCACTATTTTTTAGTAAAATCCATACAAAAATCCATTCGTAGATTTGGGAATTTCGACCATATACAGAGAGAAAACTTTTCGGGAGTAACAACAACAGTCCATGCGAACGACGTTGCGGGAAAAATCTAGTAAATAAATTATAACAAACTATAATATTTCTCCTTTATACTTATTCAATAAATAAAAAGCAGTTTTCCCAGAGTCAACCCATTTACTCTTTCGCTACAACTCAATGAATGACACATAAAAATATGACAGCCACAATGCTTTTTCATATTAATGACCAACTTTATGAAGGAGGTTGTATTAAAAACATGTTGTAACAAAATCTATATATATATAAAAGAAAGTTGGTCTTAGTTACACTATTTATAACTCAAGAACGGATAAACCGATTCGGCTGAAAATAGGTGTAGAGGTTGCTTAGAACCAGGAGACGGACATAGGATGCTTTTTATCCCGTTCGACCGCATTTATTTTATCCCGTCAAGTCACTATAAAACGTGGTATAACAAAAACGACTATGACATTGAATAACAAAAAGCAAATGTCACTGGAATACAAAACATAGATGACAGCTAAACGTAATTTTGTCTTTGGTTGAGTATGGTAAAAAATTTGACAATTATCAAAATAAAAGCTAAACGTCACCACATAGTATCAAACAAAGTAGCTTTCTCTGTCTGTCTTGATTGATATTCGAAAGATAGCAGGGAATCTTCATGGTATAGGGAAAGGGGAATTGTTACTCCAAATTTAACGCGTGCGGGCCACGGGCAGTAATGAAAAAAACGAAACTACTGGTTCGATTTTAATCATTTTTTTTTACACTGACTGACATGGGATATATATTTTATACCCGTGCAAAGCAGGGGCAGGCCGCTAGTATAGGATAAAAACCGTTACGGCAAAAATACAGTAAATAATTGAGGGAATTTGAAGGTAGGTACTTAATTTGCCAATATCGGTGCTTCATTATATGATCAAAAAACATACACGTGATCCCAATTCAATAGTCCCATCAAATTGAGGTTGAAATTTATCGTTATGTTTAGGGACTTAACTTGACAAGCAGCTTAGTAGAAACATCAAATATAACGTCACGTGCCCATTAAATTGGAGTTGTTCATATAAATATCTAGTACATGGGTGACAGAGACACGGTTATTTTTTTTAATTATAAAAAAATAGAAGATTGATAATAACAGGGGCGTGATCTCGGGAATTATCATTTCTTTAGTCCGCCCGCTTACCATTGAGCTATCACAACTTCACGGTTGACAGCAAAAATATCATTTGCATTAAATTCTAACATTTTAGGTTTTTTCAATGCCCGAAAACAAGGATAACATGACATATTTTTTAAATGAAACCTAACTAGATCAATTTTTCTCTACCAAAACGCTCTTCATGCTGAATTTCGTGAAAAACGTTAGAGCCGTTTTTAAATTTCAGAAAAATATGTATAAAAAAGATTCGCTCATTTAAAAATAAAAGATAACGATTTCAATACAAAAAAATAAACACAAGAGTATAATGAAAACATAAAAAAACAACATCAAGGCACAAATATTACAACTCTGAAATTACATCATCTATTATCTTATGTGACAACATGTTATAGACATGTTGTCACATGATTTGGTAACGTATTTTACGAGCTCCCGCCTGCCTGACATCTACTTATCTTTGTCGTATTTTATGACACCTCGGTAAGAAAAAGGGTGGTCTATTCTACTCAACAGGACACCACAAGGTGGGTCAACTTACCTTAGTCGCCTTTTACGACACCTCGGTAAGAAATGAGTGTTGTCTATTCTACTCAGCCGGATACCACACGGCTAAACAGGAGCAATTGATTAAACTAATTAATTAAACTTGAGCGGCTTCAAAATCTTTGTATGAATTTTTTTTTTGTATTTCTTTTACGATTTTTTGTTGCATCACAATATGTCACCTGAATTTGAACATATTCAAACAAATTTCCGAATACTAAATTAAACTAATGATAGAAGCTGGCAGACAGGTATTGTATGTGGCCAGTCTGACGTGGGGAGATGAAATCTGCTAAGGGAGGTCTCGTCAAAAGAGCACCATCCATAATCCACCCTCCAATTAGCTTTTATGAAACATCTATTGATTGTGTATAAGTCGAATTTTCAATCAGCGGTAGAATTAAGCTACAAACATAAAGGTATAGGAACGTTTATAGAACTCTGCGATACTTTGCAGAGGTCCATAATACATAAATGATAAATCTACGTAAAAATCGTGAATCTCCTGATGATGCTTAGAATCTATCTATTTAATAATTATTATAAAATAAAGTCCTCAAAAGCTGTCTGTCTGTATGTGATCGATCTTAGTACAACTTTCATGGCGGTTGTACACTTTCTGCGAGACACCCCGAGGCATGCCGAGTGCGAGAGTGTACAGGGTAGCTCTTTGATGTCCACACCAACTTCGTCTCGCACTTTTAATCTTTTCTATCATGAGCCCAACTTTCATGGCGGTCGTACACTTTTTGCGAGACCACCTTAACACCAACTTTGTCTCTCACTTTTAATCTTTTCTATCATGAGCGCAACTTTCATGTTGGGTGTACACTCTCTGCGAGACACCCCGAGGCATGCCGAGTGCGAGAGTGTACAATTTAGCACTTTCATATCCACACAAACTTCGTCTCGCACTTTTAATCTTTAGTATCATGAGCGCAACTTTCAGAGTACTTTTTGGAGTACACTCTTTGCGAGATAGGTGTGCTGAATGCGGGAGTGTACAGGGTAGCTCTTGCCCTACCTCTGTATATCTCGAGATGTTTTGCCCGCTCTCGCCCAGTCAGTTTTTGTACCCGAGTCAAAGAATCTCGGCGAGCGCGTCGCTGTTCACTTTTCAAATAATACAGTATATTGTAACTACGAGATTACACGTTTTCTGGCGAGACATAGCGTGTGCCTCCGGCCGAGAGTGTACAGCCGCCATCAGGCATTCGATATAATGTTACATAAACAAAAATAAAATCAATACGCTTTTAATTTGCAAGACGTTGCCAACAGTATTTAGTATTATGAAAAAGATCAAAGATCAATCTTTCTTTTTATAGGGTATCCTGTCCTAATTTTCCGCGTATTATATTCGTTTAATGACGCAAATGAGTCACATTTTCTTCAATTGGTAATAATATTCTTTCTTTATACAAATATGGCTTCGCTACACGTTTCCAAAAACAACCTACTTTTGTGACTCGTGGAACAATAATTTCGGTATTTTGGTAAATAATGTCACTTAGTTTAGCGACTTGATCAAATCAAAATAAGCTCTTTCAAGCACTTTTCAATCGTCAAGGATCAATGTGATTAATGAAGCTACAACTGGTTTCGAATGTTGCTCTTACCGGAACCAGAAAGAAATTCGGCGGTCAATCTTTTAAATATTTTCAATTTTACATTATTAAGCCGCAGTCTTGTCTGAAGCTGAAATGATTTTCAAATCCCGGCATTTTTATCATCCAAATAATCTTCATTTTTATAATATGCTTTACGTATAAGTCTCTTATACTTAATTTAAACCTTTCTGTTGACTTGTCTAGTATGGATTGCGGAATTTTATTGTAAAAGCGAATACCGAGACCATCGAATGAGTCGCTAACTCTGCTGAGTCGCGACACAGGTATCACAAGCTTTTTGTGACCTCTCGTATGTCTATGATGAACGAATATCTATGATGAACTAGACATCAATCGCTTTTACCAACAACTTCGTTCGCGTGGAGTGTAGTCTTGGAATTAACAGTAGCTTCTGTTACCCTCCAACCCCGCAAATATCTCAACCACAAAAATCAGATTGAACTGGGACGTTAAGCAGCAATTTTCACTGTGTTAGATATAATTGGTAATGTATTATTATTGTTATCGGAAATGGTAGTAGTCAAATGTCACCTCTTTAGTTTCTTTTATACCGGACGTACTGACAACGCGATAATCACGTGACTGATAGAAATGGGGTTTATGACTGCTAAAAATGGCTGAGCTTGACATAGCGACGCGATCAAGTCCAATACAGTCCTCAACAACGCGTCGTTATAAGCCGAGGTTCGGCCTCACAGGAGGCACCCTTAAGGCGACGCTCCCAGGATGCTGCTAGTCTCGCTCGAGTCTCGCTTTCCCAGTTTCTCACTCGGGTGATGCTTCGGCGCTCGCCAACTCACTCAGTGACGCTGTCAAACCCTCTAGGGCTAACAGCATTATTTAGAGTCCGTAAAAAAAAAATAGCGACGCGTGTCTTGTTGTACAACTCTACTCAGACCGTATTAAACACGCACGTGCTTAAATCGTGGTTCAATTTGTATTGGTTAAACGAGATGGGTAAATCTAGGTATATGACTTGGAGTAGAAGAAGTCGATTTTAATTAATAATCGATTTTTATCCCATTAAAATAATCGATTATTTTGTTACGAAATAATGAATTTTTAAAAAATCGATTTATTTTTGATTATTTTAAAATTTGTCTTTTTTAATTTTAATAATTAGTTACAATAAAGGCTAATTAAAGTGGACGACTACCAAGAAATAATATCAGATGCGCTGTTTGTGAAATTGGATTAAAATGTGTAGTTTGGCTAAATTGGTTACATCCAACAATGCATACATGAGACATGCAATAATCGATTTTTAAAAAATCGATTATTTTTACATCGCTAGTTAAATCTAGTTGAATCAGACCCAACTAGTAGCTTTAGTTACTGTGACGTCATGTTGGTTTGGGTAGATCCGCCTCTACCTGCATTAAGTATTCTTGGTATTGGAATCTAACTTTAAATAGTTAATATTCGTGATAAGAGCAATCATTGAGTTCCTTGCCAGTTCTTTGTTACGATTAATGTACTTGACCGCGTTACCGTAACGCCGATTTGTATGACGCAACAGCGACATCTAGTGACCACTGTTTCAGTACCATACAAATTATCGTTACGCTAACGCGATCGAGTAGGTTAAAAAATCTTGCACTAAGCCCTCTGTAACCAGCGCTTTATTTAATTATGCTATGGAGCTTATATTAAAAAGTAGAATATTGTTTAATAACTTTAATATTAACTTTATTATTAAATAAACTTTACAAACTTGTTACACGCAAAAGCAATTTTAACTATACATATTAAAATATACGAAAACATTTTAGCGAATTCTTGGCCCCCAAACTAGGATTCCCTGTACTATGGGAAGCCAGGAAGAAATTGCAACGCTTTTATTTTTTTTAAGGTTATTAGCAATTTCGGTTACAAATTACTAGTAAACTTAACATCTCCAGCTAAGCCAAATGCTTGTGTTAGGAGTGGGTTCACGTCGATAGTATAATGGCCGCGATTCGAACCGACGACCTCTCGATCGCAAGTCCGTTATCCTAACCATTCTGTTACCGCTACCTCAGTAGTATAATTGGTATTCAAATGTTACTGGAGTAGCTATGTTCCATATATGAACATTAGTTAATGTAACTACTTGATTCTTCTTCTTCTTCAATCGATGGATGTCCACTGCTGGACATAGGCCTCTTCATGGGATCTCCAGAACACACGATTTTGTGCCGCTTGTATCCAGCGGCTCCCCGCGACCCTTTTGAGGTCGTCTGTCCATCTAGTAGGGGGTCTTCCGACACTGCGCTTTCCGGTGAGGGGTCGCCATTCCAACATTTTGAGACCCCAACGTCCATCGGTTCTCCGCACCATGTGCCCCGCCCATCGCCACTTCAGCTTCGCGACCCGCTCAGCTATGTCGGTGACTCTGGTTCTTCTACGGTTCTCCTCATTTCTGATTTGATCACGTGGAGACACTCCGAGCATAGCTCGCTCCATCGCCCGCTGAGCGACTCTGAGCTTTCTTATGAGGCCCATAGACTACTTGATTAGACTGACTTATTTTTAAATATCTAAACAGCCAATGAATTAAGAGGAGGGGCCTAATCGATTATATCGTCATTGTCAACTGATACCTTATCTACCTTATTGCTCATGAATGATTAATTTACGTATAATGATCATAAACATGTAAATTTTTTTATTTTTTTATTTAGTCGAACCCGAATTTAGAATAAAATATTTATTTATTTACTCACATACAGGTTACATTAAGTTAACAAAATAATGTGATATTTTAATTATGCTTAAAACACCCATTATATATACTTTGTTGGTGATTCATCAGTTATTACATTAGAATTACTATGGAAGCTGAGATGGCCTAGCGGTGCGACCGTGTGAATCTCTAGAGACGATCATGGGTTCAAACCCGGGCAGACACAAATGAGTTTTTCTATTAAAACTTACGTGTCTAATTGATAATTGCAATTTATCACACGCTTTTCGGTGAAGGAAAACATCGTGAGGAAACCTGCATATCTCTAGAGAATTCTGGAGATATGTGTAACGTACCAATCCGCATTGGAGCAGCGTGGTAGGTCTTAGCTCCAATCCTTCTCTCCAATAACGGAGAGAAGAGGCCTATACCCAGCAGTGGGATAGTAACAGGCCGCTACTTACTTACTATGGAAGGAGAGTGACGCCTGAACTAAGATTCCCTGTATTTCAGGTCGTCAGAGACTTTCCCCCTTACAAAATATAATAGACCAAGTTATACTATACTATAATACCAATAATATAGTAAACAGTAAGTAGTAGATTCTCTTAAGAAACACGGATTAAATGCCGTGTATTCGGCTGTAAGAGGCGACTAAGATAATTTAACCTGCCTTGTGGTAACCGGCTGAGTAGAATAGACCACACTCATTTTATTACCGAGGTGTCGTTAAAGGCGACTAAGGTAACTTGACCTGCCGTGTGCTATCAGCTGAGTAGAATAGACAACCTCATTTCTTACCGAGGTGTCGTAAGAGGTGACTAAGGTAAGTTGACGTCAGGTCGTAAAATAACTAGACTAATTATGTAACAACATGTTTAATAAATCAATGATCATAGACATGTACATAGAGTTGGAGAGCAGGCAGTGTTGTGAGTGCGAGTGTTTGACTAATAACAAGAGAGGGAATATGACAGACCTATAACTGTCTTTGTTTAACACATAAATCCTTCCTCCAGTATAACTCTATGATAACGACACGTGTCGTGCGATACATTCATAAAAGGACAACATAGAACTATTTAGATTTGATAGGTTTAATTAGCGAGTGGCGTTCGCTAATTCGTCAAATGACAAATCAGCTTGATTTTGTATCGGGATGTCATCGTCGGCCACATGCGGCTAAAGCCGATTGGTGTCTCTACATAGAGCGGTGTGGCTTCGTATGCCAATTTATGTGTAAAACGAATGGCGGGAGAAGTGCTAGCGGACTACAACGAATTCGTTTGTCGATTTTCCCCACCGCTTTTTCCGCGGCGACGCCGGGCCAGTGACGGCGGAGCGCGCCCGTCCACGCGATTGGCGCGCGCCGCGGCCAATGTCGGGGCCGCCCGCGCTCGGCCCTACGCTACGCACGAAAGGGATCGTGTCGTGATGATGCCCGAACAGTTCGTCCCAGGCCCTTGTTAAGGATCGTGTTGTCGGTACCCGATTGTTTACTAACAAATGTCTTCAATTGTTGTGTGTGCGTTTGCGTTTCACTGGAGTGAGGAAGTGTGTCTCGAACTGACTACTTTTTCACGTGAGTAGCTTACTCCTAAATTTATGATGTTTGTCCGCGGCGATAAGAGATGGCGCCAGCGGTTGCGATGTTATTCGGTCGCTGTGTCAATGAACTGGGATGTACTGTAGTGTTTGGAGAGTTCGAACTATTGTTTATTTGGTAAATGTAGGGATGCGTTCCTTAATGAAATT
The DNA here is from genome assembly GCA_029227775.1 of Morpho helenor. Taxonomy (NCBI): domain Eukaryota; kingdom Metazoa; phylum Arthropoda; class Insecta; order Lepidoptera; family Nymphalidae; genus Morpho; species Morpho helenor. The sequence goes on along the minus strand of JARGCU010000030.1, from coordinate 19,286,655 downwards.
ACTAAATTTAGTCAAATAACATCCAAAATACAAACATGTTTTAGCATACTAATACTAATCAATCACAATTAAGCAAAACAACGTCATATTATAAAAAAATCCTGTTTCTCTACCAATGATGAATTAAACATAAAAACACATTAAGATACTGGTTTGTTTGATAATATAAATCCAAATTTGGTTAGATCGTTCCGTAAGCGTATAAGGTCTAATGACCCTGACCTATGGTCAACGCTTGCATGTATGCCGTTCTTGCACACATACAAAGTCAAACAAAGTAACTGCATTCGTTACGTATTTGCTAAACAGATAAAATCTTATTGGATATAATTTTTCCACAATCTTATTCAATACATCTTTGAGTGAATTTCGTGCACTTTATAATTGTTTCTATGTTTGTATGTAATGTTTTTGTTTTATTTTTAATTAATTTTTATTACCTGGATGATAATGTTGGCATATGTTCTCTCTGAGGGTCTGTATCTTCAATATATTATAATGAATGCAACATACATCGATCGAGCTATCTACTAAATTAATTATGTATGTACCTAACTGTTTTGTGTGGGTACCTTGAAACAATAGCGATGTTTAGATTTAGTCATTTTTTGCGAAACAGAAGGCAAATGGCAAATAGCGGCTGAGACAAGCGGAATTTTCAAGTATCAAGTAATATATAGCAGAGAAAATAATTTATTGGAATATTTTAAATTCCAAATAGAAATTTTACCCTATTGGATTTTTTTTACTCTAAAAAAGACGTGCATTCTTCTAAAACAATACTTATATATAAAAAAAGTAAAAAAATTAGGAAATATATTTAAATTAAATTAGAATATATTTAAATTAGATCATAATAATAAATATATTATGTTATATCCAATATCTAACAATCATAATATTTAGTGATACTTTAAATATCAGTTTTTATCTATATCAAACTTGCAGCTGGACGTTTATTTATGCATTATAGTCTAGTATAGTAGTAATAAAAACAAATGCATTTGCATTTTATTCATTTGAGACTTAAAAAAAATAATACAAACTTAAAATGGAAAACAGCTGTTTTACGAGTTCCGACGGCATTTGTTGTCTGTGAACTTTGCATTCGATATTCAAATAGTTTTTAAAACGAATATGAACAGAGGATGTGAATGTTATATCATGTAAATATTTGGATTTAGGATCAACTTTATACGATCCAATACAATTGCAGTTTATTGATAGGTTATTAGTAGTTATTGGAGCGTTGAGATGAACATGTGTGATATGGAATGTATAACGAAACATTTTATAAAATAATTTTATTTTAACGCAATGAGTTCCACGTATAAATTCTCCCTTCCTTTTACCACTTATTAAAGTACTTAGAAAACATTTCCAAAATATATCAAAACAATTCTTAAACACTTTATTACTCTTAATTACTTTAATAACAATTATGTTAGTCAGAACAGAATGCCGCCAAAATGAATTGCTCTTCCATTTTTAAAACTCCCCTTAAATTGAGATTACAATATTGAGACTAATGCCAATATTTACTTCCTACTACACCAAACTTAATACAATAATTATTATCTTATTATACAAATGTTAAAATTGCTAACACACTGTACATAGTCTTTTTAATGGATGTCAATGCTTTATGATCTGACTAGCGGCCTGCCCCTGCTTCGCACGGGCTATATAAAATATATAGTTTGTCACTCAGTGAAAATAATGATCAAAATCGGCCCAGTAGTTTTGATTTATTCATTACTGCCCGTGGCCTGCGCGCGTTAAATTTGGAGAGAAACAATTCCCCTCTCCCTATACCAAGAAGATTACAAGCTATATCTAATATCTAAATTCATATACTACATATTTATTTTTACATTTTTTCCTATGTATTTTATTTTTAAAATTAATTACAGAATGTCTTTATATACAACATTCACAGCTTTCTTATCATTATTAGACAATACAAACATGTTTTTTTTAGAGGTTACTCTTGAAAGAGCGACAGTTGCGCGTCCAATCGCTGCTAAATTCGAAATGCTCTAGGGCGAAGCGCGACCCCCTCGCGGGATTTTAAATCTGTGATATCTCCGAAAATGTTCATTTATATTACATGCTGTAAACGGCCATATTGATCTATATTAAATCAACAATGTATTTAAGGTGTTTAATTGGATAAGGATTAATGACGTATTGTATAAAAATTGCCTCAAAAAAAGGCATTATTTTTCGTAAAAAGTAAATGACAAAAAAGGCTATTGTTGGTTATCCATAAGAGATAGACATATACCATCGCGGACTTTTCTGTAGACCTTTTCAAGGTGTACAAATACTTAGTACATCATTTTGATAAATCTCGTAGGGCTTAGCCTGCGTTTGCAATGTAAGTGGAAAAAAATGTAATTATTTACGACATCACATTAGAAACCTTAAAAATTACAGAATTTCTCTACTCCATATTAAATGTTATTTTACATATAAACCTTCATCTTGAATCACTCTATCTATTTAAAAAAAACCTGCATCAAATCTGCGATGTTTTAAAGATTTAAGCATACATAGGGATATTGGGACAAACAAAGAAAGTGACTTTGTTTTATACTATGTAGTGATAACGCTTGAACCCAGTTACTCCCCACGACTTCGTGTGCTCGTCTGTCCATTTGTAGATTATCTAATATTGCGTTATTATATAGTGTTAGGATCCAAAGTAGGATATATAAAAATAAAACAAAATTGAAACATTTGTATCAAAACAAACAAAAACAAAGATCAACCAACAGACCTTCGCATACGAGAACCGATCGTAAAAAGAGGCCCCTGTTCTTGACCTGACTTTTATACTCCTGGATGAGAGGGAATTATGAAGTGTTATACGTAGAGTAGGGAAGCGATCAAAATATTTTTTCCCAAAAATTCTTTATTCAAATAAACTTGTAAACAAGTGCTTTTGAATGGTCAACTCTACTGCTGGTTCGAAAAGCTGCTCCTACGGAGAAGAGCCAGCAAGATCGGCGGTTGACAATTTTGTATGTAATAACATACAAAATTGGTTACCACCATCTGTTATCAAAGCTATCACGCAACAACAGTTGAAGCGAAGTCGCGGGTACGAGCTAGTGTTAATAAAATATCGTTATGATCCAACAGTGAGGGTTACTCCGTTGTTATTGTTTGTTTATCTCTATCAGGTTAGTGCGTTTCGATAACATAATCACCGTAAGGTGAGACAGCGGTCAACTTAACCTAGCTATAAAAATGTGTACTTGACTGGCCCGTTGGCGCAGTGGGTAGTGATCCTGCCTACAGAGCCGCAGGTCGCGGGTTCGATTCCCCCCGAGGGCCAACATTTTCTATAAAAGAAATTGTTGGCTCTTCAAGTCTGGATGTATATTTGTATTTACTATATTGTTGTCTCTCACCCATGACACAAGTATTAAAATTACTTACTTTGGGGACGGACGACCGTGTGTGTTAGTGTTCCATATACTTATTTCTTTATTTATTTCTTTATTAATAGATTTTACCCGTGACTTCGTTCGCGTGGACTGTTGTCTTATGATAAGTCGATAATAAATGGCGCTTTACAATATTATCTTATTCCTGTAGAATTAAAAGGATTTCTATAGCCTATATGTTATTTCGGTGTATAAGGAATAATTGTGTCAAATTTCATAGATATTGAATCAGCGGATTTGCCGTGAAAGAGTGACAAACATACATCCATACTCACAAACTATCGCATTTATAATATTACTAGGAGACTTATGATAAACTTAAGTGCATTCTCACAATCTTGAGATCATACAATTATTTAATGTGCAGTGCTTGTGTATCGGTGTCGGGTAGTGCATGAGTGTCTACAAATTCTGCATGTATCAGGTATAAGAACGAATAGTACATTTAGCATTACATATATTTTGTTTTATCGCGGATTATAGCAAAATAATATTCTCATTAGTTTTGACTTCTGTAATAGAAAAAGAAATTAAGCGCCAATACAAGAATAAATTATTTGAATATAAAAAAAAATCATGTAAACGCTTTTTAAACTACCAAATAACGTTGATACATTTTATAAACGAAGTAAATTATACATATAAAACTGTTCGATATAGTGATTTGGATATTTGAATAGTAGATTATGATACTGTTGCATAATAAGGGTTCTTATAACACGAGTGTTATAAGGCCAAGTTATGTACAGTGTCATACACTACTTTATCTACTCTTATACTATAGCCTTATACCTAATACGTAAAACAACATTAATAAAAACCAAACTTTGTTTAAATATTGAAGAGATTTTTTAAAAGTCAAATGTTAGCGCCAAGGCGCAAACATAAATTGCGCATGCGTGTTGCGTCGCCGCGGACTCGTTCATTGAAACCTTTTTTTTTAAGGTAGAGGTTCAACCTCCCCGGTCCAGCTGGAGGTTGTATAGGTGTATCGTTATGATTAAAAAGTTATATTATGATACAGGTGTCCATACACGACCTGTATCGTAATAAAACTTCTTAATTTTTGTACGTAATGTTTAACATAAGAACTTTGGTTTCAGTTTTATAATCTTTGTATTATCGTATCAGAGTAAATAAAAACGCTGTTAAAACTACCAGAAAACGTTAATACATTTGATGTTATAAACGAAGTAAATTATACAAATAAAACTGTTCCATATAGTGATTTGGATATTTCAAATATGTATTACCTATTAATCTGTGTAGTATAAAATACTACTGCATCTGCAGCGCATCTATCACGCGTACATATATGAATATATTACTTTGCGATTATAATAATCAAGTGCTGATAAATATTACAACAGTATATTTATATTCTTAACTTATCTGATTTGTAAACATATAAGCGGTGACTTGACTTATGGTCTTTTATCAATTTAAGTTTAAAAACTTGGTCGTGTATCCATTATTTTTTGATCAAGTTAAAATAACAAATTGGTTTTTCACATCTTATCTATACTAATGTAATCTCAGGAACTGATGAGCCGATTTGAAAAATTCTTTCAGTGTAAGATAGTCCATTTATCGAGGAAGGCTATAGGCTATATAACACGCTAAGATGAATGGGAGAGGAGCAGCAATAAAAAATTGTACGAAAACGGCAAAATTGAAAGCTTTCCTTGCGTGCGCTGAGTTAACGGTAATAGTTATTAAAAAATTATGTATTACAAAATTGTTCCCCTCTAAAATTTCTAAATAAAAGTCCACGACAGTATATGTCTAGCTTTTAAGGTTAACCCACTTTAACCATTTTTATGGTTATCAAAAAACAATACGGTTCTAATCTTTCTACGCGGGCGGAGCCGCTGGCGATTGCTTGTAGTCTTCTTTTTCAACCGATGTTAGTTAACATAGATGTGGTATCCGGCTGAGTAGAATAGACCACTTCTCTTTCTTACCGAGGTGTCGTAAAAGGCGACTAAGGTAAGTTAACCCGCCGTGCGGTATCCGGCTGTGGAGAATAAACCACCCTCATTTATTACCGAGGTGTCGTAAAAGGCGACTAAGGTCAGTCGATCCGCCGTGTTGTATTCGGCTGAGTAGAATAGACCAACATCATTTCTTACCGAGGTCGTAAAAGGCTACTAAGCTAAGTTGATCCGCCAGCTAAGTAGAATAAACCATCCTCATTTTTTACCGAGGTGTCGTAAAATACAACTAAGGTAAGTTGACGACAGGCAGGCGGCCGGTCGTAAAATACAGTAGCTACATCACGTGACAACATGTTTATAATATTGCGCCGACCCCACTTAGAGTGGGATAAGGTGATGTCTATATCAGTGCAGCACGTCCAATTGACGTTGTAAAATACTTCGAAAAAAAAGACCGTTGGTTTAGAAAATGTTACTCAAAATTGGACTCTATTAACGGAGCTTAAGGTGTAACTTGCTCTAAATTATTCAGTACAAAAGCTGCTATACATCTGGAGCTTTGAGTGACATCTTTCACTCGGCACATTGTCATACAATCCGTCAAATCCGGCGGCGTTTAGTCGTTTGATTTCACTTAATTAATTTAATCTATGCCAATTATCATATCATATATATAAAAAGCTGTGATGGCCTAGCGGTGCGACCGTGTGAATCTCTAGAGACGATCATGGGATCAAACCCGGGCAGACACCAATGAGTTTTTCTGTTAAAACTTATGTGTCTAATTGATAATTGCAATTTATCACACGCTTTTCGGTGAAGGAAAACATCGTGAGGAAACCTGCATATCTCTAGAGAATCCTAGGGATATGTGTAACCTACCAATCCGCATTGGAGCAGCGTGGTAGGTCTTAGCTCCAACCCTTCTCTCCTAAAATGGAGAGAGGAGGCCTATGCCCAGCAGTGGGATAGTAACAGGCCGTTACTTACTATCATATCATATATTCATCGACATCGTTAAAAGCTGTGGTAGCCCAGCGGTAACACCGTGCGACTTTTTAAAGAAGTCACGGGTTCAAACCTGACCAGTCACCAATGAGTTTTTCTATTAAAACTTATGTGTCTAATTGATAATTGCAATTTATTAGGTTATCAATTTATTGCTCTTTGGTGAAGGAAAACATCGTGAGGAAACCTGCATATCTCTAGAGAATTCTGGAGATATGTGTAACCTACCAATCCGCATTGGAGCAGCGTGGTAGGTCTTAGCTCCAACCCTTCTCTCCAAAAACGGAGAGAAGAGGCCTATTCCCAGCAGTGGGAGAGTAACACGCTACTTATGCCAATTAATTATAGTGTATTTCTATGGAACATGACTCATGATATCCCGACTGTGATTATATTATTGAATAGTAATAAAGCTCACCTAATGGTTTCAGTTTATTTATTAGTAGCAATCGCCAGCGTCTCCTCCCGCGTGGAGAGATTAAAACCGTAATATAGCCTTTTGTTACCATAAAAATGGTTAAACTAGGTTAACCTTAAAAGCTAGACATATGCTGTCGCAGACTTTTATTTAGAACTTTTAGAGATTTCTTTTGTAATACATGATTTTTGAATAACTTTCACCGTTGTCTTAGCGCAGGCAAGGAAAGCTTTAAATTTTGCCGTTTTCGTATTATTTTTTATTGCTGCGCCTATTTATCTTAGCGTGATTTTATATAGCATATAGCCTTCCTCGATAAATTAAGTATGTAACACTCAAAATAATTTTTCAAATCGGTCCGGTGGTTCGTGAGATTTGCACGTTCAAACAATCAAAAAAACAAACAAACTCTTCAGCTGTATATATTAGTAGATTTATTTAGTTAAATTACCAACAATGGTTAGGAGCCGTTAATTAAATACGTCACGCCAAATTAACTTTTTTTTACCCACCCACTACTGTCACAACACCCCCCGCCCGACTATGATAAATTTAGACGAAAATTACAATAAATTCCCATTTTTACATAACAAGTGTGTGTAGGTATTTATTAAATCTCTGGGTGCATTCGGGTAATTATAACTAAATATAAACTGACTTTAATTAAAAAAATAGTCTAAGACATTAATTTAGAAGTACCAGGGTGATATTTTTAAATACAGGGTAAATTTTTTTTTTCTTTTTTTTTTTTTTTTTTCAAATATACCAAAACAATTGCAATAAAAAAGAGCACGCCGTGTGGTATCCGGCTGAATAGAATAGTACCACCCTCTTTTCTTACCGAGGTGTCGTAAAAGGCGACTAAGGTAAGTCGACCCGCCGTGTGGTATCCGGCTGAGTAGAATAGACCAACCTCATTTCTTACCGAGGTGTCGTAAAAGGCGACTAAGGTAAGTTGACTCACCGTGTGGTATCCGGTTTAGTAGAATAGACCACCCTCTTTCTTACCGAGGTGTCGTAAAATACGACAGAGGTAAGTTGACGTCAGGCAGGCGGCCGGTCGTAAAAACGCAGCCAAATCATGTGACAGCATGTTTATAACATGTTGTGCCGACCCCACTTAGAGTGGGATAAGGGCAGGAAGATGATGAATTGCAATAAAAAAGAGCGCCGGATGACATGTGGGAATCGAACCTAGGTTTCGAACCTTTGGTGTTCCGCGCGTTATAATTAGGCTGTGACAGCTTTTCATTTTACAGCTCAAATTATAAGTTGCTATCTACTCCTATTTTCGTAGTTTTTTTAGTGCCCAAAAACAGGGATAAAACGAGTTTTTTTAACACCTAGCTAGATCGATTTTTCTCTCCCTACATGCTGAATTTTATGAAAATCGTTGGAGCCATTTCCGAGATTCAGAAAATATATATATACATACAAGATTCTTCTTCTTCCTGCCCTTATCCCACACTAAGTGAGGTCGGCACAACATGTTATAAACATGTTGTCACATGATCACATGATTTGCTGTCACATTATTTGGCTTGACATGATTTGGCTGCGTTTTTACGACCGGCCGCCTGACGTCAACTTCCCTCTTTCGTATTTCACGACACGGTAACAAAGAGGGTGGTCTATTCTACTCAGCCGGATACCACACGGTGGGTCGACTTACCTTAGTCACCTTTTACGACACCTCGGTAAGAAATGAGGGTGGTCTATTCTACTCAGCCGGATACCACACGGCGGGTCGACTTACCTTAGTCGCTTCTTACGACACCTCGGTAAGAAATGAGGGTGGTACTATTCTATTCCGCCGGATACCAAACGGCGGATATACATACAAGATTAACTCATTTAAATATTAAAGATATTTTAATGAACAGTGAAACTCACTATGCCAAAGACTAACCCGACCTACCCTACTCCCCCCCCCCTTCCCTCCCTGTCTCAGGCAACATCATTTTTCCGTTTGGAAATAAGACGTAAGTACTAAGTGATTTTATTTACTGAAGATCCTATCCTTTTAGTATTGTCAAACAACTTGAAGTATTCTCAACTCTTCAATATTGCCGGTGCAGTAGAGATGTGACTTGGAGTGGAAAAGATCGATTAAGTTATAGATTTAAGTTACAGACTAGAAAATATTTGACTTAAGTAGTTCTTCAAGTAAAAGGCATATTTGAGTTGTTTTAAAACTTTTATTGCATAATATATAATTGACAATAGTGTTGCGAAAGGTAAAGCGTATCTGTCAAATTTGAATTTGACAGGCGGTTCGACGTTCCGTTTTATCGTTTCACGCAGAATTGCTTGAACAGTTATATATTAGTAGCATCTTATTCATCTAATTATTTAACGAAATTAATTTATAGCTATACATTAAATACTTAAATTTAAATATACATATCTATATATATAAAAGAAAGTTGGTCTTAGTTACACTATTTATAACTCAAGAACGGATGAACAAATTCGACTCAAAATTGGTGGAGAGGTTGCTTAGAACCAGGAGACGGACATAGGGTACTTTTTATCCCGTTCGACCGCATTTATTTTATCCCGTCAAGTCACTATAAAACGTGGTACAACAAAAACGACTATGACATGGAAAAACAAAACATAAATGACAGCTAAACGTAATTTAGTCTTTGGGTAAGTATGGTTAAAATTTGACGATTATCAAAATAGTAGTAGCTATAAACGTTACCACATAGTATAAAATAAAGTCGCTTACTCTGTCTGTCCTTATATCTCTATGTTTGCTTAAATCTTTAAAACTACGCAACAGATTTTTTTTAAATATATAGAGTGATTGAAGAGTAAGGTTTATATGTATAATAACATTCAATATGGAGTAGAGAAATACTGTGATTATCACTGAGTGACATAGGCTATATGCTTTATACCTGTGCGAAGCTGGGGCGGGACTCCTAGTTTTTAATAAAAATAAAATTTTTATCAATATTTCACCCCTATTTTACATCCTGTCTTTTAGTTTCTGTTACTCTAAGGTACTGGAAGAGATCCCTTTGAGGGATAAGTCCGCTTTTGTACTCATACATGTTCTTTTTTTTTACTTTTTCGTTCTCTATATGTATATACTATAAAGAAATAAATAAATCGATTTTTCTCCATTAAAATATATTAATTAATTGATCGACTCGATTATTGTCGATTATTTTCTGACATTTGAACAGTTGCCTTTTTAAAACGCTCTTATTCAACTTGCAATGTGAAGGTAGAATCTAGCAAGTTAAATTTTACCCACTTTCCGATGTCTGATTGAGCTGAAATTTTACATACTGCTCCAGATATGACAATGCATATTTATGATAAGCATGACCGTATGCTACTGCCAGGATTGGTTCCAAACGAAGGAACTCAACAGTTAACAGTAGGGACATGAGATGATGTTAAAAGCCTTTTTAACTTGACTAGTTTAATACTAATTATTATTTAGAATAAAGACTAATCAAAGTGGACAAGTGCGATTAAAAAATAACAGATTCTCTATTTTCGAAATTCGATTAAAATGGCTACAATGGTTTCATTCATTAGCGAATATCTTATCTTTAAAACAAGAAAAAGAGATTTAAAAAAAATAAGAAATACAGTGTAATTAATTTATTTCCGCCGTGTCGTATCTGGCTGAGTAGAATAGTCCACTCTTATATCTTACCGAGGTGTCGTAAAAGGCGACTAAGGTAAGTTGACCCACCGTGTGGTATCCGGTTTAGTAGACTAGACCACCCTCCTTCTTAATGATTTGTCGTAAAATACGATTAAGGTAAGTTGACGTCAGGCAAGCGGCCGGTCGTAAAAACGCAGCCAAATCATGTTACAGCATGTTTATAACATGTTGTGCCGACCCCACTTAGAGTAGGATAAGGTCAGGAGGATATGTATATAGTGTAATTTATTTATTTATTATGACAAGCCAATAGCATTTTACACATACTTATATATATACACTTTTTCATAAGGCACGTTCTAGGTGAAACACTTTTTAAGGCCAGTACAGCGTTATCGTCGTAATTAATAAATTATATCTTAAATAATCGATTTTCAGTGTTTAGAAAATCGATGACAATAATAAATTCAAATTCAAAATATTCTTTATTCAAATAAACTTGTAAACAAGTGCTTTTGAATCGTCAACTCTACTGCTGGTTCGGAAAGCTGTTCCTACCGAGAAGAGCCAGCAAGAAACTCGGCGGTTGCTCTTTTTAAAAAATACAATTCTTAATACTAGTTACATTTAATGTTTCTATCTTGTACAGGGTCGAACAATATTTATATCCACGCATTTTTATCGTCTGAATAATCCTCAACAGTATAGTAGGCTTTCTATTAATATAAACATCGATTATTTTTCCACATCCCTACGGTGCAGCAGTAATAGCTTTCATGAGTATTACTGAAGATTCTATTTCAAACTTTGAACCAATTTAATCAACTGCAATATTAAACTTGAGCGTTCAGGTATTTCAAGTTTATATTAAGGTACGAAGCTTTGTAAGGGAATCTTCGAACTTAATTTCAATTAGCTTGTATTGCAATTTGCTTTGTTGTTTAATTACGCCCAGTTAGTTCAGTTATTATGTGTAATGCATATTATTTTGCTTCGTGTTATATTTGTAATTATTGAAATATATAATATTTAGTTTTAAATGGATTTCGTCGTGTATCCTGGAGATTAGAATAGATCACCCTCATTTCTTCAAAGGTGTCGTAAGAGGCGACTAACGTAGCTTGACCCGCCGTGTGGTATCCGGCTGAGTAGAATAGACGTCCGTAATTTCTTACCGAGGTGTCGTAAAAAGGCGACTAAGGTAAGCTGATTTGCCGCATGGTATCCGGCTGAGTAAATAGACCGCACTCATTTCTTACCAAGGTGTTGTAAAAGGCGACTAAGAAAGAGTGTGGCCCATTCTTTTCAGTCGGATACCGTAAACATCGTGGGGAAACCTGCATATCTCTAGAGAATTCTGGGGATATGTGTAACCTACCAATCCGCATTGGAGCAGCGTGGTAGGTCTTAGCTACAATCCTTCTCTCCAAAGAGAAGAGGCCTGTTCCCAGCAGTGGGATAGTAACAGGCCTTTACTTACTTATTCAATGTCAATTTTAGCAATTATACAATGTCTGAAAACAGGGATAAAACGACATTTTTAAATAAAACCTAGCTAGATCGATTTTACCCCGCCAAAATCTCTTATATGCTGAATTTCATGAAATGAAGTCAGACAGGCGGGCGATCGTATATATATATATATATATATATATATGTAGACTCATCAGTATCTTGGACATTATTCTTAGACATTAGTGGGCGTAATTAGGGTATCGTGCATATGGAAAAGTACAACGCTTATCTTCAACATTATATTGTTCTTAACAATTTTCACAACTGCGCCATGACAAGCATCTGTCTTCATCTCTCACATGCGCCGTCTGCATTCTGTCACCGCTGCGCCTTCTATTTTCAATGTATTTTCAATATATTTTTAATGATGGAATGATGGTTGCCAGGATGCGACACGGCCATCCTGCGAGACACACGTCCCCGTGTGTTGATCTGTAACAAACAAACGAACCCAGAAATTCCGTTCGGCCTATCCTACAACATCTAGGTCATTGAGGTCTAGATCTTTTTAATAAACGAACAAAACAAGGAAAATTATATCTCGTCATAAGTTGATCATTGAATTATGAAACCCAACAAATAAAATGTAAGGGCATGTCAAACCCATAATGCATACGAAAAGTACTGAGGCAGAGTACCGTTGACTGACACTCACCATGACATTACAAAAATAAACAGAAAACCTATCAGAATTTACTTCAAAAACAACCCAGGTATCTTGTTCGTGGTCTACCGCTTCTGTCTCAGCAGAAGGGTCTTCCCTCAGGGATAACGAGTCCACATGACTCACGGCCATCGCTACACAGCTAGACCCGACTATACCACCCAGAGCTATCGCTCCCTGCGTACCCACGGACTACTCAGAGCAGATACCGATTTCTACCGGGCTACAGACGATACCCTGGTGTCATCGACCCCCAGAGCTATCGCTCACTGCGTACCCACGGACCACCCTGAGCAGATGCCGATTTCTACTGGGCTACAGACGATACTCTGGTACAGTCACCGACCCACCGAACCAAGAACCCGTCTGTATAAACATCAACACAAATTACGTTACCACAAATCTTGTCATTGTCAATAGGTACTTGACTCTCAGGTATTTTTGTAAGACAATAAGACACATTATGTTTTTGACTAAAAGAGCTGAATTGGCAAAAGGTTAACAGTTCACCCCCTTCTTATAATTTCAGTTGTAAAACTGTTTACTTTTTTTGACAATCATTTGCAAGGTACTATAAACATTCTTGTTAGCCATCCCTATTAATGACAACATTATTAATTATTACCCAACAAAATTTATAAGCTATATATAGTCTCTTTTATGAGAGAACATCCAGGCCCAGAAACAAATCAAAGTAATAACACCTACCAAATGATGTGAAAGCTCCTGATGGCGGTTTGACCAGACTTTGGTCTACAGTCTACTCGTCGGTGTACTGGTACCTCAAAGAGCAGGTCCATTGGCCATGCAGCGACTCGCGACGTGACCCAGCCTGCTACACCTGTAGCACACAAATAATTTGTAATCTGCTTGTCATCGTTGTCCAGAGCTTACCACAGTACCACAGACAATAGTCTTTTGGTTCCAAAATCCGTTTGCCACACTCCATTTTTCTGTGCACTGCTGATCGCAACTAAGACCTTGAATTGGGATCGCGTTGAATCTGCGATCGTCTATAAATAACTTTCGTTTCAAATAGGAGTATACTTGTAGTTCCTGATGCAGCTTTTGACGCTAAGATATCTCCGTTATGAATGCAAGCCATTGCAGTCATATATCAATTTTGTACCAAATGCGTAATCACCATTCATGATGCAATTTGCACTATATTTAAATTCTTCCAACAATTCATCAAATACGTAACACGAAAACAGGCATATACAGAATGATTTTTAATTATCCATTGATCTATCATTGTTGAAATTAATAAGTGCAGCCGCAGAAATTTCCAGAAAACGTATCTTCTTTTGTTTTTCCGTCCAAGTATAACGCTGTATTGCACCACAATTTTACGTAAAATCATCATTTATCGGGTTTAAACTTCGGCTTATTGATATTATTCGTCTCACTTGGATTTTTTTTTTTCTTTTTGTTTTTGGTGTTTGAATTGTTTTATTTCATAACTCTTATAGTATCCGCCATTGTGAGTCATCATAGTCTTCATACTATCCATCCATTTGCACGATTGAATCCCACGACTGATGTAGACTCATCAGTATCTTGGACATTATTCTTAGACATTAGTGGGCGTAATTAGGGTATCGTGCATATGGAAAAGTACAACGCTTATCTTCAACATTATATTGTTCTTAACAATTTTCACAACTGCGCCATGACAAGCATCTGTCTTCATCTCTCACATGCGCCGTCTGCATTCTGTCACCGCTGCGCCTTCTATTTTCAATGTATTTTCAATATATTTTTAATGATGGAATGATGGTTGCCAGGATGCGACATATATATATATATATATATATATATATATATATATATATATATATATATATATATATATATATATATATATATATATATATATATATATATATATATAAGAGTTACTCATTTAAATATAAAGATTTAAATAATTTAATGGAAAATTATTTTTCCACGCACAAAGGTATTGGAGAAGCAAAAAACAAGTTTCCAAAGATAGGAAATTTCTGCATTTCTTGTCTTATAATGTCGTAAAACTTATGTGTTATTAGAAACACCATAAACGAAATATCGACAATCTATTATAAATAAATATATAGGACACTTACACACACGGTCGTCCGTCCCCAAAGTAAGTAACTTAATACTTGTGTAATGGTAGACAGACAACTGGTGAATATATACTTATATATTTTTTAAATACTTAAATACAAATATACAACCAGGCTCGAAGACCAACAAATTCATTTATAGAAAATGTTGGCCGTTGGAATTGAATCCGCGACCCGTGGAGCTGAAGGCAGGGTCACTACCCACTGCGCCAACGGGTTAGTCAAATCATCTATTGTTATGAAAAAAATTTTTATTTATATACGGACCGTACAAAGAAGGCAGAAAAGTTTGTCTATTATGTTTCACTTAATAGATAACGTTCTTATGTAAATAACGCATTCAAAATACAGGGTTACATTCCACTTATAATTCTTTTGTAAAAAGAAAAATCAAATCTAAGGTTATCTTGGGTGAAAGGAAATGATTTTATATTTGGTCATCATCATATTCCTGCTCTTATTCCACTCACAACACACAAGTGGGGTCGGCACAACATGTTCTTCTTCTTCTTTTGGTGCCTCTCCAACTAGTGGAGGTTGGCAGTCAGCTCTGCATACGCCCTCCTTTGCGTGGCCAGACGGAAGAGTTCGGAAGCGCTCTTGATTCCTGTCCACTCCCGGATGTTTCGTTACCATGATTTCCTTCTACGACCGGGTCTCCGCTTCCCAGCAACTTTTCCCATCATTATCAGTTGCAGTAGCCCGTATCGGCTATGCCTGAGTACGTGGCCCAGGTATGCAACTTTGCGTTGCTTGATGATTGGGAAAAGTTATAAACACGTTGTCACATGATTTGGCTACGTATTTTACGACCGGCCGCCTGCCTGACGTCAACATATCTTAGTCGTATTTTACGACATCTCGATAAGAAAGAGGGTGCTCTATTTTACTCAACCGGATACCTCACGGTGGGACAATTATCTTAGTCGCCTTTTAAGACACCTCGGTAAGAAACGAGAATGGTCTATTCTACTCAGCCGGGTACTATACGGCGGATTCATTAATTTTTGTTGGGATCAATGTATCTAATTCATATATAAGTAGGTATATAAAAAAAATACTGAACAAAACACATCCGGATATATCTTATTTCAGTGATATCTATATATATAAAAGAAAGTTGGTCTTAGTTACACTATTTATAACTCAAGAACGGATGACCCAATTCGGCTGAAAATTGGTGTAGAGGTTGCTTAGAATCAGGAGACGGACATAGGATACTTTTTATCCCGTTCAACCGCATTTATTTTATCCCGTCAAGTCGCTATAAAACGTGGTATAACAAAAACGACTATGACATGGAATAACATAACGTAAATGACAGTGACATAACAAAACATAAATGACAACTAAACGTAATTTTGTCTTTGGTTGAGTATGGTAAAAAATTTGACAATTATCAACGTCACCACATAGTATAAAACAAAGTAGCTTTCTCAGTCTGTCCCTAAAAATGTAGTATATGAATTTAGATATTCGAAAGATAGCAGGGAATCTTCATGGTATAGGGAAAGAGGAATTGTTACTCCAAATATAATGCGTGCGAGTCACGGGCAGTAATGAATAAAACAAAACTACTGGTTCGATTTTAATCATTTGTTTTACTGAGTGACATAGGCTATATATTTTATACCCGTGCGAAGCCGGAGCGGGCCACTAGTTGTATATATTTTGATCATGTAATGTACCTGTCTATTAGACGCCCCCGGTGAAATGTCGTTTTTGTTCGTCCAGAGAATAACAAGGTAAAGGAATAACAAGGAACGACAAAGCCTACTAGTTTGTTATTTCACACCATAATTAGCCTTTTGTCATGTGATAGGAAGATAATGGCCATTTGTAACATTATCTTTCTATTAGCGAAAGGAAAAACTAAATACATACATACTATACTTGACTGTGGTTTTCAACGAATGTCGTTTTATCCCTTGAATACAATCACAATTTTTCGCTGTCAAATATAAAGTCAGTCATAGTAGTTTATTTGGGGAACGGGAGGTCTAGAGAGGTGAAAATACCTAGGATCGAGCCCCACGTGCCCTATTATTTTTCAATTTTTTTTACATCATTTTAAAAATAAATTAATTAAATTACATTTAAAATTACTTTTAAATTATGTGTATATATTTACCATTGTCACCCATAATACAAGTATTAAGTTACTTTGAACACGGACAACTGTATGTATAATTGTCCCATTGATTACTCTGTCAAAATCTACTAAATTAAGTTAATATTATGATTTTTAGTAGATTGTGTCGAAGAGATCGCAGAGTGGTAGCAAAACTCTCCTGATGGAATCTTAAGTAGCGTGCGTCGAATAAACCAGCAGAGATACACCAATGTCATATACTAGAGAATTGTAGATCTACAAAAATACTACAACAAAGTCCGCGACACCATGTCTCTATCTATTATGACTAACTCACAATAATTACTTTTATGTTCAAAATGTCCATTCAATACACTCATAACACGGGCGAAGTCGCAAGCACAGCTAGTCTAAAAGTATTAGATTCAAAACAAACATTTTTTCAACAGAAAACTTTAAAAGTATAATTCAGTGCGAGGTCAAATCTTTATGTATTTTGATAGATGACATACGTTTCGTGAGGAATATAAATTCAGACAATGTTATGGTAATCGAGGTAGGTATTGAGATGGTAATATTATGAAGATCGTAGAATAAGATATTACCAAAGCATTATGACATAGGAAATTAAAAAAAAACAATGTTTTTGTAAAGAGAGAGCTCGTAAAGAGCTCATGAATAAGTGCCCCGGATGGGTTCGAAACTAATCAGGCTAACCCGATAGAATGAGACGTGAGTATAGCCGGTTCTATTTTTTATTAATTACAAAATGTCTTTATATTCACAATTCACAGCTTCCTTGTCATTAAACAAACTCTTGAAAGAGAGACATTTAGCTGCTAAATTCGAAGTGCTATAGGGTGAAGCGCGGCCTCCTCACAGCATTTTTAATCTGTAATATCTTCGAAAATGTACACTTAAATTACATGCTGTAAACGGCCATATTGATCTATATTAAATCAACAATGTATTTAAGGTACTTAATTGGATAAGGATTAATGCTGTATTGTATAAAAATTGCTTCAAAAATAAGGCATTATTTTTCGTAAAAAGTAAATGACAAATAAATGCTATTGTGGGTTATCCATAAGAGATAGACATATACCATAACGGACTTTTCTGTAGACCTTTTCAAGGTGTACAAATACTTAGTACATCATTTTGATAAATCTCGTAGGGTTTAGTCTGCGTTTGCAATGTAAGCGGAAAAAAATGTAATTATTTACTACATCACATTAGAAATCTCAAAAATTACAGTATTTCTCTACTCCGTATTAAGGTTATTATACATACAAACCTTCCTCCTGAATCAATCTATCTATTAAAAAACCGAATTAAAATCTGTTGCATAGTTTTAAAGTTTTAATCATACATAGGGATATAGGGACAAACAAAGAATGCGACTTTGTTTTATACTGTGTAGTGATAGTGATAAGTGCGGAAAAGCTTATATTTATCTGCGTACTTGCGTTAAATCTTCCATATTAGGCTACTGACGCATTAGCCTTGCCGGCACGAGGCGGTCCCTGTTAAATCATAAATATTAATGCGTACATCATCAAAATTCGACCCTGCGCCTCTCCGCTAGCACACAGCCCCAATAACATACATGTTTTTAACAATTTGTCGTCTCATATCATCGTCTGACTTAATTATTCAGTTACAAAAGAGACGTAGGTTTTACGGCGTCCAATAATTATCTTTAATATTTTAATGAAATAATCATAATATAGTAAAGAGGTATATAAAAAGAGGTAGACACTTTTGGCATACACGGGCTTTCATGCCATAGGAGCTCTGGTAGGCTTTTCCGTCATGGTTCTCTTAATGATACCATCAAAAGAGCTCTTGCCACCATCGACATTCCTGCTCTTCTCGAGCCTTCCGGGATATGTCGCGATGATGGCAAGAGACCAGACGGCTTGACGCTGGTTCCTTGGGAACGGGGACGGGCCCTAATGTGGGTCGCAACATGCGTTGATACGTTAGCCTCGTCCCATATCAGGGAAACAGCGTCAAGACCTGGAGCTGCGGCGGAAATGGCCGAAACCGGCAAACGGCGGAAGTATGCATCTCTCATCGAGAGTTATATATTTGTGCCGTTTGCAGTCGAGACCCTAGGGCCATGGAGTCAAAGTGCAAAAATTTTTTTATCCGTTTTAACACCTCGGTTGATTGAAAAAAAAATAGTAAGTACCTAGGTGATCGAAACTTGCTCGGTAATTTTTAAAATGATGTAAATAAAATTGAAAAGAAAAATTAAAAAATAATAGGGCAGGTGGGGCTCGATTCTAGGTATTTTCACCTCTCTAGACCGCCCGTTCCCCAAATGAACTACCATGACTTTACGTTTGACAGCGAAAAATTGTGATTGTATTCAACGCAATTTTCAAAAAAAATTTAGAGCCTGAAAACAGTGATAAAACGACATTTTTTTAAAATAAAACTTATCTAGATCGATTTTTTCACCCCCAAAAGTCCCTACATGCTGAATTTCAGGAAAATTGTTAGAGCCGTTTCCGAGATTCTCAAAATATATATAAACATATATACATACAAGATTAACTCATTTAAATATTAAAAGATATATGTATATATATAAAGAAAACCTATATACCTAATAATATAAACCTAAAACCTGCTAAAATAGAAATGGATTTTAAAACTTAAATTTGCTGTCATTTATCAAGTTGTAATAGCTTAATAATAAACAGACGAAGTAAATATATGAAAATATTATAGCACTATTTTTCTATATGTTTAAATAAAATTGCCGAGAAAGGCTAATACTACTATTATTTATGTATAAAAGACTTACCAACTAGAAATTATATACTTTAACGATTTAAATAAACATACATCATCTTTCCTATATGTTACTAAATTACAGGTAGGTATGCGCAACATTTACTTCAAACAATTCACTCAAAATAACTAATTTTATTATCAACATTTCAATTAAAAACACTGATTTCCACGCGAGTGATGTCACGGGCTCAGCTAGTTTTAGCATAAAAATGTGCCAAAGCAATCTTGAGCCGTTAGTATCGTTTAATACAGAAATGTTGCCACTTTTAGCGCGGTCGAATACCTTTGGCGGACAAAAAAAAGTCGCCCTTTAACGAAGAAATTTTATGTGAGAGCTCCTCTTCATAATCGACGATTAAAAACGATTAAATGCGAGCTCGATCGTTTAGGGGCATACTCAGCTGTACTCGCCAATCATCGTCTATAATCGCCTACGATCGCCTATAACACTGGAATTGACGGTTTTTCAGACAAAGGGACTCAATGTAAAAGTAATAATAAAATTATTTTGCTATAATCCGCGATGAAGTAAAATAGAAAATATATATATTGCTAAATGTAGAGTGGACAATCGGTTATCCATATCTGATACATTCAAGATTCGTAAAAAAACACATGCACAAACCTCCACCACCGCTATCACAATACACAAGCACTATATACGTTCACTATCACAAACTCAACGATCGTTTCGCCCCGCAACCGAAGCATCATCAGGAGATAGACTCCACGACCAAAATCGCAAAGCTAACGCCTAATTCTATAAATTATTAAAGGACTCAATGTGTTATACGTATTCAATTAGACACATGTTTTAATAGAAACACTCATTGGTGTCTGCCCGGGCTTGAACCCGTGACCTCCTAGAAAGAGTAGCACAGTGTTACTGCTGGGCTATCACAAATTGATGGATTCGTTGATCTTATATCGCATGATAATACGGACGATCAAACCGTGTGGTATCCGGCTGAGTAGAATATACAACCTTTATTTCTTACCGAGGTGACGAGGAGCGTGTTGTATCCGTTTGAGTTGAATATACCACCCTTATTTCTTACCGAGGTGTCGTAAAGGGCGACTAAGATAAGTCGAACTGCCGTGTTGTATCCGGTTGAGTAGAATAGACCACCCTCTTGCTGAGGTGTAGTAATATATAACTAAGGTAAGTTGACATCATTCAGGCGGCCGGTTGTTAAATACGTAGACAAATCATGTGACAACATGTTAACATATTGTGCCGACCCTACTTAGAGTGGGATAAGGGCAGGAGAATAATATATAATAATATTATAGAATTTGACTGGATCGTTGGCGCAGTGGGTAGTGACTCTGACTTCAGCTCCACCGGTCGCGGGTTCGATTCCTGCCGAGGGCCAACATTTTCTATAAATGAACTTGTTGGTCTTTGAGCCTGGGTGTATATTTGTATTTAAGTATGTATTTAAAAAATATAAATGTATACATTCACCAGCTGTCTGTCTACCATAACACAAGTATTAAGTTACTTACTTTGGGGACGGACGATCGTGTGTGTAAGTGTCCCATATATTTATATTTATTTATTTATACAAGAATTACTTGCAAGGAATATTAATAAGTCGCAATTGATATCACTGAGTAAAGGTTGTAAACAAGATAAGTTGTTTATTACTAGCATAACCTTTAACATTATAATTGTCCTACACTTAGGATAAATTATCTATTTATACTTATCTATACTAATATATAAAGCTGAAGAGTTTGTTTGTTTGATTGTTTGAACGCGCTAATCTCAGGAACTACTGGACCGAATTGAAAAATTCTTTCAGTGTACGATAGTCCATTTATCGAGGACGGCTATAGGCTATATAACATCACGCTAAGATGAATACGAGAGGAACAGCAATAAAAAAGATGTCTAGCTTTTAGGGTTAACACAATTTAACCAAAAGTAATAATAAAATTATTTTGCTATAATCCGCGAAGAATTATTCGCGGATTATAGCAAAATAATTTTATTATTACTTTTGTATTATGGATCTCCGCAAAGTAACGCCTAATTCTATAAATTACAATTTAACCACTTTTATGGTTCAAAATTCTATATTACGGTTTTAATCTTTTCACGCGGGATGAGCCGCTGGCGAAAGCCAGTACTAATATATAAAGCTAAAGAGTTTGTTTGAACGCGCTAATCTCAGAAACTACTGGACCGATTTGAAAAATTCTTTCAGTGTACGATAGTCCATTTATTGAGGAAGGCTATAGGCTATATATAACATCACGCTAAGATGAATAGGAGTGGAGCAGCAATAAAAAGTAATACGAAAACAGCAAAATTTAAAGCTTACCTTGCGTTAAGTTATCGGTGAAAGTTATTCAAAAAACTCTTATAACTAACTTAAGATAACTACTTTTATCTTCAAAATTTCAATTCGGAAAAAAATGCCGAAACTGCTGGCACAGCTAGTATTATATAAACATTTATTAATTAATTTATGTACCATACAAAATGTTGGATTAAACATTATTGATAAAAACAAGTGTACAAAGGTCAACTTATCCCTATGACAGGATCTCTGCCAGCTAACCTACGAAGTGAGACAATTTATATTAAAGAAAAAGTTGGTACGCAAATATCACAAACATTATGAATGTGAATTACCTTACTAATAATTAAATTCATTAAAATTAATTAAACATATTAGTACGCCGTGTGGTATCCGGCGGAATAGAATAGTACTACCCTCATTTCTTACCGAGATGTCATAAAAGACGACTAAGGTAAGTCGACCCGCCGTGTGGTATCCGGTTAAGTAGAATAGACCACCCTCTTTGTTACCGAGGTGTCGAAAAAGGCGACTAAGGTAAGTAAACCTACCGTGTGGTATCCGGTTAAGTAGAATAGACCACCCTCTTTCTTACCGAGGTGTCGATACGACAAAGTTAAATTGACGTCAGGCAGGCGGCCGGTCGTAAAAACGCAGCCAAATCATGTGACGGCATGTTTATAATATGTTGTGCCGAGTCCACTTATAGTGGGATAAGGGCAGAAGGATGATAAGAATACCAGTAGTAAAAACTAATCTATCTCACCGAACACGTTTAACAATTATTAAGTGACCCTCCAATTTGGTAAAACATAGGCACCTAAATAGCACGGGAACTTTTAAATTTTCTTATTCACAACTTTACAGCCATCCCTTAGCACAAATACGTGAACACAAAAATAGCAAGTACACTCAAAAATTCATCTTCATTTACTCAAACAGTTATCGCTCGGTACATGGCTGATTAAACAAGATTTTTATTTGGCCACACAAAATATATGGGAGACGGCACAACTGACGGTGTCTAACACGTACTAAATACCTTCTAAACTGGACTGGTGAAGACATCACTACATAGTATAAAACAAAGTCACATTCTTTGTTTGTCCATATATCCATATGTATGCTATCTTTAAAACTACGCAACAGATTTTGATGCGGTTTTTTTTTAATAGATAGAGTGATTCAAGAGGAAGGTTTATGTATAAAACATTCGATATGGAGTAGAGAAATACTTAAATTTTGAGGTATCTAATAAATATCGTAAATAATTACATTTTTTTTCGCTTACATTGCTAACGCAGGTTGAACCCTACGAGATTTATCAAAATGATGTACTAAGTATTTGTACACCTTGAAAAGGTCTACAGAAAAGTCCGCGATGGTATATGTCTATCTCTTATGGATAACCCACTATAGCATTTTTTGTCATTTACTTTTTACGAAAAATAATGCCTTATTTTTTAAAAAAATTTTATACAATACAGCATTAATCCTTATCCAATTAAGTACCTTAAATACATTGTTGATTTAATATAGATCAATATGGCCTTTTACAGCATGTAATTTAAATAAATATTTTCGGAGATATCACACATTTAAAATCCCGCGAGGAGGCCGCGCTTCGCCTTAGAGCACTTCGAATTTAGCAGCGATAGGACGCGCAACTGTCGCTCTTTCAAGAGTAACCTCTAAAGAAAACATGTTTGTATTGTCTAATAATGATAAGAAAGCTTTGAATGTTGTATATAAAGACATACTGTAATTAATTTTAAAAATAAAATACATAGGGAAAAATG
The DNA here is from genome assembly GCA_029227775.1 of Morpho helenor. NCBI lineage: Eukaryota > Metazoa > Arthropoda > Insecta > Lepidoptera > Nymphalidae > Morpho > Morpho helenor. The sequence goes on along the minus strand of JARGCU010000030.1, from coordinate 19,262,911 downwards.
TAAAAATAAATATGTAGTATATGAATTTAGATATTAGATATAGCAGGAAATCTTCTTGGTTTAGGGAGAGGGGAATTGTTTTTCTCCAAATTGAACGTGTGCGGGCCACGGGCAGTAATGAATAAATCAAAACTACTGGATCGATTTTAATCATTTTTTCACTGAGTGACTAACTATATATTTTATATAGCCCGTGCGAAGCAGGGGCAGGCCGCTAGTAGAGTTATATAAGTAGCGGACCCAGACTAAAATCTATACATATAAAACAAATTCCCCAAATTCAAATTATTCTTTATTCAAATAAACTTGTAAACAAGTACTTTTGACGCCGTGTGATATCCGGCTGAGTAGAATAGACCAACCTTATTTCTTACCGAGGTGTCGTAAAAGGCGACTGAGGTAAGTCGACCCGCCGTGTGGTATCCGGCTGAGTAGAATAGACCAACCTCATTTCTTACCGAGGTGTCGTAAAAGGCGACTAAGGTAAGTCGACCCGCCGTGTGGTATCCGGCTGAGTAGAATAGACCAACCTCATTTCTTACCGAGGTGTCGTAAAATAAGACTAAGGTAAGTTGACGTCAGGCAGGCGGCCGGTCGTAAAATACGTAGCCAAATCATATGACATGTTTGTAACATGTTGTGCCGACCCCACTTAGAGTGGGATAAGGGCAGGGGGAAGTATGTTGTAAACAAGTGCTTTTGAATCGTCAACTCTACTGCTGGTTCGGAAAGCTGTTCCTACCGAGAAGAGCCAGCGGCGGTGCTCTTTTCAATAACACTTATAACTAGTTACAAATCATTTCAGCTTCATACAGGACTGCGGTTTAATAATGTAAAATTGAAAATGTTTAAAAGATTGACCGCCGAGTTTCTTTCTGGTTCTTCTCGGTAAGAACAACATTCCGAACCAGTTGTAGCTCAATTAATCATATTGATTGGCGATTCAAAAGTGCTTGTAAGAGCTTATTTGAATAAAGATTATTTTGATTTGATTTGATATATTAAGTCATTACTATCTTGTACAGGGTCGGACAGTAGCTATATCCACGAATTATTATCGTCCAAATAATCCTCAACAGTTTAGTAGGCGTTTAGTAACAGCCTCTCTTTAATAGTGTTTTTAAATTGTAATGTAACATTGAATGTAACTAGTATTAAGAATTGTATTTTTTTAAAAGAGCAACCGCCGAGTTTCTTGCTGGCTCTTCTCGGTAGGAACAGCTTTCCGAACCAGCAGTAGAGTTGACGATTCAAAAGCACTTGTTTACAAGTTTATTTGAATAAAGAATATTTTGAATTTGAATTGAATTTGAATGGCAAAGCTAAAATTGATTGCGGAATTTTATTATAGAATCGGATACCCAAATCCACAAACGAATTTCGTACCTTTGCAAGGCGCAAAGCAGGAGCCGCTAGCGTAAGTCGGTTCTGACTTTGTCTGTTATATACATCACCTATCGTTCCAACTCAAAAGCTGTATGTGATCGATTTTATCAAAATCTTCCATACAGATTTTTGTACGGTTTTCACTAAAAGGTACAATTTTTCCGGAAGGTTTAAGTTAATATTACGGTCTTATGAAAATTGCGTTGAAGATGTCGAGCATTTGTAAAAAAAAAACTCGCCTGCTGCAAAAATAAACAAGCAAAGATAAACTAAAGTAATGTACTAGAGATTGTAGATCTACCAAAATACTACAAAAGTGAGAATAGTATGTGTGTATCTAAAGTGAGAATAGGGAAAAAATTGAATTTTTTAGACACTGATTTCAACGCGGGCGAAGCCACTGGCAGATCTAGTATGTCAATAAAAAGAGAAAGCAAATGACAGTTACATATCTGCCTTAGTTTGCGCATTATCTAGTGTGAATTTAGTTCAATAATTTTTAATTTCAAACTAATTTACTTTTTGCATAACGCACGTTTTGATGCTGTGCTAAAAATGTTCAATATTTACTGTAGTATGTATGAATGATTTGATAACTCTTCGTCTGTGTGAATAGAGGAAGATAATAATGTGTCTCTAATTTTCCTTCTCTTATCATTTGTTGAACACTCGCACTCACAGGCCTATGGATCCCTTACTCTATGGATTAAAATGCTCATGGCAGTAGGTATATCGTACGCCATTTCCTGTATAAAAAACAATAAATATTTTTTTATTGTGATGTTGGGAGGATGCTCATCTTCTTCTCTTATTATTTTGGACACCCGCACTCACAGGACTATGGCTCCTTTACTCTTTTTATATGTGTATAGATTAAAGATGCTCATGGCATTATATCGTACGCCATTGCCTGTATAAAACATTGTTTTTATTATTGCGATGTTGTAAGAATGCTTGTCTTCTTCTCTCATTATTTTGGACACTCGCACTCACATGTCTTTGGCTCCCTCACTCTATGGATTAAAATGCTCATTGCATTATATCATACATCATGGCCTGTATATATATATTTTTTATTATTGCGATGTGGGGAGGATGCTCATCTTCTTCTCTTATTCTTTATTGTACACTTGCACTGGTAGATCTATGGCTCCTTTACTCTATTTATATGTGTATAGATTAAAAATGCTCATGACATTATATGATACGCCATTGCCTGTATAAAAAACAATAAATATTTTTTTATTGTGATGTGGGGAGGATGCTCATCTTCTTCTCTTATTATTTTGGACACTCGCACTCACAGGAATATGACTCTTTTACTTTATTTATATGTGTATAGATTAAAGATGCTCATGGCATTATATCATACGCCATTGTCTGTATAAAACATTTTTTTTTATTGTAACGTGGCGAGGATGCTTATCTTCCTATGTTATTCTTTGTTGTATCCTTATACCTCTTATTATTTGTTGGACACTTGCACTCATAAACCTATGGCTCCTTTAGTCTATTTATATGTGTATAGATTAAAGACGTTCATGGCATTATATCATACGCCATTGCCTGTATAAAACATTGTTTTAATTATTGCGATGTGGCCAGGATGCTCATCTTCTCTACTAATTTATTGGACACTCGCACTCATAGTTTAAAGATGTTCATGGCATTATATCATAACCCATTGCCTCTATGGGTCGTAACAATTTTTTTTATGTAAGGATGCACAAAGTGGAACGTATCCTGTCTATGCGACGTTGCCACACTGAACACCCCTGGACTACAAGTGAAAGCGACGTTGCCAATTCGTATCAACAAATATTCCGTCAGTAGATTTGGGATTGGGTCCGACATTATCAGGAGAGGGTCCGTTTTTACCTGATCTTCCTTCTATTGTTGCCATGACGATGCATTCTCGATATACAGTTTGTTAATTATTTTTTATAGTCTTTTACTATTTTATAGAAATAGAATAGAATAGAAATATACTTTATTGTACACCATAATCCATACAAAACAAAAACAGTTTGAACATGAAACATTTTTATAAACATGGTTAAGATATACAATGGACGGCCTTATCGCTAAAGAGCGATTTCTTCCAGGCAACCCATGATTAAAGGAACAGGTAAAAATCACAAAAAGATGTACTGATACACCCCGTACATAAACATATAAAATATTTTATCATTATTCCTAAGCTATAAATTATGGCTCCACAAATCTATAGATCTATTTTTTTTTAATATTCGATCAACCTACCTTAGTCGCCTTTTACGACACCTCAGTAAGAAAGAGGTTGGTCTATTGTACTTAGCCGGATACCACACGGTGGGTCAATTAACTTAGTCGCCTTTTACGACATCTCGGTGAGAAATGTGGGTGGTCTATTCTATTTAGCTGGATGCCACAAACAATTTATTCAATGAGTATATAAACTATTATGCTTACTAATATAATTAAATAAGACGTTTTGTAAGACGGCCTAAGAATATTAAAAAAAAAATAGATCTAGATTATAGATAGATTTGTAGAGCCATAATTTATAGCTTAGGAATAATGTTTTTTTTATTAAACGTTATCTACAAACTGTCACATTATACCACATTATGAAACATTAATACGGAATGACAAAGTGTAGTCTAATTCGAATAACAAATTCGAAAAATACATTTTTGAATTTCAAACTCTATTATTCTCTATTATTCAGGTAACGCCTTGGAAGCAATTTATTTCGATCTGACAGACAAATGGTAAATTCACTATTTGTATAATTTTAAATAAATACTTATACATGAATATAAACAGACTCGAAAAACCAACAAATTCCATTAAGAAAATGCCTTCGGCGGGAACAGAATCCGCGCCTTGCAGACCTTAAAGCAGGATCGCCCCTTACATAAACGGGCTAATTAGACAAGATAGAGACCTTTTAGAAAAAAAGAAAGCTCTCTTACTTAAATAGTTGAGGCAGGACGTCTGTCGGCTCATCTTAGGGATGTGAGTAAAACAATCGATTAATAAATAATCGGTATTTTCCTCTTTAAAAATAATCGATTATTAAAAAACGATTTTTCCTATCAAAATAATCGATTAACAATAATCGATTATTTCTGAATATTTGAAAGTAACCTTTTTAAGATTAATGATTAATTAGAATAAAGGCTAATTAAGGTGGATCTACCGAAATTCGAATTTAATGTGTAGTTTGCGTACATTGGTTTCATCCAATAATGCATATCTAATCTTAAAAAACAAGAAAAAGAGTAAACAAGAAAATGAGGATATTTAAAATAATCGATTTTTTAAAAATCGATGTTTGATGAGAAATTAATAGATTATTAAAAATCGATTATTGAAAAAATCGATTATTATTTATTATATATATTATTTATATATTTACTAGGTCATGTTATAAAAAAATATTTATACGTAAGAGCATATTTAAATAGATAATCCATTGTTACGTATAAGTTTATGGGGGTATTCAGGGCTCGCAAAATTTTTAAATGCTTAAAATTTTTAGTTTCACGTTAGCTGATTTTCTCAAAATTTACTTTTAAAAGCTGATTTTTGTACGGTTTTACTGAAAGGTAGTGCACTTCCGAAAGGTATAGGTATATATTACTATATATATTACTGCTTTATATAAATTTTGTTAAATAAAGAAATGTGCAATTCGAATGATATAAGAATGTTAAGGTGGATGTGTGGTGTGACAAAACTTGATAGAATACGCAATGAGTATAACAGGGGAAGACTGAAAGTTGCGCCCATTACAGAAAAGATGAGAAGTGCGAGACTAAGTTGGTATGGTCAAGTAATGAGGAGGGATGAAAATCATGTGACCAAAAGAGTTTTAAATATGAATGTGGATCGTTAGGGGGAGGCCGAAAAAAGATGGATGGATTGTGTGAAAAATGATATGCATTTTAAAGGAGTGGCACCAGAGTTGAAGATAATAGAGGAGAATGGAAGAAGACATATTGTGCGACCCCACTTAGAGTGGGATAAGGGTTAGAGAATGATGATGATGATATTAATTTAGTTAAATAGATCGCGCAGTTTTAAAAACACTCGCCTCCTGAAAGCTTTAGTAAACAAGCAGAGATATACTAAAGAAATGTACTAGAGAATTATAGATCTACAAAAAAGTCCGCAACAGCATGTCTCTATCTTATAGTTAACATAATAACTATTTTAATGTTATCACTTTTAATGAAAAATAGTACGTTATTTTCGCGACTGTTTTCTTCGGTTCAGTGTTGATTATTACTTAAAAAAATGCGTCCGTTTTACCATTAAAATATATAGATAAACATTGTCTTTTACCATATGGATTTTTTTACACATTAATTTCTACAAATTCAAATTCAAATTCAAAATATTCTTTATTCAAATAAACTTGTAAACAAGTGCTTTTGAATCGTCAACTCTACTGCTGGTTCGGAAAGCTGTTCCTAACGAGAAGAGCCAGCAAGAAACTCGGGGGTTGCTCTTTTAAACAATATAATTCTTAATACTATTTACATTAAGTCGTTACTGTCTTGTACAGGTTCAAAGAGAGCTATATCCACACATTCTTATCTTCTAAATAATCTTCAAGAGTATAGTAGGCTTTCTGTATCAGCCTCTTTTTAACAGAGTTTTTAAACTGCTGTAATGGCAGTGCTGAAATTGATTGCGGAATTTTATTATAGAATCTTAACGCATCTCATCGCATCTTAACGCAACGCAATCTTACGCAGGCGAAGCCATGGGCAAAGCTAGTATAAAACTAATTACGAATGAGAAATGTTTTTCCCTGTACTCAAATCGCATGTACATTAAAAACTTTCTATCAAGAGTCTCGTATTAGTGCTGAATAAGTAAAGTGTAGTATGTGGATATCATAAAAGAACACCTTCGATCAATTAATCGATATTTCAATTTCGCATGTTTTATTAATCGCGACGGCTGCTCGCAAAAGAAAGTTCTCAGTATCAACCGCCAGCAACGCCTAATAAACAATTTATAGAATGAGACGTTAATTTGCGTCTGTAATAATAGTAAAAAAAGTAACGGCCTGTTACTATACCACTGCTGGGATCCTCCTCTTTTAGTTTTTGGAGAGAAGGATTGGAGCTAAGACCTACCACGCTGCTCCAATGGATCTTCATATCTCTAGAGATATGCAGGTTTTCTCACGATATTTTCCTTCACGGAAAAGCGTGTGATAAATTACAATTATCAATTAGACACATAAGTTTTAACAGAAAAAATTATTGGTGCTTTCTGGGGTTTGAACCCGTGATCGTCTCTAGAGACGAGAGAGAGAGATAACCATTAGGCTATCACAGCATTATGTTTGACAGCTAAAATTTCATTTACAAAAATAAAAAAATTAAAATTTATCATTTTTTCATTTACTGAAAACAGGGATAAAACGATATTTTTTTCCCCCAAAACCCTATACATGCTGAATTTCATGAAAATCGTTGGGGCCGTTTCCGAGATTCGGAAAATATATGTACATATATATATCTTTATATTTAAATGAGTTAATCTTGTATATATATATATTTTCCGAATCTCGGAAACGGCTCCAACGATTTTACTGAAATTCAGCATGTAGGAGGTTTTGGGGGAGAAAAATTGATCTAGCTAGGTTTTATGTAAAAAAAATATTGTTTTATCCCTATTTTTGGGCATTAAAAACACTAACATTTATATTGAATTGAATTTTTGCCATTAACTGTCAAGTCGTCGTAGCTTATTCGGTTAGCGGGCAGCCTCGAGAAATGTGAGTGCCAAGGTTCGATCCCAACTAAATAATTGTTTTTTTCTTTTTTTAAAGTTTTTTTTTGTAAAAAATTACCGAGCGAAGCTCGGTAACCCAGATATTACTAGATTAAATCATTTAAATATTAAAGATATACAATGACGCACAATAACAATACAAATGATAATATCAATTTAAAACTCGTTGAGATTTGTCCGTGGCGCTTGTCAGTATTTGAACGAAGATGTTTTCGACACTTCATTCTTGCGAATAAAGCATATCTGATCGTAAGGTGCGATCGTATTTCTTCGACATTTGATCTTAAGCAGTAAGTGAATGAGAAAAAGGGTTAATATTTGGTTCTTGATTTTGATTCATTTTAAGGTAATAGTTATGGATGAATAGCCAAAGCATTACTTTCCAAAATTTTCCGCTATAAATAAAAAATATAGAAACAATAAACATAGACACAATTAGGGTTGCCACCCGTACTATATTATATAGTATCGTACTATATTTTAGTCAATTGTACTATATATTATAGAAAAATAATATAGGACGAAAAATACTATATTTTTATCGCTAATTCAATTGTTGCGCTTTTTTTAATCAACTGTGAATTGAACGCAAACGGAATGTTTGAACGAAACTCATTCATGTATTTACGGGGCTTAGTTAGTTAGTAACTATAACTCGTTTGTTATTGTCCAGCGAAAAGTAATAATAAATAATCATATCTATATAAATAATCAATATATCAATAATAATAAGGAAAAATAAATAAGGATTAAAAATAAATGTGTACTATTTTTTTTCCTGAATTTCCTAAAAGTTACTATATTTTTTCGATTTAAAAAGAAAAATACTATTTTTCTTCAAAAAAAAGGTGGCAACCCTAGACACAATCAATAATAGCTCCATAATTTTTGGGAAGATGTAATACGCACATCGACCTGCTAAATAGAATAGTACCACCCTCAATTCTTACCGAGGTGTCGTAAAAGGCGGCTAGGGTAAGTCGACCCGTCGTGTGGTATCCGGCTGCGTAGAATTGACCAACCTCATTTCTTACCGAGGTGTAAAAGGCGACTAAGGTAAGTTGACCCACCTTGCGGTATCCGGTTTAGTAAAATAGACCATCCTCTTTCTTACCGAGTGGTCGTAAAATACGACTAAGATAAGTTGACATCAGGCAGGCGGCCGGTCGTAAAAACGCAGCCAAATAATGTGACAGCATGTTTATAACATGTTGTGCCGACTCCAGTGGGATATGGGCAGGGTGATGATTGTATATTAGTTTAATCTATATATTTGACTTTAAATAAAATTAAGGTATTTACGCACGACTAACTGGGAATGTTCCATATATTAATTTATTTGTTTTACACTAATTGTAGCGCGGGCGAAACCATGCACACAACTAGTATGAATATTCAAATTCAAATTCAAAATATTCTTTATTCAAATAAACTTGTAAACAAGTGCTTTTGAATCGTCAACTCTACTGCTGGTTCGGTAAGCTGTTCCTACCGAGAAGAGCCAGCAAACTCGGCGGTTGCTCTTTTCAAAATATAATTCTTAATACTATTTACATTATGTTGTTACTGTCTTGTACAGGTTCAAAGAGAGCTATATCCACACATTCTTATCTTATAAATAATCTTCAAGAGTATAGTAGGCTTTCTGTATCAGCCTCTTTTTAACAGTGTTTTTAAACTCCTGTAATGGCAAAACTGAAATTGATTGCGGAATTTTATTATAGAATCTTATACCAAAACCCACAAACGAATTACGTACTTTTGCGCGGCGCAAAGCAGGAGCCGCAAGCTTATGTCGGTTCCTGCTTTGTCTATTGTATACATCACCTATCGTTTTATATATAATTTCAAAATATAAAATTCTATTCATGTAATACTTAGTTACGTTAGAAGCTTTGTAAATAAGTACATGACGTTTTTCGTAAAGGTTTTTGCTATAAAAGGCAAACGTCTACGTCATCGGTGTAATCATGTCATTTGAATCATGTCTCAAGTCGTTTGAAGCTCGTTTTGATCTATTGCGCTTATACTGTTTCTTGTTAAGGAAATACTGTTTGCGTATCAATTATGTAGTACCTGAGTGAACGAGCTTTGTTCGGTAATTTTTTTTTAAGATATAAAAAATTGAAAAAAAAATTAAAATTGAAAAAAAGTAATGTGGGGTTTGTTGATTCGGAATATATTCATGTTTGAGTGGGAAAGAGACGCAAGGCATTCGCCAGTCCGGCGGGCCTCTCTTTCGTTCGGTGACTCATCGTAACAGACGTGAGCGGGCGTTACACTTTTTCATGAGTGACTCCAAGCAGCAACCTAATTTAAGACGTTGTCACGTCAAAAAAACTTTCTAGATCGATTTATCTTAACACCAACTTGTATGGCGCTACAACAGCGACATCAAGTAACCGCTGACGCCATACAAACTGGTGTTATGCTAACGCAATCGAGTAGATAAAAAAACTCGCATTAAGTATACTGATGGACGAATACCGATTCGCCTGCAAGGATTAGGTCCAAGTATTTGACGTCGTTTAGTCGTGGCTTTTCGGGGTACTCGTATATTTTCAGCCCTTCACAATACCTAATGCTAAGCCGGTCTTACAGAAGGCGCCATTAAGACATTGATGTGTAATGGAGGCGTCATCTGATAATATTATCTGACAATATATAAAGGTAAATATGTATATTCATAGAAAATGTAACGTTATTGTTCGGATGTCGCGACATTGTCAGTTCGACATTGTCAACCCTGTTTGTTGTATCCGATATCAGAAGTGGGCGTATTTTGCCTGTTATTTTCGTCAGAAGTGGGATAACATTTCTCTGTGCTTTAGGTATATACTCTAATTAATAAGTAATTTTGTGTTTATACTATTGTAATGCCGTGTGGTATCCGGCTGAATAGAATAGTACCACTTTTCTTACCGAGGTGTCGTAAAAGGCGACTAAGGTAAGTCGACCCGCCGTGTGTTATCTGGTTGAGTAGAATAGACCACCCTAGTTTCTTACCGATGTGTCGTAAAAGGCGACTAAGGTAAGTTGACTCACCGTGTGGTATTCGGTTTAGTAGAATAGACCACCCTCTTTCTTACCGAGGTGTCGTAAAATACGATAAAGGTAAGTTGACGTCAGGTAGGCAGCCGTTCGTAAAAACGCAGCCAAATCATGAGCATGTTTATAACATGTTGTGCCGACCCCACTCAGAGTGGGATAAGGGTAGGAAGATGATAATGACTATTGTAAGACGATAAGTGTGTATCTATATCGAGAGAAGATAAACAAGGAAATAAACTAGAGGTCGAAGGGTAGGCGTAGTCATATCGCACGCTCAGTTTAAACCGACCGAATTCACAATTAGTCTTTTTTTTTTTCTTTTAAGTCACTTATGTGACTATGTTGCTCTGGTATACTTAAACTAAACGTATATTACTTTCCTTACATTAATTGCGCTTACCTAAATTATGATTACTTAACCTATACAGATATCCTCCACAAAGTTGGAGTCGCCAAGCTAATGTTACACGACCCTAGCGCTCTATCTGTCTTATGTTAGCGCACACGATATAATGGAATACCACAATTCCCGTTCCGAGATACACTTCTCTTGAATAACGAAGAAAGACTGAATGTCACTGAAACGTTTTATCAATAGGAAGACAGCACCGGAAACAACAACGGCACAATGATGCCACCATGAAGCTCTCCATAACCTTGTTCCTCCATCGCCTTTCTATAATCGCACCGCAAGGCACCGGGAGAATTTCCACCCTTACATCATCGATCTCCCACGAAGGCGCGACGAATTTCTTATTGCGCACAACAAGGGAATGGAATTCTCTCCCGGCATCAATATTTCCCACTTCATTCGATATGGGTCTCTTTAAAGCAAGAGTGAATAGGCATCTTCTCCATCGCTCCATTTTAGACTGCATCATCGCTTGCAATCAGGCATGATTGCAGTCAAGCGCTCGCCTATTCTGCAATAAAAAAAAACCATTTTAATAAAAAAGGGCGCGATCTTGTTTCATGACTATGTTGCTATAAAATACAAAGCGGAAATCATTGGCGACAACACTTAAAAGGTACATTTCTAACACATTCCACTAAAATATGGTGCACATCTTTAACGATGTCACAGTCTGGACAATTGGGTGATGAGACCAAAATTAGTCTTAATTAAAGATACATTGTAATCCTTATTTCAAAGCCATCTATGACAAGCTACAAACAATTTAAAAAGCTAGTTCCTTCTTGTTCTGCCAAGTTACTCTTTAACACTTACGACTTTTGAAGGCGCGACGCTTTGGTTTATTGCAATATGCCAACCTTGAAACAAAACCAACAAACAGCTTTTTTGAATTAGGTCACTTTAATAAATTGTATTTAAGTATGTATTTAAAATTATATAAGTATATATTTACCAATTGCCTGTCACCCATAACACAAGTATTAAGTTACTTCGGGGATAGACCGTGTGTGTAAGTGTCCCATATATTTAGATAGATAGATAGATAGAACATTCTTTATTGCACCATATAAAATTACAATATACATTGTAAAGAAAACGATGTTATCTTAATGTAGATACAATAAGGCGGCCTTATCGCTAAATAGCGATTTCTTCCAGGCAACCTTTGGGCTAGAGACATTAAATTTAGGGTAATAAGGTAGGTGGTGCAATGTATACAAATTCTAATACATAAATATATCTACATACATACATATATACATACATACATATAATAAATTTACTATATATTTATATACATATATAAACCATATTTATTACATATATAACCATTTAATCCTAGCCAGATAGTGAGAAGTAATATTGCTTTAATTTAAACTTGAAGCTTCTTAACGATTTTGCCTCCTTTATTGATACCGGTAGAGCATTCCACAATGTAATAGCTTTAATATTGAAAGAACGTCCAAAAAACGACGTCTTATGTGAGGGCATCTCGAGGTTAAACTTCCGAAAGGACCTTATTAAATTATTTGTACTTTTGATAAAATGGAATTTCGATTTCAAGTAAGAGGGTGTCGTTGGGTGGAATAACACACAGTACAGAAGAGAAAGTATTTGCATGTCCCGGCGAAAGCGGATGGGTAACCACTTGAGCTTTATTTTTATATAAAAAAAATACTAAGTATGCGACATGAATTCTGTGATAGCTTAACGGTGGGACCGTGTAACTCTTTCGATGGGTCATGAGTTTAAACAGGGCAGGCCATTCAGTTTTTCTATTAAAACTTATGTTTTACTGATAATTGCGATTTATTACACGCTTTTCGGTGAAGGAAAACATTGTGAGGAAACCTGCATATCTCTAGAGAATACTAGGGATATGTGTTACCTACTAATCCGCTTTGGTCCACATAGATGCATTGACTGGCCCGTTGGAACAGTGGGTAGTAGTAAGTACCCTTGTGGCTTCAGCTCCGCAAGTCGCGGGTTTTATTCCCGCCGAGGGCCGACATTTTCTATAAATGAATTTGTTGGTCTTCGAGCCTAGGTGTAAATTTGTATTTAAGCATGTATTTAAAAAATATATAAGTATATATTCACCAGTTGTCTGTCACCCATAACACAAGTATTAAGTTACTTACTTTGGGGACGGACAACCGTGTGTGTAAGTGTCCCATATATTTATATCATTATTGGAGCAACGTGGGTCTTAGCTCCAAGCCTTCTCTCCAAAAGCGGAGATAGGAAGCCTATGCCCAGCAGTGGGATAGTAACAGGCCGTTACTTTACTTTTTTATTCTTTCTTTTTTATTCTTGATATAAAAGCAACGTGTCATCAGACATTTTACATATACTCTTGGAGCAAAACATAATGATTTGCGTTTTTCTACGTTTTACCCTCAACAAGGTGCGAAAAATTTGTTTAAGCCGGTTTTAAAGTGTGCAATATCACAAACCGGTTTGTTCAGAAACGCGGCGCACTTGTTCATTTGGGTTGTTGCAAACAGGTTTGGACTTGTTTTTATTGCTCGAGGAGCTTTTAACTGACCGAACGATAACATAAAAAACCTTAATAAAAGAGAAACCACTGTTAATAACCAATTTTACTGGCCTGTTGGCGTTTTTGGCAGTATACGAGCCTTTAGCTCTGAGGGTCACGGGTTCGATTCCCAGCAATATTTTCTAACGATGTTTTGTTAGTTCGTCGATTTCAGGTGTAAATATGTATTTCAGTATGTATTTAAAATTATATATGTAAATCTTAGTATTAAAGTGACCTAAATTAAGCTTAATTGAATTAGATATACTGTAATCAATTTGATATTATTTAATTAAATATTATTTTGCTATAATCCGCGATAAAAAAAAATATATGTAATGCTAAATGTAAAGTGTACTATTCGTTCTCATACCTGATACATGCAGAATTTGTAAGAACTCATGCACTACCCGACAACACGACGAGCAGATAAACGTTACAAGTTCCAGTTTGCTACATGTGTTCAAAGACAAAGTCAACTAAATGGTGGGGGGTTTAACTGGGTGCTATATAACACTCGTTGCTTGGGTAATTGGGTAATTGCTTGCGATTTTGTCATGGAGTCTATCTCCTGACGATGCTTCGGTTACGGGGCGAAACAATTGTTGAGATTGTGGTGGTGAATGTGTGCAGTGCTTGTGTATTGTTGTGTCATCGGTGTCGGGTAGTGCATGAGTTCTTACAAATTCTGCATGTATCAGGTATGAGAACGAATAGTACACTCTACATTTAGCATTACATATATTTTCTTTTATCGCGGTTTATAGCAAAATAATATTCTCATTAATTTTACTCAAACAGATCAATCAATGTTTTGAGGCATTGAAAAATTGCTAAAATTGACATTAAATACGAAAGACTATTTTTGCTGTCATTTGTAAAGTTGTAATAGCTTAGTGGAGAACGGGCGGACTAAAGAAATTAAAAAAAAGACCCGGGATCAAGCCCCAGATAACATCACCCCTTTTTTAACACAAAAGTAGTTATCGTGAAACAATCAAGAGATTTTTTGAATAACTTTCACAGTTAACTTAGCGCACACTTCGCAATATTTTTATTGCTGCTTCTCTCCTATTCAACTTAGCGTGATGTTATATAGCTTATAGCCTTCCTCGATAAATGGACTATCTTAAAGAAGAATTTTTCACATCAAATTCAAATTCAAATTCAAAATATTCTTTATTCAAATAAACTTGTAAACAAGTGCTTTTGAATCGTCAACTCTACTGCTGGTTCGGAAAGCTGTTCCTACCGAGAAGAGCCAGCAAAAAACTCGGCGGTTGCTCTTTTAAAAATATAATTCTTAATACTATTTACATTAAGTCGTTACTGTCTTGTACAGGTTCAAAGAGAGCTATATCCACACATTCTTATCTTCCAAATAATCTTCAAGAGTATAGTAGGCTTTCTGTATCAGCCTCTTTTTAACAGTGTTTTTAAACTGATGTAATGGCAAAGCTGAAATTGATTGCGGAATTTTATTATAGAATCTTATACCAAATCTCGATCATCGATCGAGTAGTTCCTGAGAAACCACGTTCAAACAAACAAACTCTTCAGCTTATTACTAGTTATATCCCGCGGTTTCGCCCGCCTACATACCCATCTCATGGGAGTGCAAAGTCTACTAAGTCGGACTATAGATTTATTATTGTAAACATAAAAACTTCACTCACTTCGTAGGTTAGCTGGCAGAGATCTCTATCATAGGGATAAGTTGACCTTTGTACACTTTTTTTTACCAATAATGTTTTTTTTCCTACATTTTTTATGGTACATAAATAAATAAATAAATAAAAGTTTCATTTCTTATTAATTTACACTAACATTCATAATCTAATGAATATACAGATTTTTATGACTAATTCTTTACACCTTATTACATTTATCACGGATCCCTATTTTTTTTGAAAATGCAATATAGCCTATGTTGCTCAGTAAGGATGCAGCTTTTCAATAGAAAAAGAATTTTTGAAATCGGTCCAGTAATTTTTGTGTGACAATATTACAAACATACATACAAATTTTTCCTCTTTATAATATTAGTAATTAGTATAGATTAGTATAATATAATAATAAATATATGTGACATTAACACACACGGTCGTCCGTCCCCAAAGTAAGTAACTTAATACTTGTGTTATGGGTGACAGAAAACTGGTGAATATATACTTATATAATTTTTAAATACTTACTTAAATACAAAATACAGTATAGATATAGTTTTTCAAGCATTTGCCAATGAAAACGACATAACAGTAATTAGTCCAAATACTCATCTTATCAATAGTTAAAAGACCACCCTATGCGGGGTTGCAGTACAGGGAGCTCTCACAACGCACCCTTAGAGGGGCCAGCGCCACCCTACACGATCGATGAAGCGTCCCTGCTGCCCCAGCGAACCAGAGATAAACAGCAACGAGATGATTTTGGTTAAGTATTCCTGTAAAACATTACTACGCCTATAAGTTCGTTACACTAAAATTCTATATCTACTCAGTAAGGTGAGTTTAAATTTCGTCAGAAATGCATATTCGATTTTCAAATTTTTATTTAGTGCACATTTGGTACACATGTACCGAACATATATCATCATCTTCCTGCCCTTATCCCACTCTAAGTGGGGTCGGCACAACATGCTATAAACATGCTGTGACATGATTTGGGTGCGTTTTTACGACCGGCCGCCTGCCTGACATCAACTTACCTCAGTCGTATTTTACACCTCGGTAAGAAAGAGGGTGGTCTATTCTACTAAACCGGACCGGAAACAGTGGGTCAACTTACCTTAGTCGCCTTTTACGACACCTCGGTAAGTCACCTGCCAGCATTCTTGGGACTATTCCACGTGGGCATGATTTATATAGTCCTAGCGTGTAAGTAATTTAAGATAGGGTATCTGTAGTAATTTAAGGTAGATTAAAAAAGAAACTTAAAAAAACATAATTAGGTAGTTGGGGATCGATCCTAGGTATTTACATTTCAGGAGACTACCCGGTCCCCGAATAAGATACAAAAATAAAAATAGGGTTTTATATTCAATATAAATTTTAGTATTTTAAATGCCCAAAAATAGGGATAAAACGATTTTTTACATAAAACCTACCCAGATCGATTTTTCTCCCGCAAAACCTCCCGCATGCTGAATTTCAGGAAAATCGTTAGAGCCGTTTCTGAGATTCCGAATATATATATATACAAGATTTACTCATTTAAATATTAAAGATAATAAATATATATATAAAGATATATAAATATAGCTTTTAAGCTGTGATGGCCTAGCGGTGCGACCGTGTGAATCTCTAGAGACGATCATGGGTTCAAACCCGGGCAGACACCAATGAGTTTTTCTATTAAAACTTATGTGTCTAATTGATAATTGCAATTTATCACACGCTTTTCGGTGAAGGAAAACATCGTGAGGAAACCTTCATATCTTTAGAAAATTCTAGGGATATGTGTAACCTACCAATCCGCATTGGAGCAGCGTGGTAGGTCTTAGCTCCAACCCTTCTCTCCAAAAATGGAGAGAGGAGGCCTATGCCCAGCAGTGGGATAGTAACAGGCCGTTACTTACTTACTACTTATATAAATATAGTATGTTTAATTTGTTCTTGACAGATATAAAGATTAGACGTATTTTGATGTGCTCGGCGATTTTTTGCGTATATCTATACTATTGTATTATCCGTGTGGTATCCGGCTGAATAGAATACTACCACCCTCTTTACTTACCGAGGTGACGTAAAAGGCGACTAAGGTAAGTCGACCCGCCGTGTGGTATTCGGCTGAATAGAATAGTACCACCCTCTTTACTTACCGAGGTGTTGTAAAAGGCGACTAAGGTAAGTCGACCCGCCGTGTGGTATTCGGCTGAATAGAATAGTACCACCCTCTTTACTTACCGAGGTGTTGTAAAAGGCGACTAAGGTAAGTTGACTCACCGTGTGGTATCCGGTTTAGTAGAATAGACCACCCTCCTTCTTACCGAGGTGTCCTAAAATATGACTAAGGTAAGTTGACGTCAGGCAGGCGGCCGGTCGTAAAAACGCAGCCAAATCATGTTACAACATGTTTATAACATGTTGTGCCGACCCCACTAAGAGTGGGATAAGGGCAGGAGGATATATATATATATAAAACATGTCTGTATGGCTTTATGTAATAATTTTATACGGTTTACTAAACAGTAGTGCAATTCTTCCGGAATGTTTAGGTTAAAAGGACATAACGGTTAGCTGCAAAGATCCCGTAGTTGTAAAAAAATTCGCATGCTTTAGTCGCGTGTATCGCGTAAATCAACAGAGATACACTATAGTAATGTACTAGAAAGTTGTAGATCTACAAAAATACTACAAAAAAGTCCGCGACAGCATGTCTCTACCTGTTATAGTTAAGTACGATAACTAATTTAATGTTCAAAATGTTCATTCTTTACACTGATAAGCCACAAGCACAGCTAGTCACATATACTTTAAAAGTATCAGATTCAAAACAAAACTTTTTTCAACAGAAAACTTTAAAAGTATAATTCAGTGCGAGGTCAAATCTTTATGTATTTTGATAGATGACATACGTCTTTGGTGAGGAATCTATACTAATATATTAGGCTGAAGAGTTTGTTTGTTTGAACACGCTAATCTTAGGAACTACTGGACCGATTTGAAAAATTATTTCAATGTAAAGTAGTCCATTTATTAAGGAAGGCTATATAACATCACGCTAAAGTAAATAGGAAAGGAGCGGCAATATAAAATAGTACGAAAACGGCAAAATTTAAAGCTTTCCTTGCGTGCGCTGAGTAAACGGTAATAGTTATTCAAAAACCATGTATTACAAAATCGTTCTCCTCTAAAAGTTCCAAATTAAACTCCGCGACAGCATATATCTAGCTTTTAAGGTTTACCCACTTTAACCATTCTTATGATTATCAAAAGACTATATTACGGTTTTAATCATTCACGCGAGCGGAGCCGCTGTCTGTGCATTGTGGTGGCGGTGGTGGAGGTTTGTGCATGTGTTTTTACGAATCCTGCATGTATCAGGTATGAAAACAGATTGTCCACTCTACATTATATATATTATGTATTTTACTTCATCGCGGATTGTAGCAAAATAATTTTATTATTACTTTTGTATTATGGATCTCCGCAAAGTAACGCCTAATTCTATAAATTATTTGGAGTGTTGATGTTGGCGGCGTTTTTGTGATACGTGCGGCGTCTTTTCCTGCATGTATAAGGTATGTGAATGTTACCTGCTTCATACACTTAGCGTTACATATATTCTCTTAACAAACGCGGATTACAGCAAAATAATTTTATTGTAACTTCCATACTTTTTTTTATATTTATAGACTTGTTGACACGACTGACGTCTTTCCGTTTCTACTATTTAAGTAAGAGTTTTTTTAAATTTCCGCTAAACTTAGGTATAATGTTTTTTTCTGATATAACATCTTTCATATACATCGTATACTAGTGTTTATCTGCATCTTCGTTTGCGTGGACTGTTGTCGCGTGATAGGTTGATAATAGATGGCGCTTTTCAATGTCATCCTGTAGGATTGACAGGCATTGAAAAAAAGGATGCAATTGTTCAATCTCTATCACATGACAACAGACCACGCGAACGAAGTCGCAGGTAAAAGATAGTCAATAAATAAGAGACGGATATATACAGTGTTTGCTTTACCTTGATTGTAATAAAGTACATTTTAGGATGGCTTTCTTACTATAATAATTTTATGGTGTTCGCGGTCATTCTATGTCAGGTTGCTCACGCTTCAAGGTCACTGAGGAGGTCGGCGTTCCGTGATGAATCATGGGTAGCCAATGGCTATTGTATATTAAGCTCTTACTGCTTACTTGCTTGTTAAATAAGATCATCATCTTCCTGCCCTTATCCCACTCTAAGTGGGGTCGGCACAACATGTTATAAACATGTTGTCACATGAGTTGGCTACGTATTTTACGACCGGCCTGCCTGACGTCAACTTATCTTAGTCGTATTTTACGACACCTCGAAAAGAAAGAGGATGGTCTATTTTACTTAACCGATACCACACGGTGAGTCAACTTACTTTAGTCGCCTTTTACGACACCTCGGTAAGATATGAGGTTGGTCTATTCTACTCAGCCGGATACCACACGGCGGGTCGACTTACCTTAGTCGCCTTTTACGACACCTCGGTAAGAAATGAGGACGGTCTATTCTACTCAGCCGGATACCACACGGCGGGTCGACTTACCTTAGTCGCCTTTTACGACACCTCGGTAAGATATGAGGGTGGTCTATTCTATTCAGCCAGATACCACACGGCGTTTGCTTGTTAAGTAAGATATGGTCCTAATAAGTTCTCCCATTACTATATAATTACTGCAGTTGCCAACGTTGGGCCCACGCAAATTGATTATTCAGGGGGGGAGGGGGTTTACACACAGGTTATTTGAACCTTTTCTAGAAAACAAAGGAAAATATTTAATATACTGTAATACTACATTACCACAATGTGTTTATAAAAGATTAGCAATCGCCAGCGGCTCCGCCCGCGTGGAAAGATCTAAACCGTAATATAGTATTTTGATAACGATAAAATAGGTTAAATTGGGTTAACATTAACAGCTAGACATATGCTGTCGCGGATTTTTATTTAGAACTTTTTAAGGGGAACAATTTTGTAATACATGATTTTTGAATAACTATCACCGTTTACTTAGCGCACGCAAGGAAAGCTTTAATTTTTTCCGTTTTCTTACTATTTTTTATTGCTGCTCCTCTCCTATTCCTCTTAGCTGGTTATATAGCCTATAGCCTTCCTCGAGAAATGGACTATCTTACACTGAAAAAATTTTTCAAATCGGTCCAGTGACTCCTGAGATTTGACGATTCAAAGATGCTTGAAAGAGCTTATTTCAATTAAGATTGTTTTGATTTGATCTGATTAGCGCGTTAACAAACAAACTCTTCGAGGGTGGTCTATTCTACTTAACCGGATACCACACGGTGAGTCAACTTACCTTAGTCGCCTTTTACGACACCTCGGTAAGAAATGAGGTTGGTCTATTCTACTCAGCCGGATACCACATGGCGGGTCGACTTACCTTAGTCGCCTTTTACGACACCTCGGTAAGAAAAGAGGGTGGTACTATTTTTTTTTATATTCAGCCGGCTACCACACGGCTGTGTATTTATACTTAATTATTAGTAATATTTAAGAGTTTATAAACAAAATTCCTGTTTCATATGACGCTTACAGTACAGTAGTTTAAATGTTCATTATTATTCTACACCAAACGTAGATTTTTTTTTCTGTATCTTCGTTCATCCATTATTCATTTTTTGTCCCTCTCACGCCCATTTCATTCCGCATTCGTCTCTTTCACACGTGCATGGGTGCGAGTCGTCCGTTGAACCCAGCAACAGCTGTTTGGATAGATTAATAATAATTACGCATAGCTGTTTGTTGTGATGCTGAACTTTAATGGTCGACTGTACCTATACTCTATACTCTATACCTATGCGGTTCCTGCTTTGCGCCTTGCAAAAGTGCGTAACTCGTTTGTGGGTTTTGGTATAAGATTCTATAATAAAATTCCGCAATCAATTTCAGCACTGCCATTACAGCAGTTTAAAAACACTGTTAAAAAGAGGCTGATACCGAAGGCCTACTATACTCTTGATGATTATTTAGAAGATAAGAATGTGTGGATATAGCTCTCTTTGAACCTGTACAAGACAGTAACGACATAATGTAAATAGTATTAAGAATTATATTTTTAAAAGAGCAACCGCCGAGTTTCTTGCTGGCTCTTCTCGGTAGGAACAGCTTTCCGAACCAGCAGTAGAGTTGACGATTCAAAAGCACTTGTTTACAAGTTTATTTGAATAAAGAATATTTTGAATTTGAATTTGAATTTACCAGAGGTATATATTTTTTCTATCATAGACCCCTTGTCATGTTTTCAGTTTTAGATAGACCCCCTTCTATTTACCTTGAAAGACTTAAATTTCTAACAGTAGCGATGTACCTATAGTGTGAAAAAGTAAAACAACAACGCAGTTTTATGTGTCAACACAAATGCTCCGAGATTGAGTGAAAGCAGTTTGAGACCGATGATATTATTAATAATAATATCATATTTAAAAAAAATTATTGTCAAAATTATATTAATAATACGTATTTGGCAATTTCTGGCCATTGACCCTCATTTTTCATTTTATAGACCCCCAATTTTTTTTTCGCCCACGTAGACCCCTTGCAGTTCTTAAGCGACCCCTGGGGGTCAGTATAGACCACTTTGGGAATCATTGCTCTATAGGTTTAGGTACTTATCTGAATGTAAACAAATCCATATGACTCAGGTGTCCGAAACATTTTATTCCAATAATTTGATTTATCAACGATGTCAAGCCGCCTGGTATCCGGCTGAGAATAGGCCAACCTCATTTCTTAACAAGGTGTCGTAAAAGGCGACTAAGGTAAGTTGACCCACCGTGTGGTATCCGGTTTAGTAGAATAGACCACCCTCTTTCTTACCGAGGTGTCGTAAAAGCGATTAAGGTAAGTTGACCCACCGTGTGGTATCCGGTTTAGTAGAATAGACCACGCTCTTTCTTACCGAGGTGTCGTAAAAGCGACTAAGGTAAGTTGACCCACCGTGTGGTATCCGGTTTAGTAGAATAGACCACCCTCTTTCTTACCGAGGTGTCGTAAAAGCGATTAAGGTAAGTTGACCCACCGTGTGGTATCCGGTTTAGTAGAATAGACCACGCTCTTTCTTACCGAGGTGTCGTAAAAGCGACTAAGGTAAGTTGACCCACCGTGTGGTATCCGGTTTAGTAGAATAGACCACCCTCTTTCTTACCGAGGTGTCGTAAAAGCGATTAAGGTAAGTTGACCCACCGTGTGGTATCCGGTTTAGTAGAATAGACCACGCTCTTTCTTACCGAGGTGTCGTAAAAGCGACTAAGGTAAGTTGACCCACCGTGTGGTATCCGGTTTAGTAGAATAGACCACCCTCTTTCTTACCGAGGTGTCGTAAAAGCGATTAAGGTAAGTTGACCCACCGTGTGGTATCCGGTTTAGTAGAATAGACCACGCTCTTTCTTACCGAGGTGTCGTAAAAGCGATTAAGGTAAGTTGACCCACCGTGTGGTATCCGGTTTAGTAGAATAGACCACCCTCTTTCTTACCGAGGTGTCGTAAAAGCGATTAAGGTAAGTTGACCCACCGTGTGGTATCCGGTTTAGTAGAATAGACCACGCTCTTTCTTACCGAGGTGTCGTAAAAGCGACTAAGGTAAGTTGACCCACCGTGTGGTATCCGGTTTAGTAGAATAGACCACCCTCTTTCTTACCGAGGTGTCGTAAAAGCGACTAAGGTAATTTGACCCACCGTGTGGTATCCGGTTTAGTAGAATAGACCACCCTCTTTCTTACCGAGGTGTCGTAAAAGCGATGAAGGTAAGTTGACCCACCGTGTGGTATCCGGTTTAGTAGAATAGACCACGCTCTTTCTAACGAGGTGTCGTAAAATACGACGAACGTAAGTTGACGTCAGGCAGGCGGCCCGTCGTTAAAACGCAGCCAAATCATATGACAGCATGTTTATAACATATTGTGCCGACCCCACTTAGAGTGGGATAAGGGCAAGAGGATCACCCTCTTTCTTACCGAGGTGTCAAAAAGTCGTGATGTATATGACATCACGCTAAGATGAATAGGAGATGTGCAGCAATAAAATATATTACGAAAACAGCAAAATTTAAAGCTTTCCTTGCGTGCGCTGAGTATACGGTAATAGTTATTGAAAAATTATGTATTACAAAATTGTTCCCCTCTAAAAGTTCTAAATAAAAGTCCGCGACAGCATATGTCTAGCTTTTAAGGTTAACCCACTCTAACCATTTTTATGGTTGTCAATAAACTATATTACGGTTTTAATCATTCTACGCGAGCGGAGCCGCTGGCGATTGCTAGTTTTATATAATTCCATACAAAAAGGTCTTTACTTTTTTTTTAAATTATTATTTTGGGTATCCGGCAAAGTAGAATAGACCACACTTATTTCAGAGATATCAATTAAGGCGACTAAAATAAGTTGACCTACTGTGTGGTATCCGGTTGAGTAAAATAGACCACCCTCTTTCTTACTGAGGTGTCGAATAATTCGACTAAGATAAGTTGACGTCAGGCAGGCGACCGATCGTAAAATACGTAACCAAATGATGTGACATGTTTATAACATGTTGTGCTAGTAGGAAGATAAAATGTGTTGTAATCTATATACTAAGAACTTTTTTTTGACATATTTATCTTCAGTTAAATACCTGATATTACGAGTATAGTGATATTTTAACTGGCTCGTTGGCGCAGTGGGTAGTGACCCTGCCTTCAGCTCCGTGGGTCGCGGTTCGATTCCCGCCAGGGCTCAACATTTTCTATAAATGAATTTCTTGGTCTTCGAGCCTGGGTGTATATTTGTATTTAAGTATTTAAAAAATATATATGTATATATTCACCAGTTGTCTGCCATAACACAAGTATTAAGTTACTTACTTTGGGGACGGACGACCGTGTGTGTAAGTGTCCCATATATTTATATATTTATTAACCTTTCTACCCGTATACCTACCAATTATCTAGCTATTTATATCGTTCTGTTGTCGCCTATGACTATCGCTTTGTATTTTATAGCAACACCGTCATGAAACGAGTATCGCGCCCTTTTGACTGAAATGGTGGCAACACTGTGTCGTGTTGTTTCCGGTGGAGTCTTCCTATATATCGTTAAAACATTTCAGTTGCATGCAGTCTTTGTTCGTCATTCAAGAGAAGTGCATCTCGGAACGGGAATTGTGGTATTCCTATTATATCGTGTTCGTTAACAGTCCCTTATGTTTTTTCATCATCATCTTCCTGCCCTTATCCCACTCTAAATGGGGTCGGCACAACATGTTATAAACATGCTGTCACATGATTTGGCTGCGATTTTACGACCAGCCACCTGCCTGACTTCAACTTACCTCAGTCGTATTTTACGACACCTCGGTAAGAAAGAGGGAGGTCTATTCTACTTAACCGGATACCACACGGTGGGTTAACTTACCTTAGTCGCCTTTTACGACAACTCAGTAAGAAATGAGGTTGGTCTATTCTACTCAGCCGGATCGGCTTACCGTAGTTGCCTTTTACGACACCTCAGTAAGAAATGAGGGTGGTACTATTCTATTCAGCCGGATACCACACGGCGTTTATACGCAGCCTTATGTTTTTATAAACATTATTTGAAAAACAACCACTCTGGTCCATAAATAGCCTTAGAGATCAGAAAAATCTGCTTCCAATACACGCCCTTGGTGGAACAAAAAAGCGGAAACCCTTTTTTATTTTGGTCCAAATTTTTCGCTTGTACGACTGTTGACCGCACTGCAATCACTATAACCGTTGCGTCGACATTCCACATGTCCAAAACTACAAACATTTTGTTCGTAATCTTTTAACTGTTACGAAAAGTAATGCCCCTTACACTTAGGGAAAAATTTATAAAAGTCATTAGACCTGTCGTAATGTATGGATTATAATGTTGGGCTATGAAAAAGACGGATGAAATAAGTACATGCAAATGAGATAAGAATGGGTAAAAGATTCTATAATAAAATTCCGCAATCAATTTTAGCATTGCCATTACAACAGTTTAAAAACACTGTTAAAAACAGGCTGTTGAAAAAAAAAAAAAAAAACAAAATCGCGGCCATTTTGAAATAGGTATTTGGTATAAGGATGTTAAAAAATAATCGATTTTTAAAATACTTAAGCGATTATTTTTTTTTATTAAAAATCGATTTGTAAAAAAGTCGATAATCCTATTTTTCTTTATAACTTTGATTTCTTTTTTTTAAGATTAGTTATGCATTGTTGGATAAAACCAATGTTGCCTAACTACACAATTTATTTGAAATTCACAAACAGCACATCTATCATTTCTTGCTAGTTGTCCACTTCATTTAGCCTTTATTGAAATTAATAATTAATATTAAAAAAAGCCAACATTACATATAGTCAGAAAAAATCGTAATATTTTAAAAGTAAAAAAAACGATTATTTATTAATCGTTTTTTTCTACTCCATGTCACATCCCTAATTTGTTATCCAGTAGATAAATAAAATAACAGCCACATCTACCTGTTAACTTATTTGGGACTTAAAGTGCTGAATAAGCCTATCAGAAACCTGAGAAACGCACCGAGATAGGGTAACATGACCTATTGCTGGCACCCCCCCAATTTATTGGCACTTTAAACTTTTCTTTAAAAATTAAGAATACTATTTAATAATCTTTGTTACGCCGAGAAAAAAAACAATCCTTGGTTTTTTATCTTTAATAATTGGAAAGACTGAATAGTGGAATATTTAAAAAGGCTGTTAAACTTTCAAACTAATTTCAGTTACAACAAGTTTTCTGTTACGCCACCTAGTTCTTAACATTTTGTTAAGGAAGGTGCTCCTTGATTCACTTATTTTTATGATAAACTAGTGCGATTATCCATGATTCTTTGTATGTTTACAGATCAGTACAACATAAACTAAGTATTTTTGTTAGTATTTTGCAGTTTAGACTGTGAGTTTTTAATTTATTGCTATGACAATAATTGGTATGATAATAAAACTGATTTCCAATTTATTGACACAGTGCCAATAAATTGGTTTCAGTTACAACTACTTTAATTGCTTTTGAACCTTATTTTTATTACTATAAAGTATTTTATTTGGACATATTTATGGAAATCAGCGTGCTTTCTATAAGATTTCCAAAAGTTGGCCCCATGTTAGTAATGTAATAACAACTGTTAATAGTAATGCTAATAATTGGTAATAACATGCCAATAATTGGTTTTGTATATTAAAAATGCCTATAAAACCAATTAAGAAAAATGCTGGGGGACAAGTGCAACGACGAAAACAATATTCTGAAGAAAACATTCAAAATGGTGAACACCTGTCAACAATGAATGTCAATTACATTGAAGAAACATGTCAAAATAAATGTCATGTCAAAATAAAAATACACTGAAGAAACATGTCAAAATCAAACACTGTTATGATGCAACCGAACTCTTGTACAATTAATACAAAAAGAATTGAAACAAAACAGAGAATAGACATTGATACTTCAGGAACATATAGAAGAAATGATGGGCCAAAAGGTCAAAGCATTTTTGGTCATAACATAAATACAGATAGTGAACCACTCGTAGATTATAAATCAGAAAATAAATAACAATAAGAAGATCTTCTAAGGAACTTCTAACAGAAGAAATTGAATTTTTTAAATCTGAAATGGAAGAATAAAAGTATAGTGAGGTACTTGATAAACTGATTAAGGCCTCTAGAGCGTTTGCCGTCAACCTTTCCTGTGTCAAGAAGTTGCTCCAGGTTACCACCTTCCTTCCGGGCGATATGGCCGAAAAACTCTAGCACTCTTTTAAGGCATATGGAGAGTCTGGTCTTAATATTTAATTGCTTCAAAATAGACACGTTAGTTCGGTAAGCAGTCCACGAAATCCGTGGCATTTTCCGCCAGCACCACATTTCAATCGCGTCTATTCGGTCACGATCAGCCTTCTTCAGGGTCCATGTTTCCGACCCGTAGGTGAAAATCGAGAAAACCAAGGATTCTACAAGTCTCACTTTAGTTTTCCGTGAGATGTTACGATCTCTCCATATGCGATGTAACTGTGCCATTGCGATCTTGGCCATGCCTATGCGCCTTCTAATTTCTTTCTCACAAGACCCTGTGTTACTGATGTTGAAGTTGAAGACTGAGTTACTCAGGTGTAAACGCAATTAATATGATTAATGGTTAAATTAAACCAAATGCCAAAAATGTGTTTCATTGATTTCTACTATTGTCACCGGTATGCCAATAATTGGATGAATACGTGCCAATAATATGACGAAAGGTGTCAATAAATGGTGTATGGGTCTATTTTGGAAAAAACGTGTTTAATTTTCTAATATGCTTAAAAATGCTGCTAGAAATATATTCTATACAATGCATACAATATATTAATTAATCTGAACGCATGATCACAACTTTGTAAAAAGAAAAAAAGACATTTAAATCATGTTTTTTGTATCCTATTGCTTAAAGTGCCAATAATTGGGTAGTTTACCCTATATGTCAGATATGTTCCGGCACAACTCCGAGATATATGTCAGATATGTTCCGAATAAGCTGACAGTTTATTGGTAACTTGTGAAACAGGCCCTAAACAAAATCTAATCTTCCCTCTCATTTTGTATTGTGCCACTAACACTCACAGGTCTGCTTATAACTCCCTTACACTAGTATAATAGTGTACTACGTTAAGCGAACAGGCAGGGTGACGGTGGACGTCTCCAATCGCGGAAGCCACCTTTGACATGGATGAGTTTGGCCAAATGGGGCGTTTATCAGCAGTGCGTCGAATAAAAATTCAGTAGCTACCCACTTAAAATCGGAAAAAAAAACGGTTGCCTGTAAAGTCGGTTTTACAGTCAAAGATTCACGTGACAACGTCTTTTTAAATGTGATGGATTGGAGTGGGAGAGAGACGCAAGGCATTCGCCAGTCCGGCGGGCCTCTCTTTCGTTCGGCGACTCATCGTAACAGACGTGAGCGGGCGTTACACTTTTTCATGAGTGACTCCAGGCCGCAACCTAATTTAAGACGTTGTCACGTCAAAAATAAAAAAAAATAAAACCTAGTATAATAACTCTATGACGATTAAATCAAATCGCGAAGAGATTCGTTTAAAAATAACTAACGATCTACTAACATATGGCCAAATTAGAATCCGTAATTGACAACTTGTGGAAATATATGTTACTTGTATAACCGGCGTAGAGGAATGTACGTTTGAATTGGTAATAGTATTTTTAGGAACTATCTAACCCAACAATAACATGTGCAAACTATTTTTAAGAAGCACTCTGTATATCTATAAGATTTTACACAAAACAGGTGTAGCCTGTGGAATTTAACCGGGCGTATTGGATTTAAAAAAGTCTCGTGTATATCTTTAATATTTAAATGAGTTAATCTTGTATGTATATATATTCGGAATCTCGGAAACGGCTCCAACGATTTTACTGAAATTCAGCACGTGTGGGGGTTTTGGGGGAGAAAAATCGATCTAGCGGTTTTATTTGAAAAAAATAAAAATTATTACTGTTTTTGGACATTAAAAAATACTAAAATTTATATTGAATTGAATTTTTGCCATAAACTACCAAGTCAGCGTAGCTTATTCGGGGAACGGATGGTCGCGGGAAATGAAAATACCTAGGATCGATCCCAACTACCTAATTATTTTTTTAAGTTACTTTTTTTTAATTTTGAAAAAAATTACCGAGCAAGAGTCGGTCACCCAGGTCTTTATTATTATCTTGCTTTATGGCCTGTACAGAGCAAATTGGGCGCAAATCACTCTGCCAGTGTCACGTAAAAATCGTGTTTACTTATTATCTGTAGTATATTATGATTATACTTTTATTAATTTATAGAATTAAGCGTTAACACCGTGAGGTATTCGGCTGAATAGATTAGTATCACCCTCATTTCTTACCGAGGTATCGTAAAAGGCGACCAAGGTAAGTCGACCCGCCGTGTGGTATCCAATCAAGTAGATTAGACCACCCTTATTTCTTACAGTGGTGTCCTTATTATGTACTTACTAACAAACAACTTCACTCAATACACACCGAGGTGTCGTAAAAGGCGACTAAGGTAAGTTGACCCACCGTGTAGTATCCGGCTGAATAGAATAGTACCAACCTCATTTCTTACCGAGGTGTCGTGAAAGGTAACTAAGGTAATTTGACCCGCCGTGTGGTATCCGGCTGAGTAGAATAGACCAACCTCATTTCTTACCGAGGTGTCGAAAAATACGACAGAGGTAAGTTGAAGTCAGGCAGGCGGTCAGCCAGTAAAATACGTAGGCAAATCATGTGACAACGTGTTTGTAACATGTTGTGCCGACCCCACTTAGAGTGGGATAAGGGCTGGAGGATGATGATATAATGCTAAATGTAGAGTGGACTATCCGTTTTCATACCCGATACAACATCTCGATCAAAATCTACAGAACCGATTTTTGTAGAATCGGTATATACCGTCTAAATATACCTACTTAAGATACAATTTTTTTATTAAAGTGCCTTTTAATTGTTGGGTGGAGAATATTCAACTTGTTGAGCTTTCAAAGTTGGCAGCATTGCAATGTTTAAGTTTCAATAACTTTCCGTCAGAAAGTTCATTGATAATAACATAGATGGCGTGACAAAACTAAAACACAAGCACACAGACCAATAGATGGCAGAACAAATTTAAATTTATGTATTCGATTTGATATTATTATTAATCGAATGATTATTTTGTTACAATATCGCTATCTTGTAAGGTTCACTCTTAAACCCAAATTTCGTATTCATAACATCAGAATTATTTTTTCCTGATTCAATTTTTGTTATTGATTTTAAGTATTTTTCTATATATATTTAACTTTAAATATATATTTATATTATTTTATTATGTAACACATTTAAGGATCAATGAGAAATATTAAGATATACAACATATTATGTAATTTAATATTTACGAGATGACATAAAAACTACGACTTTAGCTCTAAACCACGCTAATGTATAATTAGTACAAAATTTGTATTTAAATGTCAATTGACATATATTTATATAAATTTTTTTAATGTAACTGTCTGCCATACCGTTTGACCATCGATGCCATAACGCATGTTTATGACGCGGATAGAAAAGGAAAGGTAGCCATGCGCTGTAGTGCGCATACCTACCTAATGCCGTTAAGAAGGGATTATAAGGGTGGAGGAGACGAAGCCATTGGGGTGCGCTGTAGTCGAAGCTATATAAAAACTCCGATTACATTGCTATATTTTCGTCTAACTTAGTGTTATTATTAAGCAAGTACGAATTAAATAAAACGCAACTAGTTTTATTGTATTAAATATTAAATATAATCTAGTTTATTACTCGATTTCCGACTATAAATAGAAATTAAGTATTTTCTTTATACTCACGTAATTATTACAGATATCTATAATTGTTAATCTCTTAAAAATTTGCTTGAATAAAAATTATATACTTACACAGAAATATATAGGTCGTACAAAATACTATAATGTAAATATTCTAAATAATAATTTATTGCAAATGGGTAAAAAAAATAAACAAGAACCAAATATGGATGGGTCTTAGCGACAAGCTAATACTTCAGATTTGCTCTCTCGCGCTTTATACAACGGGAGAGCGTGATGGCAATAGTTGTAATAATAATACCGCAGGAGCACAAATTTCGTTCCTCGCGCCCTTTCGGCCGTTCATGGCAACCGGTTTTGTTTGTGGAACGGTCATAAAACGAACCGACCAATGGCAGCGGCCGGCCGCCAGCAGGCGTACCATTGGAGACGCGAGGCAGAGAGCGCGACGCGGGTCCGCGGGGGGAATGGGTGCGGCGTGACCGAGCCGGTGGTAGCGGGTGCCGCGCGCATTCTCCGCGCTTCCACAGTCGTATTTCGCCATTCGGAACGAAGGTTGTTGTTACGATGAGACGAGAACCGGACTATCGATAAAGTGTGTTTGTATGTCGTTTTCGTCGATAATAAGTGTTGTGTTCACTTTCACCTGTGCGAATGTCTCGATCCTTACCTTTTTGTTTGTTTTTTATTTTAATTACTGCCGCATGGGTCGGCGCTTACGTTTAAGTTAACCCTTTATTTTGAAACGATGGAACGTTGTTCTTATGGTTTTTACACCAAAAGGTATTTTATGTTATTTTTTTTACTTTACACTTGCGAATCAGTGCGGTCGAGTGCGTCGCGTGTGGCTTTACGGTGGGTCGGTGTATGTTCATTACCGTGTATCGCGTCTGTTCAATTAAGCCAACATTGGTGGCTTGTATTAAATATCTCGTAACATTGTATACCTATTCGAAAAGTACGCTTATCGCTATGGCGGCTCCCGTGTTGGAGTCATTGCATTTGAGCATTTAGACCTTTAAAAAAAACCGTTCCGCAAGGGCTGCTCGGGTATTCCGTGAGGGGAGCGAGCAACTATTATTATTGCAACGCTTCGGGGAAAAGCCGACAATTCACGGCCCTCGCAGCCGAGGGTCGACTGGCGAGGTGCGGAGGAGGGGTGCCGTCTGTCTGCACACATGCAGAACCGGTTCGCTCTCCAACTCCCCTATTGCGTTGCATAATACTCTTTCTTTCGCCACACGCGTCCGCATAAAGCCCTCTCACTCGCACATTTTCATTATTTTTTGCTTCCCCTTGTAAAATAATGCCAGACGGGCCGTTTTTATTTAGATGTCTGTCCCTAAATAGGTGCATGGCTCTATATTTATGAAGGAGAAGGTAAGTATGAGTATGAGAAAAAAAATGTGGCATGAGGCTGTTGTTGCTAATTACAGTTTCTTATGAAAGTACTAATAATTATTATTAATTACGTTATGGAAACGAAACTTTTTGCATGATGAGAATATTTTTTCTTTCATTGTTTCATTTTTATAACGGTAACAAAATCACATAGGTATCAAAGTAACATTTGTTTCTACGTTTAAATTTAATTACTTTATGGAGCAACGTAGAGAAAAAAAGCACTTTAGGTACCTACTACAAATATTCATTACGATGAAAAACACATTTCCTGTTACACATAATTGATTTATTTCCAATCTTTTGTACCTTGTAATAAAACCTTGACACCCTAGTATATAACAAGGGCGTAATCTTACCTTATCGACTATTTCTCATTTAAGACAGACAGACATATATGAATTTTCTATATACACATGCTCGATTGACATTTACATGATGAATCATGTACGATCTGCTATGTTGTATGTTATGCTATTGAGATATGTAGGAATATTTCAAGAAATACTTGTTTGTTATGTATAAATGCCAACTCGTACATATATATTTATCTCCAGTGAAAAGATAGAGGCAAAATAATTGGGCTCTAAAATTAATAAAAAAGTATCGTACACCAATAAAATCATTAATCTTAAAATTATTAAGAAAAATTAATATACCGTTTAGAAAGCGACTGGTTAATGTATTAGGTAATTCACGCAATCAAAATTATACAATATAGATTTTTGTACAAA
This sequence comes from Morpho helenor, assembly GCA_029227775.1. Taxonomy (NCBI): domain Eukaryota; kingdom Metazoa; phylum Arthropoda; class Insecta; order Lepidoptera; family Nymphalidae; genus Morpho; species Morpho helenor. The sequence continues at coordinate 19,230,532 of JARGCU010000030.1, read as the reverse complement.
AAACAAATAAATAACTGGTTAAAGGAAAATGTATATCGTACAAGGCGGTTATTTTTTTGTTTCATACCATAATTCACCACATAACCATAAACTACCCAATAATCTAACGGTTACAAATAAATATTAGTTATTATTATTATTATCTTGCTTTATATCAAATTGGGCGCAAATCATTCTGTCAGTGTCACGTAATAACGTAAAATCAAGAATATTACATACGAAAATCTAAATCATCACTTCATTTTTATTTTCCCCCCTTTATCTATCAACGATGCAAAGATCTAAACATAAGTTTCTCTGAAAATTTGACGAAATTGCGCTTGCGATTTAATAAAATATAATATCGGAAAGCGCACAGGCTTGGAGACCTACGGCCCTAAATTATTACTATTATCTAATAATTATTGTTTTGTTAAATTGACTTATCACCTACAAACATGTTTACACAAATGATTTATATATGTTTTGATGTTAAAATTAATAAATTTACTTTGAACGACTAAAACATAAACATCCCTATATTATACTAATTAACTTTGTATAAACATACTAATAGGGACGTTATAATCATAGAGTTTTTATACGTTATAATCTGTTAGTACTTTGACAGTTGCATAATTGACAATGACATTTGACAATTGACAGCCCGTTATGAATCAAACAAGTTTTCATTATTTTGCCAATTCAATTTAATTTATAGTCTTATTTTAGCTATCCCAATATATATAATTAGTAATTAAACATCTAACGAACTCTTACCTTGTTGTACGTTAATATTAATATGCGCATCTTGATATGTTTGGTTTTATCATGAGAAAATAATTGTCAATATTGTTTACTAAATATTCGATAAAAAATTCATATTATGAAAATATATTATTAATTAAATAGCAAACATAAGTAATGGCCCGTGTAATGGCTGGAATAATCAGGTACATATCCTCGCAAATACAAATTGTAAATGATAAAAACAATTTAAAGTCATACAATTTAAAATTTTCAACAATCTTCTCTTATATGTGCATATTTTTTTTTAGGTCAGAAATATTAGATAATATACAAAAAAAGAAAGAACAAGATAAAGATCAGCCACAGAGTCCCAGCTTTCAGCAGCAATTGGCTAAGCCAGTTGACAAATTGCAAGCTCACACCTCAGACGTACAAACTGGCAATGTGTCAGTGACGCAGCATGTTCCCACCCAGCTCCTATCACCGACACACTCCTCAGGATCTCCCAGCCAATCTAAAGAGGATACCAAAGACAAAACAATAAAAGTTGCAAATTCCACAACTATCACATTAATAGATAACAGTAATATCAACGGAGAGAAGGATAAAGACAATAGTTATCACAAAAACTATTTCACCCTAGAGCCCAAGAATGATAAAAAAGATGAATGCAATAAAAATAGTATAACTATAACAAGAACAATACCGAAACAGTCACCAGGGAATGGTCCAGGTGATAAGGCTAAAGGGTCAGCAAAACCTACTAAAAGGCCACTGCAATATCTAGAGACCCTAGCTGAAAAAGCTGGGATTACCTTCGAAGATAAATACGAAGCAGCAAATACCCTTCTCGCTTTAGATAAACAGAACAGCACTTTTCGCAGACCGGAACTTAAACAACCAAAGTCTGAACCAGACAACCATTCACAGAGCGAAGATTACAGGTTTCGAAACCACAAAGAGGAAGATGATAAATTACAGGTAAATATAATTAAATAGTACCTGGTTAACAATTTTTTACAAAATAATATACTTAAAAAATAAAAGAAAAATAATTCAGTAGATTGAGCTCGATCCTAGGTATTTTCATTTGTAGAGACCACCCGTTCCCCGAATAAGCTACGCTGACTTCACAGTTTCCAGCAAAAATAGTGCTTTATATATTTATTGTAAATTTTAATGCCCAAAAAAACAGGGATTTTATTAAATAAAACCTAGCTAGATCGATTTTTCTCCCCCAAAACCGCCTGCATGCTGAATTTCAGGAGAATCTTTGGCGCCGTTTCCGAGATTTCGAAAATATATATGTACATACAAGATTAACTCATTTAAATATTTAAGATTTATTAATTTTAGAAAATAAATTTAATATTACATTATGATATAGTAAATTAAATTAATAGTAACAGTGTACAGTTATTTTTAGGTTGATCTAAAAGCAGATACTTTAAGTGGCAAGCAAGTTGTAGCCTGCCATCGGTGGCTTAGAAAATTCACTCTATGATGCACCATTATAAAGTTATTACAAGTGAATGGGATATTAAAAACCATTTTAGCTTTACATCCATCTGTTCTAAGCTATCGTGCAAACTGCTCTGAATTCTGTTAAAATTATGACATGAGTTTTGAAGTATTTTATAGTATTATATATTGGTCCATTCTTTGCTAAAATCTTTGATTGACCCAATATATATTTGTTAATTTACATACTCAAAATAATATATTCTCTTATTTTTTGTCATTTCTTAAAGTATGAAAATGTATTAATGTCTTGCATAAAAGGAGGTGTATATTTTATTAAATATAATTTATTTATTTATTTATATATACATATATGCTACATTTGCCAGGATGGCATTGTGATAGTATAAAACTGTGCATATGCCATGCTCACATTCAAAATTATTATAAGAACATAGGATATCAATATTAAAAAATTATTTATAATTATTATTTATTATTATAAAATTATATATAATAACTCTGTTAAATAGATCCAGCAGCAAATAATACAACAGCAGCAACAGCAGCAGTTGCAACAATTGCAACACCAACAACTGCAGCAGTTGCAGCAACAGCACTTACAACAGTTGCAACAACAAGCGTTGCAACGACAACACCAAGCTATACAGCAACATCTGAAGAACCAACAGGACCAACAAGAGCTGGTGAGTTTATTTGGAATATTTTTTATTATTATAAATAACTAGCAATTGCCAGCGACTTCGCCCGCGTGGAAAGATTAAAATCATAATATAGTATTTTGATAACCATAAAAATGTTTAAAGTGGGTTCACCTTAAAAGCTAGACATATGCTGTCGCGGACTTTTATTTAGAACTTTTAGAGGGAAACAATTTTGTAATATATGATTTTTGAATAGCTATTACCGTATTCTCAGCGCACGCAAGGAAAGCTTTAAATTATGCCGTATTTGTAATATTTTTTATTACTGCTCCGCTCCCATTCATCTTAGTGTGATGTTATAAAAACCTATAGCTTTCCTCGATAAATGGAGTATCTTACATTCAAAGAATTTTTCAAATAGGTCTAGTAGTTCCTGAGATTAGCGTGTTCAAACAATCAAACAAACAAACTCTTCAGCTTTATATATTAGTATAGATGTAATGTTTGTTACGTATTATGTAATGTTATGTAAAATATCTTTAAACTACCTGTACTCGGGGCGAGGTTGGAATCAGTGTTACAAAGTTTTTGCCGCGAAAATTCCGATCCCGCGGGAATTTTAAGAAAAAAAGTAGCCTTCATTGCTCCAGAACCTTCTCTATCTTTTATATTTTGCGTTTTATTTTACGTGTTTCGCACTCTACGTTACTGTCTCAATCGATTTCTTTGTTCAAGACGCCCCGACTAAAAGTGTGTCTTTTATATAAAGAAAACTAATAAAATAAGCCTTTAATAACAGTTTTACTAGAAATATTATCATAATTCTCAGTTTGTTTTTTAATAAATGTAAAATTCTCGTGATAAACTAATAATATATGTAACAAATATATATAGAAACATTTAATCGAACAGTCAGGGCAGACTCGTTTTGTATGTTAGTAGATACGGGAAAACACTCTCCTTCCATAAAACCGCCGTACATAGCATAAATGTACAGATTGAGACCGTCCGTGTGTCCGGCCAAAAATTAACCAAATAAAAGTTTCAAAGATTTTCGCACTCTTCAAAAGTTTATGGACGGTTGAATTGTTTATCACTCGCTTGTCCGGGATTGATAAACAATGAAACTTTAGTTGTGCCGATAAAAGTAGCGGCCTGTTACTCTCCCACTGCTGGGCATAGGCCTCTTCTCTCCGTTTTTGGAGAGTAGGATTGGAGCTAAGACCTACCACGCTGCTCCAATGCGGATTGGTAGGTTACACATGTCTCCAGAATTCTCTAGAGATATGCAGGTTTCCTCACGATGTATTCCTTCACCGAAAAGCGTTTGATAAATTGCAATTATCAATTAGACACGTAAGTTTGAACAGAAAAACTTATAGGCGTGACCTCCTCGAAAGAGTCGCACGGTGTTACCGCTGGGCTACCACAGCTCCATCAGTTATGCTGATATTTTTGTTGAATCTCATTGATACCTTCCTGGGGTTCGAACCTGCGAGCCCTGGTCGTCACTGTGCTATCGCGGCCTGTTTTACTGTGTCGCCATTTAGTGGTGGTAATTTCAAGTCTTAAATGGAAGTCACTTCCGTTCGATACCTCGTCGTTTAAGTTGTATAAACATATATTTTAATCCATATTTTTATTAACGTTTATGAGAAAATAAAGAGCGTAGTAACTCGTCTTGAAGTCGTTACCTGATTGAGCAATAAAGTAAAAAAATGACTAAATATACGGTGACTTACATCCTTACTAATATTATAAATGCGAGTCTCTTTCAAAAGTAATAGTAAAATTATTTTGCTATAATCCGCGATGAAGTAAAATAGAAAATATATATAATGCTAAATGTAGAGTGGACAATCGGTTATCATACCTGATACATGCAGGAGTCGTAAAAAACACATGCACAAACCTCCACCACCGCCACCACGATACACAAGCACTATATATGTTCACTATCACAAACTCAACAATCGTTTCGCCTCGCAACCGAAGCATCATCAGGAGATAGACTCCACGACCAAAATCGCAAAGCGAAGCAATACCCAAATAAGTTTAGTTATATACTAATCGGTTCAACCCTGTCGGTTCATCGTGGATTATAGCAAAATAATTTTATTATTACTTTTGTATTATGGATCTCCGCAAAGTAACGCCTAATTCTATAAATTATTTAAAGGCGAGTCTCTTTGTTAATTTTTTACGGCCAATCCGCTCAATCAATATTTGGCACAATTTATCCTTATACTCGGGGTTGTTACACGGGTAACATATAGGCTATAAAATCCTGTTAATTCAACAGGAGTAGGATGACATTTAAAAACACCATCTGTTATCTATGAAAGTTTTTTATTGAAGATACACCAAAGGTCAAATCATATCTATAATTTAAAGAATTTGCTGTGTCGAATTCGTGTGTGAATTAAAGAAATAGGTTCTATATTACGCTGTTTGTTCTATTTCAAAAAAGTCATTTTAAGTAACTTTTTATATATATACATCAGTTTCGTTTATGGATGAATGAATGATAATTCTTTCATTGTACACCATAAAAATAATACATAGCTTTATATCTAAATAAAAATAAGGTCATACAATCTGGCGGTCCTATAGCTACATAGTGCTCTCTTCCAGACAGCCAGTTTATTGGATAACTATGGTTTATTTATGAAATAAATAGTTGAGCTATTTTAATATATATTTTATATATCTAACGATACGTCAGTAACGAAAAAAAGACCAGAAAAACGAGAAAAAGTAAGTACCGAAAAAAACGATAAAGCGTTCTCAATCTTAGATCGATCTGATTTTTCTGAAGAAATTTGCAGAATGGGAGAGTGACAGAAACTATTGTTTCTTCCAAGACTAGAGTCCACGCGAACGAAGTTGCGGGTAAAAACTAGCGAGATATAAATACCTAAAAGTAATAAATAATTTACTTATTTATTCAACTTTACAATAACTTGTTAACTGTTACTAAAAATATTCTGCTGTAATCCGCGATTAAGTAAAATAGGAAATATATATGATGCTAAATGTAGAGGGTACAATCCGTTTTCATACCTGATACATTCAGGATTCGTAAAAACACATGCACAAACCTCCACCACCGCCACCACAATCACTACACACGTTCACTATCCCAAACTGAACAATCGTTTCGCCCCGCAACCGAAGCATAATCACGAGATAGACTCCACGACAAAATCGTAAAGAATATAAATCCACCTCTACCCCAAAAAAGGGGAAATCTTAGTTAAGGCCAAAAATAACGTTAGCAAAGTTTCATGTGCAAATCAAAAACAACCGTGGGTTTATAGAATTAGGCGTTAATTTGCGGAGGTCAATAATACAAAAGTAATGAGAATATTATCTTGCTATAATTCGCAATAAAAGGAAATATGTGTAATGCTAAATGTAGAGTGTACTATTCGTTCTCATACCTGATACATGCAGGATTCGTAAAAACACATGCACAAACCTCCACCACAATACACAATCACTACACACGTTCACTATCCCAAACTGAACAATCGTTTTGCCCCGCAACCGAAGCATAATCACGAGATAGACTCCACGACAAAATCGTAAAGAGTATAAATACGCCTCTATCCCAAAAAAGGGGAAATCTTAGTTAAGGCCAAACATGACGTTAGCAAAGGTTCATGTGCAAATCAAAAACAACCGTGGGTTTATTTGAAAGTCAATATTTGGTTGGAACTCTTGGTGTAAAATGAACTCGGTCGCGTTGCGTCCATAGCTGTCTCGCTCTACGCGCAGTTGGGACTTAACAAAAAAGTTGCGTTTGGGTCTTTTGTTTTGAACGTAGTTCCCTTAAACTTGAGTTCTTCCTACTGTCTGCTCATTTAAACAGTCCCGATAATGATTTTTGGAGGTTGTAAAACAATTTTAGTACACCTCGGCGTAAAATTATTGCGTCTTAATAAAAAAAAACTTTATTTTTGAAAGCGTTAACGCCGTGTGGTATCCGGCTGAATAGAATAGTACCACCCTTTCTTACCGAGGTGTCGTAAAAAGCGACTATGGTCAGTCGACCCGCCGTGTGGTATCCGGCTGAGTAGAATAGACCAACCTCATTTCTTACCGAAGTGTCGTAAAAAACGACTAAGGTAGGTTGACCTGCTGTGTGGTATCCGGTTTAGTAGAATAGATCACCCTCTTTCTTACCGAGGTGTCGTAAAATACAGAGGTAAGTTGACGTCAGGCAGGCGGCCGGTCGTAAACACGCAGCCAAATCATGTGACAGCATGTTTATAACATGTTGTGCCGACCCCACTTAGAGTGGGATAAGGGCAGGAAGATGATGATTTTTGAAAGCGTTAATATAACTTGCCATGTAGGAATCTTGAAAGTTAAATTTGACGAACTTCCCGGTATCTAATTGAGCTGAAATTTCACGTAATGGTACAGTGCCGGTGACAATGCATGTAAATGATAAGCAAGACCTGATGATGCCAGGATTGACTCCAGACGGTCCTCAACGGTCAGCAGAAGAGATATAAAATTTTGTTAAAAGCTTTTTTTATCTTTATAAATATATTAGTAGTGTGCGTTTATTTAATGTTATAAATAACAATGTAACGTTTGAGCACCAATCACAAAAGTGACCCTAGTAGTTTTACGTTCAAATAGTTATATCAACCAAGACCCAAAATCAATTTTTTTTAGTCGGGCTTTTAAGAATCAACTTTATTGCCCATGTTGTAAAGTTTTTACTGTCCAGTTGATTATCCAGAAATTAAATGCTGCTTTTATAATATAACAGTTTTATAGTCATAATACCGTGTGGTATCCGGCTGAATAGAATAGTACCATCCTCATTTCTTACCGAGGTGTCGTAAAAGGCGACTGAGGTAAGTCGACCAGCCGTGTGGTATCCGGCTGAATAGAATAGTACCACCCTCATTTCTTACTGAGGGGTCGTAAAAGGCGACTAAGGTAAGTTGACTCACCGTGTGGTATCCGGCTGAATAAAATAGTACCATCCTCATTTCTTACCGAGGTGTCGTAAAAGGCGACTGAGGTAAGTCGACCCGCCGTGTGGTATCCGGGTGAGTAGAATAGACCACCCTCATTTCTTACTAAGGGGTCGTAAAAGGCGACTAAGGTAAGTTGACCCACCGTGTGGTATCCGGTTTAGTACAATAGACCACCCTCTTTCTTACCGAGGTGTCGTAAAATATGACTAAGGTAAGTTGACGTCAGGCAGGCGGCCGGTCGTAAAAACACAGCCAAATCATGTGACAGCATGTTTATAACATGTTGTGCCGACCCCACTCACGAGTGGGATAAGGGCAGGAGGATGATGAAATTTAAAGTTTTAATAGTCAGCGGCTTTGCCCGCGCGGAAAACAGTGTGTGATAAAATTGTTTCAAAATTGAAATTTTGAACATTAAAGTAGTTAACGTGAGTTAACTCTAAGTGACTATAGAGATTATAGAGACATGCTATCCCAGACTTTTTGTAGTATTTTAGTTGATATACAATTCTCTAGTACATTACTTTAGTGTATCTGTTTGTTATACGCGGCGCACTCGACTAAAGCTCCCAAAAGGCGTTTTTTAGAAACTGTTTAGAAGATTTTGAGAAAGTTGATCACGTACATACAGACAGCTTATGGAGACCTTGTTCTATAATATGTAAAGATAGATGTTTTTGTCATTTATATAATTACTAGAAATCGCCAGCGGCTTCGCCCGAGTGGAAATATTAAATCCGTAATATAGTCTTTTGATGACCATAAGGAATGGTTAAACTGGGTTAACCTTAAAAGCTAGACATGATCTCGCGGACTTTTATTTAGAACTTTTAGGGGGGAAGAATTTCGTAATACGTAATTTTTGAATAACTATCACCGTTTACTTAGCGCACGCAAGGAAAGCTTTAAATTTTGCCGTTTTCGTAATATTTATTGCTGCTCCTCTCCTATACATTTTAGCGGGATATTATATAACCTATAGCGTGCCGTGTGGTATCCGGCTGAATAGAATAGTACCACCCTCTTCTCTTACCGAGGTGTCATAAAAGGCGACTAAGGTGAGTCGACCCGCCGTGTGGTATCCGGCTGAGTAGAATAGACCACCCTCATGTCTTACCGAGGTGTCGTAAAAAGCGACTAAGGTAAGTTGACCCACCGTGTGGTATCCGGTTAAGTAGAATAGACCACCCTCTTTATTATCGAGGTGTCGTAAAATACGACTAAGATAAGTTGACGTCAGACAGGCGGCCGGTCGTAAAATACGTAGCCAAATCATGTGACAACATGTTTCTAACATGTTGTGCCGACCCCACTTAGAGTGGGATAAGGGCAGGAAGATGATGATTATATAACCTATAGCCTTCTTCGATAAATGGACTATTTTACATTGAAAGAATTTTTAAAATTGGTCCCGTAGTTCCTAAAATTAGCGCTTTCAAACAATCAAACTAACAAACAAACAAACTCTTTAGCTTTATATATTAGTATAGGTATAGTAAAATAGATTTTTATTAAATAGTTTATTAAGCTCGCATAACTCTAACAATAAATTACGTATGTTAATTTTTCAAAATTGTTAATACAAGCATTAGACTATTCATATTTCAGGAAAGTAGATATGTTTTAAGTAATTCAACACTGTTTTTTCTGCCTAGATACCATTTCCGTTCCTAATGGTAAACAATGATAGTCTTTGAAATCCGATAAGTGTCATATTGCTTATGGAATTTCATGACGCTATTGATTTCGCAATTTTATGCACATTTGTTTAACTATGTATTTATACAATACCTATGGATTTAGCATATATGTATGTAATATCTGGGTGACCGAGCCTTGGTCGGTAGTTTTTTTCAAAATAAAGATAAAAAACTTCCAAAAAAAAAAGAAAAAATAATAGGGTAGGTGGGGCTCGATCGTAGGTTCCATTTCACGAGATCACCTGTTACCCGTATAATCTACGCTGACTTGACAGTTAAAGGCAAATATTCAATTCAATATAAAATTTAGTGTTTTTAATGCCCAAAAACAGAGATATAACTGGTTTTTTTATGTTAAACCTAGCTACCAATTATTCTCAAAATTCTATAGTATCACGGCTAGCACGATCCTATAACAAGCAATATTCAAATATAGATATATTTCATTTATCCAAAGCACAATTTAAACGTGAGTTAATTGAACACAGTCGCAAACACCAATAAAATTAAAAAGTATTAAACACACATAGACACACAAACACACGCACACGCATGCACCCACGCACGCACGCACAAACACACACAAACACACAAACAAACAAACCTAAACACACATAACACGTCGTTATTGCAGCTTTCCTACTTTCTTTACTAAATAATTTTAAGCAAAATTTATTTTATGTAAAACTATATAATCAGTTTGGCCTTATTTATAGATTAATTTTTTTTTAATAAATATTTTATGTAAATAGCTGTAGATTATATAAAATAAAAAATAAAATATACGCGCGATCATGTCTTAACTGCATTGCCATTTATCTATACTTATTAAAAGTAATTAGTTACAGAAACAATTTCAACAACAACAACAACAGCAGCATCAACAGCAGCAACAGCAGCAGCAACAACAACAGCAGCAACAACAACAGCAACAGCAGCAACAACAGTCGCAGTCACAACAACAACAAACTCAGTCGCAACAACAACAGCCAGTACAACAGGCTAAACCTGAAATCCAGCAAATCAGTCAGCCACAAGAATTGCAACAACATAAATTCTTGCAGGTAATTACAGATTGACCTTTAAGATAAGGTAATGGAAGTTACGCCGTGTGGTATCCGGCTGAATAGAATAGTACCACCCTCATTTCTTAACGAGGTGTCGTAAAAGGCGACTAAGGTAAATTGACCCACCGTGTGGTATCCGGTTAATTAGAATAGACCACTTTTTTACCGAGGTATCGTAAAATACGATTAAGTTAAGTTTATGTCAGGCAGGCGGCCGGTAAAATAAGTAGCTAAATCATGTGACAGCATGTTTGTAACATGTTGTGCCGACTCCACTTAGAGTGGCATAAGGGTAGGAGAATGATGATTTAACCAGCATAAGTTTAATTTTGGCAAATTCCATAATATCGGTTGTGTGGTTTAGTGAACGCGTGATAGACAGATTTTATAACGTCCGCATAAATATGTATGATATCAAATTTGAATATTCAGTAAGGAATACATGATTTTAATATTCACTGAAGCGATATATGAGATGACAGATGGCCTTGTGCCCAACACTGAGAGGAGTGGGCGGCTAACTGTTAGCTAGGGGCGTAAAGTACAACCCCCGCAACCCTGACACTGCAGGGGATGTGCTTTGTCCAAGGGCCAAAACTGGGGTGATGAAAAATAAAGAAAATTTTAATAGAATTATAAAACGATAGGTGATGTATACAATAGACAAAGCAGGAACCGACATAAGCTTGCGGTTCCTGCTATGCGCCGCGTAAAAGTGCGTAACTCGTTTGTGGCTTTTGGTATAAGATTCTATAATAAAATTCCGCCAATATCACATACAGCAGTTTAAAAACACTGTTAAAAAGAGACTGATACAGAAAGCCTATTATACTATACTCTTGAAGATTATTTAGAAGATAATATTGTGTGGATATAGCTCTCTTTGAACCTGTACAAGACAGATGTAATGTAAATTGCATTAAGAATTATATTTTTAAAAGTTCAACCGCCGAGTTTCTTGCTGGCTCTTCTCCGTAACAGCTTTCCGAACTAGCAGTAGAGTTGACGATTCAAAAGCACTTGTTTACAAGTTTATTTGAATAAAATAATATTTTGACTTTGAATTTGAAGAATTAGCAAAAATGCATTCTGATTTCATTACGTCACTCGACATATACGGTGAATATTGTTGTTTACTGTATTGTTGTTTACTGGTAGCTGTGGTAGCCCAGCGGTATCACCGTGCGCCTCTTTCGAGAAGGTCTAGGGTTCAAACCCCGGGCAGGCACCAATGAGTTTTCTAGTAAAACTTATGTGTCTAATGGATAATTGTAATTTATCACACGCTTTTCGGTGAAGGAAAACATCATGAGGAAACCTGCATATCTCTAGAGAGTTCTGGGGATATGTGTAACCTACCAATCCGCATTGGAGCAGCGTGGTTGGTCTTAGCTCCAATCCTTCTCTCCAAAAAAAAAAAAAAACGGAGAGAAGAGGCCTATGCCCAGCAGTGGGATAATAACAGGCCGTTACTTACTTACTTTTATTGTTGTTTACAATTTGATATATACAACTGTTTCGCATAACTAAACTCATGAGAAAATCCGATACCTTACTTGTTGCCTACAAAACAAGTCACAACATGAAACAATGCCTGTGTGCGCGATATTGTTCTATGTTGTGACTCGAACTTCAGACCCCTACATTTCCGCTATTGTTCCCTTTTTAGTTCCTTCTGAGTCATTGGTCATTCGTCATGTTCAGCACTTTTTGAAAATGGTGATTCCATTAATGCTATATTGGCACATATATGACAGATAGAAAAATAGAATAGGTCAAAAAAGGTGGTAAGGGTACAGGTGGAAATATGAAAGGGCCGTGCATGGACTTTTGATTTTGGACTGCACACATCACTTTATCTAGCTTATAAAGTTTTTAAAGTACAGTAAGGGAGCCAAAATCGGAAAAAAGAGCAAATTAGACTGCCTATCTGTCCGTCTCTCTTTTTTTAATGTGTTTTTAGACAAAGATAGTCTCTCATATTATTATTTGTTGGACCACTCACAGAAATGTGGCTCTTTAGACATCAGGTATTTATGGTAAAATGATCTTTTTCTTTCTGTATTTCGTTACATTTTTCTATGTACAATAAAGTGTATTTATTATTATTATAAGGATATACAATTAAACTTTACAAACATTTTAGACGCATAAGTAAATGTACACTATATATAAAAGAAATACATATATAGCGAACACATTAAGGCGAAATCCTCAATCCTGGCCACCAAACTAGGATTCCGTGTGCTATGGGAAGCCAAGGGTTTCGACCGAATTAAGTAAAAGTGTTTACTAACCTATTCCTTTATGAGGGTAGTTAAAATAATAAACGTTCTGTCTTAATATTTAATAATAACTCTATGGTGGTATCCGGCATTAGAATAGACCACCCTTATTTCTTACCGAGGTGTCACAAAAGGTAAATTGACGTCAGGCCGGTCGTAAAAAACCAAATCATGTGACAATTTTTTTTAAGATTACTAGCAATTTAGGTTAAAAATTACTAGTAAACTTGGCAACACCTCCATCTGAAAGTGGGGTCACGTCGGTATTATAATGGCCGGGATTCGAACCCACGACCTCTCGATCGCGAGTCCGTTACCCTAACCATTCCGCTACCGCCGCTTCGTAACGTGTGTCAGCAGAACGTTTGTGCCGACCCCAGAGTGGGATAAGGACAAGAGAATGAACTGTATGGCCTAACTATACTAACTTATAGCAGGTCAATGTAATAAAATAGTAGATATATACAGATAACAGATATAATTGAAAAGATAAAATATATATAAACAAACAATATATGAGCGAAAATTATTAGTATTATAAATATTAATTAGTTAAAAACAAGAAATTTCTAGATAAAAACAAATAAAATATATGTAAAAAGCGAAAATACCACTTTAAGAACAGTTAACCTATAACCCTGACCCACAACATAAACTAAATACAAAATGTAGCAAAGTAAATATAAGCTCAATTGTTAATAGTTAAGTCAAATTCAAATTCAAATTCAAATTCAAAATATTCTTTATTAAAATAAACTTGTAAACAAGTGCTTTTGAATCGTCAACTCTTCTGCTGGTTCGGAAAGCTGTTCCTACCGAGAAGAGCCAGCAAGAAACTAGGCGGTTGCTCTTTTAAAAATATAATTCTTAATACGATTTACATTAAGTCGTTACTGTCTTGTACAGGTTCAAAGAGAGCTATATCCACACATTCTTATCTTCTAAATAATCCTCAAGAGTATAGTAGGCTTTCTGTATCAGCCTCTTTTTAACAATGTTTTTAAACTGCTGTAATGGCAGTGCTGAAATTGATTGCGGAATTTTATTATAGAATGTAAAATTGTAAAATTGTCAAATGTAAAATTGTAAATAGTTATAAGCGAAAAGTGTTAATTTATAGGGTACAATGTAAATATAGCTAATTGTTAAATTGTTAATCAAAGTCTCTGACCTTACATATCAGAGAAACAAGAATTAAAAAAAAAAAAAAACTAACTGCTAGCTATCTCTGAATTCAAATATGTTTTTTTTATTGTATTCAGGTTGTGAACAACCAGCCGGTTCACACGCAGCAGTTCAACGTGCCCGGTATCGGCGAGATAAATCTCAGTTTCCTGGCGTCCCCGCAGAACAACGTGAACGTTCTGTTTGACAAGAATCAGAAGGGAGGCATGAGCGGCGAGATAAAGCCGCAACAGGTCAGTGTGAAGTAAAGTAACGGTTACTATCCCACTGCTGGGCTTATCCCCTCACCGTTTTGGGAGAAGGGTTGGAGCTAAGACCTACCACGCTGCTCCAATATCCTCAGAATTATCTAGGCACCGCCGAAAGGTAACCGCCGTGTGGTATTCGGCTGAATAGAATAGTGCCACCCTCTTTTCTTACCGAGGTGTCGTAAAAGGCGACTAAGGTTAGTTGACTTACCGTGTGTTATCCGGTTAAGTAAAGTAGACCACCCTCTTTCTTACCGAGGTGTCGTAAAATACGACTAAGGTATGTTGACGTCAGGCAGGTGGCCTGTCAAATCATGTGACAACGTGTTTATAACATGTTGTGCCAACCCCACTTAGAGTGGGATAAGGGCAGGAAGATGATGCTGTTTTTACTTTAAGGTATGTGATAAATTACATATATCAATTACACACAAGTTTTAATAGAAAAACTCATTGTAGCCTGCCCAGGCTTTGAATTCGTGACCCGTTGAAAGATCCACGCACGGTCTCACCGCTGGGCTATCACAGTTCTGTCACACATAGGTCAGTAAGTAGCGGCCTGTTAATCTCCCACTATTGGGAATAGGTCTCCCCTAACCGTTTTTAAAGAGAAGGATTGGAGCTAAGACCTACCACGCTGCTCCAATGCGGATTGGTAGGTTACACATATCCCCAGAATTCTCTAGAGATATGCAGGTTTCCTCGCGATGTTTTCCTTCACAACAAACACAGATGAAGGATATATGAAATGAGCCCAGCATTAACCACCTCTTGAATCTGCTCAGTATCGGCTCAGCATAGTTTCGTAGAAATAATGTAATATAAATTGCTCAATGCCCTTTATGGAACTAGTCGGGCTAACCTTATATAATAAGACATGAGTATAGCTGGTTTCTATACATTAACACGTTAAAAAATATTGAGGGTTGTTTTATTTTATTAAATTAGGCCATCTTAAATATATACATATATTAGATACGTGTATAGAAGACACGAGTACATGATACATTAAAAAATAGAAAATAAATGCTATATTAAATAAAGATCCAGGTAGTCAAAACAAAAGTATATAAATAGCAAATATAGCAATAACAAAAAGTATGTAAACTAGGCTGCAATTGAAAGTTTTAGAAGATATTTTTTTAATATTGATTCGGAATTAATATTGATTAGGATAAGCTGTGGTACCCCAGCGGTAACACTGTGCGACTCTTTCGAGGAGGTCACGGGTTCAAACCCGGGCAGGCAACAATGAGTTTTTCTGTTAAAACTTATGTGTATAATGTGAAAGAAAACATCGTGAGGAAACCTGCATATCTCTAGAGAATTCTGGAGATATGTGTAACCTACCAATCCGCACTGGAGCAGCGTGGTAGGTCTAAGCTCCAATCCTTCTCTCCAAAAACGGTGAGAAGAGGCCTATTCTCAGCAGTGGGTTAGTAACAGGCTGCTACTTACTTACTTACTTACTTATTGATTAGATTATATTGACGCATAAATCTATAGTTGTTTAGATGAATTAAACTTTTTCCAATATTCCGTGTCCAGATTGTCGACAGCCAAGCCCAAGTACTTCAGCAGCAGATAAGCATGTCCCAGCAGGATTCCGCTCCTCATCACCAGACCGTCACTGTCGTGTCCTCTATGCCCAGCAGCATGGCGGCTCATCAGGTGAATGTTATATCTAGTTCGATTCCCGGAAGAAGGCCAATATTTTTGTAAAAACAATTTCTTGGTACATTGAGTCTTGGCACATATGTCAACTGCGTTTGTGTGGACTGTTGTCGTGTGAACGATGGCTAATAGATGGCGCTTTTCAATGTCATCCTATTCCTGTAGAATTAACAGGACTTCTATAGCCTATATGTTACTTTGGTGTATAAGGGAAAATTGTGCCAAATTTCATCGATATTAGTTCAGCGGATTCGCCCCGAAAAAGTAACTAACATACATCGATACTCACAATCTTTCGCATTTATAATAGAACCGTCAGTTTTATTAAGGAAAAAAAACGCCAAATTTCGAAAAATGACTTTTTATGCTTTAACGCCATTTTAGTAATTATAAACCGTTAAACCACACCATTTAGTTACACGCGGTCATTCAAAAAATCAAAAATTTCATCAGTTGTAAGAAACTAATATAATAATTTCCATACAAAAAAATCTCAACTTCATCACCTTGACCTTCACCTTCATAGTGTTTATTCTGTTGTTTTCTGATTATTGTGTAAAACCATAAAGATTATTGATCCTGTTGTACTTCTGAAACTTCACGGGTTCAGAGACACCTAGGGGGAAAATTATACCTTTATCAGGTCACATTCAGGTCTTTCCTCATGTGGATGAGGAATGATTCTCGGTAATAAACATAACTTCAGAATATATTCTAGACTTTAAGAAAACTTGACCATTGCACTGACCAAGAAAACGTGTAAGTCTGGTGATAAAACTTTAATTTATACTATTTCATGGTCAAGGGTTATTTGACTGCACATGAATACATCGACGGACTAATAAACATTACTTCCTTCTCCAGAAAAGTATTTTGCAGTCTGCATTAGCTACAGATAAAGCAAATGCTGCTAAAATATCTATAAATCATAAGAAAATGGTAGATTATAGTAGATGGTGGTAGATACGTTCAATACGCACATTTCATACCACATGAAAAAAGAACTCCTATGAAATCAAAAATACTGGCCAAAAACGAATATCGAAACACCTGAACATGACAAAGAATAGTGTCAAGACTGTGTTAAGAAGTCAAAATGTTCATCATCTTCCTGCCCTTATCCCACTCTAAATGGGGTCGGCACAACATGTTACAAACATGTTGTCACATGATTTGGCAACGTATTTTACGACCGGCCGCCTGCCTGACGTCAACTTACCTTAGTCGCCTTTTACGACACCTCGGTAAGAAATGAGGGTGGTTTATTCTATTCAGCCGGATACCACACGGCGTTAAGAAGTCAAAATGTTATTAATTTTCTTTTTATGTACTTATTCTTTGCAATTTACTTATTTTTCCAATGTTCATTTTGTCAATTGTATAAAGGGAATAAATACAAGCAAATCAAATCGAAATATCTCACAAACTGAATAAGATATATGCCATATTATTAGTTCATAGAACTCTAATTACACTGAACTTTAAATCACCATTCAGTCAAAAACAAAAAAAAATGTAGAAGTTACACGGTTTTTTACGATTTCCCAAAAATCGCCTTTTGGAATTATTCCCTTTATACGCGTGATATCCGGCGAAATCGAATAGTACCACCCTCATTTCTTACCAAGGTGTCGTAAAAGGCGACTAAGGTAAGTCTACCCGCCGTGTGGTATCCGGTTTAGTAGAATAGACCACCCTCTTTCTTACCGAGGTGTCTTAAACACCACAGAGGTAAGTTGACGTCAGGCAGGCGGCCGGTCGTAAAAACGCAGCCAAATCATGTGACAGCATGTTTATAACATGTTGTGCCGACCCCACTTAGAGCGGGATAAGGGCAGGAAGATGATGATGATGATACAACTGGTGGTTCAATATTAAGTAGGATTTTTATATTCGTGTTTTAAATAATAAACGATATGTAATATATATTGTTTTCCTTAGGTCCAACAACAGCAGGCAGCTGCCAGTATGCAACAGCAAACTGCCATGCCCCCTCTACAGACGCTCCCCCCAAATACACAGCATCCTCAGCAAATAAGGTACGTGATTTATTCAAATTCAAACAATTCTTTATTTAAGGTAAGGCCACTAGTCCTAAAAAAGACCCTAGGTCCTCTTTGGCTAAGAGTGGCGGGGGACCGAAAACAATGTTAAAAAGAGGCTGATACAGAAAGCCTACTATACTATTGAGGATTATTTAGAAGATAAGAATGTGTGGATATAGCTCGCTTAGACCCTGTACAAGACAGTAACGTCTGAATGTAAATAGTATTAAGAATCATATGTTTAAAAGAGCAACCGCCGAGTTTCTTGCTGGCTCTTCTCGGTAGGAACAGCTTTCCGAACCAGCAGTAGAGTTGACGATTCAAAAGCACTTGTTTACAAGTTTATTTGAATTAAAATTTTGAATTTAAATTATTCTTTCCAGTGCTGAATGGGGCCACAGCCGGGTCCAGGTGATCCAGCAGCCTCTGCAGAACAGCACCTACCTCCAGCAGTTGTACAACGCCCAAGGTCCGCTCCTGATGCCTGGGAACATTGCATTACACCCTGGTATCAACTCCCAGCAGATACAGGTGGAGTTTTTTATCTAATACCTTTGGGACCGTTCAAGTATTACGTGAGCACTTTGGGGCGACGGGGGGGGGAGCTTTGCTTATTTTGGATCACATGGGGGGTAGGGGAGTACGCCGTGTGTTATCCGGCTAAATAGAATAGTACCAACCTCATTTCTTACCAAGGTGTCGTAAAAGGCGACTAAGGTAAGTAGACCCACAGTGTGGTATCCGGTTTAGTAGAATAGACTACCCTCTTTCTTACCGAGGTGTCATAAAATACGACAAAGGTAAGTTGACGTCAGACAGGCGGCCGGTCGTAAAAACGCAGTCAAATCATGTGACAGCATGTTTATAACATGTTGTGCCGACCCCACTTAGAGTGGGATAAGGGCAGGAGGATGATGATGGGGGTAGGGGAGTCTCTATGATAATTACGTCATCGGTAGTTATCTACTTTTTTAAACGAATGGCAACCCTCATGTCTTTCCTTAAAAATAAATGCATTAAAAAACTTAGAATCATGGATTCGGGTTTCATTGACTGCAGATTGTTAATTTGAGTTTAATATGTGTAATTTTAAATTGTTTGTTATGTTAGTAAGATATTATATTTTTGTCCTGTACTCTATGTTAAATACCGTATCAGTAAAATATCGTAAATTCTTTTTTCTTATTTTTCAAATTATAATATTAAAAAAAAACAATACATTGATTAACAAATGTTTACGTAGGCATGGGGGGAGGGGGTAAGAGCTTTGCTTACTTTTGCTGACAAAGGGGATGGGGGGGGTAAATAATTATAACAAATCTGCTTACGTAATACTTGAACGGCCCCTTTTTAACAAGCTATTTTTTTAATATATGGGACACTTACACACACGGTCGTCCGTCCACCGCGCATTCTTATCGTCCAAATAATTTTCATCAGTATAGTAGGCTTTTGTATCAGCCTCTTTCTCACTCTCTCTCTCACTCTCACTGTCACTCTCACTCTCTCTCTCTCTCTCTCACTCTCTCTCTCCCTCTCTCTCTCCCTCTCTCTCAATAACAATAGAATTTGGCACAATTATTCCTTATACACCTCAATAACACATACTCGTAGGCTATAGAAATCCTGTTTATTCTACAGGAATATAATGACATTGAAAAGCGCCATCTATTATCTACCTAACACACGACAACAGTCCACACACACGAAGTCGCGGATAAAAGCTAGTTTTATGTATTAGAAGAAAACAAAAGTTATAATTTATTTTTATTATTATCTGCTTATTTTATTTATCGTAAAATGTTTTGAAAATATTTTTATCATCGCGAAGTTTCCAGAAGCATTGTTAGAAATCCTGTTTTCATACACTTTTGCATAAACTGCTATAAACAAGTCTCGAATTTGACTTTGTAAATACAGACAAGCTGCTCGTTGCGCAAATAATTTGCATTATACATATTTTTACAATTCTAACCGACACTTGGTGCATACAAATCTGCATGGCCAAAGATTTTGCGTCAGTCACCAGTCGTTTCTCAGTTTTTGAACTTGACACACGGCCTAACTCAACTTCCGCAATGTTTTTCTTCTCTTGTAGCAGTTTACCGTGGAAGCTATGTATTTTTCACGTAAGACCTTCCTATATTTATTTAACGGTTAACCAGCAATAGATATTCAAATTCGAATCATTATTTATTCAAGTTGGCCTTCACAAGCACTTTTGAATTATCAAATAACGAGGAAGCTACCATTGGTTCGGAAAAGCTCTTACCGAGAGGAACCTGCAAGAAATTCGGCGGTCATAAATAATTATTCAAATAATATATAATTGTTTGACAAATTGAAAAATTACAATAACAATGGTTACAACTTAAATCAAAACTTTCTTATCATTAACATAGTCTTCAATAGTATAATAAGCTTTATTGATAAGCGTTTTAAATTATTTTTGAACTTGTGCCAAGGCAAGTCCAAAACTACAAATGATCTACAAATTTATTTTAGTTTAATGAGTGTTGCATTTTACAGGTGATAGCTGCTGGAAAGCCGTTCCAGGGAAATCAGCTAGCTCCGCACATGTTGACTACGCAGGGTAAACAAGTGCTTCAGGGGCAAGCCGGTAAGCTTAAATTATTCAAAATATTACGAAAAATAACTTGCAACTTCTTTTATCATCATAATTCCCACTCTAAGTGGCACAATATGTTTTTCTCTTCCATTCTCCTATCATGTAACTCTGGTGCTACTCCTTTTATATCCATGTCATACTTCATAATCCATATCCTCTTAACCTCCCTCTAGTCCCTTTAGTCACTCTAAGTGGGATCGGCACAACATGTTTTTCTCTTCCAGTCTCCTATTATGTAACTCTGGTGCTACTCCTTTTATATATGTCATTCTTTCATAATCCATTTCTTTTCTGACCTCCCTCTAGTCACATATCCATCCACACTCTTCTGGTCAAATGGTTTCGCCCTACCCCATTATATGTCCATAGCATCTTAATCTTGCACTGGTCTTTTTCAAAATGGACGCAACTTTCAGACTCCCAATTATATACTCATTTGTATTTTATCCAGACTTGTCATACAACACATCCTAACATACTCCTTTTGTATATAACATTAAAATTGCCTATCAAGTCTGGATTTTGGTAAATCTTATGTAAAATAAACTAATTCCGATTGGACCATAATTGATCCTAAAACTGCGAATAATTCCTTAACACATTTGTAAAGATAATATCTTACTTTGTAGTTTTAATTAAGACATTTTGATGCTAATTTATCAGTTGTTATTTATATATTGGGAATTATTATGTACAATATGTTTAACTAATGAACGCTTGCAAATGAGATGAGAATATTAAGATGTATGGTGTGACAATACTGGATATAATACTGAATGAGTATATAAGGGGAAGTATGAAAGTTGTGCCCATTATAGAAGAGAGGATGATTGCAAGATTAAGATGGTATGGACATATAATGGGGGGGATGAAAATCATGTGACCAAATGGGTGTTATATGAATTTTGATCGATATGTGATTAGGTGCAGGCGTAAAAAGAGATTGGATTGTGTGTATGGCAAGCACATAAGAGGAATAGCACCAGACTGAAGTGATAGGAGTGAATGGAAAAGAAAAACTGTTGTGCTGACGTTGGAGTTTGTACTAAAACGAGTGTTAAATATAAATGTGGATGGATATGTGACTAGCAGGAGGCCTTAAAAGATATGGATTGTGTGTCGTCATCATCTTCCTGCCCTTATCCCACTCTAAGTGGGGTCGGCACAACATGTTATAGTGATGCTGTCACATGATTAGGCTGCGTTTTTACGACCGGCCGCCTGCCTGACGTCAACTTACCTCAGTCGTATTTTATGACACCTCGGTAAGAAAGAGGGTGGTCTATTCTACTAAACCGGATACCACACGGTGGGTCAACCTACCTTAGTCGCCTTTTACGACACCTCGGTAAGAAATGAGGGTGGTACTATGCAATTCAGCCGGATACCACACGGCGTATGGATTGTGTGTATGACATGTATAAAAGAGGAGTAGTGCCATTGAATGAGAGTAGAGACTGGAAGATAAAATCTGTTGTGCTGATCTCACTTTGAGTAGAGTGGGCAGGAGAATATATATTATTTTAACTTATATTTTTACTCTTTTATTGTAGTGCAAAGAAACGAATTGAAATGTGAACTGTAACACTATTCAGTTTACAGTTAATTTTACAGGTCTCACAACATATCAGGAGCAAGGTTTATAAACTGTTTGCCATGACTTGTTTTTCTTTCGAGTCTCGTGATATTAAGATGTGAATGTACTTTATTTGTCTTGGTTTTATTATATTATTCTTAATTAATTTTCATTGGCTATAAATGTTACGTACTTTTTGGCATTTCGCCGTCGAGGCAATTGATTGAAATATCTATTAGACCCAGTGTTTTCCAACGTGGGGGTCCACGCGCCACAGAGAAGGAATATGATTTCTAAGGGGGGGAGGATTCAAAAATATACCACATCATATTAACGTGGGCGTGGGGCTTGTGCCGCATAGGGGGGGGGGGGGTCTAAACTCGAAATTAACACTTGGGGGGGTGTCAGTTTGTAAATATACCACTATCATGTTAACGGGGGGCCTATGTCCCACGGGGGGTGGGGTTAATAGTTTTTAAGATAGTTTTAACACGAAATTAACACTTTCGTTCCGGGCCATTTAAATGCAATGTTTGATTACGGTGCCAAAGTTATTGGAAATAATAAACCCTTTATAAAACGTATCGTCTAAGTCTCTTAAGTGAATAAGTCTCTTAAGTGAGTAAGTCTCTTAAGTGAATAAGTTTCTTGAGTGAACAATTTGATTTTTAATATTAAAATTTTTGTATGTTACATAGACGGGTAAAAATAGTGGGGCGTGGTACAAAAAAGATTGGAAAACACTGACTCAATAAATAATTTGAATGAATTTTAATTATATTTTTAATGAGCAGATTAGACATTTTACGTTTTGATTTTGATTGCCTATCAAATAATATACGTCCACTGCGAAACAATAATCTACCCGGACATAGCTTTGTTACTAGCGGCTATTTGTGAATAATTAAAGTCTGTCTGTGCACCTGGGGTCTATTATATTCATGAGGCTTGGCGAGCTCAGTCTATTATCATATCTAGTGGATGCGCATACATTTTGTATGTACGTCAGCAAATCGATATTCCGATTCATTATGTATGAGACAAAATCGTTTTGCCTTTATCCCTCCCTATTTTATAAAAACTTCCAGTCTACGACGCAGTTGCATATAATAGAAGTGATGATGTAATCAAAAATACATGAAGTTTGCCTAGTTTCAATTTCCAGGCCTTAATATTATTTAACCAAAATTATTATATTGCATATAATACAATAGTATATGCATAAAGGCCAAATATATAAAATAGTTGTAATTTATCACAAGCTTTTCGTGAAAAAAGCCTGCATATCTTTAGAGAATCCTAGGGATATGTGTAACCTACCAATCCGGATTAGAGCAGCGTGGTAGGTCTTACCTCCAACCCTTCTCTCCAGAAATGGAGAGAACAGACCTATGCCCAGCAGTGGGAATATGTCAGGCCATCACTTAAATGTTTTTTATAATATTAGAATCACAAAAAATTTACTATATTAAAATTTTATTGTATTTTATTTAGTATTTGCGACAAACTCCCTTTGTTCCCTTATTAATATTATATTCATTCATTCAAAACATTCAGAGAAAATTTTTAAAATTTTTGACGAACATATAGAATTTGCTCGATTGCCTTTTAAGCGTTGCCAAAATGTACTCAAAAAAAATTCAGAATACTTGCGGGCTTTTTTTGATTAAATTAGTGAAATTATTATTATAGATTAAAAAAGTAGGTAGACGATTATTACAGTAGATATTTTAATTTTGCAATTTCTATGTTATTCGTGCTTTTCTTATGCATTATTTCTTCTTAATATATAATAAGTTATTAATTATATTATATTAGTATATGTAAAGTAGGCTTTGACATAATTTATAGAACTGGCTGTTGCAGAATTGCATAGTACAAAAGTTGTTAGATATAATTATTTTCCTATTACAGCGTTTATGAAACGCGGATTATGGCAAAATAATTGTATCATAACTTTTGTCTTTCATGATAAGAAACAAGGCTACTTTAATAATTTCTATCCTGGATCCCCTGTAGCAGTTTTTTCAGTGCCCGAAAACAGGGATGAAACAATGTTTTTTCTTAATAGTACCTACCCAGCGATTTTTCCCTCCAAAACTCTCTACAAAAAGTTAGAGCCGTTACCAAAATTAAGATAAATATATATACAAGATTAACTAACTTAAATATTAATATAAATCAATTCATTTTATTAAAAAAGCAGACAGACTTTTAGTGTTAGGCTTCTGTTGATGAGAACTTTTTAATTCAGTCGCATACAATGTTAATCATTATATAAACAAACGGGTATCATCGCCAAAACCTCGAGTTACCTTTGCATAAGGTTCGACGTTTCGGCAGAGTTGCATCCACCGTGATCACTAACTGACTGACTTTAAAATCTACCATTGCATACAATGTTACTTAGAAATAAATTTTTAGGGTCATATTTCGAATAAATTGATTGTTTTGTTTCATATAGCCCCGTTCCCCGGCTATACGACGATTCCAGCGATACCAACTACGCAGAATCAAACCTTTGTATTCAGCCCCTTGGGTGTGATCAACTCGCAGCCGAACATTTTGCCCGCACATTCGCAACCATCGGTCTCTGGCATTGGCCAGCAACCGAAACCAGCAGAAATGCACAAAGTAAGCCACTTGTATCATTAAGAAACGATAACATTTCGGTCATAAGCTGCCATAATGACACAACTCAAAAAATTATGTTTTGACATAAATTGGCTTAAAGTTTTCATTGCTAAGGAAAATGCATAAAAAATGCTATAGTTTGTTTAAACGAGCTATTAAATTGTGAGTTCAGCCGGCATTTTAGCATTTACATCTATTCCTAGTCCAAAACACGTGTTTTTTGAGTTACGCCACTATTGCAGCCAATGAGCGATTTATTGAATTTTTATTAATAGAGTTATTATTCTTAGAGCCATAGGTAGACCATAGGTGTCTAAAATATAATAAAGAGAATATAAAAGGACCATATATATCTTTGTCTAATCACTCATAAAAAAGAGAGACAGATAGCTTGAATTGCTTTCTCTTTAATTTATATGTACATATTCCTCTCCCCTACTCTAGTATAAAACTCTATCATATCACCGCTATTACACACAAGCAAACTGAAATGGTAACGCTGTGATGGACTCAAAAGTCAGACATCTAGTACACAAGTAAATCAGATACGTCACAAAAATTATAGGTGTATTATAGATATTCATAGTTAGTATTCTAGCTATTAAAACATGTAATATATCCTTATTTTTGCTTAAACAAGTCATTAGCACTGAGTCAGTTAATCAAGAAAGACCAAAATAAGATTTTAGGCTCGACGTGTCTATACACTATGTGATCAATTAGTTTTAACAAAGATGCAACTAGTTAGAAATGTTGCTCTTTCCATGAAGACCCAGCAAGGGACGCAATGAATCTTGTAAACATTTTCAATTTACATAATTTAAACACAAGACGCGTTTAAATCTTGTTTGCAGCTGAAAGTATTTTCAAATACAAGCGTTTTATCATTCAAATAATCATCAATTGTATAATATGCTTAACGTATAAGCATATTTGTTACTTAATTTAAAATTTTCCTTTTTTTTTGATGGCCTAGCGGTGCGACCGTGTGAATCTCTAAAGACGATCATGGGTTCAAACCCGGGCAGACACCAATGAGTTTTTCTATTAAAACTTATGTGTCTAATTGATAATTGCAATTTATCACACGCTTTTCGGTGAAGGATAACATCGTGAGGAAACCTGCATATCTCTAGAGAATCCTAGGGATATGTGTAACCTACCAATCCACATTGGAGCAGCGTGGTAGGTCTTAGCTCCAATCCTTCGCTCTTATAACGGAGAGAAGAGGTCTATTCCCAGCAGTGGGATAATAACAGGCCGCTACTTTTTTAAAATTTTCCGTAGATAAGTCCATACTTTCTGACAAGTTTATAATGATTTAGGTGATGAGTGGTGGTAAGGTGGGCGCTAAAGTCGGCGGCACGGCCCAGACGGTGCCCGTGCAAGCGCAGTGCGTGCAAGTATCGCAGCCAGTGCTGGGCCAGCAGCCGCAGGCTCAGATCATCAGCCCACTGCAGGTTTGTTACTTTTTAAATCTTTAGTACCTTTTTGATCGAGCCTTGCTCGTAATTACTTATTTCGTAATTACTTAATTATTACTCGTTATTACGTAATTATTATCTTCCCGGACTCCTACGATTTGGGAAAGTTTAAAAAAAGAGTGAATAGGCACTACACTGGCAAGCGCGGTCCATCTTAGGCTACATCTCTGCCTTTCCATCAGGCAAGATCGTAGCCAGGCGCTAGCCTTATCATATAAAAAAAAAATACATGGTAGTTGGGGATCGATCCTAGGTAAGGTTACATTTATTTATTTGAAACACCTTCTTCTTCTTCGTCGGTCCCTCACTGTTGAGGATCGTGACTCAACTTCACATTTGCCACTAACTGCTTCCAATCCTTACGCTCAGCTGCCTGGTGAAGTGCGTGGCTGACTGGTACCTTTAACTGTTCAGCAACCTAGTCTGACCATATCTTAGGAGGCCTTTTCTCTTCAATTTTCCCAGTAATCATCAGACGCTCCGTACCTGGCAACGTGGCTAAAGTATCGTATAACACGCAAGCAGGTAGAAGACAGGCGCTGTGCATTGTCTAATTTAAGCTGGGTTAAAATTGAGACATGCGGTGGTCTGTCCATGGAATCCTCAGCATACGACGCCAACACCACATTTCAAAGGCTTCAACTCTGTACCTATCAGCGGCTTTGAGGGCTTTCAAGGCTTTGAGGCTATTTGAACCACCAACTATATATTATAGATACATTAACAATAAATTATATTAATTCTAGTTCCATTATAATTATCATTTACAGGCGTATTCACCATTGTTTGTATCTTTTGTTAGTTCTTAACTATATATAGCGTTTCCATAAATCAAGCCTATCTAAAAATAAATATGTCAAAAATTTTCTAAAACTATAAATTATCGTATATGTCAAAAAATAGAATAATAACAAAAATAAAGATAATTATTGCTTAAAAAGTAATAATTAGAAATTTCTCGAGACTGCCCGTTCCTCGAATAAGCTACGCTGACTTGACAATTAATGGTAAAAATAGTGCATTAATATAAATTTTAGTATTTTTTAATGCCCGAAAACAGGGATAAAACGATTTTGTTTACATAAAACCTAGCTACATCGTGTTTTCTCCACCAAAACCTAAAAATGAATTTATATATTTATATATACATTTATATATATATTTATATATATATATATATATATATATATATATATATATATATATATATATATATATATATATATATATATATATATATATATATATATATATATATATATTATATATATACACACATACATCTATTTATTAAAGATATGTGTTTACATTCAGAATCCATAGAATAATTGGTGGTAAAGGAAAAGTTGAGAATACGAGATTCCGTGGGCGACCCGTGATCCATTGTCCTCATATAATCTGTAACACTTTCTAGTGTTAACTTTTGCCCTCATATCGTTTTAGACAAAATGGCTAAACAGGTAGGGTGCAAGCATAGAGTTATTAATACTAGAGTAGAGTAATAGAAAGGCCTGATTAGAGGGAAAATGATATCAAAGATGAAGCTGAGTTCATCTTTGTTTAATAAAAAGTCCTAAAAATGTCCCTATTAACCGTCTAGGCGTTCCCTCGTCTGGAACCAATCCTAGCATTGGAATCAGATCATGCCTATTATAAACATGCATTGTTATCGGTTCTGGAGCAGTATGTAAAATTTCAGCTCAATCGGACACCGCGAATTGGGTCAAATTTAACTTGCAAGATTCCTCCTTCACATACAAACATACTCGTATATACAAGACAAGTTACGTAAAAGCTTTTAAACAGAGATAGATCACCCTGATTTGCTCTATCTTTATTGTAATACTAGCAATCGCCAGCGGCTCTTCCCGCGTGGAAAGATTAAAACCGTTATATAGTATTAAACATAAAAATGGTTAAAGTGGGTTAACCTTAAAAACCAGACATATGCTGTCGCGGACTTTTATTTGGAACTTTTAGAGGGAAACAATTTTGTAATACATGATCTTTGAATAACTTTCACAGTTTACTTAGCGCAAGGAAACATAAATTTTCATTATATTTATTATTGCTGTTCTTCTCATATTCATCTTAGCGTGATGTTATATAGTCTATAGCCTTCCTCGATAAAAGGACTATTTTAAACTAAAAAAAAATTCAAATCGGTCCAGTTTGTAGTTGTCCAATAGCGCGTTCAAACAATCAAACAAACAAACTCTTCAGCTTTATAGATGTCACATTCTAGGCTGACTTCCTTACTCTAGTATAATAACTTTTTGTGTGCAAGACTCTACCAAGACATGACCGTAATGTCTTTCGAGGTCGAGGTGCTCTGTCAAGAGCGTACAACTAAGAAGAAATTTCTCTAAAGACTCATTCCAGAGGGTCACTGGTTCAAACCAAACTGGTTGTTTGTCTAATTAATAATTGCAATTTATCCACGCTTTACGGAAACCCTTAGGAAATCTGCATATCTCTAGAGGATTCTAGGTATATATGTAACCACCAATCAGCATTGGAACGTGAATTGAAACTCTCAAAACCTCTCTTTAAAAAGGAAGAGAGAAGGCCCACGACCAGCAGTGGGATAGGGAAAATTTATTATCTGATGTTTTGAAATGAAACTTTGAATTTGTTTATATATCGTACTTTATTTATAATTTTCGTATATATGCGTTTGCGAACTGAGCTACATACAACATAGAAGTCAGCATATTGCATGGCGATCGGTTTTTTTTTGTAAATTATGTGTTTTAATGACAGCTAACCTTTTAATACTTATGTTACAAATAAGTAGGATTTTTTTATTTTTTTTTAAAATAGGATGACTTTTTGGCTACAGTGTCGGAAAGCTTCTGAGATTTATTTCTTTATTTATGGTATTTGGTATTTATATTTGTCACGCACTACACTGGAAAGAATCTTTTCTTCTTGTGCCCGAAGAATTTTGAGATCTGTGTAACCTGCGAATCTGCATTGGAGCCGCGTCGTGGGCTTAAGCTTCGTAATCTATCACAGGACCAGCGGGATGTTAACAGGCTTTGCTGCTTTATTAACTATGTAATAATAAGGTATTGTAAATGATTAGATTGTTGTTAATAACATAGTAAGTCGGTTAAAAAATACGTCATGTTTCTCTCCGGACAGAGGGGTGGACTTGAAGAATTGAGAAGTTCCGACTGGCTCCTATCTTTAGCTTTTGACTAGATTTTAGTTAATTTGTGTCTTGTAGTGATGTAGCTAGACTGGACTAGGTTCACCCGTGTAATTTTTATTTTCTTACACCTTATTACATTTTTATAACGGATCCAAAAATTCTGAAACCGATGAAAACATTACAAACATACATACAAATTTTTCTCTTTTTATAATATTAGTATAGATTATAACAGTAATATTAGTATAAAAGAGTAACGTGATCAAATCGGATTGGATTTTTAATTAATTTTATCGAACCTAATGAAAACATTATTTTGCTATAATCCGCGATAATAACTCTCGCCAGATAAAAGAAAATATATGTAATGCTAAATGTAGAGTGTACTATTCGTTCTCATACCTGATACATGCAGAATTTGTAAAAACTCATGCACTGCACGCCACCGATAACACAATACACAAGCACTGCACACATTAACCACAACAATCTCAACAATTGTTTCGCCACGTAACCGAAGCATCGTCAGGAGATAGACTCCACGACAAAATCGCAAAGCCTTTTTACATTTAGCATTACATCTATTTTCTTTTATCGCGGATTATACCAAAAAAAAATCATTAGTTTTGTATGGACCTCCGCAAAGTAACGCCTAATTCTACATAGCAAAATAATATTTTCATTAGTTTCGTATTATGGAAAAGTAATGCCTAATTCTATAAATTATTTAATTTTATCGACCATTAGATTTATATTACGGAAAAGTAACGCCTAATTCTATGAATTATTTAATTTTACCGTCATTTTTAATCACTCCGGGTCGCTTGATATACACCGCCCCACCCTTGCGGGGGTGTACTTAACGCCACTGCAAGTCACCTTAAACTGCTTATTGTTTAAGGAAGAGTAATATAAGCCGGTGTTTGCAGGCCGGCAGTCAAACGATGCAGTTCGCACCTTGGCAGATATCTGGCGCCCTGCCGCAAATGTGGACGGGTGGTTTGCAGACAGGCGCGTTGCCTACAGGCGGCTTGCTGGCACCTAATCCCATATTCATCAGGGGGACGCAGCCGGACGCTCCGCCGTCGATGTTCATACAGCATTCGCCACAAAACAACGTCCAGCATAACAGTTAGTATCGTTCTCTTATATAATCATCCTCACGCCCTTATCCCACTCTAACAGGCGCAATACGTTATAAACATGTTGTCACATGATTTGGCTACGTATTTTACGAACGACGGACTGTCATACGTCATATTACCTATTTATCGTTCTCTTATATGATCATTCTCCTGCCATTATCCCACTCTAAATGAGATCGGCGCAACACGTTAAAAACATGATTTGGCTAGGTATTTTACATCCGCCTGCCTGCCGTCAACTTACCTTAGTAAGAAAGAGGGCGGTTTATTCTACTCAACCGGATAACACTCGGTGGGTCTTAACTTAGTCGCCTTTTACGACACCACGGTAAGTAATGAGGGTGGTTTATTCTATCTATATATCGTTCTCTTATATAACTTTCTTAATTCTGTACTGTACCTAAATATAGTATGCTACAGCGATACGAAAATTTGATTTTTGAAATATCAATGATGATTTTTTTTATAATACTGAATGTATAATATACCAAAAGTTTATAATAGTTTTAAGCTGTGTATATATATGAATTGTATAACTTGTCATACTTGTATAATTTTGTATATTTTTAGCTAAGCCGTGCGAATTATTGATAAATGAATATGTGTGTTTTTATTAAGTTGTTGTTTCTTAGTATTATATTGCTATGTTTAAAGCTGAATGCATTACGAGCGACTGTTTATTTTTGTCTTTTTATAAATGATGTTCTTGTTGATTATTTTTTTATGTTTTTTTTTTTGTGTTACCCACACTATTAGATTAGTAAATCAACTTGTCAACTTTAACAATCTTGCGTTTTTAATCATTAAACAGGTTACATATCTCCATATTTGTAACCAACTTTTTAAGGTTTATAAATTTGTGAAGTAGTTAAAAGATTGATTGAAAAAAAAAAAATCATACTTAAGGATAAGTACACATGAGTGTTGTACACGATGGGAATTAGCGAAAATTTTTGAAAAATCTTACTTAAATAGTTAAGACAGGACAAACGTCAAGGTCAGCTATTCATAGCAATTTAACCAAAAACGGAGAGGAGGCCTATTCCCAATCGAAGAGTAACAGGCCGCTACTTACTTTTTACTTACTTTACTTTAAAGTATTTTTATTTATTTTTAGGTTTGCAATTGTATAATTTTTACTAAGAATGATGTGATTTTTTGTAATTGATAAATACTGAATTTGAGACTATTTGGATATTTTTTGGGTTATATATGTTATGCTGTTGGAGATCCGTATAAATAAATAAATTTATTAGTAATAAACATCCGTTTGTCAACAGATGCGAGCGTTGCGTGCGCTACAGCTACCACCACTAAGCCTCGCGCGTCGTCTGAAGCCATCGCTAAGGCCCCTAGGCCCCTATCTAACATACTGCCCTCCAGCAGCATCCGCCCTGCGTCCTCGGTGTCCACGCAGACCAGCGCCAACCAAGCTCAGAATCAGGTCACGTATCGTACCTAGACCCATAAATCCAAATTATTCTTTATTTAAATAAACTTGTAAACAAGTGCTATTGAATCGTCAACTCTACTGCTGGTTCGGAAAGCTGTTACCGAGAAGAGCCAGCAAGAAACTCGGCGGTTGCTCTTTTAAACAATATAATTCTTAATACTATTTACATTAAGTCGTTACTGTCTTGTACAGGTTCAAAGAGAGCTATATCCACACATTCTTATCTTCTAAGTAATCTTCAAATATATAATAGGCTTTCTGTATCAGCCTTTTAAACTGCTGTAATGGCAAAGCTGAAGCGGAATTTTATTATAGAATCTTATACCCAAACCCACAAACGACTTACGTACTTTTGCAAGGCGCAAAGCAGGAGCCACAAGCCTATGTCGGTTCTTACTTATTTTTCGTAAAAGTTAATGACAAAAAAAAGCTATTGTGGATTATCCATAAGAGATAGAAATATACCATCGCGGAGTTTTCTGTAGACCTTTTCAAGGTGTACAAATACTTAGTACATTATTTTAATAAATCTCGTAGGGTTCAGCCTGCGTTTGCAATGTAAGCGGAAAAAATGTAATTATTTACGACATCACATTAGAAACCTCAAAAATTACTGTATTTCTCTACTCCGTATTAAATGTTATTATACATATAAACCTTCCTCTTCAATCATTATCTATTAAAAAAACCGCATCAAAATCGGTTGCGTAGTTTTAAAGGTTTAAGCATACATTGGGATATAAGAACATAGGGACAGATAAGCGACTTTGTATTATACTATGTAGTGATATATATGTGGAATAAAATAATTAAAAGAAATAATAAAATTATAAGTTATTAATAAAATTAACTCTATACAGGCAAAACAACGCGGCAAGCCGGGCGTGCGATCGCCGGCGCCGGCGTCCAAGCAAGATGCCGCTAACCAGACCAACAAGATGCAGCACCAGCTTCAACCGCCGAAGCCGCAGTGAGTAAAGAGCTTGGCCGGTCTGCCACCACTGACTAACACAGATCGCCCGGGTATGCTCGCACTTGACAGTGAAATAATCCAAAAAATACACCCACCAATAATGTCACGATTACCTCGATATCACTCTCCAATGTCACTCTCAAATATCACTCTCCAATGTATATACACTTACACAAATATACACTTATACAAATATAGTCTCAATATCACTATCCAATGTATATACACTTACACAAATATACTGGGTGTATATTTGTATTTAAGTATATTTAAAAATATATGAATATATATTCACCAGTTGTCTGTCTACCATAACACAAGTATTAAGTTACTTACTTTGGGGACGGACGACCGTGTGTAAGTGCCCCATATACTTATTTATATTTTTCACACTACTTTCACATACAGTAATACCCCCTATAACACGGTAGATTGCTTTCGCGTTATATAAAAAGAGCGCTGTAAGATTTCTCGTATACCGCGCTAGTATCTTCCCGCCCTTATCCTACTCTAAGTGTGGTTGGCATAACATGTTATAAACGTGTCACATGATTTGGCTACGTATTTTACGACCGGCCGTCTGCCTGAGATCAACTTACCTCAATCGTATTTAACGACACCGCAGTAAGAAAGAGGGTGGTATATTCTATTTAACCGGATACCACACGGTGGGTCAACTTACCGTAGTTGCCTTTTACGACACCTCGGTAAGAAATGAGGGTGGTACTATTCTACTCAGCCGGATACCATACGGTGAAATATTTGAAAAAACATATATACACATTCAATATATATATGCATAAACAATGTTATAATATTTAAAAACAAGACATACAAATTTAATAGATTTATAAAATTTTATTTTATACGACTTGAAACATGCGAGATATCCTCGTTATATGGAAGAAAATGCGCATTATTCGAGAGTCTGAAATCGCGTAATGTGAAAACGCGTTATAAGGGGATTAGTGTATTTCCTAAACACTATTACATGGTGTCCACGCTCAAAGATTACCATCGCTTCAATTTGTTTGGATTAAGTCACGTGTTAAGGGTGAGAATACAAAATCAAGTGAAACAACCCGTTCGTCTGGAAGTTATAATACTAATTCCAGACAGCTGGGGGTTTTACCTCGTCAGAACGCGAGTGACGTAAGCCAAAAAACATAGAGCTTGTATAACGCACAAATTACGCGTTTTTCTCCCCCCCCCAATCCAAAAATAGTATGCACGTAGACACTTTAATATAAATAGTGCTATTTTTTGAAATTAATATATCAGTTTTTATAGTGTCATGCTTAATATAAATTTTTAAATACAATTTTTTTGAAATTTTTGGATTAAGTCACTGCGATTCGCCTCCTTCTACTAACAGCATCCTGTAAATTAACTCGGTCGGTCTGGTCTTTGTTAGGCCACGCCAGATTGTTCGAGAAGTTTACAAATTTTTTTTTTGAACGCAAGTGCCAAAATCCAGAACTAAGGTATAACGCTAGTAGAATATATTATTAATTTTCGCGATTTTCCTGTCGATAGTAAGAGTTTAGCCTGACTTTTTATAGAAACATTTAGTTTAGTTAAAGAAATGAAAAAGTGAAAATTAAGGAATCTTTACATTATATTATCTGAGAGATTAAGTCACTTGTTAAGGGTTTGAAAGGGCTTTACACCATTTTTGAAATCGAGTGAACGTCCCCGGTCGGTCTGACGTAAGTATGAACAAGTCCTCAGTGTATTTTTACTATATACATTAGAATCACACAGAGTGAATGAAACACGCGCTTACTCCAGACCGACCGTGTACACAAGTCTTTTGAACCTAATGGCATAATCCAAAATGTCATTTTACGACTTTAACTATTTAAATTTAAAATAAAAGTAAGCCTAAGTAGGCCTAATGATAATCTAATGTTGAGCATTTTATTTTTGGAGAGGAGATAAATTTAATTCTTTGGATTAAGCCATTAAAGTTGCCATTTGGCTAATTTAACTAACAATGTCGAGTTTACATCGCACCTACTCAGACGGTCTGACAACACTCCCACTTTAGGTCAGACCTTCCGAGTACTCTATATTTTTGAACGCAAGTGACGTCATCTAATATATATTGCGCAATCGGAAATAGACAAATAAAATTCTTATACTTGTGTTATAAGGTAATTAGAGTTCGCACTTGGGTAAGATAAAATATTTAAACAGCACTTATTGGTCATATTGTAGTATTTTTAGTATCGAACGTCGACTTGATATGATTATTAGATGCTGTATGACTGATATTAGTTATATTTATATATAATACGTGTTGTAACGAGTAGATCCTTAACCGAAGTGGTTTTTGCCATGTGTTAGATATTTGTGCTGTCTTATATGAAATGTTGTTTGTCCTTTTGCTACATATCTAATGTCCTTCGGTCAATTTCGGCCGAAAATGTAACCCATGTAAATGTCTCGTGCTAGAAGTAAAAAATTCAACGCTGACATTTACACCATAATTGTAAAAAGAAGTTTCAATAATCAGTATATGTAGAGATTTTCCCACTTTAACTTTCCACTATTTCACAAATATTGCATCCTAACTACATCAAAAATATATACTAACAAAATAAACGTAGAAAAGATATTTCCAAAAATAGTTTACCATTTTAACAGTAAATGTAATAGTTTCTAATTTAGACTTCATTTAAAGTTTTTCAATAAATATATAAAAGTATTTTTTGCCATGGTTTTTAGATAAGGTCACTTGTGTTCAATTTTGGAATTTTGATGCATATTTAATACCAGCATACGATATTGTTCGGATATGTGGCCTATCTGAACATTGAACAGTACCGTAGCTAGGGTCATTAGTGGCCAAAGAGTTTAGCATTTACGCCCTTTAAAAAGTTGAAAAAATTCATATAAATCTAGAAATATAAACAATTTTTGATAGTTTAAATGTGTTTTCTAATTTTCGTTTTTTTTAATTTATTATACTCTAATACCAATTATATTTATACCATTATACAAATACTTTATAGATCAGTAACTCAATATACACGATAAGTAAAAGTTAGTGGTATAATATAAAGAATGAAATAAATTTATGACACATACTGAATATATTTTGATAAAAAAGTTCAGTAGTTCAGCTTCAGGGTTTTTGTTTTGTTTTATTTTCACTTTCCATTGTATATATATATATATCCATACCAAAATGATTTAACCACGTTACACTACCGATTTCCGACATTTTCACACCCTCGATGTTTTGATATCATGATCCAGGATATAGTTCAACATAATACAAATTTCTCGTCTTTATGCCTGCCGTAAGGGCGACAGAGATTTTATTAACACGCGGGGAGCGACTCTAACTATAATACATTTGTCTGCGAAAAATGTAGCCAAAGATACAACCAAAATATCACACAGAGTATATCGTGAAATTGATAATGATCAAAAATATTTACAATCACTAACATATCTTTGTAATATAAAAGATTATTACATATACGTGCATGTTTAAACGACCATTATTTTACAAGAATTAGTGACACTAAAGTTTTTTTTTTGTTTATCTATCAATGTATATATTGGTGCAACAAAATACAAACACGTCAATTGAGCCGACTTATTTGCAAAGTACAATACAATTAATTAATTTATAATCAAAACAATTTTAGATATAAATTGTATTCATATATAACTTTTAGAAATTATTACTTTGCATGAAAATGATGTGTAAATCAGATACAAATTATAAATATGAAGTGTAAAGGTGTTTCAATGTTAAGCAATATTTTTTCGTCGATTAATCGAATCCCATAGATTAAATGTAAATAAACTTAAAAATACACAATGAAAATATTTAAATTTTGAGTAACTGAATTTTGTATAAAATTAGATTAATTTCGTAGTTACTTTATTATTATTTTTAAGTCACGATATATGTATCTATGCATATAAAACATTGTCCCCTAAAGCTGTATGGTGATAGATTTTTTCAAAATCTTTTGAACGGATTTTTGTATGTTTTTTTTTTTACTAAATACATTACAAATTGACTGAAATATATGTGACACACTGCTTTCCACGCGAGCGAAGACGCGATCACAGCTAGTAGCGTATATTTTTTTTAGATTTTGTATAAAAATAAATGCCTTGTACTACTACTGTTCTTGGACTACACCTGAAGACTTGTATAACAGTAAAAATGTAAATAAAACAATCTCATATTAAAAATCCAATTCATCTAAATTACTGATACAACACAATAGATAAACAGTGACACGTTAAATATATACTTTATTTTGTTCAATTATTATTTATAATTTTCATTATTAACAAAATATTCAAAATGTCCATTTTCTTTCTCTACTTGTCATTAAATAAAGAGAAAATTATCTTTTGCTAAGGGCGTGAAAGCTAAAAGTGTGTGATTTATTTAGATATTTTAAAATTTTATAAAATTATAATTTTCTCGTAATGTGTCGACTAGCTAACCACTAGCTACGGCGCTGTTTTATATTTTACAAACGAATTTTATTTGGTAAAAATTTCAAAAAAAAATTATATTGTTACCAATATTCAATTTGATATGTAAATTTTATGAAGTCGAATATTTTGAAACGACCGTACAAAATACAAATTTAAAAATTAAAATTAAATTTGTCACTACTTAATAATAACTTGATAATAATTTTTCTATTTTCTCTATTTACCTTATCTTGTCTAATCATAATGTTTATCAGGTCTAAAAACATACTTATTATGTTATGACCATTGATTTTTGAAACTAATGAATTTGAGAAGCAAAATTTAAAAATGAAACACTTGTGAAATGAAACTCCAAAGTGCATACCTTAATTTTTTAATCATTACCCACAATTTACAGAGGGTTACACATTTTAATATATAAACGTGAGCTAAATTAAAATTTAAAAATACATGACACGCCCCCCCTCTTTTTATACGAATCGCGCGAAAGAAAATTATTAATAAATAATAATGGGACATTGGTGCTTTAATCAACAGCTTCTCAAATATATTTTCTGTGGAGTATCCTTGTGGGGTCGTGTCAACCCTTATACGTAGCTCGATCTTTTTCTAGCCCTTTGTAAATTGTGACTTACTATTGTGTTATATTTGTAATTATTTTCTCGAGGTCTTGCAATGAATGATTATTTCAGCTTTGGTTAGAAAAGTACACTTCCTATACAAATACAGTTTCATTAAAAAGGTCTTGGTTTGGATGTGAGAGTGAAATAACGTCGAGCTACGAGGAAAGGTTTGATTATCAGACGACATTGTACGGTTATCGTATATGTAAAATGTTCTTAATGACGTCGAGAACAGGGCCTTTTTACGTTAAAAAAAGAATTATCCAGGAAAGTTACAGTCGTACGAGAAAATATTCGTTTATCGCAAACCCAATTGGCATTTTGTTTTTATTAATAACTCATTAAGCTTTTATTATTAAGCTTTTAATCAAAGATATAGTTAATAATTATTCTAAATTCATTACATTCTTTTTCCAATGCACACAAATACAGCTTTGCTTGGAAACATAACTTTCCTGTTTATATGCTGACCAGCAATATATGTAACATTATTTTAATCAATACAACGTAGTATTAAATATAAATAACTGTACAACTGAGAACTATCTCATATGAAAAAGAGTGACAGTTTATTTTTCAAGTTAACCGATATTGCAACAAGTTTTTTTAGAACATCTGTTATGTTAGATATGATATGATATCACATTTTAATTGGTATAATTTTCAATATTTAGTGTGGCAACACAATGTTAAATAGTGCTATTGCATATATTTCTGGTCAGATGGTTTTACGTTTGTTTACAACATCGTCATTGCGGCTACCAAAAAATAGTCAGTACCTTAATTTTTTTTTGTATAATAATTATAAATAGAAGCAAAATATTGCAGTCTCAAATATATACATAAATTTTGCAGACAGTTGGAAAATGAATCTGGAAGAGCTCAAAACGACTTACTTTCAAGGTTATCGGTTTTTCGAAGCTCACGTATGAAAAATATTGTTTTAGCACCAATACCCCACTCGTCGTGGTTACGTTAAAAAACACGACGCAAATCGAAATGACGCAAAGTGAATTAAGATTTTCTATACCAAACGATGTAAAGATCGAAGATAGGTTCCAGGGTTGCGAAAATATTATTTTTATAAAGAAAATTAGACAGAGAAAATTAGAAAGAAAGTAGACATTTAAAAAACAAAAATAATATAACTCTGCCAATAAATATATTGTAAAAATATTTATCTTTTTTTTTTGTAACCAGATACAACTCGTAAAAATTTATATAAATTCATTATACTCTTTTAAAAAAAGCATAACACACCATGTAGTTGAAACTGAATTCCGAAATTAGGAAAAAAAGTGAAGTTTTTTAAATGCGTTGATTTTTAGTTAGAATCGGAATCCCCGAGTTTCGATGGCATGACGCAAATTGAAAAAAGTGTTGCCATCTTTGAGATAAAAAAAGAAAATAAAATAAAAGCCCGAATTCAAAACAACGCAAAGTCGAAAATGTAACGATGCGCAGAGAAAATTAGTACTAATTGAGCAGCGACGCATCTTCGAAAAAACGTAAAACGAAACGACGCAAAGTGAGGTATTGGTGTATTCTAAATCCACTATTTACTTATGTATAATCACATAACCAATAAAATAAATTTGAAACTAGGGCGTAAACGCAATGACGATGTCGTAATATAATTTTCCCTAGATTATTACATCGTGCCTAGTTTGATTTTTTTTTAGAATATAACTAATTTGTATTTCTTATACTTTCAATTTTAAAATGTACTAAAAAATATTGATTTGAATTACTTACATACCTTGAGGATGAAATGACGTTAAGTAATAGTTTTTATATAATTCATTCTCTATTATTTGAAATATTATATGATCTTATCGAGTGTATCCAAATATTATCATTCGGGGAAAATTGTATTATAAACATTGTCTCACATTGTACGATAATTTGGCTCTAGGAGGTAAAATTATTTAATGAAATAATACGTCCAAAATGAACAAGCTTAAAGTTACTACTTAGTAAAAGTATTTTCGTACTAAAAAAAAATTTTATTTTATTTTTTTTAAACACTGAATATCGCTCCAATTATACACCAAAAAAACTATTTAAATTGTTCCTTTCTGTAGTGATAAAAAAAGGAAGCTTAACTAAATTAAAGCTTTTATTTACAACACCATTTAGGTGACGTAAAAACAAAAAAAAAACAAAAATGGATAACCAAGGCTTTGGTTCGAATCTAAAGATACGAACACCGATTTTCAGTAAACTTTGTATGTATAACAAACAAAACGCTTATTATTTAAAATTTCATACAAAACGGTCAACTACTAGTGCATAGTCAACTACTAGTGCACCTACGTTACCTATTTATCTTATTTAAACCTAAGAAGCGATCACGATGAGAAATTAACAAAAATGTATTAAACAAATTTAATTACTAAAGTCAAATCTTGTAATGATATACTTATTTATTACAACATTTTTAGAGTATTTTAACATCTGTTTTATACCTCGCTGATGTACCTAAAATAGTTACATAATAGTTAAAAACTTTATTTGTAGGTTACGGTTTTATATAATTAAATATTCGAACGTCTACTAGCGCCAAATTATACAAACTGTTATTAAACATGCTATTGCCGAGTATACATTGTTTACAAAAGCAATCATGTTATTATAATTCTATAATATATCGTCGCTTTTACTGTAAAATATGATCAATTGCGACATAGACCACGACCAGAACGAGCAAATTCATTTTCATTATAACCATATTTCTGCCGAACATCTGCAGAGTGTAAAAGTGAGTAAGATGCATTATATTTAATACTGTGGCAAGCATGCGAATTACACTACGCAAAAACCTATTGAACCAAAAGCATAAGTGTTCTTGTATCACTGCATGTGAATATTGCCAATAATATTACGTGAAAGCTCATGTGACGAAAATCAGTGTTTTTTTTTCATTTGCTGTCAACTTATTTTTTCATTTATCAGTTTATTTTTATATAATTTTTCTAATACATTTATAAAACAAATTGTTTTAAATTTGCAACAAGATTTTGAAAATAAGTAATACAATTTTCTTGGCGACATAACATAATATTTCAATATATAAAAATTATTAACTTACTAAGACTTTTTTTTAAATTATATTTTATCATTGTCAAAAAATATTATATAGTTTCGGTTTCGATGTACCCGTCGTCATCGTTTGCGTCAACTTCAGTGTTCAAATACCCTTTATTACGTTCTATAGTATTATTTTCTGTTCTTGAAAGAAAAACAGGAAATCTAATTTATATTCCAGGCCAATATTAGCTTCAATTATAATATATGATAGCATAAATTCCAGCGGTTTAACCGTGAAAACGTTACACAGATATGACAAGACAAACAAACTTTTGCTATTATAGTATTAATATAGACAAATAACTTTTACCACAAACTATAGCTATCGACAATAATGTTCTTATAGTTATAAATTACATTACTTATTCTTTACAAAACTAACTTTTTTTTACTCGAAAAATTATAATACTGAACTTAGTCTCTTCTGTGAATATTTTTGATATGTTTTAATTTCTAAAATTCATCTTTATGTTTGAATAAACTGCAAACTAAATATGATTTCCATTTTGTATAATTATAAGACAACGTATATAAATGCCGTCTTATATGGTAAGAGAACTAAACTCTTTTTATATCTTCTCTAAATAGAGTTTTACAGCTGTTTGAATATCACGTGCGAAAGAGTATGATTTTATACACACTATATATCCGTTTTACCTTTTGAAAACATGTACTTCATGATATCGCAAAATACGTACTTTCAGGGCTACCTTTACAAAATTCTGTTCTATAGGTTATTTGAATTATGCAATAAATAAAATTGTTTATTACTTTCGCTTTATACTAAATGTTACATAATTTCTGCCGGGGACTTGCAATTAATATTACTTGCTAGTGATCCCGCCATTGCAACAGATTAAAGGATTATCCCAAATAACTGTAATTAAAGTAGAAATTTACAGAGATATTATATACTATAATATATATAATGTTAAAGATTTTTTGGTCTCTCGCGCGGACTGCTAATATCAGCTTTCTGCACGAGGAGAGAGTTTATCCAAGAAACCCTTTTGAAAAATTGGTAAACGGGTTAACTAGCTAATAATGTCGTTTTATTCTAATAATTAAACAAAATTTCGGCATCAAAATATCGCCATACATTATTGTTTATTTGAATTAATATTATTTCTATGATTATTTTTAAAATATTTCGTAGACAACGGATGCCCGATGTTACAGGTCTATCAAGGACCGCGTGGCTGAGTGGTCTGTGGTTTAAAATTTAATAAAATGTGCCATTGATGTTATTTTTATTGTAACCGCTTTTTAATTTTTTTTTCCATAATACTTCTGCTATGTGAAAAAAGACGAGTCATGGATTTGACTAAAAAAATAATAGATGATATTGGTTAAAAGGCAGTCAAGAAAATATGACTGGAAGGTTCATATTGTTTTTAATAATTATTTAATCAATTACTAAACTAAAGTGCCCCAGATGGTGCAAACAGAAGTTAGTTAAAAAAGAGCTATGTCTAAGAGTATTTTACTAAGAATCTATGACCCATCTTTACCGGTCTGTCGCACTAACCATCTTCGAATCAACAAAGATTAAATGCTTAACGCGCTTGCATTCCTATATTTAAACTATTTTGCATAAAGCGACGGTATCATGTTAAACAAGCGCTGGCATAAAAAAAGTAAAGTGGACAAAGAAATTTGTTGAGAACTTTAAAATTTCATTATTCATTTGTCTCAAATCGACTCGGTCTATATTATCGTTAAAAAATTATATTATTTTAGTTTTGTCATCCATTATGAAGTTCAATTGAGAATATATAGTTCACTTTGTATTTAGTAATATTTTGGGTGCTTGTGTCTTTTTAGTGTATTCAGTTTTTGGACTGTAACTATGAGGAAACGGGTTTCAAATATTTGATTAAAACAATCAAATGACATTTTAGTTTAGTTGCATTCGGATTATTTTGAATTGCGATCACTCTTCAAGTAAAAGACGTACTTGAGTGGTTCTAAATCTTTTATTTGCGGTTTTACAATAATATAGCGAGCTATTTACAGTGTTGCGAAATGTTTGTATCTGTCAAATTTGAATTTGAATATTTGAAACTGGCGGTTCGACGTTCCGTTTTATCGTTTCACGCAGAATTGCTTGAACACACAGCTACCAACATTACATAAATAATTTCTATTAATTTTAGCCTGCCGTGAAGTTATAATTGTTCAATTAGATATTGAAAATATTAAATAACATAGTATGTCAGGCGGGACAACATTCAAACCACCATTTATATACAAGTTTTTAATATTTTGAATAGTCTGCAATATTGCAATTTGAAAATAGATTATAAGCTCTGAGCACCAGTTCA
The DNA here is from genome assembly GCA_029227775.1 of Morpho helenor. Lineage (NCBI taxonomy): Eukaryota > Metazoa > Arthropoda > Insecta > Lepidoptera > Nymphalidae > Morpho > Morpho helenor. Next base: position 19,186,909 of record JARGCU010000030.1, on the reverse strand, counting down.
GTTAGTACGGGTTATTTTCCAAAATTGTTTATATTACAAATGCATCATTAACGCCATCAAAATAATGAGGACATATGCGGAAAGTTGAGCTTATATTCCTATTAAAAGCAGCATAGTCTACATATTTTCAATGCATTATGTCTTACTATAATACGTTAAAGGGTAAATGCGCAGATATCAAAAATACATTTACTCATAAAAAGGATTTTTCATAAGTTCTAATGCGTTTTTGGGTTTCGGCATAGGATTGCATTATAAAACTTTAAAACAAATTTAGTTTATTTAGTAGAAGGTTTATCATACAGTACAGGTAATAATTATAAAATTTAACAATAAAAATAAATTAAACAATGTTGAAATTACAATATTTAAAAAAGCTATCAATAGTTTCTCAATAGCTTTCCACAGAAATACTATTTTCAATAATATGGAAGACTAGCTTTTGAACTGTTGTCGCGTGATAGGTTGATAATAGATTCCTATTCCTGTAGAATTAACAGGATTTCTATAAACTATATGTTGTTCCGGTGTATAAGGAATAATTGTGCCAAATTTCATCGATAATGGTTCAGCGGATTCGCCGTAAAAGAGTAACAAACACACATCTATCCTCACAAACTTTCGCATTAATAATATTATTAGGAAGTTGCATAGGTAGCATAAGAACGGTAACTTTGAGTTTATATATAAAGTTTATATGAACAATATAAAGATAACTGAATAAAGGAAAAAGTATCGTATTATTAATACTCATTTAAGACATAAGCACCTTATATAGTTTACAAGATATTGTTTAATGTTAAACACGATTGTCCCTATCTCTACCTCAACCATATTATCGAATTAAAATTTCTCAACATAATTCTTAGTACACTGACGTATTAGTTAATAAATTTAAATTTTTTTCACTTTATCACTTTTGTTGATATTTTATAGCTGTTTAAAATTTTAATTAATTCATGACTATTTTGACGAAACATCACTTTTTTTGTGCCAGCTCTTTCATTATACTTATTGGTGGGTAGTACAGTCCTTTTTCCCGATTAGGGTGCTGCTGATGACCTCTACCGGGCAGATGACCCAAATTAATTCAACCGCAAACATTTCCGAGAAGCAAACGATCAATAAAAACATTCAGCAACAAGCGCTCCTTCAACAACAGGCTATGCAGGTAATCCAGTATCGAACATCATCCTCCTGCCCTTATCCTCTAAGTGGGTTCGGCACAACATGTTATAAATATGTTGTCACATGATTTGGTTACGTATTTTACGACCGGCCGAATGCCTGACGTCAACTTACTTTAGTCGCCTTTTACGACTCGTCGCTAAGCAAAAGGATGGTCTATTCTACTCAACCGGATACCACACGTCGCGTCGATTTATTTTAGTCGCCTTTTACGATACCTCAGTGGGAAATGAGGGTGGTCTATTCTATGTAGCCGGATACCACACGGCATCAAGAATCAAACACTATTACGTTGTGGTAACAACATCTGGATGATTGACCTTGGTATTTTACCAAGCAAAGGTCGATCATCCAGTTAAGCAGATGTAATTATAAAAGTCCTCAAAATCTGTCTGTCTGTAATCAATTTTCTCAAAATCTACGGAACAGATTTTTATATGATTTTTAGTAAAAGATACTGCAATTCTTGAGGAAGGTTAATAGTAAATTACATTGTAATTTCTGAGAGGCCAGGATTTATGCGGGAAAAACTCAAAGTTCCACTTGGTCTTATATATAACTTTGGACATGAGGCCATAATTTTCTGAAGCATTTGTTGATACCTTAAATCTTGATGTATATGTATTTAAATCATAGATTATCGTAGAATTACTTATTTTGTATAACGAAAAACCATGCAAACTAGATTTAATAAATACTCTTTGGAAAAAGTCATAACAAAAACATATCTATCGATTTAGCAGCAACAGCAGCACCAACAACAACAACAGCAGCAGCATCAGCACCAGCAACAACAAATTATTCAACAACAGCAACAAACTCAACAAATGGTTCAACATTATCAACAGCAAGGTAAATTAGATGTTTGAACTGCGTCGATTTATTATTTAAAGTTGTAAAGTCTTCTTCTTCGACGTCCATTGCTGGGCATAGGTCGGTAGTAGTCGGTAGTAGGTAGGTTTATATAATCTCCACGCTACACGATTTTGTGCCGCTTAGATCAAGTGGCTCTTCACTAACTTTTTTTAAGTTCACTAAGGGGTCAACCGTCGTTGCGTTTTTTCGTGAAGGGTCGACATTCCAACACACTAAGTCTTCAATGCCCATAGGTTTCTAAGTGCCCCGCCCATCGCCATCATCGCGATAATCTGAGCCTTCAATGAGCTGAGATATCGGGGCTTTAATTTTTTTACATATCATCATTTTACGGTCACGTGGAGATTGGTCCTAAATTGCCCGCTGAGTGACTCTGAGCTTTCTTATGAGGCCCATAGTCAGCGACCACGTTTCGGATCCGTATACAAGGTACCGACCATGTGGCATTAAGTAAATCTACTGATCATTTGTACGTAATAGACAACTTTGGCATAATTCAATCATTTTAAATATCATTTTAAAAATATATATTTTCGAAGAACTTAAATATATAATTTAATTGAGATCTGGAAAAACAGCAGAAAACAATACCATTGTTGTTTTCTGTTTTGTCTCCCTCGCACCATACTATTAGGTTTTGGGTCAAGATTATTTTTAGTATCGTGTATCGTAATAGGGTAAGGTTGTTGATCTCTATTAATCGTGATTATTTTTTAAAAAAACGTTAAATATTTCCTGTGCCTAAATTACTTCGCTGAATTAACTGCTTTTTTATGTCGGGTGTTAAGCTGTGTAGGTAACTAAAATTAAAATTAATTTCCCATGGTCGGTACCAACCTGTATAATAACTTTTAGAAGACGTTGTACGTCTGTCATCTTCCTGACTTAACCTCAATCTAAGTGGGGTCGGCACAATATGCTATAAACATGTTATCACATGATTTGGCTACGTATTTTACGAACAGCCGCCTGGCTGACGTCAACTTACCTTAGCCGTATTTTACGACACCACGGTAAGAAAGGTTGGTCTTTTCTACTCAACCGTATACCATACGGTTGACTGGTCCGGGCATAGACTGGCCCGTTGGAGCAGTGGGTAGTGTCCCTGCTTTCAGATGCGCGGATCGCGGGTTCGATTCCCGCCGAGGGCCAACATTTTCTATAAGTGAATTTGTTGGTCATTGAGTCTGGGTGTATATTTGTATTTAAGTGTATATTTAAAAAATATATAAGTATATATTCACCAGTTGTCTGTCACCCATAACACAAGTATTAAGTTACTTATTTTGGGGACGGACGACGTGTGTAAGTTTCCCATATATTTATTTATTATACGGTGGGTCAACTTACCTTAGTCGCCTTTTAAGAAGAAAATGAAACAGGCTTTGCGGAGTCTGAGTAAATTTCATAAGATTTGTGTTATAGAGTTACCATTCTTTAATTATTAAATCTGGCATTATGAATACTAAATTTCAAGTGAACATATAGTCCATACTTTTCTAGGTATGAGTCTAGGCATGCAACAAGCGGCCTTGCCTGTTGGTTCGCAGACGATCCCCATGACTGGAATGCCTCAAACTATATCCATGGTTCAACAAATACATCCGGTAAGACATTTAAAAATTACCATACACTAGCATATATGTAACAGTCCATCAGCCATTGTCATCGATCAGATTCATTCGTTCATGGGGGAAGTAGTTTTTCCCATCAAAATCTTAAATTTGTTGCTGGGAATGTGTCCCTACCTTACACGGCAAATACTAATAATTTCCCAAGTTAACTAGTAAACAAGTACTTTTGAAGCATAATTTATAGAATTAGGCGTTACTTTGCGGAGATCCATAATACAAAAGTAATAATTAAATTATTTTGCTATAATCCGCGATGAAGTAAAATAGAAAATATATATAATGCTAAATGTAGAGTGGACAATCGCTTATCATACCTGATACATGCAGGAGTCGTAAAAAACACATGCACAAACCTCCACCACCGCCACCACGATACACAAGCACTATATACGTTCACTATCACAAACTCAACAATCGTTTCGCCCCGCAACCGAAGCATCTTCAGGAGATAGACTCCACGACCAAAATCGCAAAGCCTGCTTTGCGATTTTGGTCGTGCATTCATGTATCAGGTATGATAAGCGATTGTCCACTCTACATTTAGCATTATATATATTTTCTATTTTACTTCATCGCGGATTATAGCAAAATAATTTTATTATTACTTTTGTACTTTTGAAGCGTTAAATCTATTGCTGGTTCAAACAATTGCCTCCACCAAGTAGAGTCAGCAAGAAACTCGGCTGTTGCTCTTTTATATATAATTTCTTGTAATATGTTACATTTTGAATGTGAATATTAAAATACACATTATTTTAATCAGCAATACCGGCGAAACTCATAATTTATTATTAGGCCGTTGGGTATTAGCATACTAAAGCATTTTTGATACATCACTTACCAATGAAAATTATATAAATCATTTTCATTGATAAGAAGCAGGCGTTACTTTGCATAGCATTATTTTGCTGTAATCCGCGTTTGTTGAGAGAATAGATGCAATGCTAAGTGTATGAAGCATGCAACAATCACTTACCACATACATGCAGGACGAGCCGCCACACGTATTACAAGAGGCTGCCAACAACAACACTCCATACAAAGCACCACACACACTCACTACCACAACCTCTACGATCGTTTCGCCCCGCAACCGCAGCATCATCATATGCTCCACGAATTGTAATGCGTGTGGCCGCTTGTCCTGCATGTATTTAGTATGTGATTGCCTGCTTCATACACTTAGCATTGCATGTATTCTCATAACAAACGCGGATTACAGCAAAGTAATTTTATTGTAACTTCTGTACCAATGAAATTTTAAATCCATTTATCTTAAAGCTTGATTAATTGTGTTGTGCCACAAATTAATGTGTTCAATACTGAACAGTTGGGTGGAATGGCGCAAACTGGGACACTGGTGGGCCAAATAAACGCTAGCCAGCCTTCCCAAAGCGCTTCGCTTACCCAAGTGCAGACTATTCAGCAGCAACCGCAGGTAAGGCTGAATTTGAAAAGGTAAAATAAATTGTTGCTCGGAATATGTCCCTACCTGACACGGTGAGAAAAATACTAATAATTTCCCAAGTTAACTTGTAAACAAGTGCTTTCGAAGCGTTAAATCTATTGCTGATTCAAATATATATCTTCCTGTCCTTATCCCACTCTAAGTGGAGTCGGCACAACATGTTTTTCTCTTCCATTCTGTTCTATCATTCGCTGTCCTACTGGATAATGTAGGCCGAATTTAAGAATATATTGAAGAGAGCCAATATCATGTGACTGCATGTTTATAACATGTTGCCCACCCCACTTAGAGTGGGATAAGGGCAGGAAGATGATTGAAGAGAGCCAATAATCCTCATTTCTTACCGAGGTGCCATAAAAGGCGACTAAGGTAAGTTGACCCGCCGTGTGGTATCCAGTTGAGTAAAATAAACCACCCGCTTTCTTACCGAGTCGTGAAAGACGTGTAAGGTAAGTTGAGGTCAGGCGGAGGCCGGTCATAAAATAAGTAGTCAAATCATATGACAACATGTTTATTACATATCGTGCCTACCCCACTTAGAGTGGGATAAGGGCAGGAGGATGATGAAAGTCAATAAATTCGGGTCTATAATGTGTGTCCACACACGTTTAACCGGACGCGTGCTCATTTCTTATCTATAGTATTTCATCATCTTCCTACCCTTATACCACTCTAAGTGGGTTCGGCACAACATGTTATAAACATGTTGTCACAAAACTTGGCTGCGTTTTTACGACCGGCCGCCTGCCTGACGTCAACTTAGCTCAGTCGTATTTTACGACACCGCGGTAAGAAAGAGGGTGTCTATTCTACTAAACCGGATACCACACGGCGGGTCGACTTACGTTAGTCACCTTTTACGGCACCTCGGTAAGAAATGAAGGTGGTCTATTCTACTATCTATGTGGTCTATTCTATATTTCCAGACCTTGGTGGGGAGCAGTCTCGTCCAGACATCTGTGGGCATGACTGTCCAGCAGCAGCCCGGGTTGAGCCACGGCACGGCAATGCAAACGGTAAGCACCTCTGGCTATCTGCTTATTAAAAAAACCAACTTAATAGTTTCCATATGTCCATGACATATACCTGTGAAGAATGAATGAAGAATAAAGGTAATGAATTTTCCTCCCATCCCATCTTTATGATCATTCTCCAGCCATTATCCCACTCTAAGTGGGGTTATAAACATGTCACATGATTTGGCTATGTATTATACGAACGACTTGCCTGACGTCAATTTTCCTTAATCGCCTTTGGTAACAATACCTCGGGAATAAAGAGGGTAGGTACTCGACTAATTTTTAAATGTTCCACATTAATGAATTATGGTTGGGAGTTTTAGTATCTTAGTATACAAAATCGATACTATTATAATTATTTTAATTTGTTGTAACTAATTACATTGCTTTAATATTACTTTTTTGCATGACCAATATTGTCTTGGTAATTCTTTAAAACGTTATTAGAATTATGAATAAGCGAGTATGTATAATAATTTCGTATATTTATTATTTGGTTTACTGTTTACAACCTACTTTTTAACGTATTTTACATTACAAAAGTAATAATAAAATTATTTTGCTATAATCCGCGAAGAATATTCTTCTAATAAGAAGAATTTTCTTCGCGGATTATAGCAAAATAATTTTATTATTACTTTTGTATTATGGATCTCCGCAAAGTAACGCCTAATTCTATAAATTATATAAAGTATTTTACATTACTTAGCTTTCCCTTCTCTTAGATGATTTTTATAATGATTTATTAATATTAAATAAAAAGTTAAATAATAGGCCCAATTTTTATAAAAATTTACATTTAGTAGAACATAAACTGCATGTTACAAATGAGAATTTAATTTGAAAAACACGTGACAAATTGTAAGCTTGCATCGAATTATTCTGACGTGATTTTGTCAATTTGTTTATATTCAAAATAATAGAAAAAAACTAATATAATATCAAGAAATACTAAAAATATTATTGATTTTATTGGCACTTTCTGTTTATATTCTAAAATTGGATACAGAAAATATAAAAATGATATCTAGGTGTCCTTCAAATATTTTTTTACAATATTGGCCATAACTATATAAACGTCCAAGTCAAATAGCCATAAAATCGAGTTACCTTTAAATAAAGGTTTTCGGCTGTGTTTCCGCCGTGGTATTAACTGACTTAAACTTTACTTAAAGCCTCAAAAGTTGTTTGTCTCTATTTAATAATTTCTCAAAATCTACTAAACAGTATTTTGTACGGATTTACTTAAATATATTGCGATTCTTAAAGAAGGTACAAGGTAATAGTACATTTAGATTTTGATGGGACTTTCACTCGAAGATAGGGGATGTTATGAAGCAATATATAAGCTATTTATTATACTACAATTCCCGTATATTCGGGATTTACGCTGTAACAGCTTCATAACGCTAATTTCCACACGGGCAAAGCCGCTGTTAGTCCTGATATAAAGTTAACTCGATTTTAAAAGCAATGGAATCCTAATGTTTATACAGGATGGTACCGACCATACATTAATTTTAATTCCAGATACCTACACACCTTAGAAGCCTATATAAACAATCAGTTAATTTAGTAAAGTATTTTAGGAAACTATTTTACGTTTCGACTAAAAAATACATGAGATATAAAGGGTGTATGACCGTACCCCATTCCATTCCATTTCGTATGTAATGCGTTTACCTTGACCAAGTGCGAAGGAGATAAACCTATAATGTTATTGTTTTATTGTGATTTTTGAACAAGCGCGACGCGCCAGATTCAACCATTACTTATTAGAAAGATCTCATTTTAATTATACTTCTTTTGATAATTTTTTATGTTATATAAGAAGATTGAATTATTCCAAAGTTATGTTATACGTTTAAGTAATCAGTGGATTATTTTAATGTCGCATCTTTGGAACCACTCTGTATACTAATAATGGATCGCGAAGTTTTAAAATCTGCTATAATTGGCGATATACATCGGTAAGATTTCGTTAAAAGTGGTCAATAAAAGTAACTATATCAATATGCGATACGATTGGCAGTCGGGGCTAACCATCGATGCCGCGTCGCTGCTGTCCACATCCCTCGTGCAAGTCTCCCCTGCGGTCTTACACCACGAGGTACCATGGCCTCATACATCCTCATACATCAGTCCATATTGAATGTCTACATCTATTTGGCATGCCCCATTATGATCATTCTAATCTGTAAGGGTCTGTTTCACAAGTTACTGATAAACTTGGATAGTTAACCGACAAATGTCAAATGAAAAGCAACGTCAAATGGTATTAGATAAAACAGAGGCAACATTCGCTGACATTGGCGGAATTACTGCTAACATCAAACAGCAGTATAAGTGTCATTAACCAAAAAGAAGAAGAAGAAGAGGCAACATTTTCACCAGAAACTTTCATACCTATTATCCGTGACAGGGATAGCTGGAGCTTTATGCTAAAGTTTGTGTCGGACAAAATGGGAGAGAAAGAAAGAGAGGAACGTGCAAGAAAGGCCAAGAAATAGACACCGGCTACGGTGAAACAATGGCGAGAGGTGGTCCCGCCGTAGGAGGAGGAAATGAGGATGGGTTTTAGTCCGTGGGAGTGGAAAAATCCGCAGGAAGTCTGTAAAGCATTTCCCCTCCTCTATGAGGAAAAAAAAAGAAAAAAAAAGTTAACCGACAAATAAACTAAGTAACAGATAAATGTCTCACACGTCGTGTCAGATAAATGTCAAAAAGAGACGCTAAAAAGTGAAAAATTCGCGGCCATTTTGAAATAGATATTTGCTAACCAGCAGATAAACAATATAACAGCCACATGATCTACCTGATAACTTATTAGGGACTTTAAGTGCTGAATAAGCCTATCAGAAACCTGAGAAACGCAATATTCCGAGATATGTGTCAGATATGTTCCGAATAAGCTAACTGACCGTTTATTGGTAATTTGCGGAACAGGCCCTAAGTCTTTCACTATCGACGTCGTATTTTTTTATCTGTGTGCTTAGTGTGAGTTTTTTTTAAATACTCGATTGCGTTAGCGTAACGCCAATTTCTATAGTGCTGGAACAGCGGTCACTAAATGTCGCTGTTGCGTTATACAAATTGACATTAACGCGGTCGAGTAGGTTAAAATAACTCTCACTAAGCCAACATAATTTGCTGTTAATTTTGTTTTATGCTTAGCGATTGTTTCGTTTGAGCTCAGGTTTACATCATACATTAATAGTCGTTTGTAATGAAATGCTTCTAAAGTCTTGTAATTCCGTGCTTTATGGTCATATATTAAAACTTGAGTTAGTAAGCTGAGTTTAATTTATTAACTAGCGGCTTCACCGGCTTGAAAATTAGTGTGTCATATACTTTTTCCCTCGTTAATCCCGATCTCACGAGAATTTAACCGTAATGTACTATTAGCCTAAACATTCTTTAAGAATTGCAATATCTTTAAGTAGAAACCGTTCAAAAATCCGTTCGGTAGATTTTGAAATAAACCATCACATACAATAAGCTTTTGGGGATTTTTCTTTATAATAAAAAATTAATAACTCCAAGGGACACGTAGATAAGCATGACGACTGGTCAATGCAATTTCAGAGATTTTGATAATTTAAGCTGGTCATTATTGATTGATGTTCTAATATGTTGCATGTGTTCCTTAGTTAACATTCGTAATTCGTAATTTACGTTAGACGTTTCCAAACGTTAGCTACAGGCTGATCGTTCAACTGAGTCCTCGCCTGCGGGGTACAAGGGCGTGTAGGAAGGGCGAGATCGTAGACTAAGGTAGGTGGGGGCGGCTTGAGGTGACCGTCCGCACCTACTTCAATCTTCGTTCACATCCTTCCTCCGCGCCCTTGTACGTACACGGCAGGCGAGGACTCAGTTAAAAGATTATGTCCTTTATATTTATAGATTTATATAAAAATTCATACGATTATAAAAAAGTGAAGTATTATAAACTGCTTCTTAATATTAATAGAAACAACGCAGTTGTCAATATATACCTTTTTAATTTTGGTATATTCACTCTGTATTGCGTATGTATCATATTAAAAATGTATTACGCTATTATTAAATTATGTTAAATTTTAGTTATTTAGGCTTAATTTTTAACGCTGTACTTATTTTGAAAACGAATCGACAATATGTGTAAATCAGTTGCTTTTACGTTTGTTTCCATCACCATTTTTATATATTAGGTTTATATAAATCTTTAGGTGGCTTTCTCCTAGAGTTAGAACTTGATGTTTTATATTAGACATGAGATTTATATTTCAGAAGTTATAGGGAAATATAATTCTCAAACAACATATGTATAAATGTTATTTTTAGTTATATTCGAATATTTAAAAGGTTGCCAGTATTAAGATAAAAAATGTATAAACAGCCCCCAATATAAATTTTATTTTGACATGATTGAATGTTAATTATTTAGAAAATAACCTCTATTTTCAATATAAATAAAGCGAATGCATTTATTTAAGAAGAGATACTAGAAGGCCTAGCGGTGCGACCGTGTGAATCTCTAGAGATGATCATGGGTTCAAACCCGGGCAGACACCAATGAGTTTTTCTATTAAAACTTATGTGTCTAATTGATAATTGCAATTTATCACACGCTTTTCGGTGAAGGAAAACATCGTGAGGAAACCTGCATATCTCTAGAGAATCCTAGGGATATGTGTAACCTACAATCCGCATTGGAGCAGCGTGGTAGGTCTTAGCTCCAACCCTTCTCTCCAAAAATGGAGAGAGGAGGCCTATGCCCAGCAGTGGGATAGTAACAGGCCGTTTAACTTTACAAGAAGGCCATGGATGATATATATATTTTTTTATTTATAAAGGTTGTATTAAATATTACACAATTGAAGGTAACATAAATGAAAAACACCTTTTTTGTTTGGACCTTAAAATCTTTCCATAAGTTGGAAATATGTATATACGTAGTTGCTTATGTAAATTAGAAAAGGTTAAAGGATTGACCGAATGCAACATTTCGAGCCAATGGTTGCTTCATTAATCATATTGATCCTAAAACTAAAGTAAAGCTTACTATACTATTGAGGATTATTCGAGTGATAGTAGCATATCTTAACTGCAGTAAGCTACGCACCAAACTGCAACGATTAACTTGTAATATTTTGTTTAAATCAAATTCAAATTCAAAATATTCTTTATTCAAATAAACTTGTAAACAAGTGCTTTTGAATCGTCAACTCTACTGCTGGTTCGGAAAGCTGTTCCTACCGAGAAGAGCCAGCAAGAAACTCGGCGGTTGCTCTTTTAAAAAAATACAATTCTTAATACTAGTTACATTTAATATTTCTATCTTGTACAGGGTCGAACAATATTTATATCCACGCATTTTTATCGTCTCAATAATCGGCCGAGTTTCTTGTTTCTTCTCGGTAAGCAAACTTCCGAATCAGTGGTAGCTTCTTTACGTTTGACGATTCAAAATTACTGAACACTTGATTAAAGATTATTTGGAATTTGAATTTAACGATTCAATGTGCTTGGAAAGGTTGTATTTTGATTTGATTTATAAGATTTTAGGGCAGTGTGCTCTTTGATAATCATTTTCAGTCGCTTAGCTGTTTAAAATTGTTTTTGAAATGATTTACTAAAAGGAATATCGTTGTAACAGATGGCAACTAATAACTTGGGGTCGAGTCAGATCACCCTTCAAGCGCAAAGCGGAACGGTTGGTCTGATATCGGCTTCGGTCCAGGGCACAGTGCTTCCAATGCAGTCACAAACACTCGTCTCCCACGTCAAGCCGGACGATGACAAGTTGCAGCAGATTGCAGCACCGGTAAGGAAACAAAATTCTGAATAATTTCAATAAAAAAAACTACAAATTTCGGCAAAATAAACCAAACATCGACCTTAAGAGTATTTATGAAACGTGTTATATCACGTTTTCTATTTTTCCTTATCAATTCTAATAAATTTTTACCTAAATCTTTAATATTTAAATGAGTTAATCTTGTATGTATATATATATTTTCGGAATCTCAGAAACGGCTCCAACGATTTTTCTAAAATTAAGCACATATGAGGTTTTGGGAGAGAATAACTTATCTAGCTAGGTTTTATGTAAAAAAAATAACATTTTGTCCCTGTGTTTGGGCATTAAAAAATACTAAAATGTATATTAAAACACTATTTTTGCCATAAACTGTCCAGTCAGCGTAGCTTATTCGTTGAACGGGCAGTCTCCTGAAATGTAAATACCTAGGATCGATCCCCAACTACATTATTATTTTTTATAAGTTACTTTTTTTATTTTGTCAAAAATCACCGAATAAGTCTCTGTCAACCAGGTACTGCTAACTTAATATAAATATATTTCTGTATATAAAGAAACAATTTCGTTTGAATGATTCTAAAATGGTTCTTTAAATATTTTATATCCTTACTGTTGAGGAGTTCCTTCGTCTGGAGCCATTAACAGCTTGTCATTAACATGCATTGTCATCGGGACTGGACCAGTATGTAAAATGTCAGCTCAATCGGACAACGGGAAATTTAACTTGCAAGATTACACCTGCACATACAAACATACTTACAAGTCAAGTTAAATAAAAGCTATTAAGCTATCAAAAAAGTATTAAAAATGATAGTGCTTTTATTCAAAAAATGAGAACTCTCCCACACGTGCATTGCACATGTTATTTAAAAAATGTTATCATCGCGGTACCCCTGAATGAACGATTTCCACAGAAGCTCATGGTCCTTACAAACTTTTTAAGAAACGCAGATTTAGTCAATCTCCGTCGTAAGAGAATGGCGACAAATGAGGCTATATATTTCACTAGCTTTTATCCGCAACTTCGTTTGCGTGGACAATTTTAGCTTGATAGGTCGATAATAGATGGCGCTTTTCAATGTCATCCTATTCCTGTAAAATTATCAGGAATTGTGTAGCCTATATGTTGCTCCGGCTTGTAAGGAATAACTGTGCCAAATTTCATCGATATTGGTTCGACAGATTCATTGTGAAAGAGTAACAAACCTACATCCATATCATCATCCTGCCCTTATCCCACTCTTAAGTGGGGTCGGCACAACATGGCCTAGCGTCAATTTTCCTTAGTCGTATTTTACTTAACTTTGGTAAGAAGGAGGGTGGTCTATTTTATTAAACCGGACACCACACGGTGGGTCAACATACCTTAGTCGCCTTTTACGATACCTCGGTAAGAAATGAGGGTAGACCACCCTTCTATTCAGCCGGATACCATACGGCTAAACAAACTTGCATCCATACTCACAAACTTTTGTATTTATATTATTAGTATTTTCGTGTGTTGGTCCACAGGCGTCTGTGGTTCAGCAGATGTCCACTGACAGCGATGCGCCGCCGTCGCCGGCCCCGGCGCCCGCTGTCATCACCGTCACCGCCGAGACGGCAGTCTCCACCACCACATCCACTGGTAACTACCACATGGCTATACTAAGACTATCCGTAGTATCCGTAAGAGTCCGCGGCTTTATTCACGCCAACTTTTAAATATCCATTATTATATGTTTTGGTTTGGTCACAAGGGTTTACCACGATGCTAGGTGTCTGCCATTGACTGACGTGATTTTTAATATTATTCTGAAGGTTATACCAAAAAATCAGCCTTTATACTTTGACGAAAGTAGATTGGTATTTTACACATCTTGAGTACCGTTTATCTTTCAAAGCCATGATGATCCAAATTCCATAATTTGCCAACGTTCTTACAGCCTTTATAAAATGACGAAGGTCTGGGATTCACGGGCTCTCGCTCTAAAATATGAATCTAAAATTTGAATCTATTTTCAGAAATAGAATTTATTAATGTATATACAATTATAATTTTTTGAATTGTATATTTATATTTCGCGATGATTCCTAAGAGACATTCTATAAATATATAGTAGTGTAAATAAATGAAACAAGTCCGACATAGTCCTCCCCAGCACGTCGCTATAAGCCGAAGTCCGGCCTCACAGGAAGCACCCTTAAGGCGATGCTTCTGCACTCGCTCATCCTCCCGGTGACGCTGTAAAAGCTTTCAAGGCGCATTATTTAGTGTCATTCAAGTGTCAAAATTTCTATAAATTCATTCAAATTTCAATTCAGTCAAAACCATTGCATCCTTTGAAACTTCAGGTCCGAGTACGCCCACAGAATCGATCAAACCAAGAAGCCCGCCAAAGATTGAGTCTGTTATTTCTATGATAACGGACTCCACGCCGACGACGATAGCATCACCGATGCACACGAGCAGCGCCCCCGTGCTCAGCAGTGCGCAGCAGAGCACGTCTGTAGCACCACAGGTAACGAATAATCAAAACTTTTTTTGTTTTTTCAGCGATCACTCCATTGACTATGAACAGATGTGGTGTTAGTCTGATTTGTCGTTCGGAGTTATAATCAAAACTTAAAAACCTAATGATAAACTAATTTATACGAAACAGTTTTATATATCTTTATAATGCAAACAGTAATTATCATTTTTATACCGGCGGTACGACATTAAATGAATCCACGATCACTTAAATGGATAAAATAACTTTCCATTATTTAATCATTAAAATAATCTCTTTAAAAATCGTGTCAAAGCTTATTATCTTGCCAATTCTTAATTTGTGACGTCTAATTTTAACTAGTTTATTTTAATTTGTATTAGTTTATAAACATATATTATAATTATATTATAATATACATATTTATTAGTCTGTGTAGAATCATTATGTATTTTGAATATTATAGTCTGTGTAATATGTCTGTGTATTAGCGTGTACTTATTTGTATGTATGTTTATTATAATACACCACCTGCCTACATTTATATTAGAACTTTCCTAATCCTAAGGTTGTCTGGTAGAAATCGCTACCTAGCGATAAGACCGCCTCTTATACTGTAAAATGTTTTTTGTGGTGTACAATAAAGTATATATAAATATAAATAAATAAATCTTCTTAAATATCGTTTAAATAAATGTATTTTTGAACAAAATAAATCAAAGAAACCAAAATAATTGAAATTTGGCAAGTTGTCTTAGAGAAACTCATTAAAAAACTTAGGATCGTGGATTCGGGTTTCATGGACTGAAGACTGTTAATTTCAATTTAATATGTGTACTATAAATTTAAAATTATTTGTTATGTTAGTAAGATATAATATTTTTGTCCTTTACTCTATGTTGATTAACGTATCAGTAAAATATAATCTCTATCCTAAATATTTTCTCTTATTTTTTCAATTATAATACATTGATCTAATTAATTTGTTGGTCTTTGGGTCTGGGTGTATATTTGTATTTAAGTATGTATTTAAAAATATATAAGCATATATTTACCAGTTGTCTGTCACCCATAACACAAGTATTAAGTTACTTACTTTGGGGACGGACGACCGTGTGTGTAAGTGTCCCATATATTTATTATTATTATTATTATTGATTACATTGATTGACAAATGTTTACGTAAGCATGGGGGGAGGGGGTAAGAGCTTTGCTCAACGGCACAGTGTTGCCACCATTTCAATCAAAAAAGGCGCGATACTCTTGTTTGATGACAGATTACTATAAAATACAAAGCGGAAGTCATTGGCGACAACACAATAAAGAGTATTCTATCTTTCTATCTATCTATCTATCTATCTATAATTTGTGGTAGGTGGTGACGGCGGTCGCGTGTTCGAGCTCTGCGTCCTCCTTGACGGCCGCGCTCAGCGTGCCGGTGTCCCAGCCGCCAGCACTCTTCAAGTCCTCACAGTCCTCGTCGCGGCACATGTCCCAACAAGCTGTTCACGCTAAGACTGTTGGTGAGTTAGGTTTTTACGAATAGCTTAAATTGACTCAGCGAGAACTCACTATTTATTTATTTTATTTATTTACAGCAAAAATGTACAAGTTATATCTGTCCTAAATTACTTGTATGCATGTTTTGTATATCATGCCCACGTGGAATGGTCCCAAGAATGCTGGCAGCGTTTCTGCGCTGAATCGCTAAGCTGATTCTTTGCGGGAAAAGGAACCAGCCCTCTTGTCACCTGAATAGGCAATTAACCGTGGTGTTAAAACGGATAAATTTTTTTTCGCACTTTAATCTATACTAATATATAAAGCTGAAAAGTTTGTTTGAACGCGCTAATCTCAGGAACTACTGAACCGATTTGAAAAATTTTTCTGTAAGATAGTCCATTTATTGGGAAAGGCTATTATAGGCTATATAACACGCTAAGATGAATAGGAGAGGAGCAGCAATAACGAATTAGTACGAAAACGGCATAATTTAAAGCTTTCCTTGCGTGGGCTGAGTAAACGGTAATAGTTATTCGAAAATCATGTACTACAAAATTGTTCCCCTCTAAAAGTTCTAAATAAAAGTCCGCGACAGCATATGTCTGTTAAGGTTCACTCTAACCATTTTTATGGTTATCAAAATACTATATTACGGTTTTAATCTTGGCTGGCGATTGCTAGTAATATACGTTACTCAATTACACAGATAAGGGGCTACCAAAGGCGATGGTGAAACCAAACATTCTAACGCACGTCATAGAGGGTTATGTGATACAAGAAGCTGCAGAACCGTTTGCGGTAAGTGTCATAACTTGATATTCATAAGTTAACCATAACTGTCTGGATTTACTTACTTCCTGTAGCACAACCCTTTATGGGTCTTGGCCTCCTCAACGAGACTTTTCAACTTCGGTCTATCCCTCACCTCCCGTCTCCAAGATGTATCTGCTCATCGGAGTACTACCATTGCTATCTGTATCTGCCTTTTGTTCTCTTCTATTGTGGTGTCCATTTGGAAAGTGTTTTACTACACACGACGAAAGAAAAAATATCCATTTTTATATTCTTCTTCTTCTTCAACCGATGGACGTCCACTGCTGGACATAGGCCTCTTCATGGGATCTCCAGAACACACGATTTTGTGCCGCTTGTATCCAGCGGCTCCCCAAGACCTTTTTGAGGTCGTCAGTCCATCTAGTAGGGGGTCTTCCGAAACTGCGCTTTCCAACACGTTGAGACCCCAACGCCCATCGGTTCTCCGCACTATTTTCCCTATGTCATTTCAGCTTCGACACGCTGAGCTATGTCGGTGACTCTGGTTCTTCTACGGATCTCCACATTTTTGATTTGATCACGTAGTGATACTCCGTGCATAGCTCGCTCCATCGCTCGCTGAGCGACTCTGAGCTTTCTTATGAGGCCCATAGTCAGACACCAATCTTTATTATATTGTTTTAGATTTATATTATGACTAGCTTTTACCCGCGCAACTTCGTTCGCGTGGACTGTAGTCTTGAAATTAGGAGTAGCTTATGTCACCATCCAAACCTTCAAATATCTCCATCACAAAAATCAGATCGATCCGGGAAGAATCAGAGGGATTTATCGTTTGATCAAGAGCTTAATATGATAATTTTAGTAAATAACCCGTACTTACATGAAATATATATAATTGCAGGTTAATAGACCGCTCAGAGAGTGGAGTACTGCAGATAGAGAACAAGATAAAGAAAACAAATTGCCGTCTGCTGACGAGCCACCGCGTAAGTCAACGATTAATTATTAACGATTACTTTGATTTAATTTTTTTTATACCTTATTTATATATTTTGCTGAATAGAATAGACCAATCTTATTTCCTACCAAGGTGTCGTAAAGGGTGTCGTTTTTTTAATTTTTATCGGGCCTTTTAGCCTCTTTAAGATTATGTCACACCCATAATTTTCAGACATCTATTTTATTCAGACTTCTATACAAATGTTATGCTTGGTCATAATTTATGTAATTCCCAAATATTTCAAATTAATCTTAAACTTATTAAAGAAAGAAGATCGCATAACTTCGCAGCGACTAGTACACTCCACTAAAAGATGAAATGTATCCTCAACCCTTATACAAAAAGTAAAGTAACGGCCAGTTACTATCCCACTGCTGGGCATAGGCCTCCTCTCTTCATTTTTGGATCAAAATTATCATCAAAATTATTGGATCTGAGACCACGCTGATCCAATGCGGATTGGTAGGTTACACATATCTCGCGAATTCTCTACAGATATGCGCATTTCTTCGCGATGTTTTTCTTTACTGAAAAGCGTGTGATGAATTGCATTGATAATTGTAATTTATCACAGATTTATCGATTTAGACATTGATTTAACAGAAAAACTCGTTAGTGCTCATGATTGGGTTGCTCATGGTTTTCATTTGAGCCCATGATGGGTTATCAGAGCTTTTTCAACCCTTAAATAAGTAGCGGCCTGTTACTATCCCACTGCCGAGAAAAGACCTCTTCTCTCTGTTTTTTGGAGAGAAGGATTGGAGCTAAGACCTACCACGCTGCTCCAATGCCGATTGGTAGGTTACACATATCTCCAAAATTCTCTAGAGATATGCAGGTTTCACGATGTTTTCCTTTACCGAAAAGCGTGTGATAAATTGAAATTATCAATTAGACACATAAGTTTTAACAAAAAAACTCATTAGTGTCTACCCGGGTTTAAACCCGCGACCTTTTCGAAAGAGTCGAACGGTGTTACCGCTGGGCCATCGTAGCTTTTTTTCAACCCTTATATTTATTCACTATTTCTTGTAGGCAAAAGGCAAATGCTTGACAATGGTTCAAGTCTGCCTCGGATAAGCTCCAGCAACGAAGTTAACGAACCAGTCAGCCATAGTGCTACTGTGAAGCCGGATAACTCCTCAAATATGGAGGTCGAAGAGTCAACTTCCGCTGACGATTCCCAATCGAAGATACTCAACGCTAATAAATGGAGCGTAAGTATTCTTAAATCTTATTTAACTTAACTTATCAGTGAGGCTGTAGTTAAATTTGCAAGCATTTCAAGGAACAATTAGATTTGACTGGCCCGTGGGCGCAGTGGGTAGTGACCCTGCCTTCAGCTCCGCGGGTCGCGGGTTCGATTCCCGCCGAGGGCCAACTATTCTATACATGAATTTGTTGGTCTTCGAGCCTGGGTGTATATTTGTATTTAAGTATCTATTTAAAAATATATAAGTATATATTCACCAGTTGTCTGTCACCCATAACACAAGTATTAAGTTACTTACTTTGGGGACGGACGATCGCGTGTGTAACTGTCCCATATATTTATTTATTTATTATTATTTATTTGTGCTGTGAATTTAAGTAATATCAATCTTTTCATTTCCTGCAAACTGTAATACAAATATTTAAAATTAGCTAAATTTGATTGTGACTTTAGGATTTAGCTATTTTTGATTCTGATCCCTATGTCCTAATTCAGGTTGCAGAAGTATGCGACTTTATTCGCAACATTCCCGGATGTGCGGGCTACGCGGACGAGTTCCTCATGCAAGAGGTGGATGGAGAAGCATTGCTTCTCATCAAGCCTGAGCACCTGGTGATGGCGCTCTCCATGAAACTTGGTCCAGCTCTGAAAATCGTCGCTTGCATCGACTCCCTGCGCCCCGAGAGCGAGCAATCAGGGAATGATCATGACTGAGGTAAGGCATTTTCAGTCGAACTAACTAACTCATATTGAATTCAAATTCAAAATATTCTTTATTGAAATAAACTTGTAAACAAGTGCTTTTGAATCGTCAACTCTACTGCTGGTTCGGAAAGCTGTTACGGAGAAGAGCCAGCAAGAAACTCGGCGGTTGAACTTTTAAAAATATAATTCTTAATGCTATTTACATTACATCTGCTTGTACAGGTTCAAAGAGAGCTATATCCACACATTATTGTCTTCAAAGTAATCTTCAAGAGTAAAGTATAATAGGCTTTCTGTATCAGTCTCTTTTTAACAGTGTTTTTAAACTGCTGTATGTGAAATTGATTGCGGAATTTTATTATAGAATCTTATACCAAAACCCACAAACGACTTAACGCACTTTTGCAAGGCGCAAAGCAGAAGCCGCAAGAATTATGAGTTTTGCTGGTATTTCCGCAAAAAAATGTGTATTTTAGCTAATTTATAGAATTAGGCGTTACTTTGCGGAGATCCACAATACAAAAGTAATCATCATCTTCCTGCCCTTATCCCACTCTAAGTAGGGGCATAACATGTCATAAATATGCTGTCACATGATTTCGCTGCGTTTTTATGACCGGCCGCCTGCCTGACATCAACTTACCTTAGTCGTATTTTACACCTCGGTAAGAAAGAGTGTGGTCTATTCTACTTGACCGGATACCATACGGTGGGTCAACTTAAATTAGTCGCCTTTTACGACACCTCGGTAAGAAATGAGGGTGGTCTATTCAACTCAGCCGGATATCACACGGCGGGTCGGCTTATGTTAGTTGTCTTTTACGAGACCTCTGTAAGAAATGAGGGTGGTCTTTTCTACTCAGCCGGATACCACACGGCGTCCATAATACAAAAGTAATAATAACAATATTTTGCTATAATCCGCAATTAGGTAAAATAGAAAATATATATGACTCCACGACAAAATCGCAAAGCTTTACGATTTTGGTCGTGGAGTCTATCTCCTGATGGTGCTTCGGTTGCGGGGCGAAACGATTGTTGAGTTTGTAATAGTGAACGTGTGTAGTGCTTGTGTATTGCGTTTATCATCAGCATTGCATATATAAGGTATGAAAACGGATTGTCCACTCTACATTTAGCATTATATATATTTTCTATTTTACTTCATCGCGGATTATAGCTAAATAATTTTGTTATTACTTGTGTATTTGAGCATGTAACATTCCCAGCTCAAAAACACGTATTTTTTTTATTTGTCCCGCTATTGCATCCCAGAATCATCCAGAATTTTCAAAATGTTAATTTATAGTAAAGCCACATGTAATTTTCCTTTTTTTTCAGATATATTTCAGGGGCAACTTCAAAGGCCCCGCCACATTCTTGCAAATATAGTTAGTAGGACAACAACATTTCACCATTTAGATTATAAATATAAAGAACATCAAATATATTTACAAGTTTAGGTTAACATTAACCGTTAACCTAAACTTGGAAATATATATTAGGTATCATTCATTTAGACTAGTTAAATGTACAAATGCCTTTAAACCTTTACTACTTTAATATTAACAGTAAATAAGTAAACATTTTCTTTAACGACAAAATTGTCTTATATATCACCCAAATTTAACTTTATTCTTCTGATGAATTTATATGTATGACATCACTTATATTCTTCTGCCCTTATCCCACTTTAAGTGGGGTCGTTACATGTTTCTCTCTACCATTTTCTCCTATCATTCAACTCTGTCTCCTTTTATATTAATTTCATAATTCACACAATCCAACCATCTCATTTTCAGCCTTCCTTAAGTCACATATACTAAATTCAAACACTTGTTTGGTCACATATTTTCATCCTTCCCCAATATCATAATATCATTATTATATGACAGTAATGTTCCTAACTAATTATAAATAAGGCTACATGTAACAGGTCAATTTATTTTTTTTATTTTCGTATACATAACTTAAATGTAGCTTAGGTTTAAAGGCAGCCCAAATTAAAATGATTACACTAATAACGTTTACACATACTCTAAATTTTGTATCAAATATATTAGCATATAAACTATATATATAAATTTAACTATACACTATATTATGTCCAGGAGTTAAACTGGATTTGCAGTAACTAATTTATCATGCTCTCTAAGTTAGATATTATCTAGACCATTTTTTAAATGTCCTTATTCCAGTTTTTACTGGCGTATAGACATTGAATGTAGTTTGTATACATGACCTATATTCTGACTGGACCTGTGTCTATCATTCTCAGTAAGGTGATATAGGTATCAAAATAATTTCATACTCCGTTTCGTTCCGTTTGAGTTCATTTGGCTATATTAAGGCTTATATACTATAATATCAATTTATTTAATAATCTATTTTTCACTAAAGACCATATATCCATAAAAAGCATACCACTCCTAAGGCAAAAGAGACAAATATTTTACACAATAAAATATAATCCACTATTTTACTCTCTCAATCGTAATATGTGGAAAATCGCAATTATATCACTCCTATATACCTGACTCGGAATCTATTGACAACTCTTCACTATTGACGATGATAGTTGATCATGTGATCGTTCATAATCGGTATGATCATCGGGCAATTGTCCAAATGATTGTCCGTATTATCATACGATCATATATCATCCAGCGAGTCCCTTTAATGCGTGTCGGAAAAACCGACAATTCCCGTGTTTTAGGCGAACGTAGACGATGATTGGCGAGTACAGCCGAGCATGCAATTTATACGATCGTGCTCGTGCTTAATCGTTTGTAATCGTTGATTATGAACAGGAGTCATTTGAATCCATCGTGATCGACACAGATCTCAACTCAATATTCAATGGGGAAAGAATATAGGTGGAAAACTTTATGGAGATGCGTTTGGGGAGACGTTTTATCTCAATCCAATATTCAGTGGGAAAGAATAGAGGTGGAAAACTTTATGGACTCGTTTGTAGAGACGTAATGGAACGCTAAAAGTTGAAGCCCCTCACTGTGTTACACTAAACGTCTTTCCAACACAGAAAACATTGTTGCAGTACTGAAGACATAGGGCTTTGATGCTGCAACTTTTGTTTATCACGCGTGTTAAAAGTCGATTTATAATATATAAATTTAATCAAATTCGGGTAGGTTATAGGTATAATAGCTACTAAAGTTAATATATAAAAATATAACACGGTACTCTTATAACGCGTTTTCGCATTATCTGATTTAAGACTCTGATATAAAACGTGTTTTCTCCCATATGACGCGGGGATTTCCCATCATATTCGATTTTTACAGTTCATAATTATTTTCGCTTACCTTCGCCATTGTATCAATTGTGTTGTAATTAAATTTCATATGTTTATAGTATTGCAAGTATTTATTTGCAATGTAAATTTGATTTCGAGATAATTAAAGAGATTTTCTACGTCGTCTTACGAGCGCGTTATACTTGTATTCTACTTTGCCATTGTCATTGCTTAATGCAAAAGTTTCGGATATTGGTTACGGTGATCAATGATCAATATCTGTCACTAATAAACGTTAAACGATGCGAAAATTAATTAATTAGTTGACACTTCCATATACAGAGTGTTACCGACCATACAACATTAATTTTATTTTTAGGCACCTATACGCCTCACTACCCTACAAAAAATATCAGTCAAATGTTTTAGCCATAGAAATTATTTTACATTTTTTAAAAATTAAACATTTATAGAGATCAATGACCGTACCCTAACACGCCTTTCAAACCTTGACATAAAAACTATATAGTAAAATGCGACTGAGACAAAACAATAATTGTTTTCGCCTGCTAACATTAGTAACAAAGCCAGATTCCAATTAAATTATAATTATTTTGTTCGACTATACATGTTTTTTTTAAATCTTGTACGTTTAAGTGCTCAGGGGATTCATTAAATGTCGTATTATAGGTACTATTCTGTTCTTTTACTTATACAAAATACATAACCTACCCTTTGCTTAGTAGACTTATGTGGCGTTATTTGTCGGGAAGAATCCTGATAGACGAAGTCATATGTATAAGATAATATCTTGATTAATACAATGATGACGTCAGACGGTTTTTCCATTGATGATTTATATAAGCTATTTATATTAAGGCGTTAGTCCATACAATTCTTTTTACACGATACGAAATCTAGAACATATTGTTCTAGAAATAGAAATATTTTATTCACTAAGTTTTCAAGAAAAAAATAGTAAACTGTTAACTTTGTTATAATGCAATTTAATTCCTAATGCTGGTCCAACCATAATTGATACGCCAAAATGTGAGTGAAATATTCTCAATTTATCGGACGCCATTAAGCGGAGTTTAATATTTTGTATGCACTTTGGTTTGTGCATGAACATCGACATACTATAGTAAAAAGACTGGTTACAACATGTCTTGTTACAATTAATAATTGCTTGCCAAAAAAATTTTGTATCCATACCGATAAATATTCAAAAATCGTTAAAATTTGTTGTTAATATTTCCTCATTTATTTTAATATAGTATGTCTATGTGCTTATTTTATCAACACCTAATAAAGGTACATATTTATATGTAATAAGCCATATTATATATATATATATATATATATATATATATATATATATATATATATATATATATATATATATATATATATATATATATATATATATATATATATATAAGGGAGAGAAAATCCTACTATCTGTAGGTACATATTCGTTAAACTAAATTCTTTTTGTTGTAACCACAAAGATTGTTTTTATTCGCTTGAAAATAATTTTGTCAATTTCATCAGAAACTTACTGTTTACTATAGATTTCGATTATTACAATTTTATTATTCAGAAAAAAGAAAATCACGATTTTGGCGGTTACGACATTTAGTTTAAGGCAACGGTATGTTTTTTATGGTTTATGATATCCGTGCATCGCATAAACAAGAGAAATCGCTTTATAAATATATTACTGATACTATATACAAAATGTCTAACTTTACAAATATATCCAACATTAGTTTGCAACCACTTTTTCCATGGAACCAGAATTTTGGCCAATTTCGAGTAGTATCTGTTGCTACACATTTTTCCGCTTGCGTTGAATCTGTACAAAGGTTTAATTCAAATAAGATTTCGAATCAATATTAAATCGAAAGTTTTAATATATATTCGTAATTTTGTTCCCATATAAATACGAATCTTTTGTTTATACGAACGGGGTTCATGTCTTCGGACACATGTCGAGACGTCCGCCTATATAGTTTGTAAGCGATACTGGCAATCCAGTCACTTTAGATTTATACGTAACTCTTCTAAACACCGTCTCTCATTTCAGTTAAATTAGTAAAGGTAACAAATTACACAATAAATCTTTAAAAAAACAGTTCAATAGGAATAAAGAAAAGTTATTAAACGTATAAATTCGTAAGTGGCTGGAATGGTAAAGGTTAAGATTTATTTCTCGGAGATTACTAAAAAGTGGCACAAATAGGCTGATAAACCTGAAAAACTTTTTCTTTTAACATCGTGTATTGTCAACGAAGTAGAGATTCAAAACCTGTTCACAAAGCCAGAGCAAACGAGCTATTTTTAGACTGTCCCTATTTAATCAACTTAGCAAATCAAATGTGTAAGTAAACCAATATTGCAGAGCTGTTGCGAAACTCAAATGAAGATAGGAGGAGAGTTTATTCAGAATAACTAACTGACTTTGACTGAATTGCATCGGAAGATGTACGTTGATAAAGTAGACTATTAATACAGACAGACAAACTTAAAAAACAATGTGCTTAAGACTACATGATTAAAGCAAAACTTTAGCTGCAACTATAAATACTCTTTGACAGACAAACTTAAAACAATGCAAAGACCACACGATTAAAGGCAAACTTCTTTAGCTACATCTATAAATACTCTCTTCTACAGTGTGATAAAGACAATAGATCTGCACTGAATCTTAGATATACGAAACTTAACTGGCTATGAGAGGAAGAAAGAAAAGCAATGTGTGATCTCACCTCTCTCTCTTGCACGTAAAGTAATTTTCTCTTACTATATACACACTCTTATATCGCACTCTCAACTTCCGTTCGCCCCGATCTCACTTTTCGCAAGCCTACTCCCAAAGTTAAAAGTGCGTAAAAAGATCGCAATCGGCGGTTTGATCGATGCAAAATTAGACCATGTGGTACAAAATACCTTGAAGCCTAGAGAACTATGTTAAGTTAAAGAATACAATTGCATAATATTATTGCCTCTTTGTAAAAATCTCCGTGTCATAAATCTGTTTTGTGGAAGTTTGTTTCTTTGGTGGTCAAATATCAGGTAATAAAATTTGCAAATGGAAGTTCTTATAATGCACGGTAAATGTTTAAGATCGGGCAAAGTGGAATAACTAGTTAAAAAGTGAAGTCCGATAATCAGGGTATCGACAAGATAACGTTTCCTAATTTGTTCTTTTATAGATAAAATATCTATAATTGAACTAATATGGAGTTTGATTTTGGCAGTAAATGTATTTTTTCTTTATGAGTTAATATTTAATACATATTGTTCCGCACAGGGTTTCGTGGATCTGGTTAAAAATACCTGGTGACTAGTTCAAAAATTTTTCAAAACGTTTCAGTAATAAATTTCAGTACTTACAATTACTAAGTAGTCCAGTAATCCAGTAAGCCAAGATCACTATTATTTCACTTGTTTCCCATGCGAAATCTTTCTTGATCGCTATTCCCAAACTAAATCCCCCATGTGCGCTAATCCCCTTATATAGTGAAGTAATCGATCGAGAAAGTTCTTCTCGATTGCCGTCGAGTACAGTGGACGGGATACGTAACACGAACGCCAAGTGAATTTAAACACTATGCCTTAGACGTTACGAAATTTTTTGCTATATTTTTTTGGATCGCATCAAAACCTTGTACGATATTCATACGTTTACTAATAACAATTGACAATATTGCGGTGCTTTTTGTTTATAACCCAGTAAAAAAAACCTAATATTTGATTACTAAAAGATCGGTGTATTTGATTGTTGCGTCGACCTATCTTAAGTTTCTTGTTTCGTCAACCTATCTTAAGGTTATGTTTTATCGATAAGTAAATTTATTTTACATACTATATATAACCATTCAGTAATAATGACTCTATAGATGCTAAGTACTGCTATATTTCTTAAATAACTAATTGTAGTACATCTTCTTACCAAGCTTTAACTACTAAATCTATCAATAAAAGTAGATTATTATGATACTGTTGCATAATAAGGGTTCTTATAACACAAGTGTGTTTTATAGTATCACACGAGTGTTATAAGACCAAGTTATGTACATTGTCATACACTACTTTATCTACTCTCATACTATACGTAAAACAATATTAATAAAAACCAAACTGTTTAAATATTGAAAATATTTTTTAAATGTCAAATGTTAGCGCCAAGACGCAAACATCGATTGCGCATGCGTGTTGCGTCGCCGCGGACTCGTTCATTGAAACCTTTGTTTAAGGTAGAGGTTCAGCCTCGAGATGTTCCTCCTCGGTCCAGCTGGAGGTTGTGTATGTGTAACGTTATGATTAAAAAGTTATATTATGATACAGGTGTCCATACAAGATCTGTATCGTAATAAAACTTTTTAATTTTTTATTTTTGGCCTGTACGTAATATTTGTCATAAGAATTTTGGTTTCAGTTTCATAATCTTTGTCTTATAGTATCAGAGTAGATAAAAGTATATACCTCATTAATTGTGAGGTATAACTTAGAAGATTTGGTCGGTGCAATGACGATTATTCTATCTCTAGCGCATACCATATGTAAATACATGTGTGTTGTAAGGTACTTATCTTTATATTATATTCGCTTTGTATTACGTAATTGTTTTAATGTTTAAGTAAATTAAATATCTATTATGTATGGTTTTGATATTTAATATTATTACCTATGCTGTTGTAATTTTGATATTTCTTACGTTTGAATCTAATTGTGATTACGTGTTTATGTATAAGATAGCAATATGCAAATATGTTATGAGGTAAATTCTAAACCTTAAACTTTTTCGAACAACAAATATTTAGTTGATTCTTTGAGTTAAATTCAAATAATTCCTTATACAAATTATTATTATTATTATTAAATTGGCTTTTACAAGCACTTTTGAAGGATCAACTTACAATGAAGCTACTATTGATTCAGCAAAGTGATTTTACTGAGAGGAACGTAAATATTTAGTATAATGTTTCAAAATATTTAGCACTTCACCATTTTTACTACCGTGACTGTTGTATTTATTAAGTGGACAACATTATTTACACAGGATATAAGGAAAATACTATTCTCTAAAATAAAAAAAAAATATTGTTTAACATTTTCAGACTCTTTTATATTTTGGTTGTGATTTAATCTCTATATTGGAATTTATCTCTTTGACAATCGGTTATAGGTTAGGTGCTTATAGGCTTTGACGTGTGTCGTTCAGAGATTGATAAGAATCAGAGTTTTCTTATGATTGATTGAAAATTATATTTTACGTAAACACACCTCCAAGTCTATGAGCGACCTTAGCAAGTAAAGTGTTACATGTGCAATTGTTATTAAATATATACTAGGGATAAGGCGCGTACACCGACACGTAAGTTTTTAAGGCTTTTTCATTGTAGAATTTTGAAAATAATTATCGATTAAATAGATGGTGCTACTGAGTTGGTTCATTTGCGGTGTGCGTTACCTTTTCCCATACTAATTGTGTAATTTTTCATTAAAATTGTACATTTTTATTAATATATTAAGTATAAAAATATATTGTACTCCAAATAAATGTGAATAGTAGTTTACTAATCAGAGCATCGATTAGCGCATTAAATAAAATTGTATACGTCATTGTGTAATGATACTTTAGATTTATAAGACAGCTACATTATAAAAGTTGAATATAGTAATCCCCCTATAACGCGGTACTCTTATAACGCGTTATCGCATTACGCGATTTCAGTCCGTATAACGCGTTTTTCCCATATAACGCTGTGACTTCTCATATTCTATGTATTATAAAATAAAATAAAATTATTTTACTAAATTTTTGTCCCTTGTTTTTGAATCTTAAGAACATAAATAATACATATATACTGAAGGGGTATTAAGTTTATTTATATCAACTATTTATTTCTCAGTCTCAGTTATAATAAAACGGACATATTTCGTTCATAACATGGTTATATCTTCATATTATATATATATGTTTAAACTCCTTTTTTCGATGAGCGCGGTATACGAGAATACTCCTATAACGCGTTTTCCTATAACACGGAACCAAACCACCGCGTTATAGGGGGTATTATTGTTATTCGTAAATTGTACCAAAAAAACTCTCAATTTTAATGTTCAGGTATTCGAAACTGTTTTACGTAAGTCGGTGCATGTGAAAATAGCTTAATACAAAGTGTTAGTACGCTGATAATTGTTGTATACTTAAAATTTGGAATACCCCACGATTTAGAAATGTGTGTTTAGTTATTTACCATATATAATGAAACTGTGTTTTCGCATTTGATACGAATACGAACAGTTCATTTCCTATTTAACTAATAGATAATATATACTTAGTTTGTAAGTTTTAGGATAAGAAAAAAAACATTTCGCCTTATCCGAAGAATAAAGTCACATGTCGGATATACAAGCATAGGAAATATGACTTTATTCTTTGCATAGTACGATATAGTTTGTGACGGTGTTACTTTAATTGAAACTTAATTGTTTTGTAAATCTCAATCGGCTGTAGCACTGCCATGAGATAAATGTTAGTTTGACGTAAAGTCTCGTGTGTGAATATAGTGACGGGCTTATAGTGAGGTAACTTTTAGGTTATACGATCTTAGGAAAACGTTGTAGCAATATATTACGAAGTTAATTGTATGAAACACTTTAAAACCTTTTTTTTAAATTTATGCTATCGTGATTATTTAGTGTTTTTGGTAACGCCGTGTAAAGAGCTCATGATTAAAGGCCCCGTATGGACTTGAACTATGTGGGCCCGCATCCGATTAAGACCAGAGTATAGCCGGTTTTTATTCATTAACTATAGCCATACCGCTTAACTGAGTCCTCGCCTGTGGGGTACATGGGGGAACGAGTTAGGTACGGACGGCGAGCGCTTGTAGTGTGATGCGAGAAGTGAACGCTCGCAACTAACTAAACCTCGCACCCTTGTACCCCGCAGGCGAGGACTCAGTTAAACGGTATGGTTATATTCCAAGAATTCAATTATATTTATATAAATATAGTTTTATGTTGCAAGAAAATCAAGTAATTTAATATAAAATCTCTGTAAAATTTTCAAGAAACACCTTTTTTCTTCCAATTTTTTAAACAATGCTACATATTTTTTTTTCTCCAAACTATCACATAAGATGCCGGCTATATTTTACATTATTTTTGTCATTTAATTAGTCACCATCAAAGCGATTGTTTTACCGCTTCGTAATGTATTGCTATAACGTAATGAAGGAAACGAATTTTTTATTGTTTATTGTAGTGTGTAGTAATTTTTGAATCCAGTCATATTTCTTAATCCATACCGAGCTAACGCCGTGTTGGAATTAATTAATAAAAGCGGATGAGACTGATATTTATAGTTTTATTTATCACCCATTTTTCTACAATTTGGCTTAGTTTTATATAAAGGCATTTAAGCATAGAATAAATCTATATCTACCTGTCCTTATCCCACTTTAAGTAGGGTCGGCACAACATGTTTTTATCTTTCATTCGTCAACAATAGAAATATACATGAAATAGGGGAGCCATAGGATCCTGTGAGTGCGACTGTCCAACAAATAATAAGAGAGAGAAAATGAAGTACTGATCTTTGCCTAATCACACATAAAAGAGAGACTCCAATAGGTAGCCTATTTTTTGAGATGGATACATTAAATTAAACAAGATTAACTCATTTAAATACTAAATATCTGGGTGACCGAGCTTCGCTCGGTAATTTTTTACAAAATAAAACTTAAAAAAAAGAAAAAACAATTATTTAGTTGGAATCGATCCTTGGCACTCTTATTTCTCGAGGCTGCCCGCTAACCGAATAAGCTACGTCGACTTGACAGTTAATGGCGAAAATTCAATTCAATATAAATGTTAGTGTTTTTTAATGCCCAAAAATAGGGATAAAACAATATTTTTTTTACATAAAACCTAGCTAGATCAATTTTTCTCCCCCAAAACCTCCTACATGCTGAATTTCAGGAAAATCGTTGGAGCCGTTTCCGAGATTCGGAAAATATATATATACAAGATTAACTCATTTAAATATTAAGATATATAACAGAGTGCATTGAACAAATAATCTCATCACGCGTAGTTTGGGAAGAATCCTTCCGGATGCACGTTGTCATCATATCGATAAGGTGCCCGTCCTCGGCTCATCTCGTATGGACTTTTCTGCCCCTTGACACGGCTTTTCATTTTATCATTAGCATTTTTCGTGTTATCAGGCGCAGTCTGTAAATATTTGTAAGTGATGTTAGATAAAAAATTCTTGACGAGATATCGAAGAAATTTATTTATACTCGTTATGTACCATAATACAAGTATTAAGTCTTGGGACAGACGGCTGCGTGTGTGTAATTGTCTCATATATAATTCTGTTACAACATGTTTTTAATACAACCTCCTTCATAGAGTTGGCGATTAATATGAAAAAGCATTGTGGCTGTCATATTTTTATGTGTCATTCATTGAGTTGTTGAGAAAGAGTAAATGGGTTGACTTCGGGAAAATTGCTTTTTATTTATTAAATAAGTATAAAGGAGAAATATCGTCGTTTATTATAATTCTTTTTTAGACGCCAACTAAGACATTAAATGACTGTAATTAAGGTTGACCGACCCTCGGTTATTCATAAAAAAGATAAAACTGGGAACAAAATGTTAAAATAATTGGGCAGGTGGGGCTCGACCCATGTTATTGACCCGTTCCCCAGTAACTATTACAACTTTACAAGTGACAGCTAAAATGTCAATTGAATTCTATTCTACATTTTATCATTTTTTTTAAATTAAACCTAACTAGATCGATTTTTCTCCCCCCAAAAATCCCAACATACTGCAAAAGTAATAATAAAATGATTTTGCTATAATCCGCGATGAAGTAAAATAGAAAATATATATAATGAGTGGACAATCTGTTTTTATAACTGGTACATGCAGGATTCGTAAAAACACAATCAATAACCTCCACCACCGCCACTACAATACACAAGCACTACACACATTCACTATCACAAACTCAACAATCGTTTCGCCCCGCAAACGAAGCATCATCAGGAGATAGACTCCTCGACAAAATCGCAAAGCAAACCCAACATACTGAATTTCAAAAATATCGTTGGATCCGTTTCGGAAATTCAGCATTATATGTATATTTTCCATATATACATATATAGATATATTTTCCATTTAATTCCATATATATGTATATTTTCTTTTACTGTAGCTTTCTATAAGTACTATTTAATGGAAAATGTAAATAAGTTTCTTAATGACTTAATGGTTTAGTAAAGATTAAATATTATAAATATTGCAATTGTGGTATTGGAAAAACCAACAACTTTATACCATACCTTTGTCCTTTCGCTATAGTCCATTGGCCGACTGGCAGGTAAGGGTCTAATCATAATTCTGGTTTTATACAAAGGTGCGTTGGGGCCCTTAAACGATATCCAATAAATAGACTGTCCGTTACTCTCGTCCGTCGTACTCAAGTATTTTCCGTTCAGATTACTAGAAAACATCAATTTCGTAAGCAAAAGTGTTATACGTATTTATAAAGAAGTAGCTTTGTACGGTTCATTGAATTAATTATTAATTTTAATAATAAATTAATAGAAGCCCAGTTAGTATTCAATAAATGAAAATTAATAATTATCATCATCTTCTTGCCCTTATCCCACTCTAAGTGGGGTCGGCACAACACATGTCACATGATTTGGCTAAGTATTTTACGACCGGCCGCTCTGCCTGACGTCAACTTATCTTATTCATATTTCACGACACCTCGATAAGAAAGAGGGTGATTTATTCTACTTAACCGGATACCACACGGTGAGTCAACTTACCTTAGTCGCCTTTTACGACACCTCGGTAAGAAAAGAGGGTGATACTATTCTATTCAGCCAGATACCACACGGCGAAATAAATGAAAATTAATAATTAATTTCCATTTATTGAATACTAGCTGTGCTTCCGGCATTACCTGCGTAGATATCATTAATGAAATTTGGAACATAAAAAGTAGTTATTGTGAGTTAACCATAAGAGATAGAAACATGCTGTCTTGGACTTTTATGTAGTATTTTTGTTGATCTACAATTCTTTGGTACATTACTTTAATGTATCTTTGTTGGTTAACCCGGCGCACGCGACTTAAGATCCAAAGCAGGCATGTTTTTAAAACTACTCGACCTGTTTAACTTTTTTAGTAAAAACCGTACCAAAATCCGTCCAATAGATTTTTATAAACTCGACATACAGACAGACAGCTTTTAACGACTTTGTTTTATAATAAGTATAGATTTGTTATACAGCGAAATATAAATCAGAAAATCTATAAATACCTATTTTAAAACCTAAGTAACGGCCTGTTACTATCCCACTGCTGGGCATAGGCCTCCTCTCTCCATTTTTGGAGAGAAGGGTTGGAGCTAAGACCTACCACGCTGCTCCAATGCGGATTAGTAGGTTACACATATCCCCGGAATTCTCTAGAGATATGCAGGTTTCCTCACGATGTTTTCCTTCATCGAAAAGCGTGTGATAAATTGCAATTATCAATTAGACACATAAGTTTTAATAGAAAAACTCATTGGTGTCTGCCCGGGTTTGAACCCATGATCGTCTCTAGAGATTCACACGGTCGCACCGCTAGGCCATCACAGCTTTTTTTTAAAACCTAACGATAAAGAAACTAGAGGTTGCAATGAAATCAGACTTTATACTTAATGAAAATCAGTTTCGAATTCTTTCTATTTAAGACAGCCCCTTTAATAATTACTTACTCTGTACGACCTATTCGAATAAGCTTATTTATACATTCATATAAACATTAACAGAATGGCTTCTGAAAAAAATAGCAAATTTGCACATGTCGCCTTATACGAAGATGTTTATATAGAAAAATTAACAATTTATTTTTCAGATGCGGCGATTTATCATTTAGCATACATAAATTTTCTCTTATCGTTGATTATAGCAAAATATTATCATTATTTTTGTTGATTTTTGTGTATTACAGTACTCTGCAAATTGTTTAATTCTATAAATGATGACTAAATATATTTAAAAAACACCTTTTATCGCATTCCTTATACCACCAAGCACCTCCATGCTCAGTAGCACAAGATCCGTCCTTCCACTCGTCATTATCCGCGTCGTAAGTTGAAAACTTTTGTCCGGCGTGGTACGACAGAGAATCACCTGTAAACAACAGGTTAAAGGAATATACAATGAACTATATTCAAATTCAAATTCAAATTCAAAATATTCTTTATTCAAATAAACTTGTAAACAAGTGCTTTTGAATCGTCAACTCTACTGCTGGTTCAGAAAGCTGTTCCTACCGAGAAGAGCCAGCAAGAAACTCGGCGGTTGCTCTTTTAAAAATATAATTCTTAATACTATTTACATTATGTCGTTACTGTCTTGTACAGGTTCAAAGAGAGCTATATCCACACATTCTTATCTTCTAAATAATCTTCAAGAGTATAGTAGGCTTTCTGTATCAACCTCTTTTTAACAGTGTTAACGTGTAAACGTATAAACGTCTTTTTAACAGTTTAACAGTGTATACGTTTTCATACCTGATACATGCAGTGTTCCCAAAAACGCATGCACTATAAACCTCCACCACCGCCATCACAATACACAAGCACTACACATATTTACTATAGCAAACACAAAGTCGTTTCGCCCCGCAACCGAACCACTAAGGACTAAGAGACTAGGACTAACAGATTTTAAAATCGCAAAGAGATCGGAAAAAGGTATACTTATATAAAAGTTTTTTTTTATATTGGGCAATAGTATGCCATGTGATATCCGACTGAGTAGAATAAACCACCCACGTTTTTTACTGAAGTGTCGTTAAAGGCGAATAAGATAAGTCGACCCACCTTGTCCTGCTGAATAGAATAGATCATCCTCTATTTTACCGATGTGTCATTAAATACGACTAAGGTAAGTTGACGTCAGGGTGGCGGCCGGTCGTTAAATATGTAGTCAAATCATGTGACAAAATGTTTATAACATGTTTTGCCGACCCCACTTAGAGTGGGTTAAGGACAGGGAGATGAGGATGATTTATATTGCGTAATAGTATGTGTAAATGCATAGATATATATGCGTGGGTATAACTACTGTCCGACCCTGTACAAGATAGTAATGACTTAATGTAACTCTTTATAGAATTAGGCGTTACTTTGCGGAGATCCATAATACAAAAGTAATAATAAAAATCCGCGCGGATTATAGCAAAATAGTTTTATTATTACTTTTGTTTAATGTAACTCATTAAAGTATTATGTTGTAAAGAGCAACCGCCGAGTTTCTTGCTGGCTCTTCTCGGTAGGAACAGCTTTCCGAACCAGAAGTAGAGTTGACCCAAAAGCTTACAAGTTTATTTGAATAAGGAAAATTTTGAATTTAATATGACCTTTAATTAAATGGATCATTTTATTTACCAGCAGTACCACGAAACGTCCCAAGTGTACTCATTCTGTATCCTTCGTACTCCGGCCCTATGGTGAACACTGAGTAAGTTGCGTAGGCCTCTTGCCTATTTTGCCCCTCCATCTCAATCCTGAGTTCGTAGAGCTTTTGATTTGTCAAATAATACACCTTCTCCAAGCCCAGCCAAAATTCGCCGGCCAGATTACCAAAACCGTGTTTGTATTCTAACCAGCTCTTAAAAAAGTCCTGAGATCCATCGAAACGGTTTTGTAACACCTAAAAATATGGGAAAAGCAAAAATTTCTTAATTATCAAAGTATTTAACGATGTCGTAATGTATGATGTAACGATGTCGCAGTTGGCAATGACCATGCCTTCATTTCCTCGAGTCGTGGGTCGTAACTTATACCAGTTAAAAAAAATATATAGTTATAAACATAAATAAAAAACATAATCTCTTAAATTTTTAAATACTAGCTAACTAGCTATGCTAGTTTTCGCCCTCGTGGAATTTGTATATTTAATCGAAATTTGATCATAATGTTGTTATTGTGAGTTAACCATAAGAGATAGGGACATGCTGTCGAGGACTTTTTTGTAGTGTTTTTGTAGATCTACAACTCTCTAGTAGATTACTTTAGTGTATCTCTGTTGGTTGACGCGGCGCATGGGTCTAAAGCTCGCAAAGCTAAATTTTTTACAACTGCGTAAACTCTTCCACATAATTTACATAAAACCGTAATGCACTATTAACCTAAACCTTTTGGAAGGCACTACCTTTTAGTGAAAACCGTACAAAATTCGGTTTATTAGATTTTCATAAAATCGATTACATACAGACAGTATTTGGGACTTTAGATTTTGGACTAATTAGCACATAATTTTTAAATCATAACTTATATTAAAATCTGTTTTATACTACCGTCCAGCCTCCGCCTGCGGAGTTAAGATCGCACAATACATAGAACGGCTCTATATCTTCAGGTTTAATCTTATATATGCCGGTTATATTGAATCCCTGAGCCTGTATCTCATGACAATCCGTCGGATATCTCTCTGAACGGTCGGTACGACCTATTCTACTTGAAAGAAAAAATATCACATTATTAGGAATAACCCACAATACAATTTCTTCGTCAGAATAATTTAAAGGTGCGTACAGACATAGCGAGGCGTTGCGAATGGTTCGTCTCGCATGCCTCGAGCTGTGTGGTCGTGTGTGCTCACAGCGAGCATTCGCGTCATACGATCGTTGCGAACGCTGCCTCAGTGCGAGCCGTGCGCTCCGTGTAAACCAGTGTTTCCCGACCTTTTTTGGTCCATGCCCCACGTTAATTATTTTCCCCCTAAGTAACATACATAAATTTTAATATTAAAAATTGAATTGTCCACCTAAAGAACATAAATAATAGGTTTTTTGTTAAATTTGGCGAAATCTAGCATTGCTCTTAAATGACCCAGAGCGAAAGGCTTTAATTTGTGTCGAGTTGTTCACCCCTTAACCATCAAATTGTCTCCCTGTGGGTCGTGGGCCCCACGTTGGGAAACACTGGTGTAGACGGACGTTTTGTTTGCGTCGCACGCTCATGAGTCATGGAGCCCATGTATTATAATGTAATCGGTTTATAAAAAATCGTTTTGTCCACCAGCGTTTTTTTCTCTTATTTAAATATTTTATAAATTAGTATATAGGCCTGCAATCTTATCGTCTCGCATTGTCAGAACCGTTTTTCTACTAACGAATACGATGCGTGGTTGTTTGTGTGCTCAGCTTGAGCATATGTCATTCGGGACGCGTGTATAAATGTACCGTCGTATGCCTTGTGTAGAGGCATGCGTGACGAACTATTCGCGACGCACGCCTAGCGATGTCTGTACGCGGCCTGAAATAGCTTACTTGCAATCGCACTTCCTCGTCTTTTGCTCCTGTACTGCTCTTCTGAATTCACTTATTAAAGTCATGCTGTCGACACCAATATTTCCAAATTGGCTTAATTGATTTTCTTGTCTGCTAAGTTATACGAATTATATTAATACACAAATATCTAAAATCTTTATATAGCATCATCGCTCTCTAACCCTTATCACACTCTAAGTGGGGTCGGCACAATATCTTCATGTTCTATTTCTCCTCTACCATTCGTCAACTCAGGTGTTACCAGTTTTTTTGTCACTTCACACATCCACCTTAACATTCTCATCTCATTTGCCTCGCCATCTCATTTACTTTTTTTGATCCTTTTCTTTTATTGCCCAACATTCTGATATATAATTTACGTACCACAGGGCGACTAGTAATAAATAAAAATTAACTAAATATAAAGGAACTGGCTAGATATAACTCAAAATTTACCAGATATAGTTTCAAATTAGCGAAATTATTTCGTTATTTAAGCTGTCATATCTTAGCTATGAACTTACTTATTCGAATTACGAGATCGCTGACGATTTTTCACCTCTGAAATCACAGTAGAAATTGCCTCGACATTAGTCAAAACAGACTTCATGTGACTTTCCAAGAAAGAAAGGCGAGTGTCTAATGTTGCTTCCAAGTTGCACTCTAGATTGTCCACTAAAAACAAACAGAAACTTTCAATTTTCTTATGCATAAACAGTTCACACAATAATTAAATATAATTGAATTGAATTTTAATATGACAATTATTACAGGAAGTCCGCGTGTGGTATCCGGCTGAGTAGAATAGACTATTTCATTTCTTACCGAGATGTCGTAAAAGACGCAGTCGTCTTTTACGACATCTCGGCTGCTTGACTTTGAGTTACCTCAGTAGGTAACTCAAAGTCAAGCAGGCGGTCGGTCGTTAAATACCTAGCCAAAACATGGTTGTAAATACATGTTGTACCGACCCCACTTAGAGTGGGATAAGGGCAGGACAATTATGAAACTTATTACAGAAAGTATTTTATGTTCATATTACTAAAATATAAAAACATGGCAATATTAGTTATACCGTTGTTTGTTCTACTAGGAACCCGTTGTTGTTCGACTGAAAATTTGATTTGACTTAAATCATTTTTAAAAGCTTCGATCATTGTTTCAAACTTATCAGCAGGACTTTGATTTTGAACAGCTTTTGTTATGTCAGTCAAATGTTTTAATATCGCATTAGTTTTTTCGTGGACTTCTATGTCCAGTCTGTTTAATCTAAAATCTATACTTTCAACTTTTTTCAAATATTTCTCGCTAGCTGTTATGCTTTCCATGAGTCTTTCAACCACTGCTTCGTTATCGGCGGTGGTAGGTGATTGAACGACACGTGTCACATTATCCCCTCTTTTCGGTGCGAGCATCGCATCACTTAATTCATTCTCATACTCTTTCTTCCACAAAGAGTTCTCCATGCGATCTTGTTTACGTTTCCCCTGTCTTCCCCTATTGTTATCACCCCAAGCTATAGCAAAAGCCAATGTAAATGATACTATTTTAAAGTTTGAAACCATTTTCAGGTGTTGCTAATGAATCTGATGCAAAACGACTGGCCGCATCTTCTTCGTCAACAGTTTACAAGTTTGATATCGTAAAATAAAAACAGAACCAGTTTGTATGCTTTGTCATACACTGCGCGCAGATGAGTCTGAATTCTGATAGATTATTCTCGGGATTGTTTATATAACTTGCGCACACATAATATCAATTCAGTGGACATATTTACAAACATGGTCGTTTAAAATATTTCTGATACTATTTTCTTTGTACTACAATTGTATTGTATCGTCGGAACACTGCTTATATATTTAGTTTGATATTTTAACCACAAGTATTGAGAAATTGTTAAATTTTTAACAACCATGATAGCTGGAGAGTGAGCGGGACCCACCGAGGATAGCAATTTTAAATCTCGAAATCGATGTGTTTTCTAAAAAACCCTATATAACCATATATCTATACCATAGTTGAAACGTAAAATTTAAGCCGTGTGGTATCCGGCTAAGTAGAATAGACCACCCTCATTTCTTACATCTCATCTCATTGTCGTGAAAGGGGACTAAGGCAAGTTGAAGTCAGGCAGCCGGCCGGTCGTAAAATAACGAGCCAAACCATGCAACCACTCATCACATGTTCAAACATGGTGTGACCCCGCTTAGAGTAGGATAAGGGCAGGAGGATGATGATACATTTGAATTTGGAGAATATGATAAATCATAAATCAATTAAATTTACACTTTTCTGTGAACATCATGAGGAAACCTTCATATCCTTAAATTTCTGGGATATGATTAGACTGCTAGTCTTCATTTAATTAGCACGATGAATCTAACCTCCGGTGTTTTTTATGTCTGAAGTAGAGAACCCTACAGTGGAATAGTCATAGGCTGCTTTTTACAATTGCTACAACATTGATATAATCAGGCGTTTCTAAATAAGAAGAACATTTCGTAAAACCCAAGAGGGTCACAAGTTTCAACCCGCGTAGGCACAGTTTTGCTATTTTAATTTAAGTCTATAATTGATGATTGCAATATATCATCATAGGAAAACTAGAGAATTCTGAGGATATGTATAATCTACCGATTCCCATTGGAGTAGCGTTGTGGCTCTTAGTCCCTAGTTTAATTTATTGGTGCAAAAATCTACGATCTAACCCAACTACGCTATCGTGTGGTTACACAGTCGTCAAATGTTACTAATTTGGTCGTTAACTAATATGGAAGCATCTTTTAAATACTATATGCTGTGTATAGAGTAAATACTGTTTACCTCTTAAATTTGGATTTCCCTCAACTTGTTGTACCGTCTGTTTCAGTTTATCTAAATCATTTTTCAGTGATCGTAACGCACTCTCCAACACGTCTGCAGGAGAAGACTTTATCACCCTCAAGACCTCTACCAAATATTTCAAAATAGCATTAGATCTATCATGAACTGTACTCTCCAAATGGCCCAACTTATCTTCCACAGTTTCTATCATCTTTAAATATTTTTCGCTAGCCATTAGAGTGTCTACGAATTTTTCGACAACCACTTCTCCTTTCGTCGTCTTTCTTGTGGTTGTGGGTTGTCTACTTACATTATATTTAGCCTCATCGTAACCTTTCTCCATTTCTTCATCATCAATCACGTCTGAGCGATACGCTCCCATGGCCAAGGATATATGAAAATAAATGAGAATGACAAAACTCTTCCGCATTGTATAGAAATCGGCCACAAACTCTCACGCAACGAAATTAAATGATCTTAATTTGGCGATTGCTTATAACAAAGGTAACTTAATATAAAACATACTTGCTTATACAGTTTAAATTGTTATGGATCACTTGTCTAAATACGGCTATTGATTTGATAAGCTGTGATTGAATTTAATATCACTTTACAAACATTAAAGCTAACGTATAATTTTTGTCGGAGTTCGAGTCAATTCATTAAAAAAATA
This sequence comes from Morpho helenor, assembly GCA_029227775.1. Lineage (NCBI taxonomy): Eukaryota > Metazoa > Arthropoda > Insecta > Lepidoptera > Nymphalidae > Morpho > Morpho helenor. Next base: position 19,146,127 of record JARGCU010000030.1, on the reverse strand, counting down.
ACAGATATATCTAATCTTGTTTTTAACATATGTTATTGAGGATATTTGTATAATTATTGCAAATGTGTGATTAACTATTTGTTAAATTATAAAATTATCTTTCAATAATTTCTTCTACCATTCCATCTATAATCAACGTAGGAAAGATTGCTACATTGATGATTTGGTCGCAACAACAGTGTCCTGTAATCGATGTAGGACTTCATTTTCTTTTTGCAGTTTATTGTTATTTTGAGTTCTAAGATGAACTTTTTAATCAACATTTAAAGACAATATATGTTCCAATTTGTCCTATCGAATTATAGAAAATGAATATCCCACCATACATTGTTTTTTATTTCACAAAGGGATCAGAAAGCGGTTTCGGTAAAAACCCCAGGCAGCAAATTTTACCCTATTATTATTTTAACCTATTTACGAAAACTCGTATAAATTGTATATCTAAACCTTTGTCATCAGTTACAATGTATATTGATGAATGTTGTGTCAAAGCCCATTTTGCAGTACTGTTTGCAAATAAATAAACAGACTAGTGGGGCTGGGGATTCAGTAGTCAGGATGGTTATGAAATATTTCGCTATTGGACTTGATATAGTTTGAATTTAATATATAGAGTTTCGATTCTATTTTTATGATCTCATAAAGTAGTTTGTAACGCGTTTTTTTATTTACTTATTTATTACGCGTTTGATCTTAAGCTTAACGGCTAAATCAAGCCAAAACCCTCTCCGAGGAGAATTGTATCATCAATAATCATTCTCCTGGCTGGATTACTCAGCCGGATACAACATGGCAGGTCAACTTACCATAGTCGCCTTTTACGAAACCTCGGTAAGAAATGAGGGTGATATTCTCACTCAGCTGGATACCTCACAGCACCCCGAGGAGATATATAAAACCAAAAACTGTGGCTGATTGCATTTATTCCTCAGCTATCTTTTTATATATATTCTGTGCTATAAAGTTTGACAGCAATTTAAAGGGACGTGTGCGGTGTGGGACGTGTTATCACTTTATCAGCATAGGTTATCATTATCAATTTTAAGTAAATAGACCATAATACATTGTAAATTGTCATTTTGTTAACAAGATTTAATAGTCATTCTGCTGTATTTCAAGTTAAGATTTAGTGAATTGCGTAACGTATTGTGAACGACTCGCTATAGTTGAGTAAACTATTGAATAACTTATGTTGACACAAAATGTTGAAAGTGAGTAACTCATTTACTACCATTATAAATATCTTATAAACTATAAGAAACAACAAGAACTAGGTCTTTGGACATGTTTGGTATTTAAGTCTTCGGGTATTAGGTATTTCATATTAAACTTAATTTCTGAATTTTGAAATTTAAATTTTATCTTCCTATATGTGGTCCCTATAACAAAGAGGAAGGACAGTACTAATTTATTAAATGTACATTATATTAAAATACATATGTATTTTAATATAATGTACATTTAATAAATGTCAGCCACATATATATTACCATATAGTCAACATATTGCAAAGTCATAAACATCAGTCTTTAAAATATTTTCTTAAGTTAGCATATTTAGTTGATGTCATTTTTAAATACTTATAAGGTAAGATAGAAGGGGGCATGTCATCCAAAATAGGGTATAAAAAAGTTATAACAGTAAGTAAGTAGTGGCCTGTTACTCTCCCACTGCTGGGAATAGGCCTCTTCTCTCCGTTTTTGGAGAAAAGGATTGGAGCTAAGACCTACCACGCTGCTCTAATGCGGATTGGTAGGTTACACATATCTCCAGAATTCTCTAGTATGCAGGTTTCCTCACAATATTTTCCTTCACCGAAAAGCGTCAGATAAATTGCAATTATCAATTAGACACATAAGTTTTAACAGAAAAACTCATTGGTGTCTGCCCGGGTTTGAACCCGTGACCTCCTCGAAAGAGTCGCATATTTAGATATATATATAATACATTGAATTCATTATATTAATCATTGATTTATAAGTGATAAACTGTGTTTTTTCAGTTTCTAATTCAATATATGTTTTCTAGTTTAGTATATGTTTAGTGAAGTTAAAAAATCTATTACATCTAAATTGTTTTCTTACTTTATATAATTTTATATACTTTTTAGGGTTTGGTCGGATTGGTGACAGGGGGTACATCGGGTCTAGGTAGAGCTACAGCAGAACGCCTGTTGAAACAAGGTGGGAGTGTTATCATTTGTGACCTTCCATCCAGTAAAGGACAAGAGGTTACGTCACAACTTGGCGAGAAGGTTGCTTTTGTTCCAGGCGATGTAAGTTCAAGACAAACTTGATATTAGGGCAGGTGGGGCTCGATCCTAGGTATTTTCATCTCTCTAGACCGCCCGTTCCCCAAATGCACTACCATGACTTTACATTTGACATCGAAAAATTATGATTGTATTCAACGTAAAATTTAAAAAAAAAATTAGAGCCTGAAAACGGTGATAAAACGACATTTTTTTAAAAATAATACTTATCTTGATCGATTTTTCTCCCCCAAAACTTCCTACATGCTGAATTTCAGTAAAATCGTTGAGCCCTGATGCACATTAGGTATCCCAAGGTATGAACCAGCATGTGAGACCATACTTAGTCACCAGCGGAAACTGTTTAGTTTTTGTTGATTTAAAAAAAATATTCGTTTTCAATACGTTTTTGTTATGTAACCTCCCTTTTTGTACTAACACTGGGTCCCATAAAAAACAGAGTCACACAATAAAGCTTCTTCTTGAAACCGTAAGTTGTAAGTACTGTGTTATAGGAGGTATATTAATATAAATTACTCTTCAATAAATAATTTTAGTGAATATTATTTATTTATAATATTAATATTCCATGAATGAATTTTTAATGAAATAACATTTTATGAATGAATATTATTTATTTATAATATTAATATTCCAGGAATGAATTTTTAATGAAGTAACTATTTATGAATGAATATTATTTATTTATAATATTAATATTTCAGGAATGAATTTTTAATTAAACAATATTTTATGAATGATTATTATTTATTTAGGTAATATTATTTCTTTATAGTATAAAGTTAACTGTTACTGATGTTATAAACGTTATATATGTATGTTAAATAAATCAAGTGCTACCTATGTTCCTATTGAAAGTATTCATGATTGTATGGTGATAGTTCGTATTTTGAATGACGTAATAGTGTTGTTTCAACACAGTTTGATTTGACCTAGTTCCATTCTGTTTACATTGCAAGGTTTATTTATAGAACTGTAGTAATACATATATGAACGTGACTTTAAATGTTTAAGCATTAATGGTTATTTTTTTATCATTAATATTTAAATGAGTTAAACAGGGTTTTGGGGGAGAAAAATCGATCTAGCTAGGTTTTATGTAAAAAAATTTGTTTTATCCCTGTTTTTGGGCATTAAAAACACTAACGTTTATATTGAATTGAATTTTCGCCATTAACTGTCAAGTAAGCGTAGCTTATTAGGGGAACGGACAGCCTCGAGAAATGTAAATACCTAGGATCGATCCCTAACTAAGTATGTAGCGGCCTGTTACTCTCCCACTGCTGGGAATAGGCCTCTTCTCTCCGTTTTTGGAGAGAAGGTTTGGAGCTATGGCCTACCACGCTGCTCCAATGCGGATTGGTAGGTTACAGATATCTCCAGAATTCTCTAGAGATATGCAGGTTTCCTCATGATGTTTTGCTTCGCCGAAAAGCGTGTGATAAATTGCAATTATCAATTAGATACTTAAGTTTTAACAGAAAACTCATCAGTGTCTGCACGGGTCGAACCCGTGACCTCCTCGAAAGAGACGCACGGTGTTACCGCTGGGCTACCACAGCTTCTCCCCAACTAAATAATTACTTTTCTTTTTTTTAAGTTTTTTTTTATTTTGAAAAAACTTACCAAGGAAGCCTCGGTGACCCAGATATTTGAAATTATATGACTATTTTTTAAATATTATTTCAGGTGACATCTGAACAGGATGTAAGGAATGTTTTGCAGACAACAATAGATAAGTTTGGACGTCTGGATGTGGTAGTTAATTGTGCGGGAGTTGCCACTGCGGCCAGGACCTATAATTTCAAGAAAAACCAACCATTTGACCTGCAATCATTTCAAAAGACCATTCAGGTACCATCCTCCTGCCCTTATCCTATTCTAAGTGGGGTTGGCACAACATGTTGTAAACGTGCTGTCGCATGATTTGGCTGCGTTTTTACGACCGCCCGCTTGCCTGACGTCAACTTACCTCAGTCGTATTTTACGACGCCTCGGTAAGAAAGAGGGTGGTCTATTCCACTAAACCGGATACCACACGGTGGGTCAGCTTACCTTAGTCGCCCTTTACGACACCTCAGTATTACCTTTTTAACAATATTACCAAAGATTTTTCACTGTTTATTTCGATATGATAATAGCGTTACTTATTTATATATGTTTAGCTATAATTATTTTTACTAGACCTCCTCTCTCCGTTTCTGGAGGGAAGGGTACCTACCACGCTGCTCCAGTGCGGATTGGTAGGTTACACATATCCCCAGAATTCTCTAGAGATATGCAGGTTTCCTCACGATGTTTTCCTTCACTGAAAAGCGTGTGGTACATTGCAACTATCAATTAGACACATAAGTTTTAACAGAAAAACTCAGTGGTGTCTGCCGGGGTTTGAACTCGTGACCCTCTCGAAAGAGTCGCACGATCACACCGCTGGGATATCATAGATATTTGTATTGTTTTTAGGTAAACTTAATAGGAACATTCAATGTGATTCGACTAGCCGTGGGAGTTATAGGGAAAAATGCACCGGACGCGGACGGGCAGCGCGGCGTCATTATTAATACAGCCAGTGTAGCCGCTTTTGATGGACAGGTACACCATTTATATTGCAAAATACATATTACTATCCTATTATATATCCTCCTGCCCTTATCCCATTCTAAGTGGCATCGGCACAACATGTTATAAACATGATGTCACGTGATTTGGCTGCGTTTTTACGACCGCCTGCCTCTCGTATTTTACGACACCTCGGTAAGAAATGAGGGTGGTCTATTCTACTAAACCGGATACCACAGGGTGGGTCAAGTTACCTTAGTTGTATTTTACGACACCTCGGTAAGAAATGAGGGTGGTCTATTCTACTAAACCGGATACCACACGGCGGGTCGACTTACCTTAGTCGCCTCTTACGACACCTCGGTAAGAAATGAGGGTAGTCTATTCTACTCAGCCGGATACCACACGGTGGGATCAACTTACCTTAGTCGCCTTATACGACAACTCGGTAAGAAATGAGGGTGGTCTATTCTACTCAGCCAGATACCACACGGCGGCTCAACTTACCTTAGTCGCCTTTTACGACACCTCGGTAAGAAATGAGGGTGGTACTATTCTACTTAGCCGGATACCACACGACTATACATATAAATGCGAAAGTTTGTGAGTATGGATGTATGTTTGTTACTCTTTCACGGCGAATCCGCTGAATCGATATCGATGAAATTTGGCACAATTATTACATAAATTCAAAATTATTAAGGATTACATAAATTCAGCATGTAGGGAGTTTTGTGGGGGAAAATCGATCTAGCTAGGTTTTATTAAAAAAAATGTTTTGTTTTTGGACATTAAAGAAATTCTAAAATGTAGAACTGAATGCAAATGATATTTGAGCTGTCAAATGCATGCAAATTCCCACATGTCACCTGGCGTTTTTTTTTGCATTTTTTTTATCTCCTCACCACCGGTCTCGGTCACCTTGATACTACTAATTAATTGAAGTCGGTTAATGTTTTTAGATCGGACAAGCCGCATATTCGGCGTCAAAGGCAGGCGTGGTCGGGATGACGCTGCCCATCGCCAGAGACCTGTCCAAGCAGGGGATCAGAGTCGTTACCATAGCACCAGGTAAGAAAGATTCTAAGAGACGAAATTAAACTAGTTAGTTAGTAGAAGCTAGACTAAAAGTTAGACTAGTTAGTTAGTAGAAGCTAGACTAGAAGTTAGACTAGTTAGTTAGTAGAAGCTAGACTAAAAGTTAGACTAGTTAGTTAATTAGTAGAAGCTAGACTAGAAGTTAGACTAGTTAGTTAGTAGAAGCTAGACTAAAAGTTAGACTAGTTAGTTAGTTAGTAGAAGCTAGACTAGAAGTTAGACTAGTTAGTTAGTTAGTTAGTAGAAGCTAGACTAAAAGTTAGACTAGTTAGTTAGTAGAAGCTAGACTAGAAGTTAGACTAGTTAGTTAGTAGAAGCTAGACTAAAAGTTAGACTAGTTAGTTAGTTAGTAGAAGCTAGACTAGAAGTTAGACTAGTTAGTTAGTTAGTAGAAGCTAGACTAAAAGTTAGACTAGTTAGTTAGTTGAAGCTAGACTAGAAGTTAGACTAGTTAGTTAGTAAGTTAGTAGAAGCTAGACTAAAAGTTAGACTAGTTAGATAGTTAGTTAGTAGAAGCTAGACTAGAAGTTAGACTAATTAGATAGTTAGTTAGTTAGTAGAAGCTAGACTAGAAGTTAGACTAGTTAGATAGTTAGTTAGTAGAAGCTAGACTAAAAGTTAGACTAGTTAGTTAGTTGAAGCTAGACTAGAAGTTAGACTAGTTAGTTAGTTGAAGCTAGACTAGAAGTTAGACTAGTTAGTTAGTTGAAGCTAGACTAGAAGTTAGACTAGTTAGTTAGTTAGTAAGTTAGTAGAAGCTAGACTAAAAGTTAGACTAGTTAGATAGTTAGTTAGTAGAAGCTAGACTAGAAGTTAGACTAGTTAGAAGTTAGAAGAAGTTACGCCTAGTTAGACATATATTTACACTTAAGCTACTTTGCGAACTTGCAAAATTTAATTAGGAAATAATTTAGGAATTCGCAACAATTATAAAATGTCAATTCACAAACATATCCCTTATTATTATTATTTATTATAATTGATGTGTGACTAGGGCTGAAAAAAAGATGGATGGATTGTGTGAAGAATGATATGCATTTTAAACTTTTGGTTGATTTGACTTCAGATTTGTAATAAAAGCGTAATGCATTATTAACCTAAACCTTCCTCAATAATTGCGCTATCTTTTAGAAAATACCGTTCAAAAATCTGTTCATCGTGTGATCTGAAAATCGATGACATACATACAGAAAGCTTTTGATTTTGATATGTATAGATTATTATCATCATTCTCCTACACTTAATCCACTCCTAAGTTAAGACTGGCCCAATGGCGCAGTTATTTGTGACCCTGCGTTCAGCTTTCGAGCTTTCGATTCCCGCCGAGAACCAACATTTTCTTTCAACAATTTGTTAGTTTTTCAAGCTTGGGTGTGTATTTGAATTGAAGTATGTATTTAAAAATTGTATATGTATAATATTCACCAGTTGTCTGTCATCCATAACACAAGTATTAAGTCACTTTGGGGACGGTGAACTTTGTGTAAGTGTCCCATATAATTATAAGTCGACACAACATGTTTTCTCTTCCATTCACCTCTATTCCTCCTCGTTCGTCAACTCTGGGGCTATTCTACTTTATATACCTATCATAATTCAAATTCAAAATATTCTTTATTCAAATAAACTTGTAAACAAGTGCTTTTGAATCGTCAACTCTACTGCTGGTAAGCTGTTCCTACCGAGAAGAGACAGCAAGAAACTCGGCGGTTGCTCTTTTAAAAATATAATTCTTAATACTATTTACATTATGTCGTTACTGTCTTGTACAGGTTCAAAGAGAGCTATATCCACGCATTCTTATCTTCTAAATAATCTTCAAGAGTATAGTAGACTTTCTGTATCAGCCTCTTTTTAACAGTGTTTTTAAACTGCTGTAAGCTGACAAAGCTGAAATTGATTGCGGAATTTTATTATAGAATCTTATACCTATTTAAAACATACATATTTAAAACAATCCATACATCGTTTTTTAGGTCTCCTCCTAGTCATACATCCATCTACATTCATATACAAAACTAGTAATATCTCGCTGTTTCACCCGCGTAATTTTTTTTTTCCATTCCATTTTTATAACGGATCCCAATTTTTTGAATGTAATATAGCCTATGTTGCTCAGTAAAGATGGAGCTTTCCAATAGTGAAAGAATTTGCGACCACCCACTTACCCACTGCGCCATTGGGCCAGTCTTAACTTACAAGTGGATTAAGTGTAGGAGAATGATGATAATAATTTATACATATCAAAGTCAAAAGCTTTCTGTACATATGTGATCGATGTTCTTAAAATGTGATGAACGTTTTTTTATACAATATTTTCTAAAAAATAGCGCACTTCTTGAGGAAGGTTTAGGTTAGTTACATTACGGTTTTATGTAAATTGATACACTCATTTCCACGCAGGCGAAGCGGCGGGCAAAGCTAGTAGATAAATAAGTAGTACTGCATATGATTTACATTCTAGTTTAATGATTATTACTATAAATCCGAGTAAAATCTCATCTATTTGTACATCCTAGCCTTATCATATGATATTTGCCTTTGTACATCCTAGCCTTATCATATTTGCCTTTGTACATCCTCGCCTTATCATATTTGCCTTTGTACATCCTAGCCTTATCATATTTGCCTTTGTACATCCTAGCCTTATCATATTTGCCTTTGTACATCCTAGCCTTATCATATTTTCCTTTGTACATCCAAGTTTTCTCATAAAAGAAATTAACTTGTTAGGTTAGGTTAGTTATTTTTTTAATTTTTTTTTTCTAGGTTTTTTTTTATTTTTTTTTAAGTATAAATTTTCTATTGTAGGCTTATTTCGAACGCCGATGTTGGAGAAATTACCGGAAGCGGCGATAAAGGAGTTAGAATCGACGGTTCCTTTCCCCTCCCGTCTCGGCCACCCCCACGAGTACGCTCTGCTCGTGCAAAGTATCATACAGAACCCCATGATCAATGGGGAAACGATACGCCTTGATGGCTCGTTGAGAATGCAACCCTGATTGATTTATTGACAAATAAATGTATACATAGTTTTTTTTTTTTATTTACAACAAAATGTACACGTTATATCTTTAATATTTAAATGAGTTAATCTTGTATGTATATATTTTCGGAATCTCGGAAACGGCTCCAACGATTTTCCTAAAATTCAGCATGTAGTGGGTCTTTGGGGAAGAAAAATCGATCTAATAAGGTTTAATTAAAAATTTTATCCCTGTTTTTGGGCATAAAAAAAACAAAAGTTTACTTTTTATTTATTGAATATATATAATAGAATTTTCGCCATGAAATGTCAAGTCAGCGTAGCTTATTTGGGAAACGGGTGGTCGCACGAAATGAAAATACCTAGGATCGAACCCTACCTACCCTATTATTCTTTTCTTTTTTTTAAATTCTCTTTTTTTATTCTGTAAAAAATTGCCGAGTATGTGTACTATACAAATCACGCCCATGTGGAATGGTCCCAAGAATGCTGGCAGCGTTTCCGCGCTGAATCGCTAAGCTGATTCTTTGTGCGAAAAAGGAGCCAGCCCTCTTGTCACCTGAAGAGGCAATTAATCGAGGTGATAAAACGGATATTTTTTTTGCACTTTGACTCCATCGCCCTAGGGTCTCAACTGCAAACGGCACATATATAAACTCTCGACGAGAGATGCAAGATTCCGCCGTTTGCCGGATTCGCCCATTTCCACCGTAGCTCATAGTAATTGTTTAGAATAGTTTACTTAAAAAATACGAGCGTACTTTATCGTTCACCCGACTAAAGTAAAACTGTTTTAGCTCCTATATGTTTAATAGATTCAGTATCTCGGTAAGCAAGATTTGCTCGGATTTTTTTGTAGGAGTTATAAAAGATGCAATATCTGACTGGCTAGTTGACGCAGTCGATTCCCGCCGAAAGCCAATACTTGCTATAAATAAATTTGTGAGTCTGGATGTATATTTGTATTTAAGTATGTATTTAAAAGTATACTTAGTAGTACTTATTTGGTACTTCTTAGGCACCAAAGTAAGTACTTATTTGGGCACGGCCAACCGCGTGTGCAAGTGCCCTATAATTTTATGTATATAAAAAAAACTAAAAAAAAGTGTAGGTACTTAAAAAATTCATCTCGTCAAAATATAACGGCGGTGAAATAAAAAACAAGACATTAAACGAAAATATTATTTATTTCTACAATAACGGTCGGCAGCGCAGCAGCGCCACCGGCGTACGTGCGTCTCACAATATTTATTAATCACAAAATACAAATAAATATACCGACGATATACGACATTAGCAAATCGTCATACATGATCGTGTATAAGTGGCCTCCGATAATAATTATTGTTGTTGCCAATTCAAGTTATATTGATCAATAGATAAGTTCATGATATATCGACAACAATAACTATTATTTTACAAAACACATGTAAGGTAAATGACACGGTACAATGTTATGGTAGGCGTCTATGACAGGAACTCCTGCGTTATCTGAACCTCGGTGCACATAGATTTATTCGTCTTTGTAATAAATGTAGAAGCAATATGTAATAAGGCGAGTACAAAATGACAGAAAAATGATTAAATAAAATCATATTCGTCAGAATTGTAATAGGGATTTCTGTGGTGATATTTGCATATAAACATGATAAAAAATACATTTTTACGTCCACATTATTCTCGAGATCAGTTAACACAAGAGCAATTCCACAAAACATATGCAGCTTAGTTTACGCGGCGTACTTTATACTTATGTACTGTATATTTATATACTGTTATATAATTTATATATAATAATTAGAGGTCACTGGACCGAGATGCGAGGGACGCGTTCCGACATGCGCTTGGCGGCGGGCCCTCTACTGCCGTGTCGGCACACGCTACCGAGGCCTGCCACCAATCTCGCGGCCTCACCGCTGCCTTATATAAACAGAGAAACATAAATAGCAACATTACATCTACAGTATGTATCGGATAGATTTATTTAACAGCAAATGCGACATCGCATCGGTACTCTGCCAGCCCCATATTATTAAATTCAACAATAACCATATAAGATGAATGAAAACTCTGTTTACCTCGCCCTACCTATATGTACAATTACTTAATAGAATACAACTAACACGGCTCGCGAAATAAAGTTAGGTGCAACAGAAATAATCGCTTAGGTACTTAACATTTATAACTAACACGAACCCTCCGAAGCTAGGGCCCTTCGGTTCGCTCAAGTTCTCGTCCTCGCGTTAACTTAAATCGAGAGAATACTATACACATACTAAAACAAACAACGACGACTGAGATTAAACTAACTTATCGTTAATGAACAACAAAGTGGTTAACTTACAAACCGTAACGCGTTCGTCGTGCGTCACAAAGCGTTTATACTAGTGTTATTTTGGAATGTGTGAGCCGCGTGCGGCCCCGGCCGCGGCGGCCGTGGGCGTGGGCGTGGGCTGCAGCCGGCGGGCGGCAGGGACGCGGGCGGTGGCGGTGGCGGTACGGGCCGGGTGGTGGCGGTGGCGGTACGGGCCGGGTAGTGGCGGTGGCGGTACGTGCCGGGCGGTGGCGGTGGCGGAGTCCGAGCGAGGAGACGCCGCCGCCTGGTGCGCCGGACCGATTTGCCACCGGTCGAACTGAACGTTTTCCATTTACAATAGAACACTCGACGTGTATCTTACTACAATAAAATACTTATTCTTTTAATCCATAAATATAAATGTATATTACTTAAACGAGCGCTAAAATACAACATGTTCTGTATATTACAACCTAAACTTATAAAATACACAGTAGTTTTAAACGTTATAATTTGTAAGCATACATATTAACCGTAATAAATAGAACGATATTGTTAATTCGACAAAACTATGTGAAGCGCGTGACGCAGCGGGTTACCGAGGCCAGTCCGAGCTGGCACGTCCGAGGTGTTATTGTCAAGGTTTGTTCAATAAATAGACAGAGGGTAGTAGTGTAGGGTGCGGACGTGGTGACGTCACGCGGCCCAACAGAGGGGCAGCCCTGTACGAATACTTAACTAATGGCACACAACTTAAATTTTTATCACCACTGGTGTGTCAGATATAACATTTATATAGAGATATATTCACAAACGGAGAAGCATAATGTATTGATAACAGTAAAATACACAATATCTTATTATAATAAATATTTAATATGAACTGTTGAAAATACCTTACATTAATATGTAACAAACGTTAGATTGGTGCGACGTAAAACATGAATATATGAGTGTTAATGGTAACAGATGGTTGCGGTCATTCCAAGTCATATGTAACACTAGTGTACCGTAGAATCACGTAACACATCAGATATTTATATTGAACAATAATACTGTTATATTAAAATATATAAATACTGTATAAAATGGTAACAAACAATGGTAATGCGGGAAGTACATATTACTTATTTGTTCGAATTAACCTCCGAGATGATATTTCGGTTAACAATCTATCGATAAATAAACACTGTATATTTAACAGTCAATATGTCACTTCTGGATAAAGGGTTGTCTATTTTTGGTAAAGTGATAGAGACGCGTGATATATATTGTACTGCGAGTTACTAAATATTCTATATCGTAGAATATTTAGTGAGATTGCCTCACGATTTTACCGTTCAAACAAGACGCGTTACGAATTTTAGTAATATAAAATTAAACACAGGTGTATCCGGAAAATTCAAAGATCACGCGCTATAATAAGACAAACCTTTTTAATAAAAACATAACTGTTACATTCATCACATGTACTTCAAACTCCGGGATAACACGTTCAAAAGTAGTAACGGTCAAAAATATTTATATAACCAATTAATAACGATTCATATACATATCTGTAAAGGTTAATACAGTATATTGAAATATTTCAAAAATAAAATTAAGGAATAGTATAACTAGCAGATGCCTGACTTAACGAAATCAAAACTTAAAAATTATAGAATTTTACAATACAAAATATTTTATACTATATTGGTGTTCTTTTGTATTATTTTCGCTATAGATGAAAGGAGATGGGCAAAATCTGTGTGGACTAAGTAATGAAGTATATAATAATGTAACAACGCAGCCGTGTCGCTACTGCAAGCAAGCAAGCATGCAAGCAAGCCATGACGTCACATCTTGCCACAGCCTTTCGCGCCATTTTGACGTGGGAGATGTGACAGCCGCTGTCATTAGCGCCTAGCCCGCGAATAGCGAATGAGAGTTTGCTTTAATTATATTTTTTGCATTTCTTATAAAAACAATAAAACTGATTTAGAATATTTCTTTTATTGATACTAGTATTTAAGTTACAATAATATATAAAATAGTAAATAATGCCAAAATAATAATAATAATAATAATATCGCTTTACTACTAGGGAAAAACTGGTATTGAATAAAATTCTTCTATACGAGTGCTACTTTATAATGACCTGAGTTGTATTTTTGGATTACTGACATATCTTTCGAGTGGACAACCTCATTATTTTGGATTCGTATTTTATAGTACATAAAAATAGATTATATTTAAAAAATATTAAGTAACAAATTCCAATAATCTATATAAATCTGTCAGGGTCATTAATTTATTTATTCTTATTCCCAGATTCTACCTAAAAAATACTTGTACATACTTGAAGAGTAGCATCTTTGTATAAAATATAATAATAATTGAGACCAACATTGTATGAGCTATTTGCCCATCACCTTTATAAAACTTCTTTCAATGTACAGACAGAACGTGTTTATTTCTTCAAACGTATAACACAAAAAAGGGGATATTAATTTGTAATTAATGTATAGAAACCGGCTATACTCACGTGTTATTTTATCGAATGAGTCTGACTTACTTTCAAGCCCATACGGGGCTCTTATTCATGAGCTATTTACGCGGCTCTTATCTGGGACTCTTATCGGGAACTGTTCCCGCGTAACATAACTCTTGAGTATAGCCGGTTTCTGTACATTAATTATGAATTCCACTCACGATAGTTTAAATTCAAGATATTCATTTGTTTTTAAGGAAATCGACAAATTGTAGTTACATTAAAAATTGGTCATAATTCACCGCTCCGTCCCTAATATGCGGCCAAGTAAAACCCACGCACAGCCTAAATATGTATCTAATTATGTCATACCATCACAGATCAGCTTTGCATTCGATAAAGCGTCTAAACTTAGTGAAACTGCGTGCGTCTCGCTACATTCAGCTAGTAAAAAGCCATATGAAATTTAAAAGGGTAATCACTCGATGCTCATTGCCAATTAATAATCGAAAATCGCAGCTAAACACGTATACAGTAATCCCTCCTATAACGCGGTACTCTTATAACGCATTAATTCTGATATCTGTACCACGTATAACACGTTTTCTACCCATACAACGCGAAGATTTCCCAAGTTCCGCTTGTTAGAAAATTAAATAACTTTATGGGTGTATATTTGTATTTAAGTATGTATTTTAAATAAAATATATAAGTATATATTCACCAGTCGTCTGTCATAACACAAGTATTAAGATACTTTGGGGACGGACGACCGTGTGTGTAAGTGTCCTAAATATTTATTATTAATATTTGTGTGAATAGTTTTTGAATCGCATTACTTATACGTATATTTACTAAAAGTAGAAATTTTATTTTTATAATATTTTTTAAATAAAATATTTATGCCTCAGCAATGTTTTTTAATAACACGTATACATAACACAATTTTATCTTAGTACTCCATTTACGGTAAACGAGGAATACTCCTACAACGCGTTATCGTGTAACGCGGAAACAATATACCGCGTTATAGGGGGATAACTGTTTAAGATATTTAAACACCAAACGCACACGGGGGTTTGCTAATATGATTCTAATATAGTCAACAGTGGTCGACAACGCGGTCTACTCAATATGTGGTCAGATAAAGCAATATTACTTGCTTATATTGTTTCGATGCAATATCTTCAATAATACCACCACGTTACAAAAGGAACTTTCATCGGATTTGATATTTTACACTATACAGGTACTAATTAAACGTTATTGTCGAATTTGACATGTCAAAAAAACATATAAAATCCGACATTCGTAAAGCGGATGGTCACGATATGCTAAAACCATAGTACATTTACCATAGAGTTTATTATACTAGATTAGGTAAGCTAGCCTAATATATGCCTTAGGATAAAGAGAAAGTAAGTGGGGGGTGTATTACCAATTTTTTTACGTGTAATTAGAGAAAGGTGGAGTATACGATTTTACTGCAATAAAGAAAGAAAATTAATGTGATTTACCACTCTTTCTTTATGTGTGATTAAACAAAGGTGGAGTATACGATTTTACTACAATAAAGAAAGCAAATTAATGTGATTTACCAATCTTTTTTAGGTGTGATTAGAGAAAGGTGGAGTATACGATTTTACTACAATAAAGAAAGCAAATTAATGTGATTTACCAATATTTTTTACGCGTGATTAAACAAAGGTGGAGTATATGATTTTACTATAATAAAGAAAGCTTATTAGCGTGATTTACCACTCTTTTTTTATGTGATTAAACAAAGGTGGAGTATACGATTTTATTACAATAAAGAAAGAAAATTAATGTGATTTACCAATATTTTTTACGCGTGATTAAACAAAGGTGGAGTATACGATTTTACTACAATAAACAAAGCAAAATTAGTATGATTTATCAATCTTTTTTATGTGTGATTAAACAAAGGTGGAGTATATGATTTTACTATAATAAAGAAAGCAAATTAATGTGATTTACCACTCTATTTTTATGTGTGATTGCACAAAGGTGGAGTATACGATTTTAATCTTCCCTCTCATTTATTATGTCACTATCACTTACAGGCTCCTTATAGCTCCCCTATCTAGTATTAATAACTCTATGACATTCACAACAAAATAATGCCGCTGCAAACTGACGTTATATAAATAACGATTTCGCTTTCACACTACCATTTTTGATTGTGCAAAAAAATGTATTGGATTAGAATTTAATATCAAACACTATTTTGTATATACATATATTACTTTACAAACCTATGAGAATCGAAATATATTATAATTGAATATGTAAATCTGCATTTATGGTCTATCTATATTGGCTCCTAAACACATCCTACACTGTTCTTGCGAATATATACACAACGGTTAAACGTTAAATATTGTCAACAAGTTTGTATTTTAAATTATAACCAACATTTTGAAACGTGAACTTTAAAGTTTAATTTTCACTGGACGGTATTATTAAAAAATGGTGTCGAACCTTACGACCAATACGAGCCTAGAGAAAAATAAAGGTTAAAACACACTATGTACTTGTATCGTTGATGCGGCTATATTGCACTTGGTGCTACAATATAGGTAAATTTAACATTACATAATATATTCACATTTCAAACACAAACCGCCGTTAAACTAAAACTTTTAATTACCCAAAAAAAACTTTTGAAAATGAGCGTGGCTCTGGCTAAAGTGCGTCATTGCGTGCTATCTATAGTCTGTGGTCATGAGACATGACCATAAATTCTATTCTTTTTTAATAATTTCCGTTTTAGAACGAACGACCAGCGTTACGTTTATCATTTCAGCGCATTTACTATGTAATATGTCAAATGTAATATGTCAATAATGTTCTATATAATATGTCAAAGTCTGATATTATAATATGTCAAATTAAATATTAAAGCATTTTTTTTAAATATTTGTTTTCGGGTGCAATGTCTTTCAAAACATAATAATAACGTAAAAAAAACAACTTTCCTATATATCTCCAAGTTCATTTATACGCTTACCTTATTGCATAATTCAAAGTAAGGCAGAAAAAAATTATTAATTTTGTAAAGAAATATCGCTGTTCAACTAAAAATAATTAAATTTAACTTCATTTAACTCTATGTAAATAAACCATTATATATAAATTAATAATAATAAAAAATGTATATATAATTTTTATTATGTGTATGTATGATTGAAAAAACTTATACTAATATATCGCTTGCAACTGTTCCCAACATTTGATTTCTAACAAATTTTATACATATCACATTAGTCAATAAAATATATGAAAAAGTTTCTTGAAATTATCCTGGATGTTGGCAATTCGTTGCTGAATCAACGTCTCAGAAATTGATTTCCACTCTTGTTTCAATATGAACACCTCGACTAAGCTAATCACGTTTATTCCAAAATATTCTAATTCTAAATCCACTCATTTACGACCGCGAACGCAAGCAGCTAAGTTAGTAACGAAAAACGCGCGGGCCCCTCGCCTTAACATGACAAAACGCTGGCTCCTAAACAATATAAAAAATAAAACGTTCCCAAATCAAATTTGCAACGCTTATGTACGAAGGTATCACACAATGACAACACTATATCATATAATTATTTTAATACAATATGTATAACCGTTTTCACATTTAAAGTTGATCGATATAATTGAAATACGTATGCTACTATATTTATGTTAGAAAAATACGAAATAATGTACTTTCAGTTAACATATTTTATATGTTAATAAAGAACAATATGATTTATAAAAATACATCGTCCAATCCGGCCATAGACCTTGTAGACGCTAGTACCCATATCTTTTTAAAAATCTATGATTTTTAAGGCTTGCACGTATATGAGAAATATTTTACATACTTACATTATAAGTAGCATAAATCACTGTTACCTTCTACGCTTTATAATAATATTTACAGAAAAGTTTTTTTTTATATTTATTTGTACTGGTACGGCCGATTAAATCAATACAGATAATTTTTATATAACATTTAGATAAACATTTCAACGGAACAACTGTCAATTTTAACGTGATCCTTCATTGTGATTCCATCTTACATTACGGTGATATATATTTATATACATTTAGAGAAAGTTAAATTTTACAAATACCAACTTCAACAAATTCTTAAATATTTTCAGCCCATTAACTACAATAAACACATCCTTCCCGAAAAAAAAATGAAAACACGCGTGTCAACAAGTGGGACGTACTCGGCGGGACGTGTCATAATGTACGTACGGTACAAATGATACAGGTCGTGCGAGTACGGACCGTTTAGTGCTTAATTCCTTAAAGTAAAGTTGTGTATTTTAATTGAAGTCGGTCGCAGGCGGGATCGTACGCCTCGGACCCCGCCCTGGCGAGCTCGCGGCTATGTCACCCGCGGGCAGCGCAGAGAGCATCTCCCTGCCCTACCCCCCCGTGAAATAGGCCCTACTTACTTTAATCTACTCATTAGACATACAATAATCGCCTCAACTTATATTTAAAACGGTTCATCAAATTTCTTCGTTTAAAATCACAGTCGCTTTCCTAAAATATGTATTGTAACATTTTTTTTCTGTCGCTACGCATCAGAGTTAAGACAAGCTAGTTTTTATCTAACATATAATGGTGTCTATTTAAATTTGCAAAAATCGTTACCGTTAATAGACTGCTCAATAAATAAATGGTAGCTACACGAGAGAGAGAGATGTTACTTTTTTTTTGTATATTTCGATATTATGCAGATAAACAGTAAATTGTCTTATCTGTATTGGGACTAGGCGCGCGACGCCGCCGGCCGGCGCTCGGCGCGAAATAACTTATTACGCTTAATCACACACCAAGTTAAACTATAACTAAATAATAAGTAATAATTTTATGATAACCCAAATGGTGTCAGGGCGCATGGCGCTTTTGCGATCCTCCGCGTATTCTGCACTGGTATTTCAAGATCTGGAAATAAACACAGTCCATTTATATCGGTATATTTGCGTTATCAATGACACATCTGTGTGCTTAGTGAGAGTTTTTTAACATAGCGTAATGTCAATTTGTATGGCGCTCGAACAGCGGTCACTAGATGTCACTAGGTCTGTCGAATAAGTTAAAAATACTCACACTAAACACACTGTTTATTTAAAAACATAAGTAAACCATAGTGCATGCCATATCTAAGAACCCTCTGTTAACAGTGTGCCTCGTATTTTGAGTGATACCTAAAAATACACCGTTAAAGCCACCACCTCTTTAAATGTAGATTAGTGATAGAACTTATTAAATAAAATATACTATTTGCCATTTCAATGTCAGAATTAACAGTGCAATCTTTAATTATAAAATTTATCGTTTTTCGTCGCACTTGATGTCTACCCAATTCCTTACAAATAATATCCCAATTTGTTTTAATTTTGTCGTCAGAGTTAATAATTTTTTGCAGTCTACTTTAAAGAGTTTGGAATATTTTTTAGCATAAAAGCTACGTTCGATTTTACTGTATTTCTGTATACAAATCAAATTTGTTTCTACTTTTAAAAATTCCACCCACTATATATAATCTATTATTTCTAACAATCCATATTATTACAACTTGATGCAAATTTAAATTCAAATTCCAAATATTCTTGATTCAAATAGACTGTTTTCAGTACTTTTGTATCGTCAAATGTTTTTAAGAAGCTACCACTGATTTCTAGCGAGAAGAACCAACAAGAAACACGGCGAGTAATCTTTAAAAAAATTACAATTTCATTACAATTTAATCGTTGGAACTTGGTGCGTAGCTGACTGCAGTTAAGATATGCTGCTACTCAAATACTCAATTGTATAGTAAGCTTCATATAGCAGTATCTTCGCAATGACACTTAAATTATGCTAATAATCCTGGATAATCCTGGTAGCTCAAAATTGTGCAAATACATCGGCATTAAAAACCGAAAATATGTGCGTGAATAGTAAATATTACAGTGCGCGTTTTCTAACTTACTCGACCGCGTTAGCGTCATGCTGATTTGTATGGCGCTCGAACAGCGGTCACTAGATGTCGCTGTTGATGTATGAATAGGTTGAAAAACCTAGTATATGCACACAGGTCTCGCATAAAGTCAATATATATAACAATTGACGTAAAACTGTATGTTAGATACAATTAAAAATTCCTAAATCATAATGAGCTTGAAGCTAAAAAAAAAACAGTGCGAAACTAAACGATTAAGCCGCATTAGAGAACCACCGCCGTATGTAAACTGTACATTATACCTCTCCTGTGCTTGGTATTGCTTGTGAATGTGCCAAAACAAAGGTAAATAACGTGCGTTAAGTGCAGTATAGACCGTGGGCTCAGATTTATGCTTACTCTATATGGGCGAATGCGGCTCAATCGTGTCGTTCGGCAGGAAACCGCACCTGACACACAAACACCAAGTGTAGATAAAAATATATTTTGATAGTAAACTAATATACAGATATATACAATTTCAAAAGCGGTGCTTGGGTTCATTTACTTGTATTTATACAGAAACCAACAAGTAAAGACAAAGTGCGTGAGTATTTTTCGCGCTAAATATTACGTAATAATTTTATCTAAAAGCAGTGCTTTCATGTTTTTTAAACAAACTTGTATTTGTACAGAAACCTCCATGTAAAGACAAAGTGCGACAGTATTTTTCGAGCTAAATATTACGTAATAATTTAATCTAAAAGCAGTGCTTTCATGTTTTTTAAACAAACTTGTATTTATACAGAAACCTCCACGTAAAGACAAAGTGCGACAGTATTTTTCGAGCTAAATATTACGTAATAATTCAATCTAAAAGCAGTGCTTTCATGTTTTTTAAACAAACTTGTATTTATACAGAAACCTCCACGTAATGACAAAGTGCGTCCTAGAGTATTTTTTGCGTTAAATATTTCATAATAATTGAAACTAAAAGCAGTGCTTGCATGTTAAAAGGTTTACAAAATTAAAGGAAAATTCCTTAAATTAAAATTCAAAATTTTCTCTATTCAAATAAACTTGTAAACAAGTGCTTTTGAATCGTCAACTCTACTGCTGGTTCGGAAAGCTGTTCCTACCGAGAAGAGCCATTTCCTCAATATTGGTCCAACTGATTAGCCGTGAAAGCGTAACAGATAGACTTACGTATTCATAATCAACCATAACATTTATTTTTATCTACAAACTTATCCGAAAACGCTTTAGGTCAGATCTAAATAAAATTTACTGAATTTAATTTCATTGCTAATAAAAAATATTAATTAATAATATTAAATTTTAAATATTAAACAATGGGCTACAGTTCTGAGGTTTTGGACATATGTTATTAGCTACAAAAAAAAAAACGCTTATTATTTAAAATTTCATATAAAACGCTCAATTACTAGGCCCTTACCCTACACGCGTTTTATAAATTCTACGTGCATACGGTTTGAAAACTGATAGTACATTCTAATCGCAAAATAAAAATTATTAATAATCTTGTGCTATGGAACTCAAAGTAACTCCTAATTCTATAAACAGTTCTATAGACACTTCTGCAACTCGTCGCTAGATGGCGCTAGTATATACGTTCATGGTTTAAACAATGTCGAAGAATTGAATAAAATTTAAAGAAATAGACATTGTTAAAATTCTACAGCAAACAAGATTTAATATAACATTTACTAATAAACACAAAAGAACCTGTATCTATAGTCAAAACACAGGCAATGCAAGATTATAATATAAATACATCTCCGGTACTTTGTATCACATAAAATCGCTAAGATAAATTAGACGTACGTTTTCTAAAACCGAAATAATCCAAAAACATATACTTTAACAACCTACTTACGTTCTATTGGCGTAAAAACATTAACGTACCCAGAACGCTTCGCCGGTCTTAATTTAAAAATATTTTAATTAAAAACATTTTAAACGTTAAAATAAAATAGGGCCCCCAACTAAACTAGGGCCCCGATGAAACTATTTTACTTGTTAATTATCATTTGTTTTGTATTTGTCGTATTCCAGATTAGTCGTAATCCAAATTTATCGTAATAAGCGACTTGATGATGAAATTAAAAAGCATTTTTTAAATTTTTTAATTGTAACAACTTGTAATAGGAAATTTATGAAATATTTCAAATAAATTACCGCTACTAAAAAGTTTTCTTGGAACTTGGTAAATATGTTCCGAATGTGGGAGCAATGTTCACTAGTTCAATTTGTAGTATGTAAATCAAAGTCAAAGGGGCCTTCTGACTTCTGGGGCCCCCAGCTCCGGAGCATTGACCCTCCTAGTCCTCCGGTAGCTACGCCACTACAGAAATTCTAGGAATGTCGGTTATATCCTGATATTTTTGTTCTCAGTAAACCCCAAGATGTAAACATCCAGTTAGCACCTAAGTTTTATTTATGGAAAAATTATACGTACGTGCCTGCCTGGAGTTTGAACTCGCAAACACTATATAAGGACACGCCCAGGCTCAATTCAAAATGGACCAAATTACATTTAGCTTAAACATTCATTCTACACAACATCCTGTCGAAATACTGAAACGTTTCTTGCTAAAACCCCACCGGAAGAAATTCAAGCTAACCAGCTACTCAGATTTACTCCGCAAATTTACAAACAAACGCTGCAGTATGATTAAAATAAACGGTAATGAACTTATTCTGGCTATATGTAACTTATGTTGGCAGTGACCCTTCAGCTCAGTCGCAGTTTTGATTCCGGCCGAGCGCTAACATTTTTTTATAAACAAATTGTTGATTCTTCGAGCCTGCGTGTATATTTGTATTAAATCATTAAATGAATTAATCTTGTTTGTATATATGTATATATATGAACACTTGAAGTAAATAAGGCACTAAGTACCTAAAAATTAAGTATGCAATTTGGTTCTAAAAGGCTTTTAGAACCAAATTGCATACTTAGTTCGAATTTTAATTTTTAGGTACTTAGTACCTTATTTACTGCAAGTGTTCATATTATATATATTCGGCATCTTAGAAACGGCTCCAGCGATTTTCCTAAAATACACCATGTAGACGGTTGTACGGGAGAAAATTCGATCTAGCTATGTTTTATTTAAAAAAATATCGGTTTATTCCTGTTTTTGGCTACTAAAATACTAACTTTTTTCTTACTTCTTATATCTTACCGAGGTGTCGTAAAAGGCGACTAAAGTAAGTCAACCCACCGTGTGGTATCCGGCTGAGTAGAATAGACTACCCTCTTTCTTTCCGAGGTGTCGTAAAATACGACTAGACTAAGGTAAGTTGACATCAGGCAGGCGGCTGTTCGTAAAGACGCAGCCAAATCATGTGACAGCATGTTTATAACATGTTGTGCCGACCCCACTTAGAGTGGGATAAGGACAGAACGATGATGAAACAAACCTACTTTCTCTTGTATATATATAGATATAATATCTAACTAACCTGCTAGCTGATCTAACTTACTTCGCCTTCAATAAATTTAAAAGAAATACCGAAAATGTTTCAATTATCGATTGTTGCCAAAAACATATTCAAACGGTTTATTCAATAGAGATAAACCGTATAAAGTATATGGGTCACTGAGAGCGATGACACATGTATTGTAGTAGAATGCAAAATATTCAATACATTATGCATCCTGGCCAGTGCCCGCTGACGTACGCACGCTATTTGACTGTGAAATGGGTGTATTATTTATATACAAGTGTTTAAACTTAACAGAAGTGAATACACTCGACTGTAAACAAATATCCTAAGGCGGGGGTGATAAACTCGAGTCGCGATATAAATTTATTTTTATTAAAAATCATTTATTTGAAATTATGAATAAATGCTACTATTACTTGAATTAATTGTTAAATTAAACTATTACCATAAAACAGATTCATTTCAAAATTCAGGTGTTACATATATCGTTAGAACATTTCGAAATAAATACTGAATTACAAAAATTTAAAATAAACATTATATGCATTGCTACTTTTTATATAATCTTCTAGAAATAAAATTTAAATATTATCCTTTGCCTTCTCATAAAATTATAGCAGTTTTTTTCAGTGCCCAAAATATTTTTTAAAAATAAAAACCTAGCTAGATCTATTTCCCCCCATCCCCAAACATAATGAATTTTATAAAATCGTTGGAACCGTTTCCAAAATTCAGAAAAATACCTTTATACTCATTTAAATATTAAAGAAAGAATTTTTTTTTAAATATTTTTTCTTATCTTATGTTACAAATACATAACTCTACAAAAGTTCCCTACTATAATTGATTATTGATAATTTTTTTGTTAAAATGATAAAAACGCAAAACCCTTTTACATCATTATTATATCAAATCTGGATTTCATACTTTTGCCTTATACCATTATTTCTAATAAAAAATGTCGTTGTAAAATTATAAATCGAACCTTATTCATAAAAAGTGAGTTTTACACTTTTAAATAAAAAGTTTTAACGGGAAATTGAGTTGGATAATGTTTTATATGATTAAGAGTTATTTTATGGTGCAATAGTGAGCGATAACTACTTACGTGTCACATACCATACAGGTTATTAACCATTACTCAAATGTTTATGTTAAATATTCCCTTATACAGAAGCTCGATGAAGCTGAGCTTATAGAGTCGCCAGAGACACACGTGTTAACCGTTATGATTGACGGAATATACAAAAAAAGATCACATCCTTCAGTGGTCCGCTTAATTCAGCATCATTGACTAGTTATATCTGTGATTCGTTGTATATTTAATGTATATACGAATCACAGATATATATATGTGATTCGATAAGCAAGCAAAGCGTGTTAAATGCGTTTAAGAATAAAAAAAAAATTAAAATATTTATATATAACATTATGTTACGTAAATAGAAGCGTCATTAATGAAAATAAAGAAAACTTTAGACCACACGAATGAAGTAAAACTTCTTAAGCATCATCTATATGAATGTATATATATATATGTATAATATATACATGTGTATGCATTTATTAATTTTCTAAGTATTTTAATTTATTCAAATTTCATTGATATATATTTTATCTCTTTCTATCTTCATTAAGTTATATCTCCGTCTCCACTTACATTTGTCACGCCCGATCGCGCTTTAGGTAACGCTGCTATTTCCCCAAGTCAATAGTGCTTAAAGAAGTTTTACTTCAACAATATAACTGGCAACTCTAACGACAGCTTGAATTGATGAAATGTTATATATAATATGATGTATAAATAGATTATAGGTTTATATAAATATATAGGTAACGTACAATCGGTCTAGGGTCGAGGGGTGTTCCGCAGTCCGGTTAACCATTTCGGCGCCATTGGGCCTAGAATGAGACAATGACTGCAGTTCTCACTCGCTTCAGATTAATACGTACACTACGGAAAAACCTCGAAATTCTCGTCGAATTTTCCCTATTTTTTTTAAATTAATAACTTAACGGGTTCTCGTTGACTTAGCCTTTTCACTCAAGTCTTCAACGTCCTAAAGATTCTTCTCTATCAGATTCAAATTACCCTAATGCAATACTCTAATCGTGCATTGAAATGTTTTTCCAAAAATATATTATAGTGTGAGACATTTTCAACTATTTGTTTTCGTACATGAAATACGAAATCAAACGTCGCCATAATGTAAAAAAAAGGGGAACAGTTATTAGTTTCAATGTTTTCGGTAATTAACGTTATTCGAGTCAATAATAATACTAGATAAGGTTATAACTAACAATAAGTTTTTGTATTGTTACTAACACAATATTATATTATTTGTTTATTTATTTCATTGAGCTAAAATAAAATTATTTTATTTATTTTAATGTGAGGCTTTTAGGTCTTCCACGATTTGTAAAAAATATATTATTAGAAGTATTTAGCTATGCCAATAAAACGGTCGCGGTGAGAATAATAAAGACTATTTTTTCTTTATAAGTAAATAACTTCGACCGAGAATGAAAAACCAAGTGTGAATGATATCTTAACACTTAGATATTTGATATTCTGTTTGACTATATTTGCAATAATATTATTGAAATATTTAGAATTCGATAAACAGACACACTACACATATATATTAATTATAGTATGAGTATTTTAATAATGTACAAATATTATATATAAATTTACTGGACATTCACATAAACATGGATCGCGTGACGAGCATGTATACAGGCATATGGTATGATTTTCCATTAAATATATAATAAAACATATAAAATCAATGGAAGGTTTGACTTTTAGCATCTCAAAGTAGAACGATTTACCGCTTCATCGAATCGATTCATCGATTTTCATTCGCTATTCGCTTCATGGAGCATTTTTTTAAACTGTTTTCAGTACGATATACCAACTTCAGATATGACTTATACTAACTTAAACAGTATAACCAGGTTCGCTAAGCTCTAAGAAAATTGTTATTAATAAAATACTTTACAAACTTGCTAAAGTAATTGATTATTGACAGAATTTCTTTTGGTCCATTTCAATAAATCAACTATGGCCCGTCATGTACTAAACATATTAAGTAACTAAAAACGAAATTACAATACACTATATAGTAAATTGATGTAGAGGAAATGACGTAACAACTATACAATTACTAGCATTGAAATAATTGTTGAATTTTTTTATCAAATTTACTCAGAATACTAATCAATAGCTCTAGTGAAATGCAGTAATAAAACAAACAGGAATTAATTATGATACTAGCAAAATCAGCCCGTGGCTGGCTTAATTTTAAAATATCAGTACAAAGAACTATTGTAAATGAGGATTAGAATCAAACCTAGCTATATCCAAAATAATTAAAATTGAGTAAAATGAAAATATTTGTTCAATGTATTTAATTCTTGGAGTTTCGACACATTAAACATATTAAACACAGATTTAATCACTGTGAATCAAATCAAAATATCCTTATTCAAATAAGCTCTTTCAAGCACTTTTGAATCGTCAAGGATCAAATTAATGAAGCTACAACTGGTTCGGAATGTTGCTCTTACCGAGAACCAGAAAGTAACTCGGCGGTCAATATTTTAAATGTTTACAATTTTACATTATTAAACCGCAGTCTTGTATGAAGCTGAAAGGATTTTCAAATACAGGCTTTTTATCATCGAAATTTTGTAATATACTTTACGTATAAGCATATCTCTTATACTTAATTTAAACCTTTCTGTAGACTGATCTATTCTGTATTGATTGCGGAATTTATGAATTTAAGTGAATATTTTCGTTTTTATCAATCTTTACGTTATATTTTAAATTAGCTCAATTTGATTGTGACTTTAGGATTTAGCTATTTTTGATTCTGATCCCCTCAAATGACAGTTAAACTTTACAGATTATCTGTTAGTTAAATATTGTCTGAAAATTTCGGTAAAATCAGTCCATATTGCGTAATGTATAAGGGACATTTCTCTTTATATATCTCGACCTTAGACGCATAAGGTCTGATGTGAGTTTTG
This sequence comes from Morpho helenor, assembly GCA_029227775.1. Classification (NCBI taxonomy): domain Eukaryota; kingdom Metazoa; phylum Arthropoda; class Insecta; order Lepidoptera; family Nymphalidae; genus Morpho; species Morpho helenor. Next base: position 19,118,987 of record JARGCU010000030.1, on the reverse strand, counting down.
ATGACAATAGAGCGAAAAGAAATTTTGTAAACTAATCGGGGGATAGTATTTTCGTTTTTATGGATAATTCTAAATGATTGAATTAACATTAACATAATTTAGTTTAGTTATCATTTGGAGCACTGTTTATAGTTAAGGAGGCGGGCGTTGACATCTGCAGCGCAGTTTATACTTTTGCAGTGTCTTCGTTGCCATTGTATAAGTGCATTTTTATTGTTCCGAATAAATTTCATTTCATTACATATATTGATAATATTTAAGCGAAAGCTTATATATTTCCTTAACACTATTAATATAAAATTTACCTTATTAAAATAAAAAACTCATTTTTTTTACAATTTAAAGACATTATTCGTCTTTGGTATTATGTCGACATTCGACCTTATGCGTCTGATGTCGAGATATGTACAAGCATTGGCAAACCTGGTTAAAGATAATATGCGCAGGTCATGTGAACAGTAAAGGGGTGCTTACTTGCGTTTAGCGTGCAGCATTTCCATCAGGAGGGTCTGTGTGGGCGCCTGGCCAGCGCAGTGTCTCTGGTACAGATGCTCCTCACCACGAGCGGCCAGGGCGTGTATCTCTGGCACTACCATCACCAACTTGCCGAATTTATCCTGCAATTAAACCATCCCGTATGAAGTTTGTTGGGTTATTGTTTTATGTATCCTTCTTCTTAGTCGATCTCTTCATTACTGAAGGTCGTGTCTAGATGAAAGTATTATTGCTGCTCACTTCCTGCACTATTCTTTTCCACATTGTTCTACCCTCGGCGGTCTTTAAAGCTTTGGTGATTGTCAGGCCTGTAATAGTCTTAACTTGATCGCACCAACGGGTAGGGGAGCGACCGCGTGGTCTTTTCCCGTCGACCTGATCAACCACCGTCAGCTTCTCCAGGTTTTCAGGGTTTTTACGAGCAACGAGCTTATGTATCCATGAAGCGTCAAGTTACAAAAATATCTAAACCTTACTAATTAAACAATCAAAAACTAATAATTTTTTATATCAAGTTGCATTTCACGAATTGTCATCAGATAACGGCCTGTTACTATCCCACTGCTGGGAATAGGCCTCTTTTCCCTGTTTTTGGAGAGAAGGGTTGTGGAGCTAAGACCTACCACGCTGCTCCAATGGGGAATGCGGTTACACATATCCCCAGAACTCTAGAGATATGCAGGTTTCCTCACGATGTTTTCCTTCACCGAAAAGCGTTTGATAAATTGCAATTATCAATTAGACAAAAGTTTTAACAGAAAAACTCATTGGTGTCTGCCCGCGGTTAGAGCCCGTGACCTCCTAGAAAGAGTCGCACGGTGTTACCGCTGGGCTATCACTGCTTTATCCCATATAAAGATAACAAATACAAATGGAAATGACTCATACAATTAGGCATTACTGACGGAAGACCTCGATACAAAAGTAATAATTAAATTATTTTGCTATAATCCGCGATGAAGTAAAATAGAAAATATGTTATAGACAGAATAATATCTATTTTACTTCATCGCGGATTATAGAAAAATAATTGTATTATTACTTTTGTATTATGGATCTCCGATAATTTAACATTATAACTAATATAAGAATTGAACCCCAAAAATAATGCAAATTGATGTATTTCATTATGTGTAATATTTTGTGAAAATTAAAAAAAAAAACAATAAATGCGATATAGTTCGCTCGATGATCGCGTCATATTTTACATATTTTGATCGAAAATAAATTATCAATAACTAAACCCGATTACCAATAAAAAAAAAATTATTTTATTTTGGATGTATGATGTAGTGATCTATGCCGTTAAAAAAACGCATGTAAAGTGTGGTCACCATCTGTGACTAGGATGTCAAAATATACTGCTTGTGCAGAAACCGATAAAAGATGTGTTTCATTTGTTACAAAATCCAGCCGTATGTCTACCATATGTTAATATATAAACAATAGTACACTAGCAGCCTGATTATATTAAATTACGATCGAATTTAATTCTGCGCGGGTTGACTAGTTACAATATATCCTATTAATTCTACACTTGCGGGTCTTCTCACGATCGCATATAACGTAAAACACACACAATGATGTCCATAATAATCATATAAATGCGAGAGTCTGTCTGTTACGCTTTCACGGTTAATCCGCTGGACTAATAACGATGAAATTTAAATTAAAGATTTAACATATCGGATATAAAAATTTCACAAATATTTTACATAATTGAAGCTTAGCTTAGTTTGAAATCGCTAAACTCAAGTCTAAAGAATTCACCGTTAATTAAATACTTTGGTACATTTTTGTTCCCATGTTCATCCGTATTTTCCAAAACAAAGTTACTAATAGCATGAAATATATTTCCGATATGTATTTAAGTTTAATTAGGAAAGTTTATACGGGACGTGAATATCGTTGTGTAGGGGTTGTCTGTAAGAGATCACTTTTAGTGATAAGACCGCCCTTGCACTCTTAAATGTTCTTATCTCTCTTGTTTATGTATATCATTTACCTGGTGTGCAATAAAGAGTTATTCATTCATTCATCCATAGATTATTTGCGCACCATTAGAGTTAGAATTAATTTAATTTAGAATTACCGTTAAGCCTGCACTTTACTATCTTTGATCGCGTGATCGTCTTTAATCGGTACGATCATCGTGCTAGTGTCCATACGATCGTCGGTATAACCATATGATACATACGATCACACTCAGCGATTCCATTTGATGAAAAACCGACAATTCCCAGGTTGTCGGCGATCATAGACGATGATTGTCGAGTACAGCCGAGTACATCCTCTACACGATCGTGCTCGCGCTTAATCGCTTAATCATTAAGTGTCAGATTAATTAATACTAATTACAGGCTTATTACTCTGCGAGGCACAAAGGGGGTGCTCCCTAATTTTCAATCACCCTTTTCTAATATCGAAAAAAAATTGTATTTTTTATCCCATCTAGGCTTTACCTAAATCTACAGTAATATATAAAGCTGAAGAGTTTCTTTGTTTCTTTGAACGCGATAATCTTATTAAGGTAGGTAGTCCATTTATCGAGGAAGGCTAAAGACTATATAACATCACGCTAAGATGAATAGGAGAGGAGCAGCAATAATTTATATGGCAAAACGTTTGCCTGTTCACCTATTTTTTATAGATGTGTACAGTTATTATTTTGGTTATATAACTTCTCTGTTCTACTTACTATAATAGAAAATTGTTCTTTGAAACTCAGGCAGGTCGCTTATCTACAATTTTTATTACTTTTTGTACTATCACCATAACGTGACGTGTAACGTGTTTGTCCCAAAATAAGTAGTTATTTAAATGGGCGAGATTTTGTTTTAGAATATTGGAAAGTTGATTACCTAATACATTAATATAACATTCATTAAATATTCTCAACTTTATAGTTTTAAAATTTTTCCACAGAAATGTAAACTGATAATTATTATTAAAATAATCTGTTCTCGTGCCAATAGTATATAATAATAATAATAGATCTATTGTAATGGAAATTATGTATGTAACACTAATTTTTGACCTTAAAATTGGTAACAAATTATATTATTTACCTGTATCGACGGGTAACAGGTAAGTGTGTAGTCGAGAAGCGCTGCTTGGACAGTCTGGTATCCATCTCGAACACACTTGATGTTAACAATGCCTCTCACCTCTGAAACCCCAAAACAACTCAAATAAAAACATCATTTGTAGTGAACACGAAATGGATGAATGCAAAACAATATAAAAAAAGACATGAACAAACATACTTAATTCGCATCACAAGCGTGCAAATAGTTAAAGATAATACTGACCAGGGTTAAGCAATAGCAAGAATTTAACGCAGATGTAGTCCGGAACGTCGAATTTTAGTTCCGCGAGTTTGTTTTGGAGCTCGTTGAAATGATCCGCGAGCGTCGGCACTCCAAGGAGCCCCAGACATAGCAGATCGAACTTCTGTCCGTTGTGAAGTGTTGTTTCATCTGGCAACCCATTGTGCATCCTCTGGTGGAGGTGATCAAGTACCAACATGTCGGACCACGAGTGCTGCAACAACTTCATCTGGTCATCGACCTGCAACAAGACACAACCGCATTGCTACAAGTGCAAAGCTGCGGACATGTACCCGCAATTTGCAAAGACAACCAACAATACGAAGCCTTCGACAGAGTGAATTAATAAATCCAAATTCGCAGGCTATGTTAGTAACATTTAAGTAACATTTATAAATAAACACTTCACTCAGTCATAAATTACTTGAAGGCTTCGATTGGATAATTAATCAAATAAGCGAGTTAGTTTCGTGTGGACTATCTGCCTTGAATCGTCTGTCACAATTGTTCGTGGTGACGCTGTAGTGTCGATGTGTTCGTGCCAATCACATTAGCAATACGTTATCACAAACCGCGCCGCTATCTCAAGTCGCAAGCGAGTCGCGACTCGCGGCGTCATTCCGTGACCCACATTCAGAGTTGCATTAGAATACACGGGGCGGTGCGCGAGCGCGTTAAATTTGCCGTTTACGAAATGTTACAACTGAATTTTAGAGCTCGGAGCTATTGCCACATAATGCGCCGCTTGCTCAACGGTGAATCGAGATTGGACTGTCAAAATCATACTGCCTAATAATCTATCGGGCGGTCATGGCGGCGTAATACACTTCAATTCATTTAATGTAACTTTCTTTATAACCTAATCCTACCTACATACTGAATCCGAGATTTAGGTCATTTGGACCACCGTACCAAACATATTTTATACTGTTTTTATTTAAGAGTTTTTTATCGCTTACATAATATATAGCATGTGGTAATTAGTCTATATCAATTTAATGTATAGAAACCGGCTATACTGACGTCTTATTTTATCGGATGACCCCGATTAGTCTTAGCCCATACGGGCCTGTTATTCATGAGCTCTTTACGGCGGTAAAATAAGATGTGAGTATAGCCGGTTTCTATACATTAATTATGAATTCCACTCACGATAGTTTATATCAATGATGGTAAGAAGTTTTAATCAGCTGCAGAGAATCAATAAGGAAATAACTTGAGACTCTAATGTTGCTTATACATATAAACAGAAAACTTTTGAATTTTCTATTACAATTTTTGTGATCTAAGTTCCCATTTCAAACATAAAAGCTTTTTAAACGCGGTGGATAGTTTGAGTGAATATTTAAAATGAAAACGCCGAGTTGCAGTTAAACAGCCTTGGATTTGAAAGAACCTCGAGTGGAAAACATGTGTACACACGCAGTAGGTTCAATCAAACTTGGTATAGCGAATGAATAGGGACAAATGCAAACTGTGATGGAGCGGCCTTGTCGTGCAGAGGAAAGTGGAGGACGCAAAAACATGAGCATATTGAATAACAAGCTATCAAAGCTAGAAATCTGCGGGGAGCCTTATTTATTAACCGTGAAATACCCTAATGATATTATGAACGCCGTATGGTATCCGGCTGAATAGAATAGTACCACCCTCATTTCTAACCGAGGTGTCGTAAAAGGCGAGTAAGGTATGTCAACACGCCGTGTGGTATCCGACTGAATAGAATAGTACCACCCTCATATCTTACCGAGGTGTCGTAAAAGGAGACTAAGGTAAGTCGACCTGCCGTGTGTTATCCGGTTGAGTATAATAGACCACCCTCATTTCTTACTGAGGTGTCGTAAAAGGCGTCTAAGGTAAGTTGACGTTATTCAGGCGGCCGGCCGTAAAATACGTGACCAAATCATGTGACAACATTTATAATATGCTGTGCTGACCCCACTTAGAGTGGGATAAGGACAGGAAGATTATGATGATGACCCTAATGATATTATGAGTAGTATCTGCTGACCGAGTTTTGTTCGGCAATTTTATTAAAATATATGTAAAATGCAATAAAAAAAGGATGAAATAACTGGTTATATTTGGGACTTGATCGCGGGTATTTTAAGTTTAGTCCGCCCTTTCCCAACTAAATTACATATTTTTAACGATTTTCATTGTTTTTGTAGGGAACAAAAGAGTTTGAATATAGTTATGACTAATATTATCACTTTTAAACTGTACATGTATAATGTATGAAAATATATTATGTAAAGTACAATTAAAAGTTTAATGATAATATAGTTATTGTTTTTTGCGGGTTTGGGGGGTATAAGATTCTATAATAAAAATCCGCAATCAATTTTAGCTGCCATTACAGCAGTTTAAAAGCACTATATTTTTAAAAGAGCTACCACCAAGTTTCTTGCTGTCTCTTCAAGGTAGGAACAGCTTTCCGAACCAGCAGTAGAGTTGACCCAAAAGCACTTGTCTACAAGTTTATTTGAATAAAGAATATTTTGAATTTGAATTGATATTAATATATATTTCTTTGCCTATTTCCATTAATCAAAATTAAAATGCATATTATTATTTATGATATATACAATAACGAAATGTTCACTATTTGTACAGAAGCAAGCTTGAATGCATAATGAGATTTTTCAACAACATGCAACGTCAGTCTAATGGAATAGTAAATTCTAGATTACCTCTATAATTGCTATTAAAAATATAACTACAAGGGGAAGTTACGATAAAAATTATCGGGCAAATCTAAAATCTGACTAATACACCTAATATTAATACGTGAACTTAATACTTTTTATTTTTTTTCGTGTGCGATACTAAAATTTATATTGAATATAAAACAACATTTTAGCAGTCATAAACTGTCAAATCAGCGTAGCTTATTCAGGGGGGTAGTCTCGAGAATTATAGGTATTTACATTTCTCGATCGATCGATACTTTGTATATAATATGCAAAATAATAAAGTTATGTTGATATAAGAAAATTCTATTATTTATTCGTTGAATCGTTTACCTTTAGATTAAAGAAGTGTATTCGACGCTTCACTAGCAACACATAAATGGTAATAAAGAAAGGGTACAAGATCTAATCGCCGAAAATACTATCACATGCGACAATGAAAAAATTACTACGAGTTAATATGCATCAATTTTACGATGATTGCAATCGTCATGATTGATCGTGATCTTATTTGAGCGAAATGAAAGTTTTTTTTTGCTAGCCTATAAAATAAAATAGGTCATATTGGGCACAATTTAAATCCGGTTCGAGCGGTAGAATTAAAAACAGTTTAAAAAATCTGTTTCTTTCATTAAATAATTTTAATCTTTTTATTATTGGAGGGAATAGGCAACCGTTCAGGACTAAAAAGTGAAAAGTGATAAGAGACAATAAAATAAAATCTAAATTGTAAAGAGCAAATATATATTTAATGATATCATAAAATAATATTTATTTCTATGAAAATAGATACATATTTTTATGAATAATCATATAATATTCTTATATAAATGGGATCATTGGTGTTAAATAATTATTTTTCGTTTACGAAACTATGGAGCAGCAATTTTACTTTAAGAGTCACGTGCGTGTCACATAGCCGCAGGTTGCCGATCCCAGGACTATATCTATTTAAGCTAAAAGACTGTTTAGACTTTTGAGTGCGGATATAACGCCTAAACGAATCAGCATTACGGTAGCCCACGTAAAACTTGCAAAGTTGTAAAATCATACAGTCTATTCAAATTTAGTCATCTTTTTAACTGGATAATCGTCCGACACCTGATAAGACGGTTGTGAAACGCAAAAGACCAACAGATCAAAAAGGTACAAGGTTTACCTTTTTAAAAGCTTTACATTAATTTGATATGTATGTAATGTAACTCAATTTTGACTTTAAAAGGACAGATTTATTTTATATTTTATTGAATACTTTAACGCACAATAATAAAATAAATTGTTTTAAATAAATTTATAGTGCTATATTAAAAATGTATGTATAATATACAATATCTGGGTGAGATTTTTCGGTAATATTTTACAAATAAAAAAAAAGAAACTTCAAAAAAAAAAGAAAAAACAATAGGGTAAGGTGGGGCTCGATCCTAGGTATTTTCATTTCGCGCGACCCGTTCCCCGAATAAGCTACGCTGACTAGACAGTTAATGGCAAAAATTCAATTTAATATAAATTTTACTATTTCTTAATCCCAAAAAACAGGGATAAAATGATTTTTTTGTAAATAAAACCTAGCTAGATCGATTTTTCTCCCCCCAAAACCTACATACCGAATTTCAGAAAAATTGTTGGAGCCGTTTTCGAGATTCCGAAAATATATATACATACAAGATTTACTCATTTAAACATTAAAGATGTATATAATTAGTATTTATTTGTATGAAGTTTACTTTTTTTTACAGTTTACATTACATTTTCTAACAACTCACACCAAAGGTTGGCTGTTAGAGATCGCTATAGCGATACGACCTTTACACGCTTATCGTGATTTTATTTCATATTTAACGACGTATTTCATTTAGTGCAATCAGAATTAATTTAAAAATTTTCATTACAATGAGAATTAAATAAATAATACATATATATGCAACCTATATACTAATTTTATTTATACGACTTTTATAGCGATACGACCGCCTTTGAACGCTTTTATCGTGATTTTATTTCATATGTATCAATTTATCTTTTTAAGTGCAATCAGAATTAATTTAAAAACTTTTCATTAGAATGAAAATTTAAAAAAAAATCTTGTTATAAAAGGACTGTTAATTGTATCTTGTTTTAGTGCAACGTGAATTAAATAAATTATACTTATATGTAACCTATATACTAGTATTATTTATATGACTTTTATAGCGATACGACCGCCTTTGAACGATTTTATCGTGATTTTATTTCATATGTATCAATTTATTTTTTTAAGTGCAATCAGAATTAATTTAAAAATTTTGATTACAATGAGAATAATAAAAAAAATCTTGTTTTAAAAGGTCTTTTAATTGTATCTTGTTTTCGATATCGATTTATAAATATCGAGGTGCAATGGGAATTAAATTTAAAAAAATCTTTTTTATTAAAGGAATTTATTTTTTGTATTAGTGCAATAAGTATTAAATAAATACTAATAAATTGAAAATTTTCAAATGAATGACCGCCGAGTTTCTTACTGGTTCTTGTCGATAAGAGCAACATTCCGAACCAGTTGTGGCTTGCTTCAAAGCAATAGATATTTGAGCTGTCTAATGCAAAACTGTGACAGCCTAATGGTAACGCGCGAACCAAAGTTCAAAACCTGGGATCGATTCCCACATATATCCACATATATTCCCGGCGTTTTCTTTTTCTTTTTTTATTGCATTATTTTATATCTTTAAAAAATTACGTTCAGCCTCCGTGTGGTATCCGGCTGAATAGAATAGTACCACCCTCTTTTCTTACCGAGGTGTCGTAAAAGGCGACTAAGGTAAGTTGACTCACCGTGTGGTATCCGGTTAAGTAGAATAGACCACCCTCATGTCTTACCGAGGTGTCGTAAAAGGCGACTAAGGTAAGTTGAATTATCGTGTGGTATCCGGTTAAGTAGAATAGACAACCCTCTTTCTTATCGAGGTGTCGTCAAATATGACTAAGATAAGTTGACGTCAGGCAGGCGGCCGGTCGTAAAATACGTAGCCAAATCATGTGACATGTTTATAACATGTTGTGCCGACCCACTTAGTGGCAGGAAAATGATCTTTTAAAAATTACGTTCAGGTACTAAAGCTGTGATAGCCTAGCGGTGCGACCGTGTTGAATCTCTAGAAACGATCATGGGTTCAAACCCGAGCAGACACCAATGAGTTTTTCTATTAAAACTTATGTGTCTAATTGATAATTTCAATTTATCACACGTTTTTCGGTGAAGGAAAACATCGTGAGGAACAACCTGCATATCTCTAGAGAATTCTGGAGATATGTGTAACCTACCAATCCGCATTGGAGCAGCGTGGTAGGTCTTAGCTCCAATCCTTCTCTCCAATAACGGAGAGAAGAGACCTATGCCCAGCAGTGGGATAGTAACAGGCCGCTACTTACTTACTTACTATAAGTTATAGGAGTCATAATACGGGACGTGTAGATATAACTATGAGCGCACGTGTCGCCGGACGCCGGTTTCTACGACGTAGCTATCCATATCGTAATCGTAACTAGGTCAAAGTCGCTTACCGTCTAACAAAAAAATACACGTCGCGTGTATTACTTACTCACTATCTGTATATTATTTTTTTTAATTTTCACTCCCGGACTATTACTACTTAATAACGAATATAAAAAAATCCTTGCATTTTGAAACTAGAGCGGCGGGTATATTATAAACAGCGAAGTTACTCGTAATAAGTAAATACTTTTAAGTGACTAAATATATGTTATATATAACTATTTTTCAATTATAATCAATGTTTTAAAAAAAATAATCAAATGTAACTCTTATAGATTCGATAGAGCATATATTTGTATATTATATTAGTATTCCAAATGTTTGTTTTCACCTATTCAGGCACATAACAAACTCTGTTTCCTTTTAAATCGAATAAATAAAGCATATCGACCGTAAAAATATATTAAATAGTACAACGGCCGCAATGCCCGTGTAAACTGGCTTCATTATTCTAATCGTTAAGTTACGTAAGAGAAAGCAACTTGCGTCTCCGTTACCGGCGGTTACGCGCGCGGTAAAAAGTGCTTTCTCGCGGCAACTCGGCCACGGGCAATGTGTCAAGTGCGCCGGCGAAAGTGCAGCGTTGCCGCTCCGCACGCCATACCGTTACATCATATCCGTCTGGAGAAAGCGCGGGTCATCAACATTACTCTCGCGTCTTACACGTCTCACTCTACATGAGATACTCTCACACGTGCGTACTCGTTACGTAGTAAAATACGATAGTCCCCCGTAAATATAATTGTCGCACGCGCCCCAGTGACAGCGACCTAGAGAGGTTTTCCGTATACAGATCGCGAACTAAATATGATATCGAGATTCGTGTACGCCGTCCGTCCTAATTCTGAGAATGGGTCGTAAACATGCGCCGCGTCATTTAGAACAAATGAAAATTGCTAGTTGTGGAATGGAGGCTGTCTGCTGGAGTGAGACGAGGCGAGGTGCGCGGAGCGGCAACGTCGCCTCTCCACGTGACCGGCTGCGCTCTTGCGTAAGCGTACGACAAGCACGATACGGAGCGTGGCCACTGGCCGGCCGCGCCGTGCGGCGTGCCCCTCGGGCCTCGGCCGCTCCTGGTCGACTGCACTGGAGCCAGCCGCCAGGACTCAGCCAAACTCCCGACCGAACACCGCCGTCTTTATACGCAATCGGACACTGACAAACAACATCGAACTACTTTCCCGGTTACATTATTTCTCGTCAAAAGATTGAACAGATTAGACACGTTTTTTTAATCGGAACGAATTTTATGATTGTGTAACTCTCGGTCATGTAATGTAAAGGCACGTCGTAAGTTTGTTTAGTAAAATAATGAAAACCGAAGGCAACGGCGGGCAGCACGCTAGCCGTGGGAACTTGACCCAGTTGGTAGGGGGAGGTGCGGGTGGAGCGAGGTATCGATTGCGGACGACGACACCGCAACGCTCCCGCGTCACACACGCCCGGTCCCACTGCGAAACTAGCCCGCCGGTCGCCACATGAAACTAACTACGCTCGAAGGGCAACAAACAAATCGCAGTGCTGTAATAAACAAAATGCTCCAAAAAGGAGCACGTATCGCAAAGCAGCGCAACGCAACATTCGCTAGCAATATTGGTGTACACCGAGGACTGGTTCGGGGAATCGGGACGGGATCTTTATACTTATCTGGAAATTCACCTTTAGATACTTAAAGAACACGGTGTTTCTCGCCCAATCCACCTGCGAGAACAAGTTTTGGTCCAGCACTTTGCACATTAATTCGAAGAGATCCACTTCACACTGATTGTAGGTTTGGCTCTGCAAGAGTCCGAACAGGGAGTTCTGCCACTCCCTATCGTCTATGGTCTGTACGAATTCTCTAATCATCGGCGAGACCCGGAGGGTCTCCGTGCTTGTGGGCTCGGCCGTGCTCGAGGGCGTGGCGGCGTTGTTGGCGGGCGCTTCGAAGGTGAACCCGTCGGGGGAGGCCGAGTGCGGCGAGTGCGTGTCCCACTTGTCGTGCGAGGGCAGCGGCGGCGGCTGCTGCGCCTGGGGCTGGGCCGCCAGCAGCGCCGGCCCGGGCGACGACTCCGGAGACGACGTCAGCGACGACACCTGCGGGATCTGGATCTCCTGCTTCACGGGCACGGAGGCGTACGGCGACGGGAAGCCGAGCACGAGCGACCCGTCTCCGAGGGAGCCGCGCAGCGTCTGGACAGCGATCTGACGCTGCCTCATCATCTGCAGTTTGCGAGCGCGGTCCCGTTTGTACATCGGCCCGAATTTGTTCCGGCCACCGCGCATGCGGTCTGCTCGGACGGCTGCAACAATGAAAACGTTACGGTTAATACTACTATAATAAGTATTACAAAGCTGTGGTAACTCTTTTGAGGAGCTCACGGGTTTAAACCCGGGCAGACACCAATGAGTTTTTCTGTTAAAACTTATGTGTCTAATTGATAATTGCAATTTATCATACGCTTGACGGTGAAGGAAAACATCGTGAGGAAACCTGCATATCTCTAGAGAATTCTAGGGATATGTGAAACCTACCAATCCGCATTGAAGCGGCGGGGTAGGTCTTAGCTCCAATCCTTCTCTCCAAAAACGGAGAGAAGAGGCCTATTCTCAGCAGTGGGATAGTAACAGGCAGCAACTTACTAAGTATTACACATTTATAAAGAAAAAACAACATAAAAAAGATTATTCCATATTTATCATCATATATTTGGACACAAATGGACTAGGCTACAAGCCGACGACAATGTTTCGAACATGTGACAACTCGCACGCTCTAGTTTGTCTGTTACGTACGATTTAATCTTGCAAAATTTATTTCCTAAGTTTTTGTAACTTTCTTCATGTAGTTTTATCAGCAATCTATTTTACTGGTTACTGTGAGATATGTGTTTCTTGGTCCATTTAAATACAACATATTGTAAATACTACACGATTACCACAAGATGAAATTTTCTTCTCTAAAAACTATTAAAATATCAACATTATTTTTTTTTAATCGATGACTCTTTTTATAGTAACAAAACTCTAATCCCATGTATTCTAAAATAAAAATAAAATTCATTTATAATAAGTTAATTAATTAATATTTCAACATAATTTAATAATAAATTTCATTATAGACCATAAATATATTTTCTAACTCAACTTTTGTCTTAGTAATTGTATTGCCCAATTCCATATATTCTAAAATAAAAATAAAACAATTATAATTAGTTAATTTATTAATATTTCAACATACTTTATACGATAATTTTAGTCATCGATAAAAACTAATTTTTAATTCAACTTCGATTTGTTTGATTATATTTTTTAATTAGTAATTTAAAATAAAAAAATTAATTAAAATAAATTAATAAAAAAATAAAATAAAAAATTGCTTGTACGCGCCTTGAGATACTATCGACATAATCTATTTCTATTATTCTTTTCTCATTCAATTATTTCTCAATGGATATTAATTTTAAAATATAACAAGCAGACACGGTCACGCGTTGCTGTGGCTCAGTCCGATCTCGATTTTGAGTATACTAACATTTTGGCGCGTAAGTTATTATATCAACGAGCGCTCGCCGCCTACACCTACCATAGTCCCCCGTTCTCGTCCTACCACGCAGGCAAGGTCTGAGTTAAACGGTCAGCCTATAGTTATTACATATGGTGAAAGAGTAGGTTTATAGCTATATAGTATATTTTTATGGGTATCCGAAACCATCGGACAAAGGGCACGTCGTATTTGGCTATCACGATGCTATTATTCCATAATTTCCAATTATCTTCTAATGTATATAATTAATACTATATTTTTCTCCTACTCTAAGCGGGGTCGGCACAACATGTTATCACATGATTTAGTTAGGTATTTTACGACCGGCCGACTGCCCGACTTCAACTTACCTTAGACGCCTTTTACGACACCTCGGTAAGAAATAAGGGTAGTCTATTCTACTCAGCCGTATACCACACTCTTCAACTTACCTTAGGCGTCTTTTACGACACCTTGGTATAAAATAAGGGTGGTGTATTCTACTCAGCCGGATACCACACGGCGGGTCATCTTATCTTAGTCGCCTTTGACGAGACCTCGGTAAGAAATGAGAGTTGTCTGTTCTACCCAGCTACCACACAGTAAATATTAAACGTTTAAATTTAATTTGGCCGCACGCGAACTACTACCCAAATTTCAGATTGGATTTTTGTTAGGTTTCAAATGATAAGAACACTATTGAATTACAGAGTTGATAAGGCCGCACAGAATTGAGGCTAGGCAATTAATTAAGTAATAACTTTTTTTTTATAAAAGATATACCGGTTCCCCTTCGTTACTCAATTATATCATCCTGTCCTTATCCCACTCTAAGTGGTATCGGTACAACATGTTTTTCTCTTCCATTCTGTCCTATCTTTCGTCAGCTCTGGCGCCACTCCTTTTATATGCATATCATACTTCACACAATCCAACCATCTCTTTTTAGGCCTCCCTCTAGGCACATATCCATCCACATTCAAATTTAACACACGTGTTTGGTCACATGATTTTCATCCCTCCTCATTACATGTCCATACCATCTCAATCTTGCACTTCTCGACTTTTCTATAATGGGAGCAACTTTCAGACTTCCCCTTATATACTCGTTTCGTATTTTATCCAGTTTTGTCACACCACACATCCACCTTAACATTCTCATCTCATTTGCATGTACTCTTCTTTCATCCGTCTTTTTCATTGCCCAACATTCTGATCCATACAATACGACAGGTCTTATGACTGCTTTATACATTTTTCCCTTAACTTTAAGGGGCATTCGAGGGTCACATATTGTGCCTGAGACCTGCCGCCACTTCATCCATCCTGCATTCATTCTTTTACCCACATCTCGATCTATTTCACCGTCATTTTGAAAAAGCGAACCAAGGTACCGAAAATCAGAGCAGACTAGCAAAATGTTCCCATCCAAACCGATCGGGGAGAAATTGGAGGTCCCTTCGTTACTCAAATCAAATCAAAATAATCTTTATGAAAGTTTTTTGAAGGTCTTTTCAATCTAATATACGTTTTTTTTTATATAAGGGACAATTAATTACAGACAAGGTCGTCTTTCCCCAATGTAACTTAATACTTGTGCTATGGGTAACAGACAACTGGTAAATATATACTTATATAAGTATATTAAAAAGAGGCTGATACTATACTGTTGAGGATTAGATAGATGATAAGAATGCATGGATATAGCTACTCTAACAAGATAGAAATGAGTAAATTTAAATAGTTATAAGAAATGTATCGTGAAAAGAGCAAACGCCGAGTTTCTTGCTGGCTCTTCTCGGTAGGAACAGCTTTCCGAACCAGCAGTGGACTCGACCATTCAAAAGTATTTATTTACAAGTTTACTCGAAAAGACAATATTTAGAATTTGAATATAACGATATAAAACGTTAAATAAATACTTAAATACAGACTCAATGAACAAATTGTTTTTAAGAAAAATGTTGGACCTCGGCGGGAATCAAACTTGTGACCCACGGAGCCGAATTCTGGATCACTAACACCTGTGTCAGAGAGCCAGATGGTTGGCGTCAGTCATATTAGACTTTGAGGAAAAACCGCGCTAAAATTTAGTTTCGCGCGACTTTTATATTTAACTACTAGCCTGTTTCGCTTGCGTGGAAAGATTAAAACCATAATATAGTCTTTTCATAACTATCAAAATGTTGAAAGTGGGTTAACCTTAGAAGCTAGACATATAGTCGCGGACTTTTATTTAGAAGTTTTAGAGGGGAACAATTTTGTAATACAGATTTTTGAATAAATATTACCGTTTACTCAGCGCACGTAAGGAAAGTTTTAAATTTTGCCGTTTTCGTACTAATTTTTATCGCTGCTCCTCTCCTATTCATCTTAGCGTGATGTTATATAGCATTTAGCTTTCCTCGATAAATGGACTAATTTACACAGAAATAATTTTTCAAATCGGTCCAGTAGTTCCTGAGATTAGCGCGTTCAGCTTTATATATCAGTATAGATAACATATTTATTTATACGGTTTAAACGATCATAATAAACATTAATTTCATTAAAATAACGTAACGTATTGAAGTTAATACTGTATTGGTCTAAATAACTACATTACTACATTGTAGTCTAACGTTATTATAGAGCAATGGATATATCGCTCGCAGGCTGCAAAGTAGCACAACTAAAAAAACACGTGTTTTGGATTTAGAATATGCGTAAATGTTAGAATACACTTTCCAGCAACAATACCGGCACAAGTCATAAATTAATATTAGGTCGTTGGTTCAGGCAAACTAAATCATTTTTTATGCATTTTCCTTAGCAATGAACACCTTTTGAACCGTTTATCTCAAAATATTATTTTTTGAGTTATACCACTATTACCATGAGCGATATATACTTATAAGTAAAGAAAAGATGTGACTTAGCAAATCCTGTCTTTGGAGGTTTACATGAGTTAACATATAGCATAGACAAAATTTACGTTCTACCGTCGAGAACAGAGAAACACACAACTAAATAACTGAGGGTAATTTAACGCTAAAGTCGGCGTACGAAGTTACGCGTTAGCTATATAAATTTTATATAATAAATTTTTTTTTTTTTATTAAATCAATCAAGTATCAATTACACATAAGAGCAAATAATGCTTCAGCAGAGATTAAACAGATACACAGATTCTTTGTTGATGGTTCTTAATTTAGCTATTACGTTAAACTCGCTATGGAAGGAAACTGGCGCCTGAACTAGGATTCCCTGTATTTCAGGTCGCCAGAGACTTCCTCCCTTACAAAATATAATAAACTAAATTATACAAGATATATTCAATTAATAGAATCTACTACAGTAATTAATAAATTCTCTTAAGAAACGCTGATTACATCAAAATTGTACCTTTATAGTTACAATATGGAAAAAGTAAAAAAAAAATAATTTAATATAAAATATTGAAAAATGTAGAAAAATGTATGTGTGTGTGCATGGTTATATGTATGTATATGTGTGTATGTGTAGATTATATGACATAAGCGTAAATTAAGTAATAGTGTGAATTAATAAAATATGCTGATAAATATTTAGTAACGCAGCGAAATTTAGGACACCAGCCTTATAACGTACACAAAATTCGTCCGCGCTTTATTATTTTGGCAGAATTCCAAATTTCGGCGGGCGCACTTTGCGATAAAATTTATATTCGTTACGATTCTTTGCAAGTAAGATATGCAAGTATTAAACCATCTATTAAATCTACATTTTGTCTGTTTTATTTAATAAATTAGTAAAAAAAAGGAAACTACGCTATGAAAAATGTAGGGAGTAAGAGATCAGTTTTAGTGATAAGAATGCAATTCAGTATTTAATTTCTCTTGCTTGTGTT
The DNA here is from genome assembly GCA_029227775.1 of Morpho helenor. Classification (NCBI taxonomy): domain Eukaryota; kingdom Metazoa; phylum Arthropoda; class Insecta; order Lepidoptera; family Nymphalidae; genus Morpho; species Morpho helenor. The sequence goes on along the minus strand of JARGCU010000030.1, from coordinate 19,101,562 downwards.
TATTATTTACTTGGTGTGCGATAGAGGTTTTATCATTCATGTAAAATAAATAAAATCTCCACAAATTTTTATATATAAGCGATATCAAATACAAAAGTATCTAATGATACAAACATTTTGCTATAATCCGCTGTTATTCAGAAAATCTATGTGTAGGAGGTCTCTTCTTATGCATTATGGCTCTTTATAATCGGCGATTAAAAACGATCAAGCGCGAGCAAGATCGTGTAGAGGGCATACTCGGTTGTACTCGCCAATCATCGTCCATGATCGCCTACAAGCCTGGTATGATCGCCTGGTTGAAACGTATGATCCTGCCGATTATACACGATCCACGATCATCGTCGTTAGTTAAGAGCAGGCATGTATTAGAAAAATTATTATCCTTTATCAAATGTGAAACTTATTATGTAGAGGGTTTCAAAAAAATGATTTTTATCCCTTTTTTCGGGCACTCAAAAACTGCTAAAATAGAATGCAAAGCTTAATTTTGCTGTCATTTGTAAAGTTGTGATGGCTTAATAAGGATAAAAAAGTGAAAATATCCGAAATCAGGCCCTGCATGTCACCGGAACTTTCATTCTTTTTTTATTTTTTTATTGCATTATTTTTTTTATTTTTAATAAAATTACTGAGCAAAGCTCGATCACCGGGTACTTGAGTTATTGGGTATTACGTATGAATCACGATGCAACCAAATTATAAAATATGCGGAGTGCGCATTACTACCGAATTTAAATCTTATATATAAAAACGAATGTTTGTCTGTATGTCCTTTATAGAATCCAAAACCGATTATAATGAAATTTTTAGACAATCTTTAAAAGGTACCAGCGGATGATCCTGTACAGTTTGGTAACGATCTGAGAATTTTTGTAAATGTTGAGTTCTGTATCGAGAGGAGACCGACACCAGACAAAGCGTGGTCTGACAGCTAGTTTGTATATAAAATTCTAAAACCCTTTCATATTACACGAGTCTAAGCCGCACTTGTAAACTATGTAACAAATTTCAACACGATCTTTTGTATGAACAAATTTCGTCACACGCGGACGGCATTTGGCTTTTATCCTCTATATTCTGAATAACTTTTTTGTGTCATTCGTTAAGAGAATCTATACTAATATTATAAAGAGGAAAAATTTGTATGTATGTTTGTAATGTTTTCACACAAATACTACTGGATCGATTTCAAAAATTCTTTCACCATTGGAAAGCTGCATCTTCACTGAGCAACATAGGTGTAATATTACATTTTCAAAAAATAGCGATCCGTCATAAAAATGTAATAAGCTCTAAAAGAATAAAAATTACGCGGATGAAAACGCGGGATATTACTAGTTATATATAAAACCAATGTATGTGACATAACATAAAAGTATCGGGATGATCGGTATTTTATTTAGAATATATACTTATACTGCGTCCATCATATTATCAGTCTTTTGACAGCTCACGCTCATTAAGTTTTGTATTGCTTACGTACAAATATCATACAAATAATATTTGTACTTTATGGATGGGTACCGCCCACTTAGTGATGTCACACATAATGGTTACCACGATTATGCCACAGATTAAAAATAATCGGTAGAAATCGATGTTACGAGTATTAAAAGACATTTAATAACATTATATAAAGTTTTACTTTCTTCTTAGTTAATACATGAATACAAATAAAACAATCAGGATATTTTAATTTATTTTATTAGCACGAGTCGTCGGAATGATAATTAACACTAGACTCCTCCGATGAGGAGTCTTCAGTAGCAGTTATTATTAGCTCTTGTGTAGATAATATATTATCAAACGCAATATCACGTTCCCAATCAGAGAATATTACTCTTTTAGTTCTTTCCACCACACTTGCCCAGTTCTCGGCCGTTACGTGGGTGCAAGCATTTTTTAGCAATTGCAACATTTTATTCGCTGTGAATGGGGGGCTTGTATTGCATCTCGCAGCATGCCCTTTTACTTGTGCCCATATAAGTTCTATTGCGTTGTACTGGCATTGGTATGGAGGAATCCGAAGAACAGTATGGCCATATTCTGCTGCCATTTCATTGATTACATAGCGTTTTGCTCTCTTTTTGGTTTTTAATATTTTTATTAATTCAACTTTTAACATTGAGTCGTCCACATTTTCTCCATTGTCCCGAAGCCAATTAATTATTTCATGCTTTTTATTAGCCTGTGTTGGCATTTTGTCAATTTGACGGGAGTGGTAGGGCGCATTATCAATAAAAATTATTGATGGTTCTTCCAATGAAATGAGCATTTTTTTGAACCACTCTTCATACACATTTGCATTCATCTCTTCGTGGTAGTCATTTGATTTCTTCGATTTAAATGCCAACAGTGCGTCTTGTACAAATCCTTTTGCTGTACCTGCATGGCAAATGATTAGGCGCTCACCTTTTCCCATTGGTACTGAGGAAGTGGAATCAGCAGTATCATCAGTCCAGAAACGAGATAGTGTGTGGTTAGCGTTGAGCCATGTTTCATCCGTGAAAACAATATTTGCCCAATCTTGTATTTTCTTTGCCTCTCTTAAAAAATCACAACGTGCTATAGCTATATCTGTGCGTTCCATTAATAATTTTCTTTTATTTAACTTTTTATATGAAAAGCCAATTGTGTTCAAAACTTTGACCAAAGAAGATTTTTCACCATGAAATAGACCACTTCTTTTCAAAGAAACAATAAGTTTTCTCAAAGTTGGAATTTCTTTTCTCAAGTAGTAATCTAGTTTACGTAGGTTATCATTAATCGAATTACTTAGGTACGTAATTCGATTAATGATAGTAGGCACTATAATCGGAATGGTATCGCATACGAGAATCTTTAGGACATCACTATCGTCAATCTGTCAAAAGATGGTTAATATAATGGACAGTGTATAGTTTCTATTATTTAGTTTGAGTTCATATGGGTTGATATAAAAGTTTTTGTCAAAAAAGACGGAATTTGAAAAAAAGGGAAAATAATCGAACTGGAGACATCTGGGCTCCCTTTTCCCTGAGCTATATAAGTATAACATGAGGCAAAATTTACACTAATATTATTAATGACACTGTTGCATAATTTATAGAATTAGGCGTTACTTTGCGGAGATCCATAATTATTATTACTTTTGACACTGTTGCAGTTTTTCATTGCCTGAATACACGAATAACACAAGGTTTATTCGAGAATAAATCTCTTTATGGTAATTCAACTTAATTCTTTTTTTTAATGTTTAGTGTAACTTTTAAAAATTAAGTTAATTTGTATATTTAAATTAGCGCTCACTAGCTTATACTGTATTAATAACCTTTAAAAAGGAATTCGCTACCGCAAATCGCAAGAATTTTTTAATATTATAATCCAAAAATGGATATATCTGTTTTACGAGAAATTTAGCAACGAACCTAAAATGTTTGTTGGTGTTATGTTATCCAAAGCAATATGTACAAAAGAACATGTAAAAGGTAACATTTTGGTTAAGTTTTCAAAACTTTTAACACTAAGTTTATATTGCCAACTGAGTAATGGTAGTTTAGCTTTAGTTTCGCATATAGTTTACCGAGAACTAGCTGGTAAACTGTAAATAAGTCTGAACAACGAGCGGAAGGGGGATTTCAGTAAATTGTCGACTCGGCCAACCCACGAGTTAAAAATAACAACCAGTTTTTATTGTAGGAACGCGCCTCGGTGCGATAAGGACGCACTTATAGGGCATAGTTAAGCATTCAAGAGAGACGCCGAGTGTGGCGGATTAAAGTGGTTGTTGTGTGCAATTCCAACAGCTTCGAATTGCAGAACGTTTCATGAAAGAATTTATGTTATACGCAACCGACTGACGGAGTTGAAACAAAATACAAAGGGTTAGTTTAAAGCCAGTTCAGAACTATCGCGTAAAAGTTAAATGAGCGTAAAAAAATAAACAAACTTTATTCTCTTATATAATAAAGTTTGCTTGTTTGTAATCTCTTTGTGCTGTGTAGTATCCGGTATAGAATATACGAACTTCATTTCTTACCAAGGTGTCATAAAAGGCGACTAAGGTAAGTTGACCCGAAGTGTGATATTCGGCTAAGTAGAATAGACTAATCTCATTTCTTACCGAGGTTTCGTAGAATGTGACTAAGGTAAGTTGAACCGCTGTGTGGTATTCGGCTAAGTAGAATATACAAACCTCATTTCTTACCGAAGTGTCGTAAAAAGCGACTAAGCTTAGATGCCCCGCCCTGTACGGTATCCGGCTTAGTAGAATAGACCAACATAGCTTCTTACCGAAGTGTCGTAAAAGGCGACTAAGGTAAGTCGAACCGCTGTGTGGTGTCCGGCTGATAAGAATAGACCACTATCACTTCTTAGCAGTAATATAAAAATTGGCCTTATTTAAATATTACCGCTACTAGGGAATTTAAAAAGAAAAAGTATATAAAATACTAATTATTTTAGTATTTTATATGGGATACTAATTATTTTGTATTTTATTAAAATTAAAAGGTATCTAATTTCGGGGACGCCTGTCGGTGCAGGGCGAGTGGTCAGCTAGGAGCTGACCACCGGACTATTCAACCCAAAAAAAAAAGTAAATACATTTTCTTTTTTAAATTCCCAAGTGACTGGAATATTACCTACTATGATTATATAATACTAGCGAAAGTTGGCATGGCGTTTCCTTCAAAATTCAAATTTAGATACTGGGCTAGCATGTAAGATAAAACACACAATTAAAAATTAAAAAGGTATTTTAACAAACAAAATACGGAAACGAAGTCGCGAGTACAACTTGTGCATAATATCAGACAAACAATTGTAACGTGTTCGGATTTAAATAGTAAATGTAAAAACATTAATACGTTATAGCTTATATGTAATATAAACAACGTAACTTGAAACTGGTGTCAAATTTCTAAACATAAATATTACCTTAAAACGGATGTATTTGAGGTAGGTCTGTGGAAATGAATAATAACATTTCCTTCGTTTTATTATAAGCTAGCTAAACCCGGTATCAATTTCAAATAGCTGAGTTTGATAAAAAAATATGAACGACATTTTTAAAACTTCACGCAATCCTATCCTATCCTACTAATATTATAAATGCGAAAGTTTCTGAGTATGGATGTATGTTTGTTACTCTTTCACGGCGAACCCGCTGAACCAATATCGATGGAATTTGGCACAGTTATTCCTTATACATTGGGGTAACATATATATAGAAATTCTGTTAATTCCGCAGAAATAGGTTGACAGTGAAAAACGCCATCTATTAATAACCTATCATTCGATAACAGTCCCAAAGTTAGTTTCATACACATTTCATTCAAATTGAATCAAAAAGTTCCTTATAAAAATTATTACTTTTAAAAATAACTTGGACAACGTAAATACACTAATTGTCGTATGGTTAGATTAGAACAAACACGCCGTGTAGTATCCGGCTGAATAGAATAGTATCACCCTCATTTCTTACCGAGGTGTCGTAAAAGGCGACTAAGGTAAGTCGACCCGCCGTGTGGTATTCGGCTGAATAGAATACACCAACCTCATTTCTTACCGAGGTGTCCTAAAAGGCGACTAAGGTAAGTTGACCCAACGTGTGGTATCCGGTTTAGTAGAATAGAACACCCTCTTTCTTACCGAGGTGTCGTAAAATACGACTGAGGTAAGTTGATGTCAGGCTGGCGGCCGGTCGTAAAAACGCAGCCAAATCATGTGACAGCATGTTTATATGTTATGCCGACCCCACTTAGAGTGGGATAAGGGAAGGAAGATGATGAATAACTTAGACAACATAAATACACTAATGGTCGTATGGTTTGATTAGAACAAACATACATTCGTCGTGTATTTATATATTGCTTTTTTCTAAAAGTTTTAGTAATAATTTACATTTATCCGACACAAAGATAAGTCAACAGTAATATATTGGAACGGGTTTGCAGGGTCGTTGCACGACACAATTTGATAACGTTTTTTTATTAACACACATTTCATATGTATGTATTTTTTTATAATACCTATTAAGAATCAACATTGATACGAGTTTTTGTACTATAAATTCTTAAATAAACATTGAGGCGAAAAATCTTCTCGGGTTTGATAGCCGGTATTTTACATTCATAAGCGATGTTGTTTTTTTTGTTTGATTTGATAAACGATTCAGTTTTAACTTCCGTGAATTCCTTTTCTATTTTTTAATTATTTCTAAAGCTTGATTCTTTTGTATAAGTTATAGGAAAGAAAGGGGATTAAACGATGCTAAAGCATATAGTACAAGCAACGCTGCTCGCACCGGAAAGCGCAGCATTGGTAGACCCCCAACGAGGTGGATTGATGACCTCAAAAAGGACGTGGAGAACCGCTGTTTCCACAAAATCGTATAGAGAACCCTTAAGGAGACCTATGTCCAGCAGTGGACATCCATCGGTTGAGAAAGAGAAGCATAGAGTTATAGAGTAACCAAACCAGTCTAAAATGTTACATATTAAAATACTAGACCAGTCTACAGAAAGGTTTAAATTAAGTGTAATATAATATGTTTATATGTAAAGCGTATTACACAATTGAAGGTTATTTAAATGATACCTATGCCTGAATTTCATGTCGTGAAGCTACATACAAGACTGAATTTAAAATATTGACCGTCGAGTTTCTTGCTGGTTCTTCTTGGTAAGAGCAACATTCCGAACCAGTTGTAGCTTCATTAATCATATTGATCCCTGACTATTCAAAAGTGCTTGAAAGAGCTTCATTTGAATAAAGATTATTATGATTTGAAAGAGAAAGAATAATGAAGTATATCCTCCGTGTGATTATTTATTGTGTCACTATTACTTACAGGCCTGCTAGCGGCTTGCCTGCTCTAGTATAATAAACCAATAAACATGTACTACACAGAAGTATTGACATTCAAATTATTGCGTCTCATATACACGAAATTACTTTTCCTTGAATTACCGTGGACGCAGCGATTATCCGAACTTCTGTCTTCAGTAAATAATACAGTTAGCATAATCTATTTAAATAAAATGACAGATATCTGTTGTTGAAATAGAACCCGATGAATCCTGTCCAGTGTTATTCCTTAGATAACTAAAAGCTAAAGTTCTCAAACTTAAAAGATAAAGATTTTTATAAGCATTACGCCTCCAGTGTTGTTTTTTGCTGCCGAGAAGTGGGGCAAGTGGTGGAGCGTCTATAGATAATAATTTAAGATAAACTTTGAACACTGGGTGAAGGCGGGGTTTGAGCTTGTTGTATACGATAATAAAATTAATTATTTAAAGGAAAAATACGGAAGAGTTTCACAAAAAAAATTATACTTCTTGCAAATAATGGATACTTATTGAAAGTCAAAGGGCCCTTAAGTTATATTGCACATAAATTTACTATTAGAGACTGAAAGCCTTGTTTGGCAGCAATTTTCTAAACAGAGAAAGTTTATAGGTCGTATTGTTGAAAACCTACGATATACCTTCGTAAGTTTTAAGTTAAATTAACAATATATATTATTTTTTTTTTCGCGGATTATAGCAAAATAATATTTTCATTGGTTTTTAATGCTACTACATTGTAATTCGTAGATATATTTTTTTTAATATCACCCTACCGCGAGAATTCGAATTAGCAGAACTAAGTTCATTAGTTTATCGAGTTAGCTATCCATTTGCTTCTATAACGGTATCCAACTGGAGTATTTCCTTAAGTAGGGCTAAAGTATTTTATAATTATATGTATTTATAAAAGAGAAAGTATATATGTATGTTTCTTATGAATTTTGAAGCAGCTACACTGATTTTAATTAAATTTTCACTTATCATTATATCGATCCAGCGGATAATCCTGTAAATCGTGGAGATCGTATTTGTTTGGATTAATGGCAATATTCTATTGAGGGAAAATCGAAAATGTGCCACAGCAACTTAGTCCGAAGAACCGAGACACCTCGCCTGCTGAGCTCGTCATGAACCAAGTATCAGATTCGTATATCATCATTGCCAACAAGTGCTATGCGAAGATTCCGATCAAACAAGGCCAACACGCTGGCATGCAAATGCATATCGGTTGTTGGTGTTCGCTTATGCTTCATATGAATGCCAATATTTTTTTAACTGACTACATGCTTTTAACGCTGACCGCTTTAACAGTGTCACCAGACTGGATAGAGGGTGGGAGGTTGTGAAAGTCAGAAACTCTAATGGCGCAGAAGAACGTTGGCCTACGGGTGCTTCCTATATTATGGGTCCTCTCCTCGGCCGTGGCTGATGGGGGCTCGAGGTATAACCTCTTTACCCGGGCTTGTCCTCTCGGGCGAGTTAATATCGCCCAGGTAATTACTTCGACCTGGAAGGGTCAGAGATCGCGCATGTAAGGCGTACGCCTTATGGATAAGATCTGGGCTTCTTTGTTCTCGTTCTTTGTTTCTTTGTACGGAGTTCCCAAACTTTTCTCCCTTCTGGGAGGAAATGAGGAGCTCTCTGGGCATAGATCCTTCTATTCTATTGGTCTCGATTGTGTCGGTGTTATGCCGTGGAGGTGGGCGCACACACTGTTGTCCGCACGGTCCACGGCTTAGGGCAAACTGTAATAGAGGGCTGGTGGTATGACTGTGACTCATCACGCAATGTGGTGAGAATCCACGACCAACTGACGTTACAAAACTGTGGCGTTATACACTGTGTGCGTGCATAATATGTGTCTATATTTGCGATCGTTATTTGATCGCAAACAGGGATGTAGGTGGAAGCCACTATTATAAGTGGAAGCCACTGTTATAAGTGGAAGCCACTATTATAAGTGGAAGCCACTGTTATAAGTGGAAGCCACTATTATAAGTGGAAGCCACTGTTAGAAGTGGAAGCCACTGTTATAAGTGGATTCTGGTGTTCAGCGAGATAAGTTCGGATAGAAGTCTGTATGAAGGTCAACGTTATCAAACCACGGACAAGCAGCCGTTCCGCATGAATTGGTTCGGTCTTTAGACAATGCCAACACCAAAGTCACGCTGGCACCAGAAAGCAGCTGCGGTTTGTCTGTACATGCAGGGTACAGTCCAACCCCCCCCCCCCCCCGCGACCGCAACAGGAAACTGCGCAGTAAATTGCAACATAAACTTTAATTTTGTATGCTACACCTTACTGACGAATTTACAAAATTTGTAACTTAAATTTCCAAATTTAGAAATTTAGATAATCTTTTTTTCCGCAGTTTTGGTATAAGGTAAGTGCACTAGTAATTGACCATGCACTAGTAGTTGACCGTTTTGTATGAAATTTTAAATAATAAGCGTTTTGTTTGTTGTACCTAATAAAAAATATTAATTAATAATTTTAAATATTAAACAATGCGCGACAGTTCTGTGGTTTTGTGCAGTTGTTAATAGACGGCAACAGGTAATTAAAATTTTATTTTTTATTAGCTAGAACAAACAAAACGCTTATTATTTAAAATTTCATACAAAACGTTCAACTATTAGTGCATGATCAATTACTAGTGCACTTTACCTTCTATGAATTTGAAGGGCTGGGAAATGACAAAGGCTATTCCTGTCTAGCTAATGGAGTCACAGGCAGACAGACTTATTATACCTATATATCGAAGGATATATGAGTGATACTGCGTTTAAAATTTTCTGTGTCATGTCAACAGATAATGAATCTTTAACAAACAACATATATTATAACTAAATATAAAAAGCTGTAAGTCCAGAAATATTATTTGTATATAGTCAGTTTTTTACTAACATTGTTTTTACAAATTAAATATACGTACGCACGTAGAAAAAAATTCTCAATATTTTTATACGGTTTGTTAAATCTTCTTTTTAAACTAAAACATAAGCTTATGAGTTTAAATATAAAAGGGAACTGTAAATTATATTACGTCGATGAAACCGCTTACACGGATGCTTCCCTGCCTCAATATAATATATATTAAACGCAGATCGAATAGTAATTAATTATAAGGAGCTATTAAAATAGGAATTAAGATCGTTTCCAATGAATTTAATCATCTAATGTTGTTATAATGAGCACGCGATAGTAGCCGATAATACGGTAAACGAGGTCAGGCCTTTATTACACGTCTAAACTAGATCAAGGTCAAGGTCATTCTTACAAATTAAAAATATACGAGAGTATGACAAACGGGGGAGAGCACAAATAGACATGTGCGGTATCACCTTATGTTATTTGTATCCGTGGCCCACATGTCGCAGATGGGTCAAGGTTACGGGTACGCTATAGACGACGCGCTCTAACGCAACCTTCGCTCTGTTAGCAAAGATCTATTTCACTATTTTTTTTTAAATTACAAAAGTAATAATTGACCTTGTCGCACGCATCAGGGCCGTTAAATGAAGTAATCATGTCAACGAGATAAAAAATAGTGTTCCGAAAGGACGGGGAGAGGTGGGGATCGCTCCTTGTACCGACGAGTCAGTGAAACTTGGTCAAGGCTGAACCGTCCCCCGTCCCCCGCGGCCCGGCTCCGACGCGGGCCGAGCGCGCCCGACGCCCGCACGCACACGATCGCGCCCAGATAGCGGCGACGCGCTCGTTACACAACAACGGCAACTGCCGAGATAAATCATCACCCGCGATGATCCACGAAACTGTGTCAAGATCCATACGTACATTTTAAACCAATGTCTTTGAGTGATAATCAAACTAGATTCTTATACGACCCATATTGTAATCGCACCCCCCGACGATTCAGTATTCGCTTAGATTAGATCTCCAGATCCATTATATACATTCAAGAGATCCTTTAAATTATCTTAAATCTATTCAGTCGAAGGTAGTTGGGGCGCACCAAAATCTTTTCAAGATGGCGGTGCCTCTAGAACTGTCGTAATAATAAGACAGGTAATACCTAAAAAATAGAAAGGCCCGGTGTGCGAGGCCGCTCTGTCGAAACATCCGATTCGGGTCAAGGCAGCGCGCCGAAATAGTCTGCTGGCGCGAGTTTTTATTGTGATCTAACATCTGTCGCCGCGCAACTCAAGCGCCTGACCCCCGCGCAATTCGTCTTCGGCAACTATTGTATTTTCAACTAGTATATATGTAGCAATCGCTTCTGATACAATTCATAACCCAAAACCGCCTATTGTCAACAACCCAAGTCGACACAATCCCATTAGCCAGATCAAGTTCGTAGGAGATTCTTATAAGACATTATAATCCTGATAAGCGAATTATATTCTTGGAATTACACGATTTAAATTGTTCTCAAATAATTGTATTAAATAATATTGATGTACCTGATAGTTTACGAATACACAGGCAAAGTTTTGTAAAACTAACGCGATCAATTCATAGAGCGGTGGTTAACGCAAGGTCCGTGTACAAAGAGCGCAGCGGTCCGTGCAACAACACTCATTATTCTTCGATCTCGGTGCGCTCGACTGGAGTGTGCAGTGTGCACACTGCGACGTTGTCGTCTTGCCCACGCAGGGGAGCGGATTGCGACGTGACGTGAAGCTCTACATAACGTCCATAGGCATCTTTCTATAGACTATAGAGTACCGCAAGGAAATAAACGATGACTTTACTGGAGATTGTCGCGACGTCGCCGCACAAGATCAATGTTACAACAATTTCGCCCTAACCGAAGAACAAAGTCACATCTCCCATATATACAGGAAATGAGACTTTATTCTTCTGATAGGGCGATTTGAACGTTAGCTCCAATCAGAATGGTCCGATGGCCTACGGAATTGGATTTTATGAAGATGGATAGTATTTTTTTCACATACGTTTTGTATAAACTACGCAAGTGATATCAGAAATAGAAAATAGTACCACCTTAATTTCTTACCGAGGTGTCGTAAAAGGCGACTAAGGTAAGTTGACCCACCGTGTGGTATCCGGTTAAGTAGAATAGACCACGTAGCCAAATCGTGTGACAACATGTTTATAACACGTTGTGCTGACCCCACTTAGAGTGGAATAAGGGCAGGAAGATGATGATGACGTTTTGTATAAACTACATTCTTTAGTCAACATAATGAAAACTGTTTTTCATTTAAACTATCGTGAGTAGTATTCATAATTAATGTATAGAACCGGCTATACTCAAGTCTTATTCTATCGGGTTAGCCCGATTAGTCTCGAACTCAGCCAAGGCACTTATTTATGAGCTTTACTTTTTGAGCTCTTTGAGTTCCCGCCGCGATAACGTCGTGTAAAGAGCTCATGAATAAGTGCCCCGGATGGGTTCGAAACTAGTCGGGCTAACCCGATAGAATAAGCGAGTATAGCCGGTTCTATACAATAACTATAAGGAAAAATTGGGAAATGCGTTATGTAATCACGAATGTACCCCATTACGGACGCTCGATAACATTGATGGAAACAGTACTAGTACTAGACTTGTGCCGGCGAGCTGTTTAAATATTCGGCACGGACAGCCGTGGACGTGTAATGTGATACGTGTTCAGGTCACATTTGGGTAGTCCGTTGCGACAGGTCGAGCGACGCGTCTTATGAAACGGCGCTTGCGCAGCGCACCCCACCGGTACACGATTGTGTTGAAACGCGCGGCGAAGCCGTTTGCGCACTGCCAACCCTCGCTAAAGCAACTCTCAATTCGAAAACTTCGCACTTATTACATACTAGCTTTTACCCGCGACTTTGTTATGTCATATTCATCATCTTCCTGTCCTTATCCATGTTATAACTGCATTTTACAACTGCTTGACCTATTCAACCGTAATACATTATTAACCTAAACCTTCCGATAGAATTGCACTACGTTTCAGTAAAAACCGTGCAAAAATCGGTTCAGTAGATTATGAGAAAATCCGTCACATACATACAGACACCTTTTGGAGACAGTTTTATAATATGTATAGATATAAATATCCTATCAAACCTGCATATCTCTAGAGAATTCTGGGGATATGTGTAACCTACCAATCCGCATTGGAGCAGCGTGGTAGGTCTCAGCTCCAACCATTCTCTCCAAAAAAAAAAACGGAGATAAGAGGCCTATGCCCAGCAGTGGGATAGTAACAGGCCGTTACTACTACTTACTATAAATATCACCGAAATAAACGTAATCTAATAAATTAATCTCTAAATCCAACTTTTGATTTTGGACAAGCAACTGTCGTTCTTAAGTTACCGCTGCGTATTGATTTCTTAAGCAATAAGCAGGTTCTTAAGTTATTTGTATGTCAGTAGCGCAGAAACGCTTACGTAATTCATGAGTAATGATTATAATATGGGTAAGAGCTGAAAGTATTAAAATGTACAGTATAATTGCTTACTGCTTCTTTTTAGCAATGAGTGAGTGAACTCAATACATAATTAAACAAGGTTTTTGAAGTATTAAATTTTATCTATACATGTTTCTACAAAGTTTTTAGGTATTGGTCGGTTGTAATAATTTGTAACTTATATAATGAATTTATTTGCAAACAAACAGTACGTATAACAGTTGGTGTATTAATTTTATGGTAAAATATTTATAAATATGGCGGTGGTATGTTGTTAAAATTTAAGTGTCGTGCATTACTCGTTAGGTTTGGTTGCTTCTGAATATATAATTTAGTACCTAAACACTCGTATTCCTATGTTAATAATTTATGTACTGGATTTACCGATTGTAATGGAACTTTCACTAAAGGGTAGGAGTTAACAGGAATATAAGACAAAGCTACTTCAGGTGCCGGAAATTACTTAAGTTATTAAATAGGTGAATATTAAATAAATAAAATCAGACACTGCGGAACAGGCCGGCGTTACCAACACAACAAAGTTGCAAAGTTAATTGGATTGACTACCCATAAAGGCTTTGCCAGTAATCACCACGCTTGGCATGCGGGTTGGTGATCGCAATGCTGATCACGTCGTAACGCAGTAGTATTTGGGTCAGCTATAGAATGGTTATACTCCCATTATTTGATCACCAGAGCCTAGCCAAAATAAACCATATTTTCCGGGTGAACCACGAACAGGTGAAGTTTATAATTGAAGAGAGCTGATTGGGACGAGCCTCCCCCTTACACCCTTTAACCTGGCAGATCTCTTACAAGATGGACTGACATCCTCAAAAACGTCGCGGCAAGCGGCACAAATCGTGTGTTGTGGAGATCCCATGAAGAGACCTATGTCCAACAGTGGACGTCCATCGGTTGAGAAAGAAGAAGAATAATTAAATTGAGCTCTTGACAGAAGTGAGCCAAAAGGAATTAGCTCATGAACTAGGGTATTATCATTTATGGATGTTTCTAAAAAAGGGACAAAGGACCGGGTCTGGCTTAACAAATACGGAGACAAGCGTAGAAATCTGACAATATCTCTAAAGGTAACTGCATAGCTTAATAGGTTCCGAAATCTAGAAAACGGTCTCTGACGCAAATGAAATTTAATCTCAAAAAGATCTGCTCCTGCCAAGATATTGAAGCTGAAGTGAAGTTACTACATATATTATACAGGGTTAAAGACTAATGTCCGATTGAGACCGAAATAAGCATAAAGTAGTGAATAATTTATTTATTTTGTTCAATTTAAGTATTCGTAGACGTTAGTAAAAATAAATAATCGGAACACTATTGTCGTGCAACACATTTTTGTATTAAAAGCAAAATTAATTAAAAAAATATTGAATCCAAGTATTTATACTTGGATCATATTATAGAACTTGAAGCCGTGTGAAATATGTTATTAAATATCATAGAAATCACCTTTTGATTCAGCAAAAAAATTATAATTAGTTTATATAAATAGGCAAATGTTTTTAAAGTGCAAAATATATTATGTAGGTATTTGGAACGCATAACGCAACATGAAACCGTGTGAAATGTGTTCAAAAATAATACAGTGAATTACGATATTTTACGATTACGTTGCTTTAGGAATAATAAGCTAAAATTATAAAAAATAAGCTAAAGTAATAATCTTGCTCTGCTATATCTGGCCCATTGTTCTACACGGATGCGGGTGGGAGATCAAAGAAGACCTCAGGAAACGATTTCAACCATTCGAAATGTGGCCATACAGGCGCATGTTGCCTATAAGCTGGTCCCAGAAAATCTCGAAATTGGAACTTCTGCGAAGCGTCCATCAAAACCGGGAACTTTTGCATACTGTAAAGATCAGAAAAGTCGTATATCTATGGCATGTGCTCAGGTACGACAGATATGGACTTCTGTAAGTCATCTAAATGAGAAAGGTTTTTGGAAAAATAGGTGTCGGACGCAGAGAGAAATCCTGACTTCACGACGTAAGAGAAAATGAATGAATGAATGAATGAGGTGAATAGAAATCTAAACTTAAATAATCGTTGTTATGTCTTTGTCAGAATTTAATAGAATACAAAAGTATGTTAGAAGAAGTAGCACCCATTATAGAAAAGATGAGAAGTGTGAGATTAAGTCGGTATGGTCATGCAATGAGCGATGAAAATCATGTGACCAAAAGAGTTTTATATATGAATGTGGATGGATGTATTGAAGGATTGATTGTGTGAAGATGATATGCATATAAAAGGAGTGGCACCAGAGTTGAAGAATGATAGAGGAGAATTGGAGACGATGACATATTGTTCCGGCCCCACTTAAGAGTGGGATACAGGTAACAGAATGCTGATGTCCTATGTCTTTAATGAGTCCTCATCATAATCGGCGATTACAAACTATTAAGCGGGCCCGTCAGAGTTTAATGGTTTTCCCATCCCAAAAGCACAGGCGGGGCGGCGGTGGACGTATCCAATAGCGGAAGCCGTCACCCCTGACCTGTAGCGAGTTTGGTCACAAGTTAGGCGCCTCTCGCCAGTGGAGAAAACAAACTGATCAGAGACCCACTCAAAATAGGAAAAAGAAGCTATTAAGCAGGAGCACCATCGTATAGAAGGCACACTCGGCTGTACTCGACAATCATCGTCTACGATCGCTTACAACCCGGGAAATGTCGGGTTTTCGGACATGGATCAAAGAGTATCTTTTGATTATAAGGATAATCGTGTGGACATTAGCACGATGATCGTCCCGATTATAGACGATCACGCGATCAACGATCATCGCCGATAGTGAGCTGCAGACATAAGAAATCTGGGCAACTGAGCCATGCTTGGTATTTTTTTAAGGATATGAATATATGCAAATAAAAAAGGAATGGTGACATCGGGTATTTTCTTATAGTCCGCCCATTCTCCACTGAGCTATTACAACTTTACAAATGACAGCAAAAATAGTCTTTTCAACGTTTTAGTAGTTAAGATGAATAGGAGAGGAGCAGCAATAAAAAATATTATGAAAACGGCAAAATTTAAAGATTATTTAGATGCTAAGTAAACGGTGATGGTTAAAAATCATGTATTATGAGTTGCCATTATTATATCTATACTATATAAAGCTGAAGAGTTTGTATGTTGATTGTTTGAACACGTCAATCTCAAGAACTACTGGACCGATTTTAAAAATTCTTTCAGTAATTAATGTATAGAAACCGGCTATAATCACTGTTATTTTATCGGATGAGCCAGACTAGTTTCAAGCCCATACGGGGCTCTTATTCATGAGCTCTTTACGCGGCGTTATCGCGGCCGGAACTGACGTGAATAACACGTGGGTATAGCCGGTTTCTATACATTAATTATGAATTCCACTCACGATAGTTTAAATTCAAAAATTCTTTCAGTGTAAGATAGTTTATTTATCGAGGAAGGCTATATAACATCACGCTAAGATGAACAGAAGAGGAGCAGCAATAAAAAATAGTACGGGAGCCGGGAAAATTTAAAGCTTCTCTTGTGTGCGCTAAATATGCGGTGATAGTTATTCAAAAATCATTTATTACAAAATTGTACCCTAATAAATAAATATAATATAAATATATATGGAACACTCACACACACGGTCGTTTTTCCCTAAAGTAAGTAACTTAATACTTGTGTTATGGTAGACAGACAACTGGTGAATATATACATATATTTTTAAATACATACTTAAATACAAATATACACCCAGGCTCAAATACCAACAATTTCATTTATAGAAAATGTTGGCCCTCGGCGGGAATCGAACCCGCGACCCGCGGAGCTGAATGCAGGGTCACTACCCACTGCGCCAACGGGCCAGTCGGCCTCTAAAAGTTCTAAATAAAAGTCCGCGACAGCATATCTACAGCTTTTAAGGTTAACCCACTTTAACTAATTTTTAGCTGACGATCGCTAGTTAAAATTAAAAGTCCGGTCACATTCAAACGTATGGCATGTGTAGTGGTAGTGGCAAGTGGTAGTGTAGTGGTGAGACCGCGGGCGTGCGCCGCTGCCTGGTGGCATTGCACAAGGCTCGTTGCGGGTCGGCTCGAGTCTCGCAACAGCTATTGAGGTCACCGTGCGATTTGTGAGAATTGTGTCATCTCACATATGTTTTCTTGCAATCTTTGATATACAGTACATACTGTTTGGATCTGAAATACTTTAAATCCCATAATATACGCGAGTATGTTGACAAGTCGATTTACATACTTTTTATATGTTCATAAAAGGCTTTAGAATTGTTTAATTTATATAGTGAATGTTGCAGTAAAGTCGATAAGTCTTTTATATCGGACATACAAACTTGTAGAATCCGTCCGTAGACAAGACCACTGTCATTTCTTACCGAGGTGTCGTAAAAGGCGACTAAGGTAAATTGACGCATCGTATACGGCTAAGTAGAATAGACCACATTCAATTTTTACCGAGATCAATTCATGTTACAACATGTTTACCACATGTTGTGGCGACTCCACTTAGATTCAGAAGAATGATGATATGGATCTCCAAAAATTAAGGTCTTATAATGTTAACTATTTAAAGTATTGCAGATTGCAATACAGTTAATATATGAGATTTTCTTTTAAAAGGCATTATAGCGAAACGATATTATCATTAATTTTGCATTCAAAGATATGAATGGAAACATAAAGATATAAATGGATGAGAATATAGTATATTCTCATTTATCTTTGTTTCAGTAAATAATATAATATCCTAATCCTACTAATAGTATAAATGCGATGTTTATTAAGTAAGTAAGTAACGGCCTGTTACTATCCCACTGCTGGGCATAGGTCTCTTATCTCCGTTTTTTTTTTGGAGAGAAGGATTGGAGCTAAGACCTACCACGCTGCTCCAATGCGGATTGGTAGGTTACACATATCCCCAGAATTCTCTAGAGATATGCAGGTTTCCTCACGATGTTTTCCTTCACCGAAAAGCGTGTGATAAATTGCAATTATCAATTAGACACATAAGTTTTTAATAGAAAAACTCATTGGTGCCTGCCCGGGGTTTGAACCCTAGACCTCCTCGAAAGAGGCGCACGGTGTTACCGCTGGGCTACCACAGCTTCTATGCGATGATTAATGTAATGTAAATGTTTGTGAGTATGTATGTACGTTTGTTACTCTTTCACGGCTAATCAGCTGAACCGATAACGATAAAATTTCGCACAATTATTCCTCATACATCGGGATAACAAATGAGTTATAGAAATCCTGTTAATTCTACAGGAATAGGATGACATTGAAAAGCGCCATCTACCAACCTAACACGCGACAACAATCCACGCAAACGAAGTTGCATGTAAAAGCTAGTAATATATCAAGTAAATTTCACAGCAATGCAATATTATAAAAAATTTAAACATTTGCCTGTCTAAACTTTGTATCCGGGTGTGATTAGTAACTAATTCTGTCCACTACGTATATATATAATATCCTCCTGCCCTTATCCCACTCTAAGTGGGGTCGGCACAACATGTTTTAAACATGCTGTAACATGATTTGGCTGCGTTTTTACGACCGTCCGCCTGCCTGACGTCAACTTACCATAGTCGTATTTTACGACACCTCGGTAAGAAATGAGGGTGGTACTATTCGACTTAGCAGACTATTCTGTACACTACCTAAACCAGCAAAAACACGTAGACATAATATCTAATACAATATTAGTAAGTAACGAAGAAAATGTTAGCAAACATATTTAACCTTGACGTTACATATAGTGGTTGGCCGGCTGAACTTTTCAATGATTCTTACAATTAACTGGTTTTAGTTTATATAGTAAATCTATAGCAAATAGTATCCCACTCTAAGTGGGGTCGGCACAACATGTTATAAACATGCTGTCACATGATTTGGCTGCGTTATTACCACCGGCCGCCTGCCTGACATCAACTTACCTTGCAGTGTTTTACGACACCTCGGTAAGAAAGAGGGTGGTCTATTGTACTTAACCGAATACCACACGGTGGGTCAACTTACCTTAGTCGCCTTTTACGACATCTCGGTAAGAAATGAGTGTGGTCTATTCTACTTAACCGAATACCACACGGTGGGTCGACTAACCTTAGTCGCCTTTTACCACATCTCGGTAAGAAATAGGGTGGTCTATTGTACTTAACCGAATACCACACGGTGGGTCGATTTACCTTAGTCGCCTTATACGACACCTCGGTAAGAAATCAGTGTGGTCTATTCTACTTAACCGGATACCACACGGCGGGTCGACTTACCTTAGTCGCCTTATACGACACCTCGGTAAGAAATGAGGGTGGTACTATTCTATTCTATTGAGCTGAGTGTGGTATATTCTACTTAACCGGATACCACACGGCGGATCGACTTACCTTAGTCGCCTTTTATGATACCTCGGTAAGAAATGAGGGTGGTACTATTCTATTCTATTGAGCTGAGTGTGGTATATTCTACTTAACCGGATACCACACGGCGGATCGACTTACCTTAGTCGCCTTATACGACACCTCGGTAAGAAATGAGGGTGGTCTATTCTACTCAGCCGGATACCACACGGCGGTCATAGCCAAATAACCCAAACATCAAATATTCGTCTTCAAACAAGCTAAACAAAGGATATGAAATATAACAAAGTAGGTACAGTTATAACATACGAGATCGCGCAATTGAACTGTGTCTTGGGAATGGGGTTATCATTCCTGACACAGAAGCGGATAATATTTTAAACGTACTGTATATATTTTCAGAACATAAGGAAGCCAGTTGAAGCTTACAATCGAGTGAGAGGCGCCATTTTTTTTCATTCTTTATACGAATCGCCCCTTTATAAATATTTCTAAAACTTTAAATATAAACAACACGATTTATAGAATTAGGCGTTACTTTGCAGAGATCCATAATACAAAAGTAATAATAAAATTATTTTGCTATAATCTGCGATGAATCATCGTTCATCGCGGATTATAGCAAAATAATTTTATTATTACTTTTGTTTAAACAACACGGCTCAATTAATTAATAATAATTTATAGAATTAGGCGTTACTTTACGGAGATCCATAATACAAAAGTAATAATAAAATTATTTTGCTATAATCCGCGATGAAGTAAAATAGAAAATATATATAATGCTAAATGTAGAGTGGACAATCGGTTATCATACCTGATACATGCAGGAGTCGTAAAAAACACATGCACAAACCTCCACCACCGCCACCACGATACACAAGCACTATATACGTTCACTATCACAAACTCTTTACTCTTTAGATACATTTAGCATTATATATATTTTCTATTTTACTTCATCGCGGATTATAGCAAAATAATTTTATTATTACTTTTGTAATTAATAATAATTAAACCTTTATAATATTAACGCTTTATATTTTGCCAAAATTCTGATATCTTTTCAGGGCTTGCATAAAACTAGCTCTTATCAAACACTAGCAATCGCCAGCGGTTTCGCCGCAATCGCAGCGGTAAAAGCATTTCAAAAAGCTGTTTTAAAGCATATGAAAATCAAAAGCATTTTTTTCAGTTTATAGACCTCTGGGGAATGAAACATGAATATATTTCTGTACATTAAACACCAGACGTGGATCAATTTGTATTTTCCGTATAAACAACGAATAATAAAGATATCGCGTGTCAAGGGACGCTATTTTATATACAAATTGAATGGAATGTATACAAAAACCGTTTCAAAAAATATTTATATATTTCAACGGATATATCAAAATTGTAAATTGTTAAATATATTAACATAAATGAAACCGCATGAGACGACTGTATTTCTAGTCCCATCTGATTTCGATATTATAAATAAAATGTAAACAGTACATTATTCTTGTTTTTTTTTTGCTGTTACATAATTGATTGATCTTCTAACATTGTGACAAATGTTTAGATTACGGTACATTTTTAATGACCAGCGAAACTTTTAAGATGCAACTTTGAATATCGTCATACTCCTGCCCTTATCCCACTCTAAGTGGGGGGTCAGAAAAACATTTTATAAACATGTTGTTCTGACCCCCATTTGGGTTGACTCAACTTAGTCGTATTTTTCGAAACCTCAGTAAGAAAGATGGTGGTCTATTCTACTCAACCGGATACCACTCGTCGGGTCAAGTTACCTTAATGGTCTTTTACGACACCTCGGTAAGAAAGATGGTGGTCTATTCTACCCAGCCGGATACCAAACGGCTTACGCAACTTTGAAACATTTCACTTTACTGCGGCATGGATAAAACATATCCAAAATTAAGCTTGATGAAATTATTTCCACTAATTTTTTCAATTTAGAAATCATGTCGAAAGCAACAAAACGTAAAACCATACGTTCTCGATTTATACAACACTGTCTATTATTAGATAATATATTGTATTCAATAACTCATTTTATCATAAGTTAAAGCATATCTGTTTCATAGCCGATAGTTAGTTATATAATTTAATATTAGTCGACAAAAATAAGTTAATTTAAATAAGCGTTACTTTGCAGAATTCCATACTGCAAAGGTAATGAAAGAATTATTTTGCTGTAATACGCGTTTGTTAAAACTATGTTATACCAAGTGTAATAAGCAAAAACCTATAACCTAAGTAAGTAAGTAAGTAACGGTCTGTTACTATCCCACTGCTGAGAATAGGCCTCTTCTCTCCATTTTTGGAGAGAAGGATTGGAGCTAAGACCTACCACGCTGCTCCAATGCGGATTGGTAGGTTACACATACCTCCAGAATTCTCTACAGATATGCAGGTTTCCTCACGATGTTTTCCTTCACCGAAAAGCCTGTGATAAATTGCAATTATCAATTAGACACATAAGTTTTTAAGAGAACAACTCATTGGTGTCTGCCCGGGTTTGAACCCGTGATCGTCTCTAGACATTCACACGGTCGCACCACTGGGCCATCACAGCTTATAACCTAAGTACTATATATTAAATTATAGGTCCTTTTGCAACGCTTGGCTAGAAGATATGAAATATAATTAATCTCCACATCTCACTAATCTAATCTGTCTCATAATAACAGCTTTTACTAACAACTAGCTAAGGAAGACTAAAATAATGATAGTCTATTAAGTAGATGGGGTGTTATTTCTCACAATACGTAAATCATTTAAGCCTTTTAAAGTATTATTCGGTCCAGCTATGTGTTCAAGTAAATACATTTTGCATTTACAATTTCAAGGACTACATACAAGTCAAAACAAATTAATATTTACTCAAATAAGCTCTTTCAAGTACTTTTGAATCGTCAAGGATCAATATGATTAATGAAGCTACAACTGGTTCGGAATTTTGCTCTTACCGAGAAGAACCAGAAAGAAACTCGCCGGTCAAACTATTAAACATTTTCAATTTTCCATTATTAAACCGCAGTTAAAGTATCGTAGTTAATTTATAGTACAGCTACGTCATCACATTTTGTATAACTGTATTATAATATAAATATACTAGCTGTGTGTATTTTAAATAACAGTAGTAATCCGAGTAGAATAGACAACCATCATTTCTTACCGAGGTGACGTAAAAGGCAATTAAGGTTAGTCGACCCACCCTGTGGTATCCGGCTGAATAGAATAGACCACTCTCATTTCTTAGCGAGGTGTCGTAAAATGCGACTAACGTAAGTTGATCTATCGTGTGGTATACGGTTGAGTGGGAAACACCACCCTCTTTCTTAATGAGGTGTCGTAAAATGCGACTAAAGTAAATCGACCTACCGTGTGGTATCCGTTTGAGTGGAAAACACCACCCTCTTTCTTACTGAGGTGTCGAAAATACGAATAAGGTAAGTCTCAAGGTAATCTTCCATCGCAAGTACCATTATTTTCTCAAAATCTACTTAACGGATTTTTGTATAGTTTTTACTAGAAAATGTGCAATTCTTGGTTTAGATTTAGGTTACGAACGCTATCGTTGTTAATTTTTCAATAACATTGATTTTCCATGCACAACATGCCGATGTAGGTCTTCTTTAACCCAGTTGCCGACATAGTTGTCAATGGCCAACCTGGTTAGCTCAAATATAAACAGACGACTATGTAAATAAATTACTAATGTGGCTTATAAAACTTTATTATATATTACCTATGACAGCAGCTTCGTCCCAAATCACTGTGAATTTTCGAATTGAAATTTTGAACATAAAAATAGTTATCGTGAGTGAATTATAAGAGATTTTTGAATAGCTTTCACCGTTTACTTAGCGCACACAAGGAAAGCCATAAATGTTGCCATTATCGCAATATTTTTTATTGCTACTCCTCTCCTATTCATCTTAGCGTGATGTTATATATGTATGTCTATAGCCTTCCTCGATAAATGGACTATAATACACTCAAAGAATTATTTAAATCGGTCCGGTAGTTCCTGAGATTAGCGCATTGAAACAATTAAACAAACAAATTCATAAGCTTTATATATTAAGTATAGACTGGCCTTAAAACACTTGATGCGTTTAGTGATTTTCTGTATTGATCTAATTTTCAAGAGACAAAAGAAATGCTAAAATTTTTTTTCACTTCTTTAGACCGCCCGTTCGCCACTTAGCTATTACAACTACAAATGTCAGCAAAATTTAACTTTACTCTCAATTTAATTTTTAGCAGTTTTTCAGTGTGTGAAAACAAGCATAAAACGACACTTTTTTTAAATAAAAAACTAGCTAGATTGATTTATCGCTTCAGAAACCCTCTACATACTAATTTTCATGAAAATCGTTGGAAATATTCGTTTCCGAAATGCGATATATATATATATATATATATATATATATATATATATATATATATATATATATATATATATATATATATATATATATATCATTTCTATTTCTATTTTATTTAATAAAGCGGGTTATAAGTAATTTATGACGTCATCTACTTTTGTAAGTAATTTTTCAATATCGCGTCTCAGCTAAGTCTTGAAAAATGGCACTATCGATTCACATGCCTCTTAATGTAACCTTCGAACCTACTTACATACTGAAACATAGCTGCGATTAATTAGGGGCATCTGATAACTAGATTCTTGAAACATAACAAAAGTTATATTTTAGCCAGCGGCTTTGCCCGGGTGGAAAACTGAATCACAAAACATTTCCCGAAAAAAATTTCAACTTAAATGTAGTTATTTTAAATTAACCATAAGAGATAGAGACATGCTGTTACGGACTTTTTCGTAGTATTTTTGTAGATCTACAATTCTTTAGAACATTACTATAGTGTATTTTTGCTGGTTGGCGCACGCGGGTAAAGCTCCTAAAGGGCGAGATTTTTTTCAATTTTTTTGACCTTTCAAACACAATTTACATAAAACCGTAATGTACTATTAATTTAAACCGAAATTAAAGCCTTCCTCGATAAATGGACTATCTTACACTCAAATAATTTTTCAAATCGGTACAGTAGTTTTTGAGATTAGCGCGTTCAAACCAACAAACTCTTCAGCTTTATATATTAGTATAGATAATGGCCCAAATACAAACAAAACATTGACCACAGTAGCACAATTTTTCAAAGAGACAACTTTGCGATTGTATAATATCCAAAAGCTTTTATCTTTTAAAATCTTTTTCAAAAATCTTCGTGTTGTTACTCTAATCCAATAAACGTTTACACCCTCTTTGTCTCTCAGTTGGTCATTGCGATAACTGGTTGAGATTGCAACATGTTCAAAGTACTTTTCAAAGTAAGTTTTCGAGTACTCTTTCAAATTTTTATCGGCAAATTGTAAGTATTATATACAAGTAGATAAAGACTGAATACGTTTTTCATTCAAGCTCTTATCTTTTAGATCACTTATTAGTTCACTGTACATTAAGTTCCCGAAATATGTCTGTCTGTATATTCGTTTTTCTATCTTTAATATTTAAATGAGTTAATGTATACGTATATAATTTTTTTTCGGAATCTCGGAAACGGCTCCAACGATTTTCCCGAAATTCAGCACGTAGGGGGTTTTGGGGGAGAAAAATCGATCTAGATAAGTTTTATTAAAAAAAAATGTAGTTTTATCCCTGTTTTCAGGTTCTAGATTTTTTTTTAATTTACGTTGAATACGATCACAATTTTTCGCTGTCAAACGTAAAGTCATGGTGGTTCATTTGGGGAACGGGCGGTCTAATAGGTGAAAATACCTAGGATCAAGCCCCACCTGCCACCCAGGCCATCGGTCACCCAAGTACTAAATCTAATGAAAGGATCTTTTATACGGTTGTTACTAAAAGATAGCGCAATTCCTAATAAACTATTAGGTTAATAGTACTTCTAAAAGTCCGTAATAGCTAAATCGATTATGATAGGCTTTATTACAATCCGGGTTCGGGATTTACCCGGAAAAAAAAAACTTTGTGACACGTGATTTATTCATTCGGACGAAGCTATTCACAAATAAAGAAAACCCGGACATACGAGCTGAAGCCATTGAGTCATCTATTCAGGTTTCAATGTATGAAATAATTTTGTGGCAAACTACGCCGCACTTTATCACTAGAGGCTATGTGGTATGTGAGATTTAAAAAATAGTCACGTTGTATTTAGATTTTTAATTATGAACTAAATAATAATAGAATGTCGGCATATTAATTGGATTTTTTACTTGCAAGTCAGTGCTCACGTGACATGACGTCGGCCGCTACCGTATTCCACGGTTACCTATTTCAATGAACAATTCGAAGTCATGATTAAATGATAAATTCTTGTTTGATCATAAGGAATTGACCTATTAAAAACGGTAAAAGAAGATACACTTATTGGTACATATTTTTTTAATTGGTTCAATTATTTAGTAGCAGTAATGTCTTGAATTATAAACTGTTGAATATTCAATGCATAAAAAGATGCGATGGTTCAATTTCTATATTTACGCCGTGCGGTATCCGGCTGAATAGAATACCACCCTCATTTCTTACCGAGGTGTCGTAAAATACGACTGAGGTAAGTTGACCCACCGTGTGGTATCCGGTATAGTAAAAGAGACCACCCTCTTTCTTATCGAGGTGTTGTAAAATACTACTGAGGTAAGTTGACGACAGACACGCGGCCGGTCGTAAAACGCAGCCAAATCATGTGACAGCATGTTTATAACAAGTTGTGCCGACTTAGAGTGGGATAAGGGCAGGAAGATGAAGATGATTTATTTAGTAGTAGTAATGTCTGTAAACATTTAATGCATGAAAAGATGCGACGTTGCAATTTCTATATTCATACGAATTACCTTACACTTTATTTACTTTATTTACCTTACCTTACCTTATACCTAACTAGCGGCCTGCCCCTGCTTCGCACGGTTATTAAATATATAGCCTATGTCACTCAGTGAAAAAAAATGATTAAAATCGATCCAGTAGTTTTGATTTATTCATTATTGCCCGTGGCCAACAAAACAAAAATAATTACTATTAACCTATTGGGTTTCGAAAGGTTCGTTTTTCAAAAATGCCGAGTTGGAATTTTTATTTAATTCAATCGTAAGTAATGAAATGTTGCAAACGGCAGCATCTGGCGAAACGCGCGCAATCGCGAACGGCTCACGCACACAGCGGCAACCTCGCGTTGCGTACATGTACGCACTAGCAGGCAGCGCGCGCGCCGCATCGCGGCCCCGCTTGCAAGTAGGTCAGGGCGCTCTGCGGCCGCGCGGGTTTTAAATTTAGAACGATCTGCGCTTCAAACTACGCCCCACGATATACATTAACATTTAACTACATATTAACTTCAAAACTGTTACCTGTAATGCGCTTTGCACCTTACACTCCTATATCGCATGGCCTCAAATTTTTTATTTTATTTATTAGGAAAATGAACAGCTTAAGCTATTTATACATTTTCACATATAAACTACTTAATTACTAGTCTATTCGGATACAATACAAAGAAAGAACAGAGATTAAAGTAGAACAAAAAAAATAAAATAAATTAGGAAAAAAAATTAACGAAGTATGGGAATCGAGTCAAACCACATTTCAGATATATGTTGTTTTACTTTATTGGGTTTAGACGTAAACAAGTCTATTTCATGACGATTGGCCAATTTATTGAACGCTGCTGGTGCACGACAGAAAAATGAATTTCTGCGATAGTTAGAAGAGCCAAGCAACTATCTCTATTATCTATCACTATACTTTACGACGCCGTGTGGTGTCCTGCTGAATAGAACAGTACCCTCTTTTCTTACCGAGGTGTCGTAAAAGGCGACTAAGGTAAGTCGAACCGCCGTGTATATCCGACTGAGTAGAATAGTACCACACTCTTTTCTTACCGAGGTGTCGTAAAAGGCGACTAAGGTAAGTCGAAACGCCGTGTATATCCGACTGAGTAGAATAGTACCACTCTCATTTCCTACCGAGGTGTCGTAAAAGGCGACTAAGGTAAGTCGAACCGCCGTGTATATCCGACTGAGTAGAATAGTCCCACCCTCATTTCTTACCGAGATGTCGTAAAAGGCGACTAAGCTAAGTTGACTCACCGTGTGGTATCCGGTTAAGTAGAATAGACCACCCTCTTTCTTTACGTAAAATACGACTGAGATAAGTTGACGTCAGGCAGGCGGCCAGTTGTAAAATACGTAGCCAAATCATTACAGCATGTTTATAACATGGTGTGCCGACCCCACTTACAGTGGGATAAGGGCAGGATGATGATGATGATCACTATACTTTACGAGACCTAATGGGTACTTGCCAAAGGTCATTTATTTAAAGGAAACTGAATGTGTGCTCCACATATTTAAACTGAATAAACAAGTTTGGTCTGACATATTTTTAAAATAACATAAGTATAACAAATGAGGTAATTGTGATAAATAATACGTAAATGTTCATGAGACACGCTATAAATTTAGGAAAAGCTACGATAATTCTTTTTATATAAAAAAAAAACGATATATTTAACGAAATCTATTTCAGATACGTGGGAATTCGCGTAAAGTGGGCATTGTAAAGGGCTTATTATTGTCGATCTTATAAGGTCGCTTTCACGCCCGAATTTCATTTACCTTAGTAACTAAATTTGGTTAAAGAGATACTAAAATGAACATGTTTATAAGAGGTCGACTTAAACGCGGTTGAAATTAAACTAAAAATATTGATTTGCTTTTTTGTAACATATTCTAATTTGTAATACGTTAGCAATTTACTTTTATTTCTATGTACGCAAATAATAAATAGGTAAATTATATATATACTTTTCTAACATAACTATTTCTATATAAAATGATTTTGAAATGATATGCCGAATGTTTTATAGTAGTTTTTTGTAGATGTTGGTTTGTACGTAATGGTTTGTGGTACTTTGTACTAATAATATATTTCAGAATCTAATTAAGTTATAACAGTAATATCTTTTTTTAGAGTATTACCTGAAAACTAATATAAAAGTAAAAGTAAAGTATAAAAGGAAAAAAATGAGCTGTGATAGCCCAGCGGTGGGAGCATACGACTCTTGGGGGTTCAAATTCCGGGCAGGCACTAACGAGTTTTTCTGTTGAAACTTATGTGTCTAATTGATAATTGGAATTTATCACTTTTTGGCGATGGAAAACATTGAGAGGACACCTGCATAGCTCTAGAGAATTCTAGAAATATGTTTAACCTAATAATCCGCATTGGAGCAGCGTGGAAGGTCTTGACTCCAATCTTTCTCTCTTTAAACGAAGAGAGGAGGCCTATGCCCAGCAGTGGGATAATAAAACTCATATAAAAAAAATTTGAAAATTATTCAAAAATCGTAAATCGTTTGGTGGATTTCATAGGTCCAGTGAGAGCATTGGTGATGGAACGACGGAGTCAGGAGTGTTAATATGAGTAACGACAGCCGAATAGCGACGCTGTGATCGTTTCACGAGGTCGTAGGTTCGAGCCCTGAGCCAAAGGACCAGTAAGTTTCCTGTACAAATAATTTACCAAATTGATATTTAAAAATTGTCACGCACTTTTCGTAATAAGAAAATATAGCCCACTAATATATAGGCGGAGACTTTTGCCCAACAATGTGATAATATGTCCACTACAGTCTAAAGGAGCTTTAGGTAATGAAAATTTATTTGAAATCCTATAAGTATGCGATGCGTGCTTTGATATAGTTATGGTAAACAACTTCTTAGATTTTGTTCTATTTCTCTTATAATAGCTGTAAATATTAGGAAATAATTTACGTTTTGCTTTTGACTAAAAATAAATATTTACGTAATAATTATATCTCACGTAGAGAAATTATCTCATAAAAATCCAAATTCTTAAACCTCATGGTTTATTATTTAAGATTATATTGATTATGTAACTCTTTTTTATATATTTCTACTTCAAACTTCTGCAATGTAAAACGAAAATATATTTTTTTCAATAATATCACAAATAACGATGCAAGATTAAATACGCAAGAAATAAATTTTAAATACATATTTTAATGACGTTACTTTTTTAAACAGACACTGAAAATAATAATGAGCTCACTTATTTAAGAGCCAAAACAATCGCGTTTGTATTCCTATAGGCTGCGACGAAAACTTTCGATTTTACTGCATTTGCTTACGCTGGATGATGTAATACCGCTGGGCCGCTGCTGCCGCCTACCTGACCTACATACAGGTGTCGCGAAAGCTCTCCAAAAGCACGGCTTTGTCATATTTTTAAACAAGCATTCATCATATAAATAATTAAATATATAGCGATAGAACTTACCCTCGAGTTTCATGCCGACATCGAGACATTTTTGGAAGCGGCAAAAGGGACATCGTTTCCTCTGGGTCTTATCTATGTGGCAGGCTCTTTCTGCGACACACGTGTACACTTTCTTGTTTTGTACGGTCCTTTTGAAGAAACCCTTGCAGGACTCGCAAGTGAGCAGCCCATAGTGGTAGCCGCTGACTTTGTCGCCGCACACCGGGCACAGCTCCTCGATCACGTCCTTGGTGTCGGTCTGGTCGCACACAGTGCCGGCCGCGGGCAAGTAGGCCCCCTGTTCGCCGCCTGTACCTGTTGGGAATAGATATGAGGTGTCCAAGTTGGCGTAGCCGAAGGGCTGCTGGTCCGAGGTGCACTGGTACGCCGCGCCCTGCGGCACGTACTGCTGGGAGGCGCCCGAGGGCCCGCCGCCCGAGCCCGACCCCTCGGGTCCCGGGCTGAGGTCGAACGGGGACATGTTTAGAGACATGAGGCCTGACTGCTGGTCCATCGTCATGCTCGGCCGCACGGAGCGGCTGCCTGTTCGTATCCCTACGGCGGCGTTCGACCGCGACAACGTTCACACAGTCACTGAGTTCACTGGCGGTCTGACCGCAACACTATCTGCCGCTCGCGGGCTGCACCTGGTCGATCACTTTCGATGAGGACACACAAATCCGGCACATCTTTCCTAGCTTTCAATAGTTAGTGCGAGTTCGGGGCCCTAGGCTCCGCGTGAGACGCGGGCGAGCGGTGCGGTGCGGTCGACTCGAATAGTTGACGAGCGTCGTCAAGATCGCATCGAGTTGTGGTGTCGCAGCGGCACGCGTGCCACCGGGTGGAAGTTCCGCGATCGACTGGCGGCCGGCCGGCGACAAAGGCGCGCGTGCCGGCGCCTCCCGCATGCGCACCCCGCCGCCACCCGCGAGCCCCCGCCCGGCCGTACAATGGAAAACGATTAGGAGCCCATGTAATAAGTGAAAGTGAGTCGGTGACCCACTTTCCCGCGATCCAGGTCTATGTTAGTGCCCGTTCGCGCGGTTGCGCCACAGCGCGGGCGGGGCGGGGCGGGGGGCGGCCCACTGACCCAGTTGCGCGCTGCCGCAGCAGGGCAGGGTTGCCGCGAACAACGAGCTATGTTTACGTTCGCAGATCGCACGCCGAATGTCGCGACCCGTGCACCGACAGACACACGTACTGTTTGCTGGCCGCTCTATGCTGGCCGCTCTACGCTGCCTATCTGTACGACCTATGTACGTCCTATGGGACTCACAACCATACACACATGATATTCGCCTACGATAAACCGTACAAATCTAATTCGAATGTATCTTAACTCGTATTAGGATTGGTTTTCGAAATTTCATTTAAAGTCAATAAAATGATCCATCAAATTAATTGCAATATTACAATCTGTTTCAATAAACAAATAAATAAACACATAAAAAACTTTAGAATCTAAGAACTTTTTTTTATTTTTTCCTAAATTACCTTACTTTTGAAAATCGATTTACAAAACAAATACCGTGATCGTAACAGCTATATATTATGATAATAACGATACTTAAGTTATATTAAAATGAAAAATAACCTTATATAGACCGTCGCACAAACACTAATAACCACTCACTATCTATCTATCGACATCCTAAAATTTGAACCAAAAATTGACCCAAAAATTTGATAAATAATCCAAAAAATAGATAATTATCATCTAATTGCATTACAAATTTGTTTTTAAACCAATTAGATGATGGATGATTTTGGTTCGGAAAGCTGTTCCTACCGAGAAGAGGCAGCAACAAACTCGGCGATTGTTCTTTTAAAAATATAATTCTTATTACTAGTTACGTTTAGTCTGTTCTGTAATTTACTGTCTTGTGAAGGATCTATGCGAGCTATATCCACACATTCTTATCATCTAAATAATCCTCAATATTATAGTAGGCTTTCTATATCAGCTTCCCTTTATTAACAATGTTTTAAACTGCTGTAATGGCAAAGCTAAAATTGATAAATATAGAAATTATATTATTTCCGCCGTGTGGTATCCGGCTGTGTAGAATAGACCACCCTCGTTCTTACCGAGGAGTCGTAAAATACGACTAAGATAAGTTGACGTCAGGCAGGCGGCCGGTCGCAAAATACATAGCCAAATCATGTGACAGCATGTTTATAACATGTTGTGCCGACCCCACTTAGAGTGGGATAAGGGCAGGAAAATGATGATTTTTTTTCGATTAATTATAAAAAGAGAACATATAAATTTTTATTTATACTTTAGTGAAAAAAATAAAAATTATATCACACTCAGCTGTGACTTCACAAAAACTATTTAAGTCACGAACAATCGAGCTAATGCCTACATATCAAACAATGGGTAATTTTTGAAGTGCAACCAGAGCTATTCAATATCAAAAGCGAAATAAATTAAAGATCTTGACCTAGTTTTGCTTAAAATCAGTCAGCGGGTCACGAACGAGTGACGGGCTGTGACAGCCTTGTGGTACATAGTGATATGTAACGCTCTACGCGTATTTAACTCTTTAATGCACTAAACGTAGCCTACACACGTGACGGGAATATTGGGGAGCTATGGATAGCTAATAACCTCATAGACCAGTATAACTTGATAGTATAACTCCTTTTTTTATGTCAGGAAAACCTATTATGGGTCAAAAGTAATAATAAAATTATTTTGCTATAAACTTCGATGACGTAAAATAGAAAATATATATAATGCTAAATGTAGAGTGGACAATCCGTTTTCCTGATACATGCAGGATTCGTAAAAACACATGCACAAACCTCCACCACCGCCACCACAATACACAAGCGCTATATACGTTCACTATCACAAGCTCAACAATCGTTTCGCCCCGCAACCGAAGCATCATCAGGAGATAGACTCCACGACCAAAATTGCAAAGTTATCGCAATCGCAAAATAAATTATATAAATTGTATATTAGGTATGGGTCATCTCCGCCCGATGGGGACGTGGCGGGTATGTACTATGTCGGACTCGCACTGACTAAAAACCTGACAGTGTGACATTGTTAAAAATAGGCTGATACATGAGGCCTACTATACTGTTAAGGATTACTTAGATGATAAGAATGCATGGATGTAGATACTCTTCCACCTTGTACAGGACAGTAATGACTAAATGTAACTAGTACTAAGAATTATATTGAAAAAGAGCAACCGCCGAGTTTTTTGTGCGCTTACACCTGTCACCCGTTTAAAAGTTTACTTGAATAAAGAATATTTTGAAGTTCTTATGGAAGAAAAATAGAAAATTTAAGAAGAAACACTCTTTTATTTAAATAACTCACAAAAGTAAAAGGGTAAAAAGACCTATATTTCAAAGTGATAATAAATTATTGATATACATTTGCAGTTAAGGATTAAGTATTGTTGAATAAAAGATATATAGTGGTAGCTTCATTAAAATTTGACGATTTGAAAGAGCTTTTAAAAGTCAATTCGAATAAAGAATAATTTAAGAACTAATTTTGAAACAATCGTTGTTAAAAAATGGTTATTTAAGTAAAATTAAAAGCTTTCGCCCACGTCTCTTGTGTGGGCCTAAACAGAGTTAAAATATAATAAAAATAATATATAATAATGCCATAAGGGCATATAACTGTTATTTATAAAATTCTCGAGTCACAGTCTTAGTTACCATATTAATCTGAAACGGCTTAACCGATTTTTATGAAATTTTATATGCATGTTTAGTAGGTCTGAGAATCGGCTACTATCTATTTTTCATACTCCTAAGTGATAAGGGTTGTCCACCACTAACATTTATTTTTTGTTTTTTTGTACAATTTTTTTTGCAATTAACACTAGAAATTATTTACGTGGTAAAAAGTTTGCCTGGTCACCTAGAATTTCTATAAATATGTTCCAAATTTGCAAAATCCTATCGGCAAATTTTGTTACTAACAAACATCCAAAAATGCAAACTTTCACATATATATTCCAGTAGGTAATGCACAGCCGAAACTGCTGAAGTTATTAATATATCAAATAACATAACAAGAATAAATTAACAATGATGTTATTATGACTAGCAAACGTGCAATTCACATAACACTTTCTGCGTATAAGTTTTATATGAATAACTTTGACAGCAAAATGCTGAGTCCTAATAATACATATTATATAAGAAAGTCTCCAAAAGCTGTCTGTATGTTATCGATTTTCTCAAAAACTTCTGGGAGGATTTTTGTACTGTTTTAACTAAAATACAGTGCAATGCTTGAGGAAGGTTTAGGTAAATATTACATTACGGTTTTATGTAAATTGACAAAAATATAATGCGGGAAAAACTTTGTGACAGTGATTTACACGCGTGCGCAGACACACAGATAACCATAAAATCACTGTCACATGAAAGCAACAGAATGAAAATATACAGTGAAAAGTGTAAAAGTTGACATATTGCACACTATTGTCAATTACGACACTTTTTTTAGTTGCTATTGTTATCACTTATAGCACTAGGCACTGGCATATCACTTCTTTGTGTCACCAGTGCCTTACCTAACAAATACCGAACAAAACACGACTGCTATAAATTAATATTTCCTAGTGTCACAAAGTGTATCACAGTTCTTATTACAATATTTTATTGCGTTAAGTAATAATATAATATTTTCTAATAACCTGTAAGCTACAATTACCCGAATAAAATTACATTTAAATGCTACCTTTATCATTTATTTAATACTTAACAGAAGGATAAATAATATTACCTTAACTAGACTGTAAAGTTCAATGCTGTAAAAAAAAATTCACGTTACTAGTGACAGTCGAATGATTGTTAATTTTGTAATTTTTAATAAAATTTTGTCGAAGTCTTATCTCGCGTAGAAAGTTACTTAGCAATTCCAAATTTATCATTTGTAAAAAAAAAATATTATTTGAAGATTAGACCCTAAATTGGGTCGGAATAAATATATAAAACTTAACTATATGAAGTTTTACTAACAATTATTTTTCATTAAACAAAAGCTCATGATTTAAGTATCAGTCAAGTTTTTACAGAAACACTGTCACAGCCTGGCCAGGTTTCGAACTCACAACCTGTTTGAAAGGGTAAGGCATCTTAGCTATCATGTTTTTACTAATTATTTTGTGGAATTAACATGTATCGTAACAATTCGAAAATACGGTAATTACTTATTAAATCCCAAACTTGTTTGGACAACCCTGAACAAAAGTTCACTCTTCTCAGAAATCAATTCTTACTGTGATTGATGCATCAATTATGTATGTGTGTTGGCGAATTCTTATTGGAGACGCAACGCGTATAGTTTTATTAACAATAACAAAGTTAATTTCGTTTATTAAAGTAATTTGTCCCTAACGCCTTGTGTACGGTCTCTTACTATCCCACAGCTGGACATATACGCTGCTGCCCAGAATTCTAGAGAAATAGCAGGTTTTCTAATGGTATTCTCATTCACCGAAATGCGTTTTTATTATAAAACTTATTTGTGCCTGAATAAGTGTTGAGTCATTTCGAAATAAAAAAGTATCGGCCTGATACTACCCCACTGCTGGACATAAGCCCTTCCGTATTTGGATCTTGAGATTGGAGCGAAGACATACCACGCTGCTCCAGTGGATTGGTAGGTCACACATATCCCCAGAATTCTCTAGAGATATGCATGTTTCCTTCACCTAAAGGCGTGTGATAAATTGCAATTATCAATAAGACATAAGTTTTAATAAAAAACTCATTGGTGCCTGCACGGAGTTTGAACCCGTGACCTCAAAAGAGGCGCACGGTGTTAGCGCTGGGCTATCACAGCTTTCATATTGCTTACTTATCATACTTCGGGAGATCAAATAATGATTAGCTCGGTGAAATAATTACAGTGAAAATTGTGTGAATGGGCATGTTCTATGGAAACGTGCTGTATCTTTAGTCCAGCTTAATCATCGTTCAACGGCGCTTTGAATTGATATATGTTATATAGTATATACATACATCCGCTGGTATCCGGCTGAGTTAAATAGACCACCCTTGTTTCTTACTGAGGTGTCGTCAAAGGCGACTAATGTAAGTTGACGTCAGGCAGTAAAATACTTACTCATGAACATGTTTTTAACATGTTATGCCTACACCATTTAGAGTGGGATAAAGCCAAGAGAATGATGACATACAATTAGCCGTTTCGTCAAATCGCCCTATCCAAATAATAAAGTTACGTTTCCTATACTTATACATGGGACAGCTAACTTAACACTCAAGCGTGTGAGTGACAACAACACAACAGAGATGAAGATAACACTCATATATATCTTTGTCTAACCACATATAAAAAAGGGAGACAGATAGATCATCTTCATTTGCTTTCTCATTATTGTATATAACATTCTAGATTAGCTTCCCTCCTCTATAAAGTCCTGCCCTGCCCTTATCCCACTATAAGTGGAGTCGGCACAACATGTTATAAACATGCCGTCACATGCCTGACGTCAACTTACCTTAGTCGTATTTTACGACACCTCGGTAAGAAAGGGGGTGGTCTATTTTACTAAACCGGATACCACACGGTGGGTCAACTTAAGTCCTTAACCTTAGTCGCCCTTTACGACACCTCGGTAAGAAATGAGGTTGGTCAATACTACTCAGCCGGAGACCACACGGCGAGTCGACTTACCTTAGTCACCTTTTACGACACCTCAATAAGAAATGAGGGTGGTACTATTCTATTCAGCCGGATACCACACGGCGTTCCCCTATAAAGTCTATGCTTGAGATATTCCAAGCCGCCTATCTCATAAACTGGCTTCAAGCCCGCGCGTAAAGCCATAATGAGTGGACTGCAATGAGTCAATCAGTTTCGATTTCATAATCAAGACCTGAATACCGGATGAAAAAGCGACAGTGGAGGTAGTTAGCAAGTGTGCCGTTTTCGCTATCGCCCAGACGCCGCGGCCTCCTACGAAAGCAAGAGTGGTCGACGACGCGCGCGCAACTTTGCTTTCTTCGCATGCGCACCTGACGTCACACTTTCCCCGCGCTGGTGACGCGTGTTGATGTAACGCGTTACAACAATGTTGTAATAGCCGGCATTGTATCGCATGCCGATTTAAAATATTATCAAGTGGCCATTCGTGCTGGCTTTTCGCGTTGATATATCGATAACGCGTCATTGCTGTTTATCAGGATTCATGAAACGAGCGCCGATGTTATTGAACGTTCGTTACAAAGCCTTGTATAAACCATAATAATATCCAATGGATAAAGTGTATTGTAATTATTATTTTACTAGCTGCGTCCGTGGCTTCACACGCGTGGGTATCAGCGTGTCAGAAAGTTTTTGCCGCGTAAATTTATACCCCGCGGGAGTTCTAGGATAGATAGCATTTATGTTACACCACAACCTCCTCTATTTTCCAGTTAAATTTCCATCGACTTAGCCGTTCCGTATTATTAATCAAAAATTGAATCTTTAATATTTAAATGAGTTAATCGTGTATTTATATATTTTTTCGGAATCCCGGAAACGGCTCCACCGCTTTTCCTGAAATTCAGCTTTTGGGGGTTTTGGGGAAGAAAATCGATCTAGATAATTTTTATTTAAAAAAAATGTCGTTTTATCCCTGTTTTCGGGCTCTACAATTATTTGAAATTTACGTCGAATACAATAACAATTTTTGGCAGTCAAATGTAGTCTTGGTAGTTCATTTGGGGAACGGGCGGTCTAGATAGGTGATATATATACATATATATATATATATATATATTTTTTTTTTTTTTTTCGGGGCGATAAATTAATCTAGATAGGAGTCATTTAACAAAAAAAATTGCTTTATCCCTTTCTTGAAGCTAATTTTAAAAATTGCTTGATGATAAAAGGAATGCAAAGATTATTTACGCCATAATAAGAGTCATGGTAGCTCAAATCGGGAACGGGCGGACTCCAGAAGTTAAAATACCCGGGATCAAGCCCCAAATAACAGCAGCTTTTATTTCTTGATTTTTTTATATATTGTAAAAATATTACCGAACTAGGCTCGCTCGCCCAGGTACTTACAATAATTTGAACAATAACGCGAATTCAACAATGCTCCATTTATGATTGTCCGGTCCGTTGATTAAAAGCGACGCGCGGACAATCATTTTGCGTCGCCTAATGCAAGGACTTAACATACTTTTAAGGTACGAGTCGTACGCACAACATGTTATAAACATGTTGTCAATTTGGCTACGTATTTTACGACCGGCCGGCCTGCCTGAATTCAACTTACCTTAGTCGTATTTTACGACACCTCGGTAAGAAAGAGGGTGGTCTTTCCTACTCAACTATACCTAGTTGACCGTGACCACCCTCACCTCCGACTAAGGTAAGTTGACCCACCGTATGGTAACACAGTGGGTCAACTTACCTTAGTCGGCTTTTAAGACACCTCGGTAAGAAAAGAGTGGTCTATCCTACAAAAGTAATGAGAATATTATTTGTCTTATTTATTATTATAAAAGCGTTTTTATCGCGGATTATAGCAAAATAATATTGTCATTACTTTTGTACTATGGACCTCCGCAAAGTAACGCCTATTTGTATAAATTATGGTTTATCCTACTCAGCCGGATACCACACGGCATATCAATACTTTTTATAAGATGACGATCATTTTTACCGTCCTTCTGGAAAAGCGAATCAAGGTAATCAAAAGTATCTATTTCCCTATAAGTACTTTATATACAAGCTGTGATGGCCTAGCGGTGCGACCGTGTGAATCTCTAGAGACGATCATGGGTTCAAACCCGGGCAGACACCAATGAGTTTTTCTATTAAAACTTATGTGTCTAATTGATAATTGCAATTTATCACACGCTTTTCGGTGAAGGAAAACATCGTGAGGAAACCTGCATATCTCTAGAGAATTCCGGGGATATGTGTAACCTACCAATCCGCATTGGAGCAGCGTGGTAGGTCTTAGCTCCAACCCTTCCCTCCAAAAATGGAGAGAGGAGGCCTATGCCCAGCAGTGGGATAGTAACAGGCCGTTACTTACTTACTTTATATACGTACACACTACTTTCGAAATCAAAAATAAAATGGTGTAGCAAAACTTATGTATAAATAGGAATGCGACTGCACTAATCTAGGCCGTTGACACAGCAGTGGCATATATAGGCCGCAATACGGTGCCACTAAACTCAACAAGCCTCTTGTTGACTTGGGTCAAAAGAAAAAAAGCTTGAAAAGCTTTTTTTTTATATCTGACACTATTTCTGCATAATAACTTAGTTTTTCACTATTCACAATATTCTTATGGAATTGTAAAAAATTTTATCGCGTATTTTTTTAACTTAATTATGTCATTACTAGCTTTTACCCGCAACTTCGTTTGCGTAGACTATTGTCGCGTTGACAATAGATGGCGCTTTTTAATGTCATCCTATTCCTGTAGAATTAACAGGATTTTTATAGCCTATATGTTATCCTGGTGTATAAGGAATAATTGTGCCAATTATCTGCGTAGACTGTTGTCGCGTTATAGGTTGAGAATAGATGACGCTTTTCAATTTCAAGAAATTAGGGTGGTCTATTCTACACAGCCAGATAAAACACGGCGGAATTATTCCTACTTATACATAAAATAAGCTGTAGTAGCCCAGCGGGAACACCGTGCGACTCTTTCGAGGAGATCACTGTTTCAACCCCGGGCAGACACCTGATAATTGAAAATTGCAATTTATCACACGCTTTTCGGTGAAGGAAAACATGGTTTGTAAACCTGCATATATCTAGAGAATTCTGGGGATATGTGTAACCTACCAATCCGCATTGGAGCAGCGTGTTAGGTCTTAGCTCCAAACCTTCTCTCCAAAAACGGACCTATACTAGATAACTAGACCTATTCCCAGCAGTGGGAGAGTAATAGACCGCAACTTTTTTTTTTACAGACAAACGGGTTTAGGGGACTTTGTTTCATCATAAATATAAAGTTTGGATTTATGTAAAATTGTGATGTAAGACTGGCTTCATTATAACTTTCATACATGCGAAACCCTACTAGAGGGTAATTAGGATCGATCAAACTGTTTTACCCCGGGAGGAATGGGAGGGGTGGGAGAGCGTAGGGGCGGGCGTAGACTGAGCGGGGGGTCCGCCTGTACAGAATCAAGTGCAATGGGTCAGTAGGTCAATGATAACTCTCATTATTTAGGCCAGTGTTGTTACGTCACGGGTGGCATACATCTTTAATATTTAAATGAGTTAATCTACTTATATCACATTTTGTAAAGTATTCTTGCTATACTATTTATTTACAGAAAAAATGTACAAGTTATATCTATCTTAAACTAGGAGTCCCGCCCCAGCTTCGCACGGGTATAAAGCATATAGCCTATGTCACTCAGTGATAATCACAATATTTCTCTACTCCATATTGAATCTTATTATACATATAAACCTTTCTCTTCAATCACTCTATATATTTAAAAAAAACCGCATCAAAATATGTTGCGTAGTTTTAAAGATTTAAGCAAACATAGAGATATAAGGACAGACAGAGAAAGCGACTTTGTTTTATACTATGTAGTAACGTTTATAGCTACTACTATTTTGATAATTGTCAAATTTTTACCATACTTACCCAAAGACTAAATTACGTTTAGCTGTCATTTATGTTTTGTTATTCCATGTCATAGTCGTTTTTGTTATACCACGTTTTATAGTGACTTGACGGGATAAAATAAATGCGGTCGAACGGGATAAAAAGTATCCTATGTCCGTCTCCTGGTTCTAAGCAACCTCTCCACCAATTTTCAGCAGAATTGGTTCATCCGTTCTTGAGTTATAAATAGTGTAACTTAGACCAACTTTCTTTTATATATATAGATTACTTACTCGCTAGGACTATACAAATCATGCTCACGTGGAAGTTGATTCTTTGTGCGAAAAAGGAGCCAGCCCTCTTGTCACTTGAAGAGGCAATTAACCAAGGTGTTAAAGCGGATAATTTATTTTTGTTTATCTTGTATGTATATATGTATATATATTTTCGGAATCTCGGAAACGGCTCCAACGATTTTCCTGAAATTCAGCGTGTAGGGTGTTTTGGGGAGAGAAATCGATCTACATGTTTTATTTTAAAAATATGTCGTTTTTCCCTGTTTTCGGGCTTAAATTTTTTTTTGAAATTTACGTTGAATACAATCACAATTTTTCGCTGTTAGACGTAAAGTCATGGTAGTTCATTTGGGGAACGGGCGGTCTAGTGAGGTGAAAATACCTAGGGATCGAGCTCCACCTGCCCTACTATTTTTTCATTTCTCATTTCAATTTTTTTTTAAATTTTTATTGTTTTTTTAAATAATTAAAAAAATTACCGAGTAAGACTTGGTCAACCAGGTACTTATATTTATGAGCTAAGGGATGGTATTTTTATTACGACTTTACTATAATGTTTTTGACTTTTGTAGTTCTTTTAATATCTAATACCCGAGCTACTATATTAGGTTAATAAAGCTTAATGCTTAAAGCTTTGTTTTCTAATAATATTGTAACAGTTTTTCTATGCTTGGAAACAGGAATAAAATGTCATGATTGTAATTAAATTTCAGACAATCTTTAGATTGACTGAACAATTAGTCTTCAAAAGTTTGGTGGCGACTTGGCCATTTTTTAATTCTGTTAATGACACGAATTGTCATTAACAGTATAAAAAAAAAATGGTTAAATGTTTCAAATAGTCCCTGTGTGTATGGTGGTAGCGGTGGTGGAGGTTTGCGCATGTGTTTTTTAAATCTTCTATTTACTTTATCGCGGATTATATCAGAATAATTTTTTTTAATACTTTTCTTATAAAGATCTCCGCAAAGTAACGTCAGGTTCTATAAATTATGCGTATTTACCTATTCTCCTCGAGTATAATAAGACCTTCGATAAATAAAATATACACGAGTATAATAGGTAAAATAATTACGCGAACTCGTAGGCGGAGGTGGGTTGATTCGGGATTAGGGAGGTTAGGGAGGATTCAGGAATTCAAATCCAAGAGCAGTGGGCCAGTGGGCCAGTAGGTCAATGATAACTCTGTACTAATTCAGGTCACCGGTGTGTTCGTCACATCATTCTTTTATAAGCTCTTGGCATAGTTAAAGAATCGATTTTATGTATGATAAGTAAGTAACGGCCTGTTACTATCCCACTGCTGAGAACAGGCCTTTTCTCACCGTTTTTGGAAAGGTTTGGAGCAAAGACCTACCACGCTGCTCCAATGCGGATTGGTAGGTTACACATATCTCTAGAATTCTCTAGAGATATGCAGGTTTACTAACGATGTTTTCCTTCACCGAAAAGCGTGTGATAAATTGCAATTATCAATTATCAGGTGTCTGCCCGGGTTTGAAACAGTGATCTCCTCGAAAGAGTCGCACGGTGTTACCGCTGTGCTACTACAGCTTATTTTATGTATAAGTAGGAGTAATTCCGCCATGTTTTATCTGGCTGTGTAGAATAGACCACCCTTATTTCTTATGATCTATTCACCACCTTCATTATCCACTGAATCTATCTAAAGACTGTCTGAAAACTTCGTTAAAACCGATCTAACTGTTTCGGAGTATAATAAGAACATACATATTTCATCTTATATATATAGAAGATAGAATATAAATTAATTCACATATTTTATTTGATTCTGAAATCAATTAAAGG
This sequence comes from Morpho helenor, assembly GCA_029227775.1. Lineage (NCBI taxonomy): Eukaryota > Metazoa > Arthropoda > Insecta > Lepidoptera > Nymphalidae > Morpho > Morpho helenor. The sequence goes on along the minus strand of JARGCU010000030.1, from coordinate 19,058,940 downwards.
TTAGCGTCCACATTTTTCCGTCGTAAGTATCGAACGCAACGCATCAAACGGATCGTAGTATTATTTATATAAGAAGTGCAATTACCCGCCGTGCGGTACCGGCTGAGTAGAATAGACCACCCTCATTTCTTACCGAGTTGTCGTAAAAGGCCACTAAGGTAAGTTGACCCGCCGCGTGCTATCCGGCTGAGTGGAATAGACCACCCTCATTTCTTACTGAAGTGTCGTAACATACGACAAGGTAAGTTGATGTATGGCAAGTGGCCGGTCGTAAAATACGTAGCCAAATCATATGACAACATGTTTATAGCATGTTGTGCCGACCTCACTTCGAGTGGGGTAAGGGCAGAAAGAAGAAGAAGAAAAAGTGCAACTACAAGTGCGTCGTCTGATTCGCATCGTAAGGATCGCACTAAACTACCGTCGCCAATACCGATATCGTTACTCCGAAAGGTAAGTTTTGAGATGCTTGCCAATGACGATCAGCGACTTTTCTTAAATTATATTCTACGCTATCTTATCATTCCCATGTTCTTATCCTATAACACACAGCACGTTTTCTCTTCCATTCATCTCTTATCTCCTCTTATCCTTTTCTATGAGTCGTCAACTCCGGCGTTACTCCTTTTACATTCATGTCATATTTCACACAATGTCTTTTTAAGTCCCCCTCTAGTCATATATCCATATCTATAATACTATCTCTCACTACAAAAATTCAAAGTTGGCGTCGGCTTTCCGATTACTAGTATTTTCGCCGGCAAATCCCACCGCTACTGACAATGTTTACGCATTTGAAAAAAATAGCACGTTCGATGCGATGCGTCCGATATTTACGACGCTGAAATGTGGACGCTTACCTTTGAACGTATTTTGAAAGATACAAAATAGGTTAAATGTATGCGTCCATGGCTGGATAGACTTGAAACATGTTTTTGGAAAGTTGCGATTTTACTGACGCATGTACATTCGCCATGCATTTTACATTGCTTTTTAAGCAGTGTTTGGCGATAATAAGCAAGGTATCCATTTCAATACACGATAGAATGTGTATATTTCAATTGAAATCAATGAAATTTTAATATTTTGTTTTTTTAATTAAAAATATTTAAACGTGTAAAAAGTTTTAAGAATAATAAACTATAATAATAATATAAAATTTAGAGAATTAAGTGCTGATTTGAAAACCAATAATATAAAAGTAGTAATAATAGTCAGTACATAATAGAATACATATAAAAATAATAATCAGGAGATTAGACTCAATTTTGCGATTTTGTTCCGGAGTCGTTTTTTATTTTCATTTAATTTTTGTCATTTTCTAATTTCTTTTATAGCGGTTTATATTGAAATATAATTATAGCCGTGTGGTATCCGGCTGAGTAGAATAGACCAACCTCATTTCATACCGAGGTGTCGTAAAAGGCTACTAAGGTAAGTCGACCCGCCGTGTGGCATCCAGTTTAGTAGAATAGACCCTCTTTCTTACAGAGGTGAGGTAAAATACGACTAAGGTAAGTCGACGTCAGGCAGGCGGCAGGTCGTAAAAACGTAGCCAAATCATGTAACAGCATGTTGTGCCGACCCCACTTAGAGTGGGATAAGTGCGAGAAGATGATTATTGAAATATTATAATTACTTTTTTGAAATAGTAACAGTTCCATAAATGTTTGTAGCGAGAAACGTCCAAATTGCCAATTACCAATATGCGAAAAATATATATTGTAAACGGATATTACAAGAGGTCGCTGCTATCGTGCGTGTTACCAGTGTAGCTGATGGATAGCGAACTCGCCACGGCTCCCTGGCATCGAGCGTCCTACGAACACATCCGAGTGCCGGCTTAATGCGCAATAACAAATGGAGGTTGCGATGGCAACGGAATAATAAGCCATCTTATGTGATGTGACGTTTGCTTTGGGGAATACAAGTTAAATTATAGTTCATCATCCTCCTGCCCTTATCCCACTCTAAGTGGGTTCGCCACAAAATGTTATAAACATGCTGTCACATGATTTGGCTGCGTTTTTACTACCAGCCGCCTGCCTGACGTCAACTTACTAATAATCCGGATACCACACGGTGGGTCAACTTACCTTAGTTGCCTTTTACGACACCTCGGTAAGAAATAAGGTTGGTCAATTCTAGTCAGCCGGATACCACGCGGCGGGCGGACTTACCTTTGCCGCTTTTTACGACACCTCAGTAAGAATTGAGGGTGGTACTATTCTATTCAGCCGGATACCACACGGCGTAAGTTGAATTACAGTTCAGGGTTTAATACTTACTTCTGGACCTTCTTTAACAATACTTAAATTGTATAATAAACTTTTTTAACTCTCACAAATGATTGCCACACTACTTTCACCTAAATAGAGCTCATCAGTATTCTCCACTCCAGTATAGGTGTTTGGAATCACAAAATAGGTTGCCCAACTGTATATTTGCAAGGAAACAGTTGTCCTGATTCCAAGATTAGTGGATTTTCTATCGGTGTTTGAATACATTTCTAAATTTAGTTATTACATTATCGAATAATATCGGATAATATTAAAGAAAGTTCTAGAACGAAATTTTAAATATATGCTAAAATTTCCATTAATCATGACAGAAATTTCTGCTCAATCGAGATGTAGGAATTTGGCAACATCAATTTTGAACACCTTTGTACAGAAGAAATAACAAAAATGGAAAAAAGAAGTAAATATACGTTCAGTGATGAACGATATAATAATTAATGTATGTTTATGGAAAATTAAGTCTCCCAAATTTCGATGGCGATCCTTTTCAAATTCTTACAAAAATTATATTCATATACCGGTAAGTTGTTATTAAAAGACTAAATATCGAAACAGCGAATAAAAACTTTTCTTACACCTATCTTTACACGAATATGTCCATACTATAATTTTTATGTTTTAATTTTATAGCAAATTTGGTTTTGTTTTGGTTTTTGGAATAATATTTTAAATATAATTTTATATGGGTTTTTTAAATTTGGATCTTTATTCCACTGAAATAAATATGTTATGTCGCAATAATTCCAAATCAACACTTAATATTGGGTGATAAATGAGTCAGTCATTTCTGAACAAATCGTAAGCTCCCTAGTAGGGATTGCATTCGAGTAGTATTGAGTTTACAACACAAATAATTTCTATAGAATTTACCAATTACCGCCACCTAAATATTTTTATTACCTGCTTAACAGTGTTTTATTCTACATAATAAGCCAAGCAAAAGATGCCATTATAATAAAAAAAACTGATATTTGTTGCTATAATTCAAGATTTAAAAAATCTATATATTCATAAACTAATATTAAATGTAGGGGACACCTTTTGGGCGTTCCTAACGGGGTTTATCGGACGCCCATCTGAAAAGTTCCCCGAGGCGGTCGATGCATCTGGTGCTCCTGATGCATCGATTAGCGGAGGGAGGGGCCACTATTAGAGAGGCCCCGAACCAGAGGTGGCGTACTCTGGTGTTCAGAGTTGCTGCTGGCGGGGATGGGGGCAGCAGCGTGGTGGAGCACTGTCAGGTTTTTAGTCTCTAAAAATGAAAATACCTAGGATCAAGCCCCACCTACCCAATTATATATATTATAGTTTTTTTTTTATTTTGTAAAAAAAAAATACTGAGAAAGACTCGGTCAACCAGGAACTTACATATTAAAACACTGGAACTCGCGACAGTTTAATCGTTAACGTATCCTTAATAACTCAATATGTTTTTTCCTTACTCCCGAACAAAATGGTATTTCTTTACACTATATCCCAGTGTATAAAGTTTAATTTTACCAAATATACATCAATATTAGTACAGCGGATTAACTGTAAAAGCAGACATAATATCAGACAGACTTCAATATTCAGAATATTAGTTACCCGGTTAGTTATAACCCCGGTTAATTGCCTCTTCAGCTGACAAAAGGGCTGGCTCCTTTTTCGCACAAAGAATCAGCTTAGCGATTCAGCGCGGAAACGCTGCCAGCATTCTTGGGACCGTTCCACGTGGGCATGATTTCTATAGTCCTAGCGTGTAAGTAATTTAAGATAGATATAACTTGAACGTTTTTGTTGTAAATAAATATTAAAAAAACGGTTGCCTGTAAAGTCGGTTTTACGGGCAAAGATTTTACGTGACAACGTCTTTTTAAATGTGATGGATTGGAGTGGGAGAGAGATGCAAGGCATTCGCCAGTCCGGCGGGCCTCTCTTTCGTTCGGTGACTCATCGTAACGGGCGTGAGCGGGCGTTACACTTTTTCATAAGTGACTCCAAGCCGCATCCTAATTTAAGACGTTGTCGCGTCTAAATATATATATTAGTATGGATATGTAAAATTAAAATATTAAAGACTTATTTAAATCAGACAACCGATAGTGAAAATGAATATTGTTATCTGTGTATTCTAATGATAATTTTTCGAAGAATCAATATTTTTCATATCAGGTTGTCAATTGTGGCAATCTGTCTGGAAACTTCCCTAAGCCACAAAATAAAATTTCCCATTGTTAGAGTCTGGGTTAGAAAGCCATGGCCATGGCCGCCAATTGTTAAACTAGCTAGCAAAACACGTGTAACGTTCTATCACTCATATGTAAAGTTAACAAAGATAACTAAGCTATCATTGTTAAAGAAAGCTATCGACGGGTTAAGATCTTTCCGGTGATATCTTTGCTGATTGTGCTTGCGTTTTCTATAGTGTTTATATTCCAATGCCATGTATTAGCATATTGTGATTTTATCTCTTACACGAGTAAGTGATGCAACCTATAAAACATCAATTGCAATATAGTGAAGCGTGAATGTGAAAATATATAAGTTAATAAAGGAAAATACATAATGGATACAGTCGTGCGATCGGTCTTCTGCATCAGAAGTAGGTTCTGCATCGCTTGTAGGCTAACCGTTTAACTTAGTCCTCGCTTGCGAGGAAGAGCTTGGAGGTTGCAAGCGCTCGTGATATATAAGATGTGACCGCCCGCACCTACCTCAGTCCTCATTCTAATCCTACCTCCGCGCCTTAGTAACAGCTGGCGAGGATCAGTTTAATGTTTAGCCTATATATATAGCCTATAGCAAAACGTGAAAAAGGGGCCCTAAATAAAGTCCACTTCTAGAGACGTAACTTCAGCATCAAATCCGGAAGGATTAGGTAAATCACGCATTACGGTTATATGTAAATTATCTTGAAGATTTCGCGCAGTTGTAAAACGCACTCGTCTGCTGAGAGCTTTAGTCGCTTGCGCAGCGTAAACCAGCAGAGATACACTAAAATAATGTACTAGAGAATTGTAGATCTACAAAAATACTACAAAACAGTCCGGGACAGCATGTCTCTATCTCTTATGGTTAACTCACAATAAATATGATACTATACATTGATTACCACGCACGCCGTGTGGTATCCGGCGGAATAGAATAGTACCTCTCTCATTTCTTACCGAGGTGTCGTAAAAGGCGACTAAGATAAGTTGACCCACCGTGTGGTATCCGGTTAAGTAGAAAAGACCATCCTCTTTCTTACCAAGGTATCGTAAAATACGACTAAGATAAGTTGACGTCAGGCAGGCGGCCGGTCGTAAAATACGTAGCCAAATCATGTGACAACATGTTGTGCCGACCCCACTTAGAGTGGGATAAGGGCAGGAAGATGATGACATTGATTACCACACGGGCGAAGCCGCAAGCACAAAATTCTACTATAAAATAAAAGAACATTGTCATTTTCAAATTTGTGTTATGTAGTTAGCATTTGTTAAGTAGGTCGACGTGTGTAAGTGCAAGCGCAAACGTCATGTCTAGGGTTGCCACCCGTACTATATTATATAGTATCGTACTATATTTTAGTCAATTGTACTATATATAGAAAAATAATATAGGACAAAAAATACTATATTTTTATCGCTAATTTTAAATGTGGCGCTTTTTTTAATCAACTGCATGCAAATGCAAATGGAACGCACCCGCAGCACTGCATAGGGAATGTTTGAACGAAACTCATTCATGTATTTACGAGGTTTAGTTACTTAGTAACTCTAACCCCTTTGTCATTGTCCAGCGAAAAGTAATAATAAATAATCATGGAAAAATAAATAATGATTGAAAATAGATGTGTACTATTTTCTTTCCTGAATTTCCTCAAAGTACTATATTTTTTTGATTTAAAAAGAAAAACACTATTTTTCTTCAAAAAAAAGGTGGCAACCCTAGTCATGTCATAACTCGCAAAGCAGCAAATAAGTAGGTACTGAAAATAATACAAATGTGTTTTTGCAATGTGGACTGACGTGTACAATAGTAAGATGAAAAGTGGAGCGCGCGTTGCATATAAATATATGCAATATATGTAATATAAATCAAAAAAATTACTTTCGTTAGCTTTTGATGAGTTGACATTTGGTTTTTTTATTGCTAGCTATGCCTGCGGCTTCGCCTGCGTGAAAATCAGCGTGTCAAAACAGTTTTTCTTCTTCTTTTGTAAATCTCTTCAACCATTTTGTGGTTATTAAAATACTACGAGTATATTACGGTTTTTATCTTTCCACGCGGGCGGAGCCGCTGGCGATTGCTAGTTGATAATATTTTGATAAAAAGGCGTAACGGCGTGACTCGTGTTGATGAAAAATGAGGAAATGTTAATAAAATTTGTAAAAATGCAGTCCGATTTCACTACGTCACTCTTTTATCTGACTAATTTTACCGTTTTCATTATCATTCATCTATAAAGCTATTTAAAGAAAGCTACGAGTATATTGGAAAAGTGGAGGGGGTACTAAAAGCAGTCAATAGGCGCACTTCACTTCACTGAGGAGGTCGGTACTAAGCCGGTACTCTACCCCTACGTCGTTACTGCTGAGACTAAAATTAACAAAATATATTTGTAGCTCTAAGTTTAATTTGGCCCTTGTTATGAGTATGGATGTATGTTCGTTACTCTCACGGCGAATCCTCTAAACCAGGGCTTCTTAAACTTTTTTATATAGCGACCCCCTTCAAGCTTAGGAAATTTTAAACGACCCCCTCCTCCATATAATGAAATATATAATCATAAATTTAATAAAATCTATTTAATTAAATTTAATGAAAAGGGGTAATGAAGGAACTTAGGAGGAGAAATATCAATAAATCTTTGTTAGAAAAGTTCTTTAAAGGACAGCTGCAGCCATGTAGTTGTATCAATAATGATTGAAAAGTATCAGATCTTTGCAACGACTTTTGCTTTCAGTAGTCTCGCGACCCCCCTGGGGGTCGCGACCAACAGTTTGAGAAGTCCTGCTCTAAACCAATATTGATGAAATTTGGTACAATTATTCTTTATACACCGGGGTCACATATAGGCTACAGAAATCTTTAATCAACAGGAATAGGATGACATTGAAAAGCGCCATCATCAACCTATCACGCCACATTAGTCCACGCAAACGAAGTTTCAGGTAAGAGCTAGTATTTCAATAAGTAGTACCTGGGTGACTTGAGCCTTGCTCAGTAATTTTTTTAATTATGTAAAAAAAAAAAATCAAAAAAATATTGAAAAGAAAAATGAAAAAATAATAAGGCAGGTTGGGCTCGATCCTAGGCATTTTCACCTCTCTAGACCGCCCGTTCCCCAAATTAACCACCATGACTACGTTTGACAGCGAAAAATTGTGATTGTATTAAATGTAAATTTAAAAAAAATTTATAGGCCGAAAATAGGGATAATACGACATTTTCTTAAAATTAAACTTATCTAGATCGATTTTTCTTCCCCAAACCCCTCTACATGCTGAATTTCAGTAAAATCGTTGGTGCCGTTTCCGAGATTCTGAAAAATCTCATTTAAATATTAAAGATAAAACAACTTACAAACACGATGATAATAATATTACATGTAAACTATGTATTCTGTTAATTAAAAGGGCTTGGTAGGTTACTATATGACCACTGAAGACCTACCCATGCCACAAGGGTTTCACCTAAATACAGCTGATAGCAACTGCGGGCAAAAAGAAGCCTTGTTATAATCATCTATACTAATATATAAAGCTGAAGAGTTTGTTTGTTTCAACGCGCTAACCTCGGGAACTACTGGACCGATTAGAAAAATTCTTTGACTGATAGATATCGAGGAAGGCTATAGAGCAGTGTTTCCCAACTTTTTTTCCCCATGCCCCACATTTAAAATTATTTTGCCCCCCTAAGTAACATACATAAATTTTAATATTAAAAATTGAATTGTTCACTTAAGAAATAATATTATATAAATATAATTAAATCATAGGTTTTAGACTGAAGAAATTGCTTTTTTTTTTGCTAAATTTGGCATCGAAATCTAGCATTGCACTTAAATAGCCCAGGGCGAAAGGCTTAAACTCGTGTCGAGTTGCCCCCTCTTAACCATCAAATTGCCCCCCTGTGGGTCGTGGGCCCCACGTTGGGAAACACTGCTATAGAGTATATAACATCACGCTAAGATGAATAGGAGAGGAGCAGAAATAAAAAAATATTACGAAAATAGCAAAATTTAAAGCTTTCTTTTGGTGCGCTAAGTAAACCGTGAAAGTTATTAAAAAATCATGTATCACAAAATTGTTTCCTTCTAAAAGTTCTAAATAAAATTCCGCGACAGCATATATCTAGCTTTTAAGGTTACACTTAAACCATTTTTATAGTTATACAATATTATGTCAAAATAGTATATTACGGTTTTAATCTTTCCACGCGGGCAGAGCCGCTGGCGATTGCTAGTTTTAAATAAAAAAAATTATAACCTATCTGTTACCCCAGTGTATAAGGAATAATTGTCCCAAATTTCTGAGTTTGTGATAGTGAACGTGTATAGTGCTTGTGTATTGTGGTGGTAGTGGTGGAGGTTTGTGCATGTGTTTTTACGAATCTTGCATGTATTATTTATTAAAACGGATTGTCCATTCTACATTTAGCATTACATATTTTACTTTATCGCTGATTATAGATAGATATATAACAAAATAATTTTATTATTAATTTTTTATCATGGATAGACTCCACAAAGTAACGCCTAATTCTATAAATCATTTAATGCTCATTGATTTAATTTTCATTTAGTAGATTCCGACATAAGGCAGTTAAATATTCGACTCCAAAATGCTACAATTATTTATTAGCAAGTTTTATTTTTCAATCCGATATTCAATCTAAATTGCCTCGCTATTTCTCAATGACAATATTCTTATTTCAGCCTAAGACAAAGTTCAACGTATTAGGAAATAGATGCGACAGGCCCGTTTTATAACCTAGATTCGTTTTCGAACAAAGAAATTACAATTGCATGAATGCAAAAGTAACAACTTCCTAGTTTCAATTCTTTGATTTGACTTTTTATTAGGATAAGCGCTAACAAATTTAAATATTTTAGTAGATGCCTGGTTGATCGAGCCTTACAAAGTAAAAAATTAGTAGTAATTTTTTACAAAGTAAAAAAAGTAACTTAAAAAAAAGAAAAACATGTAGTTCGGGATCGATCCTAAGTATTTTCATTTCTCGCGACCACCTGTTCCCTGAATAAGCTACGCTGACTTGACAGTTAGTGGCAAAAATTCAATTCAATATAAATTTTATTATTTTTTAATGCCCAAAAACAGGGATAAGATGTTTTTTTTTGTAAATAAAATCTAGCTAGATCGATTTTTCTCCCCCATAACATCCTGCATGCTGAATTTCAGGAAAATCGTTGGAGCCGTTTCCGAGATTCCGAAAATATATAAATAAATATATACATACAAGATTAGTTTATTTAAATGTTAAAGATTTACCGACCAACGTCCGCCCATTGTGGTTGCTGTTGTGGTCAATCTGGTTTCGACTTCCTCTTGAAACAAAACTGTCATCGACAGTTAATTAAAAAAATCCCCGATCGCCACCAAACTACAGTATTATATTAGTTATTTATTTTTCTTAATCCTAACTTTATACATTTTTAAATATTTCTAAAAAAAAATTAAAAAAACATTTAAAAATATAAAAAATTGTCGTCCGCCGGGAACGGGGAAATATCCCGAGTTGCCGGTGGTTAGGGATCCAAAGTGAGGAACTTCCTCACAATGCGCGCCGATTCAAGCAATACTGCCTTCTGTATCCGACACTTGATCCAACTGTTAAGCGAAAGCCTCTGAAGATGTTGGTCGAGGCTCTTCGCAATCAGACCGTTAACCGACACAACAATAGGAACAATTATTGTTGAGTCAACATTCCACATGGCGGTTATCTCATAAGAAAGGTCTAAATATTTAGTTAATTTTTCTTTTTCGGCTTTTATGAGATTATCGTCATGCGGAATGGTGACATCAACAATAATTGCACGGCGCGCTAACCGGTCTACTAACACTATATCAGGTTTATTGGCGGCAATAAACCTATCAGTGATAATAGACCGATCCCAGTAGAGCATAGCACGACTATTTTCAAGAACTGACGCAAGGTCGTACCTGTAATATGGTACCTCTTCATCCACCAGAGAATATTGAAGAGCAATTTGTTGATGTATTATCCTGGCTACTTGGTTATGTCTGTGCAAATATTCACCGTTAGCAAGATGAGAACAACCGGAAATTATATGTCTGAGGGACTCCCCAGGACGATGACACGCTCGACATACGTCTACAGTGCCATCTTTCATAATGTATTTCCGGTAGTTCTTCGTCTTGATAACTTCGTCCATAATTGCACAGACAAAACCTTCAGTTTCCCCAAAGAGATCCCCGTATTGTAGCCAGGATACAGAGGCAATCTGGTCTATGTCTTGCCCCATTAAAGCCTTGTAGAATCTACCATGCAACTCCTTGCTCTTCCATATCCCGATGCGATCAGAGATACCAACTATTACAGGTTTGCGCCAATTCTGTTTGCCTAAGGCAAGCGGAGTAAAGCCCTTATCAACTGCGGCGACATTCCTATGCACATCACTGTCCACCTTGAGAAAATGATCTCTGAGGTTGTACACCTCACGATTGTGAAGGTTCTTGGCGTTTAAAAAACCACGTCCCCCGCATTTCCGTGGGATATACAACCTCATAACAGATGAACGTGGGTGATGCATACGGTATGCCGTCAGCAGTTTTCGGACCCCTCGATCTAAGGAGTCCAGTTCTGTTTGAGTCCACCTTAGAATGCCAAAAGTATAGGTGAGGATAGGCATGACCCAGCCATTAAAAGCACGAACCTTGTTACCGCCCGATAAAAGACTATTAAGTACTTTTTTCAAGCGATAAAAGAATCGTTCTTTCACTGTTTGTTTCATGCTTCTATCCTCAATACCTAATGCTTCAGACATTCCAAGGTACTTGTAAGTTTCGCCTTCACAGAGAGTTTTGAGAGTCAAAGCATCTGATATGGCTGCAGGTTCAGAGCTTACAATCCTACCTCGCTCTATATGAATGACCGCACACTTGTCTACACCAAACTCCATGCCTATGTCGCTACTAAAGCTCTGCGTGATCTTCAGTAGCTGCATAAGGTCTGGACGTTTTGGTGCATACAACTTTAGGTCATCCATATATAGCAAGTGAGATATGACTTCACTCCCCCTGCGAAGGCGGAAACCTAGCCCCGAATCCTTCAGTAGATCACTGAGTGGATTAAGGGCTAAGCAAAACCACAAAGGACTCAAACTATCTCCTTGGAAAATACCCCGCTTAATCCTTAACGGTTCAGCTAGTTCAGAAAAATCCGTATCTCCTGGTTGACGAAGGATTGTCATCCACTGTCTCATACATGTATCAAGGAAAGAGTATAAATTTATATCGACCTTATATAGTTCCATAATCCTCTTGAGCCATGTATGAGGCACTGAATTATAAGCCTTTTTATAGTCAATCCAAGCAGCTACAAGATTTTTCCTATTTCGCCGAACCTATTGGCATATAGTCATGTCAATGAGGAGGAGCTCTTTTGTACCGCGAGACCCAGTCCTACACCCATTCTGAACTGAGGCCAAAATATTGTTAGCATCAATATGCTCAATAATTTTTGAAGTCAGAATAGATGTAAGAAGCTTATAGATGGTTGGTAAGCAAGTAATCGGGCGGTAGTTTTTTGGGTCCGCAGTATCACCGGATTTGTGCAATAGAAAGGTGACACCAGTTGTCATGAATGTCGGTAGTGAACTAGAATCGAGAGCCTCTTGGAATTGTCTTGCCAAAAGAGAATGTGCACTTGTAAACCATTTCAACCAAAAATTATGCAATCCGTCCGGACCTGGACATTTCCAATTCGAAGCTGAACGGATTGCACACTTTACATTGTCTGTACTGATGCTTACTTGTGGCATTTCCCTGATAGATGCACATTTTTCCTTGACAAGATTTATCCAATGTCCCTCGGTGTGACTGATGGAGGTCGACCAGATGCTATGCCAAAAATTTGACATCTCATCTGCAGTTGGCTCTCCACCAATCTCACAATTTATATATTAGTTATATTATATTATATTAGTTATATTATTATACTATATAAATTATATTACAGTATACTACAGTATTATATTAGTTATATTATATTTATTATTCATTGTGGTCAATCTGGACATTTATCTGATAATTTTGATTCAAATCGGTCCAGCCGTTTCAGTATCTATAACGAACGTACTTTCTCTTTTATATCTATAAAGTACCTGATTATAAGTATAGATATAAAAAAATGCAAATACATAAAACAAGAAGGGAAGAAAGGGCTCGTGATATCTGGGACTTGATCTCGGGTATTTTCACGTCTTAAGTCTGCCCGTTCCCAATTGAGCTATTTAAGCTTTACACATGACAGCAAAATTAACCTTTGTATTACATTTATATTTTATTTAAAGTACCTGGGTGACAGAGCCTTGCTCGGTAATTTTTAAAATGATGTAAAAAAAAAGAAAAATTAAAAAATTATTTTTTTATATTAGGGCAGGTGGGGCTCGATCCTAGGTATTTTCACCTCTCTAGACCGCCCGTTCCCTAAATGAACTACCATGACTTTACGTTTGACAGCGAAAAATCGTGATTGTATTCAACGTAATTTCCATAAAAATTTTAAGTCCGAAAACAGGGATAAAACGACATTTTTTTTAGATAAAACTTATCTAGATCGATTTTTCTCCCCCAAAACACCTTCCATGCTGAATTTCAGGAAAATCGTTAGAGCCGTTCTTACGAATATATACCGTTATTTCGAATATACACATACACACACACACACACTCACACATATATATATTACTATATGTATTTAACAATAATCAATTACGACTGTTATTTCTAATTTACTTTCTATTAAATCTATCCATGCGATTCAAATAAATATGCCCATCGCGCAAAAATTAGAAAAAAAAATTACGTTCCCACCAGATTTATACGATGCTAGACTCAGCAGCTTAACTCCGAGAAATCGTTAATCAACACATACTAGTATATATATAAAAGTAAGGCAATGCAATCCGTTTTAATCAGCAGCTATTGTGAATATAAAACCCAGGAACTGAACAAGATTTGATTTCCTAGTAATGTATATTTCTAATAAGCGATAGCCAAGCGGTGAGATCGCGTGACTACCGAGAAAGTCACGGGTTTAAACCCCCAAGCAGGCGTCAACGAGTTTTATTGTTAACAACTTATCTAATTCATCATCATCCTGCCCTTATCCCACTCTAAGTGGAGTCGGCACAACATGTTACAAACATGTTGTCATATGATTTGGCTACGTATTTTACGACCGGCCGCCTGCCTGACATCAACTTACCTTAGTCGTATTTTACGACTCCTCGGTAAGAATGAGGGTGGTCTATTTTACTAAACCGGATACCACACGGTGGGTCAACTTACCTTAGTCGCCTTTTACGACACCTCGGTAAGAAATGAGGTTGGTCTATTCTACTCAGCCGGATACCACACGGCGGGTCGACTTACCTTAGTCGCCTTTTACGACACCTCGGTAAGTAACGAGGGTGGTACTATTCTATTCTGCCGGATACCACACGGCGTAACTTGTCTTATTCATATTTGTAATTTATCACACCCTTTTTGTTGAAGGAAAACATCGCTAGGATACTTGCAATTCTTTAGAGCATTCCGGGGTATGTGTAATATACCTATCCTTATTGGGACAGTGTGGTGGGTTTTAGCTCCAAACCTCATTAACGGAAGGAAAGGAGGCTATGAGTTACATTAAACTTTACGTATTGTGCACAAAGGGTGTTCTTATCACTTACCTTGGAGTGATATTTTCCAAGTAACACTTCAATAATTTAACACAAAAAAAAATTTCAAATGAAATCAAATCAAAGTTAATGTATAGAACCGGCTATACCGATAGAATAACACGTGAGTATAGCCGGTTCTATACATTAACTATGAATACTACTCACGATAGTTTAAATTTAAAAATCAAATCAAAATTATTTTTAATCAAACAAGCAATTTCAAGCACTTTTGAATCGTCAAGGATCAATATGATTAACGAAGCTACCACTGGTTCGGAATGTTGCTCTTACCGAGAAGAACCAGCAAAAAAACTCGACTGTCAATCTTTTGAAAATTTTCAATTTTACATTATTAAACCACAGGAGTATGTTGAAATATATTAAAATCCAGACATTTTTATCATCCAAATAATCTTCAAATATTATAGTAGTAGTACAATTATTAAAGTAAGTAGCGGCCTGTTACTCTCCCACTGCTGGGAATAGGCCTCTTCTCTCCGTTTTTGGAAAGAAGGATTGGAGCTAAGACCTACCACGCTGCTCCAATGCGGATTGGTAGGTTAGACATATCTCCAGAATTCTCTAGAGATATGCAGATTTCCTCACGATATTTTCCTTCACCGAAAAGCGTATGATAAATTGCAATTATCAATAAGACACATAAGTTTTAACAGAAAAACTCATTGGTGTCTGCCCGGGTTTGAACCCCTGACCTCCTCGTAAGAGTCGCACGGTGTAACCGCTGGGCTACCATAGCTTTTACTTACTTTTACAATTATTAATGATGTGAACTTAAACGATATATAAAATAAGTGCACTATTAATTGACCATGCACTAGTAGTTGGCCGTTTTGTATGAAAGTTTAAATAATAAGCGTTTTGTTTGTTGTAGCTAATAAAAAATAAATTTGTAATTACCTGTTTCCATATATTAAAAGCTGCCCAAAAGCTCAGAGCTTTAGCCCATTGTTTAATATTTAAAATTTAATACAATCAATTAATACTTTTTATTAGCTACAATTAACAAAACGCTTATTATTTAAAGCGGTCAACTACTAGTGCATGGTCAATTACTAGTGCACTTACCTTATTTGTAAAAGACATATATTAAATTTAGGTAATTATGTAAAGTTGTGGTAGCCCAGCGGTAACACCGTGCGACTCTTTCGAGGAGGTCATGGGTTAAAACTTGTGTCTAATTGATAATTGCAATTTATCACACGCTTTTCGGTGAAGGAAAACATCGTGAGGAAACCTGCATATCTCTAGAGAATTCTGGGGATATGTGTAACCTACCAATCCGCATTGGAGCAGCGTGGTAGCTCTTAGCTCCAAACCTTCTCTCTTAAAATGGACAGAAGAGGCCTATTCTCAGCAGTGGGATAGTAACAGACCGCTACTTACTTATGTAAAGCAAAAGCTCGAATTTCATCACGTAAAATTAATAGGTAGGCATAAAGAAATATTTACTTAATTGTACAGAACTCAGTGCTTTTAATGGGAACTGTATTAAAACCGTTTTACATTGATGTATAATAACCTAGACACACAGTTCAATACTAATATCAGATTAAAAACTGTCGCAAGTGAAATAAAATTGACTGTCAGAACGATAAACTTCGGGCAAAATAAAACCAACCTTAATACTTAAACTGAAAATTGATTTTTGTTCAAATTAACATACACATGTTGCGTTCTGTCTTGCGTCGATCAATCAACAATTAAATAATCGACCAAGTTTAAAAGCCGGGCGTAATATACAAAAAGACACTAGCGCTGTCTCTCTGTAAAATAGCCGAACTATTACAATCAATATTAAATTTTTAATTAAAAAAAGGCGTGTGCTATCCGGCTCAGTAGAATAGACCACCCTCATTTTTTACCAAGGTGTCGTAGACAGCGACTAAGGTAAGTCAACCCGCCGTGTGGTTTTCGGCTGAGTAGAATAGACTACTCTCATTTCTTACCGAGGTGTCGTAAAACACCACTAAGGTAAGTTGATGTCAGGCAGGCCGGTCGTAAAATACGTAGCCAAATCATGTGACAGCATGAATAGCATGTTGTGCCTACCCCATCTAGAGCAAGCCGCCACACGTATTAAGAGACGCTGCCAACGATTTTTCATTACGATTTTATTTATGGAGCCTATCCTCCTGATGATCGTAGAGGTTGTGGTAGTGAGTGTGTGTACTGCTTGTATGGAGTGTTGGTGTTGGCGGCGTCTCGTGATACGTGTGGCGGCTTGTCCTGCATGTATGTATGTGATTGCCTGCTTCATACACTTAGCATTGCATGTATTCTCTTAACAAACGCGGATTACAGCAAAGTAATTTTATTGTAACTTTTGTAAAGCCTAATTATATAAAGCGATCATCATCTTCCTGCCCTTATCCCACTTTAAGTGGGGTCAGCACAACATATTATAAACATGCTGTCACATGATTTGGCTGCGTTTTTACGACCGGCCGCCTGCCTGACGTCAACGTACCTAAGTTGTATTTTACGACATCTCGGTAAGAAACGAGGGTGGTACTATTCTATTCAGCCGGATGCCACACGGCTAAATTCTATATAGCGATCGGGTAGACTAAAAAACTCGCACTAAGCATATCGTGCGTCTGACTGTGTATCTTGGATGTTATATATCTATTTAATTTTCGCTTTAAACGTAATAGTACACTCTACATTTAGCATTACACATAGTTTTATCGCGGATTATAGCAAAATAATATTTTCATATATTATGGACCTCCGCAAAGCAACGCCTAAGTCTATAAAGCGATCGAGTAGGCTAAAAAACTCGCACTAAGCACATGTACCTACTGACTGTGTATCTCGGATATTATATATCTATGTCATTTTCGCTTTAAACGTACCTATACCTATACTGTGGAAGGTATTCAAGGTCGACGGGCAGTACACGGAACAACTGTCTCCTTAACTACTTTTTTCTTTTTACGCTTATTGGCACTCGTTTATAAGCAACAGCCTTCATTTCAATTCTTAGATGATATTTAACCTTTTTTTTAACCTATTTATATCACATTTATATTACATAACATTTTTTTAACATATTTAATTAATAATTTAAGGAAAAGTAATAATAAAATTATTTTGCTTTAATCCGCGATGAAGTAAAATATAAAATATATATAATGCTCAATGTAGAGTGCTCAATGTAACTGTGGTAGCCCAGCGGTATCACCGTACGCCTCTTTCGAGAAGGTCTAGTGTTCAAACCCCGGGCAGGCACCAATGAGTTTTCTAGTAAAACTTATGTGTCTAATTGATAATTGCAATTTATCACACGCTTTTCGGTGAAGGAAAACATCGTGAGGAAACCTGCATATCTCTAGAGAATTCTGGGGATATGTGTAACCTATCAATCCGCATTGGAACAGCGTGGTAGGTCTTAGCTCCAATCCTTCTCTCCAAAAAAAAAAAAAACGGAGACAAGAGGCTTATGCCCAGCAGTGGGATAGTAACAGGCCGTTACTTACAATGTAGAGTGAACTATCCGTTTTCATACCTGATAAATGCCGGATTCGTAAAAACACATGCACATGCAATCATCAGCAGGAGTCTATCTCCTGACGATGCTTCGGTTGCGGGGCGAAACGATTGTTAAGTTTGTGATAGTGAATATATGTAGTGCTTGTGTATTGTGGTGGCGGTGGTGGAGGTTTATCTTTGCGTTATATGATATGAGAGCTAATGTAAACAACAGACAGAAATGTGATCGCTGTTAATAGTACATTTTATATATGTATTGACATATCTTTGTTAATTAAAATAAAACATTAACAGTATGGTAACGAACGCTTTCTAGTACATATAAGTTGATCTTCAAAATAGTATTCGCGTTTCTAAGATAAGCGTACACAAACGCACAGACAGTTATTTAAAAAAAGTATTTTTAGTCTTAGCAGATGAATTTTTTGTAATAATAAATATACAGATTTGAAATCCCTACGATTTTTTTAAATGTAATGACTAGCTGTCCGGCCTTGTGTCTCTGTGGTTCAGTGTGGTTGCAACTTTCTCTCATAACAAAACTATCATTGACAGTAAAAAAAATGCTCCGATCGCTACCATTTTTGCGATCAGGGTAATTCTAAAGATGTATGAACATTTCATTAAAATCATTCTAGCCGTTTCTGAGTCTATAAAGGACGTACATACAAACATTCATTTTTATATATTAGATTGATGATTATCGCTATATTTAACACTAAGTGCACGTTACACGACGCTTGGAGGTACCTAAAAAACAGGTAGGAGAGTGAAATCTTTTAAAAATTAAGCTTCACAAAAATTTTTATTCATAAACATGTGCGTATACTTATATCTATATAATAATTTGCTAAATAAGATTGGTATCTAAAATTATATTATTTTTACATAATTCTTACAAACACAAAGTCTTTGTTTGGTAATTTATAAAATTAGGCGTTACTTTGCGGAGATCCATAATACAAATGTAATAATAAAATTATTTTGCTTATCCGCGATGAAGTAAAATAGAAAAAAAATACATAATGTTAAATTTAGGGTAGACAATCCGTTTTCACACCTAATACATGCAAGATTCGCGATTTTGTCGTGGAGTCTATCTCCTGATGATGCTTCGGTTGCGGGGCGAAACGATCGTTGTTTGGGATAGTGAACGTGTGTAGTGCTTGTGCATTGTGGTGGCAGTGGTGGAGGTTTTGTGCTCGTGTTTTTAGGAATCCTGCATGTATCAGGCATGAAAACGGATAGTCCACTCTACATTTAGAATTATACATTTTCATACTTATATTATACTTCATCGCGGATTATAGCAAAATAATTTTATTATTTCTTTTGTCTTTGTTTACTATTATTTATGAGGTATATAAAACCAGGCAAAAGTATGCCAGTTGGGAATATTTTAAAGTTCTATGACACAACAAACAAAGAATCGAACAAACATCGCTAGATCAACGCGCTCGAACTGAGTCGAATGTGTTAGCATAAATCCATCACAAGCGATAGTTTCTACTCAATAGGTAATACTGCATAATAAGGCGATGACCCACTTCTTTATCGGAGCTATAAGTTGAAGTGCGCAGTTCTTGCTCATTTGGGAAGCTATGGTGGGTTTAGACATGAAGATTGCGAAATAACTTCATCTGCACGCATGGACCGCTATATAACTAACATTCACCCACTGAACATATGTATTAGCAAATAATGTTTATATTTATTTATTTATGTACCATAAAAAATGTTGGGAAAAAAAAGAAAAAAAAAGTGTACAAAGGTCAACTTATCTCTATGACAGAGATCTCTGCCAGCTAACCTACGAAGTGAGACAATTTATATTAAAGAAAAAGTTGGTACATATTTTTAATATTCAGTTTTTTATAGACTTGTATGTAATTTATTTTCGAAATAAATGCCGCCTCTATCCAACAAAGTGACTCAAAAACTATTTTAAGTTTTTTCATGCGGTTTTAACAATAGACATACTTATTCGTTACCATTATACCATTATCATGTCATATAAATACGTCATACGTCTTTGCACCTCTTTTTACAAAAATTCCGCAGACAGAGAAGTATAACATGTGACATAGTTTGTATAGAGAAGTACAGCAAAATTCTACGCTTATGTTTGCTTTTATTATGCTTTGCAAATCAATGCAAAGCGTTAATTTCATAAACTGTAGGCAGATACTGTATTAATCTTTATGCCTTCTCGTCAGTATCAGCAATGATCGTTGATCGTGTGATCGTCCGTAATCGGCACGATCATCGTGCAAGTGTCCATACGTTCGTCCGCATTATCATAGGATACTCGGTCATACGTATCGCCCAACGATTCGTTTTGAAAAACCAACAATTATCGGGTTGTAGACGATCGTAGGCGATCATAGACGATGATTTTTTAAACGGTTTACCTAGGGTTATTTCTTTAATGATATTATTATCTTAAGGGCCTGTTTCACCAGTTACTGATAAACTGTCGGATAGTTAACCGACAAATAAACTAAGTAGCAGATAAATGTCTCTAAAAAAAACCCTAAAAAGTAAAAAAAAAAAATATCGCGGCCATTTTAAAATTGGTATTTGCTATCCAGCAGA
Organism: Morpho helenor; assembly: GCA_029227775.1. NCBI lineage: Eukaryota > Metazoa > Arthropoda > Insecta > Lepidoptera > Nymphalidae > Morpho > Morpho helenor. Next base: position 19,038,630 of record JARGCU010000030.1, on the reverse strand, counting down.
TAAATAAAATAACAGCCACATTATGTACCTGTTAACTTATTAGGGACTTGCTTAATAAGCCTATCAGAAGTCTGAGAAGCGCAACATTCCGAGATATGGGTCAGATATGTTCCGAATAAGCTAACTGATAGTTTATTGGTGACTTGTGAGGCCCTTGGAGACCCAGAGGACGAAGTCCACAACGATGGTCAGACAAAATAGCCGAATAATTGGATTGGATTGGAATTGGAGCTACCGAAAGTATTAGATGGAGAAGAGCAATCGACAAATTAACTTAAATTCATGATACTCAACAGCGAGATAACGTTTTAAAAGATCTTACTTCAATACAAAAGTTGCTGCGACTTTGAAGATTTAACGACTTAGCCTTTCATATAAATAAGCAATAAATACTCAATAAAAAACAGAAAAATCTATACGTGGATTAGAGATTAGATTTATGAGAAAGAAATCGGATGTCGAATTATAATTTTAATACAGTTTATAACATTAAAACGAACAAGTTTCAAAATCGGCACAAATAACTATAAAAACAGCGCAATGAAATTAGGTTAATGAATTTTAGCGTTCGTTGCATTAAAGTATAAGTTATTAAAATTGAAATATTTTAGCTGTAACACACACCTAAAGCGCTATTTCTCACGTACATGTAAATAAGCAGAGCCTTGACCCGCTTACCACGATTTTAGCAGTGTTGCAACACCCAGCGATGCGGCCCACGAGACATCACAGTGGGGGCTGCATCGTGTTCGCTGCCCACTAACTTTTATATTTATAATATATCTCGGAGAGTCTACTCAGGAACTATACGATCTCACTTTATTCAGCCTTCATCGTGATGCTTTTAATCTACGAGTATATATACTCGTATATATCCCACCAACACGTCCTATTCTACTTATATTATAAATGCGAAAGTTTGAGACTATGGATGTATGTTTGATACACATCGACGAATCCGCGAACCGGGGTAACATATAGGTCTGTTAATTCTACAAGACTAGGATGACATTGAAAAACGCCATCTATTATAAACCTATTACGCGACAACAGTCTACGCTAAATTGCGGGTAAAGCTAGTATACTAGACTTTTACTTGACATTTACCTCACTTGTAATGCCTACAACTACGTTATGCTCCTGATGCACCTTAAACGTAAAGATGAATTCATCTGACTCATAAACATCTATAGATAGTAAATGCATGATAATAATCAGTACCGAGTCTTTGGTATAAAAGAAGAATTAAAAAAAGTATAGCCAAGCATTTGGAGAACCCAATACATAATAGATTTTTCATATCTTCCCAATCTATAACTATGACAGCGTGGCAAATTTTGACCCGCCTGTTTAGACACCTACTTCTAGACAGGTTTATGCATGGAATTTCCTGTTGGAATACTGCAATCCTCTTTCAGGTAAGAGTTTGACCTGTCGTAATGTATCAGAATTTTGGGCAATAAATGAAAAAGGTGAAAGAAAGGTGCATCCAAGTAGGTGGGAATGTTGACGTGGATGCGTCGTTTGACTAGATTTGATAGAATACGAAATGAGTATGAAAAAGTCTGAAAGTTGCGCCCATTTTAGAATAGATGAGAAGTGCAAGATTAAGATGGTATGGATGTATAATGTGGGGGGATAAAAATCTGATCAACGAGTGTTAAACATGAGGATATGTGACTAGAGGGAGCCTTAAAAGCGATGGCTTGTGTAAAGTATGACATGCATGTATAAGGAGCAGCGCCAAAGTTGACAAATGATAAGAATAGAATGGAAGACGAAAAAAATGTTGTCTCGATCCCACTTAGAGTGAGATAAGGAGAGGAGAATAATATACTTTTTTTCTTGTAGTTTTTCCTGCAATAGAACCTTCCCTAACGTCGCAAACCTGGCAAGTTATGAAACACACAGATAACCATCACTTTGTGGTTTATTCCATGATAGATTTTTGTTATTCTTATTATTAAAGACATACGTCTTTGGAAAGGCGTTCACAAGTAGTTCTAGTGTTTACGCAAAGTTAGAATGATTTATAAAAACTGTACTGAAACTAATAAAACTATGTGGTACAATATTTGCAACTTAAAAGTAGGGGCAACAAAAAGTTTTTCAATAGTAATCGTTGAATTAAAATTAATTTATAAATGGCTTTTGCAATCATTATTAAACAATATTAATGATATTTGTCTGTAATACTTAAATAAAATGCTAAATTTAGACTTCATTAAATAGCGGGGTCTAATTCATCATTTAATTTTAAAGTCATTTTCGTCACATCTATTTAATTGCAATTCTTAAAAAGCTTTCACTATAGTAAGCAAAATATTTAAAGTACCTTCCGAGTCAACTCGCCCTAAGAATATACTTTCTATAACCTATTTAATCACAGCTAAGTTTTTAGCAGAAGCGATATCAAAAATTTTGATGCATTGGTTATTACACACATCGATCGTGCAGTTGGAAATGATAAGCTTTCACAAACAACAGAAAATATGAAAGGAAAAATTATGTCTACAATTTTCAATTAATAAATATTGTGAGGCCTTTTCCTTGAACCAATTGCTTCTTCAACTCAACGATGGTAAGGTTAGGTGTCGTGGGGTGAAAATTCTAGATTGCAAGGATGTCGACTATTATAAAGAAAATGTTTTGATTAGCTCTTATGACTCTAACGGTAGGACGTCTTAGAAATACCTTATATTTCAAAAGTTTTCTCATATCATTATGTAGACTGCAATTTGAAATGAATATAATTTACTCTTATTATATTCATGTTGTTACCTCTTTTGTTACCTTGGCGCAATAGCGCATTAAATTTTCCGGGAAATTATTCATTTCATTTCATCCGATCTTTACCAATATCAAGTGCTTTTTTATACAAAAAAGATTTCATTTTTAGAAATAAAAAGAGTTTATCTACAAAGTGGTATCCGGCTGAGTAGAATAGACCACACTTCATTTTTACCGAGATGAGGTAAAAGTGCGACTAAGGTAAGTTGACCTGCCGTGTGGTATAATGAGTAGAATGGACCCACTTTCTTAACGAGGTGTCACAAAAAGCGATTTAGGTAAGTTGACGTCAGACAGGTGGCCGGTCGTAAAATACCTTTTTTTGAATCTATCTAGCTAGGTTTAAAAAAAAGGTCGTTTTATCCCTGTTTTGGGCATTGAAAAATACAAAAATGTTGAATGTTAAAGAAAATTAATGATATTTGAGCTGTCAAATGCAAAGCTTTATTAGCCTAACGGTAACGCGCGGACCAAAAAAGTTCAAAACCCGTTACCCGGCGCATTTTTATTGCATTTTTTTTTAATCTTTAAAAAATTCGGCCGCCCAAGTACTAAGTAAATTATATTAGAAACTATACCTTGCATTTAAGTACACTTATAATAAAATTTATACATGTATACAATATATTTATACTCCTTTACCAACAAATGCAGCAAAGATGTGGACTCGGGGTAACCAGTAATCATGGAATAATCATGCGATCCGTACAGCCATTGTTAGTGTGCGTTACAATGACATATTGTAAGTCGTTTGCCAATACCTCTCAATATGTAAGTGGATTGACAACAACACGAAAAAGCTGTCATGACAAATAACCTCTGAATAATTTGAAGCACTGCTAAAGAGAACAGCGATGATTTCTGAAAACGATTTCATCATTCGCTTAGGCAAATTTCCAAATAACCTCAATGTGTATTCATGAGCTCTTATTTTTACACCACCTATACGATTTATCGACATCGGGCCGCTTAAGATTCGATGAATCAATACATACCGATGATCGTATAACGCAGACATACAAATATACCGCTTTGTAAGTGGCACAAGGCTAGTGGTAGAAACGACGCAGCGGCACAACCAGTACTATTCACTAAAGAAACAAACGGAAAACAATCATTTGCCAGAAAGCTGCTATATTTGGACGAATCAAATTTTGATTAAGCGTTTCATTTATTATTAACTGGCTCATAAGCGCGAATTCGTTTGCGTGGAATGTTGTCGTCTCGATAATAAATAAATAAATATATGAGACGTAGCTGTGTGGTATCCGGATAAATAGAATAGTACTACCCTCATTTCTTACCGAGGTGTCGTAAAAGGCGACTAAGGTAAGGCGACCGGCCGTGTGGCATCCGACTGAGTAGAATAGACCACCCACATTTCTTACCGAGGTGTCCTAAAAGGCGACTAAGGTAAGTTGACCCACCGTGTGGTGTCCGGTTTAGTAGTATAGACCACCCTCATTCTTACCGAGGTGTCGTAAAATACGACTGGAGTAAGTTGACGTCAGGCAGGCGGCCGTTTGTAAAAACGCAGCCAAACAATGTTACATGTTTATAACATGTTGTGCCGACCCTACTTACGAGTGGGATAATGACAGGAGGATTTTAAATAAATGTATGGGACACTTACACACACGGTCGTCCGTCCCCAAAGTAACTAAATACTTGTGTTATGGGTGACAGACAACTGGTGAATATATACTTATATGTTTTTTAAAATACTTAAATACAAATATACACCCAGACTCAAAGACCAACAAATTCATATATAAAAAATGTTGGCCCTCGGTGGAAATCCAACCCGCGGCCCGCGGAGCTGAAGGCAAGGTCACTACCCACTGCGCCAACAGGCCAGTCAATAGATGACGCTTTTCAATGTTATCCTGTAGAATTAGCAGGATTTCTATAGCCTATATATTATTTCGGTGTATAAGGAATAATTTTGCCAAATTTCATCGATATTCGTTCAATGGATTCGCCGTGAAAGAGTAACATACATACATCCATACTCACAAACTGTCGCATTTATAATATTAGTAGAATAATACCTTCTACGTTTGTAGTTATTTGCACAATATTATGTGTCACAGAATGTAACTAAAGAACAATTTCAACTTTTGAATATAGACACAAGAAATAATAATTTATTTAATTTTAGCCGTGTGGTATCCGACTGAGTAGAATAGACGACCCTCATTTCTTACCGAGGTGTTGTAAAACGCGATTAAGATAAGTTGACCCATCGTGTGGTATCCGGCTGAGTAGAATAGACCACCCTCTTTCTTACCGATGTATTGTAAAATACGACTAAGGTAAGTTGTCACCCATAACACAAGTATTAAGTTACCTACTTACTTTGAGGACGGACGACCGTGTACCATAAATTTATATTTATTTCGTTATTTACTTCTCGATGATGCAGTTAAAGAGAAAACCTACCGTCTGGGAGGAAAATATAAAAATACGTAATAACAATAAGTACTTGTCTCTGATACGCTTGTCAGTTAACAATCGCTTTGAATGCTTAATAAGGCATCAAAATTTTGAATTTAGTCTCCTAACCATAGGCTGTAATTTTTCGCTGACGATGTCTTTATCTTTATCATGTGGTGGAACCTGATGATGCCCTGGTTACGGGGCTAACGGTGATAGTGTCGGAGTGCATGTTTTGGGCTTGATATATGGTTGTACCTTATCCTGCATGTAAAAGGTATGAGAACGGTTTTCGCTCATAACACTTAGCATTTTAGCAGGATTTTTTAACAAATGCGAATTATAGCAATATAATTCTATAATTAAATAACTGTGCCAGCAGCTTCGCCCGCGTAAAAATGAATGTTACAAATATTTTCCCGAATAAAAATTTTAAACATAAAAGAAGTTATCGCGAGTTAATTTAAAGAGATTTTTGAATAACTTTCTACATGCTGAATTTTAGGAAAATCGTTGGAACCGTTTCCGAGATTCCGAATATATATAGAGAGATATAATAATGAATGAAAAAAAAATAATAAGGTAGGTGGGGTATTTTTACCTCTCAAGACCGCCCGTTCCACAAATGAACTACCATGATTTTACGTTTGACTGCGAAAAATTGTGATTGTATTCAACGTAAATTTCAAAATTAAAGCCTAAAAACAGAGATAATGATTTTTTTTTAAATAAAACTTATCTAGATGTATATGCAAAGACGTTAGTTTTGTCTGTATTTTCCGAGTATCATCATCTTCCTGCCCTTATCCCACTCTAAGTGGGGTCGGCACAACATGTTATAAACATGCTGTCACATGATTTGGCTGCATTTTTACGACCGGCCGCCTGCCTGACGTCAACTTACCTCGGTCGTATTTTACGACACCTCGGTAAGAAAGGGGGTGGTCTATTTTACTAAACCGGATACCACACGGCGGGTCGACTTACCTTAGTCGCCTTTTACGACACCTCGGTAAGAAATGAGGTTGGTCTATTCTACTCAGCCGGATACCACACGGCGGGTCGACTTACCTTAGTCGCCTTTTACGACACCTCGGTAAGAAAAGAGGGTGGTACTATTCTATTAAGCCGGATACCACACGGCGTGTCTGTATTTTCCGAGTAATTAAAAAACAAAATCGTTAAAGGGCCAAAGCAAAGATTCGTGTTACGCAAACGATGTCGTATGCATCTGCTTGTTATCTATTAAACTTTAAGGCCATCGATTTGCACAATGTAATAAAACGCATTTTTATTCACTAATTAAATATAATGTTAGATTATCTACATAATTCTGGGGCGGACACGCGTTGCTCAATAGCTATGTGACCTTGCTGGGTTAGTCAATACCACGCCTGGCAGGCCCGAAAATATATGGTTACACAGTGTATTACTTAAAAATGTGAAATATACGCCTGAGCTTTGATTACAACTAGCTGAATGTATATTTTTAAATCTTTAATATTTAAATGTGTTAATCTTGTATGTATATATATATATTCGGAATCTCGGAAACGGCTTCAACGATTTTCCTGAAATTCAGCATGTAGGGGGATTTTGGGGGAGAAAAATCGTTGTTGATAAGTTTTATTTTTATAAAATGTCTCTTCATCCCTGTTTTTGGGCATTAAAAAATACTAAAATTTATATTGAATCGAATTACATGTAAATACCTAGAATCGATCCAAACTACATAATTATTTTTTTCTTTTTTTTAAGTTTGTTTTTACTTCTAGGTACTTTTGCTATAATAGCAAACTAATATTCTCATTAGTTTTGTATTATGGACCTCCGCAAAGTAACGCCTAATTCTATAAATTATTTTAACACGCTATTAAAAAACCTATCGCTTTCTCGGTCTTCCAAGTTTCTTTCAAACTGTCTTTGTTACGCTACGCTTTATTGCACACACAATTACCTTCAAGTTAGGTCACTTTAATACTAAGCTATATGTGTTACATTTGTTATCTTTACCAGAGCACATAGGCATTGAGGGGTTCATTAAAATTTATATAAAATCGACGCGCAGTTAAAGAGAAACTCATCTCCCAATTGAGAAGCAATCTGAAGGTAATTTTTCAAGTCAACTTCATTGGCACGCATATTGCGAAATGCGCGCTCGCTGTTCCACTTACGAAGATAAATTGATATTCAATTTCGCCAAAGGGCACTAAGTGTGAAGACTTATAGACTACTGAACAAATGATATCTTTATATATAAAAATCCCGTGTCACGATATGCGTTTACGTTAACATTCAAAACTACTGAAACGATTTCAATGAAATATTCTACGTACTTACTTAATAATATTTCTTTATGTTAAAAATTAGCATCTGTATAAAGTGATCTCTTACAGTCAACCTTTGAGTAACAGAATTATTAATTCTTTCTTTTTCTAACTTAACGATTATATAAAATTACTATAGTTAAATTATATCTCTCAATTGTCGTAACTTAGTTTGAAAGTTGTTATTACCTTTCATTAAAATACTACTTATTTTAAGTTGTTCAATGTATTAGAGTAATGTGAAGTGCGTATTTTGTTGGTGACCTATAATTAAATAAATAGAAGCTAACAGAATTGTTCTACCTTTTAATATATACGGTACAAAGGTCCGTTCAGTAGATTTTGATAAAATCGATTACATACAGTCAGACAGCTTTTAGATACTTGTTTAATAGTTTTTTTTCGAATTGACTGTATGCTGTTACCCCTAAAGGCTTTTACAGCGTCACCGGGCGGGACAGGCGAGCGCAGAAGCATCGCCGAGGTTGCGAAATGCGGAGAGTAGAGCGCAGAAGCTCTACTAGCGTCGGGGAACGTCGCCCTAAGGGTGCCTCCTGTGAGGCCGGACCACGGTTGTTTAATAGTATTAGTTAGTAGTACTTAGTATATAGATAAGTAGATGCAAATTGTACAGTTAATATTTATATTAAAGTTATATAAATTACTGCTTAATGGCCACAAGTTAAAAGATGAAAGCATATGTAGATAGGGAACAAAATAGTTTAATCTATACTAAAATATACTAATATATAAAGCTGAAGTTTGTTTGTTTGAACACGCTAATCTCAGAAACTGCTGGACCGATTTGAAAAATTATTTGTGTGTAAGATCTTATCGAGGAAGGCTATAAGTTATATAACATCACGCTAAGATGAATATGAGAGGAGCAGCAATCAAAAATTTTACGAAAACGGCGAAATTTACAGCTTTTCTTGCGTGCGCGGAGTATACGGTGAAAGTTATTCAAAAATCATGTATTATACAAAATTGTTCACCTTTAAAAGTTATAAATAAAAGTCCGCGACAGCATATGTCTAGCTTTTAAGGTTAACACGGTTAACCATTTTTATGGTAATCAAAATACCATATTACGGTATTAATCTTTCCACGCGGGCGGAGTCGCTGGGGATCGCTAGTAGTGAATATTTGTAGAGGACCTAATATACGCTATAGTATATTTAATTTAAACAATTTTCGAAGTGGAATGCACTGGCGGGCTTGGTCCGCGTCACGACTATGACACTATTCCTAGAATCACATAGTAGTCGGTTCGGTTTGGTATTTATTGAACAGCATAACTAACTTCATAAAACTATATTAATAAAGTTATATTATAGTAGTACCTGGGTGACCGGGCCTTGCTCGGTAAATTTTCAAAAATAAAATGTAATGAAAAAAATAAAAACTCCTACATACTAAGTTTTATGAAAAGCGTTGGAGCCGTTTTCGACGATCGGCTCCGGATTTTCATGAAACTCAGCAAGTAGGGGGTTTTGGGAGGGAAAAATCTATCTAGTTAGGTTTGCTAAAATGTAGAATAGAATGCAAATGATATTTTAATAGTCATTTATAAAGTTGTCATAGCTGAACGGATAATGGGCGGACTAAAGAAGTTGTAATACCACGGATCGAGCCCCACCCACTCGGTTTTTTTTTCAAGTTTCATCATTTTTATATCTTTCAAAAAATTTCCTCGGTTAACCAGGCTTTAATTGTTCAAATTTCCTATAATTGGTCCAGTGGATTAGCCGTGAAAGTATAACAGATACACTTTTCAACATAGTGTGGATTTATGCAATAAAAAAAAGTTTGTGGATTTTAAAAAGTAAAGGACACTGATATGTACTGATTAGAAAGCTAAGAACGTGGGACTGACTTTCCGTTACTAACAATTTTCCGAACCAGCAATAAAGTTATCGATGTATAAGACTTGCAAAAGTATATTTGAATAAAATAAATTTAGATGTCGAGTTTCATAAAAGTTTACGTAAAGAGTAATGAACATCATTGTAAAGAAGATGGTAAATTTCAAATAATTTCTTTTTAAATTTGGAAGCTATAAAATTCTACAATATCAACTGAAAGATCGTTTAAATAAGATGGTAAAGGAACAGGTGAGCGTAAAGCAATTGATAAATGTTCTAAACAACTTTATTTTAGACCTATTTCTGTTTTCCCTACCATAAGGGCCTCAAGTTACCAATAAGTCTGTTTCCAATAAGATTGTCAGTAGCTTATTCGGAACATATCTGACACAATCTCGGAATTTTACGGTTTCTGATAGGCTTATTCAGCACTTAAAGTCTCTAATAAGTTAACAGCTAGATCATGTGGCTGTTATTTTGTTTATCTGCTGGATAGCAAATACCTATTTCGGCCGCGATTTTTATTTTAATTTTTCACTTATTAGTCTCTTTTTAGCTACATTTATCTGCTACTTAGTTAATTTGTCGGTTAACTATTCGACACTTTATCAGTAACTTGTGAAACAGGCCCTTAGTAACAGATAAGAGTAGATATTTGAAAAAAAACCCGTCAGCTTCTATGTTACTTCAATCGTACAAATCACTCAGAGCAATACGGTTTTACTAAGCGTCGGTCACTATAGATGCGGGTGCAAAACTCTTAAGCATATATTTGATACTTAGCGGTATTCACAGAATGCCATGATACTTTTTAACGAAGACTTTCAACTACGTTCAGAATGAGACCCTTCTGTTAAAAGTTAAGTTTAAGTTAACGATCTTGGACTCATATTCTCTAATCTTAGAGATAGATTACAAAATAAACGTATTAATGATGTTAAGTGGTTCGGAACGTTTAGTGTTTGGTGTATCCCTCAGGGGTCCATTCTAGGTCCTTTTCTCTAATCTTAAGGTATTTTACAAACAATACGTATTAATGTTGTTAAGTAGTTCGGATCGTTTAATGTTATGGGTGTCTCAGGGGTCAATTCTAGGTCCTTTTCTATTTTTAGTATACATAAATGATTTAGATTAAACTATAACTATTGTATCTGAATGCTATCTAATTCTTCTCAAGGTAAATCGAGATAAAAACAATTTTAAGGATTTTTGTCGTGATTCCTTTACTTAGACTCAATGGACTTCGCAAATCATTTGAACTGGGGTACACGCTTCTATCATAAAATGTTATATACAAAAGTTCAATTTAAGTGTAAGGAATATTCTTCGACATAAAGCATCATAGAAAACACTTCAAGATTATATAAATGATAAACAGCTTAGACTCAAAATTGATCCAGTTAGGTACTAACTAACCTACAGGCTAATTAAGTAAATTAAAAACAAAACATAAAAATACTCCATAATTCATATGAAGAGAACCGCTGAATAATTATTGTTTATAAAAGGAGCGGATATCAATAAATAATGTCCAAAAAAAGCATCACACTTTTTGCAGAACGTTAGTTCCGCGACGCATGGACTTCTGATTTTTTATTTGCCTGTTTAACGGTATTTCCGAACCGGTTCCGACTTGTTTCTACAACCCATACATTTTCAACGCAGATAAAGTCGTCGTACATGTTAATAATAGTATAAACATAACACGTTACAATTCAAAGCGTTTTATTTTAGGTTAAAGATCAACGACTTAAAAATGATCGCGAGTCTCATACAGACTATATCCGTATATTTTTACTGATAAGGTTTGTTATCAAAGCGAGATCAAATGTCAGCTAATGTCATGGTTTATCTTTTAGTGAAGTAAGTGCAGTATATACAGATATAAAGAGTTCCTTGAAAGAAAGTGAAATGATTTTGTTTAATAAGCGCGTCTTGTAAAGTAAAGTAACGGTCTGTTACTGTCCCACTGCTGGGAACAGGCCTCCACTTCCCGTTTTTGGAGAGAAGGATTGGAACTAAGATCAACGCTGCTCCAAAGCGACTTGGTAGGTAACACATATCCGTAAATTTCTCTAGAGATATGCAGGTTTCCTCACGATGTTTTCTTCACTGAAAAGCGTGTGATAAATTGCCATTATCAATAAGACATATGTTTTAATACAAAAACCCTTTATTCCTGGGTTTAACCCATGTTCGTACCTAGAGTCTCTCTGCTGGACATCTGTCTAGCTAGATCTTCATGTCAAGTCATGTATGGAATAATAAATACATGCATTTAAGATAATCCTACTAATATTATAAATGCCAAAAAGTTTGTGAGTGTGGATGTATGTTTGTTACTCTTTCACGGCGAATCCGCTGAACCATGACATCCTGTTAATGCTACAGGAAAAAAAAACAGTCCACGCGAACGAAGTCGCGGTTAAAGGCTAGTGAAAGATAATGAATGAATATAAGGGTAGACATGTTCTAGAGTGGACACCGCGCCTTAGCAAACGTGGTGTAGGACGTTCTCCAGCTAGGGGGAGTGACGATATCAACGGACTGGGTGAAATCGGCTAGAAACGAAGAGCTGAAGACAGAGCTCAGTGGCGTGCTATCGGAGAGATATATTATCCGACAGTGGACACGAACAGGCTGATAATGATGACCAACAAACACAATTAATGATAGGATCAAATGTAAATTCAAAATATTCTTTATTCAAATAGACTGTTTCAGTGCTTTTGAATCATAAAATATTTTTAAAGAAGATACCAATGATTCGGAAGTTTGTTCCAACCGAGAAGAACTAATAATTTTTTCAACAAAAAATAATTACAATTTGATTTTGACATGATAATCGTTGCAACTTGTAAATAATCGTCAATTGTATAGTCTTTATCTAACAGCATCATTTTAAGATAATTTCCAAACTTGTGTAAAGGCAAGTAGATACACACGCATAAACATATACACGCGGATTATAGCAAAATAATACTATCATAATAAGCTGTGATGGCCTAGCGGTGCGACCGTGTGAATCTCTAGAGACGATCATGGGTTCAAACCCGGGCGGACACCAATGAGTTTTTCTATTAAAACTTATGTGTCTAATTGATAATTGCAATTTATCACACGCTTTTCGGTGAAGGAAAACATCGTGAGGAAACCTGCATATCTCTAGAGAATCCTAGGGATATGTGTAACCTACCAATCCGCATTGGAGCAGCGTGGTAGGTCTTAGCTCCAACCCTTCTCTCCAAAAATGGAGAGGAGGCCTATGTCCAGCAGTGGGATAGTAACAGGCCGTTACTTACTTAAGTTTTGTACTATGTTAACTAGGCTAAACGCACATACTAATTGTACCTATTTTAGTAATATTTCCGTATCTAATTACAAATATTGATGATTGACCTATATATCCCAATCTAATTAATTATTTATTAGATATAACAATACGACTTATCAAGTAGTATCAAGGTCTCGCGTTACTAACTGTGTTATCTTTAGTATAATAACAAAATCAATACTATACGAATGAAGTTTGATGGCATAATCATTGATAGGACGATTACGGGACGTTAGTTAAGTTTTTAAATTCAAAGCTGACTGTAGCTTATTAATTTTCTCAAAATCTACTGAACGGAGTTGTGTACAGTTTTTACTAAGAGGTAATACAATTGTTCCGGAAGGTTAAGATTAATGGTACACTACCGTTTCATGTAAATTGTGTTGACATCAAGGGGTTGTAAAAAAAACTCACATGCTGGGAGGTTTACTCGTGTGCGCTGCTTAAACCAACAAAGATACACAAAAGTAATGTACTAAAGAATTGTAGATTTATAAAAATACTACAAAAAAGTCCGCGGCAGCATGTCTCTATATCTTATTGTTAACTCGCAATAACTACATTTACGTTCAAAATTGCAATGCACCAATAACCAGCAATAGAGTTGACGATTCAAAGTCACACATTTACATGAATAAAAATAATGATTTGATGTGATTCCGATTCCGGAATAAGCCCCCCATTAATTTTTTTTTTTTCATTTTTGTATTAGTTTCAAATTTCTGTGTGTACTATAAAGGAGACTACAAACAAACTACCAAGAACACAATTTAGCTTTAGAAAACATAACATAGATACCTATCACATTGTAACAGTCTCATCCCTACATTCGAGTTTTAAAAATAAATAATTATTAAAATTTCAATATTTTCGAAAAATCTATAAGTATAAAAATAAATGTTTGTTTGTCACGCAGAAATGTTTTTTCGCATCTATAATTGATGCTCTATTCATAAAACATCAAATTCAGAAAAGTATAATTTTCGTCATATTGACCGAATGTCACGTTATCCGCCGTACTACAGTATGAGAGAGCGGGCGGAGGGCAGAGCGCAGAAGTGATCTGTTAGGTCGCTTATGAAATGTTGTTATAATGATATTGTAGATGTGTACTGGGGCGATACAAGATATTAGTTGAGTTTTAACTTGACCATTTTTAAGAATTGATAATAAATACATATCTAGGCCCGCTCTCGTATAATGGTTGCAAGATGCAAGATCGTGCCGATCTTTGGAAAGGCTGTGATTGTGACTTGACCATTAAGAGTGTAGCGATGGTTACATCGCTTAGCTCACCTCGAACGATTAAAGTGTCAGAATGTTACTTGGTAAAGGTAACTTTGCTGAGTAGTGGTTGGCACTCTACCGAACATGCTCTGGCGGGTACTGGTGGGAGACTTGAGGTTTAGGCCGGCAGTGATTTCGGTCATTGCTGTGTGCCTGGCCCAAAAGACTACACTAGGCTGCATCTTATTAGGGCTGGGTCTAGGCCCGTAGTTGACTTCGGTTGCTGCGGCGTGCCTTTATTCGGTTTTGGTTTGACGCAACCAGAGTTACTTTGGGCGTGTGCCTTTGTGATACGGGTTTGGTTAGGCCGGTGGTGATTTCGGTCGTTGCCGTGTGCCTTGCTCGACCTTTGGACGCATAGGCCGCTTGAAGTAGTGCCGGTACAGTGGTGGCTGAAATGTTATTGTTTGACGAACGGACATCTATACGTTGTTCGTAGTCTCTCAATAGTGACGGTACCACAGCTGAATGTTGCTGGGCGTTGCGGAAGTTAACTTTATGTTGCTGAAGTGATACGCCGCGGCAGTGATGGATCGCTATGGACTCTGTTCATAGTAGCGGATGGGTGTGGTGTTTCGTCCTTTTTAGGACGTCCCTTTAGCTTAGTTAATGATACCACGAATGACCATTATAGCATGGCATTATTGCATAAGAGCCGCTGGTCGGGTCTTTGTTAATAAGACTGCGGACTAGCTTTAGACAGTGTGGCCTGCATTTCCCTTATCTTCACATTTACATATACATCTTACGTGGCTTGCCGCGTTAAACATAAATTACCTTTTGTTGTATGAGGTGGCGTGTTGAGCTTGGCGCATACCGTAAGCGAGTGCACTATTTGTGACTCCATTATATGGTATTGGGTGAATAGGGGGTGATTGGCATTCATGTAATGCTCTGCAATACACATCTTCCACTTCGGTGGACACACACTATCCACTTCGGTGGACACGCACCTATATGGTGTTTATATTATAACTGATCAAGTTGCTTTGCAACATGGGTGCCATTTCGATGGGTTTCCACTTTGTGGACTTTATACGTGTTATACGTATTATACTGTATGTGGTTTTTACCATAGAACGCACCGTTACGACGTGTGCAGGCGACATGCGCTTTACTGAATATAAGAATTGGTAATTTATTATCAATGTTACGAGGCCTTGTGCCTTTGGCTAATGCCATATTTTATAGCTCCGGCTATTTATTATTTGGGCTTCGGTCCTCTATTATACACCCAGGCACTCATGCCTAATACGTCAACTGTGGTTTTGTTGACTCCCGACAATAATGGGTTTATCCCATAATCATACGCCGCAGGCGCACTATAAACAGGTACCCCTTGGGGGGGGGGCTCATATCCTATGGACGGAGCTCACCGTTGGTAGCGGGTGCGGAGCTACTGACTATCACTCTCTTTTTATATTTTTACAAATCGGAAGAATATAATAGATGGGAGAGAGATACCACATTGATTAAACTTCTCTACGGAGTTGTTTAAGGGCTAGGTATTTAGATCGAGTGAAAGATCTTTCTGTTGGCTATAACATATCCTATGAAGTAACATAAGACATTCGCGAGACATTCAACTATCTGAATGTCTCGCATTTTTTTATCAAATTTTATAGTAACCCGTTCATGTATTGACCATATAAGAATCTGTTCGTGTAACGAATATATATCTGTTGGACATATAAAGTCTGTTCATGTAGAGTACATGTAAAATCTGTTCTTGTATTAGATAAATATAAAACCTGTTCGTGAATCGTACACTTATATTCAATAATTTATATTAATTTATGCCTGCTTTACGCCTCTAAACTGATGACAAACAACTGTTTTATATTATAACAAATGATATTTGATAATGAACCTCTCTATTGAGCAAAGCGATACAAACTACGAATGTAGGGCCTGACGGCTCGTTCTATATTAAAGAATATGATATATTGAAATATTATTATAAAACTATAATGTGATTATTATCACATTATTTTATTCTATTTAAGGTTTTATTTGACTCCTTTAGATTGACGGACACATAGCCTCTGACGCTCTAAAAGAATTTGAGTTATTACAAAACACAACGTAGTACGGGTCCTAGCCACTTAGACGAATCACGAGCCAATATATACTAAGAGTGCTAGCGCCTTCGGCGCGTTTTTATGCTTTACGCTGTTAGAGTGTGAGCGCTCTAGCGGTGTTTGAATGTTATAAATTAATATTTATACAAGTCGGAGGAGGAGTTAGTTACAACATCCCAAACAAACAAGATGTTATCTATTTCACCCGCCAACCTATATACTCTGCGCTCCACATCCTTTACCCATTCAAAGATAAGACCTTGACCTGGCAATGAGATATTAATAGAATGTTGCTTTACTGTGATATACTCACAACTTTGTTTATCTAGTACTATCTTTTACACGTTACTTCGTTCGCGTTGACTGTAGTCTTGGAATTGACAGTAGCTTTTGTCACTCACCAACCCTGCTAATATCTCCATCATCCGTCCATCACAAAAATCAGATCGATCCGGGAAGACAGAGATTTATTTTCTCGAGAGCATATTTTGATAATTTTAGTAAATTATTACTTACATTTACCCGTATTACTTGAATTTTTACAATTTATTCAATAAACAAAAACCGAAATACATAAAAACTCTCTTAAAATATTTTTTTTGTCGTTTTTTATATGTCATCCAATATAATCCCATGTCATCATATATAAACATTAATTGTGCCAAATTTCATCTATATTGGTTAAACGTACGTGTAAACGTAACAGATAGACAGACTTTCGCATTTATAATGAATTTGAGGCTACATATAATCTAAAGTTTTTAATATAGATATCAAGACTTCTACTTCAACCCTTATAATATTTTCTCATTAACAATATTATAACGAAAGTTATTTTTGTATTTTAGCTTTAATATTAATTTTATGTTTATTTTCAATATCATCATGAACCTTTATAGATCTGAAGTACGTATTTGTAGTTAAGAAGATCAACCCACGACATCTTGACGTAAATTGTGTAATATTCCACTCTACATTATTACTTTATATTTGAATAACTGGCTTTGCTTGCGGATTCGACCGCGTTGACATCAGTGTATTTAATTTAAGTTTGAACGTAATAGTAGTTATTGTGAGTTAACAGGAGATAGAGACATGCTGTCGCGGACTTTTTTTTTTGAGTTTATTGGTACATCTACAATTCTCAAGCACTATTATGTTTGCATATCGTAGTTTCCGTCTGTTTACATTTTTTATGTACAATAACAAGACTACTGCTACCCTCAATTTTATAGTTCACTTTATTTATTGTTTTTTTTTGTTATATTTCTGTAATAAAACCATTAATTATAGTACTGTATATTTCACTAATATTGGTTTGACATTTTTTTTATAGTATTGGAATAGTTGACTTTCGAGTAATGGACGATTATTTTATTGAAAGAAACTGTTCACTCTAAACAATATATCAGCGAGTAATATTATTTCACAGAAAAATAACGAAACGTTTATACAATATTCATATTTGTATGTTATCTGACGTCTAGGTGCGTTGATAATTTCATACTTGTAATGCTACTTGTAATGCAGCGGCTTACGAGTGATACATGAGTATCACCTATTAGCGGTATTTGGCCCTATTAAGAAAATGTATTTACTGTGTAAACCCAACAGCAATCTCTCGGGACCTTGGCGCGAGAGGGCGGCGCGGCGCGGGGTGGAGCGTGGCGCACGGTCGCAGATGACGCGCGACCTACTGACACACTGACACACTTACCCAGTGACAGTGGCACTGCTTTTGGTCCGACGAGGTCGCTCGGTGCGTCCTACGTGTGCAATTATGTGTATGTGTAGCCTTATGCCGTTCTAACTAACGCGGTCTTCGCCCAGCGAGATTCGGCTGTTTCGCAGCACCCGAATCAGCAGGTCGAGCCTGTAAGAACGACGTGCGCCCTGTTATCGGAAAACGAGGCAAATGTTGTGAAGCAATAAAAATATGTAAAACTGCGACGTTTTGTTCCAATTATCCTAATTCACGACAAATGTGATTATAATCTTTTAACGCACACAATATGTAATATCTGGGTGACCGAGCGTTGTTCGGTAATTTTTTTCAATAAAAAAAACACTCCAAAAAAAATAATAGGGTAGGTGGGGCTCGTTCCTAGGTATTTTTATTTTTCGCGACCACCCGTTCCCCGAATAAGCTACGCTGACTTGACAGTTAGTGGCAAAAAATCGATTCAATATAAATTTTTCCTAGTATTTTTTAATGCCCAAAAACGGGGATCAAACGAATTTTTTTTAAATTAAAACCTAGCTAGATCGATTTTCTCTCCAAAGCTCCCTACATGCTGAATTTCAGGAAAATCGGTGGAGTCATTTCCGAGATTCCGAAAAAATAAATAAATATATATATATTTAGTAGTAAATTCTATATTTATATTTCAGTACTCATGCCATTAAATTCCGTTTTCAAAAATCACCTTAGAGTCGTATTAGCTTAAATAAAAACTGTCACTCAGCTCTCTGTGACGCAGCGACGAACGTGTTAATCAACAAATACGGCATCTTATCACATTCAGCACGTTACCGCACGCTGCGGTAATAAATAAATAAATTAATCATCTACATCTTCCTTTCATATTTTAACAATTAAAATTGTTACACTGGCCCTCTGGTGCAAATTGCAGTAACCCGTTCAATTCCGTAGATCGTGGATCGGATTCCCGCCGAGGGGAAATATTTTCTAAATACAAATTGTTGGTTATTCTGTTCTGTGTGTACATCGTGTGGTATCCGGCTGAATAGAATAGTACCACCCTCATTTCTTACCGAGGTGTCGTAAAAGGCGACTAAAGTAAGTTGACCCACCGTGTGGTATCCGGTTTAGTAGAATAGACCACCCTCTTTCTTACCGGGGTGTCGTAAAATACGACAGAGGTAAGTTGACGTCAGGCAGACGGCCGGTCTTAAAAACGCAGCCAAATCATGTGACAGCATGTATATAACATGTTGGAAGGAAGATGATGATGATTCTGTTCTGTGTGTATTTATGTATTTATTTTAATATCATGTAAGCATTTACCAGTTGTCTATCACCCATAACAAAAATATTAAATTACTTTGGAGACGGACGACCGTGTGTAAATTAAAAAAAATGCCGTCACAAACATTTTCACAGTAGTTTATATCAATTGAGTTAATGTTACAAACATGCTGTCTCATGATTTGGCTGCGTTTTTACGACCGCCCGCCTTTCTGACGTCAACTTACCTTAGTCGCACTTTACGGCACCTCGGTAAGAAAGAGGGTGGTCTATTTCACTAAACCGGATACCACACGGTGGGTCAACTTATCTTAGTCGCCTTTTACGATACTTCAGTAAGAAATGAGGTTGGTCGATTCTACTCACTCGATTACCACACGGGGGGTCGACTTACCTTAGTCGCCTTTTACGACACCTCAGTAAGAAATGAGGTTGGTACTATTCTATTCAGCCGGATACCACACAGCGTATTTATATAGATAACTCATGCTCAACAAAGTTTATGAAACTGGATTTTTACTGTTGATTATTCCTCAAGTAATAAACTTTTCTAACTTTTATCTAAACACAACGAAAGCCCTGCCATACTAGAACCGATCTGTCATCTGCTAAGCACATTACAACTAATAAACCTTTACAGTATTAGTAAACCAATCAGTAAATAGAGCGATTATTGATTACTGATAATAATATACTACGTCACGATGGGAGCTTGAAAGGAAAAATTAACAAAATATTTTCCCATGAGATACCCCGTATATATAGACTGGTTCGTTGGCGTACCTTCAACGATTCCCGCCGAGGACCAACATGTTCTATAAATGAATTTCTTGGTCTTTGAGCCTGGGTGTATATTTGTATTTAAGTATGTATTTAGAAATATATAAGTATATATTCACCAGCTGTCTACCATAACACAAGTATTAAGTTACTTACTTTGGGGACGGACGACCGTGTGTGTAAGTGTCCCATATATTTATATTTATTTATTTATTTATATTTATCTAGTTTTTCCACGAATCTCTTCATTTTGGAGTTGATCGCGTATTCAAAAAAAAAACTATCAGTTGAACGGATGAACTCAACTGAAGAAGTCTTACTGTGTCCTAATTAATGCGAACTTGAGTCCTTATTTGCCTTTTTTTTTTCCTTTCCAATTTCTTATTTTAAATACTATGAATACGTAGAAAATAACACTGACCACTTAATGTGGGTATTAAAACAACAAAGATGTCAACACGTGACAGGCAACACGACTGGTAGCCCATTTCCAAATCTATTACACAAGTTTAGACAAGTTAATGACATTTGACTACTTCTGATTCTGAAATGTAATGATGAATAATTCAACTATTCTATTCATTAATAGTATAATTAAGAAA
Organism: Morpho helenor; assembly: GCA_029227775.1. Taxonomy (NCBI): domain Eukaryota; kingdom Metazoa; phylum Arthropoda; class Insecta; order Lepidoptera; family Nymphalidae; genus Morpho; species Morpho helenor. Next base: position 19,018,139 of record JARGCU010000030.1, on the reverse strand, counting down.
GTATGTCATTCTTTTACGGACTAATTCGATGAGTAATAATAAGAATAGAAAAAAAAAAAATTTCGCCAAAAGCGATAAACTTATAGCACTATTGAAGATACTTAAAACCTTAAGTTGACGCAACAAAAATCGCTGGTTCAACTAAATTTATACAAATTTATATATGAAATACTCAAAAGTATTTCTGTGTGTTAGCGATTTTTAAAAATCTACTGAACGGAGTTTTCTACGGTTCGTACTAAAAGATGTAAGTGCCATTCTTGAGGAATACTTAGGTCATATTCCGCGATTTTCATGGAACTTTCACTGGAATATAGATAAGGTTGTGGAGCAACATATATTCAAATTCAAATTCAAAATATTCTTTATTCAAATAAACTTGTAAACAAGTGCTTTTGAATCGTCAACTCTACTGCTGGTTCGGAAAGCTGTTCCTACCGAGAAGAGCCAGCAAGAAACTCGGCGGTTGCTCTTTTAAAAATATAATTCTTAATACTATTTACATTATGTAGTTACTGTCTTGTACACGCTCAAAGAGAGCTATATCCACACATTCTTATCTTCTAAATAATCCTCAAGAGTATAGTAGGCTTTCTGTATCAGCCTCTTTTTAACAGTGTTTTTAAACTGCTGTAATGGTAAAGCTGAAATTGATTGCGGAATTTTATTATAGAATCTTATACCAAAACCCACAAACGAATTACGTACTTTTGCAAGGCGCAAAGCAGGAGCCGCAAGCTTATGTCGGTTCCTGCTTTGTCTATTGTATACATCACCTATCGTTTTATAATTATTTATATTTTTATGTACATAAATTATATAGGCTTACTTATCCTAGAATTACCGCGGGATCGGGATTAACGCGGGAAAAACTTTGGTTTCACGCCGTTTTCCACGCGTCCCTTAAGCACACTAAGTTAGAATATACAACAGTGGCCTACTTTTTAATAAATGCTACGGAACCCAAGAAATAAAACACAATGTTAGTTAATTTTTAGATCGCAGTTTTGCAACATAGCATAACGGCTCGCTAGTGTCTCGTGACATTCACGCGTTAGTAATACTAATTAATATCACGTTTTTGTATTATGAAACCTTGTATGGATTAAAAATGTTGCGCCTCAGCACTTTTTACACCAACTAAACATTATGGAATTACCGTAAAGCCTATTTTTAATTATTTTGATGACATTCCAAATCAGAAATGACTAATATCAGTTTAATAATTTTCTTTGTTTTATTTTATAAGCTTTTATTTACGCCGTGTGGTAATCCGGCTGAATAGAATAGTAGTTTTAGTACCAACCTCATTTCCTACCGAGGTGTCGTAAAAGGCGACTAAGGTAAGTCGACCCGCCGTGTGGTATCCGGCTGAGTAGAATAGACCAACCTCATTTCTTACCGAGGCGTCGTAAAAGACGACTAAGGTAAGTTGACCCACCGTGTGGTATCCGGTTTAGTAGAATAGACCACCGTCTTTCTTACCGAGGTGTTGTAAAATACGACTGAGGTAAGTTTATGTCAGGCAGGCGGCCGGTCGTAAAAACGCAGCCAAATCATGTGACATGTTTATAACATGTTGTGCCGACCCCACTTAGAGTGGGATAAGAGCAGGAAGATGATGATTATAAGCTTTTATTTAACTTGACGTGTATATATGTGAAGGTGGAATATTGCAAGTTAAATTTAACCCACTTCCCAGTGTCCGATTGAGCTGAAATTTTACATACTGCTCCAGTCCCGATGACAATGCATGTTTATGATAAGCATGACCTGATGATGCCAGGATCGTCTCCAGATGACGGAACTGCTCAACAGTTAACAGTAGGGACATGATTTTTTTTTACCTCAAAAATTACAGTATTTCTCTACTCCGTATTGAATGTTATTATACGTACAAACCTTCCTCTGGAATCACTCTATCTATTAAAAAATACCGCATCAAAATCTGTTGCGTAGTTTTAAAGTTTTATGCGTACATAGGGATATAGGGACTTTGTTTTATAATATGTAGTGATTACGGTCACCCAGGGTACTTACTATATTTTAATATCACGTAAAAAGCACGTTTTTTAACTTCAACAACAACAAAAAAATAATTACCCGTTCCCTTATATTGCGAAATTTTTAAAAGAAACCTTTAAAAAATCTTTTAATTAATTTTTGATTGAAGCATTGCAAAATCATTTTCATCACCGCTTTTTCAAGTTTTCATAACTTTCTCGAACTTTTAATAATTCTTCAAACGAAAAACTCCAGCTAAAAATTGAAAGAAAGATTTTCTAAGTTTATTTCGTATTGCCCAAAAATTTCAAAACCAGGAAAATTACAGAAAGAGTTTTTATTAGACAAAATTGAAATACTGTTGGTAAATTGCTTTTTTAAAAAAAAATTAATATATGGGACACTTACATGCCTGCTATATGTATGTTTATATGTAAATATACAATTATATTAAATTTCTTACCGAGGTGTCGTGAAAGGCGACTCAGGTAAGTCGACCCGTCGTGTGGTGTCCGGCTGAGTAAAATAGACCACCCTCATTTCTTACCGAGGTGTCGTAAAAGGCGACTAAGGTAAGTTGACCCACCGTGTGGTATCCGGTTAAGTAGAATAGACCACCTTCTTTCTTACCGAGGTATCGCAAAATACGACTATGGTAAGTTGATGTCAGGCAGGCAGCCGATCGTAAAATACGTAGCCAAATCATGTGACAACATGTTTATAACATGTTGTGCCGACTACTTACCTTAATCGTATTTTACGACACCTTGGTAAGAAAGAGGGGGGTCTATTATACTTAACCGGATACCACACGTTGGGTCAACATACCTTAGTCGCCTTTTACGACACCTCGGTAAGAAAGAGGGTGGTCTATTATACTTAACCGAATACCACACAGTGGATTAACTTACCTAAGTCACCTTTTAAGACATCTCGGTAAGAAATTAGGGTGATCTATTCTGCTCAGCCAGAATACCGCACGGCGTATTTATAAAAAGAAAACATTTCATAAATATTGCCATAATTCAAAAGTCTACGATCTTGCCGGATATCGCAATTTCCGTCGTCGTTACTGCTCAGCTATCGAACCGGATTCTTGCGAAGTGAACAAATCATTGGATAATCGGGATATCCGGTTTTCTCACCGTGCAAAATATAAAACGATTTTAAAATGTATTTTTCGCATTGACATTTCACCTACAGTTTCACAAACAGCGCTACGAGTATATTAAAGTAATATAGGTACTTAAGTAAGGGAACAAGTCTAAAATGTGTCCAACATTCTCCTGCCCTTATCCCACTCTAAATGGGGTCGGCACAACATGTTTTAAACATGTTGTTATTTAAATTATAGAATTAGGAGTTACTTTGCGGAGATCCATAAAACAAAAGTAATAATAATAGCATTTTGCTATAATCTGCGATGAAGTAAAATAGAAAATATATATAATAATATATCATAATAATCATACACACACACACATATACACACACACACACACACACACACACACACCAAAACACACAAAATACACAACACGCACATCACGTCGTTATTGCAGCTTTCGTACTTTCTATACTAAATTCTGTTAAGCAAAATTTATTTTATGTAAGTAAGTTAGTAAGTAGCGGCCTGTTACTATCCCACTGCTGAGAATAGGCCTCTTCTCTCCGTTTTTGGAGAGAAGGTTTGGAGCTAAGACCTACCACGCTGCTCCAATGCGGATTGGTATGTTACACATATCTCCAGAATTCTCTAGAGATATGCAGGTTTCCTCACGATGTTTTCCTTCACCGAAAAGCGTGTGATAAATTGCAATTATCAATTAGACACATAAGTTTTAACAGAAAAACTCATTGGTGTCTGCCCGGGTTTGAACCCGTGACTCGAAAGAGTCGCACGTTGTTACCGCTGGGCTACCACAGCTTATTTTATGTAAAACTATATAATCAGTTTGGCCTTATTAATAGATTATTTTTTTTTATATATATATTTAATGTAAATAGCTGTAGATTATATAAAATAAAATAAAATAGAAAATGTGTATCAGGTATGAAAACGGATTGTCCACTCTACATTTAGCATTATATATATTCTCTATTTTACTTCATCGCGGATTATAGCAAAATAATTGTATTATTACTTTTGTATGTTGTTAATTGATTTGGCTAGTTATGTTATAACCGCCCGCCTACCTGACGTCAACTTACCTTACTGACACCTTTAATGACACCTCGGTAAGAATCGAGGGTTCTCTATTCTACTTCGCCGGATACCACACGACGGATCTTTATTTATCTTACTTTTACTTAGATTACTACCTATCCTACCCTAATTAATATAATAAATGCGAAAGTTTCTGAGTATGGATGTATGTTTGTTACTGTTTCAAGGCGAATCCGCTGAACCAATATCGATGAAATCTAGCACAATTATTCCTTATACACCGGATTAACATATAGGCTATAGAAATCCTGTTAACTATACAGGAATAGGTTGACATTGAAAAGCACCATCTATTATTAACCTATCACACGACAAAAGTCCACGCGAAAGTAGTCGCGAGTAAAAGCCAGCTTTGCGATTTTGGTCGTGGAGTCTATCTCCTGATGACGCTTCGGTTGCGGGGCGAAATAATTGTTGAGTTTGTGATAGTGAACGTATGTAGTGCTTGTGTATTGTGGTGGCGGTGGTGGAGGTATGTGCATGTGTTTTTACGAATCCTGCATGTATCAGGTATGATAACCGATTGTCCACTCTACATTTAGCATTATTTATATTTTCTACTTTACTTCATCGCGGATTATAGCAAAATAATTTTATTATTACTTTTGGATCTCCGCAAAGTAACGCCTAATTCTATAAATTATTAAATGCCAGTTCCTTATAGAACATTCTATTAACATGGCAATAATGTAGCAATCAAGACCATGTCTTCGGGGAACGATGTGGCGGTTTATTAGATCTGCGAAGGCGATACTCTTATGTAATTGGCCTTGACGTATATGAAATTTATTAAATAATAAGAAAAGATAATGACGTTAAACGTTAAACTACTGACTCCTGAGTCGACTCATCGTGTGGTATCCGGTTGAGTAGAATAGACCAAACTCATTTCTTAATGAAGCGTCGTAAAAGGCGACTAAGGTAAGTCTAGCCACCGTGTGGTATCTGGTTGAGTAGAATAGACCATCCTTCTTATCGAGGTGTCGTAAAATGCGGTAAGTTGACGTCAGACAGGCCGCTAAAACACGTAGCCCAATCATGTGACAACATGTTTACTACATGTTGCGCCGACCCCACTTAGAGTGGGATAAGGGCAGGAGGATAATGTTAAACGTAAAACTCCTGCTAGTAAAATGGACAGAGAAAGACGTAATTACCAGATTAACATATGTGAATAGGTATAATAACTAAATGAACGCAAAAGATTGTAAAAAAAACCAATGAGTCAGTAACACCGGTTATAGAAACTTGAAAAATTACCGCAATGTTAGCAGTTAATGTATAGTCCCTGGTGACAAGACTTGATCGGTTTTTTTAATAAAAAAAGAATGCAATTAAAAATATTAAAAAAAATCTTTAATATGGGATCGATCGTAGTATTCTGTATTCGAAACCGCCCGTTACCCAATTGAGTTATCATGACTTTGCAATCGACAACGTAATTATCCTTTGCTTTCTCATAAAATTATAGCAGTTTTTTCAGTGCTCGAAAACAGGGCAAAACTTTTTTTAAAATAAAACATAGTCAATTAAACACAAATTTTAACGGAAAATTCATTGGTGCTTCCCTAGAAAGAGTCTCAGCGCTCAGCTGGGCTATCACAGCTTATATGTTTATTACTATTTTATATTGTTTTATTAAAAAACTAGCTTTTACCCGCAACTTATTTCGCGTGATAATAGATGGCGCTTTTCAATGTCATCCTATTCCTGTAGAATTAACAGGATTTCTAGTCTATATGTTACCACGGTGTATAAGGAATAATTGTGCCAAATTTCATCGATTGTTATTCAGCAAATTCGCGGTAAAGATAGATAGATAGATTTTTTTTGTTTCACACACTTTCCATAACACAAGGTACAAAAAGAAAGAAACTTAACTAAAGAAGTAAAGAGTAACAAACACATCCATACTCAAAGTCTGCCCTGGGGCGATTGGCCCTTTGGCGCAGTGGGTAGTGATCCCGCCTTCAGCTTCGTGGGTCGCGGCTTCGATTCCCGCTGAGGGCCAACATTTTCTATAAATGAATTTGTTTGCCTTTGAGCCTGGGTGTATATTTGAATTTAAGTATATATTTAAAAAATATATAAGTATATATTCACCGGTTTTCTGTCCACCATAACACAAGTATTAAGTTACTTACTTTGGGGACGGACGACCGTGTGTGTGTAAGTGTGCCATATATATTTATATTTATACTCAAAGTTTCGCATTTTTAATATTAGTAGGATGGATGTATGAGCGGTAAGTTATGTTTTAATGACGCGTACGTGACGTGTAAGGAACGTGTGCTAATGGAAAATTAGGGAATAGCAGATATTTCTAAATGTCATTCTCGTATAACATTTCGCAATAGTATCTGAAGTAAGGTTACAGTATTGTAAACATCGATCCGTTTTCAAGAACATAGCGACCTCGACACGATTGTCTATAGAATACATTCTGCATTTTCCTCAAGTAATTCTTCTGTTTGATTCAATTTATAAATACCGTGCGTTATAGAGCTGTGATGGCCTAGCGGTGCGACCGTGTGAATCTCTAGAGACGATCATGGATTCAAACCCGGGCAGACACCAATGAGTTTTTCTATTAAAACTTATGTGTCTAATTGATAATTGCAATTTATCACACGCTTTTCGGTGAAGGAAAACATCGTGAGGAAACCTGCATATCTCTAGAGAATTCTGGAGATATGTGTAACCTACCAATCCGCATTGGAGCAGCGTGGTAGGTCTTAGCTCCAATCCTTCTCTCTTATAACGGAGAGAAGAGGCCTATTCCCAGCAGTGGGATAATAACAGGCCGCTACTTTACTTTTATTCAATTTATTTTCTCTGAAATATTTTGTACCTGGGTGAACGAGCGCTGCTAATTTTTTAAAAGATATATAAAAATTACAAAGAAACAAAGAAAACACCGGTGACACATGGGACTCGATCCCGGGTTTTAAACTTTTTGGTCCACCCGTTACCCATTGGGCTATCACAGCATTACGTTTGACCAATAATTCGCCAAAATATCATTTTGCTCGGTAATTTTTAAAAGATAAAAAAAAAAAAATTTAAACAAAGAAAGCGCCGGGACACGTGGGACTCGAACCTGGGTTGTGAACTTTTTCGTCCGCCCGTTAACTATTAGGCTGTTACACCATTACATTTGATAGCTAAAATTTCATTTACTATTAATTCAATATTCAAAAAATGTCGTCTTTTCGGGCAAAAATCTAGCATTTTTCTCTGAACTTTTAATAGCCGTGTGGTATCCGGCTGAGTAGAATAGTACCACCCTCTTTTCTTACCGAGGTGTCGTAAAAGGCGACTAAGGTAAGTCGACCCGCCGTGTGGTATCCGGCTGAGTAGAATAGACCAACCTCATTTCTTACCGAGGTGTCGTAAAAGGCGACTAAGGTAAGATGACCCACCGTGTGGTATCCGGTTTAGTAGAATAGACCACCCTCTTTCTTACCGAGGTGTCGTAAAATACGACAGAGGTAAGTTGATGTCAGGCAGGCGGCCGGTCGTAAAAACGCAGCCAAATCATGTGGCAGCATGTTTATAACATGTTGTGCCGACCCCACTTAGAGTGGGATAAGGGCAGGAAGATGATTTCTCTGAACTTTTAAATGAAACCTAGCTTAATCGATTTTTCTCCCCCAAAACCCCTACATGTTGAATTTCATGAAAATCGTTGAAGCTGTTTCCGAGGTTCAGAAAATATATTTATATATATACATACAAGATTAACTCAATTGAATATTAAAGATGTTTTCGGAAATGGACTCAGTAATTACGTACTAGCCACTATTTATCAGGCTTTTTAGAAATACATTTCTTGTGTAGTAAATAATACATTTAACTACAATATGAATAAAATACATATCTTTCGAGGCCCCCAAAAACAATGGTGCCAAACTAAGGTGAGTTTATCTTGCCTTTTCCATTGTAAACGAGACATTCTTCGCCAACTTCCCTTGCAAGATACAAGACTGTGTCAAGGCAACCTTAGTGCCTAATTAAGAATTTTAACCGAAAAATATTAAACAAAGAACATTATAAGTTACATTTTATTTAATTAAATGAGTTAATCTTGTATGTACATATATATTTTTTCGGAATCTCAGAAACGGCTCGAACGATTTTCCTTAAATTCAGCATGTAGGTGGTTTTGGGGGAGAAAAATTGATCTACCGAGTTTTTATATACAAAAAATATTTATTTTATCACTGTTTTTGGGCATTAAAATATACTAAAATTTATATTGAATATTATTTTTGCCATATACTGTCAAGTCAATTTAGCTTATTCGGGGAACGGGCAGTCTCGAAACATGTTAATACCTAGGCTCGATCCAACTACCCAATCATTTTTTTCTTTTTTTTTGTTGCTTTTTTATTTTGTAAAAAATTATTCTCGGTTCGGCTCGGTCTACCAGGTCCTTTTATTAAGTTTTAAAGAAGATAATTGTAACTATAAATCAAAACTTTACTGATCCTTTTTGAAAAAGCAAATTTATCATTCTCCCACCTTTTTACAACTGTATAATACTAGCTTTTACCCGCAACTTCGTTTGCGTGGACTGTTGTCGTGTGAAAGGTTAATAATAGTTGACACTTTTCAATGTCATTTTATTCCTGTTGAATTAACAGGATTTCTATAGCCTATATGTTACCCCGGTGTACAAGGAATAATTGTGTTATACTTCATCCAATCCAATAGCTGTGATGGCCTAGCGGTGCGACCGTGTGAATCTCTAGAGACGATCATGGGTTCAAACCCAGGCAGACACCAATGAGTTTTTCTATTAAAACTTATGTGTCTAATTGATAATTGCAATTTATCACACGCTTTTCGGTGAAGGAAAACATCGTGAGGAAACCTGCATATCTCTAGAGAATTCTGGAGATATGTGTAACCTACCAATCCGCATTGGAGCGGCGTGGTAGGTCTTAGCTCCAATCCTTCTCTCCAATAACGGAGAGAAGAGGCCTATGCCCAGCAGTGGGATAGTAACAGGCCGCTACTTACTTCATCCAATTGGTTCAACGGTTTTGCCATGAAAGAGTAACAAACATACATTCATACTCACAAACTTTCGCATTTATAATATAAGTCTTTCTTTTCTTCCTTACCTCTTGGCCTTATCCCACTCTAAGTGGGGTCGGCACATGTTATAAACATGTCACATGATTTGGCTACGTATTTTACGACCGGCCGCCTATCTGAGCTCAACTTACCTTAGTCGTATTTTACGACACCTCGGTAACAAAGAGGGTGGTCTATTCTACTCAGCCGGATGCCAGACGGCGTGGATTTATAATATTAGTAGGATAGGATAATAAAATATTAACGTAATTTAAATATTTTTAATGTTACTGTTGTACCTTTTACTTTTTTAGCGTCGACGTTAAATGCAAGCTAGTGGCAGAGCCTCAATGTCATCTGTTCACTTAAGGCGTAAAGTGAATTCTTTCGTGCACCAAAAAATCATCATTCTCCTGCCCTTATCCCACTCTAAGTGGGGACGGCACATGTTATAAACATATTGTCATTTTACTACATATTTTACGACCGGCTGCCTGCCTGACGTCGACTTACTTAGTCGCCTTTCACGACACTTCAGTAACCACCACAGGATACCACACGGTGGGTCAACTTGCCTTAGCCGCCTTTTACGACACCTCGGTAAAAAACAGGGTCTATTCTACTCAGCCGGACACCACGCAGCGGTGTGTTAATTATAATGCTTAAAAAATAATATTCTTAATTTTGTTGTATGTTTGTATAATACATGAAACAGGTGTTCTTACATAAACATAAGGCAACAGCTGCTAAGACAACAAGCAATATTAATAATTATACTATAAAAATTTATCAATATTAGACTCATTATTACCAGTAAGTAAGTAAGTAAGTAACGGCCTGTTACTATCCCACTGCTGGGCATAGGCCTCTTCTCTCCGTTTTTTTTTTTTTTTGGAGAGAAGGTTTGGAGCTAAGACCTACCACGCTGCTCCAATGCGGATTGGTAGGTTACACATATCCCCAGAATTCTCTAGAGATATGCAGATTTCCTCACGATGTTTTCCTTCACCGAAAAGCGTGTGATAAATTGAAATTATCAATTAGACACATAAGTTTTACTAGAAAACTCATTGGTGCCTGCCCGGGGTTTGAACCCTAGACCTCCTCGAAAGAGGCGCACAGTGTTACCGCTGGGCTACCACAGCTTACATTATTACCAGTATCTGTTAATAAAAAAAGAAACAAAAGAAAAATATGTAGTTCGGGATCGAGGTATAAGAATAAACTACGCTGACTTGACAGTTTATGGCAAAAATTAAATTCAATATAAATGTACCAATGAGTTTTCCAGTAAAACTTATGTGTCTAATTGATAATTGCAATTTATCACACGCTTTTCGGTGAAGGGAAACATCGTGAGGATACCTGCATAAAAGTAAAAGTAAGTAACGGCCTGTTACTATCCCACTGCTGGGCATAGGCCTCCTCTCTCCATTTTTGGAGAGAAGGGTTGGAGCTAAGACCTACCACGCTGCTCCAATGCGGATTGGTAGGTTACACATATCCTCGGAATTCTCTAGAGATATGCAGGTTTCCTCACGATGTTTTCCTTCACCGAAAAGCGTGTGATAAATTGCAATTATCAATTAGACACATAAGTTTTAATAGAAAAACTCATTGGTGTCTGCCCGGGTTTGAACCCATGATCGTCTCTAGAGATTCACACGGTCGCACTGCTAGGCCATCACAGCTTTTTTTTGCATGCATATCTCTAGAGAATTCTGGGGATATGTGTAACCTACCAATCCTACCAAACCTACCAATATATATATATATATATATAAACAAATACAAGATTAACTCATTTCAATATTAAAGATAAACTGTATTAAATGTTAATTAATTATCTTATTTAGTTTCAACAAACGTTTGAACGTCTAACATCCAGGGTTGTGGTGAATGTGGGCCAAGTTCACATAACTGGGTCAGGGGGATCTGAACAAATGGGAGCTAAACGGTCGCTCCTGAACATGTATTTCTGGAACACGTTTCGAAACTACTAACACGTTTGTTTACGTTGGAACTTGCAACTAGACCACAAACACATTAATTTGAAAATATCTCAATTAAAACATCTTGTCGTGATATCTTTATAAAATTGTGAAAGCCGTGTGGTATTTAGCTCAGTAGAATAGAACACCGTAAATTCTTACCATGGTGTCGTAAAAGGCGACTAAGGTAAGTCGACGCGCCGTGTGGTACTCGGCTCAGTAGAGTAGACCACCCTCAATTCTTACCATGGTATCGTAAGAGGCGGTAAGTTAAGCCGACACGCCGTGTGCTAACCGGCTGAGTAAAACAGACCACCCTTTTTCTTACCGAGGTGTCGTAAAATGCGACTAAGTTGAGTCAACACGCCGTGTGCAATCCGGCTAAGTAGAATAGACCACCCTCAATTCTTACCATGGTGTCGTAAAATGCGACTAAGTTAGGTCGACACGTCGTGTAGTATGCAACTGAGTAGAATAGACAACTCTCATTTCTTACCGAGCTTTCAAAGGCGACTAAGGTAAGTTGACGTCAGGCCGGTCGTAAAATACATAGCCAAATCATATAAAAATATGTTTAGTATAACATGTATGTATATATATTTATTTATATATATTAAATATTTCTTTTATTTTTATTGTTAAATTAGGAAATTATACGTAGGTAATTCACATTCATAATGTTTGATATTTGCGTACCAAATTTTCTTAAATAAAAAATTGTCTCACTTCGTAGGCTAGCTGGCAGAGATCTCTGTCATAGGGATAAGTTGACCTTTGTACACTTTTTTTTACCAATAATGTTTTTTCCAACATTTTTTTATGGTACATAAATAAATAAATGTAGTGCCGACCTCGCTTAGATATCTTTATAAATATGGGCTTCATTAATACATTAAAGTAGGGTACGGGAAAGTAGAACATGTAAGGATTAAGTAAAGTAGGTCGGGAGGGTCAAGATCAAGTGGAAATGGGTCACACCCCTTGTCGAGGTGGGGTGAGTAGGGGCGACAATGCCGTGCCCTTGCTAGGTCGCTCGAAGGGGCGTTCTCGTAACGTAACATGGGAATCAATAAATAATTACAGCATTTCGCATAATACAACTGTTTGTATAGTATATTTTATTGACAAAATTTAATAAATCATCTTCCTGTCCTTATCCCACACTAAGTGGGGTCAGCACAACATGTTATAAACATGCTGTCACATGATTTGGCTGCGTTTTTACGACCGGTCGCCTGCCTGACGTCAACTACCTCTGTCGTATTTTACGACACCTCGGTAAGAAAGAGGGTGGTCTATTCTACTAAACCGGATACCACACGGTGGGTCAACTTACCTTAGTCGCCTTTTACGACACCTCGGTAAGAAATGAGGTTGGTCTATTCTACTCAGCCGGATACCACACGGCGGGTCTAACGTTTAGCGGGACTAACGAACAGCAATTCATTTTTATAAATGTATCTATACTAATATATAAAGCTGAAGAGTATATCTCAGGAACTACTGGAGCGATATGAAAAAAATCTTTGAGTATAAAATAGTCCTTTTATTGCGGAAAGTTATAGGCTATATAACATAACGCTAAGATAAAAAGGCAAAGAGCAGCAATAAAAAATAGCACGAAAACGGCAAGATTAAAAGTTTTCCTTGTGAGTAAACGGTAATAGTTATTCAAAAATCACATATTACAAAATTGTTCCCATCTAGAAGTTCTAAATAAAAGTCCGCGACAGCATATGTCTAGCTTTTAAGGTTAACCAACTTTGACAATTTTTATTTTTCAATATACTATATTACGGTTTTAATCTGTCTACGCGGGCGGAGCCGCTGGCGATTGCTAGTAAGTAATGATTGTGTCAAATTATATCGACATTGGTTCAGCGGATTCGCCGTGAAAGAGTAATTAGTATACATCCATACCCACAAACTTTCGCATTTATAATATTAGTAGGATATATAAAAAAGAATTTAAGTCGACTTATCAACATATTCACGTCTTAAAATGGGTCACATTTATTGGGGAAGGCGACATACGTTCAAGACGTTAGTATACATCCATACTCACAAACTTTCGCATTTATAATATTAGTAGGATATATAAAAAAGAATTTAAGTCGACTTATCAACATATTCACGGCTTAAAATGGGTCACATTTATTGGGGAACGCGACATACGTTCAAGACGTTAGTATACATCCATACTCACAAACTTTCGCTTTTATATTATTAGTAGGATATATAAAAAGAATGTAAATCGACTTATCAACATATTCACGTCTTAAAATGGGTCACATTTATTGGGGAAGGCGACATACGTTCAAGACGTCAGTATACATCCATACTCACAAACTTCCGCTTTTATATTATTAGTAGGACATATAAAAAGAATGTAAGTCGACTTATTAATGTATTCACGTCTTAATATCTGTCACTTTTGTTAGGGAAGGCAACATACGCTCAAATTCTTAGTAGCTACGCCGCGTGTCTCACTCGACGTTAACTATTTGTGTAATATGTATTCATCTATATACGTGTGCAAGTAGGTCAAGTTCAAACAATTCAGGCCAGAGGATAACGTCGATGCAATTGACATTATTTTATGTAGGTTGCAGATGTTTATATCGCATCGTATTTACACAGCGTAGTTATTTTGAGACACGCTGATTATAATTAATTTGTTATTATATATAAATTTAAAATGTAAACCATTTATGAAAGCTTTAAATGAAATGTATTGAATAAGTTATTGTATAGTTTAAGTTTGAAACTTGTGATAACTAATATATAAAATTCTTAATATAATAATATATTTAAAGTTTAAATATAAGTACCTGGTTGAACGCGCCTTGTTCGGTAATTCTTTTTAAATAAAAAAAGAAACTTAAAAAAAAAAAGAAAAAATAATTGGCTAGGTTCGCTTGTACACTGAATAAACTACGCGAACTTAACAGTTTAAGGTAAAAATAGCGTATCATATACAAATGTTAGTATCTTAGTTATACCTACAATTGACAGCGTAATTATCCTGTTTTCTCATAAAAATATAGCAGTTATTTCAGTTCCCGAAAACAGGGACAAAACTACCTTTTTTGCTAAATAAAACCTAGCTTAAAAGATCCCCCCCCCCCCCCAAACCAACATACAATTTCCTGATAATCGTTGAAGCCGTTTCCAAGACTTTATTATAGTTGAAACTTGCGGGGGTCATCTACCAGCGAGCTAGATTTCCTTGAGATAGGGGCAACGTAATGATTTATCGGACGCCCTCCTAATAAAGTCCCCGAAGCGGTAAATGCATGTGGTGCTACCGATGGATCGTCCAGCGGAGGGAGGGGCCACTATTATTGAGGCCCCGACCTAGAGGTGGCGCACTCTGGGGTTCAGAGTTGCTGCTGGCGGGGATGGGGGCAATGTGTACAACGGTACCCTGCCCAACCACCAGCAGCGTGGTGCACTCAGGTTGTTTTAGCCGGTGCGAATCCGACATAGTCGCTCATTCCCGTCGAGCGGGACCCATAAAAAGTGTCATCCTGATAAAAAAGGGGAACTGAAACGGGGACATTTAAACCTCATGCGAAGGTGCTATATTCCAGCGACCGCATTTAATTTTTTCGTGCTAACTTCTTATTAGCTCATCTACTATTAAGCACAATGGGTACAAGGAATGAAAAGCGAGTGCGAGATTCGCTGCCATTATGCCGCCTTACGCCACACGTCGCCTTAAGGAGTCTAGACCTCGGTTGCGACGTGATGTGGATGACAATATCTTGGCTTTTCGATTACTATTTACCTTTAAGAATTTAATTTAGTGTCTAACTATTTAAATAAAAGTTTTCTGAAATTTCCGCTAAACTTAAAATGGTATTTTCTTTCATAAGAACCTTATATACATATCGCGTATCGTTATATAGACCCTACTTGAATTTACAGACGCATCTTGAATAAAAAAATCCTTAATACTGATACTGACATCTATCGGAGATTTATACAACTTAGAAGTAAATTGAAGCCTTTCAGAATAAAAAACCTCATCTTAAAAATATTAATCGAGATAAAAAATATCCTATCCTTTAAGTTAGACCAAATATAACCTAGAAAATTTAATGAGAATCGGTTCAGTTTTGAAGATTAGCGTGTAAACGCAGATCGTGACACGGATTTTTATATATAAAGATAAGTTTATATTATTGTCCCATATATGTATATTTATAAAATCGCTACTCAATGACGTCAGAAAGTGGTAAAGGATTTTCAAAAATTACGGGCCCGAGTTCAACCTTCTGATAATATTTAATTCAATAAATTTATCTTTACAATAGATTTAAAATTATTTTATTTATTTCACAAAAGTTCAAGTTTACAGTGTTTAAACTCATAAGTTTTTCCGTACGCCAGAGCCGTCAACATAACAATATACATTTATCATATATACTATACTACACATTTATAATATCTAATCCTTTTTTTTAGGATATGTAAATAAATGTTGGTAAGATATAGATTCATACTATTGCATAATTGAAAACTTCACTAAACTAAATTTCTGGTAGATACATAAACTGTTAAAAAATAGAATCAAAAATGGATAACACAGCCGACGTACTTAGAATATTTGAATCCCCGACTAAGTATTATTATATATTTCTTTTATTTTATTGTTAAATTAGGAAATTATTAGTAGGTAATTCTAATTCATAATGTTTGATATTTGCGTACCAACTTTTTCTTTAATATAAATTGTCTCACTTCGTAGGTTAGCTGGCAGAGATCTCTATCATAGGGATAAGTTGACCTTTGTACACTTTTTTTTATCAATAATGTTTTATCCAACATTTTTTATGGTACATAAATAAATAAATAAAAATAATTCACGTATACTTTCAGTGAAATTAAATGTATCGGACGACGGTATCAAAGCACGCATAGGTAAAATCAAGAGCGAGACAGATAGACAAAATATGTTTTGAAAAGATTCCGAGAGGCTCGATCCGTACGAACGGGTAAGTAGGCGAAGGTCAATCGCCATTGTAGTTGGCGTGGAGTAGGGCTGCCACCCGTACTATATTATATAGTATCGTACTATATTTTAGTCAATTGTACTATATATTATAGAAAAATAATATAGGACGAAAAATACTATATTTTTATCGCTAATTCAATTGTCGCGCTTTATTTGAATCAACTGTAAATGGAACGCACCCGCAGCACTGCATAGGGAATGTTTGAACGAAACTCATTCATATATTTACGGGGTTTAGTTAGTTAGTAACTCTACCTCCTTTGTCATTGTCCAGCGAAAAGTAATAATAAATAATCATGCAAAAATATATAATGATTGAAAATAGATGTGTACTATTTTTTTTCTGAATTTCCTAAAAGTACTATATATTTTTGATTAAAAAAGAAAAATACTATTTTTGTTCAAAAAAAAAAGGTGGCAACCCTAGCGTGGAGTGACGCTATATCTAGAGATAATCTGTGCTAGCGATGAAGCTGCTGGTTGGACTTTTACAATTAAAGACCAGTAACTGGTAGACAGAGCCTTGCTCGTTAATATTTTACAAAATAAAAAAATACAGGAATTCAACAGGAATAAGATGACATTGAAAAGCGTCATCTATTATCAACCTATCACGGACAACAGTCCACGCAAACGATGTTGCGGGTAAAAGCTAGTATTATACAGTTGCAAAAAGGTAGGAGACTGATAAATTTGCTTTTTCAAAAAGGATCAATAAAGTTTTGATTTCTAGTTACAATTCTCTTCTTTAAAACTTAAATAACAGAACCTGGTTGACTGAGCCGAACCGAGAGTAATTTTTTTCAAAAAAAAAAAGAACAAAAAAAAAAAGAAAAAATGATTAGGTAGTTGGGATCGATCCTAGGTATTAACATTTCTCGAGACTGCCCGTTCCCCGAATAAGCTACGTTGACTTGACAGTTCACGGCAAAAATAATGTTTTATATAACAGGGATAAAACTATTTTTTTTTTAAATAAAACCTTGCTAGATCGATTTTTGCCTCCTCCTCCTGCATGCTGAATTTCAGGAAAATCGTTGGAGCCGTTTCCGAGATTTCGAAAATAAACATTATACGATATTAAACATAGCTATCAAAACAGTTTGTTTACCAGCGATGATATATGGATGGGCCTCATAGTTTAAAGAATGCATAGACGTTAGCGTCTCAAGCGAGAGTGGAAACTCTAAGAAAAATATATACAACTAGTTTTTACTCGCGACTTCGTTCGCGTGATTTGCTGTCGCGTGATAGTTTGATAATAGATGGCGCTTCCTGTAGAATTAACCGGATTTCCAGGATTTGTTATTCCAGTGTATAAGGAATAATTGTGCAAATTTCAACGGATTCGCCGTGAAAGAGTTTGTTACTTTTTCATACATCCACACTCACGAACTTTCGTATTTATAATATTAAGGAGGATAAGATAGGATGTATGTAGACAGTAAGTGAGGTGAGATAGAGAAAGTAAAGTAAGACAGGAAGACATCGCTCTAAGTTATGTAAGTAAAAAAGTAAGTAGCGGCCTGTTATTATCCCACTGCTGGGCATAGGCCTCTTCTCTCCGTTTTTGGAGAGAAAGGATTGGAGCTAAGACCTACCACGCTGCTCCAATGCGGATTGGTAGGTTACACATATCTCCAGAATTCTCTAGAGATATGCAGGTTTCCTCACGATGTTTTCCTTCACCGAAAAGCGTGTGATAAATTGCAATTATCAATTAGACACATAAGTTTTAATAGAAAAACTCATTGGTGTCTGCCCGGGTTTGAACCTATGATCGTCTCTAGAGATTCACACAGTCGCACCGCTGGGCCATCACAGCTTTTTCTAAGTTATGTATAAGTCTTCTATTATAAAATTCTTGAGTACAATAACGTATATTTCTATTCTATCCTAAGTAGGTCGCAGCGAGCCGTTGCAAAATAGCGGCATAATATTGTGTGGCGTGAAAATCCCTTATGGCGTCTGTGCTTTAGCCCCGTGAACACTGCTATATCTCGTCCGAGACGTGTAATTCTATTTTATTAATTAGAGAATAAATTAAATTAGTGAAGTATTTGTTGTTGTTGATATTTGTCTTGCCATAGATCGATCATCCGTTCTTATTACAGTGTAACTTGATAGATGAACATAGCATGATATCATTGTTTTGATAGGTTTGCATAACAAATCCTTGTCTTATTCTTAGTATCTCGCAAAATTAATTCGATATTAATTGAAACCAATTCTCGTTCTATTCATTTTACCTGATTCCATAATATACAAAAAAGTTAAAAAAAAACAATGATCTGTAATTTAAAACTGTACCACCCTCATTTCTTACCTAAGTGTCGTAAAAGGCGACTAAGGTAAGTCGACCGACCTAGCGTGTGGTATCCGGCTGAGTAGAATAGACCACCCTCATTTCTTACCGAGGTATCGTAAAATACGAGTAAGGTAAGATGACGTCAGGCAGACGGCCGGTCGTAAAATACGTAGCCAAATCATTTGACAGCATGTTTGTAACATGTTGTGTCGACCCCACTTAGAGTGGGATAAGGGCAGGAGAATGATAAAAAGGTAACTAGGTAACCGAACGCCGCTGGCTTAGAACGGTAGAAGATTGTGTACACTTAAAATCCCTTGAATATACCTATGTTTCATCGGAATAGAGAAAAAAACTAGGTTAGTTTATAAGTTCATCATCATCCTCCTGCCCTTATCCCACTCTAAGTGGGGTCGGCACAACATGTGCAATAATTACATTACACAACAATAATTACAGCATTTCGCATAATACAACTGTTTGTATAGTATATTTTATTGAGAAAATTTAATAAATCATCTTCCTGTCCTTATCCCATACTAAGTGGGGTCGGCACAACATGTTATAAACATGCTGTCACATGATTTGGCTGCGTTTTTACGACCGGCCGCCTGCTTGACGTCAACTACCTTAGTCGTATTTTACGACACCTCGGTGAGAAAGAGGGTGGTCTATTCTACTAAACCGGATACCACACGGTGGGTCAACTCACCTTAGTCGCCTTTTACGACACCTCGATAAGAAATGAGGTTGGTCTATTCTACTCAGCCGGATAGGTTAGTTTATCAGTTAAAAATACAATAACTCTACTGTTAACATTTATAACAGTTCACGCATCATCTACTATATAAGAATGGATGTTAAAACATAATCGTTTCGTATTGTTTGCTAATTTCAAAGAAATAATACCTACGCTTATTGTACTGGTGGTGTTGTAACAGACTATGTGAACGTTTTAAAGGTGATTTTTGTTGGTTTATTATAAAGCCTACTATACTATTGAAGATTATTTAGAAGATAAGAATGTGTGGATATAGCTCTCTTTGAACCTGTACAAGACAGTAACGTCTGAATGTAAATAGTATTAAGAATTATATTGTTTAAAAGAGCAACCGCCGAATACCTTGCTGGCTCTTCTCGGTAGGAACAGCTTTCCGAACCAGCGGTAGAGTTGACGATTCAAAAGCACTTGTTTACAAGTTTATTTGAATAAAGAATATTTTTAATTTGAATTTGAATTTATTGTCTGATAAATGTATCCATGAAGCGTCACGTTAAAAAAATCTAAATCTTACTAATCAAACGTCGATCAAAAGATCGTCGATCGAAATATAGATCAAAATGTTTTTTTTTTTTGTATCAAGTACGAATTGTCATCAGATAATAAAAAAAAGTTAGTAACGGCCTGTTATTAAGTTAAGTATTTGTATTTAAGTATTTAATTAAAAATTATATATGTGTATATTTACCAGTTGTCTGTCTACCATAACACAAGTATTAAATTACTTACTTCGAGGACGGACGACCGTGTGTGTGTTAGTGTCCCATAAATTTATTTATTAACCCACAGCTGGGCATATACCTCCTCTCTCCGTTATTGGAGAGAAAGAGTGGAGCTAGGACCTACCACGCTGCTCCAATACGGATGGGTAGGTTACACATATCCCCAGAATTCTCTAGAGATAATAGAGGAAACCTACATCCTCACGATGTTTTTACACTCAAAAGGCTTATGAAAAATTGCAATTATCAATGAGATACACAAGTTGTAACAGAAAACTCATTGCTGGCTGTTCAGAGTTTGGAATTGGTTGGGGTACTCAGAAAATATTTGTCATAACTTTAACATAAGTTTTTGAGACATCAGTTTTATATGGAAATAGAAATCGCCAGCGGCTACTCCCGCGTGGAAAGATTAAAACCGTAATATTATAGTATTTTGATGATCATAAATTGGTTAAGTGGGTTAACCTTAAAAGCTAGACATATGCTGTCGCGGACTTTTATTTAGAACTTTTAGAGCGGAACAATATTGTAATACATGATTTTTGAATAACTATCACCGTTTACTCAGCGCAAGCTTTACGTTTTGCCGTTTTCGTAAAAAAAAAATTATTGCTGTTCCTCTCTTATTCATCTTAGTTCCTGAGAGCGCGTTCAAACAATTAAGCATTTTTTTTAACATTTACTTTTACAAATTACATTTTTGTCTGAAACTTATGCTCCTGTTTACTTCCTATTATGTAACTTGTATGTTGTTACGTAAAAGTGAAATTTAAAATACGCGCATATGATCGAAAATATTTTGTATAAAATTTTTATTTCATCAATATATTCACTAATCTTAAAGATTTAAAGAGTTTTAATCGGTTAATATAATATAAAGACTAATCCACGTTAAAATTATATTTTATGTAACCTATAAATGAATAACCTTTAGTATTACTCCTGTTACAGAAATGTCAACTTCGCGTGTGTAAGAAAGCTTAACTTATAAAAGGTATGGCTAAAGTGAAACGTATCTCATATTCGGCAGCACAGCACGCGATCTATTTGTGTAAAGGCGGGTATAAACCAAACGAACTTAGAGCTAGAGATAAAACAAGAGTATTCTTCCTCGATATTTTAGCGTAAACGATAAATAAATATATGGGACACTTACACATACGTTCGTCCGTCCCCAAAGTAAGTAACTTAATACTTGTGTTACGGTAGGCAGACAACTGGTGAATATATACTTATATATTTTTTAAATACATACTTAAATACAAATATACACGCAGGCTCGAAAACAAATTCATTTATAAAAAATGTTGGCCCGCGGCGGGAATCGAACCCGCGACACGCGGAGCTGAAGCCAAGGTCATTATCCACTGCGCCAACGGGACAGTCAAAAGTAGATCATTATTAGCGTTTACTAGACTAGTCTACAGAAAGGTTTAAATTAAGTGTATGCCAGATGCTTATACGTGACGCATATTATAAAATTAAAGATTACTTGGTTATTAAAAATCCTTTCACATTCATACAACAAGTTTAATAATGTAAAATTGTAAATGTTTAAAAGTTTGACCGCCGAGTTTCTTGCTGTTTCTTCTGCGCAACATTCGAGCGATATATAGCTTTATTAATCATATTGATTCTTGACGATTAAAAAGTGCTTAAAAGAGCTTATTTGATTAAAGATTATTTTGATTGACACCAATATATCAGCGTGAAAGAATGAGAAGCAAGAAAGAGATCAAACGAACAAATGCTTTGAAGAGACCGCTAAATGCAGCGAGCGCGTCCTAACATGCAAATATCTATTCGCATGCTATAGTATAGTTTACATCAAGCGAGCGAGCATTTTTATAATATTCCATAGAACCTTGGCGAACGTAGTAAGATAGTTTATATGTATGTTTGGAGATACCGAATTTCACAGTGGAGATAGAATAAGCATACGCTCGTCTGATGTGAATCTGCCTTTATGAAATAAGTGGTGGCCACAAAAATAATACTTAATCAAACATCGCATGTCTCTCAGGTGAGCCTGTGTCACTTTAGGATCGTGTATTGCTCCTTAATAGCGAACTCCAATAAACTATTTATTATATATACTTATTATAAAAGAATGTCCCCAAAAGCTGTCTATCTGTATATTATAGATTTTCTCAAAATTTACTAAAGGGATTTTTGTATGATTTTTACTAAAATATTGCGTAGTTCTAAAAGAAAGTTAAGATTAATAGTACAATACGGTTTTATGTAAATTGTAGTTTAATCTATGAGTACAGGTAGAATAAATGAAAAATTTGACAAAACTTAAAATGCCGTGTGGTATCCGGCTGAGTAGAATAGACTACCCTCATTTCTTACCTAGGAGTCGTAAAACGCGACTAAGGTAAATTGACCCACGGTGTGGTATTTATTTCTTACCTAGGGTTCGTACAAGGCGACTACGGTAAGTTGAAGTCAGACAGGCGGCCGGTCGTAAAATACCTACCCAAATCATATGGCAACATGTTTAAACATGTTGTACAAGACCCCACTTAGAGTGGAATAAGAGCATGAATGATGATGACAAATAATTTGCGAGAATTGCATTCGTCAGAAGTTAATTAATAACCGGCCATAAAAACGGACGACGTGTCCAATCGCGTCAACATCACAGTACCTTTACTTCATCATCTTCCTGCCCTTATCCCATTCTAAGTGGGGTCGGCACAACATGTTATAAACACGTTGTCACATGATTTGGCTACGTATTTTACGACCGGCCGCCTGCCTGACGTCAACTTATCTTAGTCATATTTTACGACACCTCGATAAGAAAGAGGGCGGTATATTCTACTTAATCGGATACTACACGGTGAGTCATTTTACCTTAGTCGCCTTTTACGACACCTCAGTAAGAAAGAGGCTGGTATATTCTACTTAATCGGATACTACACGGTGAGTCATTTTACCTTAGTCGCCTTTTACGACACCTCAGTAAGAAAGAGGCTGGTATATTGTACTTAATCGGATACCACACGGTGAGTCATTTTACCTTAGTCGCCTTTTACGACACCTCGATAAGAAAGAGGGCGGTCTATTCTACTTAATCGGATACCACACGGTGAGTCATTTTACCTTAGTCGCCTTTTACGACACCTCGGTAAGAAAGAGGCTGGTATATTCTACTTAATCGGATACCACACGGTGAGTCATTTTACCTTAGTCCGCTTTTACGACACCTCAGTAAGAAAGAGGCTGGTATATTCTACTTAATCGGATACCACACGGTGAGTAATTTTACCTTAGTCGCCTTTTACGACACCTCTGTAAGAAAGAGGCTGGTATATTCTACTTAATCGGATACCACACGGTGAGTCACTTTACCTTAGTCGCCTTTTACGACACCTCGGTAAGAAAGAGGCTGGTATATTCTACTTAATCGGATACCACACGGTGAGTCATTTTACCTTAGTCGCCTTTTACGACACCTCGGTAAGAAAGAGGCTGGTATATTCTACTTAATCGGATACCACACGGTGAGTCATTTTACCTTAGTCGCCTTTTACGACACCTCTGTAAGAAAGAGGCTGGTATATTCTACTTAATCGGATACCACACGGTGAGTCATTTTACCTTAGTCGCCTTTTACGACACCTCAGTAAGAAAGAGGCTGGTATATTCTACTTCATCGGATACCACACGGTGAGTCATTTTACCTTAGTCGCCTTTTACGACACCTCGGTAAGAAATGATGGTACTATTCTATTCAGCCGGATACCACACAGCGTTCACACTACATTCACTTGTAAAGAACTTAATATTTTCGAATAGAATGCCCCGCTTGGAATATTTAAATTTTGTAGCACTTACTTTTTCGGCACCTTGAGACTTAAGGCCATACACGCAACAACAAACTTCGAACAAACAGTAGGTACATACCTACATATGCAATATACGGTTGACCACACAGCCTTCCTCCTACAAATGATAAATTGAACTTCTCAACACTCAGACTATATATTTAATAACGTTATTCATTGCGTATTTACATACCAAGTTCTATGTTTAAATCGAAGAAACGAGCCCGTGGTTGTGTTAACTTAATTACGTTCACGCAAACGAATGATATTATGACACTGACATCGCAGTTGTTTTCCTCGACCTAGTCTACTTGTGAGCCATCTAAGGAGAGCTATCGAGAGCATGGCCACCTAGCTATTAAGGGGATATTGTTGAACGATTTTTAATTTTATTTCATTTAAGTGATGTTCTAGTATATTCACAAGTCAAAAATATTGCTTGCTACACCGACGACTTTTTAACTATATCACATTCAAATTATAGGTATAATATTTTAGTACCTAGGTGACTTTTAAAATAATGTAAAAAAAAATTCATAAAAAAAATTGAAGATAAAAATTAAAAAATAATAGGGCAGGTGGGGCTCAAACCTATGTATTTTCACCTCTGTAGACCGCCCGTTCCCCAAATGAACTACCATGACTTTACGTTTGGCAGCGAAAAATTTTGATCGTATTCAACGTAAATTTCAAAAAAATTTTAGCGCCTGATCGATTTTTCACCCCCATGTAGGTTCCTACATGCTGAATTTCGAAATTAAAGATAGAATTGAGCGTTACTTTGTGGAGGTCCATAATACAAAACTAATGAAAATATTATTATGCTATAATACGCGATAAAAGAAAATACATGTAACGCTTAATGTATAGTGTACTATTGGTTCTCATACCTGATACATGCAGAATTTGTAAAAATTCATGCACTACCCGCCACTGATAACACAACAAAACACTGCACACATTCACCACCACAATCTCAACAATTGTTTCGACCCGTAACCGTAAAATCGCTTTGCGATTTTGTCCTGGAGTCTATCTCCGGACGATGCTACGGTTACGGGGCGGATGTATGTAGTGGGTAGGTAGTGCATGTAAGTAAGTAAAAGTAAGTAACGGCCTGTTACTGTCCCACTGCTGGGCATAGGCCTCCTCTCTCCATTTTTGGAGAGAAGGGTTGGAGCTAAGACCTACCACGCTGCTCCAATGCGGATTGGTAGGTTACACATATCCCTAGGATTCTCTAGAGATATGCAGGTTTCCTCACGATGTTTTCCTTCACCGAAAAGCGTGTGATAAATTGCAATTATCAATTAGACACATAACTTTTTAATAGAAAAACTCATTGGTGTCTGCCCGGGTTTGAACCCATGATCGTCTCTAGAGATTCACACGGTCGCACCGCTAGGCCATCACAGCTTGGTAGTGCATGTGTTTTTACAAATTCTGCATGTATCAGGTATGAGAACATAGTACACTCTACATTTAGCATTGCATATATTTTCATTTATCGTGGATTATAGCAAAATAATATTTTCATTACTTTTGTGTTATAGGTATAAGTTATAAGGCAAGAACAATAAAGTCCTTTAACCTTAATTTTAGGTTAATGCTTTAAAGTCCGTTACTGTTTACTGAATCGACTGTACTGATAAATTGGAAAAATAAAAAAGTAAAATAAGACCATGCCGCTGTAACTCGCTGTTACATAGGCGTAAGTCGATGTTGAACAGTAAAAAGTGATTGCCTAAATATTGCATAGTAGTAATTAGTTAACTGAAATGTATTTAGCAATCATGGCCGAAATTAAATATAGGTCTTGTATTAAAAATTTGACTTGTTCGTGTCAGACTGCTCAAATGTTTCTAGGAAATTTTGGGCAAATATATTCATAAATAAGCTGTGGTAGCCCAGCGGTAATACCGTCCGCCTCTTTCGAGGATGTCTAGGGTTCAAACCCCGGGCAGGCACCAATGAGTTTTCTATATAAAAACTTATGTGTCTAATTGATAATTGCAATTTATCACACGGCTTTACGGTGAACGAAAACATCGTGAGGAAATCTGCATATCTCTAGAGAATTCTGGGGATATGTGTTACCTACCAATCCGAATTGGAGCAGCGTGGGTAGGTCTTAGCTCCAATCCTTCTCTCCAAAAACGAAGAGAAGAGGCCTATGCCCAGCAGTGGGATAGTAACAGGCCGATACTTACTTTTTACCTTTTTTATATTAATAAAACCTAAAAGCGAATGATTTTATGGTACTTTGGAAATTGAATCATCATTCTTCTGCCCTTATCCCACTCTAATGTACTTCGGCAGATCATGTCTGTAACACGTTGTCACATGATTTGGCGACGTATTTTACGAACGGCCTGTCTGACGTCAACTTATCTTAGTCATATTTTACGACACCTCGATAAGAGCGAGGGTTGTCTATTCTTCTCAACCGTATACCACACGGCGGTTCAACTTACCCTAGTCGCCTTTTACGAATGAGGGTGGTCTATACTACTCAACCGGATACCACAGACTTTGGAAATAGAATATTATTTTTTATATTTCGTGTTATTATATGGATTATTATAAATCATATTTATTGACTGCGTTAGAAGTTTTATTGTTGTACACCTGTTCTTGGGCACTGTAATAAACATCTCTTAGTAAGTGATATTATGAGATTTTGCTAAAAAAATTGAATTTGCTGAAATATTTGTTAACGTAAACTTTACTTGGTTGGTAGCGGTTCATTCTAATTTAATTAAAAAGTTTTTCAATTTTCGAAATTTCGAAAGTTTCGAAAAGATCATTCGAAACAACTTGAGGAAAGTTTTTCGCTTCTCTTTTTACGTAACGATGAAAGTCTCATAACGTATCTGAGACTGAATAGAGCATGGGATTACATCTATTAAAATATATTTGTCAGAAATCCTCTAAGGATACACACATACACACTTGGTTTCTTCAATCACCTTATTCTACTATACTCTTTAGTTAGGCCGATATTTAAAAATTTGCCTTTTCTTTAAATTTAGCACCAAAACTCTAAGATTGCATTTGCGTGGCTGGGAAACACTGGTCTATAGTCTTCCTTAAATTATCCTCCTTAGTTATCCTTCTTTATATTACGTGTAAGATAGTCCATTTATTGAAATGGACTATTTAACACGTAATATAGTCTAGAACTTTTAGAGGGGAACAATTTTGTAATATATGATTTTGCAAAAACTATCACCGTTTACTCAGCGTACGCAAGGAAAGTTCTAAATTTTGCCATTTTCCTAATATTTTTTATTGTTGCTTCTCTCCTATTCATCTTAGTGTGATGAATAAATAATAATATAAATAAATAAATATATGGGACACTTACACACACGGTCGTCCGTCCCCAAAGTAAGTAACTTAATACCTGTGTTATGGGTGACAGACAACTGGTGAATATATACTTATATATAGATATAGCCTATAGCCTTCCTCGATAAATGGACTATCTTACACTGAAAGAATTTCAAAACGGTCTAGTAGTTCCTGAGATTAGCGCATTCAAACAAACTCTTCAGCTTTATATATTAGTATAGACATGCAACATAAGACGCTGTAAAATTTTCACTAAAACGAACTAAACCTAAGTCTCTTAACATCTATTGAGTTTTCGTTGCAGCTAGCGTGCGGTTTTAACCTTCAAAACTCAAGTCGATTCTCAAAGAGGCATAAAATTCAAATACACGAAAACTACAGCAAGTATCATTTGTTGCGACACACCGAAACGAATTAATTAACTCGCAACCAAGCGTAGTATTAAAAAACGGTTTGCGCAAGAGCCGATCCGCACCTTGACACAGATACTGTTCAAACTGTCGTTTTGAATACACAAAAACCGGACGCTGCCTTCACTATTTTAAATCAACTCTTGTTCGACACATAATGTGGGCTTGGAAATGTTATAATATATCGCACGGTTAGTATTAAAGTGACTTAATTTAAAAAAAAACGCCCCCGTATAAGGTCCCTGCGGCGTTCGATGCATCTAGTGCTCCCGATGCATCGTCCAGCGGAGGGAGGGGCCACTTTTGGAGAGGCCCCGACCCAGAGGTGGCGCACTCTGGGGTAAAGAGTTGCTGCTGGCGGGGATGGGGGTAATGTCTTCATATTCATATTTGGTGCATGTTGTGACACCTTCATATGTTGTACATGTTAATTTTTTTTTTGTTTCTATTTTTATTATATGTAAATTTTATATGTAACAACAACTGGCTGTCCAAATAAATAAATAAATAGGTACCCTGTCCCCGCCACCAGCAGCGTGGTGGAACACACCGGTTGTTTTAGTCGGTGCGAATCCGACATAACCGTCGCCTGTCCCGTCGGGTGGCGGAACCCATAAGGGGTTTTTCCTGTAAAAAAAAATGGTAGCGCACACCAAACTCGTGAGCGTTAAGAGACCTGTAACTTGGAACAAAGACAACACAAATCTATCTAATAGTTCGTAACCTGATATCATAAATGCCATTAAAATAAGAATTAAAATGTATATAAACTCAATTCTGAATTAGGTCACTTTAATACTAACAATATATAATTTTAATTATTACATTCAGCCCATGATAATGAGCTATACTTAAGGTTGTAAAAAATCTTACATTTTAAATGAGTTAATCTGTTATTGATATATATGTATATTCGGAATCTTGGAAACGGCTGCAACGATTTTCATGAAATTCAGCACGCAGGCGTTTTTGAGAAAAATCGATCTAGCTAGGTTTTATTTTAAAATAATCGTTTTATCCCTAACATTAGAAAAATACTAAAATTTACATAAAATATATGAAACACTATCATCTTCCTGCCCTTATCCCACTCTAAGTAGGGTCGGCACAACATGTTATAAACATGCTGTCACATGATTTGGCTGCGTTTTTACGACCGGCCGCCTGCCTGACGTCAACTTACCTCAGTCGTATTTTACGACACCTCGGTAAGAAAGAGGGTGGTCTATTCTACTAAACCGGATACCACACGGTGGGTCAACTTACCTTAGTCGCCTTTTACGACACCTCGGTAAGAAAAGAGGTTGGTCTATTCTACTCAGCCGGAAACCACACGGCGGGTCGACTTACCTTAGTCGCCCTTTACGACACCTCGGTAAGAAATGAGGGTGGTACTATTCTATTCAGCCGGATACCACATGGCATAAAATATATGAAACACTATCTTTGTCGTTAACTGTCAAGTCAGCGTCGCTTATTCGGGGAACGGGTGGAGCCCCATCTACAGTATTATTTTTTTTAATTTCCATCCACAGTATTATTTTTTTCTAATTTTTTAATTTTATTTTTTATTTTGTAAAAAAACACCGAGCAAGGCTCTGTCAACCAGGTACACAAATTTAAAGAGAGCAGTTACACATATCTACAGTTATATATATTTAAAATAGAATTACTATTTAGAAAAATATAAATTCCACTATGTCAACGCATAAAACTATTTTGCATAAATTAAAATTTCATAGACGAAGACAGTTGAGTAAAATGCAATCTATTTTCGTAAGACATTCAAAAATTAAAAATAATAATGATATAAAAATATTATTTCGTCATATAGATAGGATTGTAGCAATATGAGCTAAATGTGGAATCAAAGAAAGATTCTAGAATGAAGTCAATGTTAACGTAAATAAACTGAAATACGGGCCTCATAAGAAAGCTCAGAGTCGCTCAGCGGGCGATGGAGCGAGCTATGCTCGGAGTTTCTCTACGTGATCAAATCAGAAATGAGGAGATCCGTAGAAGAACCACAGTCACCGACATAGCTCAGCGGGTCGCGAAGCTGAAGTGGCGATGGGCGGGGCACATAGTGCGGAGAACCGATGGACGTTGGGGTCTCAAAGTGTTGGAATGGCGACCCCGCACCGGAAAGCGCAGTGTCTGGAGATGTGGAGATCCCATGAAGAGGCCTATGTCCAGCACTGGACGTCCATCGGTTGAAGAAGAAGAAGAAGAAGAAGAACTGAAATACATATATCTGATTTTCTTAGCAAAACTAAGCATCTAGTTATTTTTGCCAAGTACGTCCTTTGAAGGATCTAGATTTTGAGTTCTATGCTCTTTAGTTACTGCTGTGTTCGCTTCAATAAAAATTTATAGACTACTAGCTGTTACCCGCAACTTTGTTCGTGTGGTTGTCCACGCAAGTTGCTTACTGAAATACATATTGTATCTGAATGCGGTGGAGTCGTTTGTGCCCAGAATGTAATACTTTTGACGGATCTGGATTTTTAGTTCTATGCTCATTAGTTTACACTGTGTTCGCTTCTATTGAAATTTATAGACTACTACTAGTTTTTACCCGCAACTTGCAGGCAGAAGCTACGCCTACAAATATTATAAACTACCGACCCGCTCCCGCTTTGCACGGGTATATAATATATAGCCTATGTCACTGAGTAGAAATATGATTAAAATCGATCCAGTAGTTTTGATTTATTCATTACTGCCCGGTACCCGCACGAGTTAAATTTGAAGTAAAACAAAAACCGCTATGCCCCTGCTCTTTAATACTGTAATATCTTCGAAAATGTTCATATAAATTACCTGATTAATGCTGTATTGTTTAAAATGGCATCAAAACAAAGGAATTATTTTTCGTAAAAAGTAAATGACAAAAAAATGCTATTATGGGTTATTCATAAGAGATTAGACATATATCATTGCGAAGTTTTCTGTAGACTTTTTCAAGGTGTACAAATACTTAGTATATTATTTTGATAAATCTCGTAGGGTTCAGCCTGCGTTATAATGTAAGCGAAAAAAATGTAATTATTTACGACACCACATTAGAAATCTCAAAAATTTAACAAATATTAGAGAACCATAGCTGTCAGCTAAGGTTCAACAAGACAGATGTTAACGTACATCTGAAAAGTTTGATCAACTAAAAGGAGAATCATTTGTACATAATTATTAATGATTATACACTTTCAAGGACATGTCTCAACTATAATAAGCGAGA
This sequence comes from Morpho helenor, assembly GCA_029227775.1. Taxonomy (NCBI): domain Eukaryota; kingdom Metazoa; phylum Arthropoda; class Insecta; order Lepidoptera; family Nymphalidae; genus Morpho; species Morpho helenor. The sequence continues at coordinate 18,987,160 of JARGCU010000030.1, read as the reverse complement.
AGCCATACGATGCAGTTACGCACAATCCACTCTAGTTGAAACTTGCTTATAAATTATTAACATTCCTCCACATTTACAATGTAAATTAAATTAAACAGCTAACTAAATCATTTATCTTTAATATTTAGAGTTAATCTTGTGGTATCCGGCTGAATAGAATAGTACCACCCTCTTTTCTTACCGAGGTGTCGTAAAAGGCGACTAAGGTAAGTTGACTCACCGTGTGGTATCCGGTTAAGTAGAATAGACCACCCTCTTTCTTGTCTGAACCTTGTAAGAAAGAGGGTGGTCTATTTTACTCAACCGGATACCACACGGCGGGTCGACTTACCTTAGTCACCTTTTACGACACCTCGGTAAGAAATGAGGTTGGTCTATTCTACTCAGCCGGGTCGACTTACCTTAGTCGCCTCTTACGACACCTCGGTAAGAACTGAGGGTGGTACTATTCTATTTAGTCGGATACCACACGGCGTGCGTTACGATGTCTCATATCAGCGTAATTTCATTTTCTCGAGATAGATATTTTGGAATTTCGTAAAAATAATCTAAGGTTATCGAAATCTTTAAAATATTACGTCCATATTTCGTATTGCCCAAAATGCCAGCAAAGTTAATCTACATTTTATATATAAGTAGGCTTACCATAATTACGAAGAGCCAAACCGGGACGCAGAATAGAAAGAGGCTCATTTTTATTTTGCTTTTCGCTTAATTTGTGTTTTTCATATTTGAAATGCAATCAAAATTATTATGAATTGAAAACATGTTAATAAATGTGAATATATTTTTTATTAAAAAGAAAAAGAGACAAAGTACAATTAATACAAACAACACTAAAAATTTGCCCGGTTCTATTATTCACCCACGCTTGCTTTATATTTTTCACTAGAGTGCACTTTCTTCAGAATCGTTTTGTCGTGCTTAATTTTGTCATAAAATTCACTGCATGACATGTTCAAGTTAAGTTTGCACGTGAGCAAGGCTTCCACAACACATTCTTCTATCTTCCCCCGATCGTCAGACCACATTCAAGTTTTCTCGGTGCTGTTCAAGTTTGACCGGGACGCTAATGCAGACCGGCCGGGACGCCGGGACAAGGATCTCAAACCGGGACTATCCCGGTCAAACCGGGACGTATGGTAAGCTTATATATAAGTGATGAAATATTACCAAATGATGATAGCTTTATTCTAAGTTTTTAACGTTGTACATTTTCAATAGCATACAAAAAGTTACATAAACGAAACGAGTCGCAACGTTATTACATTATTTTTATGCTGCAGTTCCGTTTCGTAGTGAAATACACACCAATCGTGCTGTATGAAATTAAAAACTTAGAATAGACCACCCTCATTTCTTACCAAGGTGTTGTTAAAAGGCGACTAAGATAAAAAGTAATGAGAATATTTTGTATTATGGACCTCCGCAAAGTAACGCCTAATTCTATCGACTAAGATAAGTTAACCCGCTTTGTGGTATCCAGCTGACTAGAATAGACCAACCTCATTTCCTACCGAGATGTCGTAAAAGGCGACTAAGGTAAGTAAACCTGCCGTGTGGTATCTGGCTGACTAGAATAGACCAACCTCATTTCTTACCGAGATGTCGTAAAAGGCGACTAATGTAAGTTAACACGCCGTGTGGTATCCGGCTGAGTAGAATAGACCAACCTCATTTCTTACCGAGATGTCGTAAAAGGCGACTAAGGTAAGTCAACACGCCGCGTGGTATCCGGCTGACTAGAATAGACCAACCTCATTTCTTACCGAGATGTCGTAAAAGGCGACTAATGTAAGTCGGCTCACTGTGTTGTCCGGCTGAGTAGAATAGACCACCCTCATTTCTTACCGAGGTGTCGTAAAATACGACTGAGGTAATTTGACGTCAGGTAGGACGGTCGTAAAAACGCACCCAAATCATGTGACAACATGTTTATAAAATGTGCCGACCCCACTTAGAGTGGGATAAGGGCAGGAGGATGATGATGGCGCTGTATTTATCTTTATGCCTGCACTTCACTATCAGCGATGATCGTTGATCGCGTGATCGTCTATAATCGGCACGATCATCGTGCTAATGTCCACACTATTATCCGTATTATCAAACGATACTCTGTGATGCAAGTCCGGAAAACCGACGATTCCCGTGTTTTAGGCGATCGTAGACGATGATTGTCGAATACAGCCGAGTGAGCCTTCTATACGATCGCGCTCCCGCTTAATAGTATTTTAATCGACGATAATAGAGGTCTTTAAAGACATAAGACATCAAATTCAAATTCTAATAATTCTTTATTCAAATTAGCCTTTACAAGCACTTTCGAGTCGTCAAATTACAATGAAGCTACGACTGGTTCGGAAAGGTGCTCTTACCGAGAAGAACCAGCAAGAAACTCGGCGGTCACTCTTTTCAAAATTGAGTATAACAATAATGGCTTAATTAAGAACAAATTAAAAAATTTACAATATAATCTAGTGCGTAGCTGGTCGCAATTTAAAACCAAGCTTTCTTATGATCAATATAGTCCTCAACAGTATAATAAGCTTTATGAATCAGTGTCTTTTTAATTGATATTTTGAACTTGTGTAAGGGCAAGTCAAAAATAGATTGTGGAATTTTATTATTAAAATGTATACCGAAGCCCACAAACGATCTACGAACTTTCTGAAGCAGTATCCTGGGTATTATTAATTTATTTCGGTTCCTGTTTTGCCTATTACTAATATCATTTTTTTTAATAAAAAGATTTATATTTTGTCACACAAACACTATATTATTATAAATGTATTGCGAAGCTACAGTGAGAATACCTATTTCTTTAAATTTATCACGGAGCGAGTCACGTGGTTTCATATTATAAATCGCACGTACAGCTCGCTTTTGCAGAACGAATATTTTTTGGATATCAGCTGCCTTACCCCACAGCAAGATACCGTAATCATTCATCATCATTCTCTAACTCTTATCCCACTCTAAGTGGGATCGGTACCATATGTCTTCGTCTTCCATTCTCTTTTATCATTCTTCACACAATCCATCCGTATATTTCGGTATTCCTCTAGTCATATATCCATCCACAATCATAAAACTCCTTTAGTCCCATGATTTTTTCATCCCACCATACACGTCGATACCAACTGAATCTTTTTTCATCTTTTATTAGATAGGCACAAGTTCAGATTTATAATGTATCCATCTCTCCGGTAGCCTTATATCCATACACACATATATATTTCCTTCATAAAATACTATCTTTGTGATGTCGTAAATAATTACATTTTTTTCCGCTTACATTGCAAACGCAAGCTGAACCCTACGAGATTTATCAAAATAATGAATTAAGTATCTGTAAACCTCGAAAAGGTCTTCAGAAAACTCCGCGATAAATCTTTAATATTTAAATATATATAATTGTTTTCAGAAACGATTTTCATGAAATTCAATATTTTTTTCACAAATGTCGTTTTATCCCTGTTTTTAGGCAGTGAAAAATTGCTAAAATTGACATTGAATAGAAATACTGTTTGCTGTCATTTGTTAAAATTGTAATAGCTCAGTGGAGAGCGGGCGCATTATAGAAGTAAAAATACCCGGGATCAAGCCCACCACCACCACCCTTTTTTGCTTTTGTAATTCTTTTATTTGCCCTTTTTTATATCTTTAAAAAAAACCGATGAACCATGGCCCGGTTACCCAGGTACTAACATAAATATATAAATTAGGAGACCAGTAAAAAATAAACAATAGCAAAAACAATACAATAATGATTAACGTAACACAAAAGTTTATAACATTGCAATAAGTAATAATAGATAACAAATACAGCACATTTGTAATGTTACAACCAAATAGGCCGCACCTGAGCATTATTCTGCAAACATACAGAAAATTTGCGTAATATAACCGGCACAAAGTTCAACGATTTGGCTTCAGGCAACGGTAAATGTATTGAAATCTAGAGAAAAAAAATCTATCAGAGAAACGTCTATACCGGAAATGAAATAAGTCCCGATACTAGAAATGGGATGGCTGTCGACCGCACAATATATTCAATGATATACCGCGATCAAAATTGTGAAAACAGGAAGCTATCACTGGAAAGAGGTACGTTGAATATTAAAATTCAGCTAAAAAGATACTAGACTAGCGAAGTCAACGCTCCGACCTACTCATGTTTTCATGTCATTTACCCCGGCAGTTTCCAAACGGAAATGCAAAACTGTCTATTGCCTGCAAATTGAAATTCAGTGGACGATTTATATAACAAGATTATCTTATCTGGCTTTCGTAACGTAGAAAAGGGGATGATAAAGAATAAAGTGGTTTCTGGGTCGTTGGGGCAACGTTGGACGTCCATGGATGTTGGATCCAATAGCGAAATCCATCAGCCCAGCCCATATAGCATTTTTTCGCTGCCCCTCCAACCTGTAGTGAGTTTGACCGCACTGTTCACGTTTCTCTGCAGTGTTCCCTAAAAGCGACATGAAACACACTTTCCCGTACGCCTTCAATCGTGTGAGCATCGAGATGGTCCCGATCCTTGCCATTATAGATAATATGGCGACTTTTCCCGCCCAGTGCGACTTTATCCACGCTCAGTCTGATTTCCAAATGTTCAGACACCTGATCGATCTGTCTTTTCGGACTCCGTTCTCTAGATCTCTTGCTACCTACCATCCCAATGACCATGAGTTTTTCAAAGTTATCGCTGGGTTTTTCTATAAATATGTTCAAAGTTCATGAAACACTCAAAATAGAAAAAATCTTGTGTGGCCATTTGATTTAAAATAATATCTTTAAGTAACGCTGTAAGATAAAAGACCTTCTAGAAAGGTTGGAGCTAAGACCAGGTTACGTACATCATCAGAATTTACTGTTTTGTGTACGCCCGTGTTTTGAACGCATTATTTTCTCAAAAGTCATATGGTTTTACTACAGCTTTCGATATTCGATTCTTTAAATGATTTATATAATAGAAGCAGGCGTTACGTTGCGGAACTCCATAGTGCAGAAGTTACAATAAAATTACTTGCTGTAATCCACGTTTGTTAAGAAAATACATGCAATGCTAAGTGTATGAAGCAGGCAACAAACACATACATACACGGAGGACAAGCTGCCACACGTATCACGAGACGCCGCCAACACCAACAATACATACAAGCACTACACGCCCCCCCGTAATCGAAGCATCATCAGGAGGATAGGCTCCACGAACAAAATCGTTGGCGGCGTCTTGTCCTGCATATGTGGTATGTGATTGCCTGCTTCATACACTTAGCATTGCATGTATTCTCTTAACAAACGGATTACAGCAAAATATTTTTACTGTAACTTCTATAATACTGTTGTTACCCAGCCACAACACCACTTATGGATGTATAAGAGATTGTACAACGCTATTATGTGTTAATTAGCATTGCCGTCTTTTGTCTTCCGACTCTTTGTATTCGACGCGATATATTTATAGTGTTGTAATTTCGAGTTGCAGTAAATTAGGAAATTTTCAGCATTGAAAGTGTGTCGCAGTTGTTGGCACTGGCATGTGTGTCAGGTCAACGGGACTGGGCGTCACCCGAATTATTTTTATTGACACAATTTTTTTTTAAATCACCCCACCGTCGCGATGGTACGTAAAACGAATTAATAAATTAAAATGTTCTGTATTCAAAATAATGCGGAAATCTCTCGTCCCATAAATGTTGAATGTTTGTTAACGTCTATGTTAGGCCGCTATTGTAAATATATTAATCATCTTACCTTATCCCACTCTAAGTGGCATCAACTATACTGGTGTGAACGCTTTTAAGAGGTGCGTGCAAGGGTTCAATCCCCTTGCAGGCACCATTAGAGTTTTTGACTTAAAATTTATGTGTCTTATTGATGGAAAATATCATGAGTAAACTATGCATATTAGATAATTCTGGGGATAGGGGTAAATATACCAATCCGCTTTGGAGAAGCGTGGTGGGTTCTTAGATCCTAAGAATAGGATAAGAGGAAGCTCCTATTAGTTTCACATTAATATACATCATCCTCCTGTCTTATCCCACTCTAAGTGGGGTCGGCACAGCATGTTACAAACATCTTATCACATGATTTGGTTTCGTATTTTACGACCAGCCACCTGCCTGACATGGACTTACCTTAGTCATATTTTACAAAACCTCGGTAAGAAATGAGGATGGTCTATTTTACTCAGCCGAATACCACATGGCGGGTCGACTTACCTTAGTCTCCTTTTACGACACCTTATAGAAATGAGGGTGGTACTATTCTATTCAGCCGGATACCACACGGTGGAATAAATCATATAATTTGAAAAACAACCCGGGTTCAAATCGGACATATCATCGGCGCCTTCTTTCCATTTTAATTTTTTTTTTTCATATCTTTAAAAAAATTAACGAATCAAAATAATCTTTATTCAAATAAGCTCTTTCAAGCACTTTTGAATTGTCAAGGATCAATATAATTGATGAATCTACCACTGGTTCGGAATGTTGCTCTTACCGAGATATCAATCAATCAATCTTTTAAACATTTTCAATTTTACATTATTAAACCGCAGTCCTGTATGAAGCTGAAAAAATTTTCAAATCCAAGATTTTTTATCATCCAAATAATCTTCAATTTTGTAATATGCTTTACATATAAGTACATCTCTTATACTTAACTTAAACCTTTCTGTAGACTGGTCTAGTATGGATTGCGGAATTTTATTGTAGAAGCGAATACCGAGAACATCGAATGAGTTGCTAACTCTGCTGAGTCGCGACACAGGTATCACAAGCTTTTTGTGACCTCTCATACGTCTATGATATACATCGAATTTGGTCTTGTACATGTGAATAAGGCACATCACATAAGTTACCTAGGTATTAATAATTACAGAAGAAGTAAAAGATGCGCAGTGTTTATAGTGATATCGTTGTAACCGTTTTTAATAACTCCAGATGCGATCTATATCCATAACTCTTTATCAGTGGTATAATTATTGAGCGTAACAATCTTACAGATAAGATTATTTTCATTGTTTAACTTTCTGTTAACGATAAAGTGTAAAATGATTTTAGCAATTTATGCAATAAAGCGCATTCAAACTAGTGGTTAAATAAAATTTGTTCTAATGCTAAGCAGATTATATCTAATAAATAAATAATTTTTGGAGATAAGGGTTGGAGCTAAGACCTACCACGCTGTTTTAATGCGGATTGGTAGGTTATACTTCTCCAGAATTCCCTAGAGATATGCAGGTTTCCTGACGATGTTTTCACCGACAAGCGTGTGATAAATTGTAATTATCAATTAGACACATAAGATTTAACAGAAAAACTCATTAGTTGCCTAACCGGGGTTTGAACCTTTGACCCCTCGAAAGAGTCACATGGTCACACCGCTGGGCTATCACTTATTAAGCATATTTACAGCTTATATCTCACATGTCTAAGCATAGGAAATGTGACTTTATTCTTGCGATAGGGCGATATATTCAAAACACTCTGTATAAGTATAGTAAGTAAGTAAGTAAGTAACGGCCTGTTACTACCCCACTGCTGAGAATAGGCCTCTTCTCTCCATTTATTTTTTTTGGAGTGAAGGATTGGATCTAAGACCTACCACGCTGCTCCAATGCGGATTGGTAGGTTACACATACCTCCAGAATTCTCTAGAGATATGCAGGTTTCCTCACGATGTTTTCCTTCACCGAAAAGCGTGTGATAAATTGCAATAATCAATTAGACACATAAGTTTTTTTTTTAAGAGAAAAACTCATTGGTGTTTGCCCGGGTTTGAACCCGTGATCGTCTCTAGAGATTCACACGGTCGCACCGCTGGGCCATCACAGCTGTATAAGTATACAAAATACTTATTGAAAAATCGAATAGTCTGAAGTTTCTACTCTTATCGAATATAATCGAATTCAAGTTTTCTATATCACGTCAATGAAACAATCATACCGCTGATGACATCAGCTTCAAGTATCGGAAGTGATGAATGATATTAGCCTAGGTCAGTGGTCGGCAAAGTGCGGTTCCATAGCCGCATGTGGCTCTTAGGCTCCTTAAGTGAGCTTCTGGCATAAATATCTATGGAAGACGCAATAATATTTTAAAAAAAAAAACTGGCTCATACTTTTCAAAGAGATAAATAGTACCTGGGTGGCCGGTAATTTATAAAATGATGTAAAAAAAAATTTAAAAAAATTAAAAAGAAAAATTAAAAAATAATAGCTCGTTCGGGCTCGATCCTAGGTATTTTCACCTCTCTAGACCGCCCGTTCCCTAAATGAACTACCATGACTACGTTTGACAGAGAAAAATTGTGATTGTATTCGACGTAAAATTAAAAAAAAATTTAGATCCCGAAAACAGGGATAAAACGACATGTTTATAAAATAAAACTTATTGAGATCGATTTTTCTATATCAAAATCCCCTCCATGCTGAATTTCAGGAACATCGTTGAAGCCGTTTCCAAGATTCAGAAAATATATACATATATATACATACAAGATTAACTCATTTAAATATTAAAGATTTATTAAGTATGAAATTTAATTTTATTTAGTGTACTACATATTTACTTTAATAAACGTTTACTAAAGAAGCAGATTTGGCTCCCTAATTTTTTTTTGTTATGTTCATATTTGGCTCGTTGGCTAATAAGTTTGCCGGTCACTGGCCTATGTTATGTTTCAATTATCTTGTGTGGTATCCGGCTGAATAGAATAGACCACCCTCATTTCTTACCGAGGTGTCGTAAAAGGCAACTAAGGTAAGTTGGTATGCTGTGTGGTATCAGGCTGAGTAGAATAGACCACCCTCTATCTTACTGAGGAGTTATAAAATACGACTAAGTTGACGTCGTGCAGGCGGCCGGTTGTAAAATACCTAGCCAAATCATGTGACAACATGTTTATACATGTTGTGCCGACCCCACTTAGAATGGGATAAGGGCAGGAGTATGATGATGTTTCAATTATTTATCCATATTTATTTCTACTTTTTTTTATATACTAGACGTGCCAGCGGTATTGCCTCGTATAAATCATTATGTCAAAAATAGATATTGTGAGATAATCATAATAGATAGAGACGGACTATCGCGTACTTTTCTGTAGTATTTTTGTAGATCTACAATTCTCTAATACATTACTTAACTGTCTCTGCTAGTTTACACAGCGCACGCGACTAAAGCTACTAACAGGCGAGTTTTTTTTACCCGTAATGGACCTAACCTTAATCTTCCGAAAGAATTGTACTACCTTTTAGTAAAAACCGTACAATAATCGGTTCTGTAGATTATGAGAAAATCGATTGCACTCAGACAGAGCTTCAGGGGACTTTATTTTATAATAAGTATAGAAGAAGAGCTTTGCGATTTTGTCGTGGAGTCTATCTCCTGATTATGCTTCGGTTGCGGGGCGAAACGATTGTTGAGTTTGTGATAGTGAACGTGTGTAGTGATTGTGTATTGTGGTGGCGGTGGTGGAGATTTGTGCATGTGTTTTTATCCTGCTGTATCAGGTATGAAAACAGATTTTCCACTCTACATTTAACATTATAATATCTGGGTGAACGAGCTTCGCTCGGTAATTTTTTACAAAAAAAAACCTAAAAAATAAAGAAAAAACAATTATTTAGTTGGGGATCGATCCTTGACATTCACATTTCTCGAGGCTGCCCGTTACCCGAATAAGCTACGCCGACTTGACAGTTGATGGCGAAAATTCAATTCAATATAAATGTTAGTGTTTTTTAATGCCCAAAAACAGGGATAAAACAATTTTTTTTTCATAAAACCTAGCTAGGTCAATTTTTCTCCCCCAAAACCTCCTACATGCTGAATTTCCGGAAAATCGTTGGAGCCGTTTCCGAGATTCGGATAATATATGTATATACAAGATTAACTCATTTAAATATTAAAGATATATTTTCTATTTTACATCGCGGATTATAGCAAAATAATTTTATTATTACTTTTGTATAGAAGAAGATTAATTTAAAAAATACTTGTTTATATGACACTAGCGGCCTGCCCCTGCAGGGGCAGGGGCAGGGGCCTTCGCACGGGTATAAAATATATATCCCATGTCACTCAGAGTAAAAAAAATGTTTAAAATCGATCCAGTAGTTTTGATTTATACATTACTGCCCGTGGCCCGCAAGCGTTAAATTTGGAGAAAAACAATTTCCTCTCCCTATACCAAGAAGATTTCCTGATCTTTGGAATATCTAAATTCATATATTACATTTTTACTTATTTACTTTTACATTTTCCCTATGAATTTTATTTTTACAATTAATCACATAATGTCTTTATAAACAACATTCACATTTCACAACTTTAAACAAACTCTTGAAAGAACGACATATAGCTGCTAAGTGCGGCGTCCTCACGGCATTTTAAATCTGTAATATCTCCGAAAATGTTCACTTAAATTACATGCTGTAAACGGCCGTATTGATCTATATTAAACCAACAATTTATTTAAGGTACTTAATTGGATAAGGATTAATGCTGTATTGTATAAAAATTGCTTCAAAAATATGGCATTTTTTTCGTAAAAAGTAAATGACAAAAAATGCTATTGTGGGTTATCCATAAGAGATAGACATATACTATCGCGGACTTTTCTGTAGAAATTTGCAAGGTGTACAAATACTTAGTACATTATTTTGATAAATCTCGTAGGGTTTAGCCTGCGTTTGCAATGTAAGCGGAAAAAAATGTAATTATTTACAGAAACCTCAAAAATTACAGTATTTCTCTACTCCGTATTGAATGTTATTATACATATAAACCTTTCTTTTGAATCACTCTATCTATTAAAAAAAACCGCATCAAAATCTGGTTGCGTAGTTTTAAAGTTTTATGCATACATAGGGATATATGGACAAACAAAGAATGCGACTTTGTATTTTTAATATGTAGTGTGTATGTGAGTCTGCTAAAAATAATGACAAAGTAGCATTGTTAGCAACACGAATCAAAGTACAAATAAATTGCCTACCACTCAATGACGTAAGGCTGCAACAATATTTTAACCAATCATGTGCATATGTAAGCAATATTGCCACGCCGTCCTCATTGTCATAAGTAGCACAATTTATATATATTTAATGTTTAATATTTAAACGAGTTAATCTTGTATATATGTTTTTCTGAATTATGAAAACGGCTCCAATGATTGTTAAGAAGTTCAGCATATAAGGGGTTTTGAGTGGGAAAAATCGATAGAGCTAGGTTTTTATTAAAAAAAAAGGTGTTTATCCCTGCTTTCGGGCACTGAAAAAAAACTACTTCAATTTTATGAGAAAGCAAACCGAACCGTTTTCGAAATTCAGATTCTATATCTAATCCGCAACAGATGCATGTTATAAACATGCTGTTACATGATTTGGCTGCGTTTTTACGACCGGCCGCCTGCCTGACGTCAACTTGCCTTAGTCGTATTTTACGACACCTCGGTAAAAAGGAGGGTGGTCTATTCTACTAAACCGGATACCACACGGTGGGTCAACTTTCCTTAGTCACCTTTTACACCTCGGTAAGAAATGAGGTTAGTCTATTCAACTCAGCCGGATACCACACGGCGGGTCGAATTACCTCAGTCACCTTTTACGACACCTCGGTAAGAAATGACGTTAGTCTATTCAACTCAGCCGGATACCACACGGCGGGTCGACTTACCTTAGTCGCCTTTTACGACACCTCGGTAAGAAATGAGGATGGTATCATTCTATTCAGCCGGATACCACACGGCTTTTAGAACTGCATACTTAGTTCGAATTTTAATTTTTAGTTACTTAGTGTCTTATTTACTTCAAGCGTTTAACTGTATCGATGCGACATTTTTCGCGTGCATCGCTCTTTATATATTCCCCAGTTATCAGTTATACGTAGTAAACAATACTACGGCACAACAACGTACCTACTTGTGGACGATATATCCGATAGCTACTCTGGCGCGTAACTGGGTCACTAGGTCAGAGACGAGGTCCGTTGATAGTAAGGCCGGTCGGTTCCAAACTACATTGTTTCCAACAAATAACACAGTATCAGCTTTATTAATAAACGCTGAATGTTGCGTTTGTCACATGTACAGTTTGTTTGTTTAATTCATTTTATTGCATGATAAAAACATAAATACGCACGTTAACGAACCCGTTATCAGACATTTCATACGTCAACTTTATTACGTTTTGCGATACGTTGAAATGCTTTCACTATTATTGTTAGATGTATAAAAGTGAGTTGTGAGTATATTTATGTATAGTTACTAGCCTTTTTAATTATCATTATTTTTTTTATATATATGACCGATTTACGGATCGATTAATAAAATCGATTTCTGCGCATAACAGTACTCAAAAAGGTTGTCGTTGTATTGATTATCTGTGAATTGTTGTTTCTAAACATGCATATTCGTGTAGTTTTTCGCATCGTGAACGTTTGGGACATAGATAATACTTATACTTGTATTCGTGTGCTACTTTATAACGACCTTTGCTGTATTTCTGGACTACTGACATATTATATTTCGAGTCAATCTCAATCAAACAATCTCATTATTTTGGATTCGTATTTTTTCTTAGATGAAAATAAATTATATTAAAAAAATGTACTGACAAATTCCAATACTCTATGTAAATCTGTCATGGTCATTAATTTATTTCTTCTAATTCCCAAGTTCTATCAAAAAAAGACTTGTACATACTTAAAGAGTAACTTTCGGTCTTTGTATTAAATATTAATTTATTTCTGTCCACTCAGGCCAAAATTGTATGAGCTATTTGCCCATCTCCTTTGCCTTTTTTCAAGCTGTATATTTGTTTCACCTCTATGTGTCCACGTATATTACCGACTTGTTTATGTTCAATTTACACAAGTATTAAATTACTTACTTTGGGGACTGACCACCGTGTGTGTAAGTATCCCATATATTTATATTTATTTATTTACTATAATTTACACCTCCTTTGAACGGACAGATTTAATTATTTTTTTTAATATTCGAACTGCTAGCAGTAGGTTTCTACAGCGTCCCCGTGATTTGAGCGTGATTTAATTCAACCTTTGTTCACTTATCAAGAACCGGTGGATATGCAATGCAATAATTGGATAAACTTTTCCAATTTTTTTAATATAAATTAATTTATATTATTTAGAAATTATAATTAATCGCACCCAAAAGTGCTACATAAATATATTTAAAAAAAAACCTTCCTAGAGAGTATTCTCTAGCGATATGCAGGTTTCCCCGGATTATTTACTTCACCGTAAAGTGTAATCAATTGCAAATATCAATTGGACGCGAGATTTTAAACAGGAAAACTCGTTGGTGAAAAGCTCCAATCTTTTTCTTCAAAAACGGGTTCGATTATGCCAAGCATTGGCATCATTGTTCCAGGCCGTTACTTTAAATAAAAAATCAAAAGTGTAATCATATTGTGTACTAGCAATCGCCAGCGGCTCCGCCCGAGTGGTAAGATTAAAACCGTAATATAGACTATATTTATTGATAACCATAAAATGGTGAAAAAGATGTGCTAGCCCAGCGGTAATACCGTGCGACTCCTTCAAGGAGGTCATAGGGTTCGAACTCGGGGAGGCACCAATGAGTTTTTCTCTTAAAACTTATGTGTCTAATTGATGATTTATCACACGCTTTTCGGTGAAGGAAAACATCGTGAGGCAACCTGCATATTTCTAGAGAATTCTGGAAATATGTGTAACCTACCAATCCGCACTGGAGCAGCGTGGGAGGTCTTAGCTCCAATCCTTCTCTCCCAAAATGGAGAGAAGAGGCCTATTCTCAGCAGTAGGATAGTAACAGGCCGTTACTTACTTTTTTTTATAACAATGTTTACAGTGGGTTAAACTTAAAAGCTAGACATATACTGTCGCGGACTTTTATAATAACTTTTAGAGGGGAATAATTTTGTAATACATGATTTTTAATAACTATCACCGTTTACTCAGCGCACGCAAGGAAAGCTTTAAATTTTGCTGTTTTCGTTTTATTTTTTATTGCTGCTCCTCTCCTATTCATTTTACTGAGATGTTATATAGCCTACAGCCTTCCTTGATAAATGGACTATTTTACACTGAAAATTTTTAAATAGATCCAGTAGTTCCTGAGAATAGCGCGTTCAAACATATATCTCCCTGTCCTTATCCCACTCTAAGTGGGGTCGGCACAACATGTTTTTCTCTTCCATTCTGTCCTATCTTTCGTCAACTCTGGCGCCACTCCTTTTATATCCATATCATACTTCACACAATCCAACCATCTCTTTTAAGGCCTCCTCTAGGCACATATCCATCTACATTGAATAGCGCGTTCAAACAATCAATCAATAAAACAAACAAACTCTTCAGCTTTATATATATAGTATAGATAAGCTTTTAAACTGTCATCATCATTTAACTGATACTATTAACTGATACTTTGAATAAAAAATCGCAACGTATTTCAAAGTGCTAAAATAGAAAACGTCAATAATATACGGGATTTAGCAGCTGTTCTCAAGTGCGATTTAAATTATTTGATAAGTAGCCGCGCCATTGTCTTACCTACACGTCATAAGTATATTGGTTTTTTAATGACTCCTTGCACCAGTGGTGTTGCTAGACCGAGTGGCGACCCCCCCCCCTCCCCCCTAACCTCTTCAGACCAACTCGACCTATATTTCTATACAAAAGTAATGAGAATATTATTTCTCATTCGCAAAGCGATTTTGTCGTGGAGTCTTATCTCCTGACAATCGTTGAGATTGTGGTGGTGAATGTGTGCTTGTGTAATGTTGTGTCATCGGTGTCGGGTAGCGCATGAGTTCTTACAAATTCTGCATGTATCAGTTATGAACGAATAGTACACTCTACATTTAGCATTACATATATTTTCTTTTATCGCGGATTATAGCTAAATAATATTCTCATTACTTTTGTATTATGGACCTCCGCAAAGTAACACGTAATTCTATAAATTACTATATTTCTATTGTAAGCCGCCACAGTTGCACTAATTATATCACCACTTTCGAGAAGCGCAAACATAACGTGATGGCAATGTGATGAAGGAACTAACGGAACAAAGATATATAGGGGGGGGGGGTTGTTAGGTATTCAAGTCACAACATTGAACAATGCCGCACAAACACTGCGGCGGTAAATATATACTTATATAATTTTAAATACATACTCAAAAAAAAATATGTACACGCCGTGTGGTATCCGGCTGAATAGAATACTACCATCATTTCTTACCGAGGTGTCGTAAAAGGCGACTAAGGTAAGTTGACCCACCGTGTGGTATCCGGTTTAGTAGAATAGACCATCCTCTTTCTTACCGAGGTGTCGTAAAAGGCTTCTAAGGTAAGTTGACCCACCGTGTGGTATCCGGTTTAGTAGAATAGACCACCCTCTTTCTTACCTAGGTGTCGTAAAAGGCGACTAAGGTAAGTTGACCCACCGTTTGGTATCCGGTTTAGCAGAATAGACCACTCACTTTCTTACTCGAGGTGTCGTAAAATACGACAGAAGTAAATTGACGTCAAGCAGGCGGCCAGTCGTAAAAACGCAGCTAAATCATGTAACATGTTATGCCGACCCCACTTAGAGTGGGATAAGGGCAGGAGAATAATGTTGTATTAATCTTATTATTTTTTTATTTCTTCCTTGTTTCTACTTCTATAATGGTGTGACCTAATAAATTTATTCATATTCTTATTCCAATTGTTACTGTTTCGGTGCAGTTCATACATAGACATTACAACTCTGTAACGACCAGTTAACATTGCTCGTGCTAGAATATTGCATAACAGGATTTTATTGTTCTTGGACACTTATTAAGAAATATTATATCGTTCGGCGCCGTCCCACGTCATCACGCGTTAAATTGTCAGGGCTTGGCCGAGTAAATGTTTATACAGAGTCTAGTTTCGCCCGAAATTCGCGCCCCTCAGCGGAAATTGTCTTAACCTCTAGAATGCCTAGACTATACATGACGATAACGCTGTATGTACAGAAAAAACAGAGAGAAAGTAAGTCCGTGTTTCTCAAGCTCCTAAGGGAACCGTTCAAGTATTAAGTGAAGCACTATGGGGGAACGGGGGTCTTTGCTTTTCCTATTTAGGATGACATGGGGGGTAGGGTAGTCTAGATGATGATTACGTCATCGGTAGCTGTTTACTTTTTTACACGAATGGCAACCCTCACATTGTCTTTGCTTAAAAAGAAACGCAGTAAACAAGTTAGAATCGTGCATTCGGGTTTCATGGACTGAAGACTGTTAATTTAAATTTAATATAAGTAAGTAACAGGCTGTTACTATCCCACTGCTGGGCATAGGCCTCCTCTCTCCATTTTTGGAGAGAAGGGTTGGAGCTAAGACCTACCACGCTGCTCCAATGCGGATTGGTAGGTTACACATATCCCTAGGATTCTCTAAAGATATGCAGGTTTCCTCACGATGTTTTCCTTCACCGAAAAGCGTGTGATAAATTGCAATTATCAATTAGACACATAAGTTTTAATAGAAAAACTCATTGGTGTCTGCCCGGGTTTGAACCCATGATCGTCTCTAGAGATTCACACGGTCGCACCGCTAGGCCATCACAGCTTAAATTTAATATGTGTACCAAAAATTAAAAATTGTTTGTTATGTTAATATAATATTTTTGTCCTTTACTCTTATGGTGAATACCGTGTCAGTAAAATATAATCTTTATCCTAAATATTTTTTATTATTTTTCAAATTATAATTATAATATTTGAAAAACACAATACATTTATTGACAAATATTTACGTAGGCAATGGGGGAGGGGGTAAGAGCTTTGCTTACTTTTGCTGACAAGGGGGATGGGGGGTAAATAATTATAATAAATCTTATCGTAATTAATCGTAATACTTGAACGGTCCCTAAAATCATTTAACTCCAATAACACAAATCACATATAATCACAAAATATATCACATCATCTAATTTTTGATTTGAAAGATAGAAAAATTTATAGTGGAACATAATGTAGAACCATAACAATGGTGTATTTACTAGAACTAATTATCTATGCTCCGGAAATACTAGCTAGTACTTTAGTAAATCACAGCAAATGCGTAATCTTTAATATTTAAATGAGTATATTATGTAATTGTATTATGTAATTCAGCATGCTAGGGGTTTTGGGGGAGAAAATCGATCTAGCTAGCTATTATTTCTTTAAAAATCGTTTTATCCCTGTTTTTGGGCATAAAAAAAATATTATACTAAAATTTACTTTAAATATATAAAACACTATTTTGGCCGTTAAATGTCGTCAGCGTAGCTTATTCGGGGACCGGGCAGTCTCGAGAAATATAAATACCTAGGATCGATCCCCAACCACGTAATTATTATTTTCTTTTATTTTTAAGTTTCTTTTTTGGAAAAAAAATAGCGAGCAAGGCTCGGTCAACCACGTACTAATAATAATAAAAGGTCATCATGATTCTCCTGCCCTTATCCCACTCTACGTGGGGTCGGAACAACATGTTTCAAACATATCTTTACATGATTTGGCCAGTTAGTTTACCGACTGTCTACCCGACGTCAACCTTAGTCGCCTTTGATAACTCGGTAAGAAATGAGGGTGGTCTATTCTACTCAGCCGAATACAACCACTTCGGCAATCCTGGGAGAGAATCCCGTATTTATCTCATTTTCAATTTACGCTATCCGATAAATATTGAATGATTTTGTAATGTGTTTAAATTGCAACAGTTTACCTACCATCCTAGCCAGAATATCAAACATGAAAGTGAAAATTTTTAAAAGATAACACTCTTTCATAACGTAATTCAAAATTATAACACAAATATTAAACACGTATGCGTGTCTCAAGTTATTTCGCTTTAAATACGTTATTTTAATGTTAGTCGAACGCATCAACCTTGCCCTACATTCAGGATTACAATAAATTTAAAAATAATACCGACTAAGTGCGATATGAACTCTGTGCTGACGGTTCCGTACCGAAAAAACAAATAACAATACAAAAAATGTTTTTCGTTATAAATCACTGGCAACTGCCAACGGCTCTGCCCGCGAGCAAATATAAAACCTTAATATAGTCTTTTGATAACCATAAAAATGGTTAAAGTGGGTTAACCTTAAAAGCTAGACATATGCTGTCGCGGACTTTTATTTAGAACTTTAAGAGGGGAACAATTTTGTACATGATTTTTGAATAAATATCACCGTTTACTTAGCGCACGCAAGGTAAACTTTAAAATTTCCGTTTTCGTACTATTTTTTATTGCTGCTCTTCTGTTCATCTTAGCGTGATGTTATATAGCCTTCCTCGATAAATAGACTATCTTTCACTGAAAGAATTTTTAAACTCGGTCCAGTAGTTCACGAGATTAGCGCGTTCAAACAATTAAACAAACTCTTCATCTTTATATATTAGTATAGATATAAAAAAGGCAACTATTTTAATACTTTGAAATTGAATTACAATAAAAATTAATAATTTTTTTGGTTAAGAGAATAATCTATTATTCGGTAATCGATGTTTTTCCGCTAAAAGTCACGCCCTTACTTATAGCCATAAACTTTTCTTTAACAATATCTGCAATATTTAAATGAGTTAATCTTGTATGTATATATATTTTCGGAATCTCGGAAACGGCTCCAATAATTTTCCTGAAATTAGGGGTTTTAGGGTAGAAAAATCTCTTGCAAGGTTTTATTAAAAAAAAAATCGTTTTATACCTATTTTTGGGCCTTTCAAAATACTAAAATGTACATTGAGTATAAAACACTATTTTGCCATAAATTATCAAGTTAGCGTAGCAAATTCGGGGAACGGTCGGTCTCTAGAAATGAAAATACCAAGGATCGAGATCTATCGATCCTATTTTTTTTAAAGTTTCTTTTTTTATTTTGTAAAAAAATTAGGTACTTGAAGTTTATAAGCATAGGTTTAAAAGAAAAATAATAAAAATTTCCTACCTAACCAATTCACCGAAGGTTGTGAGACATGTTTTTAAAAAACAACCTTAAAGAAACAAGCACAAACAAATTTGATCGACGTGTGGTAATCGATGTTAAATCTATGTGCATATGGTATAAGAGTAACGGGCCGCGTCTGTTTGTTGAACGATACAAATCACCATCTATAAATTCACATATTGAAAGGATTATCTAGTTGTAGGTTTGTCTGTAAATTTTCTATTTATTTATTTTGAATAGTTCTGATGTTTTATACGATGAAAGGATATTATAGTTATTAATACTAGAGTAAGGGAATCATGGGCAGGTCTGTAAGTGACAATGACACAGTAACTACTGAGAGGGAAGATGACATTTGTATTCTTCGTCCTTGTCTAATCAGATATAAAAAAGAGAGATAGATCACCCTCATATGCTTTCCCTTTATTATTAGGGCAAATTATGCCGGCTTAGCTCTTATAAGTACTTCCAATGGCCAAGGATCAAGGTTCGGAATGTTGGTCTTACCGAAAAGAACCAGCAAGAAACTCTGCGGTCAATCTTTTAATCATTTTCAATTTTACATTATTAAACCGTTCTTTTTTGAAGCTGAAAGGATTTACAAATCCAGGCTATCCACTCTAGTGTAATAACAGTATGAAGAATATACTCTAAAGAAGTTTACATTCCGTAAAAATTAAGAGAAATACATAATATCCGCGAACTTTAACTGAACCAATGTTGCGTGCTCGATTCTTGTTATATTATACCAGCTGAGCCACATTTCAAATTGAATTTCTTTATTCAAATAAACTTGTAAACAAATGCTCATATTTAACACTCGTTTGTTCATGATTTTTATCCCTCCTCTTTATAAAATTATACCATTTTAATCTCGTACTTCTCGTCTTTTCTATATCGGTACTCTTAATCTATTTTCCAATCCCCCCCTCAATTAAATTGCCCCCCTATGAGGTGGGGGCGCTATGTTGGAAAACACTGGTCTACCGTATGTAAGTGGTTACAAATTCATTAAGAACCCGCTTAACTCGTAAGATACGTTCCATTAAAATAGAGCGTAATGTAAACAACGCTAAACGAGGCTATCTTAATATGTTAATATTGGGGTTAGGGGAATATGGATAGAAAATGGATTATGTATAAAATTTAATAATTATGTTTCACTACATATTATAAAACAAAGTCGCATTCTTTGTTTGTCCATATATCCCTATGTATGCATAAAACTTTAAAACTACGCAACAGATTTTGATGCGGTTTTTTTAATAGATAGAGTGATTCCAGAGGAAGGTTTGTATGTATAACAAAATTCAATACGGAGTAGAGAAATACTGTAATTTTCGAGGTTTCTGTAAATAATTACATTTTTTTCCGCTTACATTGCTAACGCTCGCAAAACCTACGAGATTTATCAAACTTTTTCTAACAAACTTAAAAAATAAATATAAATATATGGAACACACACACACACACGGTCGTCCGTCCCAAAAGTAAATTAATACTTGTGTTATGGTAGGCAGACAACCGGTAAATATTATTTATATAATTTTTAAATGCATACTTAAATACAAATATACACAACAATATAAAGGGACACTTATAAAAGAATTAAAATTCTAAGTCAGTCATATCATTTAGTCTATTGTGTTCCCAATTTTCTGCTTTTTTGTCCAGAAGGCATCTGTTTTCCTTTTGCGTTCCTTTAGAAGTTGTTGATAAGTGGATAAAGCATCTATAACACGTGTCTTCCTTACACTTCTGTCAAATTTTAAATCATTTTCAACAAATTCCCGTTATACTCTTTTTTTAAAAGCAATTGAAACTTCATTTCGCTCTTCTTCTAAATCACTATTCTCAATATTTTTGTCTTCTTCTTGCTCAATTAATTTAGAACTGATTTAACAATTAGAACTGCACAATTAGGAAGACTAGCTGCCAATTGTTCCCCGTAGTGCTGCGAGCATTTTCGGAGAATCCCCCGGTTCAAATAAAAGAGCGCTAAACCGAAACAAGATCCCCAACTAGATGGTGTGATCAGCTAAAGGCCACCGGCGCTATCGACTTTCATGACGCTGTTCTCATGACCGGGGACAGGAACCGCTGGAAAGATTTTATACGCCACCAATCTAAAGGACTGACAACCTAACCAAGCGATCACGATCCTCAGAAATGAGGGACCGAGAGTTTCTCTCTCTATAGAGAGATGTCTTATAGTATCTTACGATTAAATACATGTCGTTTGTGGGTTTGGGTATAAGATTCTCTAAAATTCCGCAGTCAATTTTAGCTTTGCCGTTACAGCAATTTGAAAACACTATTAATAAAAAGCTAATACAGAAAGCCGAATATTATTGAGGATTACTTAAATGATAAGAATGCGTGGACCTAGCTACTCTTTAACCCTTCGAGTAATGAGTAAATGTAACTAGTAATAAGAAATTATATTTTCAAAAGAGCAACCGCTGAGTTTCTTGCTGGCTCTTAACGGTAGGAACAGCTTTCCGAACCAGCAGTAGAGTTGACGATACAAAAGCACTTGTTTACAAATTTATTTCAATAAAGAATATTTTGATTTTGAACTTACTCTTTACATATCTTTTTTTTTTATATCTTTTTGCGGGTGAAATAACGAGGCGCACGTAGTGATAATATTAATGTATATTGACGTAAAGCGCAATTACCATGTTTGAGACAACAACTCGACATACATATGACTTTCCCCTACTACTATTCAGTCAGAATTTTCTTAATATTATCAACATTTCCACTAAAAGATACAAACTAGTATAATTATATATTAAACATGTAATGGGTTCGAATAAAATTTTATTGGCCTTCTATAATTTTTTATTTAAATTAATTCGCATATCAAATATTCTTTCCTTTATTTCCTAATCATAATTGCGGTATCACCTTGACTAATTCGCACGTGAAAATAAACCGTTACTAAATAATTTCCATTTCAGATATCGTTCAAACTAAAACGTGTATGAGGTCTATTGTTTAATGTTTCGAAATGTTATATAACGTACATATTTTTTCTACAATTACTCCCAAATTTAATAATAACGTATTTAAATAAAAAATTAATATAACCTTTTTTACTGATAAAAATAACCAAATAATATTTATTAAATTTTATTAATTAATAACAATTATAGTTTAAATTATAAATGGTTACTGTTTAAACGAAGAATTCTAAATTAAAAACCTACAATTAAGGACTTTTTGCGAACGATGCATACTCACTTAACTGGTTTTTTTTTTAACTATTTTAAAATAAAATCATAAAGGGAGTATTTTACTTTACTTTACCGAAGTTATGATCTAGCCAAAAATGCTAAGAAGCAACTTACAGCTGACCTAAATTTATAAATGAACTTATATCTCAAAATAGGTCCAGTGACTTGTCTTAGTCTCAACAATTAATTAATCCATTTTTATAAACATGTTTTATACAATTGCATACAGATTTGCTAAATACAAAAGCTTAAGCGTCCCAAGTGAATTACATACAGTTAGCGACAATACTAATAATACTAACGGTAATCATCATTCATTCTCCTGCCCTTATCCCACTCTAAGTGGGATCGGCGCTACATTTTATAAAATGTTATCATATGATTTCACTAGGTATTTTACGACCGGCCGCCTGCCTGAATTCATCTTATATTAGTCGCCTTTTACGACATCTCAGTAACAAATGAGGGTGGTCTATTCTACTCAACCGAATAACACACGGTGGATTAACTTACATTAGTAGCCTTTTATGACATCTCAGTAAGAAATGAGGGTGGTCTATTCTACTCAGCCGGATACTAAACGTATGGTTGAATTACCTCAGTCGCCTTTAACAACACCTCGGTAAGAAATGAGGGTGGTCTATTCTACTCATCCGGATACCGGATACAAACGGTAAACATCAAAAAGTAAAAAGTTCGATAAAACTTAATAAACACTAGTTTACTGAAAATTTAAACGAGAATAGACAGGAGAAACAGCGAATGCCAAAAAAATAACGTTATCGAAAAAACCATTTCGCGTATGACGCAGTGACCTCATTTTAAAATTGTTTTTTTTTTTCCCGCCAACTATAATATGCAGTGACCACGGTAATATCTAGCCTTAATGTAAAGCAAAATCTGCGATGGTGAAACAACAGTATAATATCACCGTTAGGCAAAATAGATGAGTTATTGCCTTTTGACATAAAGACATTGAGACAGCATTTGTTTTTGCGTCGTATACGAGAATAATGAATTTAAAAAATAAAAAAAAATAAAAATAAAAATCTTTTATTTTCATTAACATTGTTACATTTGTTGAAATAAGGTTGGAGCCTTCTTTTAAGCATGAGTATGCTTGTGCCAGAAGACTCCGCTCTTCCATCATATTGTATATATACTACTTATTTAACAATATTAATTATTTACTATTGGGTATGTGTTGCAATAGTGTGTGTGAGTGTGTGTGTGTGTGTTCATGAGTGTGTGTGTTTGGTGTGTGTGCGTGTGTGGATTTGTGAGTATATGAGTTTGAGAGAGTGTGTGAATGAGTTTTTATTTCTTAGTTTTTAGTTGTTATTATTTCTTTATTTATGTTTTAAATTTTAATTAAATTACACTACATATTCTAGCAATGATTCAACTTTCTCATAATTTATAGTTTTAAGCCATTCCGTTACTACTATTTTACATGTATATAAGTTTTTTGGGTATAAATCTAATTTTCTGTTAAGAATGTTATATATGCGTACAGATTGTCTAGTAGATTGTTTGCTAGCAAAGGTTGTACGGACCAAGTCAGCTTGAGCGACTAAGTCTTTTCTTCTTTTCATAATCTTTATAGGCTTGAAGGGAAAAGACTTTTGTGTTTTTAAAATAAGCTTTAAAATATATAGCTTTCTAACTGAAAGTATTCCGGAGATAGAGTAGAGTTGGGTCGTCGGATATCTGTATGGCTTAAAAAGCATAACTTTCAGAACCGAACGTTGCGCCCTTTCTAATTCTAAAAATCTAGTTTTTGAAAAAATGAATTTAAAATAGGGGTATATTTATACTAGGTAATATATAAAGCTGAAGAATTTATTTGTTTGATTGTTTTAACGCGCTAATCTCAGTAACTACTGAACCGATTTGAAAAATTATTTCAATGTAAGATAGTCCATTTATCGAGGAAGGCTATAGGCTATAATATAACATCACGCTAAGATGAATATGAGAGGAGCAGCAATAAAAATAGTACGGAAACGGCAAATTTTAAAACTTTCCTTGCGTGCGCTGAGTAAACGGTAATGGTTATTCAAAAATCATGTACTACAAAATTGTTCCTCTCTAAAAGTTCTAAATAAAAGTCCGCGACAGCATATGTCTAGCTTTTAAGTTTGACACACTTTAACCATTTTTATGGTTACTCAGCTTTCTACGCAGCCAGATACCACACGAAGGGTCGACTTACCTCAGTCGCCTTTTACGACACCTCGGTAAGAAACGAAAGTGGTCCATTATATTTAGCGGGGTACCACACGGCGGGTCGACTTACCTCAGTCGCCTTTTACGACACCTCGGTAAGAAGCGAGGGTGGTCTATTCTACTCAGCCAGGTACCACACGGCTTCAATTATGGTCACAAATTAAATTAATGTAAATAATAAAAACAATGTCAAATGTTCATAATTATGTGGTACGTAGCCGAGAATGATGGTGATCTCAATTGACCTTAATATCTTGGGACGAATTTACTTTTCTGCCTTGTCTTCTCGTAATAATTTATCTTTATTTTATTAAAATTATGAATGTCTGTTTTTTGTATTATTATGAAGTTTCGGAATCGTTGTATCCTACTTAAATTATAAATGCGTAAAATTTCGCGAGTATGGATGTATGTTTGTGCTTTTTCACGGCGAATCCGCTGAAATAGTATCGATGAAATTTGACATAATAATTCCTTATACACCGAAATAAGATATAGGCTATAGAAATCCTGTTAGTTCTACAGGAATAGGATGACACTAAAAAGCGCCATCTATTATCAATCTATTACTACTATTACCTATTACGCGACAACAGTTCAGCCTCCCCACCGAACCCGACAACCCTTAGGTCACCCAGGTGACCTGGGCCTACGGCCCGAACATAGTCCAGGCCATTAAAGCCTGCGAGGACCGGCCCGGGCAAAGAGGTTCGCCTCGAGGCCCGTACCCCGCCTACTCCCAAGGGTATGCGAGATGACCCCCCTCTCGACAACAGTTCAGACGAACGAAGTCGCGGATAAAATCTAGTTCGTATATAAAACGGATACTTGATCGCGGATGCTATCGCTTGTTTGGTCAATGACATTTACTTTAGCTTTATACAAGCTGAACTAAATGTCAAGCAACCAAAAGTTTATCGTTAGAGCTATAAGAGTGCGAGAGATGAATGTACCGCTCAGATGGTGTGCAAGATAATTAAAATGTTACTCCGTTACAAATTGACACAACAAAATTAATAATGGTCTATGCGAGCTATAACTGCCAATACAAAAGTAATACTAAAATTATTTTGCTATAATCCGCGATGAAGCAAAATATATATGAAGTAAAAAAATATATATAATGCTTAATATAGAGAGGACAATCCGTTTTCATACCTGATACATGTAGAATTCGTACACATGCACAAACTTCCACGATTCAAGTTAATAGCCACTCGAAGTCGTCATCCGTTGATCTAATTAGAAAAATCGATTTTACACTACTAATCCTACTTCCTACTAATTCTACTAATATTATAAATGCGAAAGTTTGTGAGTATGGATGTATGTTTGTTACTCTTTCACGACGAATTCGCTGAACCAATATCGATGAATTATCACCTGACGTGAATTAAAATAGTAAACATGTTGACTTTTGCTAGCCCTAGAACAGGCCTAGGTCTAATTGCATATTGCTAAACAAGCTGTGGTAGCCCAGCGGTAACATCGTGCGACTCTTTCGAGGAGGCCACGGGTTATTATCACACGCTTTTCGGTGAAGGAAATCATCGTAAGGAAACCTGCATATCTCTAGAGAATTCTGAATATATGTGTAACCTATCAATCCGCATTGGACAGCGTGATAGCTCTTAGCTCCAATCCTTCTCTCTAAGAACGGAGAGAAGAGGCCTATTCTCAGCAGTGGGATAGTAACAGGCCGTTACTTACTTATACACAAACAACTTATGAAGCTAGTCTGGTGGTTCTTTAGTATTAGTGTAAAATGTATTTGCTATAATTGATAAAAAAAAAACACATGAGCTATAAAAATCCTGTTAATTCTACAGGAATAGGATGACATTGCAAAGCGCTATTATTATCCTATCACGCGACAACAGTCCACGCGAACGAAGTTGCAACTAAAAGCTAGTCGTTCTATAAGCACGAGATATATCCTAACACACGTATATCATTCCCTTCCTACACTCCATTAAGATCTAACGCTGAAAATATACGCGCTGCTAAAGGTTCTTATATAATTCTGACGATGAAACTAGTATCGTTAATTAAGCACACAATCTTACCCCGCGAAAACGAGTTATCAGTATTCTGACGTCAGTCGTCGTGATTTCCATATGCAACGGCATAACTAGTAATTTTAATGTCACTTCACTACACGTGGTCTTAAGCTGTCCGGAATCACACCACGCACCCTAAGGACGTCTTAATCCTCGACGACGACGTCCTCTGACGCACGCAGAATTTCCTAGCGCCCTCAATGTCACTCTTCCAATGAAGACTAATAGCGTGGTGGCTTATCACAGTCATATTAATAGCCCTACACGTTACAAGAGGTCTCAGGGGAGACACCCTTAAGACGTTACCATGAATTATAAGATACTGAAGTAGTACGCTAGTGAAGCGTCTGGAAGTTTCTGCGTTCTACTCTCCGCATTTTCCAAGCTGAACGATCCTTTTGACAATATAGAGCCGTTAGAGCTAACAACATATAGTCAATCCGAACAAAAAAACCTTAGAACACTGGCCAGTTCTGATCGGTGATACTACAAACGCCGTTAGGGCTAATAACACGGTGACATTTCAATAAAACATCGCTCACATCGCAGGTATATAGCCTTTTATTATAACACATTATTATGTTGAGTAAACCGGTATCGATAACAAATTATTATAATTTACCATCTGAGGCACCCACATTGAAATTCAAATTTGAATTTAAATTCAGACCTAGATGCAATTTACACATGGGTACAATGTTCGGGCAACAATCTACGAGTCGCCGCGCTTACGTATTATTTGCATCATATAAAGCGGTCATTTTATTCTATTTCTATTTGACGTCAGCGAATGGTACTATGTAATACAATACTACCAATCTTTATTACACATAAGGATATAGTTTATTCCGTCTCATTTTTATCGAACTGACAAGCGCTAGCCTACCGCTTTGCTCGCATGCAGGGTTGCCAACTTTATTTTATAAGAAATAAAAGTATAATTTATAGAATTAGGCGTTACTTTGCGGAGATCCATAATACAAAGTAATAATAAAATTATATCGCTATAATCGTAATGCGTGTGAAAACGGATTGGACTCTACATTTAGCATTATATATATTTTCTATTTTACTTCATCGCGGATTATAGCAAAATAAATTTATTATTACTTTGTAAAAAAAAAGATGGGTGGATTTTGTGAAAAATGATATGCATGTTAAAGTAGTGGCACCAGAGTTGACGAATGATAGATGAGAATGGAAGAAGAAGACATATTGTGCCGACCCCACTTAGAGTGGAATAAGGATAAGAGAATGATGATGACTTTGTAAATAAAAGTATATAAGGTGTGAGAAAAATAATAAACAGTGTTATACAAAAATGTATATGTCATTCATTTAATGTTTTGATTTAGGAACTTCTCACTAAACTTGATTGTTTATTATTAATTGTCTTTTTTTAACTTAAAAGCCTACTCTATATATATAAAACAAAGCCCACAAAAGTTATCTATATGTGATCGATTTTGTCAAATTCTGCAACAGGTTTTTGTACAAGTTCTTAATAAAATATAGTGTAATTAATAAGGAAGGTTTAAGTTAATAAGACATTACGGTTAAATTACCGCAGGGTTGAGATTTACGCGGGAAACACTTCGTGACACACACTAAGGTGGAGCTAGTAATAACTAAAATTGTGTCGTATTATTTGTTTGTGGCCGAGCAGTGGTCTAACAATATTTGTTACGCTTTTTGATGCTGAAAACAATATTACGTACATAATGTGTGTTCTACAGTAAAAAGTATAATGTAGTGAATAACAGTACAGTCGACAACCCTACTTGCATGTCACTTATCTTTATATTGATACGTGAAGAAAAAGCTATTTTATGCCCTTTTGAACACATAACCCGCACGACAGCGTAAGAGGCTTAATGAAACATATAAAAAAATGAGAAATAGAGAGCAGAAAATAACATTTATATTTAACTAGATGCGCGCTCCGGCTTCGCACGAGTATAATATGAGCAAAATCGATCCAGTAGTTTTCATTTATTCATTACTGTCCGTAGCCTGTACGCGTTAAATTTGAAGTTAAACAAATGATTAAAATCGATCCAGTAGTTTCGATTTATTCATTACTGTCCGTGGCCTGTACGCGTTAAATTTGAAGTAAAACAAATATATATATATAATTAATGTAAAAAACAAAAATTAAGTGTAGGTTAAGGTACTAACATATAGATTAAGTTACTAACTAATGAGTCTTTGTTACTTGATATATAAATAATAAATAAATAAAAATAAAACCTCAAATAAGTATATAGTTATGGGTGACCGAGCCTTGCTGGGTAAAAAAAAAGAAAGAGCTGGTAATATCTGAGACTTGATCCGTGATGTTTTAATTTCTTACCGAGGTGTCGTAAAAGGCGACTAAGGTAAGTCGACCCGCCGTATGGTGTCCGGCTGAGTAGAATTGACCAACCTCATTTCTTACCGAGGTGTCGTAAAATACGACTAAGGTAAGTTATGTCAGACAGGCGGCTGATCGTAAAATACTAAGCCAAATCATGTGACAACATGTTTAAAACATGTTGCCTACCCCACTTAAAGTGGGATAAAGGCAGGACGATGACGACAATCACAATTGCTTTATATGAAACTAATAAAATCGTCTACGTTAAGTAATATTAGCTTCGAATAAAAATCCGTGCTTATTAAAAAACACCTACCAATGCTAAAAATAAAACTGCAATCGAAGTTTATTTTATAAATAGCATCCGTATATATTTTTATACAGCTGATACATGACCTTTCCTACTATATTATGAGACAGATAACGTAATAGCTGAACCAATAAATAAATAATAATCGATAACATAAAAGGTTCATTCCACAGAGCATTGAATTATTCAAGACAGTATTCCTGAGTCAGGGCGATTACTTCATCAGATGTAACATTTTGTTGCTCTGCACTACGGACCGCAACCAAAGTGGCCCACTAACACACTAAGAACGACGAAACAACACTAGAATACAAAGTGACATCGACCATTGACTATATATCAATAGTCCGTTCATTATCAGTTAGTGTTTTGAATTAACTTGCGCTACGAACAGTAACTTCTAATGCAACTCGCTGTGACTGTTCGTCTACAAAAAACTCTAAAACGCTATTTCACCTAACCCATTCTATTGTAGAATAGCGCGAAAAGCCAATGCGGCGTTGCCGCGCCGTGCGACCGCGTATATGAGCAGGTAGTCTCCACAATCACAATGCATACAATGTAATTATTATACAACCAGCACTTGTCTGTTTTGAATATTATGAGTATGTGATCATAAAATAGTCCCTAAGGCCTCATGTCCCGAAACTTGTTTGATTTTGTTGGATACGTAAATTAGTCTTAGTAGACTCCAATTCGATTACATTTACTAAAAAACTATACAAGACGTAAAATGACTTAAATTTAAAAACTTTCCGGAATTTATCAGAATATATTACTCACACTCATATCCGGCTAGTGGGTTAACGTCTTGTATAAATATACGCCTATATACACGTATACGTAATGAGTATTTAAATAGGTTAAGCTAAATGGTACGTACCATTAGAAGCATCGACATAGGGAATTTTTAATTCCAATTCTATATTTTCTGTTGTTTTTGGTTCCGTAGCCATTTCGTATTCCACAGCTCCTTCGAACACGATTTCGCTCTTCGGCTGGCTCGTAGATGCGACCAGACCCTGCGCAACACTCATTTTTGGTGAGCCTTCGTGCATCATTTATGGACGGTTATGCGAAACAACTAACAGTAGCTGTCCGCAGGGTTCGTAAAATGACATCTACTTTTCTTAGGAAAATATTTTATCTCAAATGTTCTACATAAATACCCATAAATCCTTAAAAAACACTGAATGTAGGTCTCTAGGCCACTTCACTTACACTTTGATATTCCGACATAACTCTGTTTCAATAGAGCTCCTATACTCATGACTGACATTGAAATAAGTCGGTAAAGGGCAACGAGAAATTAGCGCAACTTGAGAAAAGTATGTCATGGCCTCTTTTTCCTTAAAAAGTGTAATTCAATATTTTCTTCAGAAGCAATTAATTTATTTTATATTAATTAGGGAAAATATACATCGTAATTAAGTAAAAAAAAAACAAAAGTGCTAAATATTGCCTTTATTTTAAATATATATAAATTAATTATTATATGTCATAAATATGGTATATACCTTTAAATGAATACGCTTACTTATGAATACGCTGTTGTGTAATAAATGACCGTTTCTATTTCACAATCCTTTCACAAGGGCTTCTAATGTAGGTCAATCTGTACGAATATGATTACAATAATTTAGCATGTTATATATAGACAAATTCAAAAAATGAAAATAGCACTATTATCAGTCAAATAATATTTATCAATATTTTTCATTATAATAACTACGATATACACAATTTTAATATATTAATAGTTATAATGATTTTAATATCCGGTAAAGCGTAACGCCACCTATACAGGAATAGATGAACTTCGTCATTAGCTGACTAGAGACGTACTACTGTAAATATTAAATCAATTATCTACACAATATATCGATTGAAACGAAAATATTCTAATAGTATTTAGGAATATTAAAGTCATCCATTCCAAATAGTGTTGATATATGATTATGAAAACTTTAATACATAACTTTATTTTTACCTGGATAATAATTTGAACCAGATTTTGCTAGAGATTGCTATTTATATCACGTTTTGATATCATGAAATTTGTTTACACTGGTTTTAAATTTTAACTAAAAAAATGCTTCTTTTAAATGCATAAATAATGAAAAATAAGTATATATTGTAAAACATAATCCTCTGCGGCGTCTGTCCGTTTCTGTCTAGGTGCTTTCATCGAAACTGCTACCTTATCTGTTTGGAATATATAAAAAACAATAGTGATTATGATGTTATCATTTTTTTTTCTTATCTATGTTTGACGGATCACCTACTTACTATTCTAAATGAAATAAAGTTAATATTAAGAAACTTAAATACACTGGTTACCTTAAGCATATTATAATCTTATTTTTCCTTTGCAAAATATAATTGAAATAAATATCTTAAACAAAAGTAATAATCCTAATCGCAGATAATAGCAAAATAATTAAACAGCTAGTATATCTATGTATTTATTTCCTATCTGTGAAAACTTGTAATTGGCCTTATTTTGTAATCAATTTTAGTATCTATTCTGATGTAGTAGCTGTAATTTTTCCTTATAAAAGAAAATAAATAAATTATTACTTTTGTATCTCCGCAAAGTAACGCCTAATTCTATAGAATATCTTGGAAGTTATCAAAAAATGAACTATCCCGTGCCAATATATTTGGAGAGTCGAAGTCGAAAACAGACTGAGGCATACCAATAAGCGCTCGGTAATAAAATATCCGAATATGTTAGTATACTATACTTATTATGTCGTTATTATGAGTCAATATTTTTAAAGTGTGCAAAAGAATTGGCTGATACTTCAAATTCCACAACAGTATGACCTGGACTTGGTTCTGGAAATACCTTAATAAATACGATATGTTTTGGCAATAGAGTGTGCAATTTTTCAATCAAATCAAATAAACGTGATAATGACACACACAGCTTTAACAGTCAACAGTTTCAAAACGGAAGAAAGTAGATTTCGATTGTTTAAGTCAAGAAATAAAAATATAGAATTTCTTTGAACGACGCATATTAATAACGGCGGGCCGTAAATATGTTTAAAAATGTAAATATTAGTAATGTCGAAAATATTGGCATATTTTTAAATCTAGTCGTTTTGATTATTAGTAAATATTATATTTCATAAAATATTTTTTGTCCATAAATATATTTCTCAAATGTTAATGGTAGATCAAATGAATATTCGTACATCACTAATTTCTCATATGACACATTCGACGTTTTAAAACAGATGGCGCTGCACAAAAACTAACTTTGGCATTTCCAGTTGAAGTCATTTATCAACTAGTTTCGAATTGATGTTCTCGTGAGTGGTGTCTTTTTTTTAAATATTTTATGCACTTACGAATTGCTCAATGATTTAAAACATTCGGCTGGTTGCTATATATGTAATAAACTAGACACGGAGCAATATTAAATTAAATGACAGATTACATGTTTAACTGGCGGTTCTGTACTCTATTACTTTAATTCCGTTTACTGACGTCGTTTTGTAGCTTCTCGTCATACTTCCGACGCCGTTTCCTATTCTGTCATACCGAATACCGATTTCATTCCGCTACACATCGCCCCAAGCCGTGTTTTGGCCTTACAATATACACTTTTAGGGCCTAGTAGTGACATTTTACGTCGCTACTAGAACTTCTATTTATTTAGGTACATAATTTATATGCTTTACTTTCCGCACATTATAGTACGGACAATTATAACAAAAATCTAGAACTTTCAATATTATTTTAACTACGCCGTTTTGGTCGAGCTATCTTATTTCACTTGGATATCGATTGAAACCTCTCGTTTTTTATACCGGTCAATTTACAAATATTGTTCAGTTTTACAAATTCAAATTCAAATATTCTTTATTGAAATAAACTTTTAAACAAGTGCTTTTGAATACTCTACTCTACTGCTGGTTCGGAAAGTTGTTACCGAGAAGAGCAAGCAAGAAACTCGGCGGTTGCTCTTTTAAAAATATAATTCTTATTACTAGTTACATTAGTTATTACTGTCTTGTACAGGGTCGAAGAGTAGCTACATCCACGCATTTTTATCATCCAAATATTCCTCAATAGTATAGTAAGTAGGCTTTCTGTATTAGCCTTTTATTTATAGTGTTTTTAAACTGCTGTAATGGCAAAGCTAAAATTGATTGCGGTATTTTATGCAGTGCCGTTGCTATCCATTGGCTTCTGGGACTGACTTGAATGAATATATTGAAATGGCAAAAATTTATCTGACATAAGTAACATAAATAGACCCACCGTGTGGTATCTGGTTGAGTGCAATAGATCAAAAGTAATGAGAATATTATTTTGCTATAATCCGCGATAAGAAAAAATATGTGTAATGCTAAATGTAGAGTGTACTATTCGATCTCATACCTGATACATGCAGAATTTGTAAGAACTCATGCACTACCCGACACCGATATATGTATATAATGCTCCGCTTTACGATTTAGTCGTGGCGTCTATCTCCTGACGATGCTTCGGTTACTGGGCGAAACAATTGTTGAGATTGTGGTGGTGAATGTGTGCAGTGCTTGTGTATTGTTGTGCCATCGGTGTCGGGTAGTGCATGAGTTCTTACAAATTCTGCATGTATCAGGTATGAGAACGAACAGTACACTCTACATTTAGCATTACACATATTTTCTTTTATCGCGGATTATAGCAAAATAATATTCTCATTACTTTTGTATTATGGACCTCCGCAAAGTAACGCCTAATTATATAAATTATACAATAGATCACCCTCTCTCGTGTCGTAAAATACTAAGATAAGTTGACGTCAGGCAGGCGGCCGGCCAGTCGTAGAATACGTAGCCAAATCATGTGACAAAATGTTTATAGCATGTTGTGCCGACCCCACTTAGAGTGGGATAAGGGCAGGAGAATGATGATTGATAGGTGAACTCAAGACATTTTAATTCTTCACTATCGGAAGCAAAAAAATTTGTGTACCACATTTTACTGTGGTAGCACCAAGGAGTCAATGGGGAGGTACCATTATAAATAAATATAAATATATATGGGACACTTACAAACACGGTCGTCCGTCCCCAAATTAAGTAACTTAATACTTGTGTTATGGGTGACAGACAACTGGTGAATATATACTTATATATTTTTTAAATACATACTTAAATACAAATATACACCCAGACTCAAAGACCAACAAATTCATTTATAGAAAATGTTGGCCCTCGGCGGGAATCGAACCCGCGACCCGCGGAGCTGGAGGCAGGGTCACTACCCACTGCGCCAACGGGCCAGTCAAAACCATTGATCCCAGGGTTCAGATGGACAACTTTGAGAACTAGTGTTCTAAGTCATGATACAAGTCTCTCTCTCTCCAGTCGCTTCTTCATTACTGAAGATCGTGGTCCTGGCTAGACTCCAATCTCGAGTGGATTAATTTTTTCCATCGGCTTCTATTAGTGGCCACCATTGCTACCTCATAAAAGTGTTTCGTGCTAGACTGGCGCAATTGGTCAGACCACCTAGTCGGCGAGCGGCCTCTTGATCTTTTTCCTTCGGTGTTGCCTGTCACTATGAGCTTCTCAAGTGCATCGTCACCACGCCGCATGATATGTCCGAAATATTCCAGAAGGCGTTTATAGCATATGGAGGAGAGGCGCGTCTTTATTTTGAGCTGCGAAAGAATAGATGCATTTGTGCGCTTGGCAGTCCACGAGATCCGCATCATCCGCCTCCAGCACCACATTTCGAAAGCATCTATTCTTTGCCTTTCTCTCGCTTTTATGGTCCATGTTTCCACTCCATACATGAAGATTGGGAAGATTAGGGCATGCACAAGCCGACTCTTTGTTGTAAGTGAAATACCTCTATTCTTCCACAATCTTGTTAAACGAGTCATGGCACTTTTTGCCATTGCAATGCGTCGCTTAATTTCTGGAACACAACTACCGTCGTTACAGATTTGGGAACCGAGATAAACATAACTCTCCACAACTTCAATAGATGGTATTATGTTGGTGTTGGTAAACTTACCAGCGCGGTCAACTATCATCAACTTGGTCTTGCTATTGTTAATTGTCAGACCCAAATTCATGCTCTCTATCTCTAATTTTCGTAAGAGTTCCTTCATGTCTTCCATCGAGGTGGTAAGGAGGACTGTGTCATCAGCATACCTAAGATTGCAGATCCGTCTTCCACCTAGTGGAAATCCCTTCTCCCAATTCTCTATTGTTTTGCGAATTATGTACTCGCTATAAATATTAAACAACATGGGAGAGAGGATGCAACCCTGCCGTACGCCTTTTCTGATTTGAAACATGTTGGAACACTCAGTTTCAATTTTTATAAAAGATTGATTGTTGTAGTATAAATTTCGGATCAGACAGACAAGGTGATGAGGCACTCCCATTTCTTTCAACACCATCCAAAGCTTACTCCACTCCACACAGTCAAAAGCCTTGTTGTAGTCTATAAAGCACAACGCAACAGGATTGTTAAATTCTCTACTTTTTTCTATGATCTGTCTGATGTTGAGGATCTGTTCTCTTGTTCCTTTTCCTTTCACAAATCCTGCCTGTTCATCAGGTATCTGGCGGTCAAGAAAACTTTTTAGACGTTGGTTGAGCACATGCAGAAAGATTTTACTAGCGTGTGAAATGAGGGAGATGGTCCTATAGTTGCCGCATTCGGTGGTGGATCCTTTTTTATGTAAAGGGATAAGGACTGACTTAGTCCAATCTACTGGCCAACATCCCGTACTCCAGACCAAGTTACATATTTTCGTCATGATCGTAATGCCCTCTGAACCAAGATTCTTTAGGAGTTCGGCTGGTATGGCATCCTTTCCTGGGGACTTGTCCTGTTTGAGACATTTTGTAGCCCTCTCAACTTCTGAAGGAAGTATGTCTGGTTCTCGATCTCCAATGCTCCAAGTTCTTGTTGTTGAATCCTGAGTGTGATTGTCGTACAAAGTCGCGCAATATCTTTTCCATCGCTCCAGAACTTCTGTTGTGTCTGTTATCAAGAACCCTCTTTCATCCTTGATTGCAGAGGTCTTAATAGAGCGAGTTCTTGTAAGGTCTTTAACTTTACGAAAGAGGTCTTTTGTTTCGTTTTTGACCGAGTGCCTTTCTAGATCTTCACAGATTTTATTGATCTGATCCGTTTTGTCTTTTCGGCATCGACGCTGCACATCTGCGCTAAGTTCCGAATAGTGCCTGCGGACTTCTGGTGTATTCAAACCACTCTCTTTCAGTTTACGTCTCTCAAGGATAACATTTGCTGTCTCTGGTGTTATAAAATCTTTCATAGCTTCTCTAGGTCTTGCATTGTCTTTTGCAGCTTGTTCTATGAGTGTTTTCAGACTGTTCCATGCAGTGTTCGGATCTTGGAGGCTAACTTGCGATATATCTTTTATGTTATTTCGTATTGTTTTTTTGAAGCCATACATATCAACTCTACGGAGATCTGTTGTTCGTCTTGACTTTTTTAATTGCTTAAAACGAAGTCGTAGCGTTGTTATTAAGAGCTGATGGTCGCTTCCACAATCCGCTCCCGGGAGAGTAACGGTGTTGGTTATAGATGATCGCCAGCGTTCTGATATCATAATGAAATCAATCTGGTTCCTACATCTATCTCCCGGTGAAACCCATGTATATAGTCGGCGGATATGGTGTTTAAAACAGGTGTTGGTAATTACGAGGTTCTGTTCACCACAAAATTGTAGTAAACGTTCGCCCCTTTCGTTTCTTTCACCTATACCATATCTACCGACTATGTGTCTAAGATGATCATCGTCCAAAGTTCTGCCGACTTTTGCGTTGAAGTCTCCAATAAGAAGAGTTACTTCCCTTTTTGGTAACTCTTCTAAGGTCTGATTTAATGTGCTGTAAAACAGATCGATATCTTCCTCGGTGGATTGGGCTGTTGGAGCATATATCTGCACGACATTGATGCGGCACGGTGACGCATTTAGCTTCAAGGTGATTATTCGGTCACTTACCGGTTTATACCCAATTACGCATTTATCGAGCTTTTGTGGAACTATAAACGCTACTCCTCTGCTACTTTCTTTTTCAGGACCCGAAAAGTAAATTTTATTTCCGAGTTCTGACACAAAATGGCCAGAGTTTCTCCATTTTGTTTCACTTAAACCCATTAAATTAATGTTCTTCCTCAGCATTTCCTTTTCCACGATGTGTAACTTGCCGTCTTGATTAAGACCGCGAACGTTCCATGTACCAATACGCTGAGGGTGCCTCGCTAAGATCTTCTCGAAATTTCTTGCACCAGGTGCATAGTTTCCACGCAATGCCTGGTGAGTCACATGCACGTGGCCGGTAACACATTTCACACCATCTTTCCCGGTAAGATGGCGCCGGGCGTTAGCCGGATCGTCCGACAAAATCAACAACGAGTCTGAATCTGCCATTTCTCTCTTGGGAAAATAGTGCAGTGGTTTCCCATTTGCCTTCTGCACCAGTCTTTTAGGGTTGATTAGGCCCAAGGTTACTGAAACCTCTTCTAACCAGTTGCCTGATTAGGTGAATGGATATACCGCCATTGGTCGGTCGCCAGAGCCTCGTCTGTTATCCAGCAGGGGACACCACGAGCAGGTGAGGTTGACAGTTGGGGACGTCTAGATATTATTGACTTTCTCCCCCTTATCCCCCAAATCATCTCCTCAATGATACAAGTATCATTTCGAAAAAAGAAAAAAAGCAATGTATTGTTATAAATATAAAGTTATAAATAAACTAAAGCTGCCACCAACTTTGTCGCGCCAACTTAAGCGTTTAATTACCGTCCAAATTTTATTAGTAATTTTTTCCCCCCTTTCCTGAAAGAAAACTATTTTTTTCACTCTATATTTTTACCCCAGTATAAAACGCAGCGTGGGGCGTCCACCGTCTCGCTGGACCGACGACATCAGGAAGGTTGTCGGGGCCAGGTGGATGGGCATTGCGGAGAACCGGGATGTCTGGCGCAGACATGGGGAGGCCTATGTCCAGCAGTGGACTGCGATAGGCTGATGGATGGATGGATGGATGATAAACTGTGTAAAATTTCATCAATATTGGTCCACCGTATTCGGCGTGAACGCGTGACAGATAGACAGATTCACCAACTTTCGAATTTATCGGCGTGTAAATCGGTCTATCACAGAGTTTTCCCGCGTAAATCCTGACTCCTCGGGAATCTAACCATAATAATTCACCTATTTCAAATTCAAAATATTCTTTATTCAAATAAACTTGTGAACAAGTACTTTTGAATCGTCAGCTCTACTGCTGGTTCGGAAAGCTGTTCCTACCGAGAAGAGCCAGCAAGAAACTCGGCGGTTGCTCTTTTAAAAATATAATTCTTAATACTATTTACATTATGTCGTTACTGTCTTGTACAGGTTCAAAGAGAGCTATATCCACACATTCTTATCTTCTAAACAATCTTCAAGAGTATAGTAGGCTTTCTGTATCAGCCTCTTTTTAACAGTGTTTTTAAACTGCTGTAATGGCAAAGCTGAAATTGATTGCGGAATTTTATTATAGAATCTTATACCAAAACCCACAAACGAATTACGTACTTTTGCAAGGCGCAAAGCAGGAGCCGCAAGCTTATGTCGGTTCCTGCTTTGTCTATTGTATACATCACCTATCGTTTTATAATTCTTTATATTTTTA
The DNA here is from genome assembly GCA_029227775.1 of Morpho helenor. Lineage (NCBI taxonomy): Eukaryota > Metazoa > Arthropoda > Insecta > Lepidoptera > Nymphalidae > Morpho > Morpho helenor. The sequence continues at coordinate 18,948,286 of JARGCU010000030.1, read as the reverse complement.
TGTACATAAATTAAATTACAATTTACAATTGTACTAACTTTAACGCTTGGGCTACATTAGCGGGCTAAGATCGCGCAAAACGTCGTGTATCGCGTACACACGATGTTCTTGTCTTCATTAAAAAGCGGCCTACGTTGTTTAGTTTTGTGCGTCGGAAATGATCACTATATAATAAACATAGTAGGAACCGACATAAGATTTTCGCCTTGCAAAAAGTACGTAAGTCATTTGCGTCTTAAGATTCTATAATACGCACTCAATTTTAACTTTGCCGTTACAGCAATTTAATAACACTATTAATAAAAGGCTAATACAGAGAGCCTACTATACTATTGAGGAATACTTGGATGATAAAGATGCGTGGATGTAGCTACTCCTCGACCCTGTACAAGACAGTAATAACTAATGTAACGAGTAATAAAAATTATATTTTTAAAAAGAGCAACCGTCGAGTTTCTTGTTGGCTATTCTCGGTAGGAACAGCTTTCCGAACCAGAAGTAGAGTTGACGATTCAAAAGCACTTGTTTACAAGTTTATTTGAATAGAATATTTTAAATCTGAATTTGAATAAATAACTAAAATCTATAAGCGATGTTTACGTACTTAGCGATTCCGATTTAAAACACCGACAGGGTTATTCATAAAAGAAATAACGGATTAATAGGTTCTTGTTTTACAATGTTCTGTTAAACTTCCCGCTTAAACGTCGTCGTTGTAACTACTCTTCTCTTCTCTAGTCTTTCACGGAACTCAATCCTAATTGAGCTCAGGGGTCAACTTAGCAAAGTACACTCAGCGTTACCTCTGATTAAATTCATTCAGCTTGGGCACGTTAAACATAGGACAGTGTAAGGTCGATTTTAAAAGACCTGTGGGGATTTTTAATCTGTGTTTTCCGCGTCCAGAGCTGGGAATAGCGAAGCTGCCGCTGACTATGGGCCTCATAAGAAAGCTCAGAGTCGCTCAGCGGGATGGAGCGAGCTATGCTCGGAGTTTCTCTACGTGATCAAATCAGAAATGAGGAGATCCGTAGAAGAACCACAGTCACCGACATAGCTCAGCGGGTCGCGAAGCTGAAGTGGCGATGGGCGGCACATAGTGCGGAGAACCGATGGACGTTGGGGTCTCAAAGTGTTGGAATGGCGACCCCGCACCGGAAAGCGCAGTGTTGGAAGACCCCCTACTAGATGGACAGACGACTTCAAAAGGGTCGCGGGGAGCCGCTGGATGCAAGCGGCACAAAATCGTGTGTTCTGGAGATCCCATGAAGAGGCCTATGTCCAGCAGTGGACGTCCATCGGTTGAAGAAGAAGAAGAAGAAGTTTACCGCGTCCTAGTGTAGTCCTGTGGTATCATGATGTTTGTGAAGGGTAAATATAGAGGCAGAGAATTATAGTCTTATCATATACCTAAATATAGAGTTTGTTATTTTACAACGCCGAACCGTTCTCAACATTAAGAACTCAAGAGACCAACCTCCGCTGACTCTAGGCCACAACGTGTTGGTCCCACGGACACTTCGATTTAACATTTTAACAGACAATTCAATTTAACCTTCGTCTATCGATCGCTTTTACAAGTGCAATTTTATCAATTAACATATCATAGAAAAATTTGGTGTAGAAACAAGCCATTTCATTATATTCTATATTGAAATGCAATATTCATTACCTTACGGAAATATCACTTTATTTGACATAAAGTAATATTTGCTATTTTTTATCATTTCTTGTATAGACAAGAAATTAAAAAAAAATAGCATTGAGTTTACCGCTTGTAATTGGATATGTCCATAATTTTTGTCATTATAAGCTACTCGTTTAAGACTTTGGCTAGTAAGATGAAAACGGGGACTGAGGTAGGTGCCGGCAACGCCTTAGCGTACAAAAGGCGACCGCCTACCGCACCTCAATGCCCCATCTCGTCCTACGTCCGCGCCCTTGTACCCTGCTCGCGAGGACTAAGTTAAACGGTTAGCCTACAGATCCTCATGTCTGTTTGACTACATTGTCCATTAGCTTTTACTTATGTTAATTTAAGCAATATTTGAGTTATGATTTACTACACAATTGTCTAAATTCTAGAAAATTAGATTATATATAATCCAAATAATCTTCAATTTCGTTACATGGTTTACATATAAGCATATTTGTGTTTACGCACACTATATACAATAACATGATATAATAGGAATACCACAATTCCCGTTCCGAGATGCACTTCTCTTGAATGACGAACAAAGACTGACTAGTGACTGTCACTGAAACGTTTTATCAATAGGAAAACTCAACCGGAAACAACACGTCACAGTATTGGCACCATTTTTATCAAAAAGGGCGCGATACTCTTGTTTCATGACTGTGTTGCTATAAAATACAAAGCGGAAGTCAATGGCGACAACATTTGTTATACTTAATTTTTACCTTTCTTGTAGACTTTTCTGGTATGGATTGCGGAATTTTATTGCAGAAGCGAGCGAATTTTATTGTAGAGTAGAAATATGACATATTATAACAAACGACGATATTTCACCTTTATATCGTCGTATTCCACTCTAAGTGGGGTCGGCACATGTAATATGATTTCGCTACGTATTTGACGACCGGCCGCCTGACGTCAACTTACCTTAGTAGTATTTTTCGACACCTCGGTAAGAAATGAGGATGGTCTATTCCACTCAGCCTGATACTACACAGCGGGTCGTCTTACCTTAGTCGCCTTTTACGACATCTCAGTAAGAAATGAGGGTTGTCTTTTCTACTTAGCCATTTACCACACGGCGGGTCGTCTTACCTTAGTCTCCTTTTACGACACCTCGGTAAGAAATGAAGGTAGTGCATTCTAATCTACCGGATACCACACGGCAAGGAAAACTGCGTTAGGTATGTGAGTTAAACTAAACCAACTTAGCTTTGCTTATTGTCTACTATACGCTTTAAAATGGGATGAGGACAGGCAAATGTTAATGTGAAATGAAACACTGAATACAAACAAAAAATATTTATTATAGTGAACTTTAAAAAGGTAAATGTCATAAAATATTCTCGCTTAAATAACAAATGACTTTATGTTATTACTTTTCAACAACCGTATATACGGGGAAGTTATAAAGATTTTATTCTGTTCATATAAAAAAGTTGAATAATAATTTGTAATATTACTTTATTGTAACAACGCCGCCTTGTCGCTACTGCAAGCAAGCAAGCAAGCAAGCAAGCCATGACGTCATATCTTGCCACAGCCTTTCGCGCCATTTTGACGTGGGAGATGTGACAGCCGCTGTCATTAGCGCCTAGCCCGCGGATAGCGAATGAGAGTTTGCATTGATTTCATTTTAGAATTTTTTTATGAAAAGAATAAAACTGATATAGAATACTTCTTTTATTAATACAAGTAGTTTAGTTACAGTATATTATAACATGTTTGAAATGCAACCTCCTTCAAATAGGTAAATAATACAAAAAAAACATTGTCGCCTTCAATGTGACAAGTTGTAAATAATAAATGGGTCGACATTTAAGAAAATAGCTTCTTATTTATTGAATAACTAAGTGTAAAAATATTTTTGTTGTAATATATCAAGGTGTCTAATTGATAATTGCAATTTATCACACGCTTTTCGGTAAAGGAAAACATCGTGAGGAAACCTGCATATCTCAAGAGTTCTGGAGATATGTGTAACCTACCAATCCGCATTGGAGCAGCGTGGTAGGTCTTAGCTTCAATCCCTTCTCTTCAGAAACGGAGAGAAGAGGCCTATTCTCAGCAGTGGGATAGTAACAGGCCGCTACTTACTTATATCAAGGTGTTGGGATGGCGACCCTGCACTGGAAAACGCAGTGTCTGTAGACCTGGGGTCTACCGATACTGTACGAGATGGACTGACGACCTCAAAAAGGTCGTGAGGAGTGGCTGGGTCCAAGTGGGACAATGATCGTGTGGTATGGAGATCCCATGAAGAGACCTATGTCCAGCAGTGGACAACCATCGGTTGACAAAGAAGAAGAAGAATTATAATAAACGACGATATTTCTTCCTTTATTCTTATTCTTAATAAAAAGCAGTTTTCCCAGAGTCAACCCATTTACTCTTTCGCAACTCAATGACACATAATGACAGCCGCAATACTTTTTCTTAATGACCAACTCTATGAAGGAGGTTGTATTAAAACATGTTGTAACAGAATTTTAAGCTTAATAGTAAATTGAAAGTGAAGCTAAAAACCCAGCAATTGAAATATCGCTTTGAATGAGTTTCGTTTCTAGACAGAGTGGCGCTTCCCGCGGCGGCTTACGCCCCTGTCTGCTCCAATACGCCCCCACCCTTTTACGACCTAATCGTATCTCACTAAATTTAGCTATATCGATCATTATAATGAAAACAGTAGTATTTCCGTAGAAAAGAGTAAGGTAGCGAAATAAGGAATCGGACTATCTTTAATATTTAAATGAGTTAATCTTGTATGTATATAAATATAATTTCGGAATCTTAGAAACATTTTTATATAAAATTTTTCATATTAGAAACTTTATTTGATTTTATAGAAAGCATGGTAATTCGCTCCATCCAAATAATAAAGTAACATGTTCTATGTTTATGTTTAGATGTCTTTTTATATTTCACTGAAATATAAAATATAAAAAGTAATATTTTTGTATTTTAATATTACCCACGTACTAGGTAAATCCTGATAAAAAATGTATAGCTATGTAGGCTTTTCAATATGTGATGCCACGCGATCTTATATATACCTCTATGTTCACTTTAAATTCTATAATAATCTTTTCCAAATTCCAATAACTTTATATATAAATGTAAGTAAGTAACGGCCTGTTACTATCCCACTGCTGGGCATAGGCCTCCTCTCTCCATTTTTGGAGAGAAGGGTTGGAGCTAAGACCTACCACGCCGCTCCAATGCGGATTGGTAGGTTACACATATCCCCGGAATTCTCTAGAGATATGCAGGTTTCCTCACGATGTTTTCCTTCACCGAAAAGCGTGTGATAAATTGCAATTATCAATTAGACACATAAGTTTTAATAGTAAAACTCATTGGTGTCTGCCCGGGTTTGAACCCATGATCGTCTCTAGAGATTCACACGGTCGCACCGCTAGGCCACCACAGCTTATTATTAGCTATATAAATGTATAATAACTTTATTATTATGATAATTTACAATTTACTGTTTTTAGATTGTTTTTTGTTAAATAATTTATATAATTTGGCGTTACTTTGCGGAGGTCCATAATACAAAACTAACGAGAATATAATTTTTATGTTGTTGTGTATTGTTGTGTTATCGGTGACGATTAGTGCATGAGTTTTTACAAATTCTGCATGTATCCGGTATGAGAACGAATGGTACTCTAAATTTAGCATTACACATACTGTTCTACTTTTTATTCATTTTCTTTATCTCAATTTAAACCTAATAGCTTCTTATTCGCTTCCACTCTTTCATCTCCGATCCAACTTGAATACTAAAGATTTTGACGGGCTTTCTTTTAAACACAACCTACATATATAATATAGGATATTTTACTAGAAATTCATCAAACAATCATATATCAAAAAACTGTATATTTATTACTTAAGGCACTATTAGTTATACTTTATTTTGATAATACAATATTTATATAAAACATTAAAAAAGTATATCTAAAAATGTATTAAACTCTAATATATGAACCAAACCTTAAACACTCAGGGGTTCACAAATTACCAATAAACTGTCAGTTAGCTTATTCGGAACATATCTGACACATATCTCGGAATATTGCGTTTCTCAGGTTTCTGATAGGCTTATTCAGCACTTAAAGTCCCTAAGTTAACAGGTAGATGTGGCTGTTATTTTATCTGCTGGTTAGCAAATACCTATTTCAAAATGGCCGCGATTTTTTTTTAAATTTTTCACTTTTTAGAGTCTCTTCTTAGAGACATTTATCTGCTTAGTTTATTTATCGGTTAACTATTCGAAACTTTATCAGTAACTTCTGAAGCCCTCAAACTTTTATCTCCCATACAGTTTAATTGGATTGTTTGGCAGCGGACAGTATTTCCCTGGATATGATTATTTTCTGAATTTGCGATGTACCCTCATAAATCTGGTAGATTTTAGCGTCCCTCATGAGTTTCTCTACCGGATATTCGGTATTGAAACCGTTCCCGCCAAATATTTGCACCGCATCAGCCGCTGCCTTGTTCGCTATTTCGGATGCATAGCATTTGGCAACTGATGCTGCGACCGTGTTCTTTTGACCTGAAATACACAGAAGTAATAATAGTTTCGTATTATGAATCTCCGTAAGTAAGTAGCGGCCTGTTACTCTCCCACTGCTGGGCATAGGCCTCTTCTTTCCGTTTTTTGGAGAGAAGGATTGGAGCTAAGACCTACCACGCTGCTCCAATGCGGATTGGTAGGTTACACATATCCCTAAGATTCTCTAGAGATATGCAGGTTTCCTCACGATGTTTTCCTTCACCGAAAAGCGTGTGATAAATTGCAATTATCAATTAGACACATCAGTTTTAATAGAGAAACTCATTAGTGTCTGCCCGGATTTGAACCCATGATCGTCTCTAGAGATTCACACGGTCCTAGCAGTATCTCCGTAAAGTAACGCCTAATTCTATAAATTATTCATATACACATGTTGTACCGACCCCACTTAGAGTGGGATAAGGACAGGAAGATATATATTGAAATACACGAGTTGCTGTAGCGATCACAAATCTCCTATGATACCTTTATGGTAACTGGTTTTAACTGGTGAATATATACATATATATTTTTCATACTTAAATACAAATACACACCCAGACTGAAGACCAACAAATTCATTCATAGAAAATGTTGTCCCTCGGCGGGAATCGAACCCGCGACCCGCAGAATTGAAGGTAGAGTCACAACCCACTGATGATGATAGGGTGAATGGAAGATGAAGATATTTTATAAAAAGCGATGATATATCTCCTTTATACTTATTCAATAAATAAAAAGCAATTTTCCCGAAGTCAACCCATTTACTCTTTCTTAACAACTCAATGAATGACACATAAAAATATGACAGCCACAATGCTTTTTCATATTAATCGCCAACTCTATGAAGGAGGTTGTATTAAAAACATGTTGTAACATAAAACTTTATCACCGACATTATGTGTCATTGAGATGTTGAGAGAGAGTAAATGAGTTGACTTTGGGAAAATTGCTTTTTATTATTTCATAAGTATAAAGGAGAAATATCGTTGTTTTTATAATGGTCTCGCACACACTCACCGTGGTCGACCATCCAGGCCGCCTTCTGCCAAGAGATGCGCGCAGTTTCGACCCCGATCGCCATGTCGGCCAACATGAACGCAACCCCCTGGTGGTAGGCGATGGGCACGCCGAATGTCTTACGCTCCAGAGAATATTTGGTCGCCTCGTAGAGAGCACGGGCCGCCAAGCCCGTCGCACCAGCGGCGACCTGGTATAACCAAATCAAATTAATCTATATACAAATAAGCTCTTTCAAGCACTTTTGAATCGTCAAATATCAATAAGATTAATGAAGCTACAACTGGTTCGGAATGTTGCTCTTACCGATAACCAGAAAGAAACTCGGAGGTCAATCTTTTAAACAAATAACAATAAATGCCGGTACGTTGAAGAAGTTAGAAGCCTAAGAAATTAATTTAGAACAAAAATACAAATAAATGTTGTATGAATATAGCACAGGCTCAAACACGCACTAACAAGTAACCACATGTCACTTTACGTTTACTCACCAAGGGCTCTCGTGTTACTAACGTGGTGCATCATGAGACCGTGTGTGTTTCATTGTACATCAGTATTAGTGTGAGTTAGTGTATGTTTATGTATTACATATAATATGTCTTGTATATAAATATACAAGGTAAGTTACACATCTCAACCCGCATACACTACAAGAGGTCTCACTAAGTACACAGTTATTTATATATATTTGTACGTTTAATTAAGGTAATTGTAAGTTTTTTTTTGTTGCATAATTTTTATCATGATTTTTTTCATATCAAATCAAATCAAAATATCTTTATTCAAATAAGCTCTTTCAAGCACTTTTGAATCGTCAAGGATCAATATGATTAATGAAGCTCCAACTGGTTCGGAATGTCGTTCTTACCGAGAACCAGAAAGAAACTCGGCGGTCAATCTTTTAAACATTTACAATTTTACATTATTAAACCGCCTATGTGAAGCTGAAAGGATTTTCAAATCCAGGCCTTTTTTACCATCCAAATAATCTTCAATTTTGTAATATGCTTTACGTATAAGCATATCTCTTACACTTAATTCAAACCTTTCTGTAGACTGATCTAGTATTGATTGCGGAATTTTGCATAGTAGCTTATAGCGGTATCACCGTGCGCCTCTTTCGAAGAGGTCTAAAGGTCGGGTTCAAACCCGGGCAGACACCAATGAGTTTTCCTGTTAAAACTTATGTGTCTAATTGATAATTGCAATTTATCACACGCTTTTCGGTGAAGGAAAACATCGTGAGGAAACCTGCATATCTCTAGAGAATTCCGGGGATATGTGTAACTTACCAATCCGCATTGGAGCAGCGTGGTAGGTCTTAGCTCCCATCCTTCTCTCCAATAACGGAGAGAAGAGGCCTATGCCCAGCAGTGGGATAGTAACAGGCCGCTACTTACTTTTTTTTTTAAAAGTCTTACCGGTGGTCGTGTCTTGTCGAAGGCACCCATGGCAATCTTGAACCCAGCACCCTCTCCAATTAACACGTTCTCCTTGGGTATGCGAACATCTTCAAACGTGATCCCACGAGTGTCGGAAGCGCGTTGTCCCATATTGATTTCCTAAAAATATACACAAATGTATTAATAAAATTATTTTGCTACAATCCGCGATGAAGTAAAATATAAAATATACATATATAATGCTAAATGTACAGTGACGCCGTGGTATCCGGCTGAATAGAATAGTACCTCATTTCTTACCGAGGTGTCGTAAAAGGCGACTAAGGTAAGTCGACTCGCCGTGTGGTATCCGGCTGAGTAGAATAGGTGTCGAGGTGTCTTGAAATACGATAAAGGTAAGTTGACGTCAGGCAGGCGGCCGGTCGTAAAATACTTAGCCAAGTCATGTGACAAAATGTTTGCAACACGTTTTGCCGACCCCACTTAGAGTGGGATAAGGGCAGGATGAATGCTAAATGTAGAGTGGACAATCGGTTATCATACCTGATACATGCAGGATTCGTAAAAACACATGCACAAACCTCCACATAAGCACTACACATGTTCACTATCACAAACTCAACAATCGTTTCATCATCATCAATCAAAGCATCATCAGGAAATAGACTGTCGACCAAATTGCATTATTATGGATCTCCGCAAAGTAACGCCTAATCTAATAAATTATTTTATCTACTCTGATAATATAAATGTTTTATTACGATACAGGTCTTGTATGGTCCTGTATCATAATATAACTTTTTAATCATAACGATACACCTACACAACCTCCTTCCTCCTCAATTTACCTTAGTCGCCTTTTACGCCACCTCGGTAAGAAATAAGAGTGGTATATTCTACTCAGCTGGGTACAACAATGCGGGTCAACTTAATTTAGTCGCCTTTTACGACATCTCAGTAAGAAATGAGGGTGGTCTATACAACTTAGCCGGATACCGCACGGCACAAGGTCATCCAGGTTCTAAAACACTCAAACCCACCTTTCGTCCAGGCACTACTCCCGGCCATTCCCTTTCCACGATGAAACCTGTGAAAGCTTTGCTGGCTGGACATTTAGGGTCAGGATTAGTTCTCGCCAACACGAAATACCTGTAAGAAATTATATTCCTTTTATCCAAAAATTAGTCCAAAAAATAATAATCACGCCATTTGGCTGGCCCATTGGCGCAGTGGATAGTGACTCTGACTTCAGCTCTGCGGGTCGAGGGTTCGATTACTGTCATAGGTCAACATTTTTTCTTTTTCATTTTCATTTTGTCATAGGCAATAATTTGTTGGTCTTCGAGCCTGGGTGTAAATTTGTATTAAGTATGTATTTAAAATTATAAATTTATATATGTATAAAATTTATATATGTATATAATTAAAATATTTATAAAATTATATATGTATATATTCACCAGTTGTCTGTCATCCATAATAACACAAGTACTAAGTTACTTTGGGGACGGACGACCGTGTGTGTAAGTGTCCCATATATTTATTAATCATTCACTGTAATATATAACACCGTCATTCATTAATTCATTCATTTTATTCATTTAAATATTAAAGATAAAGATAATATAAATACACAACATTATTATTGATTCAGTATAGACAAAAAGCTTAATATTTACTATAGTTTATCAATAATCTATAATAAAAGAAAATAAACGATTAATATAAAATCGATTATTTTTATTAAATTTACCAGTTGGCATGCCCTCCGTTGGTGATCCACATTTTCTGTCCATTTAGGATCCATTCGTCGCCCTTTTTTTCGGCTTTAGTCTTAACTCCGGCCACATCGGACCCGGCGCCGGGTTCAGTTACACAGTATGCCTAAAATATATAAAAATACTAGAGATAATGTATATCTGAATGTGAATTAACATTAATTTACCGATTCGCCTCAAACGCACATATCTGGCGCTTGGTATGTGAGTTTAGAGATTTTATTTATTTATTCTCTTTATACATATTTAGAAAAGAGAAAGAAAATTTTTTTTAAATAAACACATGTATAAAGGCGGACTTATTCCTAAAAAATCTCTTCCAAATAATTTATTGCTTCGCTTTGCGATTTTGGTCGTGGAGTCTATCTCCTGACGATGCTTCGGTTGCGGGGCGAAACGATTGTTGAGTTTGTGATAGTGAACGTATATAGTGCTTGTGTATCACGGTGGCGGTGGTGGAGGTTTGTGCATGTGTTTTTTACGACTCCTGCATGTATCAGGTATGATAACCGATTGTCCACTCTACATTTAGCATTATATATATTTACTATTTTACTTCATCGCGGATTATAGCAAAATAATTTTATTATTACTTTTTAAATCTCTTCCAGTCAACCTTTGAGTTATAGAAGAAAAAGGACAAGAATTCAAGAAGAAAGAGGGTACGGGTCATATAGTAAAAAAGGAAAAGTTTATATAAATTGAACTATTTATTCTGTTAAATAATTTTGGTAAAATAAATAGATGAAAAGATGCTACTAATATATAATTACTTAAGATAAATATTTTCTAATCTGTAACTTAAATACTGAAAGGGTAAGAGATTTGCGGATTGATACTGGTAAATCATTCCACAGCTTAACACCTTGAAAGATAAATAAATGATTTCGAGTAAGTCAGTGAGGAACATTTAGGGAAAGCAAGATTAAATTGAACGAGAGTGACTTATTTTTATGTCAACGTCGTTTGGAAATTTAATTGTTAAAAAAAGTAAATCTAAAGGAAGCGAGTGTTGCTTGCACATCATATCTTAATTAAAACTCCTAGAAGGTAATTGTGTTAAAATCTAAAATAATAGGGCAAGAGCCCGTGAATCCCAGATCTTCGTTATTTAACGTCAGTTACAAGTTTGTCAGCGTACGCTTCCAACACAGATAAGAACGATAGATCGTTATCAAATTTGGGTTACAGTGGTTTTGGGTTGGGTTGCAGGTACACGATACCAAAGATATGAAGAATGAAGATCTGAATTTGTCAAATTATATAAATCAAGTAACTTAGTAAAACACGTCATTCATCGACACCCTTAATGTTCATGAAATTATAATTCTACTTACATTATAACGTAAAAACTGATATTTATTTATAATACTTGGATAATTTATTTATAATATTTAGACGATATTTCCTCATTAGCCAGACATATTTAATAGTTCTAACCCCTGCCATACAGGCATGTAGATTAGCTGTAGAAGCGAGCGTGAGCTATAATGTACGGTGGGAACAAACTTTTTATTTTATTTATTTTTCAAGGGAAGCAAACAGTACGACTTAATAGCTAGTAAAAATCTATAGATCATTAATCAATAAAGATTCCACTACTTTATACTTAAATCATATAAAAGCTAACAATAAGAGAGCGAATAATTACACGGGCAAAGTAGAAAATAATAATTGTAAAATACAAAAAAGAAAAAAGAAAATTTAGTTAAAGTTGTCTCGGATAATCTTTTTAAACTGAACAAATTGGTGCTAAACATATCACTGGTATTTTTTATATATTAACGAAGGTCTGGGGTTCTTAGACAATAATATTTAGAACAATACACATATTAATTTTTATATTTGTATTTTAGTAAAGCTGTTCTTCTGCCTCCTTCTTTATCTTCTATTCTCTTTGCACTAGCGACTGGTTACGGACACATTATCCTTACATCTATGTAAAAAAGACTTCAGACGAAATAAACAAAAGATAACTTACAGCGACTAACGGTTCCTCTATAAGTCTGCCAAGATATTTTTTTTGCTGTTCTTTGTTGCCAGCTATAATTACGGGCGTTTGCTGAAACATCAAACTTCTGTAAGACTCCAGAACATATTTAAGTGTTTAATAACATTAACATTACTATTTAAGTAGGGGGTATCAAAAAAAAATTAAAAGTTACAGTACATTCAATTTAAAATTATAAACTTTAATCTTTAAAGAAAAATGCTGTCAGAAAAGCGACAGAAAGGAAAATTTGTGTTCACATATTTAAAACATTTATCAATTAAATTTTAAATGAATTTTTGAAGCGATTGTTAGTAAAAATAGCAAGGCGAAAAAAACAATTCCATTCGCGATTTTACATATTGTATAAAATAAATATAAACATTTACATACATAATAGTTTAGATATAAATATATTAAAATGTATAAATTGTTGTGTATTACAAAAGTTAAAATTTATTTTTAAATTAGTAATTGTTAGTCAGATGTGCTCGCTAGGAATAAGGGTTATAAACCCCACTGGTGGGTTCAACAAATATTAATATAAGATATTTTTTTTGGACTAATATAGGACATTTAATTTTTGGATTTCGGGGATTTTTCTTTCAACGCTCATCAGACCCTGCAGTCAGTTCCTCTTCATAATCGGCGATTACAAACGATTAAGCGCGATCACGATCGTGGAGGGCATACTCGGCTGTACTCGCCAATCATCGTCAATGATCGTCTACAAGGCGGGAAGGTAATCGCTGTGTGGTACCTATGATCGTATGTATCGTATAATACGGACGATGATCGTGCCGATTACCGACGATCACACGATTAACAATCATCATCGATATTGAAGTGTAGACATTATTTTTTTATGTCATTTCATAGAGTATTTAGTATGTGCGTTTTTAATATTAAGATCAATAAATGAACGTGACCTTTTCAAAATTAATATTTGACCATAGACACTTAAATTTGTTTCAAAATAAATATTTTTTATCTATAAAAAAAATAATGTTTGTTCGTATGTCTTTTATAGATTCCGAATCGGCTGGACCGATATTAATGAAATTTTCGGACAATCTTTAAAATGACCTAGAGGATGATCCAGTAAAGTTTGGTGGCGATTGGAGCATTTTTTAACTGTTGTGTTCTGTTTCGAGCGAAATTCGAAATCAGACTGGGCCGCAGTAACACATGGCCGGACCGCTAGTAATATATAAAAATGAATGTCCTTTATAAACTCCGAAACGGCTGGACCGATTTTAGTGAAATTTTCAGGCTCTCTTTAAAATTATGTAATGGTGGCGATCGAAGATTAGCTTCGAAATTCGAAACCACATTGAGCCATAGCAACGCAAGGGCATACAGCTAGTTATTAAGAAAAATTTTCAAGAAAATTTTTTGAAATAACAAATAAATATTAAAAAAAGTAATAGCTTAATAGCACAATAATATTATACAAATTAAAAGGTTAACCACACTAACAAATTGTTAAGCATCACTAAACGCAGAAGCACACATTTTCTACATAAAACTTTATTATTTTATAACTAAAGCTATATAAAATAGCGGTACTAATATAAAAATTATATAATACAACTATAAAATTAGATTCATAACCAAATATCCATACAAAACGTAAAAACTAACTACTGTTAAACTTCACCGAAATACATATCAAGAATATAATATAACAAATAAGAAAAAAAAAGTTATCGTCAATTAATTTTAAAAGTTAAGTTCCTTAACATTATTACTTAAAAATAGCAAATGCTTTAACGGCGATTTAACAGCTCAAAATTTTAGAAATTCTTGATACGTATTTAGATTTAATCAATATTATTGCAAACTGAACAAACGGCGTTATAACTGAAAAATATTGGCGCAAATAAACAGAAATAGGAAGAGTCCATGCAATTTTCAATCACTCACACCCAGACCACTAGCTTCGAGAGCCGTCATGATTCCAGTACATCCGAAGGCTAACTCCTCTGCCACCATACACCCATCAAAAACACCTATATCCAAACCACCTGTGGAATTTTAATGGGAAACTCATTTAGCCGATAGGAACACCATAGAAAAAACAAATCAAAATGAAATGAGTTTACATGTATCGTAATAAGCACTTTACTTTTGTTTAAAAACTATTTAAAGGAGGCTGTGTATTTAGTTCGAGTTGTTTTAATCTATTCGATCGCTTTAACGTAACGTTATTTGTATAACGCTGCAACAGCGACATCTAGTGACACTGTTCCAGCGCCATACAAAATGGGTATAAGATTCTATAATAAAATTCCGCAATCGATTTTAGCTTTGCCATTACAGCAGTTTAAAAACACTATTAAAGAGAGGCTGATACAAAAGGCCTACTATACTGTTAAGGATCATTAAGATGATAAGAATGCGTGGATATAGCTACTATCCGACCCTGTACAAGATAGTAATGACTTAATGTAATTAATTATAAGTATTGTTGAAAAGAGTAATCGCCGAGTTTCTTGCTGGCTCTTCTCGGTATTAACAGCTTTCAGAACCAGTACAAGTGACGATTGAAAAGCACTTGTATAGAAGTTTATTTGAATAAAGAATTTTGAATTTGAATTACGATAACGCGATCGAGTAGGTTTAAACAACTCGCACTTAGCCCACTGATATAGAAAAACTGTTGAGGACATAAATGATAATAGTGCTATAGCTACTTTTCGACGTTGTGCAAGATAGGGATGATAAAATGTATTTATTTATGTTTAAAAGAGCAACCACCGAATTTCTTGCTAGTTTTTCTCAGTAAGAGCATTTTCAGCACGCAGTAGAGTTGACGATTCAACTTGTTTACAAGTTTACTTGAATACACGTGAGAAACAGAAAGAGGTCCTTAAAATTAACTACATAATAAGATCCCTCATAAGATAAGCTCACGTGTTCTTGCGTAAGCGGCCCCTACGTGTTTTTAAACGTGTGTTTCGAAATACATGTTTGTACATAAATGTCTATTACGATGCGAATAAGTAAAATAAAAATTCTTTTCTGTTAAGTTTCTTCAGTTGTTCTTTTTTCAAATTACGTATTAACCGTTTGCAGTGGGAATTTATTTTTGTATTCGATGACGCCAATTTGGAAATAACTTTTGTATTCAATGACGTCAATTCGGAATTAATTTGTATTCAGTGACGCCAATTCGGAATTAACTTTTTTATTCAGTGACGCCAAATTCGGAATTCGGAACGCCAATTTGGCTCCGGCAGCGGGGTACTATAGGGTGCACCCCCCTTGTACGGAAAAAAGTAATAAATATAATTTTTACTTTTTTTTAAATTTATTTTTTCCCTTTAAGAAAAGTTTAGGGAATTGTTATTCCTATTTTGCTTCACAGTATATAATATTTTTTTTGCAATGTAATTTTTCGGCTTAAAATACGTAAATAATTAAATATATACTTTTATAAATTAAATATATACTTTTTTTTTATAAAGAGTTATAAAAAAAATTGACGACGTATATAATAGACAAAATAAGAACCAACATTTAAAGCTCGCGGCTCCTGAGGCCTTGTAAGTACGTAAGTCATTTGTGGGTTCGGGTATTAGATTCTATAATAAAATTCCGTATTTAAATTTTAGCTTTGCCATTTCAGCAGTTAAAAAAAACTATTAAAGGGAGCCCCTGATACAGAAATCCCACTATCCTGTTGAGGATTATGTACATGATAAGAATGCGTGCATATGGAGATGCTACTCTGCGATCCTGTACAAGATAGTAATGACTTAATGTAACTAGTTATAAGAATTATTTTGTAACGTTTTTTACGTACGTTTCCTCTGTAGGAACAGCTTTCCGAACCAGAAGTAGAGTTGACGATTCAAAAGCACTTGTTTACAAGTTTATTTGAATAAAGAATATTCCGAATTTCAATTTTCACATTTTCATATCAGTTTCATTATATTCATATTTTCGCTAAATTTGATAAAATCATGCCTGATCAACATTCTCCTGCCCTTATCCCACTCTAAGTGGGGTCAGCACAACATGTTTCAAACATGATGTTACATATTTTGGCTACTTCTTTTACGAGCGGTCGCCTGCCTGACGTCAACCAACCTTAGTCGCTCACGACACCTCGATAAGAGAAAGTGTGGTCTTATTTATTATTTATTTATTCTACTCAGCTGGTTACCCTACGGTGAGTCAACTTACCTTAGTCGCCTTTTACCTCACCTCGGTAAGAAATGATGGTGGTCTATTCTATTCAGCCGGATACGACACGGCGAGATAAAATCATAGCTGTGTCACAATTTTTTTACGAACAGAAATTTTGTACATAAAATCCACCGTTTACTTGGCGCATTTAAGAAGAGTTTTAAATTTTGCCGTTTTCGCAATATTTTTTACTGCTGCTCCTCCATATTCTTCTTAGCGTGATGTTAAAATATAGTCTATAGCCTTCCTCAATAAATGGACTATCTTACACTCAAAGAATTTCTCAAATCGGTCTAGTATTTCCTAAGATTATCGCGTTCAAACAAACAAACTCTTCACCTTTATATATTAGTATAGATATATTAAATTCCTACACACATACGCGTATCTCGCGGCGATTCCCCTTGATCCGAAACACGGACGTTCCCGAGTGGTAGGCGATCGTAGACGATGATTGGCGAGTACAGCCAAGTATGCCCATATCGTGCTCGCGCTTAATCGTTTGTAATCGCCGAATAAGAGGAGCCATTATAAAGGTTATTGTTATACAATGCTTTTATACGTACAGAATAATACATTAATGTTTAAATTAAAATACATTAATGTTTATTCAGTTACGCTTTATTTACATACATGTCAATGACATTCTCAGCGCTCGTGCCAAAAAGCTGTACGTATAAACGCATATGCATGTGTATTTGTGTGCATAAAATATATATCGCTTAGTATTAAAGTGACCTAATTCAAAAAGTTTTTTTTTTTTGCAGAATGCAATAAAAAATAGCATAGCGCGTATAAAACTCATAAGTGTTAAAGAGTCCCATAACTTGAATTGTTTTTAAAGATATAAATAAAATAAAAAATTGAAAAAAGGAAAATTGAAAAATAATATTCGGGCATGTGGGGTCGATCTTAGGTATTTTCACGTTTCTAGACCGCCTGTTTCCCAAATGAGCTACCCTTGACTTTCAACTTTCAAAAATCATCTTCTCTATTGAGCATATATTTTAAGGATTTTTTGAGTGCCCTAAAATAGGGATAAAACGATTTTTTAAAATAAAACCTAGCTAGATCGAATTTTATCCCACAAAACCCCTTACTTGAATTTCACGAAAATCGTTGGAGTGGTTTCCGAGATTCCGAAAAAATATACATACAAGATTAACTCATTTAAATATTAAAGATTTTCAATTAGGTCACTTCAGTACTAAACGTGCGATATATAGGCATCAAAGTTGAAGTTACAAGAATTTATATAATTATGATAAAAAAAATTATGTGTGTTTGTTTCAGAATAATCTATTCACTTACTCCTAAACCAGTGCCGCCAACGGCCGTAGTTATACCACTGCACCCGAAGGCCATTTCATCAGCGATCAAACACTCGTCGAAAACGCCAAAGTTTCCTATGCCCCCTGAAATTTATTCTTGTCCCCTAAGATTTTTTGCTACATTTTGTATGAATATGACGAAATAAATATTTATACCGTTCACATAATGATCTTTCAATATATTACTCAAAAATCATAACCGACGTTTAACCTTTTATAGTCGAAACTTATATTCGTAATCAATCACACAAAATTGGAATTTATTAAAAAAAATGTATTATAAATGTATAGTCCTATACGCTGAGACATAAGAGCGCAATGGTAAGACTTATGTCGCATACGCCGAGACATAGCACGAGCGCAACAGCAAGAATTGTGTTGTCACATACGCCAGAACATAGCACGAGCGCAACGGTAAGACTTTTGATGTGGCACGACGAGACAGCACGAGCGCAACGGCAAGACTTGCGATGTCGCATACGGCGAGACATAGCACGAGCGCAACGGCAAGATTTCTAATGTCACATACGCCGAGACATAGCACGAGCGGAACGGTAAAACTATTGGTATCGTATACGCTGAGACATAGGAGCGCCACGATATAACTTGTGATGTCACATACGCTGAGAAATACGAGTGCAAACGGGTTTAATAACTCGTTAATAAAACTTATAATATTTAACACTAATTGTAAGTTACTACCTTCGCGTAACTTTAATTTTGTTGAGTTTTAAGTGTCTAGTAGTGAATACATAAAAATAAAGCGTTACAATCTGCCCTTATTCTTAGAGTGAAAACTCACTGAAAGTATGTCGGACTTATTTGAAATTTATGTCCTAAACCTTTACTTATATTTCTTATTGTTTCTATGTAAAATTTATGGATATATTCTATAAATAGTTAGGAGTTCATAGTGCGAATTTTGATATTAAAATACTGTGGAGCGCGGCATATTTATTCAGTGGGTTTTCAAAATGTTTAATCAAACTTTAAATGATAAGAAGACAGTTTGGCATGCATTGAAAAACCAACATGTTACAAATATAAATCTTACGCCAACTTCTGTGATATAGATCGCCGCCATTATTCCTGAACAACCGAAAGATATCTCTTCAGCAATTAAACAACTCTCCCATGTGCCCAAACCCATTCCCCCTGCGAAATTATAGTTTTTCAAGAATACGTCTGTAGTGTATATAAACTAATGTATGAATATAGCACAGGCTCAAACACGCACTAACGAGTAACCACATGTCACTTTACGTTCACTCACCAAGGGCTCTGGTGTTACTAACGTGGTGCATCATGAGACCGTGTGTGTTTCATTGTACATCAGTATTAGTGTGAGTTAGTGTATGTTTATGTATTACATATAATATGTCTTGTATATAAATATACAAGGTAAGTTACACACATTAATATATTTACCGTCTTCCTATGTACTTGTAACAATAAAATAAGATTGACGATGCGTATAATACTTGGTAGAAACCATAGACAAGATCAGAGTGCTTAGTCCGAGTTTTTTCAACCTATTCAATCGCGTTAGCGTAACGCGAGTTTGTATAGCGCTGGAACAGCGATCACTAGATGTCCCTGTCGCTGCTCTTGAAGAAATACGAAAACGAACTGCATCGCGGGTTTACTAATAATATAATTACTACTTATTTAAATTCAAAATCGCCCGCCGCATTTGTGTTATATTTGTTCGCGATAACTTCAAAAGTTTTTAAATCCCCAGTTCCCACCGCGATAACGTTGCATAAATAGCTCATGAATATGGGCTCATGGGGTTGAAAATAAAATAAGACCTGTGTGCTTAGGCTTTAGCGCGAGTTGTTAATCTACTCGATCGCGTTAGCGTAACGCAATTTGTATGGCGTTAGAATAGCGATCGCTAGATATCGCTGTTGCAGCGTCACATAAATCGGCGTTACGCTTATGCCATCGAGTTCGAAAAAAAACTCACACCAAGCAAGAGAATGGCCGGTCTCTATACATTAACTTCAAAAACAACTAAACAGTTTTTCTTGCGGTTTCTCCTATAGACAATCCAAATAACATTTTGCAAGAATGCAAATTACAATCTCTCTACATAACATAAACTTTTAACAGTGCAATAAGTACAATGTCGGTATAAAGAGTTCGACACGGTAATATGACTTAACATTAATAACATAATATTTGGGTAGGCGACTAATATACTCGTTATAAGTATAATAAATCGATATTTTATAATATATAAATAACTTTTTTTAATACCTTATAAATAATAAGATATCTCTTGTTACGCTCCGCCCGCATGGAAAACTAATTTTGAACATAAAATTATTTATTGGGAGTGAACCATAAGCGACAGAGACATGCTGTTCTAGACTTTTTTGTAGTATTTTTATAGATCTACAATTCTCTAGTACATTACTTTAGTGTACCTCTGCTGGTTTACGCGACACACGTGATTAAAGCTCACAGCACCCGAGTTCTTTTACAACCGCGCGAAGTTATCAACACAATTTAAATACAACCGTAATATACTATTAACCTAAAACTTTCAGATGAATTGCACTACCTTTTAGTAAAAACCGAGATACAATCCCTTCAGTAGATTTTGATAATCGATCACATACATACAGACACCTATCGAGGACTTTGTTTTATAATAAGTATAGATATAGATACATGAGTAAGCATTTATATTAAACTGATAACAGTTCATTGAAATGAAAGATAACTTTTGTGATCGCATAAAAGTATTTATGTTTTTATCCATTGAATCGTTTAGGACCTGTTTGCACAAGTTACCGATAAACTGTCGGATAGTTAACCGACAAATAAACTAAGTAGCAGATAAATGTCTCTAAAAAGAGACTCTAAAAAAACGCAACCATTTTGAAATAACTATTTGCTATCCAGCAGATAAACAAAATAACATTCATATGATCCACCTGTTAACCTAAGGGACTTTAAGTACTGAATAAGCCTATGAGAAACGCAAAATTCTGAGATATGCTGTTATATATAAATCGCGGCCATTTTGAAATAGGTATTTACTATGCAGCAGATAAACAAAATAGCAGCCACATGATTTATCTGTTAACTTATTATGGACTTTAAGTGCTGAATAAGCCTATCAGAAACATGAGAAACGCAAAATTCCGAGATATGTGTCAGATATGTTCCGAATAAGCTGACAATTTATTGGTATCTTGTGAAACAGGCCCTTAGTTTAATGCAGGCCATTATTTTTAAGTTAGTTCGAAATTACTAGCTAGTTTGAAGTAACATTAAAGTGGTATAAGATGGTTTTATAATTTATTTTTTTATAAATCGTTTACGATAGCTATAGTACATAAATAAGTCCGTTTAGCTGTGATAGCCCAGCGGTGATACCTAGCGACTTTTCCCAGGGAGCCGCGGGTTTAATACTGGGCAGGCATTAATGAGTTTTTCTGTTAACACTTTGTGTCTAATTGGTATTTGCAATTTATCGCCCGCTTTCCGAAGTTAAACATTGTGAGGAAACCTGCATATCTGTAGAGACTCCAATCCGCATTGGAGCAGAGTGGTGGGTTATATCTCCAACATTTCTCTCCTAAAATAACAATGGACAGGTTCGTTGGCGTCGTTGTAAGTGGACGACAAGGCCTTTAGCTCCGGAGTCACGGGTTTCATTCTGGTCGAAGTCTTACATTTTCTAGACAATTTGTTGGGTATTTTAGTGTGTATGACATCGCACGAGTTGGGCTGACGACCTTAAAAATGTCGTGAGGAGCGGCAGGGTCCAAGCGACACAAGATCGTGTGTTGTGGAGATTCCATGAAGAGACCTATGTCCAACAGTGGACGATGTGTGTCCATCGGTTCACAAAGAAGACACACATCACAAGAACCACAAGATGGGCTGACGTTTACAAAAAGATCGCGTGGAACCGGTGGGTCCAAGCGGCGGTGTTATGGAGATCCCATAAAGAGACATTTGTCCAGCAGTGGACGTCCATCGGTTGACGAAAGAAGAGTATGAAAACTAAATAGATATCATTACCGCAATGCTCCGGCACGTGTCCATTCATGAGGCCCACTTCCCAGGCCTTCTTTATAATCGGCCATGGATATTCACCAGTTTTGTCGTAGTGAGCGGCGGCCGGAATAATTTCTTCTTTGGTAAACTTTCGAGCGAGTTCTTGTAGAGATTTCTGGTCATCGCTTAGTTCTGTTAAGAAACACAATTTATGTTTAATGACGTTACTTTGCGGAGATGCATAAAACAAAAGTAATAATAAAATTATTTTGTTATAATTGATAATTGATATGAAAAATTCATTGATGAAATTTCATCGCGGATTATAGCAAAATAATTTTATTATTACTTTTGTATTATGTTTAATGATTTAGTACATGGGTGACCGAGTCTTGCTAGGTAATTTAAAGAAAAGAAGAAAACTTGAAAAAAAAACTTGGTCAGGTGGGGCTCGATTCGGGGTATTTTGACTTCTGTAGACCGTTCCGTTAACCACTGAGCCATAATTACTTTATAAATGATAGCTAAAGTATAATTTGCTTTCTATTTTACATTTGAAAATTTTTTCAGTGCCCAAAAACAGAGATAGAACGACATTTTCTTAAAATAAAACGGATCGATTTCCGAGAAAAAGGCCTTGTTAACACTAGCTATTAGCTAATGATCAAGGAGGGAAATAAAATTTGTGATTTTAATATAACACTATGCTTTATTTGATCATTATAATGTTCCAATAAAAAAATTAAACTCGCCTAATTCTCTAATAAGTCTTCATAGTGGATTATCGCAAACGTTATCAAATACATTACCGGTTGTTAAACGATAAGATAAACACTCACCAAAACAAAGACCAGTGGATGGTATCGCTTTCGGTTCTGCCGATGTCACTGCGGTAGTAGATAATTTACGTAAGCCTGGGCGCGTCCCTCGAAGGATAATCTGTGTAACGAACAAGTATATATACAGCGTGCTCCAAAGTACAATGATACATCACGACCAGAACCTAGTGGTGGACCTGCTTATGGTAACTAGGGATGTAACTTGGAAAAAAATCGATAATTAATTATTGATTTTTATCCCATTAAAAATAATCGATTTTTAAAAATCGATTATTTTGTTACGAAATAATCGATTTTATTCTGACTATAGCAAAAATTGTCTTTTTTGTGGCAAATAACAAATAGTGCTAGGATCGCAAGGACCATGAAGAAAACAGCAAAATGGGGTAATTTGGCGAAGAAATTAAATGAGTTAAATGAAAGACGTGCGCTCGGTGCGTGGCGTAGAAAGGAAGGGGCCTTTTTATTCAGTGTTGCCAACATTGTTTTATGTGTCTTTATCAAATATTAATAATTAATTACAATAAAGGCTAATTAAAGTGGATAAGTCTTAAGAAATAATATCAGATGCGCTGTTTGTGAAATTGGATTAAAATGTGTAATATGGCTAAATTTGTTTCATCCAACAATGCATATCTAAACTTAAAAAACAAGAAAAATACATGAATAAATAATCTATTATTAAAAATCGATTATTTTGAGGTTGAAAATCATTCATGAAAAGTCATTCATACCAAAATAACTTAATACCATAATAGTTATAGGTGACAGACAATTGGTAAATATATACATATGTATATAATTTCCAATACATACTTAAATCCATAAATACACCAACTCAAAGAACCAACAAATTCATCACCCTCCTGCCCTTATCCCACTCTAAGTGGGGTCGGCACAAAATGTTATGAACATGCTGTCACATGATTTGGCTGCGTTTTTAGGATCAGCCGCCTGCCTGACGTCAACTTACCTTAGTCGTATTTTACGACACCTCGGTAAGAAAGAGGGTGGTCTATTCTACTTAACCGGATGCCACACGGTGGGTCAACTTACCTTAGTCCCTTTTACGATACCTCGGTAAGAAATGAGGGTGGTACTATTCTATTCAGCCGGATACCACATGGCGTACCTCAAAGAACCAACGAATTATATTAAAAAATATTGGCCCTCAGAAGCAGGGTTACTGACACCTTCTTCAATGTGTCAGTTTTTAAAGAGAAGCCTGGTTGGTTAAAACATAACAATTAATGTTAGTCATAAAATTTCAGTTTAAATTGCTATAATATTTAAATTATGAAAAATGATTATCTGTGTTGAAATAATAACTAAATATTATGTGTATGCAATGTGGATACCTAAAGTGAGAGATTCTTAAAAGTGATAAATTTTTATTAATGTATCTTTAAAGATAACACTATAATTTTATATACTATCACAACATTTAAATTTGCATGGAGTGTGTTACAGAATATGCATTATGCATATTTATTTTATCTAAATATTATATGATGGTTCATAATTAAATTATATGCAAAATAAGCAACAAACCACTACACAATCCACAATCTATCGGCCCTGTACCAATGGGCTTTGCAGTAACTTGAACAAAAACTGAACAAATCTCGGTCACCCAGATATTACATTATAATGTAACCAAGTTACACAATATTTAATAACCAGCTTAACCAAACTCAACACTATATTTATGCATAATCTGTTGTCATGTTAAAAATTTTAGTCTTACCAAATGTTTTTATTACCCATCCTTAAAATACAGAATTAACCTTAACTGAAGCCTTATTAAATTTATCAATTTATTCAATAGAACACACAGACAAACAGTATTACAAGGATGTAATTATTATAACATTGTTCTGGTTTAAATTACAAAATTTCTGTGTTACCTACAAACTTAGATATATGTATGCCTAAGAAATATTGCACATAGTCACTAAATAAATACCAAATATATACACAGCCTAATAACAAGTTATAAATATCATCATTCTCCTGACCTTATCCCATTCTAAGTGGAGTCGGCACAACATGTTATAAACATGTTGTCACATGCTTTGGCTTTGGCCATGACCAGCCGCCTGCCTGACGTCAACTTACCTTAGTCGTATTTTATGACACCTCGATAAGAAAGAGGTTGGTCTATTCTACTCAACCAGATAGCATACAGTGGGTCAACTAATATCAGTCGCCTTTTAAGACACCTCGGTAAGAAATGAGGGTGATCTATTCTACTGAGCCGGATACCACATGACTATAATAACATGTTATAAATAGTAAAAACAAAAAAAGGTAGTGATAAATAAAACTGAAAACCCTTTGTGATGGAATCTTTATACAGATGTTACTTATAATATGAGTCTACAGTCAGAAAGAAGAATTCATTAATTTTGTTAACTGCCTATATTAACACTCAACTGAAGTTATAAGAGATGTTATTTCAGATTTGATACCTAAAAAAGTTTAAATACAACAATTTTGGACATATACTTATAGTATTATATTAGGGAGTTAGACTACTACGGTAGATTGAACTTTGGACTCTCATTAGTTAACAAAGTGAAATTTTATCATCAATAATACACAAACATTACATTTTCTCTTTATAAAAACATAAACAACTATTATAAGCAAGCAAATTATTAATTAATCAATAAATATATAAATTAGAAACTTCAACAATTCAATAAGCGACTCTAAAAAATAAATATTTCGCAATAACTTAACATTAAGACAACGAAAGCAACTTACTTGTGTTAACGAATTCATATTGATTTTAAATTTTTTCAGACGACAAAAAATTCGACTATTGGACTTTGATCCACGTAACTGTTTCCCGATAATACCTGAGCGACAGTTTCTACAGCTGCTCAACTCAAACAAACAGTGAAATTTTAATACATTGTTCTTTTATCTTTATCTAACGCATAGACTACTTATACCATAGACATATACATAACCACAGACAAAAAATAAGCTATTATCACGGTGGGTGTCAATGTCACGGTGGAGCGCTAATATCAGTCACGATGGGCTCCAATAACACGTTGGGGTATTTATCACAAGTTAAGGTGGGTGACAAAATAATGGGTTAAGTTTCCCGAAATAAAAGAAATAGTTTGGGCAGAACTTCATATACTATGCGTTGACTAAAACAAAACTATTACACTACAAACATAAAACAGTGACTATAACAAACTTTAAACAACAATACCGAAACTTAACCGAAACGTTATACAAAATGAGACTAAAGACTTGTATCAACGCCTCCGCGCAGGCGTAGTCTGACTCGAATTCAAAGATGTATCCGTGAGGCGGGAACGATTAAACAACTCTGTACTAATCTAAATAACGTGCGGACTTCCCCGAAATACTTGGGTTGCTACACTATAGAGAAATATAAAAGTAGGCATATAAAATACTGTTTAATATGAATTAGGCTTTCCTCTAACGGTTTTTTTTTAATTATGAACTGTCTATACCTACTTATTGATATAGGTACATAGATTATACGATAGGTACGCCATATGAAATTATCGGCTATTAAACGCATGGAAGCATTGGCACAAATATACCAGTAGGTAGATACTAGCTTTATCTGTATGCTTATCCTAAGCTATATTTACATAAATAGGTTGTCTCATAATTATTGTTTGGTTCCGAATAAAAAAGTAATTTTAATATGCTAGTCGGGTATATTGTACCAATCTCAATACTAATGATTCAGGTGTATTAGACATAAAAGCGTAACTAAATTACATAATATACAGTGACAAGCTGTAATGATTAAAATTGTTATTTAAAAAATTAGGCGTTACATTTTTAAGATATATCCAAACTCACAAACTTTCGCATTTATAATATTAGTAAAATTAGTTGACTCGTATCACAGTCCACACTACATCAGTCTTAAAAACCTATGCTGTATATTCGTCTCTTAATCTGGGAGGCTATTTATTATCGTAGAATTCGAATAACCTAACGCTGCAAAAAAAACTAATAGTCTTCTTTATATATGATATATTACTGAGATAGAAGATACATGTGTATATTTATTAAATATTTAAAATATACATATAATATGATTGCCTCTACAGGTGACAAGAGGGCTGGCTCCTTTTTCGCACAAAGAATCAGCTAAGCGATTCAGCTCGGAAACGCTGCCAGCATTCTTGGGACCATTCCAAGTAGGCATGATTTGTATAGTCCTAGCGTGTAAGTAATTTAAGATAGATACACATGTACATTTTTGCTGTAAATAAATGAAATAACAAAAATGAATGTGAATAAAATTATAAGTGTATGTCGATAGTGATACAAACCACTATTATTAAATTTTGAATACCAAAACTGCCAGAGCTTGTAAATGCACATGTTAACATTTTTATTATAATAAAAGCAATGGCCAAAAAGATTATGAACTAATACGTATATGTTTATATATGAAATTTATAATGGGATATTCGTCTACGATAACAAGTTTTCAATTATTGGTCCCCAAAGTGTCAAATTAATTTTGCTTATGGCTAAACCGTTTTAAATCTTTTCTTTAATGGTAGAGAGAAGGTGATCAACTTATTTATACCGTCGACTACGTAAGATTTGTTTCTAAATAAAATAATAAATAAAACTGTAATGGATAACAATATGCAATGGTGGCTCGCAGATCATTTGCAATGCAGATGTTGATGATTTTTGTTGGTTTCGTAGGTCGATTAAATGATAGTAGGTCGTTCGTGTAGGTGTTCAATCGGTATGTGGCACAAGCAGGCTGTGTTATGAATGAGGAGGCTTTGTTGGCGCGGGCTTCCGAGGAGCGGGAGCGGATTTTCCAGAGATATGAAAGAGGGCGTGAAAACCTC
Source organism: Morpho helenor (assembly GCA_029227775.1). Lineage (NCBI taxonomy): Eukaryota > Metazoa > Arthropoda > Insecta > Lepidoptera > Nymphalidae > Morpho > Morpho helenor. Next base: position 18,920,571 of record JARGCU010000030.1, on the reverse strand, counting down.
GCTGGGCAGATTGATCCTTGGGAGGATCCCGAATTCGAAGATTACCACAAAACGGACAGGTATATAAAACTATATATCTCATTTTATTTTCAGTCCCATATACATATAACATATACACACTGTATTTGTTCTTATAATTTATTCAGTTTGAAGCATTAGACTTAGTGAAACTTAAGCTTTCAACTGCTGCAGCTGATTTTTGCAAATTGAAGCTCCTGCATTACTTTGCTATGCGATTATGATGTTGACTTATTTTAAATGTTTTATTGTTTTTATTTATTAATAATTATTGAGGCTGTGTTTGTTCAATAAAATAATAATATTTCTTTATTTTCTGATTACTGTTTACTTTTTATATCAAGTATATTATGATCAGGCCTTACATGAAATTGACATAAATGATACATAATATCAGAACAAAACTTTTGTTTGATTATATTAAAAAAAAACAATCAGAAAATAAAGTTCTAGTAGTATTTTTAACTTAATCTATGGTCATTAGAATATTTCATACATTTTAAATAAAAATTGAAAAAAGCAAAACAATCTGCCAATATTAATTATATACATTTTGGAACTTTTTATCTAAATCATCTTGATTGCAATGTAATCTACATGACAAAGCAGTGTGAAACAAAGTTTTTTCTGCACAAATCCTGACTCCATGGGAAATTTAATGCAGTGGAGTAACTTAAACCTTTCTCAAGAATTACACTATAAAAAAGTAAAAACTTTATAAAAATCTGTTAAGCAGATTTTGATATAATTAATCACTGACAGAAAGCTTTTAGGGACTGTATATGTATAGATTAGAAGCCTATAATAATAACATAGATTTAAATGAATCTTGAAATAATAAACAAATCTTACAGTAACCTATAAAAAGAGCTTAAATAAAAAAATGAACACTACTTGTTACATTTCAGGCTTAAAGTGTTATTAAAATTATATAATTTCACATAATGTTGATTTAAATTGAAGATTAAAAGTGCTCACTGAACATAAATTAAATTACGATAGTAAAATATGCATTTTATAAAGAACTAGCGGCCTGCCCCTGCTTCGCATGGGTATAAAATATTGAAAAGAAAAATTAAGAAATAATTGGGCAGGTGGGGCTTGATCCTAGATATTCTCACATCTCTACACCGCCTGTTCCCCAAATTAACCACCACCACCACCATGACTTTACGTTTGACAGTGAAAAATTGTGATTGTATTCAACGTAAATTTCAAAAAACTTTTTAGAGCTCCAAAAACTGTCATTTTTTTAAAATAAAACTTATCTATATCAATTTTTCTCCCCCAAAACCTACATATCGAAACCCTACATATTGAATTTTAAGGAAAATCATTGGAGCCGTTTCTGAGATTCTGAAAATATATATATTCATACAAGATTAACTCATTTAAATATTAAAAATTTAAAGGGTAGATGAAATAAGACTCTATTTGTTATTAAAACTATATCTGCTGATCCTCATTATTTCCCTTACAAGATTGCTATGAGTAATAACAACTTCCTTGAAATTTGATATTCAATGCTTGAGGCGAATTTGCAATTATTGTTTCAAATAGCATTTATGCATGTTTGGTGGTGTGTAGTATAAAACCAGTTGCAAGCTCATACTCAATATAGTGATATTGAGTCATCATTTTCCTGCCCTTAAGTGGGGTCTCTAAGTGGGGCCTGCATAACATGTTATAAACATGTCACATAATTTAGCTTCGTATTTTACGACCTGCCTGACGTCAACTTACCTTGGTTGTATTTTACAACAACTTGGTAAGAAAGAGGGTGGTCTATTTTACTCAACCGGATACCACACGGTAGTTCAACTTACCTTAGTCGCCTTTTACGACACCTCGGTAAGGAATGAGGGTAGTCTATTCTACTCAGCCGGATACCACACCACCGGTTGACTTACTTTAGTCACCTCTTACGAACCCTCGGGAAGAAATGAGGGTGGTCTATTCTACTCAACCGGATACCACACGGTAGTTCAACTTACCTTAGTCGCCTTTTACGACACCTCGGTACGGAATGAGGATGGTCTATTCTACTCAGCCGGATACCACACCACCTGTTGACTTACTTTAGTCACCTCTTACGAACCCTCGGGAAGAAATGAGGGTGGTCTATTCTACTCAACCGGATACCACACGGTAATTCAACTTACCTTAGTCGCTTTTTACGACACCTCGGTAAGGAATGAGAATGGTCTATTCTACTCAGCTAGATACCACACCGCCGGTTGACTTACTTTAGTCACCTCTTACGAACCCTTGAAGAAATGAGGGTGGTCTATTCTACTCAACTGGATAACACACGGTAATTCAACTTACATTAGTCGCCTTTTACGACACCTCGGTAAGTAATGAGGATGGTCTATTCTACTCAGCCGGATACCACACCACCTGTTGACTTACTTTAGTCACCTCTTACGAACCCTCGGGAAGAAATGAGGGTGGTCTATTCTACTCAACCGGATACCACACGGTAATTCAACTTACCTTAGTCGCTTTTTACGACACCTCGGTAAGGAATGAGAATGGTCTATTCTACTCAGCTAGATACCACACCGCCGGTTGACTTACTTTAGTCACCTCTTACGAACCCTTGAAGAAATGAGGGTGGTCTATTCTACTCAACTGGATAACACACGGTAATTCAACTTACCTTAGTCGCCTTTTACGACACCTCGGTAAGGAATGAGAATGGTCTATTCTACTCAGCTGGATACCACACCGCCGGTTGACTTACTTTAGTCGCCTCTTACGACACCTCCATAAGGAATGAGGATGGTCTATTCTACCCAGCCGTATACCACACAGCTATGATATTTTGTATTTATTAAAAGTGTTGCTATAGGGTATAGTAAAATAACTTTGGAGTATTGCATCATTATAAAAAATTGCATCTAATTCATAATGTAAATTATTTCAAATATACAACCAATTGTTAAATTTACACACTCTGTTTTATGTTGTATGTTTAAAATCTTCTGATTCTGAAAAATCGGTTACGGTATAATGTTTATTTTCCACTCTAGATTAGTTTTGATGGATTAGTTGTGATAGATCAGCTGTGATAGCTCAGCGGCGTGAACATGTAACTCTTTTAAAGGGTCACAGGTCAAACCTCGGTCAGGCACCAATGAGTTTTTCTGTTAAACACTTGTGTCTAATTGATAATGCCAAGTATATTTTATTACTATTTAAAAATGTATATGTATTGTAAAAGCTTCAGATAATAAAGGCTAATTATAATATTTTATTACAATATTCTGAAATTTGTTTGTTATTCTTCATTAATTGACAAATAAAATGTATAAATATATGTATATAATATTATTTTATTTATTTATTTGAAACACCAACGATAAATCCTTATATTAATTCTAGTTCCATTATAATTATCATTTACAGGTGTATTCAGCATTGTTTTTATTTTTTATATCTTAACTATTCTATTTTAATTATATCAACAATTAAATCTAAGGTTTCCATAAATCAAGCCTTTCTGAAAATAAATATGTCAAAAATTTTAACACTATAAATTATCATATATGTCAAAAAAATATATATATACAGTTTAGTATCAGTACTTTTGATTTATTCATTACTGCCCGTGACCCGCACGCGTTAAATTTGGAGAAAAACAATTCCCCTCTCCCTATACCAAGAAGATTTCCTGCTATGTCTAATATCTAAATTTATATACTACATATTTACTTTTTACATTTTTCCCTATGTATTTTTTTTAACAATTAATTACAGAATGTCTTTGTATACAACATTCACAGTTTTCTTGTCATTAAACAAACTCTTGAAAGAGCGACATATAGCTGCTAAATTCGAAGTGCTCTAGGGCGAAGCGCGGCCTCCTCACGGCATTTTAAATCTGTAATATCTCCGAAAATGTTCACTTAAATTACATGCTGTAAACGGCCATATTGATCTATATTAAATCAACAATTTATTTAAGGTACTTAATTGCATAAGGATTAATGCTGTATTGTATAAAAAATGCTTTGAACATAAGGCATTATTTTTCGTAAAAAGTAAATGACAAAAAATGTTATCCATAAGAGATAGACATATACTATCGCGGACTTTTCTGTAGAAATTTGCAAGGTGTACAAATACTTAGTACATTATTTTGATAAATCTCGTAGGGTTTAGTCTGCGTTTGCAATGTAAGTGGAAAAAAATGTAATTATTTACGACATCACATTAGAAACCTCAAAAATTACAGTATTTCTCTACTCCGTATTGAATGTTATTATACATACAAACCTTCCTCTTGAATCACTCTATCTTTAAAAAAAACCGCATTAAGATCTGTTGCGTAGTTTTAAAGATTTAAGCATACATAGGGATATATGGACAAACAAAGAATGCGACTTTGTCTTATACTATGTAGTGATATGTAAAAACTTTTTTGAAGCAGATCCATTTAATTTTCCAGATATGGCTTCATTCATGATGAACGACTGCCACAGAAAACGGCGCCACAGAAAATTAACGTTGAAGTCGAGAGGGAAAAGAAATGGGTCAAGATGCTAGGCTCCTGGGACTCTGCGACCACAAAAGAAAAGTTGCACAGAAGAATATACAAAGGCATTCCAAATTCATTACGGATAAAGATATGGTGCAAACTGTTAAATGTCAATGCAATGAAATTCGATACGCCTGGAAAATATAAAGAAATGTTAAAGCTAGCAAAGCAATGGTCTACAGATGTTCGGCAAATTGATTCTGATGTGAATAGGCAATTCCGCGAACACCAGTTCTACAGGGAGAGATATTCAGAAAAACAGTGTTCTTTGTTCAATGTTCTTTGTGCTTATAGTATGTACAACTCTGAAGTCGGATATTGTCAAGGCATGTCAGGTTTAGCAGGAGTTTTACTTATGTATATGGACGAGGAAGACGCGTTTTGGGCTCTTGCAATACTTTTGTCTGATAAGAAATATGCAATGCATGGATTATATGTTGAAGGCTTTCCGAAGCTAACAAGATTTTTGGAACATCATGACAAAATACTTATAAAGTTTATGCCAAAGTTGAAACATCATTTTGATAAATTTGGCCTTGATGCTATACTTTACTCCCTTAAATGGTTCTTTGTGTGCTTTGTTGAACGTGTTCCCTTTAGTTTATGTTTGCGAGTATGGGATATATATCTGCTAGATGGAGAGAGGGTGATCACTGCCATGGCCTATACAATCCTTAAACTCCATAAAAAAGCTATTATGAAGTTAAATGATATGGATTTAATTGTTAATTATATTCAGGTGAGGATTTTTTTAGTAGCCTTGTTTATAATTGAATAAACGCCGTGTAGTATCCACCTGACCACTCTCATTTCTTACCGAGATGTCATAAATGATGACTAAGAAAAGTCGATCCGCCATGTGATATCCGGCTCCATCGAACCACCCACATTTCTTACCGTGGAATCGTAAAAGGCGACTAAGGTAAGTTGACCCAGCGTGTGGTATCCGGCTGAGTAGAATAGACCACCCTTATTTCTTACCGAGGTGTTGTAAAAGGCGACTAAGGTAAGTTGACCCACCGTGTGGTATCCGGTTGTGTAGAGTAAACCACCCTCTTTCTTGCCAAGTTGTGGTAAAATACGACTAAGGTAAGTTGACACGCCGTGTGGTATCCGCTTGAGTACAGTAGGCCATCCGCTTCTTCGACTAATGTAAATTGATGTCAGGCAGGCGGCCGATCTTAAAATACATAGCCAAATCATGTGACAACATGTTTATAACATGATGATGTTTAAAATTGAATAAGTAACATCTTAACAATTGTTTTTAATTTTTAGGTGAAATTGCATAAAGATTTTGGTTATGAAGATGATGTTGTTATTTATCACTTAGAACGGTCTATGGAAGAATTAAAACGGGCTAAACTGGACTACCCAGGTCCACCACCTGCCACAGAGCTACCCCAACGGTCCTTAGGTGTATTTGTAGAACCGGACAAGAAATCAAAAATAGGCCAAAGAGCTGAAAACTTTTCAGAAACCGAAAAACAAGCTAGAGCTACAGTGATTTTACGGTATGTATAATAAATAACAATTTTTTAAAGTTATGAATTGCGTTTGTCGGAAATCTGAAATATTACCAATCAATTTGTTTGTAGAGAAAAGGAGATTTTTGTTCCTAGTAACAAATTAACATATATATCAAAACTAACTCTGAAGGACAACAATAGTACAAGGTATGAATTTTATAAAATGTAACTAATATGTTATGTGGATATTAATAAATATGATAAAAGGTGTATCATTAATATTTCAAATATTGAAATTCATGTACCTAGGTTTTATTTAAAAAAATTGTCCCAGTTTTCGGGCACTGAAAAATGATAAAATATAAAATAGAATGCAAAGGTTATTTGTGCTGTCATTTATAAAGTTGTCATAATTCAGTGTGATAAGGGTAGATTAAAGAAGTGAAAATATCCAGGATCTAATCTCAGATACCACCATTTTCTTTTTAATTTTTTTACTGCATTTTTCTCTTATATGTTATAAAAAATTTCATTACAAAATTAAAGAAATGAAAACTATAGTTAATTACCTTCTCCATTATACATAAAAAAATCCTTAAATCTTAACAGTGTTTAACTTTTGTTAAAGTTAATGAATTATAAACCTAAGTATTGAAAAACTGCAAGAAATTCTACAATGTTTTATTAGACGTCATTAGTAATTCTAAACAAAATTTTAAATTTCATATAAAAGATGCTATGACAAAACAAAATATACTTTTTAAGAACTAAAAAGGTCTTACATTATTATTAATTAAAATTCATAATTCAATATCTTTGGTAATATAAATGAATGAGGTTCTAATAAATAAGAATTCTTTGGTGTTGCCAAATAATTGACTTAAGCTACCATTGTTTGAGTTTCGTTTGTAGAACCACTTCATAAAAGTTTTCAAAATTTACTACAATTATAGCAGTCAATATTTGTCTTTGTAAAATTATGTTAATAATATTCATGTTTAGTAAATTAGCAAGTACTAATACATATTCTAACACATTTATAAATATTATATAAACAATTTCAATTACTAACCTCTCATCATCATTATTCTCTTACCCTTATCCCACTCTAAGTGGGGTCAACTCTGGTGCCACTCTTCTTATCTTTTTTTCGGCCTCCCCCTAGCCATGCATCCATCTACATTCATATTTAAATCTCTTTTGGTCACATGATTTTTAATTACTAATCTCATATATCCTGGTAACATTGGTAAACACAATGTTACCACCCTTACAAGCTTAGATTAATTTATATGTAGGCGTTACTTTGTGGAATTCTATAGTACAAAAGTAATAATAGAATTGTTTTGCTATAATCCGCGTTTCTTAAGAAAATGTATTTAATGCTAATTGTAGGAAGCAAACACCGTTCTCATACCTTATACATGCGGGATTAGTTACTGTATGTACCTAAAAGATCACCAATATCAACGCAATGCGCAAGCACTACACATATTCCCTACAACAATCTCAACATTCTTTTCGAACCGTTACTGAAGGATCATCAGGAAATAGACTCCACGACAAAACCACAAACCAAAACGCTTTACGATTTTGTTTGATTTTGTGATGTTATTACGAAACTTTGCTTATAAAAATATATTAAAATTGGGAATCGCTTTATTAATAATTGGTCACTGACTTAGAGGCGCGAGCGATACCATCGATACCATCGCGGACTTTTCTGTAGACCTTTTCAAGGTGTACAAATACTTAGTACATTATTTTGAGAAATCTCGTAGGGTTCAGCTTGCGTTTGCAATGTAAACGGAAAAAAATGTAATTATTTACGACTTCGCATTAGAAACCTCAAAAATTACAGTATTTTTCTACTCCATATTCAATGTTATTATACATATAAATCTTCCTCTTTAATCACTCTATCTATTAAAAAAACCGCATCAAAATCTGTTGCGTAGTTTTAAAGATTTAAGCATACATAGGGATATAGGGACATAGGTACAGGCAGGGAATGCGACTTTGTTTTATACTATGTAGTCATAAATATATATACATACATAAAATATATTATATTATACAATAATATATCATACAATAATGTATAATATTATATACTAGCGGCCTTCCCCTGCTTCGCACGGGTATAAAATATATATCCCATGTCAGTCAGTGTAAAAAAATGATTAAAATCGATCCAGTAGTTTGATTTATTCATTACTGCCCGTGGCCCGCAAGCGTTAAATTTGGAGAAAAACAATTTCCTTTCCCTATACCAAGAAGATTTCCTGCTATCTTTGGAATATCTAAATTCATATAGTACATTTTTACTTATTTACTTTTACATTTTCCCTATGTATTTTATTTTTACAATTAATTACATGGGGATCTAGGGACTTTGTTTTATAATATGTAGTGATTATATGTATGTATGGGGTTAAAGAACTTTTACTTCAGTCGTATGACCCAAACACGTGTTTGAAGCATATTTTTATGTATATAATCTTGTTTCAGACGTGAGAAAGCTGCTCTTGAGTTACAGGAGTTGCGAGTGTCACAGAGCGATACGGTTTCAGGTAACTTGGAGGGATCACCTCCAATATCGCGATCTACATCGGCTGAGAGTCTTGGCTCCGATCAATTCACGCATTTATGAACTTGTTAAAGTCTATAAACAACCAAATTTATTTCAAATTCAAATTCAAAATATTCTTTATTCAAATAAACTTGTAAACAAGTGCTTTTGAATCGTCAACTCTACTGCTGATTCTGAAAGCTGTTCCTACCGAGAAGGGCCAGCAAGAAACTCGGCGGTTGCTCTTTTAAAAAAATATAATTCTTAATGCTAGTTACATTTAATGTTTCTATCTTGTACAGGGTCGAACAATATTTATATCCACGCATTTTTATCGTCCAAATAATTCTCAACAGTATAGTAGGCTTTCTGTATCAGCCTCTTTTTAACAGTGTTTTTAAACTGCTGTAAAGGCAAAGCTGAAATTGATTGCGGAATTTTATTATAGAATCTTATACCCAAACCCACAAACGACTTACGCACTTTTGCAGTGCGCAGGGCAGGAGCCGCAAGCTTATGTCGGTTCCTACTTTGTCTATTATATACATCGCCTATTGTTTTATAATTCTTTATATTTTTATATACAAAAATTAAATTACTTAAAATATACTGTGAAGCAAATGTAAGAATACCTATTTCATTTATTATCACTACTATTATTATCAAATATCTAGTGACCGTTGTTCGGTAATTTTTTTCAAAATTAAATAAAGAAACTTAAAAATAAGAAATAATAATAGGGTAGGTGTGATGAGATATTTTCATTCGCGACCACCCGTTCCCCGAAAAATCTACGCTGACTTGACAGTTTATGGCAACAATTCAATATTAATTTTAGTATTTTTTAATGCCCAAAAACAGGGATAAAATTATTATTTTTTAAATAAAATCTAGCTACATTGATTTTTCGTATACTCTACTCTGTTCATATAACATTCAACCCTTTGCTGATAAGATAGACATTTATCACGTTGAAATTATGTTTCGTTTTAATCCAAGCCTTTCATAAGAAGGGGTAAATGGTACCTTTAAAAGGTACTCATGGTTCCCGTCATTTTAATTTTTTGCCGGGAAGAACAGCCCAATTAAGTAATTGTTAATTTTTTCGACCCAAACACATTCTTTATTTGTGTTTATTGTGTCTAGTTCTAAACATATATCATTATTCTCCTGACGTTATCCCACTCTAAGTGGGCACAACATATTCTCTTTTCCTTTCTCCTTTTATATGCAATACTTCATACAATCCATTTCTTTTTCGGTATCTCTAGTCAAATATCCATCCACATTCATATTTAACACTCGTTTTGTCACATGATTTTCATCCCTCCTTTTATGTCCGTACCATCTTAATCTCGCACTTCTCTTTTCTACAATGGGCGCAATTTTCAGACTTTTAACGCACATGTATTAAATTGATATACGAAAAAGTCCGTTCAAAATTTACAATTCCAACTTACGCTATTAGTAAAATAATGTTCAAACCAAATCAAATTAATCTATATTCAAATAAGCTCTTTCAAGCACTTTTGAATCGTCAATCAATATGATTAATGAAGCTACAACTGGTTCGGAATGTTGCTCTTACCGAGAACCAGAAAGAAACTCGGCGGTCAATATTTCAAACATTTTCAATTTTACATTATTAAACCGCAGTCTTGTATGAAGCTGAAAGGATTTTCAAATCCAGGCTTTTCAATTATATTCTAAGATTACGCTTAATAATATACTATTGTATTGTTAGACAAAAAGACTACAAGTTCGTAGAAGCGCAAATTGATTGGAACCTGTATTTTGTCTTAGTACAAAGTGATGTATTTTGTTATTGACGATGCATTTGTCCTTTACATTGTATATTACATTCGCATATAGCTTAACTTGTATCCAAAACGCTCCGTATTTTATTTGCTGTGATTTGAAATCGGTGTCAGATTTTATCAAAATTGACATCGAATTTCGCTTGCCAATTTCTATACGTACACTATCCGCACAAACTTTGCTAAGTTTTAGTGTCATCGATTAGTTTTAATTTATTTGTGCACTCGCATGTTGGTGGTATGTGGGTGGGTTTATGTCATTAACAATGTTCATATTTGCCTTAACACTTGCAGCTTGTGAATTATGAAGATTTTCCTAACTAAAATCTCTGGTACTAACAATATTTAAATTTTTAAATTTTAGCCGTCTCAATTTTATTAAGGATATGGTCTTTAGGAAACTTTAATATCATTCATGTTCATAGATAGACTGTGTTTATGAGTATTAACACGAATAGTAACAATATATTTACTCTATGTACTATACATACTGTTAATTTAACACCATTTTGTAAACATTCATTTTCATACAAATCGTGCTACTTTTTTTTACATATCATGGTTTTTTTTTTCAATATAATGAATCTCTGCTCGGAACCCCATAAAGTGGCTTCCTTTCTGTTTTTCAGTTGCATAAACCCACCCCTGTCATCATTCATAGAACTTTTACGTTGTGTCGCTTGTAATAGTATTGTGTACATTGTGTTATTAGATATAAGTAATATACAGAGATATTATAATTGAGGTAACATTTAGAAAATGAAGACGGTAATATAATAAAATTCAATGTATTAGTAAAATATACTCCACTAACGCATTTCATTATGTGATACGTCTAGTAAAATTGTAACGCTAAAAGTGGAACATTAAATATGTTTTCTATTTTTAGTTTTGCCGCCCGTTATGGTATGAAGACATCAAAAAGTAGTACATATCAAAATACCTTATTTATGGTATGTTTTTAGAAGTATATTTATATTAGATCACGTCATTTGTAGATAAACAGCACTCAGTGTATGCTTCCCCATACATAGTATTATTGTATTTATATGTAAGATTTATATGAATATTACCGCAATTGATCGTTGATAATTTAATAGAAAAGTCTTCAGTTTCTAAATAAATGAGTACGTAATATAAAAACTTCCAAAGCGCGGCCGGTCTCAGAAAATAAATGGGCTAAATTTTTTAAGCTTTTAAGTTTTTTTTTGTTACCTCCAGACGATAACGCGTCGAAAGCTGTACCTATCCACACATCCCAGGCATCTATGAACATCCCTCAAAATCCTATTCCTTTGTACGAAAAAGATTCCGAAAATCAAACATACCTGATTAAAATTGATAAGAACAGAAAAAGACATCGAAGGAAGAACACAAATTTATGATTTATATCAAAATTAATAGTCACCTTTAACGAAATTATCCCGTTGAACATATATGATGGTGAAATTTATGATAATCAGGTTTAAGAGCAGAGATTTTGTTATACATTTGCATGTGGTGCTTTTGGCACATTGTTTGCTTGAGTATATGTACCACCATGACACGAGGTAAGTTACCTTTTTTTTGCATGTATTTTGTTTTAATTTGCACACGCAGTCATCGGTTATCTTAAGAAACTTGATGGCGAAATTAGGGGTACCTTTATGTTTTTAGCGTTCATGCATTATAGGATTATTGTTTTGTCTGTGCGTACAGATTGTGTATCACTTATCCATTTCATATTTATCATTTTTGAAGTTTTTTTTTTAAATTATATCTTAACTATGATTTCCAATAGGTTAGCTAATAAATCCATAGTTACGATTTTTATCGTAGTAAATACACTGAAATATCAAATTTCAATTCAAATTCAAATTATTCGTTATTTATTAATAGAAAATTGGGCTTTGTAATTGTAAACTCCATTGCTGTTTCGAGAAACTGCTCCTACCGTCATGAATAAACTCGGCTTTTGTTTTTTTATTACACTGAGATTAATATCAAATTCCTATTCAAATTCAAAATATCCGTTATTTATTAATATAATATTGTTCTTCGAAATTGTCAACTCCACTGCTGTTTCGGGAAATTGCTCCTACTGACATGAATCAGCAATAAACTCGGCTGTTGTTTTTTTTAAATATAATTCTTATAACTAGTTACATGGTGATTTTGTTAAAAATGTACCCAATAAGCTAAGAACACCTATTTCCTTCAATTTCTCTAAAAAAATCGCTGTCCTAAATTGTAAATGCCACGTGTGGCTCTTTTATCCATTACGGAGATTTTTGCAATATTTTCACATTTACCTGCTCCATAACAGTATAATCCTAACGATAATGCTATTGAAGTAAGCAAATAAACAAGTTTTGCTGTTTCAGAATCTATAAAAAAAATCTTTTGGACAGCGTAGGTCATTGAATTGAGTTATACTGCAAAAATTGTTATGTGTGTTTTATTGGAGTTTTGAATCTAAGGTCACTCTCGAAAACACTGTTGTATATTCTATTTTTAGTAGTACATTATTTATAAAGTCCATTAGTTCTTTTTAAAACATTAGACAATACGAATTTAAGACATTTGTATTATTTGAATTCAGTATTCGATTATTTAGCCTAATTAACTTTTACTCCATTAACTTAATATTTATAATCTTCATTCAATTTCAAACATTCCAATTTTAATGACCCAGGTCTCATTTTCAATTTAAGATATGGCTACTTTTAAAAATTTAGTATAATATATTCAAGTTTCAAAGATTCTTCAAATTTGCACTTAGATATTCATGTATCAGTTTATATTTAAATAGTTCAGAGTGTTAAAGGGAATAATATATTAAGTAGCAGGGAATAATATAATATGTAGCAGAGAAGCACTGACAATATAATTTTTCAAGTCTATGGCAGCTTGTGTATCTGTTACATGTTATTGGTCTACGTCGTCCCTACGTATGTTGAATCCATGATGTCTTGGCGTACTTTCGGCCTGTGCAACAGATAATAATTTGAATATAGGCTCTCTACTAGTAGACTTATCACTATTAGTTGATATTTACCTCATGTTCCGCGCAAACGTGCGGACGGATGAAACGACCTCCGGGACCTGGGCCCGACGCCCCGGCGTTTCAACCTACCTTACGCGGCCGTTAGCCGTATGCGCTCCGGTCTCGTGAGTCACTGCGTGTTTATGTGTACATGTGGGTGTGTGCTTGTATGTACTTGGCCGATTCCCGAAACCGTTGGCTCGCCTCTACACTCTTCCACGGACACGTAATGTCTGTTTCTCCCTGAGTATACACTTCACTATATCGGCTGAATAACACCCGGTGTGCACACAACCTTCGTAAGGTCACACGTTATTGAGTCGTCCCTATATCGGGGAATAGTACCCAACGCGCATCAAAACCGTGGACGGTCGCGTCTTATTAAACGCTTCACTGGTTAAACGCGTCACTAAATCGGAGAATAACACCCGAAACGCAAAATTACACGTGTGCGTAAGAAAGGAATGCCGTGTTCCGGCGCACGCGGCTGCTCCCTATCGTGTTTTAAGGGTAATCGGTAATCGGTAAGTGTATCGGCCGGCCGCTCTGGTAGGAATCGAATGCCTAAACGACCCTGCCCTCGCCGCCCGCGCCGCTCGCATCTCCGGCCGGCGAATCTATTTATTCCAAACACCTCAATAGATGGCCAAAGTTAGCTGTTATTGGGAATGGTAGGACTCCGTCCAGAACTGCTAGTATGATTAGTGATTCAATAATTTTTTGGAAAGTCCTATACCACGGGCATAGGACGCGGGTAGTACAGTGCGTTATAAATATTAATAATATATTTATTTTTTACCGTGTGGTATCCGTGAGAGTAAAGTAGACCACCCACATTTCTTACCAAGGTGTCGTGAAAGGCGACTAAGGAAATTTGACCCACCGTGATGTATCCGGTTGAGTAGAATAGACAACCCTCTTTCTTACCGAGGTGTCGTAAAAGGCAACTATGGTAACGACGCACCGTGTGGTACCCGGCTGAGTAGAATAGACCACCCACATTTCTTACCGAGGTGTCGTAAAATACGATTAAGATAAGTTGGAGTAAGGCAGGCGGCCGGTAGTAAAATACTCATATAAAATACTCACTAAATCATGACAACATAATTATAACATGTTGATAGAGTGGGATAAGGGCAGGAGGGTGATAAATGTTTATTTTTCACATTTTTCGGAATGGTATCAGTTATTTTTTTTTATTTGGGAAACAAACAGTACAAATTGAACATAAATATAGTAAATTATTGCCAATTCACATACCAAAATTAGTTTCCACTTATTACTAATACACAGTAAAAAGTATATATAGAGAGAAATAATAAAAAAACGGTTGCCTGTAAAGTCGGTTTTACGTGACAACGTCTTTTTAAATGTGATGGATTGGAGTGGGAGAGAGACGCGAGGCATTCGCCAGTCCGGCGGGCCTGTCTTTCGTTCGGTGACTCATCGTAACGGGCGTGAGCGGGCGTTACACTTTTTCATGAGTGACTCCAAGCCGCAACTTAATTTAAGACGTTGTCACGTCAAAAGAATTAAAAAAAAGTTGTTGAACAAGTGTTGTGTTTAGATCACAGTGGAGTGGCGAGTGGTGTACGCTGCGAGGACTCTGTATCGGCCCTGGGCTCTAGGCGCTCTCTAGCTGAAACGAGTGTGACCAGTACGGCAGATCTGAGCGTGTTCTCGAGTGGCCGCTCGCACGCGCCCGACAACTCGCTCGACACCCACAGCAACATCAGCGACGACGGCACAGGGTCAGATGGGTGAGATATTTACGTAGACGCACCCATAGTTACCACGAACACGTACATTATACATAATAATAATAACTTTATTTAGCCAAACAATTACAAAAAATACAAAAAACAAAATTCAAAAATAGATAATAAAATACATATTGACATTAACAAATATCGTAGACACTCGTACTAAGATAACTTGTGCTACATAGTACATAGGGTTGCAGAGGAAGGTTTGTACGTATAATAACATTCAATACGGAGTAAAGAAATACTGTAATTTTTGAGGTTTCTGTAAATAATTACATTTTATTCCGCTTACATTGCAAACGCAGGCTAAACCCTACGAGATTTATCAAAATAATGTACTAAGTATTTGTACACCTTGAAAAGGTCTACAGAAAAGTCCGCGATGGTATATGTCTATCTCTTATGGATAACCCACTATAGCATTTTTTGTCATTTACTTTTACGAAAAATAATGCCTCATTTTTGAAGCAATTTTTATACAATACAGCATTAATCCTTATCCAATTAAGTACCTTAAATAAATAGTTGATTTAATATAAATCAATATGGCCGTTTACAGCATGTAATTTAAGTGAACATTTTCGGAGATATTACAGATTTAAAATGCCGTGAGGACGCCGCGCTTCGCCCTATAACACTTCGACTGTAGCAGCGATGTCGCTCTTTCAAGAGTTTGTTTAAAGACATTCTGTAATTATTTGTAAAAATAAAATACATAGGGAAAAATGTAAAAATAAATACGCAAATATGTACTATATGAATTTAGATATTCAAAGATAGCAGGAAATCTTCTGGGAATAGGGAGAGGGAAATTGTTTTTCTCCAAATTTAACTCTTGCGGGCCACAGGCAGTAATGAATAAATCAAAACTACTGGATCGATTTTAATCATTTTTTTTCACTGAGTGACATGGGCTATATATTTTATACCCGTGCGAAGCAGGGGCAGGCCGCTAGTCTATTATATTTTGTCATTGTTGAAAGTGTGCGTTAACATGATAAAACTGCTTTTAGGAACTAAGATAGAATTGTGCGGGATGCGAAGGTAGAATGGAAATTTTCATCCAACAAAATCTTTGAGTTTATTTGACAAAATAAATCGAGCTTTTTCTCTCGGAGGAATCGAGTCCGTCGCTTTTAAATATACCGTGTATAAAACTTTTTCTGGTCTTTAATGCGTTACACGTAGATGTAAGTCCATTCTTTATGTCTGAAAAATAAAAAAAAAACATATTTTTATATTATTACGAACCTTTTCAGTAGGCTACATTTGATAGCTCCTATAGACATAAAATCAGATTGATCCGGGAAGACTGTTATAGATTTAACGTTTTCTCGTGAGCATAGTTAAATTATTTTAATAAATAACCCGTATGACATGAAATTTATATTAGAATAAGTTATAATATTAAGCTCAGTTAAATTTATCCTATACACAAAAACCGAAATATATAAAAACTTTCTTTAAATAACTCTTTGGAAGTTAGCCAAATGACGTGATATAGATCTTTTAAATTCTGTAATTCAAATCTGTATTTTACTTGATTTTACACGTCGTGAATAAACAAGCTTGGTCGTCATTCCAACACCTTAAGACCCCAACGCCCATCGTTTCTACGCACTATGTGCCCCGCCCATCTCCACTTTAGCTTTACGATACGATGAGCTATGTCGGTAACTCTGGTTCTTCTACGGATCTCCTCAGTCCTGATTTGATCGCGTAGAGACTCCAAGGGTAGCTCGCTCCATTGCTCTGTGACTCTGAGTTTTCTTAATGAGGCCCATAGTCAGTGTTTTGCAGTATAATACTTTTATTTTCGTATGGCTGGAATGTAGTTTCTAAATTTTCTATTCTTTTTTCTTTTTACCTTTTCAGCGAATTTTAGGGTTTCGGGTTTCCCAAATTGAGTAATTAAAGCTTTGTTTATATATAAGTATAAATATATAAGTAAACGGTAAATATTGAATGATAATTCAATTATATATTCTGATTTGAGTTCTAAAATTTTAAGATTTTGTTTAAATAATTTATTGTCTTTTGAAGATCTACTCGTAGATTACTGCCATTGTTTCTCAAAAATGAGATTTAGTATATGGAAAGTATATTTGCAAGTTAAATATCTATACATATTAAAAAAGTCCCCAAAACATGTCTTTCTATGTGATCTATTTTCTCAAAATTAACTGAACGGAATTTTTGTAAGTTTTTACTAAAAAATAGTACACTGCTTCCGGAAGGTTTAGATTAATAGTACATTACGGTATTATGTAAATTATGTTGAAGAGGTCGCAGGGTTGTAAAAGAATCGCCTGCTGGGAGCTTTAATCGTATGCGTCGCGTAAACAAACAATCATACTAAAATAATGTAATAAGAATAGCCGCGTTCATCGCGTAAACTAAAATAATGTAATAAGAATTGTAGATCTACAAAAATACTACAAAAAGTCCGCGATAGCATGTCTCTCTATCTTTTATGTTTAACTCACAATAACAACATAAAAATATTATGTTAAAAATTTCAATTAAAAATATAACGCTATTTTCGATACTGTTTTTAAGGGATGCGGGAAAAACTCTGTGACACTTTGATTTCTAGGTGAAAATGCCTGAATGTTTATTTCATTATTACTTCAATAATTAGTAAACCATATTACTATTTATTAAAGTATTGTCAGAAATTTGGCGATTTTAAAACGAAAATGCAATATATAGTTAGATAAAAATCTACAATCAATAGTGGCACCTTGTTATTTTTATTATTTATTCTGATATGTCGCTAGGAATACGAAATTTATTTAGATTTTAGGTACAATGGACATGTTCTAGGCGGGTTATTTTTAAATCTTTAAATGTATGTAGGGGGTTACGGGGGTGATAAATCGATCTAAGTTTTATATAAAAAAATCGTTTTATTCCCGTTTTCAGACATTGAGACACTGCTAAAATATAAATGTAATACAAAGGTTAATTTTGCTGTCATTTGTAAAGTTTGAATACCTCCGTTGCTACGATCTAGGTTTTATTAAAAAAATCGTTTTATTCCTGTTTTCAGACATTGAGACACTGCTAAAATATAAATGTAATACAAAGGTTAATTTTGCTGTCATTTGTAAAGTTTGAATATCTCCGTTGCTACGATCTAGGTTTTATTTAAAAAAAATCGTTTAATCCCTGTTTTTAGTCATTGAAAAACTGCTAAAATATAAATGTAATACAAAGGTTAATTTTGCTGTCATTTGTAAAGTTTGTTGCGAACGGGCGGCCTAAAGTGATAACCCCCAGATCCCAAATGTCACCATATATGTCTTCCTTTCATTATTTTTTATAATGCATTATTTTATATCTTTAAAGAACAACAAGCAAGGTTGGGTCTATAGGTACTATTCAATAAATACACATAGTTTGCAATTTGAATTGCCCGTTAGCGCAGTGGGTAGTGACCCTGCCTTCAGCGCCGCGGGTCGCGGGTACGATTCCCGCCGAAGGCCAACATTTTCTATAAAGGAATTTGTTGGTCTTTGAGCCTTTGTATATATGTATTTAAGTATATATTTAAAAATATATAAGTATATATTCACCAGTTGTCTGTCTACCATAACACAAGAATTAAGTTACTTACTTTGGGGACGGAAAACCGTGTGTGTAAGTCTCCCATATATTTATTTATTTATATTACATCACGCTAAGATGAATATGTAATGTATTTAAAATTATATAAGTATATATTCACCAATTGTCTGTCACCCATAACACAAGTATTATGTTACATTGGGAACCGACGACCGTGTGTGTGTCCCATTTATTTATTTATTAAAAAAAATAGTAATAGTAACCATTAAATAAGTAATCTATGTAATACGACACTCAAGGTGGGGTCAAAGGGAACGCAGCAAAGCGATCCGGTGGCAGAGTTGGCGGTTACAAAAGACCCAGACTTAGCCACTGCGTCTACGAGATAAAAAAGACTGAATTTAAAGCCGAGCCGGTGATAAGGGTAAGGTGGGTCAATCACTCACTACCCAAAAATACAAACATTGCTCATATATGCAGCGGCTCAAGAACGCGTTCATATATCACCAAGGTCGCGTTCCCACTGACGGACCGTGTGTTCAAATTAGGTTGCTAGGACGAGCGTGTACAGTGCTACCAACTAAATATTTTTAACATTAGATTAGCTGTTTTCATATTGACACCCCTGTTTTCTATTTCATTCTTATTTTTTATTGATTTTCAATTAGCCACCGCTAATGTTTTTTTTTACAACCTTTATATGCTAAAACGCAACGACAACATTGATTCTATTCGGGATTCGAGAGAATACAATTTTACTTCGATATTTATTTTTTATTGATATTTTTTTAAAATATATATGACACTTACAGACACGGTCGTCCATCCCCAAAGTAATTTGATAGGTAGGCAGACAACTGGTTGAATATATACTTATATAATTTTTAAATACATACTTAAATACAAATATACACCCAGACTCGAAGACCGACAAATTCGTTTATAGAAAATGTTGGCCCTCGGCGGGAATCGAACCTACGATTCGCGGAGCTGAAGGCAGGGTACTGCTCACTGCGCCAACGGGCCAGTCTATATTATAATATAACAATGTGATTCCTGATAATTAATGAAAGTAGATGATTCTTTTTATAATTATCATTAATTATTATTCTATGCGGACAGTTGGAAAGCTTTCTTACTTTATGTACTGTTTTCTCCTGATTTTTAAATTAGTGAGCTGTTGTTTTTTTGTTTTTTTTTGCGGTTGACAACACTGCGTATTCACATATTCACCAGCCAGCTTGGATCAGTTTTAGTAGTTTAGTTTGCGTTAGTTGCGGTATGATTCGAGGAGAGTGCGGTTCAGGAGGATGGCATATAGGCGCCATTGTCTTGTAGATAGAATATCATCATCATTCTCTTATCCCACTCTAAGTGGGGTCAGCACAATATGTCTTCTTCTTCCATTCTCCTTTACCATTCGTCAATTCTGGTTTTAACATGGCCTCTCCGTAGCTATACATCCATCCAAAAACTCTTTTGGTCACATGATTTTCATCCCTCCTCATTACATGACCATACCAACTTAGTCTCGCACTTCTCATCTTTTCTGTAATGGGCGCAACTTTCAGACTTCCCCTAATATACTCATTGCGTATTCTATCAAGTTTTGTCACACCACACATCCACCTTAACATTCTCATCTTATTCGCATGCACATTTCTTTCTTCCTTTTGTTTTATTGCCCAACATTCTGATCCATACATTATTACAGGTCTAATGATTATATCGGATTCAGGCGTTTAGACGGCTCTTCGCAGTGACCGATCATTGGAAAACCATTGATCATGATCCATTCGTTTTATCAGATCCGTCTAAATGTGATCAGTTGTATCAAAATTGTAGTGCCTCTTATCCGTCTCTTTAGACAGACCGAGTAAACAGACGTGTAAGTGGGAACGTGGCCTAACGAATGCCTTAGTTGTAGGAATTATATTAAATCATATACAGGAATCGCATTCGATTACATCATATATGCAATGTAGGCAAAAGTTTATTCGCCCGGCTATACGTAAATTTCGTTCCTAATACTAATAAATACTTGTCTCAACCGCCTTTAATGTGTGTCCACCTTAATTCAGCAGTGTGCAATCTTTTTAAATCAATTTAATTTTTTGGTGCCACTTAAAGTAACTCTTATTATTTACAAAACTTATATATATATTAAACTGGAAAAAAAATAGTGATAGTAAATTGATGGGAGAAAATCGATTAAATAAAATAAATACTTGGCGGACCGCGTGTCGCTTATCTCTGATCTAATTTAAGGTTATTCTTTTAAGCTATTTATTTAAGTTATTTTTAAATATATGCAACAAATATTGTTTGCCGTTACAAGAGTAAAGCTCAAGGCTAATAATATCACAATTAATAAAAAAATGTCTAATATCCAAGTTCCCATATCTAAGTAATATTTTTTTAGCCATTGATTTTATTTAAATGTTAACCGAACTAACATAGGACTTTAGAATTTATTAAAACCTCTACATGCTTATAGGTCGTTATAAACATACAAATACTTTTTAACGTGTCATATATTTAATTATTCCTTCAAAATGCTCTTACATTACCAAATCATGAAGTACTACTAAAATTTAATTGTTATGTATTGATCAGGTATTCTTAATTTATAAATAATTGTTAGATAATTTTGATTTTGAGATTAAGGCAAATATTACAGAGATATTAGTAAGGCGATATAGACAAATACAACATTGAAACATTCAGTTTGCGCTTTGCTCGCCGTTCTTTATTTATTCAAGTACGCATTGCTTATATGCCATATTAAGTGTACGCCAATATTATAACAAAGTAGACAATCAGACCCTAATAACGATAAGAAAAAGTATTGAAATTGGAGAATTGTATTAAATATGGTATGTTCTCATAATACTCGCTAAAATACCCCAAAAATATTCGCTATCATACTAAAGCTGCAATTCAACAATTTGCAATATGTAGTTTATATTATTGAACGCATTTTATCATCAGTAAAGTAGACTGCTATTGCATTGGAAACTAGTTTTTTTTAAAGGTTGTATTCAAAACTTTTTAATTAAAGATTTAACGAAGCTTCACCACATGCAGTTCACATAAATGTTAAAATAGTGACAATGTTTTCATAAGTAATATTTGATTGACATACATATAACGAACGATAAATAAACAATAATAACAGTTGAAAGCTTTCTTTTACCATAGCAATGCCGCTTTACACCCACCACGCTGTTTTTTTATATTAATTTGCAGAAATTTCGTAAATTAGCTAGTTGAATATATACAGTAATTAAACGCGCTAGCTTTTATTATAACTTTAGGGGTTTAGAGGCGGTGTTAATTGTGATCTTATAAACAATAATAACAGTTGAAAGCTTTCTTTTAACACAACGATTTACTCACCACGCTGACTTTTTTTTTATTGATTTGCAGAAATTTCGTAAATTAGCTAGTTGGATATATACATATTAATCGCGCTAGTTTTTAGTATAACTTTAGGGGTTTAGGGGCGCTGTTAATTGTGATCTTATAAACAATAATAAACAGTTGAAAGCTTTCTTTTAATACAACAATGATGATTCACCACGCTGACTTTTTTTTTTATTAATTTGCAGAAATTTCGTAAATTAGCTAGTTGAATATATACAGTAATTAATCGCGCTAGCTTTTAGTATAACTTTAGGGGTTTAGGGGCGCTGTTAACTGTGATCTCATAAACAATAATAACAGTTGAAAGCTTTCTTTTAACACAACGATTTACACTCACCACGCTGACTTTTTTTTTTATTGATTTGCAGAAATTTCGTAAATTAGCTAGTTGGATATATACATATTAATCGCGCTAGCTATGAGTATAATCTTTGGGGTTGTTAATTGTGATCTTTGGAAATTACAGATCGGGAATATGTGGCTTGAGTATTCAAAGGGCGCCTTCTACAGCACATTCCACGCCGCGGGCTACTCCCCGCCCGCCATCTGTTTCCCCTCAGTCTGAAGACGTGGTGCGCATCCACGTCACATATAACCCATTAACCGCTAGTCCATCGCACTTGCCGGTGAGTCCGTCCAAATATAAATCCTATACAGAGGACCACCGCAAGCCTATGTCCTTGGGATTCTACACGACTAACGGCACGACCACTCTCTCATCCGATAACAGAATCAGGATACAGGTATCGTCTGACGAACTCTTGACTCCGGTCGTCGACTCCGGCCGCATCATCACCCAGCGCTACATTGAATCTCACCCAGGGATCTATGATATTAATTAGTTTTTTGTGTCTAGTGTTATATTTTAGTTGACCTTGAAAAGGAAATTATTTAAAATATGCGAGTGACTCTAAAACGAATCCCAATAGCAATTATACGATACAGTAAAGTTTGAATTGTTGTGTAAAATGAATGACAGGAATGGTTGTAGTGTTGCCATATTTTTGTGTACAATGACGCTCATTCCATTTATGCATAGGCTACATTTATTTAAAAAAATTGTGTAATAGATAAGTATGCCTAATTTTCCTAGATATATGTTTGATAGAAATTTTTTAACAGTCTCACCAGTTTAGCGTTAGCTAGCACAATGTAAATGATATTTTTTAATAATTGCTCATTAAATTAGTGATTACAGAATCTCAAAATATTAAAAGCATAGATATTTAATGAGATTTATAAAAATCTTAGTTGTTGTTTTACTCATTTACAAATGATTTAATAGGGTATGAAGATAATGTTTTTGCAATATATTAGCTGATCTGACTGGATACATTTTAAATTATAAGTAGTGCGATTATGCCTATTTAATCTGTTATTGCAGCTTAAAACCTATATAATCTCCTAGCTTTAAAGAACGTACGTCTTAATATTGGCTTTGTTGCTTGTTTCTTGAACTGTTATGATATGTATGACAGATTGTTGTTTTTATGTATGGGTGACAACATATTTTATCTCTTATGGGCTGCAATAGTGGCACAACTCAAAAAACGCGTGTTCTGGACTAATACGTATATGTTAAAATATACATTATTATTCAGCAGCAATTCCGACAGAACTTATAATTCAATATTAGGCCGTTTGTTTAACTAAACTAAAGCATTTTTTATGCATTTTACTTAGCAATGATATTTAAGCTTTTTTATCTCGAAACATTATTTTTGAGTTCTTCCACTATCGCATCCCGTGAGCGATATGACAGTCCTTAGGATTAAATAAAATATGGAGAGTAATAGTATTCACTATTTTTCAATAATGTAAAAAACAAGCTTATCTTCTTGTTGTTCACGTATAAAAAGTGCCTAGAATAAACTTGGCTTGTCGATGCCTTTATTTGTCTTTATGGCCATAAGTCGGATTATAATTGTGAATTAAATATATTAGATGTCAACTATATAATAAGTGTATAATACTAATACGCACATTTAAGGGTAAAATTATACACTACACCTTTTGATGTTGTTAAATTTTATTTAAATTGTTTGTGTAAAGAAAAATCTTTAAAAAAGGCAGAGAGTGTATGCATTTCCTTTATATTGGCTTATCATCAATTCAATCTTGGTCAAGCTGAAAGCTTATAGATTAGGTTTATATATTAAGGTCACAGTTTGAAACAATATTTAAGAAATGTATGAACTATAAGCTCTTCCTTTAGATTTAATATAAAAATGTAGCTAAATTAGTATTGTAAATGTGTCAATTGAGTGACCGACACATTTGCATGTTATGATGATAAATTGAAATTTACAGTGAGAATTGCAATAATATTAATTGAAAAATTTTAATAGGTCATAGGTGTATTTTAATGTTAACCGCAATTTGGATTTTTTGGCGGGAAATGATATGCTCGATAAAATTAAGAACGTTAGGAACATAATAGCCAAATAAATCATTTAGGGTGAAGCTACATTAGTGCGTTGCGTCACACCTTTAAAACAACGCATTGTAAGTCATACCTGCGTTGCGTTGACGCTGCGACAACGGTGTTACTCCTTTTAGCAGTGTTCGTCGTCGCAGTTGAGCTCCATCAACTCCCTTCCGCTTCTTCTTGTGTCCGTCGATACGATGAAACATTGCACGATACGAAGAAAGGGTCTTATTGGCCATGCCATAAAAATATATGGAAAACGACGCAGCGCAACGCACTAATGAGGCCTTGCCCTAAACCTCGCCCTTACAATTAATCTTCCCAGTTTATGACAATCATTGTCGGATGCCCGATATATCTAGAAAATATTTAACCTTTGTCTAAAAATAATAAACAATGGTTGAAACTTATCAATTTATGGATTAGTTATTAGGGTTTATAAACCCAAAATAAAATTGTTGCCATTAGCTTTCGCTATTTTCCTTGGTTATGTTTAATGCAGTAAAGGAAAAATGTAATAGATCACGCACTCGTATTCTTTTTTGAATTTTAGCTAAAAATTAGTTCCCTAATTTTAATTTAGCGTGGGAGTTTTTGAATAAAAATTATATTAGCTCACACATAATTTTGTGTCAAATTTTCAATAAATCTAAAAACGGTAATGTTGGAAAAATAATTTTTATTATATTTTAATTTTGTGCAACTTTTTTGATTTTAAAGAAACAATTGTTTCTATATAAATTCATAACGAAATTACCCAGATCAGTTAATCTAAGAATACGAAGCAATATTTAACAAAAATGCACAAATAACAATATATTTAACCTTAAGGTTAAAAACAACTGATATTTTTTTTTAATTTTTCATTTCATAGGCTATTTATATGTAAATTTAAATTGTATGTATATGTTCAGTAGAAAAGCAATAAAATTTTTATCAATAAATATACATTATATAAGCATACTATATTTAAAAGTATATGTTATTTAGGAAAAAGCGAATATTTGGCCTTACTTAAAATTACTGGGTCTTGAATAAAGGGTTATCCTTTAGTTTATTTTAATGGTTTGGAATAGATCGTGATGAATAAAATTAATAAATAGAATTAGTAATTTAGAATTATGTTTTGTATCCATTTTTCAACAAATTATTACCTTTTACGTTATAATAATAATTTTAATTCATCAATATTAGTTTTTTGAGTATAAAGTGATGTAATCTTCAATTTATACATGTTTCTTCCGATCGTTCTGTTTGTCTGAAGAAATTATTTGAAAAGTTTTAATTGGCACGAAGTGAAAGCTCTTAACTAATATTGACTCCATTTTCGAATAATCCCCTCCTCCCCCCTTGTGAAGCGTGTCCCCCACTATTTATATTTTAATAGTTATATTGTAATAGTCAACACCCAGTTCATATATTATAGTAATGAATTATAAAATTGTGTTCAACTAAATAAGATAGGTAATTTTAAACAACGATGACGTTTCTGACATCCAACAAAACTAGACTAAGATAAACAGATTATTTGTTTGTATTCTTTAATATATTATACGAGTACCTAAACATATTTAATAACATGTTTAATAATTTCGATAATATTTTTAATGATATAACTGATCTAAATTTTATGATTTACTATAATTTGTTTAGTCGAAAATTACTTTTCGGTTTTTTTTTTAATTTAGAGCGAAAACAAATAAATATTACGTTAATTTAAAAAAAATACATACACTGTATTTATTATTGTATTGGAATTACTATCGAATCATCAATAGAACTTATATAATTTGTTATTAAACTTTCTTTTTTACTTAACTGTCGTTATGTTTTGGCGTTAAAACAACAGAATCAACGTATTTGGTAGAAACTTCTCGGTTGCCACATGACATTGTGACGGAATTTAAAAGGTTTTTAGTACGATGTCAAATATCTAACTGGTAGTTCTTTAAAGAATAAGGATTACATTTTATTCAATTTGGAATTGAACTCAGTGCCCCCTTACTTTTGAGGAGAATCACTGAGGCCTTAATAGTTGCCTTAAAATTTGTTTTAAAAAGCGTACCTTGTGTACCTAGTAGATTAACGGGCTAAATAAAGTTTAATTTTTTATATTAATTAAGGGTAGGTATGATTTGGTGGTTGACATAGGTGTTTCTTCTTGCGGGTAGTTAGAATAGTCCGTCCAGGTTATGTTCGTGCAATCACGGAACTCAGAAATGATAATTTCAAAATGTTAGTCAAGTCTTCTTCTTCAACCGATGGAAGTCTACTGCTGGACATAGGTCTCTTCATAGGATCTCCAGAACACACGGCTCCCCGCGACCTTTTTTTAGATCGTCAGTCCATCTAGTAGGGGGTCTTCCAACACTGCGCTTTCCAGAGCGGGGTCGTCAATCCACTTTGAGACCCCAACGCCCATCGGTTCTCCGCACTATGTGCCGCCCATCGCCACTTCAGATTCGACACGCTGAGCTATGTCGGTGACTCTGGTTCTTCTACGGACCTCCTCATTTCTGATTTGATCACGTAGAGATACTCCGAGCATTGGTCCCTCCATCGCTCGCTGAGCGACTCTGAACCTTCTTATGAGGCCCATAGTCAGCAAACACTGTTGGATCCGTATATCATCACTGGCAACAGGCACTGTTTGAAGTCAAGACAATGTGAACTATATCAGATTATTGAAATAACTGGGACTTTCTTAAGGCTTATGTTTATTAGATCATGGATCAAACCAAGTGAGTTGCATGGCTGAAATAAAGAAATTGTATGTTGTAATTTCGGTATAGGATTGAAGTTTATTGCTTAAGAATATTTATTTATTTATTTATGTACCATAAAAAATGTAGGAAAAAAAACATTATTGGTAAAAAAAAGTGTACAAAGGTCAACTTATCCCTATGATAGAGATCTCTGCCAGCTAACCTACGAAGTGAGACAATTTATATTATGGAAAAAGGTACGCAAATATCAATCATTATGAATTAGAATTACCTACTAATTATTTCCTAATTTAATAATTGTCATTCAATATACAAAAGGCAAAGAGTGCTTAAATTATGTTATTGTAGAATGTTGAATAATAGTAGGGTTAATTCAAAACACTATCACCGTTTCCGAACGTGATTACTTTCTTATTGATTTGTGTGACAGAGATAGCTACATTTTATATTTAACGTTTGTATAATCTCTTTCTCTTTTCGTTTCTTTCTTTTTCTATATGTGACAATTAATAACTCAACAATAATAAACAGTCATTATTACCCGTGGCTCTTTGTATGAACATCATTGAGTAATAGTCTTGAAAAATTAGATGACTTCATCCGAACGTGCTTTATGTAATTTGCTGACTCTATATATAATTTTTTTTTAACATTGTATTGAGTAATATTTTTAAAACCATACTTAAAATTTCTTCGTATTGTATGGATCGATGTTGGGTAATGGAAAAAACGGATGAAAGAAGAGTGCATGCAAATGAGATGAGAATGTTAGGTTGTGGTGCGATAAGACTTGTTAAAATACAAAATGAGTATATAAGGAGAAGTCTGAACCCAAGCCCGTTACAGATAAGACAAGAAGTACAAGATGTATGGACATAATGAGGAGGAATGAAAACATGTGACCAAACTTAATAAATAATTAAATATGGATGTAGATTGATGGATTTAAGGAATGCCGATAAAGACATGGTTGGATTGTGTAAGGTACGATGCAATGACAAATGACAGGAGAGAATGGAACAGTTAAAGATGTACCGATCCCACTTAGAGTGGGATAAAAGCAGGAAGAATAATGACTTAAAATTACTTATTTTGTATACAAATTTCATATAATTTATCCAGTGTGAAAACTTTAGTAGCGTAGTTAAACAAGTTATTACATTGCTTGTTTAGTGTCTTATAGCAAAAAAGGGACAACTTGAAACGTTTAAGATAATTTGTTTTAATTCTAAAGATAGTAAGACTTAGGTATATTATTATTTTTTATCCTGCACATAACTGAGAATATTGATTTGTGTTAATAATTAAAATAAGTTCAATATAATGTAAAAAATTATGTTTTTCTTAAGATATTTGTTAATTTCGACCCTAGTTCAACACGTGCGTATTATAGCCGCATGTTGAAGTTGTATATTATTTACAGATAATACAAGAGTCAAAATTGTTTTTCACGTATTATAATAAATATTTTCTAAGCTCTCTCTAATAATAATTAAACGAAATTTGAGAACTTGTCATATTACACAGTAAAAAAAATCGTTTATTGAATCTTGTTCTATATAGTTTTTAAATTCTTTATTCTTAATCGCGGAGACGGTTTATTGCAGTTAAAAGGATGATAGATCCTTACTAATACAGATTTAAAGTACGTCGGTTATGTAATATAAAATATAGTATCTTTAATATCTGTCTTTTTGATATACACAAACTTTTGTTCAGCTTTTTTTAGCACATAAAGTTAGACATGTAAGCCGACATGTTCTGTTTTGTGGATTGCCATGAAACGATATCGCTTACGCGCTGCAATTTTTCAAAACTGGTATTTAAAATATGAATTTAAAAACTAAATCAAAATTATGTAAACGTTATTAAATGAAGAAGTATCAACTTGAAAATAACGTTTAAGCAAACTTAAGCATTTTTTATACATTTTTATTAGCAATGAAAACTTTTAACCCATTTACTCAAAACATGTTTTTTTGAGTTGTGCCACTGTTGCAGCCCATGAACGATACTCTATAAATAAATTATTGAAATTAAGTACTAAAATGATTTGAAAGAGTTTAACGTAGCAATTTTCAATAGACATTGTCTATAGATAGATTCTGTCAAATTTTACCACCTTCGGTGATTCATACTGCTTACTGTAATATATTTCTCATCGCTTAGTATAACATTTTTCAGAATAGGCTGATACGTACATTTTCATGTCCCTATGGCTGAACAAATATTAGTGGATCTTTTTATAGCGATAGACTTTGGAGAAAAACAGAAAACTTGATTAACTTTATATTAATATAATACATCTGAAAGTAAAATTGTGTATAATAAGAACAGTATATAGCTTATATGTTAGTGAAAAACCTAAATAAAACTCCATTAAATTACATACGATTTTGAAACTATGTATACTCTATATAGGAAATTAAAAAAAATCTACTATCAAAAAAAATACTATGGCAAAAAGCTTACCTGCATGCATATCAGATGATAATTTTTAAAGTTATTTATTTTATTTTCCTATGTGTATTCCATGCCTAATTAAAATTCAACAACGTTTTAGACATATTATTATATTTTATAGAGATGAGTCTATATAAGATGGTTTGATTGTTCATTCTAGTTTACAGTTTATCTGACTTGCGGCATCGCTTGTATTTTGCAGTTTGCAAAAAAATCTATTTGTTTATATTTGACTGATCATTGTCTTTATCTGTCCTAGATTTATATCTACTTATAGACTGGGTTTCTATTTAGCTTTATTCAAATAGAATTGTATAAATTGTTGTAGCGTTTGTTGAAACTATTTCAAAATATTTCCAAATGTTCTAAGTACCTACATGAAAGTTATATAATAGAATAGATAATATAGTGTGAAGTGTCGATAGTGAACTATATTGTTGGAAATACATATTTCAATTATAATCGTTGATAGAATAATTATCCCGAGAAAACCTCACTAACGCTGTTCCACCAAAATACTAGAATTCGTTATGGTAATAAGAATTAAAAACTTGTATCCATTCTGTGTACAGTAAAATGGTTCAAATTTTTCGGACGTTGCTATTTACAAAATAAAAAATTTATAATGCAACGCAAATTTTCATTTGATAGCGTTATTTACGTACACGGTATTGTATATATTCCTTGAGTTTACTTATAAATAAGTAAAAGCACACTATTTCGTTTTATGTTTCCTACAGGGTGTAATATGGACTTGTCTATCGGTCTTCTACAGGATATATTTCGGGGAGTGTGCAGAGGCTCTTCATAACCTTGTTCCTCCATCGCCGTTCTATCATCGCACTGCTAGACACCGGGAGAATTTTCACCCTTACATCATTGACCTCCCACGAAGGCGCACGGAGCGCTTTGCGTCCTCGTTTTTATTGCGCACAGCAAGGGAGTGGAATTCTCTCCCGGCATCGATATTTCCGAGTTCTTTTGATATGGGTCTCTTTAAAGCAAGAGTGAATAGGCATCTTCTAGGCAAGCGCGCTCCATCTTAGACTGCATCATCGCTTACCATCAGGCATGATTGCAGTCAAGCGTTCGCCTATTCTGCAATAAAAAAAAAAAAAAAAAATGTGAGATAAGGGAATCGTAACTGCTCTATTTAAAAATGTCATGATATACGACCGACAAGGCTATGCAAGACATCTACTGTTTTTAAAACACGTTTTAGGATTCAGCAGTAATAAACTAATAATTAAAGCCAATTGCTTAGTGGTTACAGTTAAGTGTAAGGTTGGGCTATTTTTATGTAGGTACTTTTCAGGGTATCAATAGATGTGTTATCTGAAGAAAGGACTTTGCCAGCCACAGTATGGTTCTGTGGATCTCCATATTCAGATAATGTCAATAATTATTACTTGGTTATTCTATATGGATAACGTAACCAAGTTTTTCTATAGCAATGGCGCGCACTATTTAGTTTTATATCTGCGATTGGGTGTAATTGGACGTGTTGGTTTGATTGCTCTATGTATGTTAAGGAGAGTATACAATGATGTTCACTGTTTTTAAGCATATTTTAAGCTTCAAAAGCAAATAGAGTAGATCTCGTCCAAGCTAAAATGACGCGCCCCACTCTCGTATTTACCAACTTAAGCAAATTTAAAATACAGTGTAAACTCCATAAAACGTCACTCGATTTAACGACAAACTCCCTAAAGCGTCGATATCTCTTGGCTTTGGTTAGTTTAGCTTATTTCCCATACAATGATACACTATATAGCATTGCATCCACTCTCAATAACGATAGAAATTTAATAATATACTCGTAAAGTACTTTTTGAGTTGCCAAAATTAGTAAAAACTGCACTGTATGTACAAAAACACTTAAAAGTACAATTGTATTGGTCTATCATTTAGTAAGGACAAGGTACTTGCTAAGGAACAGTTGTTCTCGATTAGTTGTTCAAATAGTTCAATTTCCACCGAATGTGCGAGAAAGCTGACATCTTGTTTCATACAATAAGCCAGCGCTACTTCATATAGATTGCCAGATTTATCACGCGGACTAGTCGACCACGACGTTCGCAAACAGTTAGTAAATCACGCAAAAGTTGATAGCTCACACAAAGACAAAATGTAATTATAAACATTAACACACACACATTTATATCAACTAATTAAGTAGTGGGGCACGAACAGACTCTATCTACATGTTGTGGTGAGGTTTCTTATAGAGGTGGAGGTTCTTATATTTCTTAGTGAGGTCTCTTATGCTTATTTAAAACTATATTGCTCATAAATAACAATGATTATTGGTGAATCGTAAATCATATTTTGCATCGTAATTACAGGTGCCATATTCGTGGCTGGCATATAGAATATAGTCACTTCATTTTATGCCGTCCTGATTTCATTTGAACTACGTTAGACTTTGAAGCTTTGTACGAGTGTATAATGCTATGCATTTACAATGAAACTGTTCGATTGTATAATAGAACGTAGAAAATTTTTTCGATTGTGTAATTGCAATTGTAATTAAGATGAAACTTTGTTCCATTGTATATTGCAATTGTAATTATTATGAAACTTTTTTCGATTGTATAATGCAATTGTAATTATTATTTAACTTTGATTGTAGGATGCAATTGTTATATCAGTGAAACTTTTTTAGATTGCGTAATGCAATTGTAATTACAATTAAACTTTGTTCGATTGTTTATAGAATTAGGCGTTACTTTACGGAGGTCCATAATACAAAAGTAATGAGAATATTATTTTGCTATAATCCGCGATAAAAATTTTATCGCGGATTATAGCAAAATAATATTCTCATTACTTTTGTTCGATTGTATTACGCAACTGTAATTACAGTGAATTTTTTTTGGATTGTGTAATGCAATTGTAATTATTATGAAGCTTTTGTATGATGCAATTGTTAATAGAATGAAACTCTGTACGATTGTATAATATAATTGTAATTGCAGAGATACTTAATATTGTATAATGCAATTGTAATTACGCTTTCAAATCAGATTATAAGAGCGTATAGCAAGTCACTTTCAACAGTTCGGCTATTATTATAAAAATTAGCTCAATTATGTAGGGAGGACTGCATTGTAATAAAGTATTCTTACAGCTCCGATTATTATTAATAAACGCAAAGAAAAATGATGCAATTTATTAATGTTAAAACTTAAGATTACTAAGTTAACAAATTAGAAATACTTTATTATATAATAGAATACATATTTAATTTGTTCTGAAACCTGGATCTATTTTCTTAACGTAATAATATAATTTTTACATTTCAAAACCTTTTGTGTAAGTTCTAATTTAATGTTATTTTTTTTACCTCAAAATATAGTAATTTATGTGACGACATACATTATAATTTATCTTTCTATTCTATTGATGTATATTTTTAAGCTCTACTTGATAATTACACCTAAAATTATTGTTAATTTATTGTACCTATGCATATTTTTAAGTGAGGCAGTTGGAAGTGTATTACATTGTTTTTAGGCCGGAGACTGATTTTAACGCTGGAATGTACTTTGGATTGTGTGCGGTGTATTTAGTGAGCTTTCCTTGAGATGATAGCATTCATAGACACTGTTTAATAAATATATGAACTTTAATACTGGCCGTTTCATTTTAATTCCATCAATGGTTAAACTTGTTATAGTGTTACATGTTTCTAATACAACCTCCTTCATAGAGTTGGTCATTAATATGAAAAGCATTGTGGCCGTCGTTATGTCATTGAGTTGTTGAGAAAGAGTAAATGGGTTGAGTTTTGAGGAAATTGCTTTTTATTTATTGATTAAGAATAAAGGAGAAATAACGTTGTTATAATTGTTCGACCAATCGAACGGATAGAAAGAGATAAGAAAAATTCTAAATATATAAGTAAGTAACGGCCTGTTACTATCCCACTGCTGGGCATAGGCCTCCTCTCTCCATTTTTGGAGAGAAGGTTTGGAGCTAAGACCTACCACGCTGCTCCAATGCGGATTGGTAGGTTACACATATCCCCGGAATTCTCTAGAGATATGCAGGTTTCCTCACGATGTTTTCCTTCACCGAAAAGAGTGTGATAAATTGCAATTATCAATTAGACACATAAGTTTTACTTGAAAACTCATTGGTGCCTGCCCGGGTTTGAACCCATGATCGTCTCTAGAGATTCACACGGTAGCACCGCTAGGCCATCACAGCTTCTAAATATATACTTCAATGAAAACAATCACAATCCATTAATTCTCCTACCCTTATCCCACTCTAAGTGGGATCGGCACAATATGTTTTAAACATGTTGTGATGTGATTTGACTAGGTAGTTCGCTTGATTGATATCAACTTAACTTAGTACCCTTTTACGACACCTCGGTGTTGACATGAGGGTGGTTAATTCAACTCTAGATTCAAGGCTAAAGAAGCCCCAGCCTCAGATATCACCACACATTTTTTTTACTTTTTTATTTTTTATATCTTTAAGAAAAATTACCGACCAAGGTTTGGTCACCCTATGAATTAACTGAACAATAATACTTCTATTTTCAGGGAAAAAACAAAATAAATACAACCCTATCGAGAATAAAATGATTTATTGAATTAAAATTAAATTACATTATAAAAAGAACATTCTACAATAGGCGTTTTTATATCTAAACCAGTATTTTATTCCACAAGACAAATCGAAAGAAAATAGCAGATTTATAAAATAAAACATGCAAAATTTAAACTTTATTTGTAAACATATTGCATATACAATTAATATCAGATGTAAATTTCAAAATGTGGTTACGTGGATTATGTATAAAATTAAATTATTAAAATATATTATTTTAGTTTATAGGAACTTTGTTGCTTAATAGCATCAAGTATTGAAATAAAACTACTGTTTACTAACCGATATAATACCAGATGTACATTAATCTAAAAGCTAAATAAAATACTTTAATATGAAGGCACGATTTTTTGGACACATTTCGTAAACTTTAAAACTATTAATATTTAAGTGGTACGATATTGATTTTGTGAAATATTCACAATCGAACTAATTTAAAAATAGAATCATCGACAATAGATTTTGGTTAAGTTCATTGCTCGTTTGGTTTTCCTCTTAGGATTCTATTTAAGTATTTCATTAGATATAAATAAATGTTAAAATATAAAACGCGTTTAAAAATTTAACAGTCATGTTTCCGTTACAAACAATCGGAATATACTGATAAAATATTCACACTGATTAAATAAATGCGTTTCCTTTATAAAACTATCTTATCGATCTTTCATAGAGTAATAGAACACCATTACTCATTCAAGGTTCTAGAGATTACAACCACTAAAATATGCCAATTTATGGTTAACTAAGACCACGAATAGTCGTATAGATCCCAATTAAGCAAAAATTTTAATATAAAATTCGGATACGTACGAAAAACATTCAAAGCATGCCTTACAGCTAACATTATATCTAACACAATAATAAAAATACATTTATGTACTACGAAACTGATTTGGGCCATTGACGTAGCGTGGCGGGGGGAGTAGGGGGTTAATTTTTAAAATAATTATTGGAAAGAAATTTTATAATTATTTGAACTATTTTTTTTATTTGTAATTTTATTTTATGCTTATGCCCAATAATTAGCGAGATTATTATCATCGTGCCAAACCTGCATATATGCAAATAAGATGGCGGCAAAATTGTCACCCACGCTACGCTACTGATTTTGACAACTATAGAATTATAATGAACACTTAACATATTAATATGGTTTTTCAAAAATGTAAACTGCTATGGGCGGCTTTAATATATATTGCCTCATTCAATACATGAACTATATCACAATTCAAGGCGTTAGATCTTAATTTTAGATTACAACCATTAATATTTGAATCAGTAATTATTAATCTTATATAGTTTATGTATACATTAACAAAAAACCTGGATTATAATAAAAAAATAAAAACGTGTCAACTTATTTGTTCATAATCAATTTATAGAATAGGCGTTACTTTGCGGAGGTCAAAAAACAACAAAAAATAAAAAAACTAATGAAAATATTATTTTGCTATAATCCGCGATAAAAGAAAATATATCTTTATATAATATATACTCATGCCCTACCCGCCACCGATAACACTACAATACACAAGCACTGCACACAGTCACCACCACAATCTCAACAATTGTTGAGAACGGATAGTACACTCTACATTTAGCATTACATATATTTTCTTTTATCGCGGATTACAACAAAATAATATTTCCATCTTTTTTGTTTACGGTTTTGATGTCATTGAAATACAATTCTATTTTTGTACTATTTAGGTATATTACCAACGATGAAGATTCAATTATCGTTTGCGGATTATTTAATAATGACGGTATATATAATATTTTATAAGCCATATATTATGAAATAAAATATCATTTACCATAACAGCATCAGGTAATTAATTAACTTTGGACTAAAGCTGTAAGTATTTCGTTATAAAAATCATATTCGCCAATTATTATGTAAAGTTTAAACTTATTATTAAAGTTTCTGAAATAAATAAAATAGCACACCTTTACTGCATATCAGATGTCCGATGGCTTTGCCTTTTTTGATCAGTTTACAGAAAGGTTTAAATTAAGTATAAGAGATATGCTTATACGTAAAGCATATTACAAAATTGAAGATCATTTGGATGATAAAAAAGCCTGGATTCGAAAATCCTTTCAGCTTCATACAAGACTGCGGTTTAATAATGTAAAATTGATAATGTTTAAAAGATTGCCCGCCGAGTTTCTTCCTGGTTCTTCTCGGTAAGAGCAGCATTCCGAACCAGTTGTAGCTTCATGAATCATATTGGTCCTTGACGATTCAAAAGTGCTTGAAAGAGCTTATTTGAATAAAGATATTTTGATTTGATTGAATCCCTTTTTAGCAGTATCGGTTTATTGATATTTTTTTCTAATTTTGTATTGCAATGTCTAATGATTAGACATTAAGGTATATTTGTACGTTGTGTTACTTTGCTATTTAATGGTATTTATATTTATTGGTTGGGCCAGTTAGATTTTTTCCCTTTTTCTATATCCTTCTCTCTCATCACCGGTCAAACCTTAACCGAAGAAAAGAGCACGCGATATGCCCAGGCAATCTTCAAGCCATCGGCAATCCGCATTGAATCAAGCACCGTTGCAAGTTGGAGTATAATTGTTTTGCATACATAATTTATAGAATTAGACGTTACTTTGCGGAGATCCATAATACAAAAGTAATAATAAAATTATTTTGCTATAATCCTTTGCTTTGCTATATAATATTCATCGCGAATTATATCAAAATAATTTTATTATTACTTTTGCATATATTTTCGCCGGTCATTATGTTATACAGGTAAGTATTTGACCATCCTACATCTTTATACCTGAGGTCCTTTCGTGGAACCCAACTGTACATTGGTAGTCCGATCAAAATAGATATTTAAAGTGACAAATTTGTATTAAGGTGAAAATGGCTAAAATTGTTCAAAACATAATTAATATATAAAAAATAACATTTGAAAATTTCTGTTGTTGTTGTCTGTTGTTCAAGTGTGTTGTTTCTACACTTGAAAATTATTAGAGGTCATTTATTAATTTTCCTTTTTATATATTTCTGGACGTCTCTTTATTCTAAGCATATACCTATGTTGGATACGCAATAATTACAGAATTTAATAGATCGTTAAGTTGACAAAATATTTTTAACTGTTAGACGTTTAGACAAATTGTTGAATTTCAACGGCCGGTAATCGTCTGAAACTCTACCTGAGAGGTGGCGCGCAAACTTTGACTTTTTGAATCATTATATCTCAAAAATGGTGGCTCTTAGGAAAAAAGTATTTATATATTTTTATGAACTAATATTTTTGTCTGAAATGTCGTTTAAAAAAACTTACCGTTTCGGTGAAAATAGCAAAAATCCTATTTTTTATCTCGAGTATTTGTTTTCTAAACAAGGAAACGATGGGGAATTTTACAATGTTTATTTTATTAAGTTTGGAACAATTTAGCTCATTTTCAGTTTGATGCAAATTAATGCTCCTATTTTTTTGGTCTAATTTGACCGGATTATGATTGTTTACTATTAGTATTACGTCGTAATTACGTCGTCACAGCCCAATTTTTGATCTGCTTCGTTGTCTAATTAAAAAATATAAAAAAATGCACATTCATTTCTCATTTTGACATTACACATTTCACACACAATCACGCCATTTGGGAATGCAATTAAGTACCTAATACGCAATAATACGCAACATTCACTGCTATGTGCTATGCAAAAAACGATTAACTTCTCAAATTAATATTTCCAAAAATGAAATATCAATTATAAGTAAAGGTATATAAAATAGCACCACATCGTAATAGTTATCAATGCGATTCATAACTTAATAGGGTAAAAAATAAACACAGTTAACGTATAGAAACCGGCTATACTCACAAGCCCATACGGGGTGTTTATTTAAAGGGAACTGCTGCGGAAAATAAAACACAAGTTCCCGCTGTGATAACGCTGTATAAAGAACTTATATATGATCCTAGTTGAAACTAGTCACGCACACCTGATATAAAACCACGTGATTATATCCGGTTTCTATAAAAAAAGTATGAATAAAGATGAACTACGATAACAGGGAGTTCCAACCCTCCCGAAATTCAATTTGAAAGTATTTGTGAAAGTCGCAACGCATGTGTGCTGAGACATTTTTCAAAGAAAAATAAATCTATGAATTTGTTGGTCGACTAGTCGCACGACTGGCGTCAACAATAACTGCTCATTATTACAGTATAGATTTTATACTCTATGAAATCATTGATATACTTTATGAAAAGTCCACGTGCGTTGTCTTGCGCGATGTGGCTCGTTATGATTGTTTGACCCAAAAATCTGGTTACATTTTAGATATTACGAGAACCGATAGCACAAAAACGGACTGATAAAGTACAATAAGGTAGGTATAATAAGGGTAGTGCACTAGTATTTGACCGTTTTGTATGAAATTTCAAATAATAAGGCGTTTCGTTTGTTGTAGCTAATAAAAAATAATTTTGTAATAACCTGTTGCCATCTATTAACAACTGCCCAAATCCTCAGAACTGTAGCACACTGTTTACCTAATATTTATAAAAAGTAAGTAACGGCCTGTTACTATCCCACTGCTGGGCATAGGCCTCTTCTCTCCGTTTTT
The DNA here is from genome assembly GCA_029227775.1 of Morpho helenor. Classification (NCBI taxonomy): domain Eukaryota; kingdom Metazoa; phylum Arthropoda; class Insecta; order Lepidoptera; family Nymphalidae; genus Morpho; species Morpho helenor. The sequence goes on along the minus strand of JARGCU010000030.1, from coordinate 18,881,521 downwards.
GGAGAGAAGGATTGGAGCTAAGACCTACCACGCTGCTCCAATGCGGATTGCTAGGTTACACATATCTCCAGAATGCTCTAGAGACATGCAGGTTTCCTCACGATGTTTTCCTTCACCGAAAAGCGTGTGATAAATTGCAATTATCAATTAGACACATAAGTTTTAATAGAAAAACTCATTGGTGTCTGCCCGGGTTTGAACCCATGATCGTCTCTAGAGATTCACACGGTCGCAGCGCTAGGCCATCACAGCTTTAATTTAATATTATTAATTAATATTTTTTATTAGCTACAACAAACAAAACGCTTATTTTCAATTTCATACAAAACGGTCAACTACTAGTGCATGGTCAATTACTAGTGCACTTACCTTACATGCAAAATATTTTGTAAGGATGTAACTACATTCATTGTAACAGTAACTTGTAGGACGCCATGTTATCGTGGTTCATCTACCATTCACGATAATTTAAATTAAAAAAAAAAATAAAGAATGCAAAGCATCATGCACTTTAAATCACACGTTATTATAACACTCATTTTCTCCGCAATAAGCCGCCTTAAGAATATTCGTTTATAATACTAATAACGGCATCTTTGGTGCCGAATATTAGAGCGAACATACCGAATATTAACACAAGCGCGTTTTTCCAGATAAGGAATTTATAAGGTCCGAAGCCGATATCCCAGAAAGTGATGATCTCTATGAAAGCTGGGGCGATAAGTCCTAGTATGGAGAAACAGAAAGCTCCAATAATGCCCATGAATGGTCCGATAGTTGGTACGGCTATGGCGAGCGACACGCACGCAGTGGCAAGAATGGTTCGCATGATGTAGTCGGCGCGTTCGGGGTTTGCGGTGAACTTGTCCTTTATGCGCGTCCACATGATTTCAACGCAAACGAAGAACTGAAGACCGAATGTGCAATATACAGCAATGGCGATGGCGATTTGGACGATGTGTGCAAGTCTGAAATGAAACAAAGAGTCGCGTTTTCAATTTAATTGTAACTAGGTAGCTGTGTCAGAGGTTTCGCCTGCGTGAAAATCACCGTATTTTATCAAAAAAATTACCAAAAAATAGGTAGAGACATGGTGTTGCAGACTTTTTTTTTATAATATCTACAATTCTCTAGTACATTACTTTAGTGTACATCTGTTGGTTTTCGAGGCGCACGCGACTAAAGCCCCTACCAGCCGAGTGTCTTACAACTTGCCGACCTCTTTAACACAATTTACATAAAACTGTCATGTACCTTAGCTTAAACCTTCCGGAAAAATTGCTGTACATTTTACTGAAAACCGTACAAAAATCCGTTTAGTACATTTAAGAAAATTGGTCACATATAGATAGACAACTTTTGGGGATTTTGTTTTTCATGTCCCTACTGTTGACCGTTGAGGAGTTCCCTCATCTGGAGCCAATCCTAGCAACATCAGGTCATGCTTATCATAAACACGCATTGTCATCGGGACTGGAGCTGTGTGTAAAATTTCAATTCAATCTTACACCGGGATGTGGGTTAAATTTAATTGCAAGATTCCACCGTCACCTCCATGCACGGCAAGTTGAATTAAAGATTTTATTCAAACGCGTAAAAATCCTGAGTAGACATTAATGAGTTTCCTATTAAAGCTTATATATCTTATTGATAATTGCAATTTATCACACGCTTTTCGGTGAAGGAAAACATCGTGAGGAAACCTGCATATCTCTAGAGAATTCTGGAGATATGTGTAACCTACCAATCCGCATTGGAGCAGCGTGGTAGGTCTTAGCTCCAATCCTTCTCTCCAGAAATGGAGAGAGGAGGCCTACGCCCAGCAATGGGCTTGTAACAGGCTTTACTTTACTAATTTTCCATGCTTTAAAGTACATATTAAGTAACTGCTGCCATTAAAATACATACACAACAAGGATTTGCGGGTCGCCTGGACGCGGAGTCAGGTTAAGGGTGATTGAATCTTCAACGTATTCGCCATACTTCAAGTATCCGAGAAATCCAAGCAGGATGTACATCATAGTGACCCCAGACATACCAAGGTTAAGCACCCCACAAAAACCCAGCATAGATCGTGGAGTTTTCATGGAGTTTTCCAACGGCATCACTACACCGATAGCTTCTATAGCGAAAATCGTGAGGGAGAAAAACTCTGGCCATTGTTGATATGGCTTTATCGCTGATACGTTATCGAAACTGAGCTCTCCAGTGCCCACCAAAAAGTAAAATGTTATTCCAAGTCCAAGGCCCATGAATATGTTGGCGATCATTGACACTGGGGCTAAGAATTTCAGATTTTTGATCCACACCATCAATATGAGAGGTATTAAAAGGATGAGAAGGTACATCCTTATGCCGAAGGTTTCATTCAAATTAGGCACGTAAGAGTTGACTACCTGTAAAGTAATACGTTAATTGTAAAAAAGTGAACAAAGCGCAAATACAAATTTTTCAAAAAACATATTTTAGCAATATCTTACGGACCAATAAAATTCTCGTGATACAATGTTATTTAACATACACCTCAGAAATGGCTTGACCGATTTTTGTGATATTTTTATGAATACTCAGTAGGTCTGATTCGGCTGAGTAGAATATATCACTCTCATTTCTTACAGTCTTGAAAGTATTTTTTATGAATTTTCAGTTGGTCTGCGAATCGGCTGACTAGAATTGACCACTATAATTTCTTACAGAGGTGTCGTAAAAGGCGACTAAGGTAAGAGTAAGTTGACTGTGGTATCGTGCTGAGTAGAATAGACCACCCCCATTTCTTAACGAGGTGTCGAAAAATATGACTAAGGTAAGTTGACGCCAGGTAGGCGGCCGATCGTAAAATATGTAGCCAAATCATGTGAAAACATCTGCCGTCCCCACTTAAGATCGGGATAGGAGGATGATAATGATTGTAGTCTCGATTTTAATTACGTAGTTAGTGAATGTATTTAACATATTTACCTCCATAATGTTTTTGGCGATAATAACGCTATACACGGAGCACGTACCGAAGTAGGTTATAAACAGGCTCACGACGATGAATATTCTGTGAAATTAAATATCATAAATTAGAAGAGGAATAAATGAAACATAAATGGCGGCTACAGTATAGTTTGCAAAGAGCAAGATCGCTCTACTCCATACGCTCTACTCATATAGTAGAGATGAACCAGGATAACATGGCGCCCAATTCCAAATTACTGTTTCAATGAGTGGAGGACGTGACTCGTCCTTACGAATTATTGTGCATGTAGAAAGCAGTTTTTGTCGTCAGTACTTTAATATTTAAACTAGCGGCCTGCCCATGCTTCGCACGGGTATAAAATATATATCCCATGTCACTCAGTGTAAAAAAATGATTAAAATCGATCCAGTAGTTTTGATTTATTCATTACTGCCCGTGGCCCGCAAGCGTTAAATTTGGAGAAAAACAATTTCCTCTCCCTATACCAAGACGAAAACTTCAAGAATCAAATCAAGAAAAGAATCAAAAACTTAGAGCCAGCAGAAAGATCGTTCTTGCAAGAAAAGGCAGAAGTTAAATTATCTAATAGTCCCAAAGATGATGCCAACTCTCGTTGGATGCATTTTAAATATCAGATAGGGGAAATTCTTGATGATCTAAAAAGAGAGCGCAAGAAAAACACAGAAGTTAAGTCAAAAGTCTGGATCACTGACAAAACTTGGAAGATGATCCAGAGAAGAAAGGAAATAAAGTCAAGAGGGCTGCAGAATGACGATGCTAGAAAAGAGTACTCTCACATCTGCCATTCCATCAAAAAAGAGTGTCGACGGGATAAAAACACATTCATAGACAGCATGTGTTCAGACATTGAAACGCACTATCTGAAATACCAAACAGCAGATCTGTTTAAAAAAGTCCGCCTTCTCTCTCGGAAGTTTCAAGCGAAATCGTGGGTTATTGAAGATCAAAATGGTACCCCAATGCATGATCTAAGCGACGTTGCAGAGACTTGGCGCAAATATTGTGAAGATTTGTACAAATCGTCAAATATTCGCAGTTCACTGCCACAAACTAACTCTCTTGACCAAATTGAACTTGAACCGGCAATTCTTCGCACAGAAGTAACAGCAGCCATTAAACGGTTAAAAGACAGGAAGGCTCCAGGACCAGACCAAATCACTGCGGAAGTCATCAAAGCGCTTGGAGAAAAGGGGGTTGACATACTACTCAGTATTTGCAATCATGTGTGGCAATATGGTGACTGGCCTAAAGACTGGTGCGAATCAATAATCTTGCCACTTCATAAAAAGGGCTCTACCAAGAAGTGTGGCAACTATCGCACCCTAGCTTTGATTTCTCATTGCAGTAAAATCTTACTGCACATAATAAATACCCGCCTTCGCTACTATTTGGACTGGCATATACCTCAAGAGCAGGCGGGATTTGTCAAAGGTAAAGGCACAAGGGAGCAAATACTGAATATTCGACAGCTAATCGAGAAGTCTTACGAATACAATACCCCGATGGTCATATGTTTCATTGACTACAGCAAGGCTTTCGATTGTGTCAATTGGGACAAGCTATGGACTATACTCGCAGAAATCGGAGTGCCACAACACCTCACCGTACTATTGCAGACCCTATATGCGAATAATGTTGGTGTTGTCAAAATACATGACACATTGTCTAAGCCATTCCGGTTCCAAAAAGGGGTACGCCAGGGCTGTATACTCTCACCCATTCTTTTCAACATCTACGGTGAATATATCATGAGACGGACCTGCGATGACTGGAATGGTGGAGTCACAATTGGTGGAAAGAAGATCATCAATCTAAGATATGCCGATGACACCACACTGTTCGCAAATAGTGAAACTGAAATGGTTGAATTGTTAGACAGAATGGAACGCATCAGTAGCGAACTGGGACTGGTAATCAACCGATCCAAGACTAACATCATGATAGTAGACCGCACAGGCACAATGGAGCTCACTGGCGCATTAAATCTCGACGTTGTTAACAACTTCATCTACCTGGGCTCCACAATCTCAAACAACGGATCTTGTGAAGCAGACGTCAGAAGGCGGATAGGAATGGCAAAGAACGCCATGTCACAGCTAGACCGCATCTGGATAAATAAAAACATTACGCGAAAAGTCAAACAAAAGCTTGTGACGAGCCTGGTGTTCTCGATTTTCTTATACGGCGTGGAGACTTGGACCCTAAAACAGGCTGATCGCAACCGCATAGACGCGTTTGAAATGTGGTGCTGGAGAAGGATGTTGAGCGTTTCTTGGACAGAACATCGGACCAACGCATCGATAATTAAGGAACTACAGATCAAGACTAGACTTTCCACCATATGTCTCCGCAGGATTTTAGAGTTCTTTGGGCACGTTGCAAGAAAGAGTGGTGACAACCTTGAAAAGTTGCTTGTCACGGGCAAGGTCGAAGGAAAGAGGCCTAGGGGACGGAGCCCCATGCGTTGGACCGACCAAATTCGCTCAACACTCGACTCCAGTATCAGTGACGCCATCCACGCCGCAGAGGACAGAACTAAGTGGCGCAGAATAGTTTTAAATAAAGTGCTACATAAAGATCACGACCCTCAGCATTGAGGATTACGACGCCAGGAGGAGGAGGATACCAAGACGATTTCCTGCTATCTTTGGAATATCTAAACTCATATAGTACATTTTTACTTATTTACTTTTACATTTTACCTATGTATTTTATTTTTACAATTAATTACAGAATGTCTTTAAACAAACTCTTAAAAGATTCGAAGTGCTATAGGGTGAAGCGCGGCGTCCTCACGGCATTTTAAATCTGTAATATCTCGGAAAATGTTCACTTAAATTACATACTGTAAACGGCCATATTGACCTACATATATTAAATCAACAATTTATTTAAGGTACTTAATTGCATAAGGATTAATGTTGTATTGTATAAAAATTGCTTTGAACATAAGGCATTATTTTTCGTAAAAAGTATATGACAAAAAATGCTTTTGTGGGTTATCCATAAGAGATAGACATATACCATCGCGGACTTTTCTGTAGATCTTTTCAAGGCGTACAAATACTTAGTACATCATTTCGATAAATCTCGTAGGGTTTAGCCTGCGTTTGCAATGTAAGCGGACAAAAATGTAATTATTTACAGAAACCTCAAAAATTACAGTATTTCTCTACTCCATATTGAATGTTATTATACGTACAAACCTTCCTTTTGAATCACTCTATCTATTAAAAAAAACCGCATCAAAATCGGTTGCGTAGTTTTAAAGTTTTATGCGTACATACGGAAATATGGACTTTGTTTTATAATATGTAGTGATGAGTTAATCTTGTATTTATATGTGTAAATATAGTTTCTGAATCTCGGAAACGGCTCCAACGATTTTACTGAAATTCAGCATGCAGTTTTGGGGGAGATAGATCGTTCTAGCTCGGTTTTATTTTTAAAAAATTTTTAAAATCCAGAATTGAAAGCAAAGGATTTTTTTAGCTGTCAAACGTAATGTTGCGATAGCTGATGGGTAATGCACGGACTGAGAGTTATCACAACCCGGGTTCGAATCTCACATATCATCGGCGCCTTCTTTCTTTTAAAATTCATTTAAATATTTTTTTAATCTTTTAAAAAATTACAGAGCATCACTCGGTCAACCAGGTACTATCTATAATGTAACTTAGCACCAGATTCTATGGCCAACCAATCCCACTCAATGAATATTAAAAACCCCACGAGGTGGACTGACGACCTCAAAAAGTGAAGTGGATGTCTTGTAAAGAGACCTATGTCCAGCAATGGAAGTCCATCGGTTTATAAAGTGGTAGCAGATTATTCAAATGTCTGTATAAATACCCAAAAGTGTTGGCCCATTTTCTGAGAGCCTGCGGTCCGTTGTTGAGCGCTGTTTCTCCTACTTCCGGGAAACTCATTGCCGTTTTCTTAGTTTTCTTGTAAAGAACGTGTGCGCACTTTATCTAAAAAAGAAAGGGAACGTAAGAATGTAATTCGAAATAAAAAATGAAACATATAAAAGATTTTTATTTATGCCTATATAATATTTCAGTCTGTTGCGAAGCATACAAGAACCAGATATTCTAGTTGGGGTTTCAGAGTGATAAGATTCTTCGAAAATTAACGAGTTTGAACCGACGACCCCTTAGCTGTAGTAGGCAGGGTCACTGCCACCAGCAACATGATCTCTTAATTTGGTTCCTATTCAAATTCTAAATCTTTATTCATCCAAACTTGTGAACAAGTGCTTCTGAATCGTCAACTCTACTAGTAAACTAGGCGGTTACTCTTTTCAAAATATAATTCTTATTACTATACTGCGTAGATTTAGGTAGTTAACTAAATGTAAACAAGCAAAAGCATATGACTCAGGCGTGCCAAAAATTTTATTGCAATAACAAGATCTACAAATAAAGAAATTGAAACGAAACTAAACATGTTAAAATAATTTCATTAATAAAATATTTCTTTTATATAATCAAATGTTTATGCTTTTGATACTAAAAGCATTTAATTTGATTTAATAAAATATATTCATCAGATGCAGATTAAAACCAATTAAACAAATTTAATATGATATTCTAGCAATAGTACATTAGATTATCTGATGTAACACAATATCAATCTTTTATAAAGTCACTGTATGATAATGCAGTATTATAGTATATTTAATATTTTGTAGAAAAGGTTTTAAAAAACCTGTGTGTCATGGCGCATATTAAAAAAAATAACCTTGTTATTTGACATGTTTACCTTTAATTAAGTACCTAACCCTATGGAGTATAGTTATATTTGCTCAATATTATCAATTATTAAGATAGTTTAATTATATGTATTACAGGGTCAAAGATTAGCTAAATCCGTGCATTCTTATCATTTATATAACCCTCAACAGTATAATAGGATTATAATACTCATTTTGATAGTCTTAACTGCTTTAATAAGCAAAGCTGAAATTGTTCCCGCAATTTCATTACAATAATAAATACCAATTATAAGTTTCATACAACTTTGACAGTTTACCATATAATATTATTTATAACAACACTCGCATTAGATTAATATTCGCAATGCTGCACTTATATGCGTTTATATCTTATAACTATGAACTTAAAGTTACGTAATACAAGGTTCTGAACTCGTTGATATAATGAGATTACGAATAAATATATTGATTTTGTTACGACGGCTGTATACTCTCGCTCAAGAGCACTCGCTATGTCTCGCCCGAGATGTGTAAGCTAGGAATGACCATTTACACTCTCGAAAGGGAATAGCGACGTTTTCCCCGATTGTGTGAGGGGGCGAGAAACACTTAGATTCGGGAACCAAAATAGAGACATGGGCTAGACACCCCGAACATACGAAGCGAGGCGAGAGTTACCCGGTACACTCTCGAAATGTCTCGAATGTTCTCGCAGAGAGTGTACAGCCGCTATAGCTGCTACAATCGCAATATCCAACATTGGGATTGTAGCAGCTACTAGACAATGTAATATATAGAGAGATAATTATGTACGGCATAATTATGTACGGCATATGTTGCATACTACGGTATGCAAGCAAGGGCAATAATTCGCAGGGCATATGTAGGTATAAATTATTATTTATCCCCCCCGGGAAGGTTCCCGTTAGGGCGGCATTTGACGGTCTTAAGCGAGTCGCCTGCGCTCGGCTCGCCTATGACGGATCGGATCCAAGGGCTCTACTTTATCTTAGGTATCATCAATGCGAAGTAACTTAGTATAACTTACAAGAATATAAGAGCAATGGGTGCACACAACAGCAACCAAGATGGTGAAGAAAACGCCAGCGACAATACCGACGCTCTTGAAAGCTTTGGGCATTGCCAGGATGCCAGTTCCAAGAGAAGCCTTCAGCAGATGAGTGAGTGTGTCCATATTCCTGTAAGTAAACAAAAGTTAATAAAGTGGGGTGCTTTGTGCCATATTTTCATCATTATATCGAGCACCCCATGAATTTTTTACTACTTTTATCACAAAAATACTTATATTTCTATTCTACCAATGCTAGGAATTATATTTTACGTTTCAGCTGGAGCCCTTATTCATGAGCTCTCTACACTGCATTTTAAAGCAGCGATAATGCCGTGTAGAGTAGGGCTCTAAACTAGTCGGGACAACCCGATAGAATAAGACTTGAGTATCGGCGGTTTCTATACATAAACAAATTATACAGTATACAGCATCATTTAAATTAAAACTAGGTGGCCGCAACTGCGGTAAATCGAACTTGAAATTGTAGACAAGTGTATTGAAATTGTAGACTGAGATATATGCTCCGACTTCCTAATCGGTATGAAGGTCCAATTTTAAGAAAGAGGTCAGTTACCTAATCCAACTCAGATAGAAAAGAAATCGGGAAGCTACGCTAGTCTTTTCGCCTTAGATTCCTCAGTGTCTGAAGACCAAATTCTTCGAATAGTGCGTGTTGCCATTGATGACGGATTCGAAACATGGTCGCTGACTATGGCCCCATAAGAAAGCTCAAAGTTTCTCAGCGGGCGATGGAACGCGAGTTCACGTATCTGCTCACATATTTCTACGTGATCAAATCATAAATGAGGAGATACGAAGCTCAGCGTGTCGCAAAGCGGAAGTGTCGATGGGCCGGTGTACAAAGTGCGGAGAACCGATAGGCGTTGGGGTCTCAAGGAGTTGAAATGGCCACCGCATGAATTGACGACATCAAAAAAGTCGCGGGGAGCTGCTGGAATCAAGCACTAAATTTTGTGGTATGAAGGTCTCATGAAGAGACCTATGTCCAGCAGTGGATGTCCGTCGGTTGACAAAGAAGAAGCAACTGCGGTAAGAACTAAATATCTAACATAAGTATAATAAGATATCAATTCGCATCAGGTTACAGAAATGCACCTCAACATTATATGGCAGTGATCATATTTCACTAAACATTATCTGATACTTTACCGATACGGACCACCCGCAAAGCGCATAGCTAAAATTATACATATATTCGCAATGACTCGCTGTTATTTGATTTCGCTTAGCATTTGTAATCTACGATTTTTATACGATGACATCATTGTCGAACATCTTTATAGCAAATCATTGAAGTAAGTTACACGCACATAGTGGTAATTACTAATTAATTGGATTATATGAACATAGGTCAGGGGTGTCAAACTCAAAGCTGACTTTGGCCGAATAAAGAAATTCTTAACTTTAGGCACATATCTCGACGTGAGACGCATAAGGTCGAATTTCGACATCAGACCAAATTCACTTTTTTACACATTTTATTTTACACATTCACTTTTTTTACTGGTCTAAGTAAGTAATTAATAGGCCTCCTCTTTCCGTTTTTTTGGAGAGAAGGATTGGAGCTAATACCTAACACGCTGCTCCAATGCGGATTGATAGGTTACACATATCTCCAGAATTCTCTAGAGATATGCATGTTTCCTCACGATGTTTTCTTTCACATTAGACACATAAGTTTTAACAGAAAAACTCATTGGTGCCTGGAAGATGAGCATTGGTAGGAGAATAAACAGATTGTTTACGAAGATACTGAGTTGCATAAGGTCGTATGTAATATATATAATCATTTTTTATAATAGGATAGAAGAATAAGGTGACAAGATGACAAGAGCAATGTTCATGAGAGTAATTTACTCATTATTAGAAAGCCGAATACTATCTTTAGTTTTTATGCTTCTAACATTTATTGTCTCTAACATACCTACTTAACTTTATATTATATATATACTACCCTACTAATATTATAAATGTTTGTTTGTTTGTTATTCTTTCACGGCGAATCCGCTGAACGAATATCAATGAAATTTTGCACAATTATTCCTTATACACCGGGATAAATTATAGGCTATAGAAGTCCTGTTAATTCTACAGGAATAGGATGACGTTGAAAAGCGCCATCTATTATCACCTTATCACACGATAACAATCCACGCAAATGAAGTTACGAGTACCTAGTATAATATATTTTATAAACTCTTGTAACGAACCGTATAGTTTATAAATAAAGTATATTATAATAGTATAAATTGGTTTCTAATTCACATTTATATTTTATTTTGACTTTGCGTTTGACATTGACTGGGCATAAGTTTACATTTCAAGCTGCGAGTTTGGCACTTCTGACTTTTTTATAACAATGACTATATAAATATGATTTAAACACAAATAAAAATAAATACGCAAGCATTTTGATACAAACATTTACGGTTTTGTAAGAGAATTAATTGGAAAACAGATATAATTAATTGAGATAATCTTATAACATGATAAGTTGGTGATTCTAATAGATTAATCACGTTAGAGATTATAAATGGACAAAGATAACATTGTAATCATGTTACTTATGTAAAAGTTATTTTTTCTTTTCAATTCAACTTTTGAAAGCGCAGTGCTACTATTGAAATCCAAATTATGCTTTATTCAATTTGACTTTTTAGATGATTGAAAATTGTGATAGCCCAGAAGTGAGACCGTGCGACTCTCGAGAGAGAGTCTCGAGTTCAAACCCGGGCAGATACTAATGAGGTTTTGTGATAAACTTTGAGTCTTATTTATAATAGAAATTTATCACATGATTTTGCAGTGAACGAAAACTTCGTAAGAAAAACTGGATATCTCTAGACAATTCTGGGGATATGTGTAACCTATCCCATTATAACAGCGTATTAGTTCTTAGCTCAAACCGTTCTCTCCAAAAACAAAAAAAAATAACAGAAACACTTAGTGGTGCTTTCCCAGGGTTCGAAGCCGTGACCCTTTGCCCACCGCTGCGCTATAAGCATATACACGTAAGAGTTAACAAGCCTCAATAATAATTACTGTATAGTTATTATATACTTACGAAGTGGGATTGGTCAAGTTTCTCTCCAAAAAGGGATCAAATTCTCCCTCCTCCGCATCCTTTTCTTCTCTTGATAAGTTGTATCTAGAAAAATCAAATATAAATGTAAGGTTTACGGTTTTTTTCAACAAACAATTACCGATTATTGAATATTTTGTGTTGGCAACACTGATAGAGGCGGGCTAAAAATGGCGGCTTAATATAACGATCCTTAGGAGAGGAACCTCTATTGTATTCTGTTTGCGGAAGTGAACGGTGAATATGGAAACTGGATATGTTATTGATAACGGAATTTTACTACATTATCATATATTATTATTATAAGTTATTTATAAAGATTAATAAGAACATTTATTTGAGATATACAATTGTATAAATGTATAATCAGCGATAATTATGCATAAACTTTCATATACAAAAAATTTCTTTGGCCTCCAGTAGAACATTAATTTCATATATTTTTAATATGACTGCTAATTAAACCTTAAGCTCAAGTGTATTCAGCCAAGTTAAAAAAGATACATACACAAATTTAAGGAATAATGATCTAAGGCAGTGTTTCCCAACTTTGGGCCCACACCCCATAGAAGGGAAGGAGGGCAATTAGGTTGTAAAGGGGGGAACTTGAAAATGGTCTCGGCGCAAGTTCCCTTTTCATTCTGGGTAATTTAATATAAGGTTAGATATCAGTGTCAAGTTTTCCGAAAAAAAAAACAAACTCTTGTTCCTAAAACCTATCTTGTTTCTTAAGTAGATAAACAATATATTTTTTTTTATAAGATATTAAAATAAAAATTTATGTATTAAACAAACATTAAATATTTTTTTTACAATTAAACATAAAAACACAAGCTTTTGCCGTAAGCTTTTGCAAGCTTAAATATAAATTTCAAGCTAACCGCAGTTATGTAGAACAATAACGGTAATGTTTTAACTGCAATGCCAGTTAAGGATGTGAAAAAATTATCGATTTTTATATTAATTATTCATTTTTTTATTATTGTCATCAATATATATTTAATAAACAATTTTCTAAACATTATAAATCGATTTTTTTAATTATCGATTGTAATAATTACACTGTTTCGTCTTTTTACGCTTTTTTTTGTTATTTTTTTAAGATAAGATATGCGTTGATGGATAAAATCAATGTAGCACAAACTACACATTTTAAATCGTATTTTGTCAACAGAATATTATTTTTTATCTGTATTAATCTTTATAAGTCTTTATTCTAATTAATTATAAATATTGAAGAAAAGAACTTTTAAATAATAAAAAAACGACTTATTAACTATTGATCTTTTTAACGACCTCAAAGTTGTATCTAGAAAAATCAAATATAAATGTAAGGTTTACGGTTTTTTTCAACAAACAATTACCGATTATTGAATATTTTGTGTTGGCAACACTGATAGAGGCGGGCTAAAAATGGCGGCTTAATATAACGATCCTTAGGAGAGGAACCTCTATTGTATTCTGTTTGCGGAAGTGAACGGTGAATATGGAAACTGGATATGTTATTGATAACGGAATTTTACTACATTATCATATATTATTATTATAAGTTATTTATAAAGATTAATAAGAACATTTATTTGAGATATACAATTGTATAAATGTATAATCAGCGATAATTATGCATAAACTTTCATATACAAAAAATTTCTTTGGCCTCCAGTAGAACATTAATTTCATATATTTTTAATATGACTGCTAATTAAACCTTAAGCTCAAGTGTATTCAGCCAAGTTAAAAAAGATACATACACAAATTTAAGGAATAATGATCTAAGGCAGTGTTTCCCAACTTTGGGCCCACACCCCATAGAAGGGAAGGAGGGCAATTAGGTTGTAAAGGGGGGAACTTGAAAATGGTCTCGGCGCAAGTTCCCTTTTCATTCTGGGTAATTTAATATAAGGTTAGATATCAGTGTCAAGTTTTCCGAAAAAAAAAACAAACTCTTGTTCCTAAAACCTATCTTGTTTCTTAAGTAGATAAACAATATATTTTTTTTTATAAGATATTAAAATAAAAATTTATGTATTAAACAAACATTAAATATTTTTTTTACAATTAAACATAAAAACACAAGCTTTTGCCGTAAGCTTTTGCAAGCTTAAATATAAATTTCAAGCTAACCGCAGTTATGTAGAACAATAACGGTAATGTTTTAACTGCAATGCCAGTTAAGGATGTGAAAAAATTATCGATTTTTATATTAATTATTCATTTTTTTATTATTGTCATCAATATATATTTAATAAACAATTTTCTAAACATTATAAATCGATTTTTTTAATTATCGATTGTAATAATTACACTGTTTCGTCTTTTTACGCTTTTTTTTGTTATTTTTTTAAGATAAGATATGCGTTGATGGATAAAATCAATGTAGCACAAACTACACATTTTAAATCGTATTTTGTCAACAGAATATTATTTTTTATCTGTATTAATCTTTATAAGTCTTTATTCTAATTAATTATAAATATTGAAGAAAAGAACTTTTAAATAATAAAAAAACGACTTATTAACTATTGATCTTTTTAACGACCTCAAAGTTGTATCTAGAAAAATCAAATATAAATGTAAGGTTTACGGTTTTTTTCAACAAACAATTACCGATTATTGAATATTTTGTGTTGGCAACACTGATAGAGGCGGGCTAAAAATGGCGGCTTAATATAACGATCCTTAGGAGAGGAACCTCTATTGTATTCTGTTTGCGGAAGTGAACGGTGAATATGGAAACTGGATATGTTATTGATAACGGAATTTTACTACATTATCATATATTATTATTATAAGTTATTTATAAAGATTAATAAGAACATTTATTTGAGATATACAATTGTATAAATGTATAATCAGCGATAATTATGCATAAACTTTCATATACAAAAAATTTCTTTGGCCTCCAGTAGAACATTAATTTCATATATTTTTAATATGACTGCTAATTAAACCTTAAGCTCAAGTGTATTCAGCCAAGTTAAAAAAGATACATACACAAATTTAAGGAATAATGATCTAAGGCAGTGTTTCCCAACTTTGGGCCCACACCCCATAGAAGGGAAGGAGGGCAATTAGGTTGTAAAGGGGGGAACTTGAAAATGGTCTCGGCGCAAGTTCCCTTTTCATTCTGGGTAATTTAATATAAGGTTAGATATCAGTGTCAAGTTTTCCGAAAAAAAAAACAAACTCTTGTTCCTAAAACCTATCTTGTTTCTTAAGTAGATAAACAATATATTTTTTTTTATAAGATATTAAAATAAAAATTTATGTATTAAACAAACATTAAATATTTTTTTTACAATTAAACATAAAAACACAAGCTTTTGCCGTAAGCTTTTGCAAGCTTAAATATAAATTTCAAGCTAACCGCAGTTATGTAGAACAATAACGGTAATGTTTTAACTGCAATGCCAGTTAAGGATGTGAAAAAATTATCGATTTTTATATTAATTATTCATTTTTTTATTATTGTCATCAATATATATTTAATAAACAATTTTCTAAACATTATAAATCGATTTTTTTAATTATCGATTGTAATAATTACACTGTTTCGTCTTTTTACGCTTTTTTTTGTTATTTTTTTAAGATAAGATATGCGTTGATGGATAAAATCAATGTAGCACAAACTACACATTTTAAATCGTATTTTGTCAACAGAATATTATTTTTTATCTGTATTAATCTTTATAAGTCTTTATTCTAATTAATTATAAATATTGAAGAAAAGAACTTTTAAATAATAAAAAAACGACTTATTAACTATTGATCTTTTTAAAAATAGATTTATTTGAATAGAGAAAAGTCTATTATTTAATAATCGATTTTTTCCACTCCAAGTCACATTCCTAATGCAATTGAAAAAATCGATCCGCGTTCATGAGTCAAAAAGTAGAACAATAATTACTTGGGCAAGAATGTCGATTGGTGTAATCGCTGCTACGTAATTTATCTACGAGTATGTGTCCAAAATATGAAGATCACTTCACGACAACTGATAGGGTAGTTAATTAAGTACAGAAATGATGTTATTATCTTCCTGCCCTTATCCCACTCTGAGTGGGGTCGGCACAACATGTTATAGGTAAACATGTTGTCATATGATTTGACTACGTATTTTTCGACCGGCCGCCTGCCTGACGTTAACTTATCTTAGTCGTATCTTACGACACCTCGATAAGAAAGAGGTTGGTCTATTCTACTCAGCCGGATACCACACGGCGGGTCGACTTACCTTAGTCGCCTTTTACGACACCTCGGTAAGAAAAGAAGGTGGTACTATTCTATTCAGCCGGATACCACACGGCGTAAGTATATAAATGATATAAACATTTTATTTATTTACTAACTGTGCCCGCGTCAAAATCAGTCTTACAAAGATTTTCCGGCGTAAATCTAGACCCCACGGGAATTATGGGGTAAAAAGTAGCCTATATTTTGCTACACAACCTCTATCTTCCAGTGAAAGTCCTATCAAAATTAGATTAGCCGTTCCGAATAATGTCCTATTAAATTGGAATATTCTTTCGAGGGTGGCAATGCAGTAGTATAAACTGTGATGCAGTTAGAAAAACAATATTAAATGAAATATTATAAATTGTGAAATATGAAAAAAATGTGTACGTGTGTGTGTGTGAGATGTGTAAATTCATAAATTTTACGTATAAAAAATATAGCACGATTAGTATTAAACTGACCAAATTCAAAATTAGGCTTGTGGTTTAGTGAGGCATCTATAACTTTACGACGAACAATTTATTTATTTATTTATAATAAATAGCCTAGTATTTTCTTGCACTTACACGCCGTGTGGTATCCGGCGGAATAGAATAGTACCACCCTCATTTCTTACCGAGGTGTCGTAAAAGGCGACTAAGGTAAGTCGACCCGCCGTGTGGTATCCGGCTGAGTAGAATAATACCACCCTCATTTCTTACCGAGGTGTCGTAAAAGGCGACTAAGGTAAGTTGACCCACCGTGTGGTATCCGGTTAAGTAGAATAGACCCTCTTTCTTACCGAGGTGTCGTTAAATACGACAAAGGTAAGTTGATGTCAGGCAGGCGGCCAGTCATAAAATACATAGCCAAATCGTGTGACAACATGTTATAACATGTTGTGCCGACCCCACTTAGAGTGGGATAAGGGCAGGAAGATGATGATTTCTTGCACTTACGAGTTATGGGTCACTTTAATAATAAGTGTGGGATATTAACTTTAGTTAAAATAAATCAGTTTGTTGATAATTAATTTGCTGTAACTAAGAGAAAAATTTCAATTCCCTATAGCTGCACGTTTGATTATAAATAATACATTATCGTATAGTAACCGACCTTTGCTCGGTATTTTTTTACAAATTAAAAAGTTAATTTGGTTAGTTAAGTTAATTTGGTTAGTGTTGTTGTCACTGCCTTCCGTGGTGGTCTCTGAAAACCAGCGTCAGAGGTTACTCTTCTGAAAATGCTGAGTAGACCATCCATTTTGGGACAACACACTATACTGTTATTAGATTTATTGTTAATTTATGGTCATAACTGTGTTTATCTGTTTAGTAATAATAGTTTATTTTAATTTATATGTTAATTGTTTAAATAGTATAGTGTTTAGTACCAAATAAATAATTCATTCATTCATTCATTCAAAAAAGAAGAATAAATATTTAGGTAGTTGGGGATCGATCCTAAATATAAACATTTCTCGAGACTGCCTGTTTCCCGAATAAGTTAGACTTGACAGTTTATGACAAAAATAGGGTATTATTCAATATAAATTTTAGTATTTTTAATCCCCAAAAACCGGGATAAAACGAATATTATTGTACATAAAACCTAGCTAAATCGATTTTTCCCCTCAAAAGCCCCACGTGCTGATATTCAGGAAAATCGTTGAACCTGTTTCCGAGATTCCGAAATATATATATATATATATATATTATTTAAATAAGACTAACTTATTTAAATATTAAAGAGGTACTTAGAAGATTAACTCATTTAATTATTAAAGATATCATAAACTATACTATTCTATGCAATATAAGAGCGAAAAATCGGATGAAATGAGATCATTCATCTCTACTTGAATACAATTCGAACATTTTACTCACTTGCTGACGATCTTTTCCTTTTTCTCGTCTGGAGATAAGAACGATTCTAACTCCTGTGGCGGTTGAACACCGCCGTTTGATTCCTGTAAAACAAAGTAAATGCTGTTTTTTTTCTATTTCATATAAAAAAAGTAAGTAAGTAACGGCCTGTTACTGCTGGGCATAGGCCTCTTCTCTCCGTTTTTTTTTTTTTGGAGAGAAGGATTGGAGCTTAGACCTACCACGCTGCTCCAATGCGGATTGGTAGGTTACACATATCCCCAGAATTCTCCAGAGATATACAGGTTTCCTCACGATGTTTTCCTTCACCGAAAAGCGTGTGATAAATTGCAATTATCAATTAGACACATTAGTTTTACTAGAAAACTCATCGGTGCCTGCCCGGGTTTTGAACCCTAGACCTCGTCGAAAGAGGCGCACGGTGTTACCGCTGGGCTACCACAGCTTCTATTTCATATGCACAGTACTAATATATATTTGACAATAGCACATATATTATATCACCAAAAGCGGTCAAAAGATTGTTGTTGTTAATCTCTTTATTGAGTAAAACATAATTACAGAGTACAAACAAATATAACGTCATGATGTAAAATGGCGGGCTTATTCCAAAATATCAAATCAAAATAATCTTTATTCAAATAAGCTTTTTCAAGCACTTTTGAATCGTCAAGGATCAATGCGATTAATGAAGCTACAACTGGTTCGGAATGTTTCTCTTACCGAAAACCAGAAAGAAACTCGGCGGTCAATCTTTTAAACATCAATTTTACATTATTAAACCGCAGTCCTGTATGAAGCTGAAAGGATTTTCAAATCCAGGCTTTTTTATCATCCAAATTATTTAATAAGAAATCCAAATAAGAAATCTCTTCCAGTCAACCAGGAAATAATAAAAAAATCAACGGTGAAAACTTGAATATTATCGTTATGCATTGTTGATATTTTAGAATGGTTAGGGAATAATTGAAATTAAAGTACACAAAAAGTTATATTGCAATAGTAAATACTAATAAAAAAAATCATTTGCTTACACTGGTCTGTTATAAGGTTCAATTTTATTAATTAATCACAATATTTCCAAACACTAAATATATTAATAAATACATTTTAAATCACGAATTGAGCATATAAATATCTTATTTATAGATTAGCGTTATTTTGTTATAATATTGACGATACAAAATAATAATAAATTTTATACTTACGTAGACCATTTTGCTTGTTCTAGATTGGTACTCCGCAAGGGACAATCTGCAACAAATAAAAACGATAAATTAATAAAAAAATATATAAACTGTGGGTATAGGTCGCTTCTTTCTGTTTTTTGAGAGTTGGAGCTAAGAACCACAACACTGCTCCAAAGCGGAATGGTGATTTACACAAACTCTATACGGGTTTCCTCACGATGTTTCTCTTTAACGAAAAGCGAAAAAACTGCTAATATCAATTAGACAGAAAATTAATTGACGACTTGTATTCGAACCCGTTACCACCTCGGAAGAGTCGCACTATCTAACTGCTAGGCTATCACACTATAATTAATAATATGCTAAAACGTAATTTATAATATCATTTTTGTTACTACTAAAGAAATTTATCTGTAGTCTTCATTAAACCATTGACGACTATAGATTTATTAATACTAGAGTGGGGGAGACATAGGCGGGCATGTAAGTGATTCATCATCTTCCTGCCATTATCCCACTCTAAGTGGGGTCGGCACAACATGTTATAAACATGTTGTAACATGATTTGGCTAGTTGAAGTTGACGTCCGGCCGCCTGCCTGACGTCAACTTATCTTATTCGTATTTTACGACACCTCGATAAGAAAGAGGGTGGTCTATTCTACTTAACTGGATACCACACGGTGAGTCAAATTACCTTAGTCAACTTTTACGACACCTCGGTAAGACATGAGGGTGGTCTATTCTACTCAGCCGGATACCACACGGCGGGTCGACTTACCTTAGTCGCCTTTTACGACATCTCGGTAAGAAAAGAGGGTGGTACTATTTTATTCAGCCGGATACCACACGGCGGGGGGCATGTAAGTGATTGTGTAATAAATACTAATATATAAAGCTGAAGAGTTTTGTTTGTTGGTTTGAACGCGCTAATCTCAGGAACTACTGGAACGATTTGAAAAATTCTTTCAGTGTAAGATAAGCCATTTATTACCGGATACCACACGGATCAACTCACCTTAGTCGCCTTTTAAGACACCTAGGTAAGAAATGATTGTCTATTCTCTAGGCAGACTAATATAATCACATTTAATTTCATAAATCATAAACAAGTGTAGATAAAATCGATAGCTTCCATTATCCCGTTTTATCAAAATTGATGTGTCAAAAATATCATTTACAACTGTCGTATTAATGTTGTGTCGAGATTGATGTTTAATACGCCTGTATCCTTGCATGTGAGTAATAAGTAATTTGTTTGTATTAATATTTGTTTGTTGCTAAGTTGACAATCTACTAATCCTATCAAAGTAATATATTTTATCTACTCTGATACTATAATACAAAGATTATAAAACTGAAACCAAAATTCTTATGACAAACTTTACGTACAGGCCAAAATTAAAAAATTAAAAAGTTTTATTACGATAAAGGTTTTATATGGACACCTGTATCATAATATAACTTTTCAATCATAACGATACACCTATACAACCTCCAGCTGGGCCAAGGAGGTTGAACCTCTACCTTAAAAAAAGGTTTCAATGAACGAGTCCGCGGCGACGCAACACGCATGCGCAATCGATGTTTGCGCCTTGGCGCTAACATTTGACATTTAAAAAATCTTTTCAATATTTAAACAAAGTTTGGTTTTTATTAATATTGTTTTACGTATTTTAGTATGAGAGTAGATAAAGTAGTATATGATACTGTACATAAGTTGGTCTTATAACACTCGTTTGATACTATAAAACACACTCGTGTTATAAGAACCCTTATTATGCAAAAGTATCATAATCTACTATTGCGTAAGCTTATAACAGATACATAATTATGGACCTAGTAAAGTAACGTAATGGCCTGTTACTCTCCCACTGCTGAGCATGGGGTTCCTCTCTCAGTTTTTGGAGAGAAGGATTGGAGCTAAGACCTACCACGCTGCTCCAATGCGGATTGGTAGGTTACACATATCTCCAGAATTCCCTAGAGATATGCAGATGTTTGTGAGTATGGATATATGTTTGTTACTCTTTCAAGGCGAATCCGCTGAAACAATATCGATGAAATTTGGTACAATTATTCCTTATACACCGGAATATTATATGACCTTTAAAAATCCTGTTCATTCTACAGGAATAGAATGACACTTAAAAGCCCCATCTATTATCAACCTATCACGCGAACGAAGTCGCGGGTAAAAGCTAGTAATATTATAAATGCGATAATTTCTGAGTATGATGATTTCAGAGATGTACGAGTATGTTTGTTACTCTTTCACAGCGAATCCGCTAAACCAATATCGATGAAATTTGGCACAATTATTTCTTATACACTGGGGTAACATATAGGCTATAAAAATCCCGTTAATTCTACAGGAATAGAATGACATTGAGAAGCGCCATGTATAATCAACCTTTCACGCAACAACAGTCACGCAAACGAAGTTGCAGGTAAAAGCTAGTGCTGCATAATGTATCAATACTGCCATAATGTTGTTTCTTTTTATAGTAGATTATGATACTGTTGTATAATAAGGTTGTTATAAGACACACGAGTGTTATAAGACCAAGTTATGTACAGTGTCATACACTACTTTATCTACTCTCATACTATAATACGTAAAACAATATTAATAAAAACCAAACTTTGTTTTAATATTGAAAAGATTTTTTAAATGTTAGCGCCAAGGCGCAAACATCGATTGCGCATGCGTGTTGCGTCGCCGCGGACTCGTTCATTGAAACCTTTGTTTTTTAAGGAAGAGGTTTAACCTCCTCGGTCCAGCTGGAGGTTGTATAGGTGTATCGTTATGATTAAAAAGTTATATTATGATACAGGTGTCCATACAAGAACCTGTATCATAATAAAACTTTTTAATTTTTAATTTTTGGCCTATACGTAATGTTTGTCATAAGAATTTTGGTTTCATTTTTATAATCTTTGTATTATAGTATCAGAGTAGATCAAATAATTTATTTAATAACGTTTTTCTTTTATATATAACGTTACGTCACGATTCATTCACGTTTTACGAGGAGTGCATAATAACATACGAAGTTCAAACAGAGTTATCACTCTCTTAAAGTATTATCTTTAAGAAGGCTGACATTGATAAGATAGATAGATTTTTTTATCAATTTATACATCATTACTTAACCAGCGAATAAAAATACGCAAATCCTTGTACTGAAGGCCTTATTAGATACAAACTTATCTTCATTTTTAAAATTAATTATGCAGGAAGTTTAAATATCCAAAAAGTTCACAACCAAACATG
This sequence comes from Morpho helenor, assembly GCA_029227775.1. Lineage (NCBI taxonomy): Eukaryota > Metazoa > Arthropoda > Insecta > Lepidoptera > Nymphalidae > Morpho > Morpho helenor. Next base: position 18,859,079 of record JARGCU010000030.1, on the reverse strand, counting down.
TCTTATCTATAACTTAATAAATATATAAAAAAAGTAAGTAACGGCCTGTTGCTATCCCACAGCTGGGCATAGGCCTCTTCTCTCCGTTTTTGGAGAGGGTTTGGAGCTCAGACCTACCACGCTGCTCCAATGCGGATTGGTAGATTACACATATCCCTAGTATTCTTCAGAGGTTTCTTATTACTAGTTACATTAGTTATTACTGTCTTGTACAGGGTCGAGGAGTAGCTACATCCACGCATCTTTATCATCCAAATATTCCTCAATAGTATAGTAGGCTTTCTGTATTAGCCTTTTATTAATAGTGTTTTGAAGCTGTGGTAGCCCAGCGGTATGACCGCGCGCCTCTTTCGAGGAGGTCTAGGGTTCAAACCCCGGGCAGGCACCAATGAGTTTTCTAGTAAAACTTATGTGTCTAATTGATAATTGCAATTTATCACACGCTTTTCGGTGAAGGAAAACATCGTGAGGAAACCTGCATATCTCTAGAGCATTCTGGAGATATGTGTAACCTACCAATCCGCATTGGAGCAGCGTGGTAGGTCTTAGCTCCAATCCTTCTCTCCAAAAAAAAAGGAAACGGCTCCAACGATTTTCCTGAAATTCAGCATGTATGGGTTTTGGGGGAGAAAAATCGATCTAGATAAGTTTTATTTAAAAAAAATGTCGTTTTATCCATGTTTTCGGGCTCTAAATTTTTTTGAAATTTACGTTGGATACAATCACAATTTTTAGCTGTCAAATGTAAAGTCATGGTAGTTCATTTGGGAAACGGGCGGTCTACAGAGGTGAAAATAGCTAGGATCGAGCCCCACCTGCACTATTATTTTTAAAATTATTTTATTTTTTTTACATCATTGGGCTCAGTCACCCAGGTGATAGATTTTGATTGTACTCGTAGTTACTATGAACGTTTTTGCTACCGGTGTTGGTAGATTGGTGAAAACTTGAATATTATTATTTACGCTCTATTCCGTATATCACTCGCTCGATGACTTGATTTATAGAGCACATAAATAAACATGATAATGGTAATATTTTTATACATTCGTCATTACTATAATATAAATATTCATGAACGGCGAAGTTTAATTTATACAGTTACATTCACTTTAAACTACAACTTTATATACTTTACATATATTTTTAAGAACGAATTAAGTACAGAGGTTATGATAAATTTTTTTTTCTTTTTTTTATTGGTGCATAAAAACAAAGTGAACACAATATATTGAAACTCTGGCCCCTAAACTAGTATAAACTGTATTTCAGGAGCCAGTGCCCTCCCTTAATAATAGATCAATTTACAGTATTGTTAGTTATTTTAGTGACAGTAATTTTAAAATAGGTTAGTATCTGTTAATTTTTTTATTTTATTTTAGGTACATTATTGTATATATCTATTTGTGGTGTGTGTGTGTGTGTGTGTGTGTCTCCATAATGAGGTGATGCTTATGGTAGAAATTAATTTGGTATAATTCGCGTTCGTTAAGAGAGTCTATATCACGCCGTGTGGTATCCGGTTGAATAGAATAGGACCACCCTAATTTCTTACCGAGGTGTCGTAAAGGGCGACTAAGTTAAGTCTACCCGCCGTGTGGTATCCGGCTGAGTGAAATAGGCCACCCTCATTTCTTACCGAAGTGTCGTAAAAGGCGACTAAGGTATATTGACCCATCGTGTGATAACTTTAACGTCAGGCAGGCGGCCGGTTGTTAAATCGCAGCCAAATTTTATGACAGCACATTTATCACATGTTGTGTCGACCCCACTTAGAGTGGGATAACGATAGGATGATGAAGTTATGGTAGAATTATTTTGCTATAATTCGCTGTCATCTAGAAAGAAAGAAAGAAAAAACATTTATTTCATACATACATCTACTGAGAAGAACTCGCAAGAAACTCAATGGTCGCTTTTATAACGAATTAACTATTTGAGGTTAGATACCTCGATAAGAAATGAGGGTGATCTATACTATCCAGCCGGATACCACATGTCTACATCTAGTTGTTCTAAAAACATGGAAAGGTAAAATTACCTTGATAGTGACGTGTAATTTTGGTATGACATATGTTTGACATAATCCACATGATATCATGACTGCCTTTGCCAGTTTTGTGGGTCGATAATGCTTGATTGTATAAATGACATCATCAGTATTGATTTTTTGTTGAAAGTAGAACAATAGCCTTTCGTGCTTGAAGGTAGACACATTTACCCTAGAACTGAATCTGTACTGCGATTTAATAGAGCCGTAATTCAAAACTAATTCGAATATTATAGTAAGTAAGTAACGGCCTGTTACTATCCCACTGCTGGGCATAGGCCTCCTCTCTCCATTTTTGGAGAGAAGGGATGGAGCTAAGACCTATCACGCTGCTCCAATGCGGATTGGTAGGTTACACATATCCCTAGAATTTTCTAAAGATATACAGGTTTCCTCACGATCTTTCCCTTCACCGAAAAGCGTGTGATAAATTGCAATTATCAATTAGACACATAAGTTTTAATAGAAAAACCCATTGGTATCTGCCCGGGTTTGAACCCATGATCGTCTCTAGAGATTCACACGGTCGCACCGCTAGGCCATCACAGTAGTTATACAAAAGTAATGAAAACAATATTCTCATATCTTTTTTTTAGACTCATATCTCTTTAATATTTAAAGGAGTTAATCTTGTATATATATAAATATATTTTCTGAATCTCGGAAACGGCTCCATCGATTTTCCTGAAATTCAGCATGTAGGAGGTTTTGGGGGAGAAAAATCTATTTAGCTAGGTTTTTTTAAATCTCGTTTTATCCCTGTTATTGGGTATTAAAAAACTCTACAAAAATAGGAATAGATAGCAACTGATATTTTGAGCAGTCAAATGCAAAGCTGTGACAGTGTGATCGATTCCAACATGTCATCCGGCGCTTTTTTTTATTGCATTTTTTTATGCAATCTTTAAAAAATTTATCGAGGATGGCTCGCTAATACAGATACTAGAATCGATATTAGGAAATCAATTTAATAATTCCGATATAGTTTTCGCTGATCATAAATACGTGACAAATCTATGTATTAATCTTTGCAACACCAGGTTCTTGTGACCGCAATGTTTTGTAATTGAAACTGTTTAGTTTGCGACTGTAACATACACCGTTTTGTGGCACGAATATTAAGTTTAACACGTGTAAAGCTCGTGTACCATAAGTGGTACCTGGGTGACCTATTGGTAATTCTTATCACTACATAGTACAAAACGAAGTCGCTTTCTGTGTTTGTCCCTATATCCCTATGTCCCTATCCTTATGTATGCTTAAATCTTTAAAACTACGCAACTATTTTGATGCGTTTTTTTTAATAGATAGAGTGATTAAAGAGGAAGGTTTACATGTATAATAACATTCAATATGGAGTAGAGAAGTACTGTAAATTTTGAGGTTTCTAATGTGATGTAAATAATTACATTTTTTTGCCGCTAACATTGCAAACGCAGGCTGAACCTTACGAGATCAAAATAATGTACTAAGTATTTGTACACCTTCAAAAGATCTACAGAAAACTACGCGATGGTATATGTATGGATATCCCACATTTCCCATTTTTTTGACATTTACTTTTAACGAAAAAAAATGCCTTATTATCGAGGCAATTTGAAACTCGGTAACGGCTCCAACGATTTTCCTGAAATTCAGCATGTAGGGGGTTTTGGAGGAGAATAATCGATCTAGCTAGGTTTTATGTAAAATAAAATTGTGTTATACCTGTTTTTGGGCATTAAAAAACAGTAACATTTATATTGAATTGAATTTTGTCATTAACTGTCAAGTCAGCGTAGCTTATTCGGGGAACGGGCAGCCTCGAGTAATGTAAATGCCTAGGATCGATCCCCAACTAAATTCTCCTGCGCCCGTATCCCGCTCTAAGTGGGGTCGGCACAACATGTTAAAAACATGTTGTCACATGATTTGGCTTCGTATTTTACGACCGGTCGCCTTGCTGACGTCAACTTATCTTAGTCGTATTTACGACAGCACGGTAAGAAAGAGGGTGATCTATTCTACTCAGCCGGATATTACACGGTTAATATATAACAACAACAATGTTCGCATGAAATTAATTTAATGGTATTGTGTAAAAAATATATATTTCATAAGACAGAGCCTCAATATACGCCGTGTGGTATCCGGCTGGATAGAATAGTACCACCCTCATTTCTTACCGAGGTGTCGTAAAAGGCGACTAGGGTAAGTCGATCCGCCGTGTGGTATCCGGTTTAGTAAAATAGACCACACTCTTTCTTACCGAGGTGTCGTAAAATACGACTATGATAAGTTGTAAAAACGCAGCCACAACACAGAAACAGGGAACACAATACAGAAATAACTGTATTAGTTATTTCTGTATTGTGTTCCCAATCACGTCTAAGTACACTTTTCTAAGAAATCAATGAAATAAAATTCTTTATTTGATAATGATAACTTTTTACTGACGTATTAAAGCGAACGATGTAAATTACATTCTATGCTTCGAATATCAATTTATTTACGTGAAACACTTATTTTTTATATGCAATATATAAAGACTTCATCCATCTTATTTCGGGGACAATGCCGACCGTGACATTGTAAAATACAAAATCAAATCGCGTAGTATGATCGAAAATAGTTGCGTCGATAAATGATGCTATATATAACCTGTTACTGAAATGGTTTGTACTTTCTTATACATAAAGGGCTTCATTTCATTTAGCTCTTAGCTTGCTTAACATATAACGTAAGGCGATTATATAGTAACTAGTAATATGCCGCGATTTTACCGATCTCATGGTAGTGGAAAGTCATTTTCCACTTTATTAAGTTTTTATTACGGATCCCATTTTTTTTAATGTAATATAGCCTATGTTGCTCAGTAAAGATGTAGTTTTTCAATGGTGAAAGAATTTTTGAAATCGGTCCAGTAGTTTTTGTGTGAAAATTTTACAAACATACAAATTTTTTCCTCTTTATAATTTTAGTATAGATAAGTAGATATTTACACCGATAGCTTTTAACCGAAACTTTGTTTGCGTAGACTGTTGTTCCGTGATAATTTCTTAATATATGGCGCTTTTTAATGTCATCCTATGCCTATAGAATTAACAGGATTTCTATAGCCTATATGTTACCGGTGTATAAGGAATTATTGTGCCAAACTACATCGATATTGTTTCAGTGGATTCGCCGTGAAAGAGTAACAAACATACATCCATACTCACAAACTTTCGCATTTATAATATTAGTAAGATAAGTCATGGACTTTTACGTAAGTTTGAAGTAGTTCTTTTAAGTAGGCTTTAGTGTAAAGCTGATCTGAACATTTGAAAGGGCCAGTAGCGCAGTTGGCAGCCTGCCTTCAGCTCCGTGGGCCATGGGTTCGATTCCCGCCGAGGGACAACGTTTTCTATAAAAAACTTGTTGCTTTTTCGAGCCTGATTTTATGTATGTATTAAAATAAAATGACAAGAAATTATTTTTTGTTTATTAAACCGTCCTAATAATAATACTCCTGAAAGTTATTTAAAGGAAACTTTTTCTCGTTAGTTTTGTTGTAGACTTTTTCTCTTTTTTTATTAAATAACAGATACTAAAAAGAATATGGTCTGTTACTATCCATCTGATGGGCATAGGCCTTCTCTCTCCTTTTTTTTGAAGAGAAGGCGGTAGGAGCTAAGATCTACCACGCTGCTCCAATGCGGATTTACAGGTTACACATATCCCCAGAATTCTCTAGAGATATGTAGGTTTCCTCCGAAAAGGAAAAACACTTCACCGAAAAGCGTGTGATAAATTACAATTATCACTAATAATCATCCTCCTGCCCTTATCCCACCCTAAGTGGAGTCGGCACAACATGTTATAAACGTGCTGTCACATGATTTGGCTGCGTTTTTACGACCGGCCGCCAGCCTGACGCCAACTTACCTTAGTCGTATTTTACGACACCTCGGTAAGAAAGAGGGTGGTCTATTTTACTAAACCGGATACCACACGGTGGGTCAAATTACCTTAGTCGCCTTTTTTACGACACCTCGATAAGAAATGAGGGTAGGTACTATTCTATTCAGCCGGATACCACACGGCGTAAATTACAATTATCACTAAGTTTTAACAAAAAAACTCATTGATGCCTACTCGGGGTTTGAACCCGTGACCGCCTCGCCGCGTTCTCACAGCTGTTACAGATACTAAAGTTAGACAATAAAAGTTCTGAATACGGAACATTTAAACAGTCTGTATTGAAACGTGCCAACAAATTTCTATTTAGAAGGTATATAAAAATAAAACTTCAAACGTTATAAAATAGTTTAAAATAAGTACATTATCATCAAGCTGTGGTAGCCCAGCGGTATCACCGTGCGCCTCTTTCGAGAAGGTCTAGGGTTCAAACCCCGGGCAGGCACCAATGAGTTTTCAAGTAAAACTTGTGTCTAATTGATAATTGCAATTTAACACACGCTTTTCGGTGAATGAAAACATCGTGAGGAAACCTGCATATCTCTAGAGAGTTCTGGGGATATGTGTAACCTACCAATCCGCATTGGAGCAGCGTGGTAGGTCTTAGCTCCAATCCTTCTCTCCAAAAAAAAAAACGGAGAGAAGAGGCCTATGCCCAGCAGTGGGATAGTAACAGGCCGTTACTTACTTACTTACATTATAAAACAAATGTAAACAATACGCGATATATGATATTGCTATATGCTCTAAAACAATTAACTCTTGCATGTTTCATAGTAAGTGTCTGGTAATTTGCTACAAAAAAAAAAAAAAAATAATCCTTTATTTTATTGTGTAAAAATTTTCTTTTCAAATTTTGAACGTAAAATTATTTATTGTGAGTTAACCATAAAACATAGACAGATGCTGTCGTGGTCTTTTTTGTAGATCTACAATTCTATAGTACATTACTTTGATGATGATGTTTTATGGACCCCCGCAAAGTAACGGCTAATTCTTTAAACTATCTAATGACGCGTACAGACATCACGAAGCGTGCGTCGCGAATGGTTCGTCACATATGTCTCAACTTGAGGTATACGACGCTACATTTGTACATGCGTCCCGAATAACACATGCTCAAACTGAGCACACAAACAACCACGCATGGTATTCGTCAGTAGAAAAATGGGTTCGAATTCGAGACGTGCAGATTGATGCTGCGGCCTATATGGTAATTCATAAAAAAATAAAAAAGACGATGGTGGAGAAAACGATTTTTTTATGGACCGATTACATTATTATGGGATAATTATTATTATATTATTATTATGGGAATACATGGGCTACATGACTCATGAGCGTGCGACGCAAACAAAACGACCGTCTAATCGGAGCGCACGGCTCGCACTGAAGCATAGCGATGTCAAAAATAATCGTTTTTTTTTAAATCGATTATTTATTAATCGATTTTTTACTCCAGGTCACATCCCTACTGAAGCAGCGTCCGTAACGAAAGTATGACCACACACGTCTACACAGCTCGAGGCATGCGCGACGAACCATTCGCAACGCCTCGCGTTGTCTGTACGCACCCTAAGGGTTTTATTAATTAATGTTTTTAATCAAGGTTATGTAAATAAATCTCTAGATACCAGTGTTATCATTGAACAAATTGTCATGGACTTCGGTATTCTTGATATGCTATCGTGCTATTATCGATTATGTTATTGTCGTTTTAACGTTGAAGTTTAAATTCATTAAGCGTGACTAGAAATAAATCGTACTAATACATACGTAATAATACATTATGTACTAGAGAGAAACAATTAATAAAAACCTTTATATTGTCAGTTGCATAACTGGCGGCTTTATCGCTAAAGCAGCGATCTCTTCATATATATTATTTATTATCTGCTCATAATGAAATCATTTAAAGTTTTACATAGGCAGTGTGTACTTTTTTATCACTATTATAGATGTTGTCTTATTAATCCTACTAATATTATAAATGCGAAAGTTTGTGAGTATGGATGAATGTTTGTTAATCTTTCACGGCGAATCCGTTGAACCAATGTCTATGAAATTTGGCACAATTATTCCTTATACGCCGGAGTAACATATAGGCTATAGAAATCCTGTTAATTCTACAGAAATGTCCTCCTGCCATCCTGTTAATCTACACGGCTATCTATAAATTATTGGTAACATAATATTGTTAGCGCCCACTATATAAAATAACACGATATAATAGAAATACCACAATTCCGTTCCGAGATGCACTTCTCTTGAATGACGAACAAAGACTGACTGTCACTGAAACGTTTTATCAATAGAAAGACTCTATCGGAAACAACAACGGCACAGTGTTGCCACCATTTCAATAAAAAAAGGCGCGATACTCTTGTTTCATGACTGTGTTGCTATAAAATACAAAGCGGAAGTCAATGGCGACAACAATATTTATAAATGCATATAATTATGTGTTATTCAATTGGTTCTCACATTACGTTTATCACTAACGCTTATCTAATGTCATCATGCGGTCCGTTGATAAACCGACAATATGGACAATGTTATATACCAGGGCTTCTTAAACTTTTTTATATAGCGACCCCCTTCGAGCTTAGGAAATTTTAAACGACCCCCTCCTCCATATAATGAAATATATATTAACCGTAGATGTAGATGTAATATCGCACTATTTTACAATGTAAATAACAGTTTTGCATTGCCACTTTTTAAAAAAATAGTTATAATAAAACTACAATAGTATTTTGTATGATTTTTATTTGTATTTATATTTGTACGTAGTGTGTATACTAATTTTAAAATTTTATTTATAATTGTTGTAAACTAACCAATTATAAATTTAATAAAATCTATTTAATTAAATTTAATGAAAAGGGGTAATGAAGGAACTTAGGAGGAGAAATATCAATAAATCTTTGTTAGAAAAGTTCTTTAAAGGACAGCTGCAGCCATGTAGTTGTATCAATAATGATTGAAAAGTATCAGATCTTTGCGATCTTTTGCTTTCAGTAGTCTCGCGACCCACAGTTTAAGAAGTCCTGTTATATACAGTACAAGTATGAAGCAGAATGGCCGTCAAAATTCAATTAGCAGCAATTAACTGGATAAGAGAGAAGCTTCTGTTTAGAAAGTTTCTATATCAGAGGAGAAGCTCTTCTGGTTATAATGCCGATGCTAATATAGGATCTCGATTTTCCTATCACCAGGTACAGTCTAGTAAATGGTCAGCGATGGCTAAGCCAAGTAAATGATTGTGAAATTTAATTTTTGCACGAGGTTATCCGAAAACGTATTCATCATCATCTTCCTGCCCTTATCCCACTCTAAGTGGGGTCGGCACAACATGTTATAAACATGCTGTCACGTGATTTGACTGCGTTTTTACGACCGGCTGCCTGCCTGACATCTACTTACCTTTGTCGTATTTTACGACACTTCGGTAACAGGGTGGTCTATTCTACTCAGCCGGATACCACACGGCGGGTCGACTTACCTTAGTCGCCTTTTACGACACCTCGGTAAGAAATGAGGGTGGTACTATTCTATTCAGCCGGATACCACACGGCGTCAGATTCGAAATTAAAGTATTATCTTTAATATTTAAATGAGTTAATCTTGTATGTATATTTATATATATTTTCGGACTCTCGGCTCCAACGATTTTCATGAAATTAAGCATGTATGGGGTTTTTGAAGAGAAAAATTGATCTAACTAAATTTTATTAAAAAAAAATCGTTTTATCCCTGTGTTTGGGTTTAACTTTTTGGTTAGTTATCTTATAAATTTCTTTTTTCTTTTTATATCTGGTGCTGTGTCATTATATATTTACCACTTAGAGTGGGATAAGGGCAGGAGGATAATGACTTTAATTTCGTATTTAATTCGCGCTTTAGTATCGTTTACATCAAGCGAGCGAGCATTCTTAAATTATTCCACAGAATCTTGGCGAAGGCAGAAAGAACAACGAAGAAATGCTCTATGCCTGTTTTCAGTAACACCAATCCCAATTCATAGTGAGGATAAAATGAACATTCGCAGGGATGTAAATGAGGCCTTTAGACGCTGATCTTGTTATTCGAACTTGATCGGACACTCACACCCTCAACTCAATTAATTCGTCACATTGACAACTGAAGATCATTTGTCAATGTCAAAAGATTACTGACGTGAACGTGTGATAAACAAATATGAAATACATAAATACAATTATAGGGTAAATATTTAAGATACATCTTCCTGCCCTTATCCCACTCTAAGTGGGATCGTCACCACAAAATTAGAATTACATTTATATACCAAAAGAATGTTGCCAGAAGTAAAATTATCTGGGCCGCCGTAACTATAAAAACATCTTATCGCTTAGGGTGCCACTCTGATAACAAAACTGAATCATGACCATTGAAAAATCTAACGTTATCTCTCAGTTAAACTTCTGAAAGAAACTGTAAAAAATAGCAGTCTGTTACACTTAGCATATTTTATTTTGCGTTATACGTGTTATATATATATCAAATGTTTAGTAAGCCAAATCGCATTCTGTTACATTTATATTTTATTTACATTTTATTTTGCAAGTGTTATATATGTATCAAATGTTTACCTAGCCGTGTGGTATCTGGCTGAGTAGAATAGACCACCCTCATTTCTTACCGAGGTGTCGTAAAAGACGGCTAAGATAAGACGACCCACCGTGTGGTATCCGGCTGAGTAGAATAGACAACCCTCTTTCTTACTGAGGTATCGTAATAGACAAATAAGGAAAGTTGACTCACCGTCTGGAATCCGGATGAGTACAATAGACTACCCTTATTTCATACCGAGGTGTCGTAAAAGGCGACTAAGGTAAGTTAACCCACTGTGTGGTATCCAGTTGAGTAAAATAGACCACTCTCTTTCTTACATCGTAAAATACGAATAAAGTAAGTTGACGTCAGGTAGGCCGTAAAATACGTAGCCACATCTCGTGACAACATGTTTATAACATGTGCCGATCCCACTTAGAGTGGGATAAGGGCAGAAGAATGATTTAAAGTAAGTAAAGTAGTTACTATCCCACTGCTGAGAATAGGCCTCTTCTCTCTGTTTTTTGGAGAGAAGGTTTGGAGCTAAGACATACCACGCTGCTCCAATGCGGATTATTAGGTTACACATATCTTTAGAATTGTCTCATATTATTTATTATTATTATTAAAATCGTGTGTTAATGTGCAATTATCAATTAGGCATAAGTTAAACTAGAATATAGAACTCATTGGTGTCTGCCCGGGTTCGAACTCGTGAACTCCTCGAAAGAGTCGCACGGTGTTACCGCTGGGCTATCAGCAGAAGAATGATGTGAATTTTGAATATTATTTTTTTTAAATCCAATTTATATATCGAATGACGAGAAAATAAAGTATATAATTCGCTTATGCGTAATTTATTCCGTGACAAAACACTGATTTGCGTCACAAGATAACAAATATGCGTGCAAAAAGCAGTTTAGTTTAACCAAACAAGAAGGCACAAGTACTGTGTCACCGTTAATTGACATGATATGCCCAAACATAATAGATCTCTTAGATATATTGTTTTTGTCACGAGATTTTAGGAAAGATATCTTGTTACCTCTAAGGTAAGATCACTAGTAATTGACTATGTACTAGTGGTTGACCGTTTTATATGAAATTTGAAGAAACCAGTAACCAGGTTTCATCCGCGCAATTTTTATTTTTTTACACCTTATTACATTTTTAAAACGGATCCCAATTTTTTTTGAAAATGTAATATAGTCTATGTTGTTCAGTATAGATACAGCTTTCCAATGGTGAAAGAATTTTTGAAATCGGTCCAGTAGTTTTTGTGTGAAAACATTACAAACATACATACAAATTTTTCCTCTTTATAATAATAGTATATACTAGTAATATCCCCGCGGTTTCATTCGAGTACATACCGATCTCATGGCAGTAGAAAGTCTTCTAAGACGGAATATAGATTTATTTTTGGTAAATATATCATCAATAGTTTCCGCAGCGCATGCGATGACATATTACATTTTTATAACGGATCCCTATTTTTTTAAATGTAATATAGCCTATGTTAATCAGTAAAGATGCAGCTTTCCAATGGTGAAAGAATTTTTGAAATAGGTCGAACAGTTTTTGTGTGAAAACATTACAAACATACATACAAATTTTTCCTCTTTATAATATTAGTATACATAAGCGTTTGTTTTGTAGCTAATAAAGTCCCATTTACTCTCTTTATTATCGGTGGACACATTTTAGACTGGCTCCCTTACTTTAGTATAATAATCTAGCACCTGGGTGACAGAGCCTTGCTAGGTAATTTTTAAAATGATGTAAAAAAATTATTTAAAAACAAAAATTAAAAAATAATAAGGCAGGTGGGGGATCGATCCTAGGTATTTTCACCTCTCTAGACCGCCCGTTCCCCAAATGAACTACCATGACTTTACGTTTGACAGAGAAAAATTGTGATTGTAAAAAGTAAGTAAGTAACGGCCTGTTACTAACCCACTGCTGGGCATAGGCCTCCTCTCTTCATTTTTGGAAAGAAGGATTGGAGCTAAGACCTACCGCGCTGCTCCAATGATGGGTAGGTTACACATATCCCTAGGATTCTCTAGAGATATGCAGGTTTCCTCACGATGTTTTCCTTCACCGAAAAGCGTGCGATAAATTGCAATTATCAATTAGACACATAAGTTTTACTAGAAAACTCATTAGTGCCTGCCCGGGTATGAACCCATGATCGTCTCTAAAGATTCACACGGTCGCACCGCTGGGCCATCACAGCATTGTGATTGTATTCAACGTAAATTTCAAAAAAATTTAAGAGCCCGATAACAGGGATAAAATTACAATTTTTTAAAATAAAACTTATTTAGATCGATTTGTCTTCCCCAAAACCCCTACATGCTGAATTTCAGGAAAATCGTTGGGGCCGTTTCAGAGATTCCGAAAATATATACATACAAGTTTGACTCATTTAAATATTAAAGAAAGATTTCACAATATTATTCATAAGATTTAAATTCGCATTCTTCTTACGTCATTCCGTCACACCCGTCAATATTTTGCGTAGACGCCTTATCGGAGTTGGCGCGAAATAAATCTAAATCTGATTCGTGTTTAACATTAAATGAAAATAAGCAATATACTTTATTATAACTCTTCACATTTAAATAATTTTTATATGATAACCTTTAAATATAAAGAGATTTTTGACACACATGATTTCATATTTTTGTTGCTGATACCAGAGTACGCCGTGTGGTTTCCGGCTGAGTAGAATAGACCAACCTCATTTCTTACCGAGGTGTCGTAAAAGGCGACTAAGGTAAGTCGACCCGTCGTGTGGTATCCGGTTTAGTAGAATAGACCACCCTCTTTCTTACAAAGGTGTCGTAAAATACAACTGAGGTAGGTTGATGTCAGGCTGACGGCTGGTCATAAAAACGCAGCCAAATGTGACAGCATGTTTATAACATGTTGTGCCGACCCAACTTAGAGTGGGATAAGTGCAGGAAGATGATGATGTTGCTGATACTAGTGTTTAAAAGACATTTTTTTGTCATTTTTGTGACAACTACAAAAGCTTCACCATCACAAGAACATTGAAGTTATCCAACATCTTGATAATACAGGACCTAGTATAGGCTCCCGGTTTTGCACTAAAACACGATACTCATTTTACCACTTTTATCCCCCTTTTCTTTCTTTTAATACTTTTTATACCAAACCGTAAAAAGTAAAAAAGTCCTATCTACCAACAAGCTGCCCCTTTTTCCCACCATTTCATTTTATATATCGAATATTATAATAAAAACAGTAGGAAAATGGATACTTAAATATAAAAATGAGTATTGAAGTACTCAAATTCGTAGAAGACTGAAAACGAAAAAACCTTTCGATTTAGTTTCATTTAGTGTTAGTGTAGTGCTAGTGCTACTTTAAAAGACACTTAAAACACTAGAACAAAGTGCCTTACATAGTAAGAATAGTAAGAAAGAAGTACTTCCAAGGAAAAGTACATCCATAATGGATGATACTTTATCAGAAGAAAAAAAATACAATTAGTTTATTGTAGGTTAAACTTAAATGACTAATTGTTTAATGTTTATTACAATCGACCATTCCAGTTGTAAAATACAAAGGTAAGTATCTAATAGTAGGTAATTACAGAAAGGCGTATATTTAAATTACTTTAAACTGAATTTAAACCACCAAAAACGCACTGTGTTTTCTTTTGCGACACCGTCACCATACACATCATTAATCCTTCGAGCCGTTTCTGCAGCACTGGTGCCACGGTGGAACTCATACTCGTAAATAACGCGATATTTCATGTTTTCCATTTTGTAAACAGAGTGACACAAAGAAAAAAACAAAAGAAGAAAAAACAAATGAATTAGGGGGTTTGAAACACAAATGCATGAGTAAATAGCTGTATGAATTTGAATTTGGAATTCCTAACCATAAAGGTAATATTTGAGATCAAAGTGGCCAGTAAGAAAAACGCCAATTTCATATGTAAGGACCTAATAAAACAATAGGTGACGCAGTCACGCTTAACTCTGTCTGGGAATCCCGTTCCCATGGGAACTTCGGAATAAATAACATATAAAAACAATCGTCTAGAAAAGACACTATTATATGTGTCAACATAATAATAATTGTAATAAACCTTTCATTCATCATGCTCCTACCCTTATTCTACTCTAAGTGGGGTCGGCACATCTTATAAACAAGTCTTCACATGATTTGGCTACGTATTTTACGACCGGCCGCCTGCCTGACGTCAACCTTACCTTAGTCGTATTCTATCACACCTTGGTAAGAAAGAGGGTAGTCTATTCTACTCAACCGGATACCACACAGTGGGCGAACTTACCTTTGTCGCTTTTTAGGACACCTCGGTAATAAATGACCGTGGTCTATTCTACTCAGCCGGATTACTGTAAAACGCAGTATTATTCGAAAAAACCTGTAACTTAAGTAATAACCGGATAGTACAATTGATGAAAGACATTATATACGTATTATTAAATAATGTTCCCAAAAGCTGTTTGTCTGTCTATCTAATTTAAATATCTAAACGACGAAAAATCAACATAAATGGATAATAATATTATACATGTATATGTCTGAGAACTATATTATAAATACAATAACATAAGATTATTTTATCAGTAAATTATATAAAACTAGTAACATCCCGCGGTATCACCCGCGTACATACCGATCTCATGGCAGTGGAAAGTCTACTAAGTCGGACTATTGATTTATTTTTGTTGTATATATAATCAATATATAAAAGTTTCCGCAGCGCATGCAATGATCGATTTCTATGACTAATTGGGGGTGCCAAAGTGGTCGGCCTCCTCGTGGCGCACCCTGGCTAGGCTTAGTCTTGGCGAACGGACCACTGTGGGGTGGCCAATCCAGTTGACCCTCTGATTAGCAGAGGGCAATCTGGACGGGCCGGGGACTCCGGGGAGGTTAAGGATGCAATCTCTAATGAGCGACGGGTTCAGTTGGGCTTACGTTAAGTCTGGCTGGACATGGTTTCGGCCACCGTCGGTCAAGCCCGGAAGCCCAGCAATGGGAACGGGGACCTTCGGATTGCGAGGAAGAAAACCTCTATAAAAAATTACCCGATGGGGGTGGAAATGCCCACCACGGTCGACAGGGAACAATCGCGGGCGGCGGTGGCCTCCTTCTGCTCCTCCTTCTGCGGAGGGGGGTGGAAGGGGCAGTGGAGCGGTTCCGGGAACTTTTGTTCTGGATCCAATCTGCTGCTGGCGAGTCCAGGTGGTAGCGAATTGCCTAAGCCCGTCTGCCGCCCTGTCAGGGGACCTTCGGACGTTCCGAACGGGGTATATCGGACGTCTGGCTTTTAGTTCCCGAAGCGGTCGGTGCATGGTGCTCCCGATGCACCCGTTAACGGAGTGAGGCTTCTCTTTCGAGGGGTCCCTACCCGGAGGAGGTGTTCTCTGGGATCAGAGATGTCGGCGAGGATGGGGGCAATGTGTACAATGATATCCTGTCCCCGTTATCGGCAGCGTGGTGGAGCACTGTCAGGTTTCTAGTCGGTGCGAGTCCGACATACCCGCCGCTCGTCCCCGTCGGGCAGTGAAGACCCATAATGGGTTTTAGTGACTTAAAAAAAAAAGAAGAATGATGATGACTGCGGCTTACAGACCTCTTACGGAACCTGTCCTTTTGTGATGACGTAATAACTCACAACATCTATTTATAGTCCTGCCGTGTACATTCATATCTATATCATGCTAATTGAAGTTACAAATAAGGCAAAGGATGCACACCATTAATTATTATGCTGCAGAGCGCGTTGTGATGTGCATATCATATCTCGGATCGAACGCATTACAAAAAGCATTGTTAAAAAAACAGATCGATTAATGCTATAGTACCTGCCTTCAGCTCCGCGGGTCGCGGGTTCGATTCCCGCCGAGGGCCAACATTTAATAAAAATGAATTTGTTGGTCTTTGAGCCTGGGTGTATATTTGCATCTAAGTATGTATTTAAAAAATATATAAGTATATATTCACCAGTTGTCTGTCCATAACACAAGTATTAAGTTACTTTGGGGACGGACGACCGTGTGTGTAAGTGTCCCATATATTTATTTATTATTTATTTTATCGATCCTGGTATAATTTCAGACCGCCCTTTACTCGACATTATCCGTTTAATACACGGTATTTTTTTTTAATATAAAAAAGATGCAATTTGAAAAAAAGGAAATGATAATCGGCCCAGTGATATTTGGACTTTGAAATCGGCCGATTCCAACGGAGCTAACTTTGTATATAACAGCAAAATTAAATTTTGTATTCTAATAATATTGTCGCAATTTTTCAGTGCTTGAAAACAGGGATAAAATGATATAAAAAAAAATGAAAGCTAGATAAATAGATTTGTCGGCCTCGAAACCCCTATATACTAAATTTCATTGGAGACGTTTCCGTTTCTTTATAAAAATGCTTCCGCATTTCACTTTAACTGAAAGAAATTCCTTTTAGTTATAAGTTTGCCGTTGTACATGCGCTATTATTTTTTATTTCCTAACATTTTCGTGTAAAATAAATAAAATAAATAAAGGTTATTAATCATAAGCTTGTAATGCGAATACGCCGCAAATGATTATCTGTCATCGAATTTAACAAATAAATAAAGCTAAGCAAATATTATATGCTAATGCGTTATATAAATAGCGTGACATTACTAATAATATTATGAAGGACGTATGGTATAGGTTATTATTAATATAAAGAATAAATAAAATAAATGATATATCATCATTGTTGTGTCATTAAAACAAGTGTTGGATGACAACTGCTTTATTATATAAATACCCACAACATCTTCCCCACAAAAATACAAAAGTACAATAAACAAATAATCTATATAAATATAACGTCTACTTGTAATGGTTATTTACCCCACACAAAACAAAAAAAAAGTATAAGGAAAATTAAATTAAATAAATAAAAAAAAATTATAATTCGAATATAGAATAAGGTAACGGCCCAGTTATTTTTCTGGTTAAATAAGGAGAACGAAGCTTGTTTTTTGAAAATTGATTTATTTTATTTACTAGAACAGGCTTCGTTCTTATCATCGATATGGATTATTTCTGGGCTATCACTTAATTTTAAGTCTGAATTACCCGTAAGATGCAGGGGCTCATTACACTCCGGTGCATTATCAATTGAAATTTTCCTCAAATGTCGCCGATTACGGCGGTACGTTCTGCCTGTATTATTTTGAATAATGTACGAGCGCGGAGTGGATGCTTTCTTTATAACTTGGCCTCTGCTTTTCTTGTTAGGATCATATAGGAGGTTAGGATATAAATATCCACAACAATCATTAAGTTTAAAGTACCTAGTGACCGTGCCGAAAGAAAAAAATGTAATTAAAAAAACGGTTGCCTGTAATGTCAGTTTTACGGGCAAAGATTTTACGTGACAACGTCTTTTTCTCAGTAGAATATTTATTGATATGAATATGGAGAGAGAGACGCAAGGCATTCGCCAGTCCGGCGGGCCTCTCTTTCGTTCGGTGACTCATCGTAACAGACGTGAGCGGGCGTTACACTTTTTTCATGAGTGACTCCAAGCCGCAACCCAATTTAAGACGTTGTCACGTCAAAAAATAAGAAGACGGCGACATGTGGGATACGAAACCGAATATTTTCTCATATGTAGTCAGCCCGTATATTATAGCACCATTACAACATTAATTTAAGCAATTTTTCAGTGCCTGAAAACAGGGATGAAAAGACCTTTTTTTATGCGCGGGTACTTATCTTAGTCACCTTTTACGACGTCTCGGTAAGAAATGAGTATGGTCATTTCTACTCAGCCGGATACCGCATGGATTATCGTAAAATATTATTATTATACTTTTTTAATTTTAATTTAATTTTAAATTCCAGTAAAATATATATTTTTTTTAATTTTTAATTTTCTACCATATTATTAAGTACCTGGTGGAACCGCCTTGCTTGGTAATTTTTTACAAATTAAAAAAATCTTCAAAAAGAAAGAAAAATAATTGACTAGGTAGGGCTTGATTCTACGTTTTTTAATTTCTAGAGACCACCCGTTTCCCGAATATGCTACGCTGACTTGACAGTTTTCGGCAAAAATAGTGTTTTATATATTCAATGTAAATTTAAGTATTTTTTAATGCTCAAAAACAGGGATAAAACGATTTTTTTTAAATAAAACCTAGCTAGATCGATTTGCATGCTGAATTTAAGGAAAATCGATGAAGCCGTTTCTGAGATTCAGAAAATATATTTATATATATACATACATACAAGATTAACTCATTTAAATATTAAAGATTTATTTCTTTTCGCCGATGGATATCGGCTGTTGGATATAAACAAATTCAAGGAAAATTCATATTCGTCACAAGTTCTTGTGCTTTGCTTGGATCTCAGTAAATTCTTTTAACTAAGTGCCAATTTAATTTCACGACTCATTTAGCTGTGTTGTTCGTTCTAGATAATTTAACTTGGTCATTTTCACATAATTAATGTAAAGCTTTGATAGCTGTTTATTCGGTAAGTGACCTAAAGCAAGTATATACTGGCCCGTTGGCGCAGTGGGTAGCGACCCTGCCTTCAGCTCCGCGGGTCGCTGGTTCGATTCCCGCCGTGGGCGAACATTTTCTATAAATGAATTTGTTGGCCTTTGAGCCTGGGTGTATATTTGTATTTAAGTATGTATTTAAAAAATATTTAAGTATATATTCACCAGTTGTCTGTCCATAACACAAGTATTAAGTTACTTTGGGGACGGACGACCGTGTGTGTATGTGTCCCATATATTTATATTTATTTATATTATATTTATACTTTAAACAAGTACGAGTATGTACTTATCATCCTCCTGCCCTTATCCCACTGTAAGTGGGGTCACATGATTCGGCTACGTATTTTACGACCGGCCGCCTGCCTGACGTCAACTTACTTCAGTCGTATTTTACGATACCTCGACAAGAAAGCGGGTAGTCTATTCTACTCAACTGTTTACCACAGGGTGGGTCGACTTACCTTAGTCGCCTGTAACGACACTTCGGTAAGAAAGAGGGTGGTACTATTCTATTCAGCCGGATACCACACGGCGTAAGATAAATGAAGTATGTGTATTTTTAATATTTATATGAGTTAATCTTTTTTGTTAAAAATCCGCAAATAACGCCTAATTCTATAAATTTGATAACAATGTACTGTTACTACTAATAATTTTCTTGTTAAAATATAACAGCTACATACGGTTTACGGTTTAAGAAAATTTTATTCCCATAAGAATTTACATTCACTTAAATGAGAAGTTAAAACTAAAACTTAACTAAGTACAATTTTTTGCATGTAGGAGCGTGCTATACAAAAAAAACATAACTTAATACAAAATATCACAAATAAACATTACTAAGAAAAAAAAAAGATAATAAATTTGTGGGTGAGAACAAAATAAAACGTATGATATGCTTTGCTAGCGATGTAAAGTCTCTAGATGTGGCTTTATCGTACTAATATAACTTCAGCTCTTCTCAAACTCGGCCAAATCTTTTGCTAATAATTAGTTGATTTGCCAGATTTAAGGATGATTCACGCTACACCGTGCCGCGACCGGTCCGTGCCCCGTCCGGGGCACGGTCGAACATTATGGTATACTTTTGGTATGAAGTGATTCATGCCTAACCGTGCCCCGGCCGTGTCCCGGCCGTGCACGGCCGGGGCACGGCGTTGAAATGTCGGTGGGTATTGTTTCCCGGCTCCGGCACGGTTCAGCCCCGACACGTTGTAACATAAACATATGTATGTACAAAGTGTAGAAGTCTTAGAGACTTCAGGAAAGTTTAAAAAACCGTATCGTTCATCATTTGAAACGCAAAATCCTTATGGAGTACCCCAAGGGAGTATTCTTGGTCCTTTGCTATTCCTCCTTTATATTAATGACCTCCCAGACATAGTTTCGCATAAATGTTTTATGTACGCCGATGACACAACGATTGTAGTTAAAACTAAAGACAAACAAAACCTTGAAAAACAAACAAACGAAGCACTCAATTCGGTTGTACAATGGTTAAATCAAAATAACCTCAAAATTAATATGACTAAAACTCATTATATATATTTTCAAACAATTAACTCTAACCCAATAAATTTCAATCTAGAGTATGAATCATATAATATTGAGAAATCAAACACGACTGTATTTCTTGGGCTAACATTAGACAAATTGTGTAACTGGAAAGCTCATGTAGAAGAACTGTGTAAGAAAGTGGACAGATTTATTTATGTTCTAAAAAAACTATCACAAGTTAGCAATAAAAGAACTGCCTTACTAGCTTATCATGGTTATGTATCATCGATTTTACGATACGGAATTTTACTGTGGGGAAATTCACCAGATGCTTTAAAAGCATTTATTAAACAGAAAGCTTGTGTACGATCTATATGCCGAGCTCATATTTTGGACAGTTGCAAACCACTGTTTAGGGAGAATAAAATTTTACCGTTACCGTGTCTTTACATATACGAAGCATTGCTTTTTGTTAAAAAAAATACCATTTTATTTCCTGCATTAAATGAAATATATCCGAACAGGAGGTGCAGGCCATATCCACCAGGTAAACTCTGGGCGCCATCACAACGGTTGGCTGTCTTTTCTAACAATTCATATTGTATGGCTATTAAATTGTACAATAAACTCCCAAATTGTAAAAAAGAATTGCCTCTACTGAAGTTTAAGGGAGCAATTTTGGAAATATTAAACCAAAAAAATTATTATTCGGTTCACGATTACCTTAATGACAACAATATACTTAATGTTTCATGATAATTGTAAGAATTTTTAAATAATTGACATTTGTTTACAATAATGCAATAATTCTTCTTTTGTTACATTTTATTTATTTTCTTATTTTAATAACATGACATAATTGTAATATTAATTGTAATTTCATTATTAATTAATTGTAATTTTAATATGTAAATAAATGTAATTATAATACTATACTAGAAATGTTAGGCATTTTTAGTTTTAAATATTTGCACACTGTTAGTGACAGTAGATTGTGTTAGGGAATTTAGTAATAAGTTATATCTGTATGTACCCACAATTTCGCAAATAAAATTTATTATTATATTCCTGAATTCACCGCTAATCAGCTCTTTTGTACAAAAGAGAAGCGGGATTTTACTCTAGCGGGTGCGAACAAACGGCTAGAGTTCAGGGCGGTAGTGTGAGAAACCGACGTACAATTCTGGCATTGTCAAGAAGTACTGCCTTCTGCATTTCTGCTGTAAGACCTGAATAATGAACTTCCAACCGACTCAGGTGATGTGTGAGACTAATTGGAATCAATCCATTAACTGACATGACTATTGGGATAATTTCGGTAGATGCCACTCCCCAAATCTCGCCCACCTCAAAAGCTAGATCTCGGTATTTTAATTTTTTGTCAGCTTCAGCCTTTGCAATGTTGTCATCATGAGGTATAGCTATATCAACAAGAAACACTTGCGATCGATTACGATCCATTAACATGATATCAGGTTTATTAGCTGGTACAGTTCTGTCTGTGATAATGGATCTATCCCAATACAATTTTGCACGCTCATTCTCCAAAACTGGTTCCGGAACATATTTATAGTAAGGCATTTTGTCTTCCATAAGGCCAAATTTTATAGCGAGTTCCTGATGTAAGATTTTCGCCGCCTGGTTATGCCTGTGTAAGTATTCTGTATTGGCAAGTGCTGAGCAGCCCGATGTTATGTGGCGAAGCGTTTCACCTGGACGACGACACGCTCTACAAATATCCTCTGTGCCATCCTTCAAGATGTATCTGCGATAGTTGTTCGTTTTTATAACTTGGTCTTGTATCGCAAATACAAAACCTTCAGTCTCCCCAAACAAGTTTCCAAAACGTAGCCAATTAACAGAGGACTTTAGATCAATCTCAGAAGCGTGCAGTGCCTTATAAAACCTTCCGTGTAGCTCTTTTCCGCTCCAGATAGTTTCCCGATCTTTAGCATGAAGTATGGGCCCAGGTCCCAACCAGTTCTTGTCACCCAAGGATAATGGGGTAAGTTTGGTGTCACACTCAATAACAGCTTTATGTAACATACTTTCTGCTTTCCCTAGGAAGTAGTTACGAAGGCTACACACTTCGCGATCGTGCATGGTTTTATTATTATTATTATTATTATTATTATTATGCGCCCGGGCGCCCGCAGAGCAGTCAACGTCAAATCTTAGTGAGTTTAGCAGCTTAACAGCAAAATGGACAATGCAAATTGTTTAGAATGTGTGTAATTTTCTCTGTGATTTACGACATGAGCCATCCTAAGTATTTAGATAACAAATAAACAATCGATGGCAATTGCAATAGCTGCTAATTCAAATTGTGAAGCTGCATATTTACTTAGGCGTCAAGTCTATCGACAGATGAAATCGCTTGCTGACAAAAGCTACTTAACATAGATATAAGTCGTGCAAATAATAAACCCAAACAGCCCGGTGTAACATGAATGACTGGCACGGCCGGCGCACGGTGGCCGTGCCCCGGCCGTGGCACGGCCCGGTCGCGACACGGTGTAGCGTGAATCATCCTTTAGGATGTATTTTATTTTATTAGTATATGTATATGTATGTATATTTTATTAGTATACGTACATGTATGTTGTTTTTTTAATTTTTTCTTAAATTTTTTATTTTTTAATTTTTTTCTTATTGTAAAAAATGTCTACATCATCAAGATTTTAAAGTTTTATAGTAGCGAGAAATAATCTTACTTAGCGGTCTAAATATAATCATTCATGACTTGACATAATATAATTGTTTTGTTTTCGATTTTATTATAACGTAATCGAATGATATGTATGTTTTGAAGTGTATGCTCGCAGGAAATTATCAATAGATAAGATTTAACTCTAAAATTAAAACAGGAACAGTTTATATTACTTTTATATTTACATAGCTCAGTGCTTGCGGTTTCGCCCGCGAAATCAATGTGTCACGAAAGACAAAAGTAGCTATTGTCAGTTAACCATAAAAGATAGAGACATGCTTTTGCGGACTTTTTTGTAGTATTTTAGTAGATCTACAATTTGTATTTTACGACACCTCGGTAAGGAATGAGGATGGTCTATTCTACTCAGCCGTATATCACATGGCGGGTCGATTTACCTTAGTTGCCCCTTACCGAGACCTCGATAAGAAATGAGGGTGGTCTATTCTACTCAACCGGATACCACACGGCGGGTCGACTTACCTTATTCGCCTTTTACGACACCTCGATAACAAATGAGGATAGTCTATTCTACTCCGCCGTATATCAAATGGCGGGTCGACTTACTTTAGTCGCCTTTTACCACACCTCGGTAAGAAATGAGGATGGTCTATTCTACTCAACCGGAAACTACACGGTGGGTCGACTTACCTTTTTCGCTTTTTACGACACCTCAGTAAGAAATGAGAGTGGTCTATCCTTCTTAACCGGATTCCACACGGCTAGAGTAAATTTAGATCTATATAGAATAGAATAAATATAAATAATAATAAATTAATATATAGCAAATCACACACACGGTTGTCCGTCCCCAAAGTAAGTAACTTAATACTTGTGTTATGGACAGACAACTGGTGAATATATACATATATATTTTTAAATACATACTTAAATACAAATACACCCAGGCTCAAAGAGCAACAAATTCATTTTGTAGAAAATGTTGGCCCTCGGCGGGAATAGAACCTGCGGCCCGCGGAACTGAAGGCAGGGTCTCTACCCACTGCACCAACGGGCCAGTCAAGATAAGAAATGAGGGTGGTCTATTCTACTCAACCGGAAACTACACAGTGGGTCGACTTACCTTAGTCGCTTTTTACGACACCTCGGTAAGGAATTAGGGTGGTCTATCCTTAGTAAATCTAGATCTAAATAGAATAGAATTGTTCACTAAATCAGGGCTTCTTAAACTGTGGGTCGCGACCCCCAGGGGGGTCGCGAGACTACTGAAAGGGGCGTCGCAAAGATCTGATACTTTTCAATCATTATTGATACAACTACATGGCTGCAGCTGTCCTTTAAAGAACTTTTCTAACAAAGATTTATTGATATTTCTCTTCCTAAGTTCCTTCATTACCCCTTTTCATTACATTTAATTAAATAGATTTTATTAAATTTATGATTGGGTAGTTTACAACAATTACACACTACGTACAAATAAAAATCATACAAAATACTATTGTAGTTTTATTATAACTATTTTTTGAAAAAAGTGGCAATGCAAAACTGTTATTTACATTGTAAAATAGTGCGATATTACATCTACATCTACGGTTAATATATATTTCATTATATGGAGGAGGGGGTCGTTTAAAATTTCCTAAGCTTGAAGGGGGTCGCTATATAAAAAAGTTTAAGTAGCACTGCAATAAATAACTTAATGTTAAGTAAATCTATGGCTTATCCATATTGAAAATTATTAAATGAACACGTGTACTTGCGTTGCGTATTTCACAGTTTCAACGTGTTTATACGTCATCGATAAAATAAATACTATGTCGAATTGTTACATTAAACTATACAGTTAGCGCGCGTCATAGCAATAAACAAAAGAAATAATTATCAAGCTATTATTCAATATTTTTTATTACTTTTATTCTTTTACTTACGTTCTAACACCTATACATTCAAAGTTCTTTGAAATATTTAATTTGCTTCTCAAAATAAGAGCGATCAGAAAAGTTTGAAGAAATATCCTTACGTTTGCTTCACAGTATTTTTTAGAGTATATTTAAAAATATACATAAATAGCAATCGCCAGCTGCTCCGCCCGTGTGGAAAGACTAAAACCGTAATATAGAATTATGATATCCATAAAAGTGGTTAAATTGGGTTAACCCTAAAAGCTAGATATATGCGATCGCGGACTTTTATTTAGAATTTTTAAAGGGGAACAATTTCATTTCATTCACCGTTTACTTAGCGCACGCAAGGAAAGCTTTAAATTTTGCCGTTCTCGTAATATTTTTTATTGCTGCGCCCCTCCTATTCAGCTTAGCGTGATGTTATAAAGCCTATAAGCGTTCCTCGATAAATGGACAATCTTTGACTCAAAGAATTTTTCAAATCGGTCCAGTAGTTCCTGAGATTAGCGCCTTCAAACAATCAAATAAACAAACTCTTCAGCTTTATATATTAGTATAAATTATATAAAATAGGCGATATGTTATACATAAAATAGGAACCAACATAAGCTTGCAGTTCCTGGTTTACACCTTGCAAAAGTACATAAGTTGTTTGTGGGTTTGCCATTACAGCAGTTTAAAAACACTGTTAAAAGGAGGCTGATACAGAAAACTGATTCTGTTGAGGATTATCTAGATAAAAGAATGCGAATATCGCTACTCTTAGACCATGTGCTAGATCGTAATGGCTAAGTGTAACTAGTAATAAGAATTATATTTTTAAAAGAGCAACCGCCGAGTTTCTTTATGGCTCTTCTTGGTAGGAACAGCTTTCCGAACCAGCAGTAGAGTTCACGATTAAAAAACACTTCTTTACAAAATTAATTGATATATTATTATAAATATGAATTTTACGCTCTTTTAAATTATGATGCACCCTTGGGCATAGGTGGCAGTGGCCCATCGATCATGTCCACGGGTCGCGAATTCATTTCCCGACGAGGAACTTTTTCTAAAAATAATTTTTAGTACTAATCTGTGTTAAACTATTTAAAAAGGTTGTATAGAGGGATTTTAATAAATATCATCATTCTCCTGCCCTTATCCCACTCTAAGTGAGGTCGGCTCAACATGTTACAAACATGTTGTCACATGACTCGGCTACATATTTGACGACCGGCCGCCTGCCTGACATCAACTCTCCTTAGTCGCCTTTTACGACACCTCGGTAAGAAATGAGGGTGGTCTCTTCTACTCAGCCGGATACCACACGACGATGTATTTTATTTATTATAAATAATAGTTACCATTATTGGTCATGTAATGAAGAGGGATGAAAATCATGTGACCAAAAGAGTATTAAATATGAATGTGGATGGATGGATGTATGGCTAGGGGGAGGCTGAAAAAAAGATGGATGGATTGTGTGAAAAATGATATGCATGTTAAAGGAGTGGCACCAGAGTTGACGAATGATAGATGAGAATGAAAGAAGACATGTTGTGCCGACCCCACTTAGAGTGGGGTAAGGGTAAGAGAATGATGATGATATAACAGTTACCATTTGTCTGTCTGTCTGTATACTATAACACAAGTATAAAGTTGCATGTACCATGGAGATGGACGTGTATGTTACCATTATAAAAATTAAAAAAAGATTTTTTTAACTAGTCACATTTAGTCTTTCTTATCTTGTTCGAGGTCGATGTATAATTAAAAATATTTTTATCACATTTATAATCCACGATAGTATTTTTACATTCAAAGATTGTTTATATTAAAATGAGTTTATAAATACCACTTCAAGACAAGTATGTGCGGCCTTCAGCGATAGTGATATTAAGCTGGACTTGTTTAAAGGATGAATGTTAATTATCGTTCGAAAGAAAACTTGTTTCCATACAATAGCGGTTCTGTACATTTGTACGACAAAGGATTTTTTAATTTTTTTAAATCCTGCATGTATCAGGTATCAAAACCAATTGTCCACTCTACATTTAGCATTATGTATATTTTCTATTTAATTCTTCGCGGATTATAGCAAAATAATTTTATTATTACTTTGGCAAAATTTGAATTTGTTCAAGGGGCTACGGTGCGCTTTATCGCAATTTGTCAGAAAACAACATTTTTGAATCAGGTCAGTTTAATACTAAGCGTGGATGGACAGGGCAAGGACAGGAAACCGTTGTACACATTGTCCCCATTCCAGCCAACAGTTCTGATCCCAGAGAACACCTCTTCCGGGACCCCTTGAGAGAGAAGCCCCCCTCCGCTAACCGGTGCATCGGGAGCACCAGATGCACCGACCGCCTCTGAGACCTGTAAGCCAGACGTCCGATATACCCCGTTCGGAACGTCCGCAGGTCCCCTGACAGGGCGCAACGATGGGCTCAGGCAAGTCGCTACCACCTGGACTCGCCAGCAGCAGATTGGATCCAGAACAAAACATCCGGAACCGCTCTACCGCCTTCCTCTGCAGAGCAAAAGGAGGCCACCACTGCCTGCGATCTCTCCCTGCCCACCGTGTGTGTTATATCACGGTCGACAAGAAGAGACCGCGCCCCAAGTGTAATATATCCTAAAGTTTCTCTAATTTAACGAAATGCGCATGATGAATTGTAAATAAAACATACCAAATTTCAACAGGATTTTGATACAGAGGAGTATATTGTTTATAGGGTTTATTTTTGTATGGCATGCTGCCATCGGTCATTGGTCCATACACATCATGAAGTTTAATTTCAAAATGCAATGAAAAAGACGGATAAAAGAAGAGTACATGCAAATGAGATGAGAATGTTAAGGTGGATGTGTGGTTGACATAACTGGATAAAATACGAAACGAGTATATAAGGGGAAGTCTGAAAGTTGCGCCCCTTATAGAAAAGTCGAGTGCAAGATTGAGATGGTATGGACATGTAATGAGGAGGGATGAAAATCATGTGACCCAACGTGTGTTAAATTTGAATGTGGATGGATATGTGCCTAGAGGGAGGCCTAAAAAGAGATGGTTGGATTGTGTGAAGTATGATACGCATATAAAAGGAGTGGCGCCAGAGTTGACGAAAGATAGGACAGAATGGAAGAGAAAAACATGTTGTGCCGACCCCACTTAGAGTGGGATAAGGACAGGAAGATATATTTTAGCAGCCAACATAATAAATTTCAGTTAATTTAGTGAAATAATTAGCCATGTTAGTGAAGTAATTTAGCCACAGGTATTATTTTACGTTTTGAATAAAAGATACATGATATAGAAAGGTGAATGACCGTACGCATTTCGTATGTAGTGCACAACCTTGACCGATAGACTAAAGTGTAACAACAAGTGCAAAGAAGACAAAACTATTTTATTGTTTTCTTCTGTTTTTTTAATTGAATTGTAAATTCTGTGTATTTATGTATGTAATATAACTATTTATATAATTAGTATACAGTATATAGTACCTATTTATATAAATACCTAATGATATAATTAGTAAATTTATCAGTTGTCTGTCACCCATGAGACACGTATTAAATTATTCACTTTCGGGGCGTGTATGTGTAATTGTCCCATATATATATTTTCGCCCAACAATGGGATAATAAGCCACACCGTGTGTTATCCGCCTGAATGGAATAGTACCACCCTCAATTCTTAATGAGGTGTCGTAAAAGGCGACTAAGGTAAGTTGATCCACCGAGTGGTATCCGGCTGAGTAGAATTGACCAACCTTATTTCTTACCGAGGTGTCGTAAAAGGCGACTAAGCTAAGTCGACCCGCCGTGTGGTATCCGGCTGAGTAGAGTTGACCAACCTCATTTCTTACCGAGGTGTCGTAAAATAAGACTAAAGTAAGTTGACGTCAGGCAGGCGGCCGGTTGTAAAAATGCAGCCAAATCATGTGACAGCATGTTTATAACGTTTTGTGCCGACCCCACTTAGAGTGGGATAAGGGCAGGAGGATGATGAGTGGGATAATAAGAAACCGTTAGTTTACTAATACAAGGTGAACTTTAGATGTAATTAATTTATTTGTATAATTCATATTCAAGGCACTGGTGTTGTAAGATATTAGTTTTTGTACAAATATTGTTAGCACTAGGTATAACCTTGAAGTAAAGTAAATATTTTAGGTACCATGAGTTAAAATACACTACATACAATTAGTATATAATGTAAAAGATAAATATTTACGTTTTAGCACCTCTGTTACTAACTTAGTCTTATTAGTTATCTATTAGTTTATTTATAATCGTATAAATAAACTAATGGGGTATAAGATTCTATAATAAAATTTCGTAATTTTAGCTTTGCCATTACAGCAGTTTAAAAACACTGTTAAAAAGAGGCTGATACAGAAAGCCTACTATACTCTTGAGGATTATTTAGAAGATAAGAATGTGTGGATATAGCTCTCTTTGAACCTGTACAAGACAGTAACGACATAATGTAAATAGTATTAAGAATTATATTTTTAAAAGAGCAACCGCCGAGTTTCTTGCTGGCTCTTCTCGGTAGGAACAGCTTTCCGAACCAGCAGTAGAGTTGAAGATTCAAAAGCACTTGTTTACAAGTTTATTTGAATAAAGAATATTGAATTTGAAAATGTTAACGGAAGTAATAATAAAATTATTTTAGTATATAATCCACGATAAATTATTATCGATTTATCGTATAGCAAAACTACTGTATTTTTAGTTTTTTATTATGGATTTTCGAAAAGTCACGTCTAATTTTATAAATTACTAGCAATCGCCGGCGGCTCCGCCCGCGTGGAAAGATTAAAACCGTAATATAGTATTTTGACAACCATAAAAATGGTTAAAGTGGGTTAACCTTAAAAGCTAGACATATGCTGTCCCGGACTTTTAATTAGAAATTTTAGAGAGGAACAAGTTTGTAGTACATGATTTTTTAATAACTATTACCGTTTCTCAGCGCACGCAAGGAAAGCTTTAAATTTTGCCGTTTTCGTACTATTTTTTATTGCTTCCTTGATAAATTGACTATTTTATACTCAAAGAATTCTTCAAATCGGTCCAGTAGTTTCTGAGAGTAGCGCGTTCAAACAAACTCTTCCGCTTTATATATTAGTATAGATTTAATGTGATGATGTGTAGATTAATAGATTGACAGTGTCCCATATATTTATTTACATTTATGTATTTAATACAACACCATACTATATCGCTTGGCATAAATCTACATAAATCATCTTTCCAACAAGGTTCAAAATTCGTCCAATGCCCCCTTCAAACTAATTAACAATACAACGCAACCCCTCTATTCTTATTACAAGTTAGTTGATCGATCTAAATAACCGTTCCAGTAATCATCGTGTAAACTCAGTCTGTTGTATAAAGTGCGTTAATGGAAGTTAAATAAATGATAAATATATGAAACAATTAAACGCGTCGTGCGACCTTAAATTAATTAATTTTATACTTGTGTAATGGGTGGCAGAAAGCTGATAAAAACATACATATATACACATCATCTTCCTGCCCTTATCCCACTCTAAGTGGGGTCGGCACAACATGTTATAAACATGCTGTCACATGATTTGGCTGCGTTTTTACGACACTTACAACTTACCTCGTCGTATTTTACGACACCTCGGTAAGAAATGAGGTTGGTACTATTCTATTCAGCCGGATACCACACGGTGGGTCAACTTACCTTAGTCGCCTTTTCCGACACCTCGGTAAGAAAGAGGGTGGTCTATTCTACTAAACCGGATACCACACGGTGGGTCAACTTACCTTAGTCACCTTTTACGACACCTCGGTAAGAAAAGAGGTTGGTCTATCTACTCAGCCGGATACCACACGGCGGGTCGACTTACCTTAGTCGCCTTTTACGACACCTCGGTAAGAAAGAGGGTGGTCTATTCTACTAAACCGGATACCACACGGTGGGTCAACTTACCGTAGTCACCTTTTACGACACCTCGGTAAGAAATGAGGTTGGTATTATTCTATTCAGCCGGATACCACACGGTGGGTCAACTTACCTTAGTCGCCTTTTACGACACCTCGGTAAGAAATGAGGTTGGTCTATTCTACTCAGTCGGATACCACACGGCGGGTCGACTTACCTTAGTCGCCTTTTACGACTCCTCGATAAGAAATGACGTTGTTCTATTCTACTAAACCGGATACCACACGGCGGGTCGACTTACCTGAGTCGCCTTTTACGACACCTCGGTAAGAAATGAGGTTGGTACTATTCTATTCAGCCGGATACCACACGGCAAATACATATATACACCTCAAAGAACAAATTGTGTTTGTGCGGGAATCGAACCCACATGCGTCTATATCCAGTAATAATGACGTGAGATGCCCATGGTATGTGTTTAGCACAAACCGAGTAGAGATTTCGGAAGCTAATGACCTCGGTTACAATTGACCTACTGAAACAATGCTTTAACTATTTATTACTAGTGGCTCGCTCCGGCTTCGCACGGGTATAACATATATATCACTCAGTTAAAAAAAATGATTAAAATCGATCCAGTAGTTTCGTTGTATTCATTACTGCCCGTGGCTCGCACGCGTTAAAGTTGGAGTAACAATTCCCTGCTATCTTTATTAATCTCTAAATATATCTAAATTCATATACTACATTTTTAGGTGGCGTTTAGCTATACTTTGATAATTGTCAAATTTTCTACCATACTCAACCAAAGACAAAATTACGTTTAGTTGTCATTTATGTTTTGTTATTTCACTGTCATTTGCGTTTTGTTATTCTGTGTCATAGTCATTTTTGTTATACCACGTTTTATAGTGACTTGACGGGATAAAATAAATGCGGTCGAACGGGATTACAAGTATCCTATGTCCGTCTCCTGGTTCTAAGCAACCTCTCCAACAATTTTCAGCCGAATTGGTTCATCCGTTCTTGAGTTATAAATAGTGTAACTAAGACCAACTTTCTTTTATATATAGAATATAGATAGATTAAACAAAAAGTTCACGTAATGTCACAATACGAATTAAGAGAGATAATAGATATGCATTGAACGCCGTGTGGTATCCGGCTGAATAGAATAGTACTACCTTCAATTCTTACTGAGGTTTCGTAAAAGGCGACTAAGATAAGTTGACCCGCCGTGTGTGATCCGGCTGAGTAGAATAGACCAACCTCATTTCTTACCATGATATCGTAAAAGGCGACTAAGGTAAGTTGACCCACCGTGTGGTATAAGGTTGAGTAGAATAGACCAACCTAATTTCTTACCGAGGTGTCGTAAAATACGGCTAAGGTAAGTTGACGTCAGGCAGGCGGCCGGTCGAAAAATACGTAGCCTAATCATATGACAACATGTTTGTAACATGTTGTGCCGACCCCACTTAGAGTGGGCAGGAGGATCATGAATAATAGCTATGCATTGAAACCGTATCACTGACACGTTATATTATAAGCCGGAGTAAGGTTTCAATGTATGTAGGTTAATCACTATTAACATTACAGGTTGCTTCTGTTTGTTTATATTATTTTTATTGGTCGTAAAAAAAACCTGTTAAAATATCGAATATGATCAAATTGCTGGTAATGTAATATCTAAATACGAAAGATTATACTAAAATAATAATAAAAAAAACAGTGCATTTAAATCATTTTTTATATCAACACAAAACTAAAAAATTATCGTCATGATAAAACAAAATTCATATTGATAATCATCTTATTATGAATCATAACTGATACGGTCGTTTAAAAACCTGAATATAATTCTGAATTATAATAAGTGAATCTGCAAAAATATAAATATTTTTAGAATGACAGATAGAAGAGAATAAAAATCTCCAAAGCTTCATCACACACTAATATGAAACATGATTCGGCAATATATATCACAAAAAAAAATCACTATATTTCTGATCATGAATTAAAATTGTACTCTAAAATTGAAACTTACTGTTTGACTATAACGTACAAATATTAAAACTGTGTGTACATTAAACTTATTATTATTTAAAATTATAACATAAACACTTACCGATATATCTGTAGTTATGCACTGCAGCAATCACTCGCGAACTTTTAAAGGTTTAAGGTTAGGGTATGAACAAATCACTGGCCACGTGTTATTATAAATAGCAAAGAGAACGCAACCGACCGCTGCGATGGCTACAAACGGAATGAGCGATGGCAGCCAAAGCAAGTATAGCGACGAAAACTAAATACGCGCCAGTACAGTGTACACTACAGTCAAGTAAGCGAGACCGAGTGTTGCGTCATAATAGTACGGAACGACGCGTCGATACAAATGAAATACGAACATGTGGTAAAGCTTTGGTTATACGGCCGAATTACGGAGTTATTTACGTTGGCACGACTGTTGCAAAAACTATTACTGTATCAAAATATATATTATACGCATATAAAATATATAGCCCATGTCATTCAGTGAAAAAAAATAATATAAATCTCGTAGGGTTCAGCATGCGTTTGCAATGTTAACGGGGAAAAAATGAAAATATTTACGACATTAGACACCTCAAGAATTACAGTATTTCTCTACTCCATATTGAATATATTAAATATAAACCTTCCTCTTCAATCACTCTATCTATTAAAAAAACCGCATCAAAATTATTGCTTAGTTTTAAAGATTTAAGCATACATAGGGATATAGGGAGAGACAGGGAATGTGACTTTGTTTTATACTATGTAGCGATAATGGCTATATTTTATAATATTTTTGAAAACAGAGTTTCCATAGAAATGTCGGTCATGTACACGTTTGCACTGTTGGCACAGTTTGAAATATATAAAAATAGCACCAGTATTAGTCAACTCTGCTATTTATAGTTGCTTTAGTTTCTAAAACTAACAGTTTTCAGTACGCAAAACTATAATACTGATAAGATTAGCACGTTTAAATTTTTTTCCTTACACACATTTAACAGAATTAGTTCAACAGATTAAAAATATATACGTAGAGTATAAAATACATTGTCATAATGATTTAAATTTATTTTTTTATATCTTTGTAAATACGTCATTTATTTTTAAGTTATTGTTATTTTATTGATATTACAACGGAGTTACGTTTGTCCATACAAATTGAGCACAGAAATCCTATTATTTTTTATGGTATTTATTTCTTAATTGTACATACATATTGTTAGAAAAGAAGAAGAAATATAGTACATGTACAAAGGCTAACTTCTCCCTAAAAGGGATCTCTTCCAGTCAACCTTTGAATAATAGAAGGAAAAGACAAGAAGTGAAATACGGGTAATATAGAAAGAAAGAAAAAGAAGATGATTATTCGCA
Organism: Morpho helenor; assembly: GCA_029227775.1. Taxonomy (NCBI): domain Eukaryota; kingdom Metazoa; phylum Arthropoda; class Insecta; order Lepidoptera; family Nymphalidae; genus Morpho; species Morpho helenor. Next base: position 18,824,547 of record JARGCU010000030.1, on the reverse strand, counting down.
CTCGAGATAACACAAGAGGAAAAAGTAAAATATCATTCTACTGCTCTTATCGGACTTTAAGTGGGGTCGGCACAGCATGCTATAAACCTTATGTCACATTATTTGGCTGCGTATTTTACGACCGTCCGCCTGCCTGAAGTCAACTGATCTTAATCGCCTCTTACGACGACACCGCGGTAAGGAATGAGATTGATCTATTCTATTCAGCCGGATACCACACCACTGACCAAAAATTACAAATACACTATTGAAACATTTATTTTTTGAAAAGAGCGACCGCCGAGTTTCTTGCTGGTTCTTCTCGGTAAGAGCACCTTTCCGAACCAGTGATAAAAGTAAAGTAAAGTAACGGCCTGTTACTATGCCACTGCTGAGAATAGGTCTCTTCTCTCCGTTTTTGGAGAGAAGGATTAGAGCTAAGACCTACCACGCTGCTCCAATGCGGATTGGTAGGTTACACATATCCCCAAAATTCTCTAGAAATATGTAGGTTTCCTCACGCTGTTTTCCTTTACCGAAAAGCGTGTGATAAATTATCAATTAGACACATAAGTTTTAACAGAAAAACTCATTGGTGTCTGCCCGGGTTTCAACCAGTGACCTTCCCAAAAGAGTCGCACGGTGTTACCGCTGGGCTACCACAGCTTGTAAACCAATGATAGCTGCATTGTAATTTGACGATCCGTGCTTGTAAAAGTCAATTTGAATAAAGAATTTGAATCTGAATTTATCATAACTTTAGTACTACGGAATTCCGCAAAATAACGCCTATTTCTGTATTACATCTATTGCTCTTTTGGCTGATGCAATGTTTCCCATTATAGAATGAATGAGTAGAGCTGTAATTTGTAAAAATGAAACATCCCACATGAGTTACGTCATTCGTTTCATTTCATTCATGAAAAACTGTGTAACTAGGTAGTGCGGATAAAGGTAGAGCCACTCTTTTTTCAATTTAATTCTATAGTTTATTTGGAAAGATGTGGTTACACAGGTGTTTAAAGGTAAGTCAAAAGTAACAATCACATCTCTTTTTTTTACGTCCAAAATATAAATTACTTATAATTAGTGGTACAGTAATTAAAATCTCTTTAATATTTAAATGTATCTTGTATGTATATTTATATATTTTCGGATTCTCGAAAACGGCTCCAACGATTTTCCTGAAATTCAGCATGAAGGGGGTTTTGGGAGAGAAAAATCGATCTAGCTAGGTTTTATTTAAAAAAAAATAGTTTTCTTCCTTGTTTTCGGCACTAAAAAAACTACCAAAATAGGAATAGATTGCAACTGATATTTGAGCTGTCAAATGCAAGGCTATGATAGCTTAATGGTAACGCACGAACCAAAAAAGTTCTAAACCTGGGATCGACCCCCACATGTCGTCCAGCGCAATCATCCACAATTTTCATTTAACTGTATTTCATCATCATCATTCTCCTACCCTTATCCCACTCTAAGTGGGGTCGGCACAATATGTCTTCTTTTTCCATTCTCCTCTATCATTCGTCAACTCTGGTGCCACTCCTCTAACATGCATATCATTTTTCACACAATCCAACCATCTTTTTTTCGGCCTTCCTCTAGCCATACATCCATCCACATTCATATTTAAAACTCTTTTGGTCACATGATTTTCATCCCTCCTCATTACATGACCGTACCAACTTAGTCTCGCACTTCTCATCTTTTCTGTAATGGGCGCAACTTTCAGACTTCCCCTAACATACTCATTACGTATTCTATCAAGTTTTGTCACACCACACATCCACCTTAACATTCTCATCTCATTCGCATGCACATTTCTTTCATCCTTTCCTTTTATTGCCCAACATTCTGATCCATACATTACGACAGGTCTAATGACCGTTTTATAAATTTTCCCCTTTAGTTTAAGGGGCATTCGGGGGTCACATATTGTTCCTGAGACCTGTCGCCACTTCATCCATCCCGCATTCATTCTATTTCTCACATCGCGATCTACTTCACCGTTCTTCTGGAAAAGCGAACCAAGGTACCGAAAGTCGGAGCAGACTGGCAAAACAACACCATTTAAGGTAATTGGTGAAAAATTGGAGGTACCACTAAAATCACAGTGCATGTGTTCGGTTTTGGCCAGATTGATTTTTAAACCGTATTTCTCCAATTTTTCTTGCCATTTTACAAATCTGTTCTGGACCTCGGTTGCATTTTCACCGACAATTACAATATCATCGGCAAATAGCATACACCAAGGAGCCTCCTCTTGAATGTCAGCTGTAAGTGCGTCCATCACAAGGAGGAATAAGAAGGGACTTAGAGCCGATCCTTGGTGTAAGCCTACGGCCACATCGAAATTGTCAGTTACTCCGGCTTCAGATCGGACATGAGTTCTAGCTCTATCATACATAGATCTTACAATTCGTACATACTTTCCAGGCACTCCTTTCTCTTTCAGACTCCACCAAAGAACGTTACGGGGAACACGGTCGTATGCTTTTTCCAAGTCTATGAAGACCATATGTAAGTCCTTACGCGCACGCCGGTATTTCTCACACAACTGGCGTAAGGCGAAAATAGCATCCGTCGTACTCGACCCTGGCATAAAACCGAACTGATTTCTGGTTACCTTACACTCCTCTCTCATTCTTCGCTCAATTACTTTCTCCCAAACTTTCATACTGTGTGACATTAGCTTTATCCCTCGGTAATTGTTACATTCTTGCACATCGCCCTTGTTTTTGAAAATGGGCACCAGCGTACTGGTAGACCACTCGTCGGGGATCGCTTCTTCATGTAACAATTTATTAAAGAATAAAGTAAGCCATTTCCATCCATTCACTTTCAAGCACTTCCACGCTTCAGCCGGAATACCATCCGGCCCAATCGCTCTCCCACTTTTCATGCTCTGTACTGCTATTCTAACTTCATCTTCATTCACTTCCCTCACAATGCCTAAATTAATAGGTATATTTTCTAACATTCTACTCCAATCATTCTCTTCGTTCATTAATGTTTTAAAATAATCCTTCCAACGTCCTTTTATATCCTCATTATTCGTCAAAATCTTTCCGCTCTTATCTTTCATACATTTAACATGCATAATGTCCTTTTCATTCCTTTTTCTCATGTTCGCTATCCGATACAGTTCTTTTTGTCCTTGGGGGCTTTCTAAGGTTCTGTATAGATTGTTCTGTATTTTGCCCTTAGCGATAGCGACTGCTTTCTTTCCTATCTTCTTTTTCTCAATATATGCTTTACGCTTAACCTCTCTTAATCCAATGTCACTCACATTTACACTTGTCCATTCTTTAAAAGCATTCTTCTTTTCTTTCAAAGCGTTTTGCACATCTTCATCCCACCACCATGTATCCCTCTCAATCTTCCCTTTCCCTTTCGTTTCACCAAAGATGTGTTTTGCAGCACTCTTCATACATAAAGCTATTTCATTCCAACATTCATTTATCGACTTTTCTTGCATTCTATCATTCATATCTTTCATTTTGCCTGCCACTCTTCTATGAAATTCTCTTGCACAATCCTCTTTATCAAGCATATACCATTTAATCTTGGGTAGGGGCTTTGGCTTGTATCTGTTCACTTTTACTAAAAGGTTTATTTCAAGTAGAAGCAACCTGTGTTGACTAGCTAACGGTTCACCGGGTATTATTTTACAATCCTTAGCTAGTAATAAATTACTTCTTCTAAGTAATAAGTAATCGATTTGTGTTTTATGATTGCCGCTCTTGTAACTAATAAGATGTTCGTCTTTTTTTTGGAAGAAGGTGTTAACTATTGCCAGATCAAATGAAGAAGCAGCTTGCAAAAGCGTTGCGCCCTCTCGGTTTTGGGTACCAAATCCCCAACCCCCATGCACTCTCTCATATCCTACGTTCAATCTACCTACATGTCCATTAAAATCACCTCCTATGTACACATCTTCATTCTGAGGGATAGCCATCATGATCCCATCAAAATCCTCCCAAAACTTCTCTTTCACTATATCATCACATCCGGCTTGAGGCGCATATGCACTAACTATATTTAACACTACATCATCTTTCATAATTTTAACAACTATTATACGATCATTTACCCTTTTAACATCCATCACACATTTTTTCAACTCTTTATCTAGTACAACACCCACTCCATTTTTCTTACCATCACTTCCACAGTAGAAAAATTTGTATCCTGATCCAATTTCCCTTGCTTTAGTACCCTTCCACTTCGTCTCTTGCAGACATGCAACATTTATTCGTCTCCTTTCTAGTACATCTGCTAACTCTCTTCCTCTTCCATTCATCGTACCTATATTCCAGCTAGCCATCCTCATTCGTACATCTCTTTGGACTCGCATCTTACGTCGCACCCGTCCCTGATGCGACAACCCTTGTCCATTTCTCGCAGGCACCGGGTGCTGTGCCTGCGCGTCGCCTGGGGGGGACGCCCTAGCATTATCGCACTTTCTAATATTCGAAGACATATTGAGAAAAGGATTTGGCATAGGATTTTACAACCGGCCGCCAGCCTGACGTCAACCCTCTTTGGGAATGTTTACGGCCTAATTTACCGTTAGGACATCGGTGGTGGACGAACTGAAATGTAGCTGTTTAAGCGTCCAATATATACCTTAGTCGCCTCTTACGACACCTCGGCAAGTATGGAGGGTGGTCTATTCTATTCTGCCGGATACCACTGTATTTATAACTGTATTTATAAAAGAAAAAAAATTCAAACATTTTATTTATACATCATGGACCTGAGGATTTTTTTTATTTTAACTATTTTTTATCTAAAATGCCGTTTTCAAAATGAATCCCTGATGAGGTATTAGAGTGTTAAAAAAGTTAAGGTTATTCTGAAATGGTGCGCTATCCATATCTTCTTACTTGAAGACATTAAGTAGAAGAAAAATGATCATACATTTATAGAAATACTTGTTACTAAGGTATTTCTAGGAAGAAGCTTTAGATGTGCCTGCTGACATAGGTTCGCACGGTCGCTTCGCTTGTTCCCGGAATACATTGAATGCCCTGACAGCGCGAAAAGCGCGGGAACAAAGTCGTTCCTATAAGAAAGCTTTGAAACAATATAGTTCCAGCAAAGATAAAATAAATAAATCAATAAAAATATTTATTTAATTATTTTTTATAATTAACTAGTGGCCCGCTCCGGCTTCGCAATGGTATAAAATATATAGCTTATGTCATTTAGTAAAAAAAAATAATTAAAATCGATCCAGTAGTTTGATTTATTCATTACTGCCCGCACGCGTTAAATTTGGAGTAAAACAAAAATAGGCTATGCCCCTGCATTTTAAATCTGTAATATCTTCTAAAATGTTCATTTAAATTACATACTGTAAACTGATCTATATTAAATCACCAATGTATTTAAGGTACTTAATTGGATAAGGATTAATGCTGTATTGTTTAAAATTGCTTCGAAAATGAGGCATTATTTTCGTAAAAAGAAAATGACAAAAAAATGCTATTGTGGGTTATCCATAAGATATAGACATCCATTGCATTGAGTTTTCTGTAGACCTTTTCAAGGTGTACAAATACTTAGTACATTATTTTGATAAAACTCGTAGGCGTTCAGCCTGCGTTTGTAATGTAAGCAGAAAAAAATGTAATTATTTACGACATCATATTAGAAACCTCAAAAATTACAGTATTTCTCTACTCCATATTGAATGCTATTATACGTATAAACCTTCCTCTTTAATCACTGTATATGTATATAATAAAAACCGCATCAAAATCTGTTGCGTAGTTTAAAGATTTAAGCATACATAGGGATATAGGGACATGGGGACATAGGGACAGACACAGAAAGCAACTTTGTTTTATACTATGTAGTGATTTTGTTTAAAATCTTATAGTAACCAAGTATATAACTTGCTAACAGTCGTTACTAAATGTTTAGCTCCTAAAAACATGTCGGTCCCCTCACGTAATGGATTTATACAAATTAAATCATTTATATATTATTGATTTTGGAGTCAAGAAAATAATGGGAAGCGTACTAATAAATTTTATGAAAAGCTTTTTGCAAGTATCACCAACGCCATCTGTTGCCGCTTACACAAACGAGTAAGCTTTGTATGAAACTGTTGTAGCTTTTAAGAACCCCCAAACCTCCCTATAAATTGCGACAGGAGAGTAAAGGATCTGTTACACAAGAAATAAATCAAAGATGGCACTACGAAGCAAATTATCAAATGGAAAATTTTGTCCTTAATATCAAATATATAGTATTTTTGTCATTTGTCAGAATAGTACCACCCTCATTTCTTACCGAGGTGTCGTAAAAGGCGACTAAGGTAAGTTGACCCACCGTGTGGTATCCGGTTAAGGAAAATAGACCACCCTCTTTCTTACCGAGGAGTCCTAAAATACGACTAAGGTAATTTGACGTCAGGTAGACGGCCAGTCGTAAAATACGTAGCCAAATCATATGACAACATGTTTTTAACATGTCAACACTATGTCAATGTGTAGTGGAATGTGGGCCAAGATAATTAAATGTCCTGTCAGATGCTTAATCATAGTGTGTCCAGCATAGATTTTTAAGTGGGACATTTAGTTATCTAAACTAATATATAAAGCTGAAGAGTTTGTTTTTTTAACGCGCTAATCTCAGAAACTACTGGACCGATTTGAAAAATTCTTTCAGTGTATGATAGTCCATTTATCGAGGAAGGCTATAGGCTATATAACATCACGCTAATATGAATAAGAAGAGGAACGGCAATAAAAAATATTACGAAAACGGCATAATTTAAAGCTTTCTTTGCGTGCGCTAGTAAACGGTGATAATTATTAAAATCATGTATTACAAAATTGTTCCTCTTTAAAAGTTTTAAATAAAAGTCCGCGACAGCATATGTCTAGCTTTTAAGGTTAACCCATTTTAACCATTTTTATGATTATCAAAAGACTATATAACGGCTTAAATCTTTCCACGCGGGTAGAGCCGCCAGGATTGCTTGTTCATTACTAAACAGTTAATAAGCATTTAATTAATTTTGCTCGTAATATTTCTTACGTTACATTTACATATACATACACAGAATATAATTTAACCACTAGGAAATACATTCGTAAGTTGTGTGGGCAATTTTTCATGCGATAATACGATGCGATACTGTAAAGAATACTTGCCCGTTGGCGTAGTGGGTAGTGACCCTGCCTTCAGCTCCGCGGGTCGCGGGTTTGACTCCCGCCGAGGGTCAAAGGAAATTGAAGGGGAGGGGAATTTGTTGGTCTTTGAGCCTGGGTGTATATTTGTATTTAATTATGTATTTAACAAATATATAAGTATATATTCACCAGTTGTCTGTCACCCATAACACAAGTATTAAGTTACTTATTTTGGAGACAGACGACCGTGTGTGTAAGTGTCCCATATATTTATTATTATTATTTATTATATTACCCGGTAAGAAACGGGATATGTTCAGGTTATATATTTCTTAATAGTATGGTCACATTAGTTATTCAGCTGAAATGCACAATTAGTCGAGATTAACTGCACTCGTGTGTTACTTGATCGCTCTTTTACTCCAGGAATAATGATGTAATGTTATAGAAAGTGTCAAATTTCTATCCGACAGCTTCTTAGTATGGAAAAAGTGCATTTCAGCGCATTGGTGCAATTGGATTCTGTTGATTTATGTTATTGATATCTGCTTCGTCAGTATATAATATCGGTTACTAATAAACTATCTTTAAACAAACATTATGAGAATATGATATGAACATTGTTCTCCGAATGCAATACCGTGAGGCAGGGGTGTCAAACTCAAAAGGTAACTGGGGCCAAATAAATTGTTACATGTTTCTAATACAACCTCCTTTATAGAGTTGGTCAATAATATGAAAAACATTGTGGCTGTCATGCCGTGTGGTATCCGGCTAAGTAGAATAGACCTACCTCATTTCTTACCGAGCTGTCGTAAAAGGCGACTAAGGTAAGTTGACCCACCGTGTGGTATCCGGTTTAGTAGAAAAGACCACCCTCTTTCTTACCGAGGTGTCGTAAAATACGACAGAGGTAAGTTGACGTCAGGCAGGCGGCCGGTCGTTAAAACGCAGCCAAATCATGTATTGGCATGTTTATAACATGTTGGGGCGACCCCACTTAGTGGGATAAGGGCAGGAAGATGATGATGATTGTGGCTGTCATTTTATGTCATTGAGTTGTTGAGAAAGAGTAAATGGGTTGACTTTGGGAAAATCGCTTTTTATTTATTGAATAAGTATAAAGGAGAAATATAGTTGTTTTTATAAAATGTTTAACTTTTGGTGGTGTGAAAAAATCAATGTTCATATAAAAAATAATTTTTTGACTAGTAGACCGAGTAGATCGAGAGTAGTAGTAGTTTGACTAGTAGATACTTGACATCTATTCTTGATATTAGGTATTTTTCCTATTTCGGGAGAAGTTTTATTGACCGAGACTAATTTCAAAATTGATATAATGTTAGCGTTAACAATACAGTTTCCATCCGTATAGTTTATAAATATATTATAATTTTATTATATGCCGGTTTCGTTTCTAATTAACATTTCTATTTTACTTTTACTCTGCGCCGGATATAGAAAAAAAGTCGGCTGCAAAAAAAGTTAATCGTGAGCCGAAAGGTTTGACACCCCTGTCGTAAGGTAAAAGGTTATATTTATGTTGTCCACGACCACACATAAAATAATCGAAGAGATATATATTTATATGAGATATTTTAAACAACGCCGCGTGGTATCCGGCTGAATAGAATAGTACCATCCTCATTTCTTACCGAGGTGTCGTAAAGGGCGATTAAGGTAAGTCGACCCACCGTATGGTATCCGGCTGAGTAGAATAGACCACCCTCATTTCTTATCGAGGTGTCGTAAAGGACGATTAAGGTAAGTTGAACCACCGTGTGGTATCCGTTTGAGTAAAATATACCAACATCTTTCTTACAGAGATGTCGTAAAATACGACTTAGGTAAGTTGACGTCAGGCAGGTGGCCGGTCGTAAAATACATAGCCAAATCACGTGACAACATGTTTATAACATGACATATTTTACACATGATAATGCAAGTGGTGAGCTGGCGTGAGCCGTACTAGGGCTATCATTTTCAAACCCTTAAGTGCTTGAATTTACAATGTATCATGCGCTTTATGGTAAAGGAGAAAATAGTCAGAACTGACACCAAAACCTATAGAACTGTTGGGATAACCTACCACTAAGCATAGAAGCCGTTGGTTTCAAGATCGTGGGTTGTAGAGATCACTTAAAGAGACCTATGTTCAGCAGCGGATGTCCATCGGTTGAGAAAGAAGAAGAAAAAGAAGCTGTGCTTCTTTTTAGGAGCGGATGTTGGATAAAAAGCTTTGATCCTTTTCTCCTTATAGAGAGGTTAATTCCTATCCCATCAATGGAATAGCAATTAGAGAATATGAAATTCTGATATATATCTCTTATTGGGATTGAGGTATCTGTAACATTCTTAGAGAATTTGAAACAATGACACATTAAATTTTTTTTATGTCGCAAAATATTTTTTTACCTCATCAGGTGACATACTTTACCGTAATTTATCAGTTAGCTATTCAACGTGGAACATGCGACTGATACTGTTTAGCATATTAATAGCTTGTGTGTATTCAAAAAGACTATGAAAATTGTAATCTAAAATAATCTATGGTACTTTATAGTTTTTTGTATTTTTGCTTGCCAGTGGTCCATAATGGAGATTTTTTTATAAAAAAAATATAAGGTGTTCCGGTCAACGAAGAAAGGTACAATGTCACAAAAGATATATTAATTTGCTAGAGAAAAGACGCCCCTTGCCCCTGTGTGCCGAAAAACCTCACCCCTCGCCGCGCTTTCGGCAAAATTCAATACAAACATGAGATATCTCATCTACTCGCTTGACCCATTTCCATCTAAGCAGAATTTAGAGTGATAGAAATGATGATATCTGATTGGTGTTAAAAACGCATTCCACTCTTCTCCCCTTTGTAGGAAACCGGGATAACATGGCTAGGGTCCCATAGAAAATAGGAATGGAACTCCATTATTATCTTAATTAAGTAGCAATATGTAACTATTAAAGCTGCAATAGGCCAGCGGTAGCACCGTGTGACTCTTTCGAGGAGGTCACGGGTTAGTTTTTCTGTTAAAACGTATGTGTCTAATTGATTATTGCAATTTATCACACGCTTTTCACTGAAGTAAAACATCGTGAGGAAACCTGCATATCTTTAAAGAATTCTGGAGATTAGATACCAAATTACTTTTAACAGATAGTTTCGATATGGGATTCTATAATAGATGATTATGATAAAAAAAGCTCAAAGACCAAATTTAAAAATTTTATTTTTCCAGTTTATTGTTGATACAGTTAACCAGTTTCCAAATAAGATTACAACAAACTAAGCCGACTGCTTTCTTATTGAAATAGACTTAATGTCAGACATATATAAAGCTCATTACCCTTAATACACAAAAAGCTGTGATAGCCCAGCGGTGAGCTACCAATGTGTTTTTCTGTTACAATCCAATTGTCCAATCGATGATTTATCACGCGCTTTTCGGTGTAAGAAAACATCGTGAGAAAACCTGCGCATCTTGCGCAAAATTCTGGGAATAATAGTAACCTTCCAACCCGCATTGGAGCAGCGTGGTTGGTGATGATGCTTAGCTGATGGAGCTTAATGGAAAAAGGAGGTCTATGCCCACCAGTGAGTAACAGGTCGTAGCTTTACTTCTATCAAGTAACACAATTACGCACGTACACATTGAAAGTTCGTGTTTAAAAATGCTTAACTCGATTGTTCCGATAGATCTGAAATCTTGATGATTTGAGAATCGGCTCATTAATTTAATAGTTAATCTTTAGTAATCCGCCAATCTATCAATGCCTTTCCTGAACTCTTCTGCTGGTGATTCTTCAATCCGTGCTGATATTTCAACCTAAAATGGCGGATCGTTTATGTTATAAGTATTAATTGTGTCATGACCTTTGACATTTGAAAATGCCGCAATGCCCTGGATGCATTGTATTGATTTTATCTCGGAACCGGGTAGGTGCAATAGTGTGAGATTTATGGAGGCAGGTAGATGTTGCTAACAGCAACCCCCCTTGCCCAGTCCTTGCAACAGGGAGATGCATTTCCGGGGTATGAGATAGAGGGAAGGGGGGCTGTATACCTAAATCAATACTAGGGCCCGTAGAATGTTCTAGAATACTGAATGCGATAACATATAAGTTTATCTCTTTTCCACATAAGGGGGGATGCGCAATAGAATTCACGCAGTTGTTAACAAAGGAATATACCTGTATGTATTTATGTGTGTCCAGGTACGCAATATTTATTGGGGGGGACGGGGGGGATTCTAGAACATTCCACTTAGATATGTTTTCGCTGGGTGTGACGTGTATGTTACGTTAAAATGTACAGAGAAAATATAATAACTGTAGTATAACCTATCCCCCTGTTCCACCCCCTCTTTGCTTAGCAACGTTGCCGATGAAACTTTATAAGTAGGGAGACTAAATTGATTTACTTTGCTCTAGATGTGCGCCCACCGTGATAACTCAACAGGTATGGCTAATATGTACGTATTATTTTTTATACTATCCTGTTATTTTTTGTAAATCTAAGTGAAATAAAACTTGGTGATTTGGTCAATTCAACATTGGTCCGCTTGGTTGTAACTCCACGCCGAAGCTATAGGTAATAATATAATTTTCCAGAATGTTAAAATTTAAGACTAGGTACGACGATATGACTTTATTATGGAAAATATGTGTTGTGTAGGTTTAGCCGGTCCGTTGACGCTGTGGGTAGTGATTCTGCCTTCAGCTCGCGTCGCGGGTTCGATTCCAACATTTTCTATAAAAAAAAGAATAAGTTGGTTCTTCGAGCCCGGGTGTATATTTGTATTTAAGTATGCATATAAATATTATATATTTATATTCTATATTAAATTCACCGATTGTTTCTACATTCATTACATCACTACATAGTATAAAACAAAGTCGCATGTTTGTCCTTATATCCCTATGTATGCTTATATCTTTAAAACTGCGCAACAGATTTTGATGCGATTTTTTTAATAGATAGCGTGATTCAAGAGGAAGGTTTACATGTATACTAACATTCAATATGGAGCAGAGAAATACTGTAAGTTTTGAGGTTTCTAATGTGATGTCGTAAATAATTATATTTTTTTTCCGCTTACATTGCAAACGCAGGTTAAACCCTACGAGATTTATCAAAATAATGTACTAAGTATTTATACACCTAGGTCTACAGAAAAGTCCGCGATGGTATATGTCTATCTCTTATGGATAACCCACAATAGCAATTTTTTTACATTTTTTTTACGAAAAATAATGCCTTATGTTCAAAGCAATTTTTATACAATACAGCATTAATCCTTATCCAATTAATTAACCTTAAAGAAATTGTTGATTTAATATAGATCAATATGGCCGTTTACAGCATGTAATTTAAGTGAACATTTTCGGAGATATTACAGATTTGAAATGCCGTGAGGACGCCGCGCTTCACCCTACAGCACTTCGCATTTAGCAGCTATATGTCGCTCATTCAAGAGTTTGTTTAATGGTAAGAAAGTTGTGAATGTTGTATGTATATAAAGACATTCTGTAATTAATTATAAAAATAAAATACATAGAGAAAAATTTAAAAAGAAATAAGCAAATATGTACTATATGAATTTAGATATTCCAAAGATAGCAGGAAATCTTCTTGGTATAGGGAGAAAGAATTTGTTTTTCTCCAAATTTAACGCTTGCGGGCCACGGGCAGTAATGAATAAATCAAAACTACTGGATCGATTTTAATCATTTTTTTTACACTGAGTGACATGGGCTATATATTTTATACCCGTGCGAAGCAGGGGCAGGCCGCTAGTAAGTATTAAATTACTTACCATGGGGCGGACGACCGTGTGTATTTAAAAAAAAAAACATAACGAACGAAATAAAATAATCAATAAACGATAGACGACGGGAGAAATTGAAAACTTAGCAAACAATCTAAATGAGGGTCAAGAGTCTTCATCGGAATTTCGCCAGAAGTACGTAAGTATGTATATTTTCCAAATTGTCTAGACTAGATATTATGGCGAGAAGTTGCTTCGGCTTTAGCTAATTTCCACTCTACCGACAAGAGCTTACCACCGAACGTCAATATCTAAACCTAATATTTAAAAACGTAAAAAATGTGTTTCCTTCTATGTGAGCGTTCTTTGAACTAAGCTTTTGCTCACTTATTGAGCAACTGTCAAACGCAAAAATTGTATAAAAACAATTATTTGAACTACTGGTTTGGAGGGTTTCTTGCCGTGTGGTATCTGGTTGAGTAGAATAGACCACCCTCTTCTTGCCGAGGTTTCGTACAAGGCGACTAAGGTAAGTTAACCCAGCGTCTGGTATCCGGTTGAGTAGAATAGACCACCATATTTTGCCGAAGTTTCGTAAAACTACGACTGAGGTAAGTAGCAAAATCATGTGTTTGCCATGCTAATGCCAATATTTATAACATGTTGAGCCGACCCCACTTAGAGTGGGATAAGGGCATCGGATGATAATTGGTTTGGAGGATTTGCTAGATTATGTATTTTATTAAGATAAAAATATCTTATTAAGATCTAAATATAAGAAAACCTGGCAAATTTTAACGAAAGATGTATACCATTTCAAATTAAAGAACATTTTAGTTTAAATTAAATTTAGTAGCAGGATGAAAATGTGACCTTATATCCGCTTATCTTTCGGCACGAGGCGAATAAATTATGTACGAGTATCTCAGGTCTTGACATTGACCTTACGTGTGCCATGATTTGGATCTGAAATTATTTGCGATCTTTTGTTCAGTATGGCGACGCTATCTTTTCCCTCTTTTGTAAAGAACAAACAATTTTTTCAGTAAACACCTTGGCAAAATATAAATGTTTGATGGAATGAATCTTATCATATCGAACAATCATATCTTGACTTTGGTGACAATAGATCTTTTGTTGTAATGTCTAGAGCAGTGATTCTCAACCTTTTTTTTGTTGCGGTACATATTTAACGATTACAAAATTTGGCGGCACACAAAGAAAAATATAAAAATTATTTACTTACTACAACACACTGCATAAATAGTTTATGACAAAATGTTTAAATATACGAAATAAACTAATATATATTACAATAATAACTAAACGTTTATTAAGGGATTAATTACAAGCTAATAATAAAAATATTTATCTTTTTAAATGATATAATTTAATAATATTAACATTGTTATATATTTGCAAAATTTGGCGGCACATTTTTGAAATTTGGCGGCACACAAAAGTGCCGCGGCACAGTGGTTGAGAATCACTGCTGTAGACAAATTAGAATAATTATGGATGTTCCAAGTATATGCCTGTTTCAAACGCCTTGAATATAAAGGTAACCTATGTGGTACCCCAATGCTATGATAATTTTGCCATCTGTATTAGTTTTGTTATGAATAAAGCAATATTTATCGATTATATGTACCTAATATTAAAGGCAATATGATATCCGTCTGAGTAGAATAGACCAACCTCATTTCTTACCGAGGTGTCGTAAAATACGACTTATATAAGTTGACGTTAGGCAGGTGGCCAGTCATTAAATACGTAGCCTAATCATTGATCACATGATATGGCTAGGACCGGCCGTTGGCCGACCCCACTTAGAGTGGGATAAGGGCAGGGGGATATATGTACCTAATATTAAATAATTCACTTCCACGATAAACTTGCGATTTGCTTTGCGATTTTGTCGTGGAGTCTATCTCCTGATGATGCTTCGGCTGCAGGGCGAAACGATTGTTGAGTTTGTGATCGTGAACGTGTGTAGTGCTTGTGTATGGTGGCGGTGGTGTTTTTACGAACCCTGCATGTACCAGGTATGAAAACGGATTGTCCACTCCACATTTAGCATTGTATATATTTTCTATTTCATTTCATCGCGGATTATGGCAAAATAATTTTATTATTACTTTTGTATTATGGATCCCCGCGAAATAACGCTTAATTCAATAAATTATATTTATTTCAATTTTTATCATTATTTCACTATAATTATTATACATCTTTCCAAAGGTACAAGTATGTTTTTTTCATTGTTTAAATGCAGCACTTTTGTTTTTTGCCCTTTCTCTTTTTGGGATAAACAGCACGACATGTCCTACAAGGTATGCAGCAAGGCAAGTCTTCTTCTTCGCATTGTATTAATTTGCAGGAATGTGTTGCCGGTTTCATTTTTGCCGGCGCACGTGGTGTCACTAGTTCGACCTGATAAAAAAAGGTATGTTAAAAGAATTTATATATAAAATAAGAATTATACTATAGTAGGGAAGCTGCCTAAAATGTGCCGTATCTTTAATACCTTTAATATTTATTTTAGTTAATCTTGTATGTATATATTTTGGGAATCTCGGAAAAGGCTCCAACGATTTTCCTGAAATTCAGCATGTAGGGGATTTTGGGGGAGAAAATCGATCTAGGTTTTATGTAAAAAAATCGTTTTATCCCTGTTTTTGGGCATTAAAAATACTAACATTCACATTTGTATGTATATAAAACGTTATTTTTGTCGTAAATTGTCAAGTCATCGTAGCTTATTAGGGGAACCGGCGGTCTTGAGAAATGAAAATACCTAGGGATCGAGCCCCACCTATCTAATTATTATTAGTATTTTTAAGTTTCTTTTACTTTATTTTCAAAAGAATTAGCGAGCTAGGCTCGGTTGACAAAGTAAAGTAGCGGCCTGTTACTATTCCACTGCTGGGCATAGGCCTCCTCTCTCCGTTTCTGGAGAGAAGGGTTTGAGCTAAGACCTACCACGCTGTTCCACGGATTGGTAGGTTACACATATCCCCAGAACTCTAGAGATGTGCAGGTATCACGATGTTTTCCTTCACCGAAAAGCGAAAAATAGCAATTATCAATTAGACGCATAAGTTTTTAATAGAAAAACGCATCGGTGTCTACCCGGGGATTGAACCTGCAACTCCCTCGGAAAGAGTCGCACGGTGGCAACGCAGGGCTATCACAGCTACTAACTCAATAATATATAAGCGACGTAAATAAATAACTCTAAACAAAGGATGGATAAACAAAGGTTATTTAGCGTAAGGGTACAGCGGTATAACAAAGAAATATGTTTAATATCATATTCGCCGGGAGAAATATACTTGTTTATTAATTTCTGTAAATTTCGCCCGTTTCTAGATATTTAGAGTATGTTTCGCAAACATTGTTCTGTCACGGCCCTATTATTTTCCCTGTCCTTTGTAACCCATTAAATACTTAAGCCCAGTCTGATTCCATTAGGTAAAATGTATTTAAAGTAAAAAGGTTTTATAAGTATATACTTTGTTATCACTTATTTATTCACAACATTTTACTGCGAAATACGAAGCTTTAGTTATTATTTACAAAAGTAAGATGATATAATAAAATAGCGTAGGTAGTATTTATTAAGAATGCTGGTCGGAAATCGGAAATCCGGGCTTTAATTATGATGGGTCGCGACCCGGTAAATTGAGAACGCAATATTAGTTATCCTGATCAAAGAATATTGATATTTTATCGTAATTGCAAAACCTTTGAAGAGATTTTCCTTACAAGTACTTATTAGTCATGGACTTTTAATTTAGACTGTTGTCATATAAAAGCCGATTTTGTTTAATGGAATTATTCTTTTTGACAGACTTACAGAATCACGGGTTTAAATTATAATTAATCTAATGGTTTTTTTAGAGCTGTGATAGCCCAGCAGTGAGATCGTGTGACTCTTTCTAGGGGGCCATGAGTTTTCCTCTTTAAAGTTATGTCACACGCTTATTAAGTCACACGCTTTTCGGTGAAGGAAAACGTGTGACACAACCTCCTCTATCGTTTCTAAGTTCCGTCAAAAATGGTTTAGCCGTCTCAGAGTTGTCCCATTAACTCTAACCATCCCAAGAATTGCTCTATCTTTTAGTAAAATCCAGCTTTTGAGGACTTTATTATATGGCCTAAAGAGAACTTCGTCATAATATAAAAGCTGAAAGTTACATCGCGCTCGCTCCTATAGCTTCCCTAATGTTGATCTGGCAGTGGTTGGTAGTATTAAAATTTTCTGGCTAATGGGATAACATCATATTATTATACAAGTAAAATTAAAATCAGCTTTTATAGTATGACGTAAATTTAATTATAATTTCATGAACATTAACGATGTTTGACATGGGGTTGTCACGATGCTAAGTGTTTGGGTTTGACTGACGTGATTTTGAATATTATTCTAAATGGCCCAAGATCCCGTGAACACCAGATTAATTAAATTCGTCATAGTATAAAGCTTGATCTTTTGATATTACCTTTAGAATAATATTAAAAATCACGTCAGTCAATGCCAGACATTTAGCATAGTGGAAACCCCCTGCCAGACACCTTTAAAGTTCATGAAATTTGACTTCTATTTACGTAATAGTATAAAAGCTGATTTTAATATATATTACTTGGATAAGAATAAGATGATGTTTCCCCTTTAGCCAGACATTTTCCATAGTTCCTACCCCAGCCAGACAAGCATAACAGGTTGCGGTTGGAAAGAGCGGGAAGTATATATACGGGTAGGTGCGAACGAGATGGCGAGTTAGGTCGTTACGTACTCGGCAGTTTTTTTTATACGCTATTTTCAAGTATTGTTAATTTAATATTTTAACAACACCATTCCATAAAAAATACAAAAAATTGCATTAAAAAAATACAAAAATTTACATTGAATATATAAATTATAAAACACTATTTTTGCCGAAATCTGTCAAGTCAGCTTAGCTTATTAGTAGCGGGTAAAGGGTGGTCTCTAGAAATGGAAATACTAGAATAAGAAATCTAGAAATGCAATAGCTTCGACCCCCCTCCTGCCCAAATACTTTTATTTTTTGTTTTATTTTGTAAAAAATTACCAAACAACCAGTATAGATAATGTATTACCTCGATATTTCCCGTTCGGTTGGGCTCATCAGTCTGTTTCCCAATCTTAAGTAAGAAGACATCCTTGTCTGGATGAAGCACCTTCTGCGCTTGAACCCCCTTTGGGGCATCTTTAGGGGTTACGTTACACATATTGCAGAGATTATCGTGCGCTTCGGCTTTACTATAAATCAATTCCGAATTAAGAGGAGTTCTGTTTGTGAGAGCTTCGCAGATGTCGTCGGGTATCTAAATGTAAAAATTATAAATATTTAATATGATTGATTTTAAGATTTTTACTTATAACATGCATCTTTACGGGACTAGGAGGACCATTTTTATAAACATCCCTCCCCGTGACCCCCTCAAAACCTACTTTACTTAGCTAGTTGTGATGTAACTAGCAATCGCCAGCGGCTCCGCCCGCTTGGAAAGATTAAAACCGTAATATAGTATGTTGATAACCATAAAAAGGGTTAAAGTGGGTTAACGTTAAAAGTTAGACATATGCTGTCGCGGACTTTTATTTAGAACTTTTAGAAGAGAACAATTTTGAAACACATGATTCTTTATTAACTTTCACCGTTTACACGACTAAATCGCAAAGCTTTTGTATTATGGTTTTCCGCAAAGTAATTCTATAAATTATTTATAAATATCTTTTTTTCTTACTATGTCTGGTGCTGCGTCACTATATATTTTAAATAAGTTAGTCTTGAAATTGTTTGTTATTTATATTTCTGTGATGGACTTACATACATACCTTATATTATAGTATTAAAAGAAAAGCTCATTTATGCCCGGGTTTTGAACCCGTGACCCTCTCGAAACTTACTAGCTAGATATGAAATAATGAATATTTACCTGGAAGTTTAATTTATTAGCCGGCCCACCGCTCTCATCGCCCGGATAACCACAGGTTTCTGAACAAACCGACCGATCGTCATCACAAGTACATTGGTTTTGAAGTTTCAGCTGAGATGGAGTTAGCTTTGGAGGCTTCGAAGTGCTTTTTGGTATCCTAATTTTGACCTTCAAAAAAAAATTTTTACATGTTCACTGGCTGATCTGATAAACGCTGTTTTGCCGGAAAAACGCAGTGTCGGCAGACCCCTTACGAGATGGACTGACGACCTCAAAAATCCGTGGGGAGCCGCTGGGTCCAAGCGGCACAAGATCGTGTGGTATGGGATCCCATGAAAAGACCTATGTCCAGCAGTGGACGTCCATCGGTTAAGAAAGAAGAAGAAGAAGAATTATAAGAGATTTTTTAAATAACTTTCATTGTTTACTTAGCGCACGCAAATAAAGTCTCCGATTTTTGTAGTTTTCGCAATATTTTTTATTGCTGCTCGTCGCCTTTTACGACACCTCGGTCAGAAATTATTGGTCTATTCGACTCAGACGGATCCTACACAGGTAATCAATTTACCTTAGGTGCCTTTTACGACACCTCGGTAAGAAATGTGGGTTGTCTATTCTACTCAGACGGATACCACACAGGGGATCAATTTACCTTAGGCGCCTTTTACGACACCTCGGTAAGAAATGTGGGTGGTCTATTCAACTCAGCAGGATACCACACGGCACGGCACGGATTAAAAGACCTTTGTAAGTCTTTTTAAATAAAGTCTCAATTTTGCGTTGTTTCAAACAAGTCGGCCCACATTATTTACGCCAGAGTTACAGAACATGTGTTGGCGTTATTGTATTTTGCATATTGTATAAACAAATATTTTACGTCATACGACACGGTGACATTGTACGTATAATATGGAAATATGCTGGCCTGGAAGGTTTATAAAATTCATCCATGTCACATCAGATATTACATAACGTTATACTAGAGTTATCTTTACCGAATAACAAGAATAATAGATAATGAGATCGTGTTTCGTTTGAAGATAGATTTCAGGAGGTTTGAGAATACAATTCTGAGGTAAGACAAATGATTTTTCTGATGGCACCTGTACACTCTCTGCGAGACCGCTACCATCTACACCCCGAGACAGACGAGAGTCTGCTCACTCTAGCACTCGTCGCTTTTGACTCGCCGTGGTATGTTTTAGGTTTTTCGTCCGCTCTCGCTTCTGTTTTTGTTTTTGTGCGCTCGTCATAGGGTCTCGCGCCGCCTCGCCCAATCGGCGAACGCATCACTGTTCATTCTAGGGCAGTGATTCTTAACCTTTTTTTTGTTGCGGCACATATTTAACGATTTCAAAATTTGGCCGCACACAAAGAATAAGATATAAATTATTTACTTACTACAACACACTGCATAAATAGTTTATGACAAAAAATTTGAATATACGAAATAAACTATGTTATGAGAATGTATGCCCATCACTAATGTCATTCCACATCACTAGTCGATAAGAGTTACAATTGTCAATATGGCGTCTTACTACCAAAAGTCTAATACATGTTAACTGTCCTCTTAAGTCTTAATAAAACCTTTGTACAAACCAGTCTTCTAATAATTACTTTCCCGAAGCACGAACCAAGACATGGTGTCCGAAGTGGTCGACGTACAACAGAAATAATTGAAATACGACAAAGTAAGTCAGCGAAACACGTGCTACAGTCGCCGCCATGTGGGAAGAAAATCATAAGCCGAAGAAGATTTCAGGAATGTCCAGTCCGCAGCCCATGATAATTAAAGGTAATTTGTCGCAACAATGGAAAAAATGGGTGCAATCTTTTAAAATTTATTTACGTGCATCGTGTATGGATGAGGAAAGTGATGGCAGAAAAGTAGCTTTATTTTTGCATTGCATTGGTGAAAAATGCGTCGATATATTTAATACGTTTGGAAAACACGAGGATACAATCACATATGATGAGCTCATTGAATTGTTTCAAAATTACTTTGCCCCAAAAGCTAACCTCACTTATGAATGTCATAATTTTTTCACATACAAACAAAATGAAAATGAATCATTAGATGACTTTGCCTGCACATTAAAATTAAGGTCCCAAAACTGTGAGCTAGGACAGCTACAGGAACGTCTGATTAAAAGTATGTTTATATGTAATATGCATCAAAATTATAATTACATTAGAGAGAAATTATTGCTTGAAGATAAGCTTGATCTTGACAAAGTTTTAGAGATGGCAAAAGCCATGGTCGCTTCCAGACATCAAACAGATGAATTGGCAGCAGGACAAAGTTCAGTCTTATACAATAGAAGTCAACAGTCATATTTAAGATCAAAGTTGAACGTTGAGTCAAGAAGAGTCAATCAAAATGGTCATAGTCAACAGTCAAAGCAAGTTTGTACAAGGTGCAGTCAAATACATCGTTATAAGTGTCCCGCATTAAGTGTAAAGTGTAGAAAATGTCATAAAATAGGTCATTTTGCAATCTGTTGTCGGTCAATTAAGTCAAAGTCAGTGAAATATGTACAGTCAAATAATAGTGAACAACAGGTACAGTCAGAACAAGAGGATATGTTTATAGGTCATATTCAGTCATCCAAGTCATTGTCAAGTGAATGGACAATTAATTTATGTATAAATAAGTCACAGGTAAAATGTATAATTGATACAGGCAGTGATGTCAATATTATGTCAAAAAATGTTTATGATTCGCTTAACATAAATGATTTATTATGTAAAACTGATGTTAAAATTAAGTCTTATACTGGTAACAGTCTAGAAGTCTTAGGTCAACAAAATTTAAACTGTAAATTTCAATTTAATGACTCATACATAACAAAACAAATTAATTTCATAATTGCCAATGTGAATTCTCCGACTGTCTTAAGTAGACATACATGCTCTGAAATTGGTTTAATTCAAAGAGTATTTTTTGTAGATACTACGAATGTCCAGACTTCAGAAAATGATAATAGTCAATTGTTTTATAACATAAATCATAATAAGTCAAATTTGAGTCAAGGAATAAGTCCTAAAGTCATAAAAAGTCAGTCAAAGTCACTACAGTCAAGTCAGTCACAGTCATTAAATTCAATTAAGTCAAAAAATATAAATTTAAATGAATTAATCAAATGTAATAATTCTGTTTTTTCTGGTCTTGGTTGTCTTCCGGGTGAGTGTCATATAAGTACAAGTCCTGAGGTCCAGCCAAAAGTCGATGCTCCAAGGAAGGAAGAAAATAAAAATAAAATGAAGAAATATTATGATCGAAAGACAGTGTCATTACCAGAATTACAAGAAGGAGAAAAAGTCTATTTTAAGAAAATGCCAAACACGCCATGGATTACAGGAACAGTAAAGTCAAAGTGTGATCAGCCTAGGTCTTATACAGTTGAAGGTTCAGATGGATTTGTAGGAAGGAGAAATAGACAACATATATTAAAGCCTCCACAGTCGTCTCAAACTGTATCTCAACATATACCACAAATAAGTCCAAATGTCAAGACACCTCCTAATACAATATCACCGCCTATGGAAGACCATACTACTCCAATTAAGAAGCGCAGTAGATATGGAAGAGTCATAAGACCACCAAGACAGTTAGACTTATAAGAGTTAATATTTTGTTATAAGTAAATGTCTGTGAAAGACTTATTAATTTAATTAAGTCTAGAATATTATTATATTATATCTTAAGCTTAACAAATTGTGTTATTGATAAAGTCATGTCAAAAGTTGTTAAGAATTTAGTCAAGTCTGTAAACTGTGTCAAACTGTAAAATTATAATAATTTAAACTTTTCTAATAAGGAGGATGTTATGAGAATGTATGCCCATCACTAATGTCATTCCACATCACTAGTCGATAAGAGTTACAATTGTCAATATGGCGTCTTACTACCAAAAGTCTAATACATGTTAACTGTCCTCTTAAGTCTTAATAAAACCTTTGTACAAACCAGTCTTCTAATAATTACTTTCCCGAAGCACGAACCAAGACAAACTACTATATACTACAATAATATCTAAACGTTTATTAAGGGATTAATTACAAGCTAATAATAAATATATTTTTCTTTTTAAATGATATAATTTAATAATATTAACATCACATGATTTGGCTGCGTTTTTACGACCGGCCGCCTGCCTGACGTCAACTTACCTTAGTCGTATTTTACGACACCTCGGTAAGAAAGAGGGTGGTCCATTCTACTAAACCGGATACCACACGGTGGGTCAACTTACCTTAGTCGCCTTTTACGACACCTCGGTAAGAAATGAGGTTGGTACTATTCTAATCAGCCGGATACCACACGGCTTATAATTTAATAATATTAACATTATTATATATTTGCATAATTTGGCGGCACACTTTTGAAATTCGGCGGCACACAAAGTGCCGCGGCACAGTGGTGAGAATCACTGCTCTAGGGAGTGTAGATGGTAGCGCTCGTGGATGAGCTACTTGGGCAAGAGCGGATTGCGGAAGCACTCGCTCGTATTATCAACCGTTGGAAGGTTCTCGCACCGCTTCGCAAATCGGCGAGCGCTTCGTTGTTTACTCTCGAGAGTGTACATGGTCCCTCCGAGCTGGTATGTATGGGCGAGACATAGCGAGTGCGAGAATATACAGTCGCAATAAAAATTACCATGCGTTATTCGGCTCTCTAGGGAATTCCGGGGATATATAAACTATTTCAATGCTCGAACACTTCCCTTCAAAAGGCGAGAGGAGGCGTTTGGCTATGGAATATTACTGGCCATCTGTTAAAACTGGGATCCAGATGTGTAATTTACCTTGTTATATTTATATACAAGACATATTATATGTAATACATACATGAACATACACTAACTCACACTAATACTGATGTACAAAGAAACTTACACGGTCTCATGATGCACCACGTTAGTAACACCAGAGCCCTTGGTGAGTGGACGTGAAGTGACATGTGGTTACTTGTTAGTGCATGTTTGAGCCTGTGCTATATTTATACACTACACTTACAAACAGTATTATAGTAGTAATATTTGGGTGACCGAGCTTCGCTTGGTAATTTTTTGCAAAAAAAAACAAACTTAAAAAAAAAACAAAAAACAATTAATTTACTGAGGATCGATCCTTGGCATTCACATTTCTCGAGGCTGCCTGTTACCCGAATAAGCTACGTCGACTTGATTGCTAATGACGAAAATTCAATTCAATATAAATGTTAGTGTTTTTTAATGTCCAAAAACAGGGATAAAACAATATTTTTTTTACATAAAATCTACCTAGATCAATTTTTCTCCCCCAAAACCTCCTACATGCTGAATTTCAGGATAATCGTTGGAGCCGTTTTCGAGATTCAGAAAATATATATATATACAAGATTAACTCATTTAAATATTAAGATATATTAAAATAAAGTTCAGTTACACAAAGATTAAATATAAGTATTGATTAATATGGCACCTCGTTTCCGTTAAATATAGCTCCTATTTCCTCATACGGTTTCCTTGCGGTATGACCATCGCCGGATTTACCCATTGTAATTAAATTATATTACGAAAAATTTAAAGTTAAGTTTTGATTCAAATGTAATTGACAGAATATTATTTTCTGTCACAGTTTTTTATATTTCTTAATACATAGATAATACACTGAAAAACTTTCAGTTGACACGCAGTTTAAGATTCTTGACATGCTAAATAAAAAATGCTGACATGCCTGTCAGTATTTTTTATGAACATTATTACATGATCAACAATATAATATTAATAAAAAAAATATTGTAATATATTTTTGGAACATAGATGAGAGATTACTTGATTGTATCCGGCTGAGTATAATAGACTTTCTCACTTACCGAGGTGTCGTAGAATACATAGCCAAAACATGTGACAACATGTATATAACACTCTCTCTTAGTTGACTCTACTTAAAGTAGGATAAAGGCAGGAGGATGAATATAATATTATAAATAAAAATATTTTATTTTGTTGTTTAAAATGCCGTGTGGTATCCGGCTGAATAGAATAGTGCCACCCTCTTTTCTTACTGAGGTGTCGTAAAAGGCAAGTCGCAAAAGGTACGTCGACCCGCCGTGTGGTATCCGGCTAAGTAGAATAGACCACCCTCATGTCTTACCGAGATGTCGTAAAAGGCGATTAAGGTCAGTTGACTCACCGTGTGGTATCCGGTAAAATAGAATAGACCACCCTCTTTCTTATCGAGGTGTCGTAAAATACGACTAAGATAAGTAGACGTCAGGCCGGTAGTAAAAAACGTAGCCAAATCATGTTACAACATGTAAAAGATTACTAGCAATTTGAGTTACAAATTACTAGTAAACTCGTTAACCCCTCCATTTAAGCTAAAATGCTTGTGTTAGGAGTGGGTTCACATTGGTAGTAAAATGGCCGGGATTCGAACCCAAGACCTCTTGATCGCAAGTCCGTTATCCTAACCATCCTGTTACTTCTGATCCGATATTTTTAGTAGTTTGCATGGAAGGAAAAAATAACAAAAAACAGGGAATGTGGTTTTAATGCCCTAATGAAATAGTACCTAAACGACAATTTTAAGTTAATCGGTAATTTTTAAAAAAAATATAAAAATAAACTTAGAAAAAATAATTAGGTAGTTAGGGATCAATCCTATGTATTTTATAACAAACGACAATATTTCTCCTTTATTCTTATTCAATAAATAAAAAGCAGTTTTCCCAGAGTCAACCCATTTACTCTTTCGCTACAACTCAATGAATGACACATAAAAATATGACAGCCACAATGCTTTTTCATATTAATAGCCAACTCTATGAAGGAGGTTGTATTAAAAACATGTTGTAACAATTTACATTTCTCGAAACTGCCTGTTCCCGAATAAACTACGCTGACTTGACAGTTTATGGTATAAGATTCTATAATAAAATTCCGCAATCAATTTCAGCTTTGCCATTACATCAGTTTAAAAACACTGTTAAAAAGAGGCTGATACAGAAAGCCTACTATACTCTTGAAGATTATTTGGAAGATAAGAATGTGTGGATATAGCTCTCTTTGAACCTGTACAAGACAGTAACGACATAATGTAAATAGTATTAAGAATTATATTTTTAAAAGAGCAACCGCCGAGTTTCTTGCTGGCTCTTCTCGGTAGGAACAGCTTTCCGAACCAGCAGTAGAGTTGACGATTCAAAAGCACTTGTTTACAAGTTTATTTGAATATTTTGAATTTGAATTTGAATTTGAATATGGCAAAAATAGTGATTATATTTAATATAAATTTTAGTATTTTTTAACACACACACGCAAATACAAGATTAACCCATTTAAATATTAAAGATTAATAATTTAAGAAACAACGATATTTCTCCTTTATACTAATGCAATAATAAAAAGCAATTTTCCCAAAGTCAACTCATTTACTCTTTGTTACACAATGTTTTTTATATTATTGTCCAACTCTATGAAGGAGGTTGTATTAGAAAAATCTAACATATAATAATATTTTACTTCAAAAGGTTTGTTTGTTCAAAAACACGGTGTTTACACGGGCAATAGATTGAGTCAATATAATTTAATATAACCTTGATTTCAGATCTCGAAGCGTCTACGGGGAGGCGGCTGGGTGGCGCCGCGACCTGTTGCCTGGATATTAAGTCAAGTATCGCAATATTGCTTTAGTTTCAGACAGGGGAGAAAATAAAGCAAACAAAATATGTTATGAAATTTTCCATCGGTATTAACTTGTGACGCATTTCGTTATGATTTACCTATTACTAGTTTCATTTATTCACATGTACTTATTCGCAAGTAGAAAAGTTTAAATTAAGTCATCATTCTCCTGCCCTTATCCCACCCTAAGTGGGGTCGGCACAACATGTTGTAACGTGATTTGGCTACGTATTCAACGATCGGCTGCTTGCCGGACGTCAACTTACCTTAGTTGTATTTTAGAACACCGCGGTAAGAGAGAGGGTGGTCTATTCAACTCAACCGGATACCAAACGGTGGGTTAACTTACCTTAGTCACCTTTTACGACACTTCTATAAGAAATGAGGGTGGTCTATTCTACTCAGCTGGATGCCACACAGTGAGTCACATTATCCTAGTGGCCTTTTACGACACACACAGTAATGAGGGTGGTCTATTCTACTCAGCCGGATGCTTGTAAAAAACTTATTTGAATGAAGATTATTTTGATTTGGTTTGATTACCACTAAAACAATGTTCAAGTAACAGTTATTTAATTTAAAATATACCTAAATTAAAACTGTCATTTCTAAAAGCTTTTATTTAACTTGCTTGTATGTTTGTAAAGTTGGAATCTTGCAAGTTTAATTTAACCCACGTTCCGATGTCCGATTGAGCTGTTATTTAATATACTGGTACAGAACCGATGACAATACCAGTTAATTCGGGAAGAATTGTAAAACTTTAATAGGGATATGTTACCTAAGTGATACACCATATGTTATTTGAATTTTTGTATTATATTTAAATGATTAACTAACAAAGTAGTCTACTCTTAATAGTGTTAAGTAATATGTGTAAATTTAGCTGGTTTTTGCATTATTTTTGACGTGACAACGTCTTAAATTAGGTTGCGGCTTGGAGTCACTCATGAAATAGTGTAACGCTCGCTCACGTCTGTTACGATGCGTCACCGAACGAAAGAGAGGCCCGCCGGACTGGCGAATGCCTTGCGTCTCTCTCCCACTCCAATCCATCACATTTAAAAAGACGTTGTCACGTAAAATCTTTGCCCGTAAAACCGACTTTACAGGCAACCGTTTTTTTTGTAACTTAATTTTTATAATTTATTATACTGTTTGTTTCCCTTATATAAATAAAAAAAAGAGAAATGCATGTTTCTGATAGGCATGACCTGATGCTGCCAAGATTTGCTCCAGATGAAGGAACTCTTCAAAGGATAACAGTAAAGACATAAAATTTTGCGAAAAGTGTAACAACGCTGCCGTGTCGCTACTGCAAGCAAGCAACCAAGCCATGACGTCTCGGCGATGCTTCTGTGCTCGCCCGTTCCGCCCGGTGACGTTGTAAAAGCCGTTGGGGCTAACACAGCATATAGTCAATTTAAAAAAAAAGCCATGATGTGACATCTTGCCCGCCGTTCGCGCCATTTTTGACGTGGGAGATGTGACAGCCGCTGTCATTAGCATATATTTATTTCAGTATGTATTTAAAATTATATAAGCATATATTTACCAGTTGTCTGTCACCCATAACACAAGTATTAAGTTACTTAGTTTGGGGACGGACGACCGTGTAAGTGTCCCATATATAAAAAATAAAATAAAAATAAATAACTTAATTATTCTATATTTACTAGCTATGACAGAAGCTTCACACGCAATGAAATAATATACGGGAAATATACTATAATATAATAATATACAAAAATACGCGAAAAATTTCGAGACACTGACTCAAAATTTTTCCCGTATTTTCAACACAAGCAGTTATTGTGAGTGAATCATAAGAGATAGAGACATGGTATCCCGGACTTTTTTGTAGTATTTCTATAGATCTACAATTCTCTAATATATGACTTAAGTATATCTCTGTTGGTTTACGCGACGCAAATGACTAAAGCTCACAGAAGACGAGTTTTTTTATAACTGCGCGACCAAACCGTGATATATTATTAATCTAAACCTTCCGGAAGAATTGTATCTTTTAGTTAAATCCGCTCTTCTCGGTAGGAACAGCTTTCCGAACATGCGGTAGAGTTGACGATTCAAAAGCACTTGTTTACAAGTTTATTTGAATAAAGAATATTTTGAATTTGAATTTGAATATCGCGGATTATAGCAAAATAATATTCTCATTACTTTTGAATTTTAGCTATTCACTGTCAAGTCAGCGTAGCTTATTCGAGAAATGGGTGGTCGCGAGAAATGAAAATACCTAGGATCGAGTCTCACCTAACCTATTATTTTTTCTTTTTTATTTTGAAGTTTCTTTGTTTATTTTGTAGAAAATTACCGTTACAGTTAATATCTGGGTGTTAACTCCTTATTTCCTTTTCTTCTTTTGTTTCATACAACAGCATGGAGGGGGTTCTGGCTCGCATTGAACTTCTCTGGTATCATAGCGATATGGGCCGGGTTTATCATGTCCTTTAGGGGTCACTAATTCCAATTCCATTTTGCAACGCCGATCGCCGTTGGGTCCTATTTTTGCAACCTTAAAGTTTAAATTGGAATATAATTACATATCTTTTATTTGTTGAATATATTTGTATTTAAGTATGTATTTAAAATATATATAAGTATGGTATTCACCAGTTGTCTGTCTACCATAACACAAGTATTAAGTTACTTACTTTGGGGACGGACGACGGTGTGTGTAAGTGTCCCATATATTTATTTATTTATTTATATCATAACTGAAGTTTCTTACCAAGGTGTCGTAAAATTCGACTAAGGTAAGTTGACCCGCCGTGTGGTACCCGTCTGAGCAGAATAGACCACCCTCATTTCTTACCGAGGTGCCGTAAAAGGCGACTGAGGTAAGCTGACCAGCCGTGTGGTATCCGGCTGAGAATAGACTACCCTCATTTCTTACAGAGGTGTCGTAAAAGGCGACTAATGTAAATTAGCCCGCCGTGCGGTATCCGGCTGAGTAGAATAGACCACCCTCATTTCTTTCCAAGGCATCGTAAAAGGTGATTAAAGCAACTTGACAGCAGTCAGACGGCCGGTCGTAAAATAGCTAGCCAAAACATTCAACAACATGTTTGAAACATTGTGCCGACTCCACTTAGAGTGGAATAAAGGCAGGAGAATGATGATGAACTAATGAACGAAAACGACGCGGATATCAATAGTATATTTCTCACGCTTAGTATTAAAGCGACCTAATTGGAAATTAATTGAGTTAGAGTGTAGTCAATATTCCAATACCATCTATGACATCTCGCTACGCACTATTAAAAAAATATCGTGATTCCATGCTCTTCCAAGTTATGGGTCTTTTTAGTACTCAAGAATTTTGAATTAAGTCACTTAAATAACGAGATTTATAAATTCCAAAAAAAAATTAGTTAAAATAAAATTCACTCTTTTTGATGTTTAGTTTGAAGCTTATTTCTGTTTGTATTGTTGTTATTCAATTATACAAAATATTTTAGGGTGTTTTAATTATAATTGAATCAATTGTTTATCAAGAATTATTGACGTCACGCTTTATTGCCAATTGAAACAAACTTATTCTGAATTAGGTCACTTTAATACTGAGCGCGAGATTTATAAATACGAAAATAAAATTAGGTAAAATATAATTCTCTCTTTTCAGGTTTAGTTTCAAGGTCATTTCTGTTAGTCAATTATACAAAATCTTTGAGGGTCTTTTGATCATAATTGAATCCATTGTTTATTAAGAAAATAATAGAGCGTAAATAAGAGCTTTTGACCTTCAAAAGAAGCCCGGCGTGGTACAATGGAGTTTTCTTAATTAATTAAGTGCCTAATTGATATTTGAAACGTTAACGCGCTTTTGTTTGAAAATAATAAGAAGAAACCTTAAAATGTCTGGAAAATTTTTGGGAAATATATATTACTAGCTAGGCCAGCCAGTTTCGCCTGCATGGAAATTACTGTCACAATTTTATACCCTTGAAATTTTGAACATAAAAGTAGTTAGTGAGTTAATTATAAAAGATTTTTGAATAACTTTCACCGTTTACTCAGCGCACGTAAGGAAAGCTTTAAATTTTGCCGTTTCGTATATTTTATTGCTGCTTAATTTACTTAATAAATTGTTGATTTAATATAGATCAATATGGCCGTTTACAGCATGTAATTTATATGAACATTTTCGGAGATATTACAGATTTAAAATCCCGTGAGGACGCCGCGCTTCGCCCTATAACACTTCGACTTTATGACAAGAAAGCTGTGAATGTTGTAATACAATGTTATAAAGACATTCTGTTATTAATACATAGGGAAAAATGTAAAAATAAATAAGCAAATATGTACTGTATGAATTTAGATATTTCAAAGATAGCAGGAAATCTTCTTGGAATAGGGAGGGAAATTGTGTTTCTCCAAATTTAACGCTTGCGGGCCACGGGCAGTAATGAATAAATCAAACTACTGGATCGATATTAATATTTTTTTTTCACTGAATGACATGGGCTATATATTTTATACCCGTGCGAAGTAGGGGCAGGCCGCTAGTGCATATATAATTAGTAGTGCCAGAGTTGACGCTAATAATTATATTATAAGATAAGAGAATGGAAGATGTAACTAATTGTAGGGACCGCACTTAGAGTGGGATAAATCATCATCCCACTCTAAGTGGGGTGGGCACAACATGTTATAAACATGTTGTGCTGACACACATGATTTGGCTACGTATTTTACGGCGGCCCTTCCGACATCAACTTACCTGAGTCCTATTTTACGACACCTCGGTAAGAAAGAGGGTGGTCTATTCTACTTAACCGGCTACCACACGGTGGGTCAACTTACCTAAGTCGCATCTTATGACGCCTTGGTAAGAAAGAGGTTGGTTTATTCTACTTAAGCGGATACCACACGTTGGTGTTAGCGCACACTTGGAATACCACTATTCCCGCTCCGAGATACACTTCTCTTGAATAACTAGCAAAGACTGAATTTCACTGAAACGTTTTATGAAAAGGAAGACTCCACCGGAAACAACAATGGCACAGTGTTGCCACCATTTTAATTAAAAAGGGCGCGATACTATTGTTTCATGACTGTGTTGCTATAAAATACAAAGCAAAAGTCATTGGCGACAGCATTGGGTCCACTTACGTTAGTCGCTTTTTACGATACCTCGGTAAGAAATGAGTTTAGATAGAGTGGGATAAGTGTAGGATTTACCTTTAACACAAAAACATCTTTACTGGGATGCAAAACGATTTGTGCTGCGCCAGGATCAGGTACATTAGTCGGTACCAAGTTACAAAGCCAAGGACATGGGCCCGATCTGCCTTTAGATTCTTTTGCCTTAGCATTAACTTGGGTCCCTTTTGCATTCATTCTTAAATATTTACTGTTGGAAACGCAAACAATAACACTGCCTGCAGATACTTGTAAATTTAGATAATAACTTTATCGTTTATTAGTATTCACTTCATGTCAAATAGTTTCAATTTGATATATTTTTTAAATTTTAATAATGTGTCATATTATCAAATCTGTTTGTCTATGATAAATTCATTGAACACGTAACCTCTCTCATAAAGTTAGTATACTGAACTAGGGTGCTTAGAGTTAATATCTTTAATATTTTAAATTGTATGTGTATATATATATATATATATATATATATATATATATATATATATATATATATATATATATATATATATATATATATATATATATATATTTAGAATCTCGGAAATGGCTCCAACGGTTTTCCTGAAATTCAGCATGTAGGGGTTTACAGGGAGAAAAATCGATCTAGATAAGTTTTATTTAAAAAAATGTCGTTATATCCCTGTTTTCAGGCCCTAAATTTTTTTTGAAATTAACGTTGAATACAATCACAATTTTTCGCTGTCAAACGTAGTCATGGTGGTTCATTTGGGGAACGGGCGGTCTAGAGAGGTGAAAATACCTAGGATCGAGCCCCATCTGCACTATTATTATTTTAATTTTTCTTTTCATTTTTTTTCATTTTATGTTTTTTTACATCATTTTAAAAATTACCGAGCAAGGTTCGGTCACCTAGGTACTATATATAAACCCAGACTCGAAGAGCCAATAATTTTTTTTTTTACAAAAATTTTGACCCTTGTTGGGAATCGAACCCGAGTCCCCTAGAGCCAAAGGCAGGGAAGAAGATATTTTTCTTACACATTTTTTTATTTAAACCATAGTTAATTGTAAAATTAAATTTCGCATGCCACACCGCGCGTTGCATACAAGTATCATTTGAAGTAAGCAGTTCATGCTCGGTGTTTTTTTTAAAAGAAGAGATGAAGAAAAGAAGCAATAAAAAAAAATAAAGAGCAGGTGACATCTGAGACTCGACCACTTCTTTAACAAGTTGTTTCCCCACAACTTTATAAATCACAGGAAAATTAACCTTTGCATTCAATTTTTATTATAGCAGTATTTCGGTGTCTGAAATCGGGAATATAGTGAAATTTTTTATATGAAACCTAGACCGATTTTTCGGCCCCTAAACTCTCTACATACTAAGTTTTATGATAATCGTCGGAGCGATTCGAAATTTAGATTCAATACAAGTATATAAATAAAGCCAATATAAATAATCGTCGAATCGTGAATCTCTAGAGACGATCATGGGTTCAAACCCGGGGCAGACACCAATGAGTTTTTCTATTAAAACTTATGTGTCTAATTGATAATTGCAATTTATCACACGCTTTTCGTTGAAGGAAAACATCGTGAGGAAACCTGCATATCTCTAGAATTCTGGAGATATGTGTAACCTACCAATCCGCATTGGAGCAGCGTGGTAGGTCTTAGCTCCAATCCTTCTCCCCAAAAAAAAAAACGGAGAGAAGAGACCTATTCTCAGCAGTGGGGTAGTAACAGGCCGCTTCTTACTTACTTACTTACAAGTATATATACAAGACTAGCTTTTAGCCTCAACTTGGTTCGCGTGGACTGTTGTCACGTGATAGGTTGATAATATATGGCGCTTTCCAATGTCATTGTAATCATGTAGAATTAACAGGATTTCTATTGCCTATATGCTGCCCCGGTGTACCTATAAGGAATAATTATACCAAATTTTATCACTGTTCGTTCAGCGGATTCGCAATGAAAGAGTAACCAACATAAATTCATACTCGCATTTATAATATTAGTAAGATTAAATTAAGATTTCAATATTTAAAATTTACTCTGACAGATTCACAGGACGGGTGTAGGTAGGTTTACTCTGACACCCTGAATTTTCCTGCAAAAAAAGTAATCCAATATTCCTTGCTTACACAAGCCACATCATTATAAGAGTATTGACAGTTTGAAGCATAATAAGTTATTCAGGTAAACGCGTCATTGATTAACCTTCGAGAAAATGGAGAGCCATTGGAAGGTATAAATATCACGGCGGCACTGCGTCGCAAATGAATGGCGGTTGCCATAGTTACCCCGGCTCGATTCCTGTCCTTGAATTAAAGGTGACATTGGGAACAATCTCGAGCCAAGGATACACGTGTTATGCTCTTAAGGTGCGTACAGACATTGCGAGGCGTGTGGACGTGTGCGCTCACAGTCATACAATCTTTGCGAACGCTGCCTCACTGCGAGCCGTGTGCTTCGTGTAGAATGACGTTTTTTTTTTCGTTTCTCGCTCATTACTCATGGAGCCCATGTATTCCCATAATGTAATCGGTTCATAAAATAATTTCTTGTCCACCAGCGTCTTTCCCTTATTTAATATTTTATGAATAACCTTGAATGAGCCATTTTTTTAATGACGAATACAATGCGTGGTTGTTTGCGTGCTCAGCTAGATCATGTGTCATTAGGGACGCATGTATAAATGTACTGTCGTATGCTTCAGCTTGAGGTATGCGTGATGAACTATTCGCGACGCACGCCTCGCCATGTCTGTACGCCGCCTTAGCTTTATTCGCAAATTCTCTAACAAAAGGTAAAAGTTCACCCTTATTTAATGGAACGTCTTCTTAGATATTTAACGTTACTTAGCTTTGAAGAAAACAGGAAAAAAAATGTTAAGTAATGGAGAAAAATGCTCGGAGCAAAATTTTCCGTAATTGGCACGTGACGTGGGTAGAAAGGAACTTTTAGTGTGATTTCAGTTCATTACAATTTCTCGTTTAGAAATTCTTAGGTATTTGTTTAAAGCATAGAGTTATTATACTAGAGTAGAATAGCCATGCTATGAATCCATCGAGAGTATAGAGATAGAGAAGCTTTGACTGACTCGTTGGCGCAGTTGAGAGTGATGCCTCCGCGGGTCGCGGGTTCGAAAGTCGCCAAAAGCAACCATATACTATAAACAATTTGTTACTTACTTTGGGAACGGAGGTGTGTGCCTTTTTTTTCATCTATCACATTTTTATGAGTCATTACAAAAAGATAAGTAAACGAATTTTAGCTTTCCTCTCACTATTTGTTGCGACACTCGCACTTGCAAGCTTGATTTTGACATAATGGCTTTTTCTTCGAGTTCCTTAAATGCGGAAAGTACACAGAAGCTCGTGTGACGGTCGTAAGGATTCTTTCGCGAGATCGGACCACGGCTTAGGCCGACGCGTAGTCAAGGACTGGCGGTATTATTTCGGATATTTTAGGGGTGCTGCAATAAACCACTAGTGACGGCCCCGAATGATGAAAGCTAGGTATTTGTCTTCACCAACGAAGACGCTATGTTTGCAATCGTTATTTTATCGTCAGGACGCTTTTTGCACGCCTGTATTTTCGGCGAGGTGACCTTACTGGGATGTACGTGGAAGCCGCTATTATGGGTTTTGGTCAACTTAAGCTTCACTTCTTCTTCGAAAAACGCTTAAAGACTAGACGCTAGGGAGGACAGTTCGATAGCTCTATGCATGTCAGAAAAATTAAAAGAAGATTTAACTGTAACCCGAACCAAAAATATAAAATTATTTTAAAACAAGAATAGAATAATTTCTACATAGAGTTACTAAAGCAGATTAAGAAAGTCAACCTAAAATGTACAATACAGAATAAAAATCTCTTTTTTTTATATGTGACTAAGTGTGACTTAGATTGCGTCCCAACACTTTCGATGTAAAATTTACACTAGGTAGCAATTCTCCTATCCCCCGTATTACTTGTCTTTGTAACATATTCTCAGTCTTTAGATATCTTCAATGAATCCACAAACTCATTTCCTCAAAATACATTGAAGTTGTTGAGAAATGCTGAGTACAGATCTATGGCAGCTGTGACATAGAATTTCTTAAAAAGAAATTGTATATATACTTTTTATTTTTTAGGGGCCGTTCAAGTACGTAAGCAGATATATTATAATTATTTACCCCCCATCCCCCTGTCAGCAAAAGTAAGCACAGCTCTTACCCCCTCCCCCATGCTTACGTAAATATTGTCAATCAATGTTTTGTTTTTTTAAATATAACAATTATTATTTTATAATTAAAATTTAAAAAATAAAAAAAATATAGGATACAGATTATATTTTACTGATACGGTATTCAACATAGAGTAAACGAGGAAAATATTATATCTCACTAACAAACAATTTAAAATTTTTGGTACACATATTAAATTCAAATTAACAGTCTTCAGTCCATGAAACCCGAAGCCAAGATTCTAAGTTATTCCCATTCTAGTATAAAAACTCTATGGATTTATTCCGCCCACTATTTGTTTTTAATTGGAAAATTTTAATTGAAAATGAAGTTAACATTGTCGTAGCTAGCGACATAATTGATTTTGAAACGTGGGACGTTTGTCGTCTAATTTTAAGAAAAGCTCTTTATTAACAAAGGATTTTAAAATACAATTCTTATTTTAAAACTTGTAAATGCGACTTCGTTCGCGCCAACTTAAGCGTTTAAGTGCCCTCAATAGGGCAAAATGTTCCCAAAAGAAAAACCTTTTCTTATTTTTTATATTTACTTAACTTTTTTTACTTTTCATATTATATTATACGTTACTTATTGAAAAAAATCCGTTACATAAATACACAAATACACAAATTACACAAATACAAAATATAATTGTGCAAAGAATATTGATTTATATTCTAGTGTAGAGGATTAGCTTTGAAATTTTAGACAGACGGACTTTCGCATTAATATTAGTATGGGATGCGATATAAATTTTTTAAATTTGGCATTTAAAAAAAATCGTAAGCATTTACGATTTTTTCTATGCCACAGATAAAATGTACATAAAAGTAAAAGAATATATGTTCATTAGAGACTCCGATAGGGCTGAACTGATTTTAATGAAATTTTCAGAAAATCAATCGGATAATCCTCTTAATTGTGGTGGCGATAGGACTAAGTTTTATCGAATTATCAATGACAGTTTCGTTTCAAAATGTGGAAAATAAACTAAACAAAACAAGTTAATCTGTAAGTATACTCAAGATATCATATTGCGCTGTTCTTAAATTAAGTTTTTTCGAAATATTTAAATTTCTTCCACGCGTTTTATATAATTCATCATCAACCATATTGTTACAACATGTTTTTAATACAACCTCCTTCATAGAGTTGGCGATTAATATGAAAAAGCATTGTGGCTGTCATATTTTTATGTGTGATTCATTGAGTTGTAGCGAAAGAGTAAATGAGTTGACTTCGGGAAAATTGCTTTTTATTTATTGAATAAGAATAAAGGAGAAATATCCTCGCTTTTTATAATATTGTCTATTTAACAGGAATAGCAGCACGAATTAAGAAACGCCATCTATTATCATACATCCTCCTGCCCTTATCCTACTGTAAGTGGGGTCGGCACAACATATTATAAACATGTTACCAGATGATTTGGCTACGTATTTTACGACCGGCCGCCTGCCTGATATCAACTTACCTTAGTCGTATTTTACAACACCCCGGTAAGAAAGAGGATGTGGTATATTCTACTTAACCGAATACCACACGGTGGGTCAACCTACCTTAATCGCCTTTTGCGACACCTCGGTAAGAAATGAGGGTGGTCTATTCTATTCAGCCGGATACCACACGGCGGAACGCCATCTATTATCAATATAAGTATTAAGGATTCTTATTCACGATATGTTTGTCCTTTAGGTCACCTAGATGACCTCGGCCCATGGCCGGAACACATACCGGGCTTAAGTGCCCGCGAGGAGATGCCCGGGTAGAGAGGACTTCCTTGAGGCCCGCACCCCGTTTACCCCCACCCGAGGAGTAAACGAGAAGACCCTGCTGCTGATATGTTTGTTCGTTTAATCCACACATGTCACAATTCTTTTTTGTTATATTACCAGAAAAGAGGCCCAGCAGTGGGATAGTAACAAGCCGTTATATTACATTAATTAATTAAATAATTAAAAAACCCTATTAATAAAAGGCTAATATAGAAAGCCTACTATAATACTGAGGAATACTTAGATGATAAAAATGCGTGGACGTAGCCATTCTTTGACCCTGTACAAGACAGTAATAACTAAATGTACCTAATAATAAGAATTACATATTATATAATATTTAAAAGAGCAACCGCCGAGTTTCTTGCTGGCTCTTCTCGGTAGGAACAGCTTTCCGAACCAGCAGTAGAGTTGACGATTCAACAGTACTTGTTTACAAGTATATTTGAATATGATATATAATTTATTTTAATTGTTGTCACGAGAAAGTTCTTATGATATAAAAACATAGTAAGTTTAACGTTTTTTTACTTAATTAAAATAGGACGCCTGTAGAGTCAGCTAGTGGATTTATAAAAGAACAATAAATATCACCGTCTTTGTTTTGTTATGTCTACGAGGTCCCAGTAGACATAATAAAATAATGGAATAGTTTTCGATAAATGCCCGCGGGCAACTCTACTTTCCCCAACCTTTTTTACCAATTATCGACATAGTCCACCCAATCCGAATAATAAAGCTACGTCTGTAACTTTATATGCTTCGGATTGGGCGAATTATTTCAACCAATTTATACAAAGCCTTAATAAATCACACACCTGACCTTCTTTATTAACTGTCTATTCAAGAAAACCGTGAACTAGTTTTAGATTTTATCGCGAACAGACAGACAAATTTGGTGAGAGGTTCGTTTTTTATATGTGGTGATATGATATACTAAAACGGAATGCTAATTCCTGATAGATGTTAATACTTATTTTGACGTGTTGTGAAAATACTATCGCAGTGCTAACTTAACATAATATTAGAATACACATATTAATAAATATTAAATAATGCACGTATTTGAATTTAACATAGATTACTTTAGGTATACAATATATTCTCATAAAATACCTTAATAATAAGATTTTAAAGGATTCAAGCTAAGTTAGGATGCTTTAATACTGCGCAATTACGCGAAATATATTTTCAACTATTATTATTCGACAGGCGCTCCGAGCGAAAAAGTAGAAAACATTTTTTTATTATTACTAAAATTCGGGGACTCGCCTTCATTAATACAAACAATGGAGTGTATGAGACAATTAGATTCATGATCACAATATTTGAAATAAAACAATTCATTTTATATTATGTAGGTTTGTTTATTTACTTAAGTATTTATTATCAGATTCATGATTTTTCATTGGTCATAGGCATAATTTATCCACAGCAAGTTGAGCAGGTACTTGCACATGCTTTAGGAGGTTTGCATGGAAGAACTGAGCAACATTTTCGCGGCATGCAGAAAGGCGGCACGCCGCAACAACCGATGCACGGGCCGGGCACGCTGCGACAACGTACAACCGGACATGTTTTGGAGCGATTACAACAGGGAGATATCCTTTTACGATGTGATTTTATTCTAGGCTGGCTACGTGACTTGCGTGGACGCTTGCGGCCGACGGGGCAAGGTCGAAGACATGGTGAACTTTTACAAGGACTAGCGCATGGTACTTTGGCGCAAGGTGGGAAGCACGGACTTTTACAAGGTGGAAAGGAGCAACATACAGTTGTCGGGCAAGGTTTGCAGGGATTGTCGCAGCATGTTGATTTACAACATTTTTTACATGGCAATGGTTTACACGGCCCTGAGCGACATGGTATAGGTCCACAGGGTTTTTTCTTACAGCACTTGGGTCTGCATGGCGAAGGTCGGCAAACTACCAATCTACATTTGGACGGACGATAGGTACCTGATGGGAGGCATGGTACAGGATAAGGCCCGCTGCAAGAAGGTGGTCGAGTTGGTGGCGGAGTCCACTCCAACATCAACTCATTTTTTGCTAATGGTGCTCCAGTGAGCCTTCTGATAACTACTTCAAATACTCCTCGCCTTGGATTATTCACAGAAGTTACTTTCACTGGACCTTGTTCTTGTCCTGATGAAGCTAATACGCATTTCGGTCCCTGACAAGGTTCAGTTCCATGAACAGGACAAACCTCTTTTGGTCCAATTCTTATATGAGAAACAGTCACCATCATATCGCCTTTAGTCGTACCTAGGGCTGGACATGGTTTTTGTTGTTTCTCTTCTTTTATTGTTACCGTCTTAGAAGTACCGCCAGCCGTTGCCGCTCCTTTTGAAGTTTTTGCTGGAAGGTTAGGCTTTGGTTTCGGAGGAATTTGGTGTGCACTAGTAGATTTTTTAACCGACGCGTTCGAACTTGTTTGTAAACTAGACTTTGATGATTTCTTTTCACCTTTTGTTGCGTGCGTTGAGGTTTGACTTGTTTTTTGTAACTTTGTTTGAGAAGGTTTAGATCCCATCCCCTTTTGTTTACCTTCTTCTTTTTTTCTTCCGAAAAAATATACGCTAGGATTTGTCAAATTATCTGGTATGAATCGCTTATACCCTCGATTAGGCAATGTTGACGACACAGTGCAAGTTGAATAGTACTCTGAATATGAGCCAATTGTGCTGGGTGAATGTATTATCCATTCATTAGACACTTGAAAACATTTATTTATTGATGCGGTCGCTTGTGTACTTGAAGTTCGATGACGGCAAAAGTTATCGGATAGTGTCATGTAAACTGAAGTTTCTTTTGAGCCAAATAAACCAGCATCTGACGTATTTTTGCTATGTATATGTGGTAAACTTATCACAGATGTATATGATTTCCAACCACTGTATTTTAAGTAGGATAAATAAGCGCTTAACTCATTTGAGTCCCTAGTATTTATCATGTTCGATACAGATTCAGTAGATAAATATTTTTCCTTAAAAGGTATTTGATAGATATCACTTAACATTTCTAAATGATTTAGGTAAGTCTGCTCCGGTTTTTTATCATATCGATCATTTATTTCGTATAACAGAAAACGCTTTGTTTGAGTTGAAGCTTTTATGCCGTCCTTTTCCTCATTTGTCAAATCTTGATAAAACGGCAGTTTCGGCAGGAAACCTACGGTAATGAATAAATACAAATAAGTTTTTAAGTAATTATAAATTTATTAAATCAATACATTTCAATATTAACAAAAAAGGTATTTTATAAATAGATTAGTCGTTATTTTAGTTTACATCTAGGGTATACGGGGCAACAGGGTGAACATGCTGGGATACATTGCGCCGTACGTGTATCTTTAACTGGCACTACTCTTTCGTGTGTTGTCACGGGTGTTATAAATTGATATTCAAGTTTTGTTTTTCTTCCAGGCATTTCAATAGTCTTGCCGATTCTCATTTTTATAACTTGTTTCGGAAAGTCGTATACTACACCAGGATAATCTTCTGATGTTGTTGGTATAAGTTGGCCTGGTTCATCTCTGGATATCTCTCCAACTCCGTCTGACGTAAAATTAAAGTGTGCTCGTTGTTTGTGGCCGAGGTCACAGGAATCGGCGGGTATTTGAAATACTACTTTGTTTCCAGTGGGACAGCAATCTGTACAATAGTGAATTTATTTTGAACATTATAATATACGGATTGGAATGAGTTGGAAGTTTTTAAATTACTCTTTAAATTATAATTAGGAAGTGCAGTCTCCTAAGATATTTATTTATAACTCTTCTTCAATAGTAGGCCAGGCTGTAATTCTTATGATGAATTTTCGTAAAAGGCTTTTCAATCCAATACTTTACTATTGATTACATTCAAACTTTCAGAAGTTGGTACCGCGGTTATACTACAGAACTATAGATATTTAACTTAATATTCCAATATAATTGTATGAATATGATAATGTGAGTGTCTGTATATTTCTGATATGTTATTGTATACAAAAATTTATATTATAGATTTGTAATATTGTTTTTCTGCCACATATTGTTAAAGCTTTTTCTTTGGTATCTGCTTTTTTAACCTTCTAACACAACATTCGCAATCAAGATCTGATTGGAGACACGTGTTTATTTTTTTGACTGGGAGTTTTTTATCAGGTCCTTTAGGCGTGACAAGTTCTAACTCCAACTTGCATTTCTTTTCATTTAGCAAGGCAGTTTTTGCAATTTTTAATACGAAGACATCTTGGTTAGGCAGTTCTTGCTGTTTGGCGTCACCACGCGCTAGTGCAGTTTGCTGGCCGTGCTTGGACGACTGAATGCAACCCTCTGTTGTGCAACTAAACTGTGTCCCTGCAGGCTGTGCCCCCTGACAACAAATCGCTTCACTCGGAAGTGCTAATGTTATTTGATTCTTTCCGCACGGTGGCTCACATGGACCGCCGTCTGTTCCTTTAGCAAATGGACATTGCATCATGCAATGTGTTTGACTTATCTTCTTAATAATAGAGGAACTGGCGGGTACTTTTATCTTAAGCTCGTTACCACCCAGGTTTGTGCCTATCTCTTCGAATTCCTTGTTGCGACCTGGCCATCAAAATTGTTCCATTCATTTATAATACCGAAATATTTTTATGTAAGAAGTTGTCTACCTTTTTTTAAAATTGTATATTGAATAATTGATAATTTTTTAATATAAATGTATTTAGAGTATTTACAAATTTTAAAATGTAATCGTCGTAGCTAACCTTTGGGTATATGTAAACAGTATTGGTCAGTATTTCGGCACACCATTTGTTGCTTAGGCTGTGGTTTGGGTCCAGAGCAGTAACAAGGATCGTCAGGATCTTCACACGGCATGCTATTGTAAGGATCCCTAGCTGGAATCAGTATATTAATATCTTTAGCTCGAGCAAAATGTAGTAAAGTTATATAAAAAATAATATATAAAACATATCGCTGGATTTTTGAGTAGTTGAAAGATAATATAATTATCTTTATCAGAGGGAGAAAGACTTCGTCTTCATGAGGCTTTGCGAGCCACGTGCAGATTGAATGTAGCCATTTGATTCTTTTGTAAATCAGCCTAATGTACAGATCGGGCGGGAAGCTCCTATAACTAAACAGTCTCCGCTGGAGAACGTCTCATGTTTCGGTTCATGCCTTGGAATACCTAATGGGCAAAGCTTTAGCTACAAGTACGGTTAAGGGCCAACATAAATTTCCGCAATATTGTATTTAGGACAATTCTCACCAAAGTTATAGAAGTACATACAGCGTTGTATGAACAAATTATTTGCAGTTTTCTTACCATTTTATGTATAGCGGAACCGTGTCGTACAAAGGTTGCCGCAATTGAAAAATTGTGCTATAGCGAAACTTTATAAAAAACCGTGTTATACTAGGGTTACCTGTACTTTCATATAAAACTTCGCCAGCGGCAAATTTTAGGGAGTGTAGGGCGGCTTATTATTATAATTGTAATCCAAATTATAATTGTAAGAGAATCATTGCCTTTACATAATGAAATGGTAGCTTAAAATGCTAACCTGGCGGACACACTCCACTTCCTCCAACATTGCAAGGTTGCCCTGTCATACCTCCACCACCCATACCGCGAGCCGCACCGCATACGCAAGGATCCTGCATGCTTTGAAATTCCTTGTTTGGTGTGCATGATCTATCAACGATCGCAGAACTCCTTGAAGCCCCCACGTTTGGACCACCCCCCGGTCCTTGGAATCTAGTGATGATGAGCTTTCCAAAGCAAGAAATTCGCAAAAACATTACAATTTCGCCAGTTTCAGAACCATCAAGTCCAACAATCCGGAAGGAATCTTTAAGAGCCTGATAGCTGACATTAGTCGGATCTTCCAGAAAGGTCTTACGCGCTTCTACGAATTCTTTTGTCATGTCGATTTCACATTCACCCATAATAATTTTAGTGGGTAGACAGCCACAAGGCAAAGATTTATAAACCGATACTTTTATTGGGTATTTGTTCATGGCGGCGGTAATGTCACTCTCGGTTAGAGAAAATAGACAGGATTTTCCATTGTTGAACGATTTGATAAATGGACCGTTGCTCTTTGCTATACATGCTCCAGGCTCGTCATCACAAATCTCAAGAGGCTCTACACCTGGACATTGTATATTGACGCAAGTTCTAAAATCCTTATCAGAAAAACAAGGGCTTTTAACAAACACTATTTTATCGATTAACACCTCAAGGAGGAAGAGGCCGTCATTCTGCTTCGTCATCGCTGTTTGAAAGGGGATGGGAACTTATTTTTAGTTTACTTTTAACAGTTAA
This sequence comes from Morpho helenor, assembly GCA_029227775.1. NCBI lineage: Eukaryota > Metazoa > Arthropoda > Insecta > Lepidoptera > Nymphalidae > Morpho > Morpho helenor. The sequence continues at coordinate 18,780,544 of JARGCU010000030.1, read as the reverse complement.
TAAACATACCTACCAAAAATTTTGATAGTTAAAGTAAAACAAAAGATGTAAACGTCACTTCTATCAGCAATTTTTTTCTTCTCTGAAAACCTTTATTTTTCCAAAGAGGTATTTTAATTTAGTATACAATATACTAAATTAAAATGATGATATTTCAATAATCTTTAATACTGAGATGTCTCGAAGTACCCTTTTATATTTAGTCATAAGAATTATGTGATATAATAGCGGAATGTTATTTTTAAATAAGTAAGTAAATTATTATTAAAAAAATAATACTTTAGTCTGTTTAATTTTTATATGTACGCATTAACATATGTTTCAATATTTTTTGTTGTTGTAATAAATGTATTATGATACCTATGCATTTTTTTATTTCCTTTTTCACCAATGGCTAATAACTTTTTTAACTGTCGGGCATAATTCTTAAAACCATTTCCATGCTATACAATTTTATTGCCTCCAAAGCCATAAGCTCCCCGCGACTTTGAGGTCTATATTGACATGGTATGGCAAGGAAGTTGAGGAAGATCCAAGCGGTCAATTATCCCACTTTAAAAGGGGGTGGGTGAACGTATTTCCCTTCCGTTCTCTCCTATCATTAGTCAACTCTAGCGCTACTCCTTTACATGCATGTCATACTTCACACAATTAATGCATCTCTTTTTCGGCACCCCTCTCGTCACAACCATCTCCCACATTTCCATATCTCACATTCTTATTCAGCACTCGTTTGGTCACATAATTTTTAGGCCTCAATATTATTATCAGTACCATCTTTATCTTGGACTTCTTTTTATATTGTTAGGAAAAGGAGGAAAGCGGAAGCATAAAGACGTGAAATTAGCTGTGTCGGGGTGAGGTGCCGGTGGAGCGGTGCGGAGGGAAGCGGATGTCATAGATAATACACTATATAGGATAGCGGATGTTGTCGTTATTTGTGCGCGGAGTTACTAGTTGTTGGAAAATAATAAATGGGTAGACTTTTAAGAAAATCGCGTCTTATTTATTGAATAAGTGTAAAGGAAAAATCTCGTTGTTATGATATACCTATTTATATTTTTATAATATTATAATAGTTTGTAGTGTTTACACACAAAAACTACTGGACCGATTTTAAAAATTCTATCACCATTCGAAAGCTGTATCTTTACTGAGCAACATAGGCTATATTGCATTAATAAAAATAGGGTTCAGTAGTAAAAATGTAATAAATAAAACCGCGGGATATTACTAGTTTATTATATAAAATATTATTTAGAAAATTTTCGTAGTATACAATTGTATTTTACGGGTGGATAATTATTGTAGTACCAATTGCAAGCTTCGTTCTTAAACGGTCGTCCAACTCTGAAAACAAACAGACTGATAATTTATACAATTAATTTAATAGCGTTGGTCGCTGACTATGTGTCTCATAAGAAAGCTCAAAGTCACTCAGCGGGCGATGGAGCGACCTATGCTTTGTGTCTCTCTCTGAATCTCTACGCGATTCCCTGCGAGAGAAGTTTAAGGAAATAGGTATTCTTACATTAGCTTCACAGTATATTTTTAGCAATTTAATTTTTGTGAATCTATCGAGATAAGTTTTATTTAAAAAAAATGTCGTTTTAGCCCTGCTTTCGGGCTCTAAAATTTTTTTAAAATTTACGTTGAATACAATCACAATTTTTCGTCGTCAAACGGAAAATCATGGTGGTTCATTTGGGGAACGGGCGGTCTAGAGAGGTGAACATACCTAGAATGGAGCCCCACCTGCCCTATAATTTTTTTTTTTTTAATTTTTTTTTACATCATTTTAAAAATTACCGTGCAAGTCTTGGTCACCCAGGTACTATATAATTATAAAAAAGATTAATTTATAGAATTAGGCGTTACTTTGCGGAGGTCCATAATACAAAAGTAAATACACATATTTTCTTTTATCGCGGATTATAGCAAAATAATATTCTCATTACTTTTATAAAAATGATTGGCGATGTATATAATAGACAAAGTAGGAACCGACATAAGCTTGCGGCTCCTGCCCTGCGCACTGCAAAAGTACGTAAGTCGTTTATGGGCTTGGGTATAAGATTCTATAATAAAATTCCACGATCAATTTTAGCTTTGCCATTATATTTTAAAAACACTATTAATAAAAGGCTAATACAGAGAGCCTACTATACTATTGAGGAATATTTGGATGATAAAGATGCGTGGATGTAGCTATTCTTCGACCCTGTACAAGACAGTAATAACTAATGTAACTAGTAATAAGAATTATATTTTTTAAATTACCTATTGTTTGTTATGGGTCAGTAGTAATTCTTACGTTTTGCAACAAAAAGCGCCTGATATTTTAAAATACTAATTACTCAATTTATTGTGTTGGCTATAACAAATAATCAAGCGCTTTCGCACAATCTTTTATTTATATAAAATCAATCGCGCTAAAATGGAAAATAGAAAGTTAAAACTATACAATAATCTTTTATTTATATATATACGAATATAACCAATAATAAAGTTAAACTATAGAGAAGTACAGTTAAAAAACACGCTTTCATAGCGAATTAAAAAGTGAAAAAATCTCCACAACCAAAATCTTTTTTGATTTTTGATTGACCAAAAAATTTTTTCATCCGATCTATCTCCTGATGATGCTTCGGTTGCGGGGCGAAACGATTGTTGAGTTTGTAATAGTGAACGTATATAGTGCTTGTGTATTGTGGTGGAAGTTTGTGCATGTGTTTTTTACGAATCCTGCATGTATCAGTTATGATAACCGATTGTCCACTCTACATTTAGCATTATATATATTTTCTAGTTTACTTCATCGCAGATTATAGCAAAATAATCTTACTATTACTTTTGTATTATGGATCTTCGCAAAGTAACGCCTAATTCTATAAATTACTCTAATAAGTAGTTAATTTGTTGAAAATGATAGGAGTGTATACCTAAATATGAATATAACTCACACGAAGGTGCGATAAAGAATAAGAATAAGAACATCTTTATTTATATAATTGCACTACTATTCTAACAGTGTACAGTGAAGTATATAACAAGCAAACAGTTGACACATACAGATAATAGCAGTGCAATGCTATAAAATGGTAGCTACTCAGCGATTGTTGAGCTGGAAAGCCCAACACTGATTTTCAGTAGCAGCCAAACTAATACTAATCTTAATCCTAACCCCCCAATTAGTAGTAATTAGTAAAGGTAATTCTGTATACAACATTTATACAAGGAAGAGAACAATATCTTGTGCGATGTCAATTTTCTTTTTAACTTTCATATGTGCGATGTTTCATTGGCATGACTATTAAGACAGTAATTGCAAAAGGGAAACTCATTTTTCTTTTTAAATTTCATATTATATAACTTTTATATTTTTTAACTCTTTCATAACGATGCAGAATGAAGTTGAACTTATCACGAACTGTACAGTTCGTAGTAATATTTAATTTAGTTTAATACAACATTCATCATCATTATTCTAACAACCCACTCTAAGTGGGGTCGGGAAAACATGTATTAGCCATGTTGTTACGTGATTTGACTAGGTACGCCTTTGACGACACATCGGTAAGAAATGATGGTGGTCTATTCTACTCAGCCACCACCACGTGGGTACCACACGGCGGGTCAACTTATCTTAATCGCCTTTTACGACTCCTCGGTAAGAAATGCGTGTAGTCTATTGTTCTCAACCGGATACCACATGGTGGGTCAACTTACTTCAGTAGCCTTTTACGATACCTGGGTAAGAAATGATGGTGCTCTATTCTACTCAGCCGGATACCACACAACCATAGTTTAATATACCATCATGACAATGAATGCCAAAGCATAAAAGTCATACTCATCCATTAAATGGCGTATTTCTTCACTCGATAAAGGCGCTGTCAAGTCCGGATAGTTCCGCCATCGATTTTGCTGAGAATTTATGTCCGTGTTTCTATTTTCAATTGATCCAGTCTTAGAACATGTTTCACATTGAGCAGCCGAAGGTTTCTATGAAAAACACAATTCAATAAGTTAATATACACAAAAGAAAACTTTAAAGTCGATTTTCATTCGAAGATATTATCAGCATTCTCCTACCCTTATCCCACTCTAAGTGGGGTCGGCACAACATGTTACAAACATGTTGTTACATGATTTGAATAGGTTTTCTACGACTGGCCGCCTGCCTGACGTTAACTTACCTTAGTCGGCTTTTACGACACCTCGGTAAAAAATTAGGGTGGTCTATTCTACGCAGCCGGATGCCACACGGCGGGTCGACTTACCTTAGTCGCCTTTTACGACACCTTGGTACAAAATGAAGGTGGTCTATTCTACTACGGCAGATACCACACGGCGGGTCGACTTAGCTTAGTCGCCTTTTACGACACCTCGGTAAAAAATGAGGGTGGTCTATTCTACTCGGCTTAATACCACACGGTAGGTCAACTTACCTTAGTCGCCTTTTACGACACCTTGGCAAAAAATTAGGGGGTATATTCTACTCAGCCAGATATAAGCGTTGAAATTATATATGCCAATAAAATTTATAATGTACCTGTAAGTAAAAGTTATTTCGTTTCATTTCATCACAAACATGTTCCCGGCGGTACTTCACGCAGTCAAGGTCGTATTGATATGAACGAGGAAAGACGTCCTGGTGAGCTATTTATATGTATAAATGTTAAACTATTAGAAGGAAAATTTAAAACAATACACAGTAAATCTGACATAGTGGTATCACATACAATTATTTGTATTTAATTCAGAAATACGATCATAACTAACTTAATACAGAAAGGTAGAGTACAAGTGTTATTTTTATAATTATTACAAGAATGTATCAATTATTTACTACATTTGGTGTCATGTATGAATTAGTAAGTTTGCATTTCCGTTAATAATATTTTTGGCCATTAAATATATTTATTCGGACCTCCAACAGCATTACCTACATATTTAATTAGCCAACGCGTATCTTATATATTTTTAAATTAATTAAGTAGTGTCTGTCATAAGCTGTGATGGCCTAGCGGTGCGACCGTGTGAATCTCTAGAGACGATCATGGGTTCAAACCCGGGCAGACACCAATGAGTTTTTCTATTAAAACTTATGTGCCTAATTGATAATTGCAATTTATCACACGCTTTTCGGTGAAGGAAAACATCGTGAGGAAACCTGCATATCTCCAGAGAATTCTGGAGATATGTGTAACCTACCAATCCGCATTGGAGCAGCGTGGTAGGTCTTAGCTCCAATCCTTCTCTCCAATAACGGAGAGAAGAGGCCTATGCCCAGCAGTGGGATAGTAACAAGCCGCTACTTTACTTTACTATTAATAAAAACATTCTGAATTAAACAATGTTACAATTATAAATAACAGTTAATTTGGAAAAAAAATTAAAAGTAGAAATAAAAATGTAAACAGAATAGAATAAGTAAAACAAAATAAGTTATGCTTTAATTACGGCTCTGATGTTAGATTTATATAACACTAGCAATTTATAATTAAAACCGTATAGTATTTCGATAACCATAAAAATGACTAAAGTGGGCTAAGCTTAAAAGCTAGACATATACTGTCGCGGAGTTTTATTTAGAACTTTTAGAGGGGAACAATTTCGTAATACATGATTTTTGAATTACTATCACCGTTTACTCAGCACACGCAAGGAAAGCTTTAAATTTTGCCGTTTCTCGTAATATTTTTTATTGCTGCTCCTCTCCTATTCATCTTAGCGTGATGTTATATATCCTATAGCCTTCCTCGATAAATGGACTATCTTACACTGAAATAATTTTTTAAATCGGTTCAATAGTTCCTGAGATTCAACAAACTCTTCAGCTTTATATATTAGAATAGATTAACTCAATTAAATATTAAAGATGTATGAGAATCGGTTTAAAAAATTATTTTAGTGTCTGAAATTAATGGAAAACAATATGCAAGCATTTGTATAGTTTTCATACCTCCTGCCCTTATCCCACTCTAAGTGGGGTCGGCCCAACATGTTACGAACATGTTGTCACATGATTTGGCTACGTATTTTACGACCGGCCGCCTACCTGACGTTAACTTATCTTAGTCTTATTTTACGACACCTCAGTAATAAAAAGGGTGGTCTATTTTACTGAACCGGATACCACACGGTGGGTCAACTTACCTTATTCGCCTTTTACGACACCTCGGTAAGAAATAAGAGTGGTATATTTCTATTCAGCCGGATACCACACGGCGTGAAGGCATTTGTATGGTATAGTAAATAAATAGAAAAAACATATTCACTTACGTGGCAACACTTTTTCCGTGGTCATACCATAAGTATAATAAGCATCATGAAGCGTGTAAGCATTGACACCCGGCTTATCTACCCAAAATGCTTTATCTTTTTGAACCATATTATCAATCACAGAATCAGGTAGTTCGTCTATAGTAGGTCTATTAAATCCCATGAAATACGAAGAATATATTTTTATTGTTAAATTAGGAAATTATTAGTAGGTAATTCTAATTCATAATGTTTGATATTTGCGTACCTTTTTCCATAATATAAATTATCTCACTTCGTAGGTTAGCTGGCAGAGATCTCTATCATAGGGATAAGTTGACCTTTGTACACTTTTTTTTTACCAATAATGTTTTTTTTCCTACATTTTTTATGGTACATAAATAAATAAATAAAATAAGAATATATTGATATGAAATTATTAATCCTATCTTACTAAAATTGCTAAAAAAAGATGTGATGGCCTAGCGGTGCGACCGTGTGAATCTCTAGAGACGATCATGGGTTCAAACCCGGGCAGACACCAATGAGTTTTCTATTAAAACTTATGTGTCTAATTGATAATTGCAATTTATCACACGCTTTTCGGTGAAGGAAAACATCGTGAGGAAACCTGCATATCTCTAGAGAATCCTAGGGATATGTGTAAACTACCAATCCGCATTGGAGCAGCGTGGTAGGTCTTAGCTCCAACCCTTCTCTCCAAAAATGGAGATAGGAGGCCTATGCCCAGCAGTGGGATAGTAACAGGCCGTTACTTACTTACTAAAATTATAAGGTTTGTGAGTATGGGATGTATGTTTGTTACTCTTTCAAGTCGAATTAGCTAAACCAATCGTCATCCTCCTGCCCTTATCCCACTCTAAGTGGGGTCGGCACAACATGATATAAACATGTTGTCACATGATTTGGCTGCGATTTTACGACCGGCCGCCTGCCTGATATCAACTTACTATAGTCGTATTTTACGACACCTCGGTAAGAATGAGGTTGGTCAATTCTACTCATCCGGATACCACACGGCGGGTCGACTTACCTTAGTCGCCTTTTACGTTACCTCGGTAAGAAATGAGGTTGGTCAATTCTACTCAGCCGGATACCACACGGCGGGTCGACTTACCTTAGTCGCCTTTTACGACATCTCAGTAAGAAATGATGGTGGTAAGTTAGTCTACTCAGCCGGATACCACACGGCGTACATTTAGCATTATATATATTTTGTATTTTACTTCATCGCGGATTATAGCATAATAATATGATGAAATGATCTCTGCAAAGTAACGCCTAATTCTATAAATTATTTGGTAGCATTTTACCGGGGTGGGACTTCGACTAAATCTCTCGTTAAAGGTTGAAGAAATTTATTAACCGTCTGCTGGGTCAAACATGGTGGACGGTTTGGTGTGAGGCTCTCGTCGGTTCTTATTGTCGGTGATACATCGTCTAAAGCATATCTGCGAATAAATAAATCATTAATAACATGAACTCAAGACACATTTCATTCAAACATCAATTTGCATAAAGTAATGTTGTCTATGCGCAAAACAATCATCATCATTCTCTTGCCCTTATCCCACTCTAAGTGGGGTCGGCACAATGTCTTCTTCCATTCTCCTCTATCATTCGTCAACTCTGGTGCCACTCCTTTAACATGCATATCATTTTTCACACAATCTATCCAACTTTTTTTCGGTCTCCCCCTAGCCATACATCCACATTCATATTTAAAACTCTTTTGGTCACATGATTTTCATCCCTCCTCATTACTTGACCATACCAACTTAGTCTCGCACTTCTCATCTTTTCTGTAATGGGCGCAACTTTCAGACTTCCCCTGATATACTCATTGCGTATTCTATCAAGTTTTGTCACACCACACATCCACCTTAACATTCTCATCTCATTCGCATGCACATTTCTTTCATCATTTTCTTTTATTGCCCAACATTCTGATCCATACATTACGACAGGTCTAATGACCGTTTTATAAATTTTCCAAATGTATTTTTGCGCAAACTAATGTAATTTTGGAAAAAAATTAAACAATCTTTCGCAATATTATTAAATTTACTTGTCTGATTGATAACCACTAAATTTCGCAACATTGCTTTGAGGATATTGTGGGTGGCTCATTTTTGATTTTTTAATTAATGGGATCTATTTCTTTGGTGTATTTTGAAAATTAAGCGCTTTATATACTTCGGTATTACAAAGACATTTTAAAAACGTGTTATTTTTATCTATTGTCAACTTCATCGACCTTTTATTTGTAGGCGCTATTCATTTTCAAAAAAGTTTTTATACCGTTAAAATAATAACAATGAGTAAATATATAAAAAAATATAATATAATCTGTAAATAAGGTTATTCGTTCAAGTATTACGTAAGCAGATTTATTATAATTATTTACCCCCCCATCCCCCTTGTCAGCAAAAGTAAGCAAAGCTCTTACCCCTCCCCCAATCAATGTATTGTTTTTTTTTTAATATGATAATTATAATTTGAAACACATACTAATTTCAAATAAACAGCCTTCAGTCCATGAAACCCGAATCCATGATTCTCAGTTTTTAATTCGTTTCTTTTTAAGCAAAGACAATGTAAGGGTTGCCATTCGTGTAAAAAAGTAAATATAATATAAAGTAAATAACTACCTAATAACTAAATGACGTAATCATTTAAACTCCCCTACCTCCTATGTCATCTAAAATAAGCAAAGCAAAACCCCCGTCCCCCCACAGTGCTCGCGTAATACTTGAACGGTCTCTAATTTCAAATTGTGACAAAAGGAAAATAGGAAAATGAAATGTAGATAAATTTACGAAGCATTAAATATATTTCTTATTATTTTATTACAATATTTAAAAAAACGGTTAACACATGAAAATTAATATTTTTAGAACACTTTCAATATTTTTGTTTTTCTTTTTCGTTATTTAAGTGTTTGTATGGTATTTCCAGCTTAGAATCAGAGGAACCTGTATAGAATATGACAAATATGAAAAATAGAATAAACAATATAGTAGGCAATACGACACAAAATATAAACATTTTCAATGGAGTCGTATACATTTGGTCGCCTAGTTCCCTATAAGTGATTCTCTCTGTAAAAGTATAATAGTTACTAGCAATGTAGTTCAACCACATATCCAATTTCTCCTGTATTTCAATATCAACAGTATAATTGTCAAAATCGTATGGATAGTCGAGCTGGATTAGAGCTAGGTCGATCGTTGGGTATCTAGGGTGCTTGTATCGGGCTATCGCGTTGCGGATGAACGTTTCCCCGTCATTTAACATAGGCTGCGTTGTCTTAGTTAAGGTGCAGTTAATATTTCCTTTCAGAATGTAGAAATTATAGTTTTTGATGCATGATGCCCGCGTGACGAACCAAGATTGCCTCCATATTACACCAGAGCATATTTGGTTGGTCCGATTGTTGCCATTTGCCAAACATGCTTTTGCTAATCGTCCTTGACTTTGAGATTTATATAAATTTTCTAACACATCAGCCTTACAACTGCTTAACATTAAGTAGATCAAGCATATATTCAAGATCATCTTTTCTTAAACACCCTCTGTGAAATCTTGCAATATTATTAACGTACTTAATACTTTATTATAATATTATAGACAATATTTGATTTTTTCTTAAAAAAACAATTACGAGTATGTCAGTGTCATTTCTTTAGAACGTTCTTTCCAATTGTCAGTTGACTTAAGCATAAAAGGTTTTAAATATTTTAAGTACATATGTAATCTCCTTTTTAAATATTTCAATATCTAAAAGCTAAATTAGTGTGAGTGCCATTTAATAGATGGCGTTGTAAATTATGTATAGACAGTCTATAGACTTAGTTATAGACAATTGTTTGCACTGGGTTACCAGTACAGTGTAATTTTACCGTATATTGGGGTAACCTTCAAAGTTCACGAATTATATTTTCAATAGAAATAAATTAATTTATTTTAAAATTAGCAGCATCATTCATTAATTCAGTTACCTTTGAAATGATTTCTATTATTTAATGGCAAACTTTTAGACTTTTAGATTCTCTTTTATATCGGATTATAGAAAAATAGTATAACGTACGTCATATCGTTTACATATTAATTTTGCTAGCTTCGCAAGTTATCAAATCTTTTCCGGAGGTGGCATATTAAATCTAGAAATATAGGATTATGTGAATACAATCATGTATGTTTTTCAAGTACTTTCGATATTTCAAATTGAAAAGCTTATTTATCATAAACTTCATCCTTCTTGACGTCTTGGCGAAATGTTGAATTATTTATGAATTTTAGTCTTAAAAAATATAGGTAAGCTTAATACTTTATCATAGCACAGTTTTATCTGTTCAGATCCTATTTATTTGTGTATATTAAATATGACTCATAAATAATTAAATTCATTTAATTGCTTAAATAAAATTAATAAAATTTATAATCGTTTTGAGTAACGCCGTTTATGTATATATATTTAGAAGGATATTTGTATTCAATTCAATTGGATATTCGGTATTTTAAGACAAATATCATTGGAATAAAATATGTAATAAAGTGGAAATAAGTAAGGCAGCTGGAACCACTTAATTTAAGCACAAAACTGTTCGGATGTCAACTTTAAATACCATATATTCAGTATCGATTTACCAATCGAATAGCAATACCTTGCTATAATAATGTATTTAATTTACCATTGTCAATTGAATTTCCCGATTTGCTTTGTTGTTTTCAGTACTAAATATGTCCTTTGCTAAGATGTTTATTGTCATCATTGTAAATTTTCTTGTTTTAAAGTTTTTGAAATATAATTGAATTGACTGACAATATATAATTAATCAATATATCATTAGTAGGACATTTTTTATTTAATAGAATTAATAATGCAAATAAACAGAAAAAGAAAAGAAGATTTGTTTCACTTTGTTGTGCACTTACTAATATTTAGAAATATATACAAAATATATATTTATATATTATAATATATTTACTAATATATACAAAAAAACGACCGGTTTGATTTGAAAACTGGAAAATTTATGCGATCCTGTTCTGATTCAGCAGAGATTGAATTATTTAAGTCCTATAACGTAATTCCAAAATAATCTGAAGGTTTGAACATTAAAAAACTAAATATTGAGTGTATAAACCATATGTCTTTCATATTAATGAATACACCTTAGACTACATTATTACGTACTTGATATACGGTTCCCGCACTAGTCTGAAATGTAATAAAAAATGCCGCTATTGGTTTTGTTTAAATGCTTTTAAACAATACTTTCCATCATTTGACGTTAAATATGTATAGAACATTATAATACAATATAGAGAATCGATTCTTAAAGCCGACTAAACGATTAATCGATTTTAAGTCATCACTAATTTTAATTGATAAGTAAGGCAACCCTTAAAATATCTTGACTAGAAAGTAAAAGGTTCGCCAGTGTGTGTTATCACTATTCATCAGTCATCATTCATTAACATCTCGAACACTAGTTTTAAATTCAGATCTCTGAGTCATATTAAGGACAGGCTCAATTTATTTATTTACTTTGTTAATTAGATAGTCTTAAGTAAGTGTAAAAAATGTCCAAAAACATAGTGTACGAGGGTTGGCTCACAAAATCGCCCCCTTCGAAACGCGTTTGGAAAACGGTAAGCTAATCACTCATACCTACTCGAAGTCTAAGATACTGTTTGTTGACAGACCGTTTATTCGTCGCTAGATAGCCGTTGGGGTAACACATTGCAGGGAATTACTGTTCTGATAAATATTTTCGATAAGATCATTTTTAAAAGAAAGTGACTTTAATATTTATTTATTTAAATCAGAAATGGCGGAGAAGGTGGTTCGCTTTGCGACAATCGGGTGAACTCCCAGGGCAATATTTCCTAGATTATTATGCAGACCGAAATCGAAGAAGGCTCAAGGGTTCAATAAATTTGGATTTTTGTGAACAGGTATTTACAGTGTTTTTTTATTTATTAAAAATAATTTAAAAAAATAAATGCGTGAAATAAAATCTATATTTTTTTACAGTACAAAATACAGAATAATTTATAAATCTAAAGGATTTCTAAAAAAAATTTTGATTATATTATACAAGTTTCAGTGAATACTTAAAAGTTATTTTATGTGGTAAATAAGTTAGCAAGATATAGCGAGCAAGGATATTTGCTAAAATTTATTTTAAAATGTTAATATATTTAATTTATTTTGATTTAAATTCCATTTCAGTTCCAATACCAAATAATAGTGCGGATTATGTCCTGTGTGTGATTTTTTAACGTTTTTGTTTCGTGTCAGTTTTATAATTAATTTCAAAGGAAGAGTACCCCTGTGGTGTGTTGTGAAGAATATAGTGAATTATTCCAGTTCCAAATATTTAACATTTAATTACAATTATTAAAAAATTTGAATTTGTTTATAACTTTTAATGTTAATTTAATTTTGCTTTTTGTGATTTGTATGCAGTAAACAGAAATTAACTTGTGTTAAATGGTAATTGAATTGATAAATCAACAGGTGGATGCTGGGTTGCATATGGAAAGAGGCTGCACTGATCCAATAGACCCAAAACTTAGAGGATCAGTGTTTACAATCCAAACGCAAACTCGGATTTACCACCTCGAAGCAGACTGTGAAGCAGACATGACCAAGTGGGTGGATGCTATTTGTTGCGTATGTGGATTGAAACCAAGTGAAGACTCAGATTCATCTGGTAAGTTAAATTTACTTAGTATTCGCACATTCATTTTTCTAAATAAATTGTTGTCGTAATTATTTTGGGCTAAAATATGAAATGTGCAATGGAAATCTCAACTGCAATACATATCTGATACTGATATACACAAAAAAATTGCCATGTAAATATTTCATGCACGCAACGCTAACCAGCAAGTATGAGGATAACGAGAAAAAAATAATTGTATTTTTCTAGCAAAATGTAACTAATCATAGCATACAACTTGCCATCTTAGATTCAGTGAATACCTGAGTCCACCAGTGATTTGTAACAGCCTGCTCCTATCCCACTCTTGTGCATAGGCCACCTCTCTTCCTTTTAGTAGAGAAGGGCTGAAGCTAAGACCTACCACGCTGCTCTGTGTAGATTGGTAGGTTACACAGATCCCCAGAATTCTCTAGTGATATGCAGATTTGATAATTTGTTACCATCAATTAGACAAGTTTTAACAGAAAAACCCAATAGTCCCTTCCCGGGGTGTGAACCCGTGACTCCCTTGAAAGGGTTCTCACCGTTAGGCTATCAAAGCTCTTTCGAATTCAAATTCGTGCGAACTTAAAGTATAATTAAAAAAAGATTTATATAATCCTTCTGTGTACTGCATAAGCGTCTTTAAATAGGTTTTAAATTGTCTTAAATAGTGTTATTAGTTTTAATAAAAAGTCTAATATCAATTAGACGCATAACAGAAAAACTCATTGGTGTCTGCCCAGGGTTTGAACTGGTGGCCCTCCAAAGAGTCACAGTCTCACCGTTAAGCTATCGCAGCTTGTAACGTGCAAAATATGCTGTTTCAAATATTCATTTTAATATAATTTAAAATAGTTAATAATTGTTACAAGTGACTGTTAGTTGAACTTATTCATGCACTAAGTTAATAAGTAAGAAGCAGTTATGTTGAATTATTATTAATTTTTTGGTTCATCACTGATAGGGTCTTACCAGATACCAGCCATGTAAAATTTAGGTAAATTTTCCATCATCATTTTTCATACAATCATTATTGGTAGTGGTGGAACTGTTTGACAGATTTTTATGCTATGAAATGTTTATTATATTTAATGTGATGTGATATCTATGTCTAAGCAGTAGAATAAACAAAGTAAATGCATTATTTTTCAAAATTTTATAAGGATAGCAATTTTAGATTAAAAACGAAAATGATTTATTTTATATTTTTCAATGCCATTTTATTTTAGTAAGGAAATTTTACTTTTGTCATAAAAATAATTTATTATTATTGAGATTATTGTATTCAGAAAATTAAAAATATTCCTTGACAAATTTAAATATTTCTATAGAAACTATCATTGCGATATAATGTATATTAATTAATAATTGAATAATTATAATATAATTAAAATTGAAATTAAAACATAACATTTTACTGTAAACTTATTTAAATTAATTATACTTTATATTAAATCCTTTTGAATTGTTTATTCTACTGCCAATTTATAAAATTATTATAAAATTATATCCGGTTGCTCTTTTTGAAATTTTAACTCTTATAACCATAGTTATTTCCATTTATTTGTTGCTTCTTGTGCGAATTCATAAGTTACGGCCTGTTACTATCCCACTGCTGGGCATAGGCCTCCTTTTTTTTTGGAGAGAAGGGTTGGAGCTAAGACCTACTACGCGGCTCCAATGCGGTTTGATTACTCATATCCCCAGAATTCTCTAGAGATATGGAGGTTTCCTCACGATGTTTTCCAACAAGCGTGTGATAAATTGTAATAAGACACATAAGTTTTAACAGAAAAACTCATTGCTGCCTGCCCGGGGATCGTACCCGTGACTCCCTTTAAAGAGTCACACGGTCTCATCGCTGGACTCTTTCGAATTGAAATTCGTGCGAAGTCAAAGTATAATTAAAATCATGCATAATCTTGATTTACATAATCATTCTGTGTACTGCATAAGCATCTCTTAGAAAGCTTTTTTTATAAAGCTATATGGCAAAGCTAAAATGGATTATCGAATTTTATTATTATCAAATCAAAAGTAATAAATATATTAATTTGCTGTAATCTGCGATAAAAGAAAACATATGTTATGCTAAATGTAGAGTGTACTATCCGTTCTCATACTAGATACGTACAGAATTTGTAAAACTCATGCCCAGACACAAATAACTCAACAATACACAAGCACTGCACACATTCACTATCATAATATCAACAATCGTTTTGCTTGTAACCGAAGCATTGTCAGGAGATAGACCCTAGGACATAATCGCAATGCATTTGCATATTTGCAAAACGCAATCGCAAAATAATATGATTATTACTTTTGTATTAAGGATCTCCGCAAAGTAACGGCGTATTCTAATAAGTACTATTTATTGCATTGCAAACAGTTTTTAATGTGATATCAAATGCAGAGCTTATTTATAGCTAGGATTTTCTCCTAAAGGCTGATTTAAACTAAACGAACGAGCTAGAGCTAAAAAAAAGAGTTTTCAAAGATAATAAAGAACTGGAATTTTTGCTTAAGATCAACCGAATGAATGCTTTAAAGTAGAGATGAGCAACACGTGACCCGCGAGCCACTTGCGGTTTTAATCTTCAAACAGAAATGAGTTAATCTTCTATATATATATGTATATTTTCTGAATTTCGGAAACGGCTCCAATGATTTTCATGAATTTTATATATGGAGGGTTTAGAGAGCAATAAATTGATGAGAAGTGCGAGACTAAGTTGGTATGGTCATGTAATGAGGAGGGATGAAAAATCATGCGACCAAAAGAGTTTTAAATATGAATGTCGATGTAAAGGTAGGGGGAGGCCGAAAAAAAGATGGATGGATTGTGTGAAAAATTATATGCATGTTAAAGGAGTGGCACCAGAGTTGACGAATGATAGAGGAGAATGAAGAATTATTGTGCCGACCCCACTTAGAGTGGGATAAGGGTAAGAGAATGATGATGAAATCGATCTAGCTAGGTTTCATTAAAAAAATGTCGTTGTATCCCTATTTTCGGGCACTATAAAAAATGCTAAAATAGAAACGGAAGCTGAAATTTGCTGTCAGTTGTGAAGTTGTGATAGCTCATTGGTGAATGAGCGGACCAAATAGTCAAAATACCCGTGAACAAGTTCAAGTCCTACATGTGACTGGCCCTTTCTTTCTTTTTTATTTTTGTGATTGCATTTTTTTATATTAAAAAAAAATATCGTGATGGGTTGGACACCCAGGTACTTTAGGTATTTTATCGACCTTTTCCCGTCAATGTTTTGTAATTAAATTAATTGTTTTTTTTAATATAAAAAAAATATCGTGATGGGTTGGTCACCCAGGTACTTTAGGTATTTTATCGACCTTTTCCCGTCAATGTTTTGTAATTAAATTAATTGTTTTTTTTTAATATAAAAAAAATATCGTGATGGGTTGGTTACCCAGGTACTTTAGGTATTTTATCGACCTTTTCCCGTCAATGTTTTGTTATTAAATTAATTGTTTTTTTTTTAATATAAAAAAAATATCGTGATGGGTTGGTCACCCAGGTACTTGAGGTATTTTATCGATCTTTTCCCGTCAATGTTTTGTTATTAAATTAATTGTTTTTTTTTAATATAAAAAAAATATCGTGATGGGTTGGTCACCCAGGTACTTTAGGTACTTTATCGACCTTTTCCCGTCAATGTTTTGTAATTAATTAATTGTTTTTTTTTATATAAAAAAAATATCGTGATGGGTTGGTCACCCAGGTACTTTAGGTATTTTATCGACCTTTTCCCGTCAATGTTTTGTTATTAAATTAATTGTTTTTTTTTAATATAAAAAAATATCGTGATGGGTTGGTCACCCAGGTACTTTAGGTATTTTATCGACCTTTTTCCGTCAATGTTTTGTAATTAAATTAATTGTTTTTTTTTATATAAAAAAAATATCGTGATGGGTTGGTCACCCAGGTACTTTAGGTATTTTATCGACCTTTTCCCGTCAATGTTTTGTAATTAAATTAATTGTTTTTTTTTAATATAAAAAAAATATCGTGATGGGTTGGTCACCCAGGTACTTTAGGTATTTTATCGACCTTTTCCCGTCAATGTTTTGTAATTAAATTAATTTTAATAAAATAGTAGTATATACTATGGTATATACAGTCTTTATTTTTTAAATAATAATTATAAATAAAGTTTTGTCAATTTGCCGTATGTAATGCGTATATAATGGCGTAGCTAGGCATTGAAAGGCCTTGGCTAAAAAGAAACTAGGGCCCATTTTAAATATTTAAAAATATATGTTTCGCAGAAGGGCCCCCAGTGTTGAGGGGCCCGGGGCTCGGGCCCTCGTATATCGTAGTCCTCGAATAGTTATGCCACTGTGTAAATTATTAATAAGTATTACTGTATGTGCGGCCCGACAAAATTAAAAAAAAATTTAAATGGCTCGTTGATTAAAAACTACTTACATAGCCTAAGTAATTTTGTAACTAACAATATGGGTACAATGTCTGAAATAAAATAAATATTCTATACTAAAATAAACCTGAAGAGTTTGTTTGAACGCTAATCTCAGGAACTACTAGACCGATTTGAAAAATTATTTGAGTGTAAGATAGTCCATTTATCGAGGAAGGCTATAGGATATATAACATCACGCTAAGATGAATATGAGAGGAGCAGCAATAAAACATATAACGAAAACGGCAAAATTTAAAGCTTTCTTTGCCTGCGCTGAGAAAACAGTGATTAGTTATTAAAAAAATCATGTACTACAAAATTGTTCCCCTCTAAAAGTTCTAAATAAAAGTCAGCGACAGCCCACTTTAACTATTTAACTATTTTTATGGTTATTAAAAGACTATATTACGGTTTTAATCTTTGCACGCGGGCGGAGCCACTGGCGATTGCTTGTAATAAATTTTAAAAAAAAGGTAGCTCGTCCCTTCTTTAAAGAGACCGCTTCAGGAAACCAGCGTTCTGGAAGACGCAGGAACGCTGTTCATCTGTTCGAACGGTCTAGCCCAGTGTTTCCCAACGTGGGGCCCACGACCCACTAGGGGGCAATTTGATTGTTAAGGGGGGGAGCAACTCGACACGAGTTTAATCCTTTCGCTCTGGGCCATTTAAGTGCAATGCTAGATTTCGAATGCCAAATTTAACAAAAGAAAGCAAATTTTCTTCCCAACACCTATTATTTATGTTCTTTAAGTGGACAATTTAATTTCTAACATTTATGTATGTTACATAGGGGGGCAAAATAATTTTTATCGTGGGGCATGGACCAAAAAAGGTCAGGAAACACTGCTCTAGTATCATTTATATCTAGCGAGCGAACAGCATTATTATAATGCGAGTAGCATTATAATAATCCGTAGAATCTTTGCGAACGCAGAATGATCACCGAAAGAAGGTTCATTCTTTGTTTACAGTAACCTAATATCATAGATATTGGATAGAAAGAGCATTCGCTTTATTATGCTTAGTGTAGGTAAGCCATATGCCTGTAAGTGATAGGTACACAATTAATAATTAGAATAAGGGTGAAACTCGTACACTTCATCTTTGTCAAACAAACAATAAGTTTAACATAATAAAAGCTTTTCATAAAATTTTATGTCCCTACTTGTTAACTGTTACCCTACTGTAAGCCTGTGATAGCCTAGCGTTGTGACTGCGCAACTCTTTCGAAAGGACTACGAGTTCAAACCCCGGCATCAATGAGTTTTTCTATTAAAACTTATGTGTCTAATTGATAATTGCAAATTATCACACGCTTTTCAGTGAAGGAAAACATTGTGAGGAAACCTGTATATCTCTCGAGAAATCTGGGGATATTGGTGATATGTAACCTACCCGTCCGCAGTTGGAGTAGCGTTGTATGTCTTAGCTCCAACCCTTCTCTCCAGGAACAGAGAGAGGAGGCCTATGCCCAGCAGTGGGATTGTAACAGGTCGTTACTTTACTGTTAACTGTTGAGGAGGTCCTTTGTCTAGAGCCAATCCTGGCAGCAGTATCAAGTCTGCTCATTTTAAAAATTTCAGCTCAATCCGACACCGGGAAGTGGGTTAAATGTAACTTGCAAGAATTCTACTTTCACATACATACTCGGCAAGTTAAATAAAAGCTTTTAGAAAGAGAGAGATAGATCAGCCTGATATGCTTTCTCTTTATTGTAATATGTCACATTTTAGACTGGTTTCCCTTTTCCAAGTATAATAAATATCCGTAAATTGGTTTTAAAGCACTTACTTTTTTCTGTTTTTTGACAATCATGAAATTCTAAAAATTACAATTACTTAATATTTTTTGAACCATTATTTAATCATTTAAAATATTGATTCCCTAGTTCCTATGCAACCTAAGAGCTTGCTTTGAATGTGTTTTTTAGTTTTAATTATAAGGATAAACAATGATTTTGATAAAATCATATAGAATGGTAATTACAATCTTTCATAACAATACATAAAGAGCTTCTCAAAAGGAAAATGGAGCTTAATTAGCGTTAATGTTAAAATGTGTTATTGAATTTTGGTGCATTTTTATTTTTGTATTATAATGTATTTGTTCCTTATGTGTAGCTGTTTTTTATGATACATTTTAGTATGTATTTTTTTCATGGGATAATTCCTCAATTATCCGATGAAAAAAACGCTACTGATGCATGAGGCTACGCGCCAATATCACATACAAAGTTACATTCATACACAACAAATCAATTTATTGCTAAAGTGCTCACACTAATGTTACATTAGGATATGCTTAAGTTATTCGAATTTATAAAGTACGCAGAGATTCTTTTAATATTTTCAAATATGTTCACTCATTGATATTTTACTTTAAGATATTTATCAAAAAGCAAAAAGCAATCAAGAGAATATTGAAATGAGAGTTGTCAATACTCGTACCACTAGTACGAATACTAGTTGGCCTTCGATTAATGAACCAGAAAACGCAATACCTGCTAATGAACAACAGCAGCCTCTTC
This sequence comes from Morpho helenor, assembly GCA_029227775.1. Taxonomy (NCBI): domain Eukaryota; kingdom Metazoa; phylum Arthropoda; class Insecta; order Lepidoptera; family Nymphalidae; genus Morpho; species Morpho helenor. The sequence goes on along the minus strand of JARGCU010000030.1, from coordinate 18,760,565 downwards.
TGCAAAGCGAAAATGCTGCGACACAAACGGATGAAGAAAATGTAACTGCTCAAAGCACTGGACCGTATATACCTATATCGGAATGCATTACAGGAGTCCGTTCACAGGTTTCTATTACTGTTTCTGTTACATTCTATTACTAAAGAAATTGATAAAATCGTCTCTGCCTATCATTTATTTATATTTACTTTCATATTTCAGGATACACAAAATGCATGCACTTTCGATACCAAAAATACAGTCGTAAACAATAAACCAGAATTTATAAAACCAGAGATAAGAGTTAATGAACCAGAATTTATAAAACCAGAGATAAGAGTTAACAATGTAGTGATTTCAGACAACGAATCAAATTTCAGTGAAGATGAATGCAGGTCTCTTAATATCAGTCAGTCTAGTACTGGTAAGTAGCTTCGTAAATGTGACGTGGTTGGTTTCAATAATGTTTCGGTAAAAATGATATGAAAATAAAACCATATTAATGTTTTAGGGGCAGTACCAAAAACCTTTAAAAAATTGTCTCTAGCTCCAGAAAAGTCGAATGCTCCGAGTGAAGAGGGTACATATTTTTATATAATAGATACAAACAAATATTTTTTTTTTATCGATATTGCTTGATTAAAGTTTAACTTTAACAGGACCGCCAGTACCACCGCGTCCACCCAAAACATTTGCAATGAGCAGAGAGTTGTTACGTCAAAAAAGGGTTGTAGAAGCTGAAGTACATGAAAGTGCTGTAAGTATGATACAAGTTTATAATGCTGATTTATTTGTAGCACATGTATTCCTATTTGCTTTGAATAACATAAAACTTTGGCAGTGAAAAAATATAGGTGTGAAAAAAGGTGTTGTTTGTTCTTACCCATGTATAAAAATAGGACTCCTTGAAACGTCTTTGTCAAATGCATTGTCCGGTTACTGACTGTTTATGTTTTCATATATTCAAATGAAATCGTTGACAACCTAGAAGGCGTAGATTTGAATTCAGCGACGTCAGAAATTGTATCATTTTTAGTTTTTCTCCGATCTTATAGACTTGGACACATCTTACAGCATGGTCACTACCGATGATTGTAGTCCTGTTAAGTCAGCAGTGGATAAAATAGCCGAAGCAAAAATGGGAGTCCTTATTTCTGACCTACTATCCAATTCAACATAACGAATAAAATTTTCATAATCCATACAAAACTGTGAAATACTTCGAATGTAAGTGTGTCAGAACTTTCATTACGAAGTTATCGTTTCGTTGAAATGAAATTTGATTTTTCGGAATAAGAAAATGATATTAAACACAATTTAAATAGAAATTCCTTCTCCATATAAATTTTCGCGGTCTCACAGTATAGCATCAATACCTGTAAGCAAATAGAAGGAAAAAATCAAAGCTGTTGTCTACAGCCCCAAATAAATTATCATATTATAATATTTTAAATTTCAGATATCGAAAGTATGAAGGGTTTCTATCTGTAGCTCGATTTGCCTTGAATTAAATTTCTTGTTCACTATTAGGTCATAGCTTATATTGTTCTAATAATTTTAATGTTGTTTAATTGTCTTTTGTTGCGGGTTTCGAATCTTAGATATAAAGTACTGATGTTACCCGTTGCCGATGTATCGGATTCGCCAAAGTAATAATTGAATATTAAATATCAACAAGGTGTTAATGAAGGTTTTATTTTAACTCTTGTGCTAATTCATGAAACTTGTCAGGAATAGCTTCATCTCTTTTAATCCATTGTAATTAATCCCAGTTACCTTTTAATGGTTATGAGTGCATCGTCATCTTACAATTCTAGAAAGAAACAAGCATAGCTTTGAAAGTCATGATTATAATGTGTTTGAATGTCTATGTAGGTTTAATAATGACGCTTTTCGCCCCTGTGAGCCATCTGGTAGTGGTTAGTTTATAGACCTTCATCCTGAGTGATATAAAGTGCAAATAAAGTTAGATTCAATCATGAATGCCTTCTGGTTGTGGTTAGTTCTTAGACCTAAATCCTGAGTGACATAAAGTTCAAAGAATTGTTAACGCACACACTATGCAATAACACGATATAATAGGAATACACAATTCCCGTTCTGAGATGCGCTTCTCTTGAAAGACGAACAAAGACTGAATGTCACTGAGACGTTTTATCAATAGGAAGACTCGACCGGAAATAACAACAGCACAGTGTTGCCACCATTTTAATCAAAAGGGCGCGATACTCTTGTTTCATGACTGTGTTGCTATAAAATGAAAAGCGGAAGTCAATGGCGACAACAGAATAAAGTTAGATTCAATCATGAATGCCTTTTGGTGGTGGGAATTTTTTAGACTCATATCCTGAGTGGTAAAAAGTTTCAAGAACAACGCTAGATTCAATCATGAGCGCCTTCAGGTGCGGGAAGTTCTTAGACTCATGTCCTGAGAGGCTGTCCATTGATTCATGAAAAAAATATGTTTGTTAAGACCAATTTTAGTATATGCTTAGCCCGTTAACCGCAGTGGTTTATTTTTGGATTCCTATCAGACTCCAAATCAACGGTCTCGAGCTGCTAGTTCTACGCCGCAAAGCACCACCCCACCTTCCTCAGGTCGCTCAGCACGGAATAACAGTTCTTTTCGGATCACGGACGACGAAGATGATGCTCCTGTAGGCCACGTAAGGATATTAGAAATTCATATAGAGGAACTTAAATATTTGATACGGCGCTCAACTAATGAAAGGAAAGTCAAACATATTAAACTGTTTCATTCATGTATGTTTTACCACGATAACCACTGACCCTTACTAATACAGCTCTTTCTGGTCATCTATATGTAGAGGCTATTCTAAATGGACTTCATTGTATACTTTAAGAATGTTTTCAATAATTAAACTGATTTGTTTTGTGGAATTGTGTCGGCATATAACGTTTCTTGTTTTGGTATTGTTTTGCATGAGCCAAAACCTAGAAACCAAAAACTTGAAATACTTAACTTCAAAGAATACTTAATTAGGTTGATATTAACTTTAAATTTAATCGTAAGAATACATGGAACTGCGGTTCTCTTAGGAAGTTCGGTTTTAACTCAAACGGATAGTTTAATATTTTATCAGTCATTGTGTGACAGATTTATATCTGAAATATTACAACATTCATAAAATAATTTATAATTCGTACAAAACTGAGAGATGCTTCAGGTGTGACTGTATCAGAACATTCTTTACAAAATTATCGTTTCATTGAAATTAAATTAAATTTTTCTGTATAAGAACAAGACATATAGTAGACATAATCAAAATAAAAACTCGTCCTCCACATTGATTTTCGTGGCCTCACAGAATTGCATCAATAACTAAGAGAAAAGTAAATTATAATCTTTTAATTTCAGATATCGAAAGTATGGAGGGTTTCTATATGTAATTCGATTTGCCTTGAATTAAATTTCTTGTTCACTATTAGGTCACAGCTTATATTGTTCTAATAATTTTATTGTTGTTTATTTGTCCTTTGGTGCGGGTTTCGAATCATAGATTTAAAATACTGATGTTGTTGTCCGTTGCCGATGTATCGGTTTCGACAAAGTAATAATTGAATATTAAATATCAACAAGGAGTTACAAAAGTAATAATAAAATTATTTTGCTATAATCCGCGATGAAGTAAAATAGAAAATATATATAATGCTAAATGTAGAGTGGACAATCGGTTATCATACCTGATACATGCAGGAGTCGTAAAAAACATGCACAAACCTCCACCACCGCCACCACGTTTCGCCAAACATTTGATAGAAAGCGGTCATAAAGTTCCTAATGACCATAGTTTCGAAGTTTTGCTCACGTGTTCTAATAAAGGACTAAAGCTGAGCCTATTGGAACACCTTGAGATTATTAAACATAACAATGGCACCCTCATTAACGATCAGATAAATGTTTCTAGTTCAAGCTTGTTACACTTGTTCGCAGGCAAAATAAAATAAAGGGTGGGGTTGAACCAATTAGTATTTAACTAAGCTTTTTGGGTATTGCTTCGCTTTGCGATTTTGGTCGTGGAGTATATTTCCTGAAGAGGCTTCGGTTGGGGGGCGAAACGATTGTTGAGTTTGTGATAGTGAACGTATGTAGTGCTTGTGTATCGTGGTGGCGGTGGTGGAGGTTTGTGCATGTGTTTTTACGACTCCTGCATGTATCAGGTATGATAACCGATTGTCCACTCTACATTTAGCATTATATATATTTTCTATTTTACTTCATCGCGGATTATAGCAAAATTATTTTATTATTACTTTTGTATTATGCATCTCCGCAAAGTAACGCCTAGTTCTATAAATTATTTAACAAGGAGTTAATTAAGGTTTTATTTTAACTCTTGTGCTAATTTATGAAACTAGTCAGGAATAGCTTCATCTCTTTTAATCCATTGTAATTAATCCCAGTTACCTTTTAATGGTTATGAGTGCATCGTCATCTTACAATTCTAGAAAGAAACAAGCATAGCTTTGAAAGTCATGATTATAATGTGTTTGAATGTCTATGTAGGTTTAATAATGACGCTTTTCGCCCCTGTGAGCCATCTGGTAGTGGTTAGTTTATAGACCTTCATCCTGAGTGATATAAAGTGCAAATAAAGTTAGATTCAATCATGAATGCCTTCTGGTTGTGGTTAGTTCTTAGACCTAAATCCTGAGTGACATAAAGTTCAAAGAATTGTTAACGCACACACTATGCAATAACACGATATAATAGGAATACACAATTCCCGTTCTGAGATGCGCTTCTCTTGAAAGACGAACAAAGACTGAATGTCACTGAGACGTTTTATCAATAGGAAGACTCGACCGGAAATAACAACAGCACAGTGTTGCCACCATTTTAATCAAAAGGGCGCGATACTCTTGTTTCATGACTGTGTTGCTATAAAATGAAAAGCGGAAGTCAATGGCGACAACAGAATAAAGTTAGATTCAATCATGAATGCCTTTTGGTGGTGGGAATTTTTTAGACTCATATCCTGAGTGGTAAAAAGTTTCAAGAACAACGCTAGATTCAATCATGAGCGCCTTCAGGTGCGGGAAGTTCTTAGACTCATGTCCTGAGAGGCTGTCCATTGATTCATGAAAAAAATATGTTTGTTAAGACCAATTTTAGTATATGCTTAGCCCGTTAACCGCAGTGGTTTATTTTTGGATTCCTATCAGACTCCAAATCAACGGTCTCGAGCTGCTAGTTCTACGCCGCAAAGCACCACCCCACCTTCCTCAGGTCGCTCAGCACGGAATAACAGTTCTTTTCGGATCACGGACGACGAAGATGATGCTCCTGTAGGCCACGTAAGGATATTAGAAATTCATATAGAGGAACTTAAATATTTGATACGGCGCTCAACTAATGAAAGGAAAGTCAAACATATTAAACTGTTTCATTCATGTATGTTTTACCACGATAACCACTGACCCTTACTAATACAGCTCTTTCTGGTCATCTATATGTAGAGGCTATTCTAAATGGACTTCATTGTATACTTTAAGAATGTTTTCAATAATTAAACTGATTTGTTTTGTGGAATTGTGTCGGCATATAACGTTTCTTGTTTTGGTATTGTTTTGCATGAGCCAAAACCTAGAAACCAAAAACTTGAAATACTTAACTTCAAAGAATACTTAATTAGGTTGATATTAACTTTAAATTTAATCGTAAGAATACATGGAACTGCGGTTCTCTTAGGAAGTTCGGTTTTAACTCAAACGGATAGTTTAATATTTTATCAGTCATTGTGTGACAGATTTATATCTGAAATATTACAACATTCATAAAATAATTTATAATTCGTACAAAACTGAGAGATGCTTCAGGTGTGACTGTATCAGAACATTCTTTACAAAATTATCGTTTCATTGAAATTAAATTAAATTTTTCTGTATAAGAACAAGACATATAGTAGACATAATCAAAATAAAAACTCGTCCTCCACATTGATTTTCGTGGCCTCACAGAATTGCATCAATAACTAAGAGAAAAGTAAATTATAATCTTTTAATTTCAGATATCGAAAGTATGGAGGGTTTCTATATGTAATTCGATTTGCCTTGAATTAAATTTCTTGTTCACTATTAGGTCACAGCTTATATTGTTCTAATAATTTTATTGTTGTTTATTTGTCCTTTGGTGCGGGTTTCGAATCATAGATTTAAAATACTGATGTTGTTGTCCGTTGCCGATGTATCGGTTTCGACAAAGTAATAATTGAATATTAAATATCAACAAGGAGTTACAAAAGTAATAATAAAATTATTTTGCTATAATCCGCGATGAAGTAAAATAGAAAATATATATAATGCTAAATGTAGAGTGGACAATCGGTTATCATACCTGATACATGCAGGAGTCGTAAAAAACATGCACAAACCTCCACCACCGCCACCACGTTTCGCCAAACATTTGATAGAAAGCGGTCATAAAGTTCCTAATGACCATAGTTTCGAAGTTTTGCTCACGTGTTCTAATAAAGGACTAAAGCTGAGCCTATTGGAACACCTTGAGATTATTAAACATAACAATGGCACCCTCATTAACGATCAGATAAATGTTTCTAGTTCAAGCTTGTTACACTTGTTCGCAGGCAAAATAAAATAAAGGGTGGGGTTGAACCAATTAGTATTTAACTAAGCTTTTTGGGTATTGCTTCGCTTTGCGATTTTGGTCGTGGAGTATATTTCCTGAAGAGGCTTCGGTTGGGGGGCGAAACGATTGTTGAGTTTGTGATAGTGAACGTATGTAGTGCTTGTGTATCGTGGTGGCGGTGGTGGAGGTTTGTGCATGTGTTTTTACGACTCCTGCATGTATCAGGTATGATAACCGATTGTCCACTCTACATTTAGCATTATATATATTTTCTATTTTACTTCATCGCGGATTATAGCAAAATTATTTTATTATTACTTTTGTATTATGCATCTCCGCAAAGTAACGCCTAGTTCTATAAATTATTTAACAAGGAGTTAATTAAGGTTTTATTTTAACTCTTGTGCTAATTTATGAAACTAGTCAGGAATAGCTTCATCTCTTTTAATCCATTGTTATTAATCTCAGTTACCTTTTAATGGTTATGGGTTTATCATTATCTTACAACTTCAGAAATAAACAAGCATAGCTTTGAAAGCATGATTACAAATGTGTGATCATTCGATCACCTATTTATAATCATGACTTCTATGTAGGTTGAACAATACCGCTTTTCGCCCATGAGAGCCATCTGGTAGTGGTGGGTTTATAGACCTTCATCCTGAGTTCAAAGATTAACGCTAGATTCAATCATGAATGCCTTCTGGTGGTGGGAATTTCTTAGACCTAAATCCTAAGTGACATAAAGTTCAAAGAATGAAGCTAGATTCAAGCATGAAAGCCTTCTGGTGTGGGAAGTTCTTAGACTCATATCCTGAGTGATATGAAGATCTAAGAATGACGCTAGGTTCAAGCATGAGAACCAAGTATATACCTATCGCGTTAACCGCAGTGGTTTATTTTTGGATTCCTATCAGACTCCAAATCTACGGTCTCGAGCTGCTAGTTCTACGCCGCAAAGCACCACCCCACCTTCCTCAGGTCGCTCAGCATGGAATAACGGTTCCTTTCGGATCACAGACTGCAAAGAGGACGCTGCTGTACGTAAGAACATTATAAATTTATATAGAGGAATTGAAATATTTGATACGAAGCTCAACTAATTAAAGGAAAGTCAAGCATTTACATGTTTTCGTTACGCAGGGTATATAATTAAACCGATGATATTATTGAACTATGTTAAACATTCATAAAATAATTCATAATTCATACAAAACTGAGAAATACTCCAGGTGTGACTGTGTCAAAACATTCTTTATAAAATTATCGTTTCGTTGAAATGAAATTAAATTGTTCTGTATAAGAAAATGATAGTAGACATAATCAAAATAAAAATTCTTTCTTCATATATATTTTCGTGGCCTCACAGAATTGCATCAATACCTGTAAGAAAATAGAAGGAAAGAAATCAAAGCTGTTGTCTACAGCCTTAAATAAATTATCCTATAATCTTTTAATTTCAGATATCGAGAGTATGGAGGGTTGCTATCTGTAACTCGATTTGCGTTGAATTAAATTACTTGTTCACTATTAGGTCACAGCTTTTAGTGTCCTAATAATTTTATTGTTGTTTATTTGTCTTTTGTTGGGGGTTTCGAATCTTAGATTTAAGGTACTATTGTTGCCCGTTGCCGATGCATCGGATTCGACATGGTAATAATTGAATATTAAATAACAACAAGGAGTTAATTAAGGTTTTATTTTAAACTCTTGTGCTAATTCATTAAACTTGTCAGGAATAGCTTCATCCCTTTAAGTACATTGTTATTGATCTCATGTTTATAAATGTGTGATCCAATTTCTATGTAGGTTGAAGAATAACGCTATTCGTCCATGAGAGCTATCTGGTAATGGTTAGTTCTTTTACCTAAATCCTGAGTGACATAAAGTTCAAAGAATAACAATAGATTCAATCATGAAAGCCTTCCGGTGGTGAGAATTTTTTAGACTCATATCCTGAGTGGTTAAAAGTTTCGACAATTAAGCTAGATTCAAGCTTGAGGGCCTTCTGGTGTTCTTACACTCATATCCTGAGTAATATGAAGATCCAAGAATGATGCTAGGTTATAGCATGAGAGTAATATGGTGGTGGGTAGTTCTTAGACCTATATCCTGACTGGTTATCCACTGATTGATGCAAATAATTTGTTTGTTATGACCAATTTTAGTATATGCTTAGCCCGTTAACCGCAGTGGTTTATTTTTGGATTCCTATCAGGCTCTATATCCAATATCTCAAGTAACCTGTTGTACGCCGCAATGCACCATCCAACCTTACCCAGGTCGCTCACCATGGAAAAGCTGTTCCTATTGGACCATCGACTGCGAAGAAGATGCTCCTTTAGGCCACGTAAGGACATTATAAATTCATATAGAGGTACTTAAGTATTTGATACGGCGCTCAACTAATAAAAGAAAAGTCAAACATTTACAGGTTTTCGTTACGTAGGGTATATTATTAAACTGTTTCATTCATGTATGTTTTACCACGATAACCACTGACCCTTACTAATACAGCTCTTTCTGGCCATCTTTATGTAGAGACTATTCTAAATAGACTTCATTGTATACTTTAAGAATGTTTTTAATAATTAAACTGGTTAGTTTTGTGGAATTGTGTCGGCATATAACGTTTCTTGTTTTGGTATTGTTTTGCATGTGCCAAAACCTAGCAACCAAAAACTTGAAATACTTAACATCGAAGAAACCTAATTAGGTTGATTTTAACTTTTAATTCAACCGTGCAAGAATACATGGAACTTCGCTACTGTTAGAAAGTTCGGTTTTAACTCAAACGGACATTTTAATATTCTCTTAATCGTTGTGTGACAGATTTATACCTTAAATATTACAACATTCATAAAATAATTCATAATTCATACAAAACTGAGAAATACTTCAGGTGTGACTGTGTCAGGACATTCATTATAAAATTATCTTTTCGTTGAAATGAAATGAAGTTTTTTCTGTATAAGAACAAGACATATAGTAGACATAATCAAAATGAAAATTCGATCTCAATACCTGTAAGAAAATAGATGGAAAGATATCGAAGCTGTTGTCTACAGCCTCAAATAAATTATCATAGATTAAAAGCATGAGAGCCTTCTGGTGTGGGAAGTTCTGAGACTCATATCCTGGGTGGTATGAAGATCCAAGAATGACGCTAGATTCAATCATGAATGCCTTCTGGTGGTGGGAATTTCTTAGACTCATATCCCGAATGGTAAAATGATTCAAGAATTAAGCTAGATTCAAGCATGAGAGCCTTCTGCTGTGGGAAGTTCTTAGACTCATATCCTGGGTGGTATGAAGATCCAAGAATGACGCTAGATTCAATCATGAATGCCTTCTGGTGGTGGGAATTTCTTAGACTCATATCCTGAGTGGTAAAATGATTCAAGAATTAAGCTAGATTCAAGCATGAGAGCCTTCTGGTGTGGGAAGTTCTTAGACTCATATCCTGGGTGGTATGAAGATCGAAGAATGACGCTAGATTCAATCTTGAATGCCTTCTGGTGGTGGGAATTTCTTAGACTCATATCCTGAGTAGTAAAATGATTCAAGAATTAAGCTAGATTCAAGCATGAGAGCCTTCTGGTGTGGGAAGTTCTTAGACTCATATCCTGGGTGGTATGAAGATCGAAGAATGACGCTAGATTCAATCTTGAATGCCTTCTGGTGGTGGGAATTTCTTAGACTCATATCCTGAGTGGTAAAATGATTCAAGAATTAAGCTAGATTCAAGCATGAGAGCCTTCTGGTGTGGGATGTTCTTAGACTCATATCCTGGGTGGTATGAAGATCGAAGAATGACGCTAGATTCAATCTTGAATGCCTTCTGGTGGTGGGAATTTCTTAGACTCATATCCTAAATGGTAAAATGATTCAAGAATTAAGCTAGATTCAAGCATGAGAGTCTTCTGGTGTGGGAAGTTCTTAGACTCATATCCTGGGTGGTATGAAGATCCAAGAATGACGCTAGGTTCAAGCATGAGAACTATATGGTAGTGGTTAGTTCTTAAACCTTCATCACATAAAGTTCCAAGATTAACCATAGATTCAATCATGGATGCCTTCTGGTGATGGGATTTTCTTAGAATCATATCCTAAGTGGCTATCCACTGATTGATGCAAAAATATGTTTGTTAAGACCAATTTTGGTGTATACTTAGCCCGTTAACCGCAGTGTTTATTTTTGGATTCCTATCAGACTCCATATCCATGGTCTCGAGCTGCCTGTTGTACGCCGCAAAGCACCACCCCACCTTCCTCAGGTCGCTCAGCATGGAATAACGGTTCCTTTCGGATCACGGACTGCAAAGAGGACGTTGCTGTACGTAAGAACATTATAAATTCATATACAGGAATTTAAATATTTGATACGGCGCGCAACTAATGAAAGGAAAGTCAAACATATATTATTAAACTGTTTCATTCATGTATGTTTTACCACGATAACCACTGACCCTTACTAATACAGCTCTTTCTGGTCATCTATATGTAGAGGCTATTCTAAATGGATTTCATTGTATACTTTAAGAATGTTTTCAATAATTAAAGTGGTTAGTTTTTAGGAATTGTGTTGGCATATAGCGTTTTTTTGTTTTAGTATTGATTTGCATGAGCCAAACCTAGAAACCAAAAACTTGAAATACTTAACTTCGAAGAAACTTAATTAGGTTGATATTAAATTTTAAATTAATCGTGTTAGAATACATGGAACTGCGGTACTGTTAGAAAGTTCGGTTTTAACTCAAACGGATAGTTTAATATTTTATCAGTCATTGCTTGACAGATTTATATCTGAAATATTACAACATTCATAGAATAATTCATAATTCATACAAAACTGAGAAATACTTCAGGTGTGACTGTGTCAGAACATTCTTTACAAAATTATCGTTTCATTGAAAATAAATAAATTTTTTCTGTATAAGAACAAGACGTATAGTAGACATAATCTAAATAAAAATTCGTCCTCCACATATATTTTCGTATCCTCACAGAATTGCATCAATACCTGTGAGAAAAGAGAAGGAAAGAAATCAAAGCTGTTATCTACAGCCTCAAGTAAATTATAATCTTTTAGATATCGAAAGTATGAAGGGTTTCTATCTGTAGCTCGATTTGCCTTGAATAAAATTTCTTTTTCACTATTAGGTCACAGCTTATATTGTTCTAATAATTTTATTGTTGTTTATTTGTCTTTTGTTTCGGGTTTCGAATCTTAGATTTAAAGTACTGTTGTTGTCCGTTGCCGATGTATCGGGTTCGACAAAGTAATAGTTGAATATTAAATATCATCAAGGAGTTAATTAAGATTTTATTTTAAGCTCTTGTGCTAATTCATGAAACTTGTCATGAATAGCTTCATCTCTTTTAATCCATTGTTATTAATCCTAGTTACCTTTTAATGGTTTTGGGTGCATCGTCATTTTACAACTCGAGAAAGAAACAAGAATAGCTTTGAAAGTTATAATTATAAATGTGTAATCGAATGTCCATGTGGGTTAAAGAATAACGCTATTCGCCCTAAGAGCCATCTGGTTGTGGTTAGTTTATAGACCTTCATCCTGAGTGACATAAAGTTCAGAGAATAACGCTAGATTCAATCATGAAATCCTTCTGGTGGTGGGAATTTCTTAGACTCATATCCTGTGTAGTAAAAAGTTTCAAGAATAATGCTAGATTGAATAATGAATGCCTTCTGGTGCTGGGAAGTTCTTAGACTCATATCCTGAGTGGTACAAAGTTTCAAGAATGAAGCTAGATTCAATCATGAATGCCTTCTGGTGGTGGGAATTTCTTAGACTCATATCCTGAGTGGTAAAAAGTTTTAAGAATAATGCTAAGTTTTAGCATAAGAACTATATGGTGGTAGGTATTTCTTAGACCTATATCCTGAGTGGATATAGGTCTTGGAACTACCAATGACCATCATTCATAGCGTCCTACCTACTTAGCGACTTAGCGAGGTTTAAGCATGAGAGCCTCTTGGTGTGGGAAATTCTTAGACTCATATCCTGATTGATAAAATATATGTTTGTTAAGACCAATTTTAGTATATACCTATCACGTTAACCGCAGTGGTTTATTTTTGGATTCCTATCAGACTCCATATCCATGGTCTCGAGCTGCCTGTTGTACGCCGCAAAGCACCACCCCACCTTCCTCAGGTCGCTCAGCATGGAATAACAGTTCCTTTCGGACCACGGACAATAAAGATGATGCTTCTGTAGCCCACGTAAGGATATATTCTTATTCATATAGAGGAACTTAAAAATTTCACTAATGAAAGTTAAGTCAAACATTTACAGGTTTTCCTTAGGTGGGGTATTTTTATCTTTAATATTTAAATGAGTTAATCTAGTAAGTATAAATATATATATGTATATTTTCGGAATCTAGGAAGCGGCTCCAACGATTTTCCTCAAATTCAGCATAACGTAGGTTTTTGGGGGGATAACTCGATCTAGTTATGAACAAAAAATGAGTACATAACTAACGACTAATGAAACATTTACTTCGATTTGGCGAAAATATCACCAGAATAGAGTTAGGGACATTTGATTTCGATTTTTTGATTTTTTTTTGCTTTGGACTTTTCTGTTACAATAGTTGTTACCATAGACATCATTTGTGACGTAAGTCATAGATTTATACAGTAAACGTATCTGAAGTCACGTGAGTACATTATAACAGTGGGTATTAGGGCTATACTAGTATAAAGTTGTCCGTCACACTCTGTCTCAAATTCCATCAACCGCAACTGTTCTGTTTCTTAAGAGTATTTCATGTCATTACATTAACCATGTGTACATTATATTTTTTGCATACTATTGTCCTAAATATGATTTAGTTGAACATATTGATATATTTTTTGAATGAAATGATTGTATAATATTAAATTTTATTAATCTTTAATATTTAAATGAGTTAATCTTGTATGTATATATATATTTTCGGAATCTCGGAAACGGTTCCAACGATTTTCCTGAAATTCAGCATGTAGGGGGTTATAAAGGAGAAAAATTGATCTAGCTAGGTTTTATATAAAACAAAAATCTTTTTATCCCTGTTTTTGGATATTTAAAAATTATATTAATACACTATTTTTGTCATAAACTGTCAGCGTAGCTTATTCGGGGAACGGGTGATCGCGAGAAATGAAAATACCTAGGATCGAGCCTCACTTACCCTATTATTTTTAGTTTCTTTTTTTTAATTTTGTAAAAAATTACCAAGTAAGTCTCGCTCACCCAGATATTACTAATTAACTGGCTGTAAATTATTATGTCATAAAAGAGTTCCGACGTCGCATAAATACCCATAATTAAGAGTAGCCTATAGGCTATTTTTTATTTGAGAATTGTTGCGTTCTAAGGTTGCGTTGTTTCTAGGTTTGCGTGGAGGTTGTGTTGCTCCACAACCTCCTCTATCTTTTAGTGTAAGGCCCACCAAAGTCAATTTAGCCGTTTCGGAAAATGTACTATTAAACTAAACCTTCTACAAAAAATACATCTTTTAATAAAAACCGTAGAAAAATACGTTAAGTAGATTTTGAGAAATCGATTACTTACAGACAGACAGCTTATAAAATAAAAATAAAATAAAATGAACTTTATTCAACAACAAACATTTCAATAAAATCAATTATGGGAACTTTTTATGATATTTGTAGATGTTTAATGTCAGATCTTGACGCAGCAACTTTGATCGCCATCGGCTTACCAGCGACTTCTAGCATTTGTGTCCACATTATAGCGATCATACATTGTCCATTTAGAAGTAGATGTGATAGGACCACTGCGAATTTCTAATTAAATTTTCATATTTTAGTGTGCTTTAGAAAGGCAACTTTGCTTTTAATCATCCACAATGTCGGTAAATTTCTGTAAAGTTCAATAAATTCCACTGCAAATTCATGTGAATAAATACGAGAGTGCGCTATTTTTTTTTTCGAAAATTGACATTCAGTAGTGCCATATATACTACGTTAATAATGTAAACTTTATTCATTTCCAAATTGCATCTTGTAGTAAAAACCGAAAAAAAGTAATGAGAATATTATTTTGCTATAATCCGCGATAAAGGTAAATATATGTAATGCTAAATGTAGAGTGTACTATTCGTTCTCATACCTGATACAGAATTTGAAAGAACTCATGCACTACCCGACACCGATGACACTACAATACACAAGCACTGCACAAATTCACCACCACAATCTCAACAATTGTTTGGCTTCGTAACCGAAGAATCGTCAGGCTAAAATCGCAAAGTGAAGCATTACCTAAGCAAGCAGAGTTATATAGTAATAAGTTAAACCCCCCACCATTTACTTGACTTTATCTTGGAACACGCGTAGCAAACTGGAACTTGTAACGTTTATCTGTTCGTTAATTAGGTGTAGTTCGAACTAAACAATTGTTAAGATTGTGGTGGTGAATGTGTGCAGTGCTTGTGTATTGTTGTGTCATCAGAGTCGGGTAGTGCATGAGTTCTTACAAATTCTGCATGTATCAGGTATGAGAACGAATATTACACTTTACATTTAGCATTACATATATTTTCTTTTATCGCGCATTATAGCAAAATAATATTCTCATTACTTTTGTATTATGGACCTCCGCAAAGTAACGCCTAATTCTATAAATTATGTAAAAACCGTACAAAAAGTTCATTAGATTTTGAGTTGTGGAGTTCTTTTGTTTAGAGCCAACTGGAAGCGGCATCATACTTATCATAAACATGCACTGGCCTATTGGCGCAGTGGGCAGTGACGTTGCCTTCAGCTCTTCGGGATGCGGGTTCGATTCCCGCCGATTTGTGCGACAATTTGTTGGTTCCTCGACTCTGGGTGTATTTATCTATTTAAGTATGTATAAATTATATAAGTACAGTGTAAACTCGATATAACGTCACTCGATTTAACGACAAACTCCCTAAAGCGTCGACATCACTTGACTTTGGTTGGTTTGACTTGTTTCCCATACAATGATACACTTGATATAGCATTGCACCCACTCTCAATAACGACAGCAATTTAATAATATACGCGTAAAGTACTTTTTAAGTTGCCAAAAATAAGTAAAAACTGCGCAGATGTGTACGTTCTTTTGTCGCTTTATTATCCTAGCCCGTAATAAACTCGACTGTCGGCATAACACATACCGAACTTTCTAAGAAATCCGTGCTTTTATTTACAAATTGGGATTGCAATGGAAAACTACTTTCTTAGTCACCAAGATGCCTTAATATCGCAAGGTATGATTAAAATATTTAAAAAAATACAACTAAATTACTGGCGCAGCAAAAGACGTCACACACAACACAAGTCTGAAATAAACTTTTTTTTCTAATACCGATTTTTCGTCTCTCCATTTAACGACAACTCCCTATAACGTCAAAATATGCACATTTCCTTGAGGGTCGTTATATAGAGTTTGCACTATATAAATATACCAGTTTTCTATGATCCATAACAAGTATTAGGTTACTTTGGAGACGGACGATCGTGTCAGTGTATTAATTATTTATTGTCATTGACACTGAACTAGTATGTACTATTTCAGCTCGATGATCCACCAGTATATTCGCCATATTTTAAGTGCATGGTGTCATCTTCATTAATGGCTTCACATAACGAACGGGCAAGTTAAATAAAAGTTTTTAATAAACGTTATGTCTAAAGCAAAATTTAATTTTGTTATTTTTTTATATTTTTTATTACATGTAATATCATTTGCAATTTATTTCTTACTATCCATAAGCTTTAAAGGCCTTGTCTGGATATTGGACATTCCTCTTAACTATTAGTTATTAGTGCAACATAAATGAAGTAGCAACATTTTACAGAAAAAAAAACTAAATTATAATTAAGTAGTCTTAAAAAATAAGTTAGTGTGGATAGATTTTTTAAAATAACTGCGAGCAGAACAGAAAAATAATATTGAAGATAAATACCACGTCAAGTAATACAAATTTATTCTGACATGTGATATTCATTATTTAAAAATTGATTGTAATTTTGTTTTTAAATTAATTAAATTTATTGTTTTTTCACATCCCTTAGCTTTTATATGTTTTATTTAGTGGAAATTAGTTGTCAATGTTCTATAAATGTTTTACCAATTTCCAAATTTAATTATATACTGTTTGATTCCTTTAATAAATGAATAACAATAAAATAATACTAAGATAATTTAAGTAGCCGTTCTTTGATGTTATACTTTATTTTTTGTTTTCTTATTGTAGATTTAACGGAAATTGGTAAATCATTTATAAATCTTAGAATTAAATAGTCTGAAGTAATTTCGCCATAAAAATTATTTGCTTTAAATTTTTTTATTTTTTGGTGCTGTAATTATCATGTCGCTATTTTGTGATCAATATAACGCTGATTATGATTCATATATTCTCCTGCCCTTATGCCACTCCTAAGTAGGGTCGGCAACACATTTAAAAAATGTTGTTAATCTATTTGGCTAGGTATTTTACGACCGGCCGCCTAACGTCAACTTACCTTAACTTTACGCCACCTCGGTAAGAAATGAGAGTGGTCTTTTAGCCAGATACCAAACAGCACTTATCTTGGTCGCCTCTAACGACACATGTAAGAAATGAGGGTCGTCTATGCTACTCAGCCGGATACCACACGGCAATCTGTCACCCAGATACTCCATATATAATAAGCAAGCTACAAGTTGTTCAATTAGCTTTTCTTTTAGTAATAGTAGTAATATTTCTCCACAGAGGATGCAGTATAGCAATTTGACGTCAATACCGCCGACAGTTGATCGCGCATTGAAGCCACGCATCTTTAATCAAACCACGGCAGATGTAAGCAATTTTCTTAGAAAAGTATTTAGTTATTGACGAAGTAGCAATAGTATACTGTAAGTAACGGCCTGTTACTATCCCACTGCTAGGCATAGGCCTCCTCTCTCCATTTTTGGTGAGAAGGGTTGGAGCTAAGACCTACCACGCTGCTCCAATGCGGATTGGTAGGTTACACATATTCCTAGGATTCTCTAGTAAAAGTCGAATCAGTTTAGCCGTTCCGGAGGATGTACTAATAATGTAAACTTTATTCATTTCCAAATTGCATCTTGTAGTAAAAACCGAAAAAAAGTAATGAGAATATTATTTTGCTATAATCCGCGATAATGGTAAATATATGTAATGCTAAATGTAGAGTGTACTATTCGTTCTCATACCTGATACAGAATTTGAAAGAACTCATGCACTACCCGACACCGATGACACTACAATACACAAGCACTGCACAAATTCACCACCACAATCTCAACAATTGTTTGGCTTCGTAACCGAAGAATCGTCAGGATAAAATCGCAAAGTGAAGCATTACCTAAGCAAGCAGAGTTATATAGTAATAAGTTAAACCCCCCACCATTTACTTGACTTTATCTTGGAACACGCGTAGCAAACTGGAACTTGTAACGTTTATCTGTTCGTTAATTAGGTGTAGTTCGAACTAAACAATTGTTAAGATTGTGGTGGTGAATGTGTGCAGTGCTTGTGTATTGTTGTGTCATCAGAGTCGGGTAGTGCATGAGTTCTTACAAATTCTGCATGTATCAGGTATGAGAACGAATATTACACTTTACATTTAGCATTACATATATTTTCTTTTATCGCGGATTATAGCAAAATAATATTCTCATTACTTTTGTATTATGGACCTACGCAAAGTAACGCCTAATTCTATAAATTATGTAAAAACCGTACAAAAAGTTCATTAGATTTTGAGTTGTGGAGTTCTTTTGTTTAGAGCCAACTGGAAGCGGCATCATACTTATCATAAACATGCACTGGCCTATTGGCGCAGTGGGCAGTGACGTTGCCTTCAGCTCTTCGGGATGCGGGTTCGATTCCCGCCGATTTGTGCGACAATTTGTTGGTTCCTCGACTCTGGGTGTATTTATCTATTTAAGTATGTATAAATTATATAAGTACAGTGTAAACTCGATATAACGTCACTCGGTTTAACGACAAACTCCCTAAAGCGTCGACATCACTTGACTTTGGTTGGTTTGGCTTGTTTCCCATACAATGATACACTCTATATAGCATTGCACCCACTCTCAATAACGACAGCAATTTAATAATATACGCGTAAAGTACTTTTTAAGTTGCCAAAATTAGTAAAAACTGCGCAGATGTGTACGTTCTTTTGTCGCTTTATTATCCTAGCCCGTAATAAACTCGACTGTCGGCATAACACATACCGAACTTTCTAAGAAATCCGTGCTTTTATTTACAAATCGGGATTGCAATGGAAAAGTACTTTCTTAGTCACCAAGATGCCTTAATATCGCAAGGTATGATAAAAATATTAAAAAAAATACAACTAAATTACTGGCGCAGCAAAAGACGTCACACACAACACAGGTCTGAAATAAACTTTTTTTTTCTAATACAGATTTTTCGTCTCTCCATTTAACGACAGCTCTCTATAACGTCAAAATATGCACATTTCCTTGAGGGTCGTTATATAGAGTTTGCACTATATAAATATACCAGTTTTCTATGATCCATAACAAGTATTAGGTTACTTTGGAGACGGACGATCGTGTCAGTGTATTAATTATTTATTGTCATTGACACTGAATTAGTATGTACTATTTCAGCTCGATGATCCACCAGTATATTCGCACTATTTTAAGTGCATGGTTTCATCTTCATTAATGGCTTCACTTAACGATCGGGCAAGTTAAATAAAAGTTTTTAATAAACGTTATGTCTTAAGCAAAATTTAATTTTGTTATTTTTTATATTTTTTATTACATGTAATATCATTTGCAATTTATTTCTCACTATCCATAAGCTTTAAAGGCCTTGTCTGGATATTGGACATTCCTCTTAACTATTAGTTATTAGTGCAACATAAATGAAGTAGCAACATTTTACAGAAAAAAAAACTAAATTATAATTAAGTAGTCTTAAAAAATAAGTTAGTGTGGGTAGATTTTTTAAAATAACTGCGAGCAGAACAGAAAAATAAAATTGAAGATAAATACCACGTCAAGTAATACAAATTTATTCTGACATGTGATATTCATTATTTAAAAATTGATTGTAATTTTGTTTTTAAATTAATTAAATTTATTGTTTTTTCACATCCCTTAGCTTTTATATGTTTTATTTAGTGGAAATTAGTTGTCAATGTTCTATAAATGTTTTACCAATTTCCAAATTTAATTATATACTGTTTGATTCCTTTAATAAATGAATAACAATAAAATAATACTAAGATAATTTAAGTAGCCGTTCTTTGATGTTATACTTTATTTTTTGTTTTCTTATTGTAGATTTAACGGAAATTGGTAAATCATTTATAAATCTTAGAATTAAATAGTCTGAAGTAATTTCGCCATAAAAATTATTTGCTTTATATGTTTTTATTTTTTGGTGCTGTAATTATCATGTCGCTATTTTGTGATCAATATAACGCTGATTATGATTCATATATTCTCCTGCCCTTATGCCACTCCTAAGTAGGGTCGGCAACACATTTAAAAAATGTTGTTAATCTATTTGGCTAGGTATTTTACGACCGGCCTGCCTGACGTCAACTTACCTTAACTTTACGCCACCTCGGTAAGAAATGAGAGTGGTCTTTTAGCCAGATACCAAACAGCACTTATCTTGGTCGCCTCTAACGACACATGTAAGAAATGCTACTCAGCCGGATACTACACGGCAATTGATATATATTATTGATATTGATATATGAGCCGTTCGGCGTATACCATGATCAACTTCACTTTTTGAAAAATCTTATATTTAAGAGTCATACACTTGGTTAGTTTTAACTTTTTTATATTTATAATAACTTTCCTGAATAATAAAGCTTAACGGCATTAAACGGCAAAAAAATAGATTATGGAAAAATAAGTAATTTATTTCAGACACCATCTCGATATGGAGTTACCATAATCTATGGTAATTGTTATTTCGTTGCCATGCATGAATGGTTTTTTTAAACAGCCGAATATGCTTTTCCCTCTCAATAACTGGTAATAAAATCATATCCACAAGCAGTGTGCTTAGTGCGAGGTTTTTTTAACCTACTCGATTGCGTTAGCGTAACGTTAATTGGTATGGTGCTGGAACAGTGGTTACTAAATGCTGCATGTATCAGGTATGAAAACGGATTGTCCACTCTTCATTAAGCATTATATACATTTTATATTTTACTTTTTTGCATTATAGCAAAATAATTTTATTATTACTTTTGTATTATGGATCTCCAGAAAGTAACGCCTAATTCTATAAATTACTTATTTAAAATAACGCTACTGCACTTTAATTAAAATATGGACAAAAACGTATTAAATTGTATAATGCAAAATATATTCTTTCCTTCTGGTTTAATGAAACATTAAATACACATGATATTAATGTTTTTTCCCCGATTGCTTCCACATCACACTTGCTTTATCACTAGTTTGTGTTAGTTGTATTAGTGTATTGTGTGTTAGTAATTACTTAGCTTGTGTCAGTTATAATTGGGCTGTGATTTTTTTATACAGAAGTCTATGAGCGAAGAGCGTAAACAAGAGGCTTTGCAATACTTAGACTTGGATTTTGACACCCCTTCTGACTCATCAAATGTAAGTAATTGATGCGAACTACTCACAAACAGTTTTTAATCAAGTATTATAGTCGCTTCTAAAGATCGAGGGTTTGAGAAGTTTCGTCTGAAATGTTTTTCAATGCTTGCCATTATAAAAAATCTATGAATTTAACATCAGTGTTTTACATCTACATCATCGACGCTTATATCAGCGGTTATCGATTGCAATTGTTTGACGTAAAACAAGACTAAATTTCCATGACATTGGTTTACCCTCGATCAAAAATTAAAATTAATACGAACCGTGTCACCTTCTTTAAATTCATCTTATCCTTTATTCAGGTAGATGTTTATGTTTTTAAATCAAGTCTGTCTGCATGTATTATATTGGACAGAATATTGTATTTACCGCGAACGAAGCGGTGATAAGAAAACGTGATCGTTTCCTTTTCACCGCTTACACCGCTGTGCCTGTTCTTGACCCAGGACAATTTACAGAAATCATACATCATTCACGGCAAGTCGAACTCGTCCGAGGACGAGCCTGATTACAAAATGGTAGATTTCGTGAAGACCGAAGCTTTCAACAGCACACTACGGGACGCCGAAGCTTTAAGGAATCAACCATGATATGAGCCTCACCCCGAAGGGGGTAAGAAAAAAAAAGTCAGGTTTTCATTTTTTAAATAAATAGTTGAAATTACAAATGAAGGCTTAATTTGCAAGAAATAATTATACTTTTCCTGTATGCTAGGGCTGTGTTTATAATTTGACACGTAATTAATTGCGATGAAAATCAATTGCGGTCAGTGCAAACACAGTCTTAGTAATGCTAAAATAATGCCAAAAAAGGACAATTCGTGTAACCAAAATATATGTGTACATAAATTATACCCTAAAAGTATTAATATAAAAATTATTCAACGTTTTAATCTTTGATCATTCATCTTGGTTCATCAATATTGTGATTCTATTATGATAAAAATTAAAGTAAATTTTAATAGCGCGCAGATGTGTTAGATTTCTGGATGATTTAATTTGAGTTAAGTTGTGTTATCATTTTTAACGACCGCTAAGTTTTTCATAAACTATAATTTGTATATATTATTATGTATCAGATACTTGATAAAGTTCACACAATTTTTATTACATTAATACGAGTGTTTTTATTACATTAATGATGATTGACAACTTAACTCGTTTGTTGTTAGTTTTACTTTTCAAAACATTTATACAAAATATAACTATGGTGAAATTTCTCATATCAAAAGAAGTTTCAGAAACTTATTTAATTACTTATATCGTATCGCCGCATCTGCAGCAAATCACATTATCATAATAAAAAAACACATTTTATCTGTGAAAATAATAATTTGAAAACTTTCCAAAGATTACGTAATACATCACAAATGTTAATTTAAGATTTTTTATTGGAATTAAGATTAGGTACCTATATTATACTATTGTCTTGCGAGTTGTGTTAGATGATACTTTTATTGAAACATTATTTTTTAAGATTTTTTTAGTCATAACTGTAAGCATTTTAATTTTTTTTTTCATTTTTAAACACTTGACTGAGCTTTTGCAAAGTTTACAATGAAGTATTTTATCTTGTTTTATATTTAGCTTGCATGCTAAATTTTCATAGCCGTGGATTTTTCGTATATCTTGTAAAACTGCTAACCGAAAATGCATTCTATGTTTTATAGCGTTCATTCATAGTGCGAATATTTCTTATTTATTAACCACTTATTTTAGAATTTTTATACTTTACGATATAACCACTACAATATCTACAATAACAAGCGTCTTCCTTTTTGTAAAGCGACAATATTCTTGTATTCTCTTTATTTAGTAAATACTAACGTTTTAATTAGTAACGTTTAATATAAATATTGAAAAAAAAATAGAACATTAGTTGTATCTCTATAATTTTTTATAAATATATTTATTTCTAAATTATTACGCGTGATATTCGAGACGAGTATTATTTTAACGCATTTACAAAACAGATATTAATCAATATATTATACGAATTATTTTATTGGAACTTGTGTATAATAATTTTCTTTCAACAACGTTGTGGTAGTATTAAATTTCTCAGGATATTATTATTAATAAGACATTAATTTGCAATTATTTGGTCAATAGGTTGAGCATTTAAACGTATTTGCATTTGAAAAGCAGCTGTGAGTTTCTTAAGTAATTATGTGTTTAAATAAGGTGCGTTTACGACAAAAGGAAAACTTTGTGTGCTAATCTATAATCTCAGATAAATGGCACGGGGCATATCTTAAATGTAGGCCAGGACCTTTGGGACAATAGTCTTCTCTTGTAAAGAGTTGCAAAATTATTTTGCCGAGCTTCGTGCGTCATGGATGCAAATCATTGCATTGACGTTATAACAGATTTAGTTCGCATTGCACAATATTATATTTAAATGAATGAAATAGATTTTTTAGTTGTTTACAATGACAAGGCATTAGTTATGTCTATTTTATTATTGTCACATTAATCACTCAATCTAGATAGAGCGTAATTATACCATTTGGTTTCCAATGTCTAAAAGTTGGTCCATTGGGACGCTGTGTGCAGATATTTTATCTTAATTACGTTTTTAATATTGCGCGTTACTACACGACACATCACAGAATGGTGCAATTTTTTTTTAACATATCGATTATACTTTTACATTTACGGCATATAGTTGACTAATATTACATGATATTTCCAAATACGTAATGAATATAATAGGTGGTTTATGTTTTAATATTAAAAAAATTCACAAAATAATTGAAAAGTTAACGATACCTTTTTTTTGTATTTTGTACACGTCCAAAATTTTATATTTACTTAAGAGTTTTTTTTTGTTTGGTAATCGTTGTTCTTCATCTTTTTAATTTATCATTAATTTTTTTTTGAGATTATTATTAGTTTTATTTCAAATTATTACTATGCATACCCGATAAATTAAGCTTTCAAGATACAAATTAATAGTTTCTTGTTTAGATGACTTACGTGATACAAGTTAAAAATACATTTAAAGACTTTAAATGGCAGCTTATATTATATTAATATACCTAATTTTACCTATTCTACCGATCATTATAACTTAGTTTCTTTTTAAGTCCGACAAAACTATTTCATTGTTTCGCGGTATCATTGAAACTTAATAGTATCATATTATAATGTATGAAAACGTACAAAACTATTAGGTTTCCTTGCGTTTTACGTGAACTTGAAGAGAAATATGATATTGACATGTGCATTTTAAAGTTGCGCGGGACTTTTATAGTTTGCGAAAAAAGGTTAATCATCAAAAAAAATAAGCTTTAATGTAATATAAGACTTTGTATTATTCAGTTTAATTTCGTGACGTCACTCGCGTATGCGTCGTGAATATATGCTCTGAACTGTTTTTGTATATTTAAACTATTACTACATTCACCTATTTTTTTTCTATTCTATGAGATCATAATAAAATTACATATTGATGTATAATCGATTGACACGTTCCTTATCAAGAATAAGTGACTATGTAGTATATGTTGAACTGTAGACAAATTTGTAGTTAATTAATATTTATTATTAAATTTAAACCCCGCACTATATATTTAATGTAAAATTGTTCTGGCACCTTACTATATAGTGTTAATATACTTACTAAATCTACTAATATCTATATATAATAAGTATATAGTAGTGTTGTGTGATTCGCAATCTATTTATCTTCATATAGAATAAGTATTTATGACATAGCAGACATTTTGTCTTTGCAAGTTTATTGCGGTTGTTTATGGTGACCTTAGAGAAGGAAAGGAAACGGTGACTTTTGGGCCCAAATGTAATAGGTTTAGATATGGTTACAAAAAATCGATATATTTTGTCTTTTAAAATACAAATAGCGCAATTTGCAATCTGGAAATTAAAAATTAAAAATATATTTGCCATAAACAAAATAGATTATCTATTTAAGTAAAGGATGAGTTCAAAATATAACAAAGATTGGTTTTATTGAGATGATTAATTCAATAAAAATAATCATTAAATAATATAAAATAATCTTAAAAAATTTATTTTTATTTTATAAAACAAAGAAGTTAAAGTAAATAAAGTTGATTCTTGTTCAGAAATCGTTTGTCATCACTATTGTGTTTACGTTTATCTATGCTAAAAAATCTTCGAAAATCAGTACTTTAACATTAAAATCTTTTATAACTCTACTTTTAAAACAACAAAGACAGCCAAATTTTGAATAATAGTTATTATTTGGCCTCATTTTAATCTTTTTACATATTGGGCCCAAAATTGTATGGACCATTTCATGATGAAATAATAATACACTTACCATGATGTATTGAGATTACTGTAACTAATACAATAAAAAGAACCATTGACTAACTGGAACTTTAACCGTTACTTGTTTTTAACAAGCACCTATAATAAGGATAAATACCAGGAAAACTATATCACAATTATAATAATAAAACACATTGGGTTGGGTCAATTATTTGAATTTATATTGGATTAACGTTGGCATAGAGGGTCACTATATGATGATTATATCGTGTATATATTTTGGAATGTTTATGAAATTATTATTATAGATGTAGGTAGGTAATCTCATATTGCACCTTGCAATTACCTTCGTTGCGTAGTTAATCGCGACGCAATCTATTAGCATGTTGTACTAGAAACAGCAGTTTATTATATCCTTATAAGCAGCGACTATTAGATTGAATCTAAATAAATATATTAAGTGCATTATGCACTTAATTTGTTAATTAGTAAAAGTTTTGGAAACTTCTAGCCATCAATGTGATGCAAAAAAAACTGATTCAACGTATTAAAGCGGTGCGTTTATTGGGGATTGCAGAATTAAAAGAAACATAATTAAGTTACAACCATGGAATATCATTGGATGTGGCTTTTGCTTACTGCTTAAGTTATATAGTATATAACTATGCTGTAGTATATATTATTTTTTTGCTATTTGTGTAGAATATATATGGAACCATGCCTTAAAATGATTAGAATGTGCAAGGCTTTGCAAAATTTAACGGATGAGCTTGTTTATAAATCACGTTTTTACAGTCGGTACATATAAATATTTGCTGCACTCTTATAAACAATGTGTCATATGTTTTCTAAGTAACTTATTTGTATAACATTACTATGCAATTAAAAAAATTTAATTGCAAAAAATATAAAGTACTATAAATATTGAATGAAACATTTAAATATGCTTTACAAGTTCCTTAGCTATTTTTTTTTAATTCAAAAAAGCAATGCTATTTGAGCTTTAACGAAATTACGTGTGAATTTAATATTAAAAAATGATATTGTAAACGTCCCAGTGTGCCTATGCTTTTAAATATTTAGAAGATTAATATTATATCATGCAAATGGGACCGTGAAATTTTGTAACTCATCATCATGTTCCTGACCTTATCCCACTCTAAGTGGAGTCGACACAACATGTTATAAACATGTTGTCACATGATTTGGCTACGTATTTCACGACCGGCCTGACGTCAACTTATATTAGTCGTATTTTACGTCACCTCGGTAAGAAAGAGGGTGGTCCATTCTACTTAACGGATACCGCACGGCGGGTCGACTTACCTTAGTCGCCTTTTACGACACCTCGGTAAGAAAAGAGGGTTGTACTATTCTATTCAGCCGGATACCACACGGCGTTGTGAAATTTTGTTAAATAATTCTGAAAAATATTCCAAATCCGCTCGCGCTCTAATCAAATCGAAGAACTTGCAATCTTCGAATTTAGCAATGGCTTTAAATTCTCACGAATCTAAATAAATATATCATTAACTGTACAAAATTAAAATTTTTTTGGGATTGAGGCCGTTCAAATATTAACCCTCCGTTGGGCACATGTTCGGATTGTCACATTCGTGCCTCATAGGGTCTGGCCAGACCTTTGTGTACTTTTAAGTAATCATATGGAAATATTTGGTTATTAGAAACGCATCGTATTTATATCCACGCAGGTATATATTTTCGGGATTATTTCTGGTTCTCGGAGGCTTTTATATATTTTAAACTACCTGTCCAATTGAGATTATTGGAAAATCAACTTTTGAATTATCATTATGCTATCCTTATCTCACTCTAAGTGGGGTCGGCACAACATGTTATTAACATGTTGTCACACGATTAGCTAGGTATTTTAAGACAGGCCGCCTGCCTGTCGTCAACTTACCTTAGTCGCCTTTTGCGACACCTAGGTAAAAAAAGATGGTCTATTCTACTCGGTAGACAACACAAGGCAGGTCAACATACCTTAGTCGCGTTTTACGAAACCGCGGTAAGAAATGAGGGTGGTCTATTCTACTCACTCGGATTCCACACGGCGGTAAAAATCAACTCTGAATGTTGCTGGTTAACTAGATTTATACATTTTGCGCAAAAGAAACTAGTTTTGAGGGGCGTATCTTGTCAGTTCTTCAGTTCTATCTGTAAACAAGGTTAACAAGTTCCTTTCTTCTCTTATGTATTAGAGATTAATATTCCTTTAATGTACTAGTTATTAGGGGCCACTTTCCTTTGCTAATGAGTGTGCCTTGAAATGAAACAATGAAACGGAAATGTATAATATTTTATAAAAACGCATGAAATGTTGGCGCAGTTGAAATGAAAGAAGAGACAAACTGAAAGTCAATTAGGAACCAATAGCAGGTATCATTTCAGTTGTACTTGTTTACTTATGGTCATTGGTTTGTCAAAAAACGATTCCGAACGAGTGGAGAACAGTTTGAGGACGTGAACGTACTTCATTCGACTTTCGGTCTTCGGAAGAACTAGGGATTTTTATCGAAATCCCTTTCGTATCCGTTGATAAAAAATTACGCCTCACGTCTAATTTGCTAAATCCATCGACTTACTTTTCCATTGACTTTACAAATGCATAATAAATTATCAACATGTCGTAGAAAAATTCAAAAGTCCATCGCTTCGTTGAACGTTTCCATGTGAAATGCAAAAAATTTTGATCCATGCAATCGACGCCGGCCTTAGAGAAAGAAGAAAGAGAGAGAAAGAGATTTTCTCTGGTTTCATCCCCTCGCCCTCATAATTTCTACTTTACTGTACCGTGGAAAGTAAGTTCGCAACTCTATTCTTTTGGGCACGTGGCTGCAGGTAGAAAGAAGCCAAGTCCTCATAAAATCTAAATAGTGACGAAAGAGCAGAACGAGAGGAGCTCTTTCTCATTTCGTTAAGAATACATCTCTTGTTCGACCTAATAGTACCAACGAAGTCAATACAGTTATCAGTAAGTCGCTTAGCTTTTTCCAACGTGGTGAAGAAATTATCAGAAACAGCTGTTCGGCCTCTATTCCTGTATCGATTCAAGAGCTACAGCAATACATTTTTACTTTGCTTGAATTCGCGCAGTTCCTCTTATTCACGGTCTGTATATAATTACCTTTGCAATGGATATTTTTTTTTCGAATCGCAAGCCAAAACTATGATTCCAAACTTTGCTTTCTTCGATAGAATATACTGACGGAATTTATTTTTGCCACAATATGGAAATAGCTGTTCATCAACAGTAATATTTTAGTGCGGTTGATAGTTCTTCAATTGAATATTAATCAATAGAAGCAAAAAGAAGCGAATAAAAATGACATTTCCATATAAATTGTATAGGGGTCTGGCCAGACCACATGAGGTAAGGATGTGATATGTATCCCAAGATTTCATTGCAGTTATCCCTCTCACGAGACGAATCCTCATAATTCTTGCCAGAAATTACGCCTGATTACTTTTTAGGAAAAGTCACGAAATTGCAAGTGGCTAGTTCGACCGGAAGTGTATTTAATTTACAATTAAAATCGAAAAAGGTCTGGCTGGACCCATGTGCCCAACGGAGGGTTAAGTAAGCAGATTTATTAAAATTATTTACCCCCCCATCCCCCTTGTCAGCATAAGTAGGCAAAGCTCTTATACCTCCCCCATGTTTACGTAAACATTTGTCAATCAATGTATTGTTTTTTTTTTAATATTATAATTATAATGTGAAAAATAAGAAAAAAGATTTAATATAGAGATTATATTTTACTGATACGTTATTCAACATAGAGTAAAGGACAAAATATTATATCTCACTAACATAACAAACAATTTTAAATTTTTTGTACACATATTAAATTCATAACAGTCTTCAGTAAATGAAACCTGAATCCATGATTCTAAGTTCTTAATGCGTTACTTTTTAAGCAAAGACAATGTGAGGGTTGCCATTGGTGTAAAAAATAAATGCTGATGACGTAATCATCATCTGGACTCCTCTACCCCATATCATCCATCATCATCCTCCTGCCCTTATCCCACTCTAAATGAGGTCGGCACAACATGTTATAAACATGCTGTCACATGATTTGGCTGCGTTTTTACGACCGGCCGCCTGCCTGACGTCAACTTACCTTAGTCGTTTTTTACGACACCTCGCTAACAGGGTGGTCTATTTTACTAAACCTGATACCACACTGTGTACCATGTTATCCAAAATAAGCAAAACAAAGACCACCAAACCCCCATAGTGCTCACGTTATACTTGAACGGTCCCATTTTATTAAATATATGCATGTATATGTCTATACTGTACTTTTATTTGCTGTAAATGTCTGATTGTATTTGCCATATGAACTGTAAAAATTTTAATTTATTTATATATTTTTTTAAGTTTATTCAGAATCTTTAGAATTAGTAATAATCAGTAACATAACAGCAAATAGCACAGTATTCTGTATCATTGCTATAGATATCTAAATTTACAGAAGACTTAAATGGTACTAATCAGATGTCATAGTGAATATTTTTTTATAAAAATATTGCAATACGGTCTCAATAATAACTTGTATTTTTTTTATCTGCTCTGATACTATAATACAAAGATAATAAAACTGAAACCTAAATTCTCATGACAAACATTACGTACAGACCAAAAATAAAAAATTAAAAAGTTTTATTACGATACAGGTCTTGTATGGACAACTGTATCATAATATAACTTTTTAATCATAACGATACACCTACACAACCTCCAGCCGGACCGAGGAGGTTGGACCT
The DNA here is from genome assembly GCA_029227775.1 of Morpho helenor. Classification (NCBI taxonomy): domain Eukaryota; kingdom Metazoa; phylum Arthropoda; class Insecta; order Lepidoptera; family Nymphalidae; genus Morpho; species Morpho helenor. The sequence continues at coordinate 18,730,278 of JARGCU010000030.1, read as the reverse complement.
CTACCTTAAAACAAAAGGTTTCAATGAACGAGTCCGCGGCGACGCAACATGCATGCGCAATCGATGTTTGCGCCTTGGCGCTAATATTTGACATTTAAAAAATCTTTTCAATATTTAAACAAAGTTTGGTTTTTATTAATATTGTTTTACGTATTATACTATGAGAGTAGATAAAGTAGTGTACGACACTGTACATAACTTGGTCTTATAACACTCGTGTGATGCTATAAAACACTCGTGTTATAAGAACCCTTATTATGCAACAGTATCATAATCTACTGTAATAGTTTTAGACGGCTTGTGAACTTTACACGAAATCTATCTCTATATCTAATCTGTATCTAAATCTACAATATAAATATGGGTATATTTTCGAAAAATATAGAAACATAGTTCATCATTGACCCCACAATGAACGAATATATTAAAATTTAAATATTTACTAAACATTAAATATATATTGTAATTGGAATTATATATTCACAGAGATCACAAAAATATCCTTCGCAATGAGAGCTTATTGTATTGCCTATATTAGATATGAAATTTTTTAAGACATCTATATATCACTATATGAATCACTTGTGGTGGCGTTTGTTAGCTACAGTTATAAGGGCTTTATTAGCTCTGTGTTCTGGATTCATATATAAAGTTTTTTTTTAAATGCTACCGTTACAATTTTTAATGTTTAAAATTATTTATTTCAACTTGATAGTTTTATGTGTGTATATATTTTTGCTTATTAGCTTTTCTCTATACTAGAAAAGTTGTGTTATAGTTTCATTTTAATTATAATTTACTAGTTTTAGCCATAAAGTGAGAAATGAAAGTAGGGACCCTTTCTGTATAGTTACACTAAACGGACGCTGTGATATTTATGCATCTTTTGTTTCTTCGTATTTTTAAATAATTTATTTCTTTTTTTTTAATGTTTAAGCTATACAAGAAAACGTAACGAGTGACTAATTTATAATCTGTATCAGATATTTGACTGTGGATTATATTTAAGTTATTCTTTAATGACTCTATTTTGTAGAAGACATCCTCAAAGTGACGCCTAACTCTATTTATAATTTAGAATTTATTAACGCTATATTTTATTTGACTTTTTGCTTAAGAGCATGGTTGATACTCTGTTGTATTGTATACTGTTTGTATATAATATATAATTATAGTAAAAAGTATATAATTCTACACTTTTAAACTAAAAATGACTTATATTAATGTTATTATATCCAAGTTGTAATGTTTCTTATACTATTAATCTACTATTAACTTAAATTATAGTATTAGTGAACTTATACTATAACTTCTTAACCGTTTATCGTATGTAGAAAATATGATTGTATTTTGTAAAGTATTAACATACAACATTTTAATGTACACTTTAAAAAAAACCCTTTTGATGTTTATACGTACGAATTGTTTACTACTTTTTGTAGTATTTTTAATATCTACTTACATTATTATTAACTAGAACTAAGTTAGTATTCTTTAATGACCTGTAAGATTCTTGACATCACGTGGTTGTGGCATTTATCGAGACTGCGATTTATGTATTTTTTTTTGTTGTGTTTTAAAAATGGCAATGTCACCTTCAATAGTAAAATTATTATACTGTTAATTTTAGATAATAAAACTCCGACTTGAAATGTGTGCCCCACCGTAAGGATAGTCATAACATGTGATTGAAAAATTTTTAGCGCACAGATAACTCTACGTATAATTTTTTCGGGAATAAATTTATCTAATAAAATTGTATGGCTTGTTTTAACATGTTCGTCGCCGTTCAACAAGGGCTGTGTGCTTAGTGCGAGTTTTTTTAACCTACGCTGCAATAGCGACATCTAGTGACCGCTGTTTTAGCGCCATACAAATTGCGTTACGCTGACGTGATAGAGTAGGTTAAAAATTCGCATTAAGGACACTGAGTTAACACTCGTATGACTAAGAACGTGTTAAGCTGATTTTACTTGAACTTAGACATATGAAATTTATACTATTCATGACTATACTATAATGAAACGATTTTTCATCTATGCGTTAACTACGTCTGCTACAAAACAATAACAATGTTGGCTGCCCTATTAAATTTTTCACTCAATTAAAATTAAAAAGATTTTACAAAATGATGTTCTCACATTGGATACTTTTGGGCATGTATTAAAATTAAAAAAAAAAAATTATTTTTTACAAAATATATTCTCTCTACATAGATACAAGAATGTAAAATTTCCTTTTCGTAGTCGTGAGTTTTCAAATTAAAATAAAATCGTAATGATTTTAATATCATAGCAGATTCGTTTATTTTCTAATTATATTGATTTGTAGCAGGCGATAGTGGCATAAATTTTATTTTAAAAGTAAATGATAATGTTATTTTGCTATAATCTGCGATTAAAGAAAATTCAAAATTTTCTTTATTGAAATAAACTTGTAAACAATCTTTTTAAACCTAAAAGTAGAATCTACTTTCGGTGTACTACCTTTCGAGGATTGGTAAACCGCATGCACTATGAAGCACCCCCACTAACACTACACTAATAACACTACACTAGTAGCACACATTCGCTACCACAATCTCAATAATCGTTACGACCTGTAACGTCTAATGATGCTCCAGTTTTAGCAAAGAGGTTATAGCAATATAATTTTATTATTACTTTCTTATTATGGATCTCCTAATTCTATAAATTATACAAATTGTCATATATTTTTTTTGAATAGCAATAACGAAATGAATTGACGCACAGTAGGAAGGAATATTTTCGAAAGCAATGTATTAAATTTACACTAGTATAATTTTGTCTTTATAATTATTAGCTCAAATTTATAACAAATAATTTTTGATATTTAAATGTATGCATAGCCAAAATTATGTACGTTTAATCGTGTAGTTTGTTGTATGACGGGTCATGAAACATTGATGTATAAGTAAACAAACAATGTATGAAATCATTTCATCGAGAACGCACATATAATCGGAACAAGGTATTTTTACTGTGGGTACACGGGTCCGATATTCTGGCGGGATTCGTGCTATCCATATTTTTGTGATTACTTGATACGCACAATTTGACTTGATATAAGTGAACATCTAGAAATTAGGTTTCTTCGGTAGAATTATATATATAAGATACCAGAATTTCTTGCATAACAGATTTCAGAATCTCCATTTTCATGGGGTGCATATTTAACTATTAGATTAAGAAGACGCGCGTAGACAACCCCATGTAAATTTTACGCGTAGTTATTGATAGTACGATAGTCAACTTCCTGGTAGCGTATGCGTATGGAATAAATCGCGTCGCCATCAGTTATTGGCGGATAGAATCTAATATACAATTGTATATTATTGTAGTAAATTTACTATAATATTGATGTGTTTTAAATATCTCGATGTTGTCTGTGTTTACAAAGATGTAGCTCAAAGTAGAATTTTGGTATGACAATGGTGTAATTTTGGATTTTGTAGGCAATATAGCCTGATAATTGATACGCACAATTTGAATTTATATAAGTGAACATATAGAAATAAGGGATCTTCGGTAGAATTTCTGGTAAACGGAAATTGCCATTGAAAGGGCAGATGGGGTGTGTAGTTTCATATTCTACTATCAGAGACGCGCGCTGTTTGACAACCCCCATGATAATTTTACGCGTAGTTATCCATAGTACGAAAGTAAACTTCTTGGTAGCGGATGCGTATGGGATAAATCGCGTCGCTATCAGTTATTGGCGGATAGAAACTTAGAAACAATTTACTATAATATTGATGTGTTTTAAATATCTCGATGTTGTGTCTATGTTAATACAGATGTAGCTCAAAGTAGGATTTTGGTGGATCTTTGACAACGGCGTAATTTCGGATGTTGTAGGTAATATCGCTCGATACTTGATACGCACAATTTGACTAGATATAAGTGAACATCTAGAAATTAAGGACTTTTGGTAGAATTTTTGACGATCTTACCGGATTTTTCAAATCCGCAACTTCCTATTGAAATGGCACATGGGGTGTGTAGCTTCATATTCTACTGTTAGAGAAAAATGACGCGCGCAGTTTATCAATCCCCATGATAAAATTTTACGCGTAGTTATTGATAGTACGAAAGTCAACTTCTTGGATGCCGATGCGTATGGAATAAATCGCATCGCTATCAGTTATTGGCGGATAGAATCTAGGACACAATTTACTATAATATTGATGTGTTTTAAATATCTCGATTTTGTGTCTATGTTTAGAAAGATGTAGCTCAAAGTAGAATTTTGGTGGTTCTTTGACAACGGTATAATTTCCGATTTCGTAGGTAATATTGGTAGGTAGGTAAATATTGGGTGGTTTTTTATATTAATTGCTCAATAGTTACTGGGGATTGCTACCATCTTAACCACTGTTTTAGTGTCCGACAAGATGCATTCAGTAAAATGTTAAAGGACAATTTCGTTGTATCGCAAATTCTATACAGGGTAGTACGGACAATACGACATTAATTTTAATTCCAGGTATCTATACCTTAGCAGCCTACATAATAATTTTCATTTAATTTAGTAAAATAATTATTCACAGGAATTATTTTACGTTTCGATTAAAAGATACAGGATATAGAAGGGTGAATGACCGTACCCCATTTCATTTCGTGTGTAATGCATTGACCTTTATTCACAGACTACATACAAGTGCGAGGAAGACAGAACAAATAATGTTATTGTTTTATACTGTTTTTTGCACAATCACGCCGCGTTATGTCAGTAAAACCATTACTTGTTAGCCAGGTCTCAATTAAATTATATTTATTTTATTGGAAAATACAATTTTTTAAAAACGATATTTAAGAAAATGTAATTATACCAAAGTATCTTATACGTTTTAGTGATCATTTAATGTCGTATCGTCGGTACCATTCTGTATATTATACTTTCCTATATAATACATAGACCAGATCCTCTCTTTTTCTCAAGCAATAGATTGTTCTTTTGAAAGATCTTGACTTCGTGTTTTGAAGGTCGTTTGTCTTACTAACTACCAAAATTAAGGTTCCACCAATCCCCATCGTGATGACTCCGGTTGTTCTACGTAGTTCTTCATTTCTGATTTGATCCCTTGCCACTCGGATAGCTTTCAGTTTTTTTTACTGCAGAATTCGTTTTCGGGTTTCTGGTTAATACAACAAAGCTCTTCAGTCGCAGTCGAATTTTGTATGACAAGATCAGCTTTGTTTTCGGCTGTGAATAAGGTCCAATTAACTGGACTATATGTCCCAAGCAATATTTCGATTATAATTTCGAGTGCCAAACTCCCAACTATGAGTGATTGAAGCGGATGATGTAAGATAGACATGTTCTGCGTAAATTTCTAGAACCTGCTGGAGGTAAAAGCATTGTTTTAAATTCACAGTCTACCCAACAACTATATCAATCCTAACATTTGTAATACTCCGTATGGACTATAATAAGGATAACATTGGGCAAGCTTCATTGAGAAAACACATCATTACTTGGATGTATCGATAGTCTATTTAGCATTTCTGGAGCGATTTTAAGTAAGGTGCAGTTTCGTTATAGGGTTTCTTTTTTGTCCACAAACGGTGAGTAAAGTAGCCGATTATATTTCTCATTAATCTTTAAAGCTTTCAAGAGCATACAGGTTCTGTTTGAAGTGCTAAAGCTTTTTGGAATCCGACTTACTGAAGAGGTTTATATTCGAGCTTGTTGATAATGTTTTAGAAAACTCATTAATCTTAATCGCGATATGGGTCTAAACTTTTTACAACGTATATTGTCAGTGTTTTCTTCAACAAAATAATTAGCACGAGTTAGTCTTTATCACTGGTCAAGTGAAATCCAAAGTTTGATACTTTGAAACAAAAATTTACTGTTAAACGCTTCTCTCACAGATTTAGGTTTATGCTATGGAAGCAGTGGTCTAAAGTAATTTCGATTTGATTTAAAATTACTATTTATCAGCCTCATGTGATACAAGTTACAAAAACATCGAGATGTGTCTTTTATTTGAACCAAAAACTTTGATGGTAATTTATTCTTATTTATACACGTCTTTTTAGTTTTTACTATTGCGTTCGTAAGGAACCTTTATTTATTACAATTGATATTTTTGGGGACAATTTTATACTATTTTATCATGACGATTCGTCGTTTTTTTTAAATGTTTTAGTTGCCATTACCCCTTTTTGTGTAATATTGTACTATTGTTAGGAAATCGTTAAGTTGGATTATACAAATGTATTATATGAGTTGAAGTTTGTTATTTAGCTTTATTATTTTTATATTATATTACTGTGTAATAAGACAACTTTTTGTACTTATTTCTTGTCTGTAATGTGTATGTAGGTGTAATAAAGATTTTCAATGTGACTGGTAGTTTTAATCAACCACTCAGCAGATTGTACGTTAAACACTTATGTATTCGCAATTCCTAAATATATCCTAATAGTAGATGAATATCAAGTTAAATTCAAGTATAAAGTAGATAATCTGTGAGCCCAGTGGTGAGACCGTGCGACTCTTTCGAGAGGATCACGAGTTCAAACCCCGGACATCAAAGAGTTTCTCTATTAAAATTTATGTGTCTAATTGAAAATTGCAATTTATCACACGCTTTTCGGTGAAGGAAAACATCGTGAGGAAACCTGCATATCCCTAGAGAATTCTGGGGATATGTGTAACCTACCAATCCGCATTGGAGCAGCGTGGTAGGTCTTAGTTCCTACTCTTCTATCGAGAAACGGAGAGAAGAGGCCTATGCCCAGCAGTGGGATTGTAACGGGCCGTTACTTACTATATAAAGTAAATAATTACAAAAAATGTGAAAAGGTCTTTTTTCAGCCATACTAAACATTTTTTTGCCATGGTACTTTTTTTGAAGGGACTCTTGCATTCCAAACTCCGGGTAGGCAAGTGTTTTCCATAGACACTAAGAGCCTTGACCCATGGTGTAGGGGATTGGGGGGCGCCTCGCCAAAACCTGTTGCACAACTAATTTACTGCATCTAGTTATCTGAAGACAAAACAAACCTAAGTATTATATTCGTATTCAATGCAGGTCTAATTTAAATCGCTGCACTGGAGATTTGAATTTTATTTTATCCATAGAGAATCGTAAAATTTGAATTTTATTTTATTTTGTCCATAGAGAATAGTTATATTTGATTTTTTATATCATTTTTCATTTTCATGTAATTGAACATGTAGGGGTTTTTGAGGAACAAATCGATCTAGCTAGCTAGGTTTTATTAAAAAAAAAAGTAATTTTATCCCCGTTTTTGGGCACTAAAAAAACTGCTGAAATAGGAATAGAAATCAAATGATATTTAAGCTGACATTTGTTAAGTTGTGATAGCCTAACGGTAAAAGGATGGACTGAAGTATTACAAAACCTGTGTTCCAATCCAGGTTTTAAATATTTTCTTTTTGTTATTTTTTTAATCATTTCATTATTATAATTTTTTTTTATTAATTTTTGATTAATTTTGAAAAATTATTATTGGGAGCCTTTATATAATTTAATATTATAAAAATATATCTTCAACTTTTTAAAGGTCAAGCTTTAAAAAAGCAAACGTTACAAATTACATTAGTAAATAAACCTATATTCTGCAAATTTTTCATGCTATTGCTATTGTTTTGGTAACAACAATGAAAGTTTCATTATGTACACTGGAATCTTTGAATGAAAGTCATAACAAACTCTCTACGACTCTTCCTGACATCTGTTGACGAGTTATAATATTTTTATTTAATTAGGAGCAACGAACTGCTTTACGACCATTCTTCATTATGTACCTGTAATATTTGTTTAAGACACAGTACCAGTAGATGGCGTTTGTTGACAATGAGTGTTTGATTGTTTATTTATGTTATTGATAAAATATTTGACTTTTTAACTAACCTGTTTACTTAATAATCCCTAAAAGCTCTTTCAAAAAGATCCTTACAAATAATTTAACTTAACGAAGCCGCGACTCGTTTCAACAGCACCAGTTATGACCATCCATTTTTTTCTTTTCTTTTTCATATTGCATCTTTTTTAAATCCTTTAAAAAGTTTTATAAAATTTAGTGATGATGTATCAAGATTCGTGTGGCTTTCGTAGCAATCAATGTAAGACACTATAGCCAAATAAGTCAGAAGCATGAAGTAAAGTATCTGATTTTTCCGGGTTTTTTACGTGCGACGATATTTATAAAATTCTGTTAGGTGTCGGAAACTAGAATTTGACTTTTAAGTAAAACACAAGGATAGAATAACGAATAATATTAAAAAATCTTAATTTATAACTTTTAAGAAATAATAATTTCCAAAAAATAACATACATTAGTTTATTGTATGCTATTTTTGGAAAAAAATATGTCCATAACAAAGAAATATACATCGCCATTATCCTTACATTATCCCACTCTAATTGGAGTCGACACAACATGTTTTTAAACATAGGTATTACATGATGTGACTAGTAATTTTACGACAGGCCGCCTGCCTGACATCGATTGAACTCACACCTCGGTAAGAAATGGTAGTGGTCTATTCTACTCAGCCGGATAATACACGGTGGGTCAACTTATCGTAGCCTTATTACATAGAAATATACACAAAATAAAAATATTATTGTACAAAAGCGGATTTATCGCTAAAGTTTAATGTAATGAACGAAATGTCGGACGAATGGAATTATATAGTTCGATTTTATAAAAAACAAGCGGCTTGCCCCTGCTTCGCACGGGTATAAAATATATAGCCCATGTCACTCCGTGAAAAAATTTTATTAAAATCGATTCAGTAGTTTTGATTTATTCATTACTGCCCGTGGCCCAAATCTAAATTCTTATAGTACATATTTGCTTATTTATTTTGACAATTTTCCCTATGTATTAATTACAGAATGTCTTTATATACAACATTCACAGCTTTCTTGTCATTAAACAAACTCTTGAAATAACGACATAATATAGCTGTTAAATGCGAAGTGCTATAGGGCGAAGCGCGGCCTCCTCACGGCATTTTAAATCTGTAATTGCAAAAAAAATGTAATTATTTACGACATCACATTAGAAACCTTAAACATTACAGTATTTCTCTACTCGGTATTGAATGTTACTATACATATAAACCTTCCTCTTGAATCGCTCTATCTATTAAAAACAACCGCAACAAAATCTGTTGCGTAGTTTTAAAGATTTTAGCATACATAGGGGTATATGGACAAACAAAGAATGTGACTTTGTTTTATATTATGTAGTGATGATGAAATATTAATAACAAATCTTTTTTTTATAGACACAGGAACAAATATATACCAATAAATGTACGGCCATTACACGTGAAGCGATCACGTGGACCTCGTCTCGCCGTTGAACACGATTTTTTATGTACCTATATTGGTGTTGGCAACCGTAATTTGATTTTCAAATTTTATGACGTCTATAGTGGGTTGTACGAATGGATAAGTTACTGATATAAAAGGTTCGGGAGTATATCTTTAATATTTAAATGATTTTATCTTGTATGTATATTTTCGGAATCTCGGTATATGCTCCAACGATTTTCCTGAAATTCACTATGTAGAGGGTTGTGGAGGAGCAAAATCGATCTAGGTAGGTTTTATTTAAAAAAATTATTTTATCCCTGTTTTTGGGCCTTAAAAATACTTTCTATTAGGTACTAATTTGTATGTAAAACGCTATTTTCGCCGTAAATTGTCAAGTCTGCGTAGCTTATTGGGGGAACGGGCGGTCTCGAGAAATACCTAGAATTGAGCCCCACCTATCCAATTATTTTTATCTTTTTTTTACTAAAAAAATTACCGTGCAAGGCCAACCAGGTACTGAGCTTTATTGAAGTACTAGCGTTTTTCGTAAAAAGTAAATGACAAAAAATGCTATAGTGGGTTATCCATAATAGATAGACATATACCATCGCGGACTTTTCTGTAGACCTTTTCAAGATGTACAAATACTTAGTACATTATTTTGATAAATCTCGTAGGGTTTAGCCTGCGTTTGCAATGTAAGCGGAAGAAAATGTAATTATTTACAGAAACCTCAAAAATGACAGTATTTCTCTACTCCGTATTGAATGTTATTATACGTACAAACCTTCCTCTGGAATTACTCAATCTATTAAAAAAAACCGCATCAAAATCTGTTGCGTAGTTTTAAAGTTTTATGCGTACATAGGGATATAGGGACTTTGTTTTATAATATGTAGTGATGACTTTGAGCGCCGCAAGAGAGTTGCTAAATTGAGGAATTTGATATCTCTATGGTGGCCTACACTCGACGCTCCTTAACCATAGATAAGCAGTGACTGAAGCATAAAATTCTGTAGTCTTTGGATTGTATGCGATTTGGCTCATGAAATATCTCCATACTTCTTGTTTCAATATTTTTTTCGAGCTCACTATGTACTGTTAGCCCTAACGGCTTTTACAGCGTCACCGGGCGAGCGCAGAAGCATCGTCGAGGTGTAATAACGTCAACGCCTAATTGCTCTGTAGGTTACGCTATCCCAGTATAATTTTTTAATTCATCATTATTTAATTTTATATCCAGATCTTTGAAGTGCTGATGTTAGTTGTCACACATCAGCGTCTGCAACATCACAAGTAATTGATTAAATGGATTAAAACAAGAATCATCATCATCATCTTCCTGCCCTTTTCCCACTCTAAGTGGGGTCGGCACAACATGTTACAAACATGTTGTCATATCATTTGGCTACGTATTTTACGACCGGCCGCCTGCCTGACGTCAATGTACCTTAGTCGTATTTTACGACTCCTCGGTAAGAAGGAGGGTGGTCTATTTTACCCAGCCGGAAACCACACAGCGGGTCGATTTACCTTAGTCTTCTTTTACGACACCTCGGTAAGAAATGAGGGTGGTACTATTATATTCAGCCGGATAGCACACGGCGTATTAAAACAAGAATATTTCAGATTTTATCCACATTCGGCCACACCTTAATTTCTCAGAAATTTTCCATAATCACATTGAAATCTGTTGCCATAGACGACATCTTATTGATCTAGAATCTATTGACGTCATTCGACTCCCTCCACCAGTTGCCACCCACGCCGCCCACGCCGCCCGTGCCAACCCCACGTTCGAACCGTCCTTGGTAAGTTCTAGAAGGTCACCCCCCTGAGTGGGAGCACATGCGCACTAAACTAGGTCGGACATAGCTCGAGCTTCGCCCGGCCAAAATCTGATCATTCAGTGTTCTGCCTTAATACTATGAAGTCGCATATTATAGAGTAAATTTTTTCTAGATGTATAATATAGTTTAATAGTGATATATCTGTAAATATCTGTAAATATCTGTAAATATGTGTAAATAGTTTCACTTTGCGATCATCAGATTTGACAGTCGTAAGTACCAATTTCTATACAATTTGTTGCGATGACGTAATATAACAATTTATAATTATTGTGCTTGTTATAACGATTATATTAATATAAAAATATTCTGCATTCAGAATCAGGAATATGGGGAGTATTTGAAATGAATGAAGAATGCTGTTATGCATTTAGAGTGAAGTTAAAATCAAGAAACGCTGGTGAGGCCCAAAAGACAAAATTACTCAACGGGCCACTGATTGACTGCGTTGTTTGTGGCGAAATTATCCCGGTAAGTTTTACAAAATATATATAATTATATTCAGTACGAAAGAGAAAGTGTGTGAAAAGTGTTTCCGCTACGGGTATGAAAAAATCCTTTGTGATTCTGTATGATCCTTAATAGATAATTTTATATGATCTCGACTGGCGTAGCTAGACAGTGCCCCCCTCCCTTTCCCCGAACCGTACAGAAAGCGCCCTCCCTGTCGGCTCCAGTGCCCTCCCCCCTCCCACCTCCTCTGACCTAATCGTACCTTTCCATATAATATAACTTTATAGAAAATCATAATGAAGCAATGAAATATTTGGGGCATTAAAGAATAACGTGATGAAATTGGACTGTTTTGCGAATTTTATGAACATTTCGTAATTTTTTATCACCCTGGTTGACTCCTTTTTTATGCAGCTTCTACATTGAGGGGGCTGGGGGGATGTACTTTACGCCACTGTGTCAAGCTAATATCGCTGTCGAATTATTGATATTATTATATTTTACGACGTAGATAGTTACAAGAGGGGCTGGAGGGGGGGGGGGAGGTATAGGGGGGAAGGGAGGACCCATAAATCAATATTGAATGAGGCCAAAGGAGGGAGGGGAGGGCGTGTTGCGAAGGATATTCCGCAGTGTTTCATATTATGGGTGGAATAAGATCAGCACAATTGATAGAAAATAGTACAACTTATTAAGAAGGAATAAAAGTTTTTTTACATTGAAGTATTTATCAATAATTATTCATCACCCAGGTTGCGTCCATTGTCATGCAGCTCCTACATTGAGGGGGGGGTGTACTTTACGCCACTTCGTCAAGCTAATATCGCTGTCGAATTATTGATATTATTATATTTTACGACGTAGATAGCAACAAGAGGGGCTGAGGGGGGGAGGGGAAGGTATAGGGGGGAAGGGAGGACACATAAATCAATATCGAATGAGGCCAAAGGAGGGAGGGGGAGGGCGTGATGCGAAGGATATACCGCAGTGTTTCATATTATGGGTGGAATAAGATCAGCACAATTGATAGAAAATAGTACAACTTATTAAGAAGAAATAAAGGTTTTTTTACATTGAAGTATTTATCAATAATTATTCATCACCCTGGTTGCGTCCATTGTCATGCAGCTCCTACATTGAGGGGGCTGGGGGGGTGTACTTTACGCCACTTCGTTAAGCTAATATCGCTATCGAATAATTGATATTATTATATTTTACGACGTAGATAGCAACAAGAGGGGATGAGGGGGAGGGGGAAGGTATAGGGGGGAAGGGAGGACCCATAAATCAATATCGAATGAGGCCAAAGGAGGGAGGGGGAGGGCGTGTTGCGAAAGATATTCCGCAGTGTTTCATATTATGGATGGAATAAGATCAGCACAATTGATAGAAAATAGTACAACTTATTAAGAAGGAATAAAGGTTTTTTTACATTGAAGTATTTATCAATAATTATTCATCACCCTGGTTGCGTCCATTGTCATGCAGCTCCTACATTGAGGGGGCTGGGGGGGTGTACTTTACGCCACTTCGTTAAGCTAATATCGCTATCGAATAATTGATATTATTATATTTTACGACGTAGATAGCAACAAGAGGGGTTGAGGGGGAGGGGGAAGGTATAGGGGGGAAGGGAGGACCCATAAATCAATATTGAATGAGGCCAAAGGAGGGAGGGGGAGGGCGTGTTGCGAAAGATATTCCGCAGTGTTTCATATTATGGATGGAATAAGATCAACACAATTGATAGAAAATAGTACAACTTATTAAGAAGGAATAAAGGTTTTTTTACATTGAAGTATTTATCAATAATTATTCATCACCCTGGTTGCGTCCATTGTCATGCAGCTCCTACATTGAGGGGGATGGGGGGGGGTGTACTTTACGCCACTTCGTCAAGCTAACATCGCTGTCAAATTATTGATATTATTATACTTTACGACGTAGATAGCAACAAGAGGGGCTGAGGGGGGGAGGGGAAGGTATAAGGGGGAAGGGAGGACCCATAAATCAATATCGAATGAGGCCAAAGGAGGGAGGGGGAGGGCGTGTTGCGAAGGATATTCCGCAGTGTTTCATATTATGGGTGGAATAAATTAAGCACAATTGATAGAAAATAGTACAACTTATTAAGAAGGAATAAAGGTTTTTTTACATTGAAGTATTTATTAATAATGACAACAAATTTCTGTTCACAGCTTTCCCAGATTTCACATGCCACATGTCCAAAAGTGCCTTTCATTATTGAAATTTTAGGGCACTTTTGCGGTAAGAAAAATATGATTATATATTAATAATATAATATGATATATTAATTATTATTTAGTTACAATTTATTTTCTGATTTTAATTTAAAATTCGATTTATATTTATTGTTTCAGGCTCCCCATTATTACATAATTTAGCTCCGCCAATAAAATTGCTAATAAGCAATGCCGGTATTGAATAATTGAACAAGATTCTTCTGACAATCTCCACGATCCTATAGCGCTGGAGGAGAGAGTGAGTGAAAATATTTTAGTACGGAAATGAAATTATGATATTGCTTAAACATATTGTGATGAGTACTTCATAATTGAATTTATTTTTTAGATTCTCGCGCTACCCTGCCAAGTCACCAACATCCGCAATATATTGACACCCGGTTTTCCACATAATTTATAATAACTCCTTAAAGGTGAGTAAATATTAAGATGACCATTTTTCATTTTTTTTTCAGTATCCTACTAAGAATTTTTTACGATTATCATATATTTTTATTTATACTAAGCAATGTTTAGTTTTAATTTAATGGAGTTTATGCATTCAATATATTTTTTTTTTAGATCCAGGCGTCGAGATGAAAACGTGTATGATGGAGAGCGATATTCTCGGAAAGAAAATAGAAGTGGATAAGCGCAATGAACAATTCAAACTATTGATAAGCAAAGCTGATAGGATAGGTAATAACTAAATATAAGATGATTAAATAGCAATTAAGTCATGTAAATAGAATATAGTATAATTCTGTAGTAAATAAAGTAGTAAATTTCTTAAGTATAAAATAAAGTAGTAAGTTTCTTAAATTAAGCTATAAAAAAGTTAAGCGTAGTTTTTAAATACATTATATTGGCTATAGTTATAGGGTATACGCTTTTCGTCACTGAGCCCAGGTGAAAAGCATATACAAAAAAAAAAATAAAAAAAAAAATCACAAAAGTATTAAAGACAAAAAAATAAAAAAATCTTAAAAAACCAAAAAAAAAATTTTCAAGTTCTAATAAAACAGTAGTTTTGACCTTAAAACGTTTAATAAGTATATTATAGGAGAATGAATGAATGTTCTATCTATCCATCTGTCTCTACAGAATCCTAATTACCTGAAAAAGGAAAGGACAAAAAACAAAAAAGTGTTACAGACAAATTTTTTTAATCAATAAAACTTTTCCCGATCCAACATCTGTCACATAAAATGTATGAATGATTATAATTGTTTCCACCAAATTTAATCTCCTATATAACATAGTTATAAATTTCCGTATAAAGCTACAGAAAATGCAAAAAAAAGTAGATATTTGGCTACATTAAAGTAGTCGCCCCAACGCACAATATAGTGACCACTGCTCATTGATGTTATTTTATTAGAAGTAGTCATATCATTTTGTATTTTTGTACTCAATTAACACTTAAAAGGGGGGAAAGATGAGTCATGACACCCTAAAAAAAAAAAAAAAGAAATCTTCCAAACGCTAGGAACGCTAGAATAGGGCCTGGTATCCACTAAAGCGGAGATGAATTTTGAACACTAATGAGATATCGTTTAAGCTATGCTGAGATATGTGGAAATGACGATACCTGATTGGCGTTTAAAACGCATCTACTCGCGTCACCGCTTCGGTGGAAACCGGGTTTTACACATGCTAGACGCAATGTCTATCATAGAATTTATTTATATTCTAGCATTTCTTAGCAATATTAGAAGATAACGAAGTAGAAACCGTCCTACCGATATTTTCATAACAGTTTGAGCGTTAAGTTTAAATTGTTATAAAAATATGAGGGACCTTATTTATTTATTTGTAGTGTTTTGTGTGGAAATAGTAATAAGACTTTATACACATTTACGGTAGACAAATGATAGACAGACTTGTCATTCGTGCCATTCTAAAGCGACGTATGTTATACAGTTATATAATTTCTATATTCCAGTCGTTAAATCTTTTCTAACATAATATTATCAGGTATAAAAAACACTACAATTAATAGTTTCACAATAACTAAATAACAGTCCATTTGTACGTTGTTTATTAATTTAAATTAATTTTAATTTCCTACACAACTCAGCACCCTACATAAAAAAAATCAGTTAAATCAGCCAAGTATTTTAACCACAGGAATTAGTATTTTTTTTAATAAACACCATTTATAAAGATCAACGACCGTACCCTATTATGACATATGACACAAAAAATAACCTTGACCCAAAAACTAAATTGTAAGGGTGCGAGGGAGCCAAAACAAAACAAACAAAACAATGTTTTTTGCGCCGCGCCGCCCTACTTCAATCAATAATTATTGATAAAGCTACATCTCAATTAAATAACCTTCATTTTCTTCGGAAACACATTTTTTTAAAAACAATATTAAAAAGTTTCAATTATGCCAAAGTTATCTATTAAGTACAGTTAGTGGATTCTTTTAATGTGGTATAGTTGGTACCACCCTGAATCTAAATCATATTTTGATTTTTTAGATTAGCACGTTTAAGTTGAACGCACTTAGTCGAATGACCACACAATGCAAAAATGAAATAGTATTAGCTACTAATAGAAATGACCTGTTACCGCCGTGCGATATCCGGCTGAATGGAATAGACCACCCTCATTTCTTACCGAGGTATCGTAAAATATGACTAAGGTAAGTTGATCCAACGTGAGGTATCCGGTTGAGTAGAGTAGACCACCCTCTTTCTTACCGAGGTATAGTAAAATATCGTAAGTTGTCGTCGGGCAGGTCGGTCGTAAAATACGTAGCCAAATCATATGACAACATGTTTGTAACATGTTGTGCCGACCCCACTTAGAGTGGGATGAGGAAGGATGATGATTAGAAATGACCCGCTACTTTTTGATATAAACATATCATCTTGTTAATTTTGATATTCGGCTATTTTTATTGAAATTGTCAAGTCTATTTATCATTTGTCTACAACAAGAACATTTTACTGAGTGAAATTCGACATGTCTCATATCAACACTTTATACTGATATCTCTAATTTAAATTAGGTTAATCGCAAAAGAATATTTTTTTTGAGACGTACAAAACAGATTTTTGATGATATACACTTTACTTTACAAAATCTTTAACCAATTTTATTACTATTACTTCTTGAGATATAATAGCAATTAATATTAGTTTTAAATTTAAAAATATGAATTTGAACTTTGAAATATAATTTTTAAATATATAATATTTTACTCTTAAATTGTGAACTTTAAGTTATAATTTCAACCACGAGGAATCAATGTATTGCCTTACGAACATAACATGCCGTACAACCAAAGAAATAAACTGACAAATAGTTAAAAATACTTCTTTTTTACATGACATCGAGGCTTAACATTTTGACCAAAGTTGTTTTGTTTAGAGTTATTACTACGCTTCACTAGCATCTTGCGTAGAGATGACAAGTCACAGATCGTGTCGAGATCAATAGCAATAATTTAATAGACGTCGATATTTCACTCAGTGAGGGTTATTAGTTAAGTTTTTTTTATTTTCAACAAAAAGAAGGTACGGGATTGAGGTAGTCACAGACAAACAATAAGCATGTAAAAGACGACGTCGCTAATTTAAGTGAGCAGATCAATACCTTGGCCGTCATATAGTTAATAAGTTTAGGATTTAAGATGGAATGAAGCGACGTCAATATTAAGATCAGTGACTACCTAGAGTACGGGATAGGCAAGTTATTATTTACCTTTGTGTGTTAGTTATTAGTTAATAGTGAATAAAGTAAAATCAAATGTGATTAATACGACAACACAAGCTGGTCCTATATTGTTAATTAGATTATAAGGTATAATAAGGATTTAATATGCGATTTTCATAGTGTTAAGTGGCATCAAAAGTTAAATGCTCCGTTCATCATCATTATTTAATGATTTAATCATATCAAGTATTACATTTATTATTTAATCGTGATCATTGAATGATTCTTTTTTAATTTCATTATTTTGTCATAGTAAACTATAATTTAGCAGAACGCTGAACACAAAACTAAACTGTATAGTTTATTTTTATGTGTTATTATTCATATTAAGTTGTTATTTTTCTGTTACTTGATTGTGTTTGAGAAAGATCATTAAAAAGGCCCATCGTGGTTCGTGCAGTGATGGTCTTTTGGGAGGAAATCAGAATTTTAGATCTGATCCGTTGTAGGTACCTCACTTAAGTCCATCTTCTGCCGCCATAATGAGTACCTTAGGGCGTCCCGACCGGCGGCCCCGACCCAAAGGAGGCGCAGTGGGGTTCAAAGTTGCTGCTGGCAAGAATGAGGATAATACTTGGAACGCTACCCTGACCTCGCCACCAGGACTTGACATTTTTTAGTAAATGCTAAAAAAGCCACCGGTCGGGCGGCGATAGCCTATAAGAGGTTTTTATTGATGATTTTTTTTCTTAAGAAGGTCGTTAAAAGGTATCAAGTATGAGGAAAAAGCGCGAAGTGGGGGTGTAATAAGAAAAAAGGTGTCGCCTATAAAGGGTTCTTGACCATTTCTTTCTTCTTAAGAAGGTCATTAACAAGGTATCGAGTATGAGGAAGAAGCGCGAAGTGAGGGCGTAATAAGAAAAAAGGCGTCAAAGTCAGTATTTGCTGATTTCAGTCATTGTAGTTGGTATTGTTTTGAGTTTTTGAGGTGGGAGGATCCGCTCGGATCCGCCTGGGTCAGTACCACCCTCCTGATTAAATGCCTGTTGTAATATATGTTTTCGGACATCAAACAACAGAGTAAAGGGAGAGCCAGTTTTACGCTTTTTACTTTTCGTTGGCGTCTGTGCCTAGATTTATGTTAACTGTAATTTTTCCTTCTATATATTTTACATTTCTTCGTCTCCTGGTTTTCTTAAGTTACAGTTATTTTATTTTATTTGCAGGGTAATGTATATTAAGTTCATTTTGTTATGGCATTGTTTATTAGTTTATGATTTGTTATCTATCTATTACCTATCTTATCTCTATTTACTTTTTTGTCTTCAACACTTCTTGATGTTGTATTGATGTTTCGTATATGTGTATTGATGTCATCGGTGTTGTATTAGGTCGTAATTCTTCTATATGTGTCGTTAACTATCAATTTTGTTGGATTTGATTTTTTTGTGTATCTCTTCTGCTTCTCTTAAAGCTAAAGAAAGGTAAGCTGTAATTCTTATATATGTGTCGTTAACTATCAATTTTGTTGGATTTGATTTTTTTGTGTATCTCTTCTGCTTCTCTTAAAGCTAAAGAAAGGTAAGCTAATGAATATCTGTCAATAGTATCAAGCTATCACTCACTCACTATATACTAACAATATACTCATAGGCGTTAAAGGATAAGAGGAAATTGTAACATCATTGTTAGTCTTAAAAATTTTGTTTTATTTACTCTTATCTCATTCTGTCTGCTAAGTCTTTTATCTGTTTAGTCTTTTATCTGTTTAGTCTTTTATCTGTTTAGTCTTTTATCTGTTTAGTCTTTTATCTGTTTAGTCTTTTATCTGTTTTCTAACTGTTTAGTATTTAAGATATAGCGTTATATTCATGTATTCATGCTACTTGTCTACTATCAAATAATATAAAAACCATGCGCACTCACCGGCTAATATAAAAGATCTGCAAATTGCAACTAAAACTTCTAAAGTTTTTCAAGGTAATGCTGGTGACTTGAACGATATTGGTGCATGAGTGCATCATCACGTTATTTGTTAGTGACGAGGGTAATGAATTGTTAGTAGATTTGGTGTTTGTTTAGGATTAGAAGCGTCTTCTAGGTTAAGCTTACAATGGGTATACCATAATCAAGAACTTGAAATGGTGAATTTTATTATGTTATCTTAATTCTCTATCTATTCTTTTATATCTGACTTATTAAGTGAATTACATCAATTATTTATATTGAGGATATTTTCAAACTTTAAGTGATCAGTTTTAAATAATTATTTATTATAACCGAGCATTTTTTTAGATATTTCTTCCATATATTCAATTTAATACCCATTGTTAATTATAAGAATAAATGTTTAGATTGTAAAACTGTATTCCTTATAATTTGTATAGTTATAATTTGAATTAAATAATATATTTTTGAAGTCTATACTATAATTTGTTTCAAGGCGATATATACTATGATTGTCATGGCGGTTGTTTTTTCTTTTACAGTTTTTTAAAAATAATTTTATGTGTTCCTTCGTCTTGAAACTTTTAGATTACTATTGTTTTGGAATTACTTTATATAATTTAAATTATATTGTTCGTTTGTTATATTCATGAACTATAAATGTCTATTTTACTCATAATAAATGTTTAAATGTGAAGTTGTTTTTATTTACGATCACATCATACGATATAGATATCTCAACAAGGAGGTGGAGTGAACCGAACAATCGACTTTAGCATTTACGAACTATTATGTAAAGTATACATAACTGTCGTTCAATTAATATCGTAATGCTTCTTGCATAGAGATGTACTGCAGAAAATTAGATACAATTAGAAAGACATCAGCTTTCCCATACCTCATATCAGTTCAGATATCTGGAAACCCAACTTTACTCCATTTCTTGAATACTTACAGATTGAAAGCTATAGATTTTGAGCCTTATTTCAAAAGCACCAAGTTGGTGCCCTAAGCATACAAAGGTCAACACAAGAAAAAACACTTGGTCGTCCCTTTTTGTACCATTGCTAGAATATGTAGTGTAATAAAGAAAATAAATAATATAAAATGTATAAATAATATTCACATCATTATCATACACACACACAGACGCGCGCGCACACACACACACACACACACACACACACACACAAACACACACACTAACATGCGCACTCACCAGCGCAAACACACAAACATGCGCACGCACCCGCGCAAACACACATACATGCGCACGCACCCGCGCAAACACACAAACATGCGCACGCACCCGCGCAAACACACACAAACATGCGCACGCACCCGCGCAAACACACATACATGCGCACGCACCCGCGCAAACACACATACATGCGCACGTACCCGCGCAAACACACAAATATGCGCACGCACCCGCGCAACCACACACAAATACGCACACGCACCCGCGCAAACACACACAATCATGCGCACGCACCCGCGCAATCACACACAAACATTCGCACGTACCCGTGCAAACACACAAATATGCGCACGCACCCGCGCAATCACACACAAACATGAGCACGTACCCGCGCAAACACACAAATATGCGCACGCACCCGCGCAAACACACACAATCATGCGCACGCACCCGCGCAATAATACACAAACATGCGCACGTACCCGCGCAAACACACACAGATATGCGCACGCACCCGCGCAATCACACACAAACATGCGCACATACCCGCGCAAACACAAATATGCGCACGCACCCGCGCAACCACACACAAATATGCACACGCACCCGCGCAAACACACACAATCATGCGCACGCACCCGCGCAAACACACACAAATATGCGCACTCACCCGCGCAAAAACACACACAAACATGCGCGTGCTGCCACCCACAAACTTACAGGGCACATAGTCAAGTATATTCGTAGGCGCATACACTAATAAAAAAAGACTCAATATGAATTATTATTTTACAAATTTTATACAAATATTTCAATTTTATTAATTTAGTGTGATATAATATTATATTACACATTAAATTTATAACACTACAAAACACTTTTGTCTACATTTATCTTGTAGCGAGAAAAATAATATCTACCGGTGTTATCATAGATGGCTTTAAGTCATAGACATTTTTATTTTCTTTTATTATTCGTTACGTTTTCACTTATCTGGGGAGTTTAAGTTAGTTTATTTTTCGCCTACTGCGGCATAAGACAACGAAAATAATTTTGTTCTCTCCCTTTTGTGATTTCGCTATCTCAAGTCAGCTGATACTTTCATTCCGTAAATTTCCTCACGGCTCCATCAGTTTGTGGTAAGTTCTTCACCGTTATCTTATATCTTTAGCCTAAGATAAATGGTTATTTGATATTGAGTGGTTAGATACTATTTTGTAGGAATCGATCGATTCGAGCGCCATCTGTCACACGTAATTCAAAAAAAGAACAAAGGAAGTTAAAATCATGTATCACATTATGTGTAAAAGAGCTTACTAATGCCAATGATGTACTTTTTGAGTACATCACAGCTTTCATGCGAGCACAAAAATTCTGTAAAATAATTTTAACATTCCAATACAGATATATGTAGTATTTGTCATAGCAATTGATTACCCCCTTTCCACCTCATACCACCTTTTCCAGGACGTCCCCATTTCATCCCGACTTTAGGCATGCGCATTTACGCTAAGTCTAGCTTCACCCGGAAATCTAGGTACTCGGTATTCTGTTTCAGCAAAGCATAGTCCCGTGCAATCGTTATTTATTGCTAAATAAATTGAAATACAAGTTTACTTGACAAAATTACTGCTATATCCGAAATACTGTTCATTTTTCATAATTAAATTTACTTTGTGACTTTTGGGAGCTTATTTGAAGTAAGTATCGATTTTTAATTATATGCCCGTTACATAAAATTGAATGTTAAATGCATTTTTTTTGCATAAATTGACTGTTTTTAGGTGTCAAGTATTTTTTTAATGAGGGTAAACATTTAAATATACACAGTGCGTTTTGTTAGTGAGTAGAAGCTTCGACCGCTGAGACTTTCAAAGTCAGTTCTAAACATACCTAAGTTTGTACGATTATTAATCGATCCTGACTTGTTTTATATTCTTGTAACAGTCTTTAACTGAATTCAGTAGACTAAAGTGTTGTTCTGAAGTGATTTATGCGCTGTTTAGTTTGTTTTGATTGGGAAATAGATGCATTTTAGTTAGATCTTGATGCAAATAAGAGGTATTTCATCGCGGGTTTGTTACTATATGACGGGTTATTGTTGACATTAGTAGAGGTTCTAGTTTGGTAGATTTCTCTTGCTACTAAGTGTTATTAATTTATTAAATCTGGCGCTACTTTGCGGTAATTCATTGCACAAAAGTAATACTAAAATATTTTGCTACTATCCGCGATAGTAGCAACATATTATTATTACTTTTGCTTTGTTATTAATTATGTGTTAGATGTGTGTGTATTTTTTTTATTTGCTTAATTCACCTTTGGAAATATAATTTTGCTATTGAATATAGCTTTATTCCAGTAAGAATTTTAGTATGTACTAGAAAGTTACTGCGAAAAATACATACATATCCTACACCTAACCTAACTTAACTTTAATCTTTATTTAATGGTAATATATCAGTAACGATTCTATTTTCGTACAATTTTATTAAGTTGTTGAAATGCGAATTTTTATATTTTTATAACTAATATACTACAACCAATTTAACAATATTGCTTATGCGAAAAATTTTCATGGCTGGCGCTAAGAAATTGCAGATATAATATATATTTCAGTTAATTTATGTTCTGCCCAAAGTGTATTAGTTTCAGAGTAATTTTGGATATTATTTTGACTGTATAAAATACAAGAAAGGGTAAACGAAACATTACAAAATGAGCGACATAAATAACGATCTAAAAATGAGAATAGTGTATGGCGAGCCCCAAGATATGATGGCATTTGATGGAGCACCGATGGATGCTCGTAATGGTGAAGGAAATGCAGTAAGTTAATAAAGTTAAAGTAAAATATATGTTCTCTTTTTATAAACGGTACCTGGTTGACCGAGCCTTGGTCGGAAATTTTTTAAATAAAAAAAAATACCCTAAAAAAAGAAAAAAAATAATTAGGTAGTTGGGGATCGATCCTAGGTATTTACATTTATCGAGACTGCCCGTTCCCCGAATAAGATACGCTGACTTGATAGTTTGTGGCAAAAATAGTGGTATATTCAAAATAATTTTTTTAATACCCAAAAACAGAGTTATAAAGATTTTTTTTTTACATAGAACCAAGCTAGATCGATTTTTCTCCCCCAAAACTCCTACATGCTAAATTTCAGGAAAATTGTTGGAGCTGTTTCCGAGACAAATATATAAATATACACATACAAGATTAACTCATTTAAATATTAAAGATTAAGTTATTGAACACCAAACCAACGTGGCAGTGGAAACGTGAAAAAAGGGGCAAAGTAGAAGGAGAATAAAGTTAGTCAGAGATGGTTACAGATAGAATCTCTAAAGCGTTGTAGGATGTCGTTGGATCCAAGTACATATGTTTAGAATTGGTCAATCATTGGTTGATAACGCAGAAAGAGAGGTTGGTGACAAACATGGTGTAGAACAATCCTCCGCAGCTTCCTACATCGTAGGGGTAAATTTAAGGGAAGAAAAGGAGTAGGATTGTGATCTTGGGAGTCAAGACTAATTTTTATGTGATTTAGGGTTAGCAGGAATACATTGGCTTTAGTGGACGGAGTCAAATATCAGTCAAAAAACAGTGTTACTCTTGTGGTAATTTTGCTTATAGAATAACATTTCTGTCAACAGCCTTCTCAAGGTGCAAACGATGCCAAAACAATGCCGAATCAAACCACTGAATTTGTGCCGCTAAGCAGATTCTATCTGGGTGAGTTACAATAAATTTTAAGAATTAGTTTTTAAATATTATTATATAATTATTTAAACATTGCACCTGGACATTCATTAGTTTTTAATTTGCAATTTGTTAATTAGCTTATATACCTTTGTTTACTTTTTTAGAAGACTGGGCATGTATGGAACATATACTGAAAATTGGGATCAGTCCTGATCCAAAAGAGAATGGTAAGTGCTAACATTTGAAAGCGAATAGTGTTTCTCAAACAATAGCTCATCTGTTATTTATTTTAGATACCGCGCCACCACAAAGCGTACCACCTCAGCAAGAAATTGCATTTGATGATAATTCAAGTGCAGAAGAATCTTCGGAGGAGAACATCCACGACCTTATTATGGCGTTCGATAACGTTGTAAGTTTGTATACTATCGTAAATCTAATTATTTTATTCAGTATAGTATCGTAAAATCTAATTATTTTATTCAGTATAGTTCCGTAAAATCTAATTATTTTGTTCAGTATAGTATCATAAAATCTAATTATGTTATTCAGTATAGTATCGTAAAATCTAATTATTTTATTCAGTATAGTATCGTAAAATCTAATTATTTTATTCAGTATAGTTCCGTAAAATCTAATTATTTTGTTCAGTATAGTATCATAAAGTCTAATTATTTTATTCAGTATAGTATCGTAAAAAATAATTATTTTATACAGTATAGTACCGTAAAATCTTATTATTTTGTTCAGTATAGTATCATAAAATCCAATTATTTTATTCAGTTTAGTACCGTAAAATCTAATTATTTTATTCAGTATAGTATCGTAAAATCTAATTATTTTATTCAGTATAGTTCCGTAAAATCTAATTATTTTGTTCAGTATAGCATCATAAAATCTAATTATTTTATTCAGTATAGTATCGTAAAATCGAATTATTTTATTCAGTATAGTATCATAAAATCTAATTATTTTATTCAGTATAGTATCATAAAATCTAATTATTTTATTCAGTATAGTATCGTAAAATCTAATTATTTATTCAGTAAAATATCGTAAAATCTAATTATTTTATACAGTATAGTACCGTAAAATCTTATTATTTTATTTAGTATAGTATCGTAAAATCTTATTATTTTAAACAGTATAGTATCGTAAAATTTAATTATTATCTATGCTATGTATTTTTTTTTAGATACTTGCTCAACCAAATCCGCAAAGCGTCAGACTTGAAGATCTGCAATACATCGATTTCGAACTTTACCCATACACGGCCTGTCCTCGTACTGTTCCAGGGGTAGGTATACTAAGCAAATTTTTATATTCAAATTCAAAATATTCTTTATTCAAATAAACTTGTAAACAAGTGCTTTTGAATCGTTAACTCTACTGCTGGTTCGGAAAGCTGTTCCTACCGAGAAGAGCCAGCAAGAAACTCGGCGGTTGCTCTTCTTAAAAAATACAATTCTTAATGCTAGTTACATTTAATGTTTCTATCTTGTACAGGGTCGAACAATATTTATATCCACGCATTTTTATCGTCTAAATAATCCTATAAGATACTAGCTGTGCTTCCGGTGTCGCCTTCGTCGTCATCGTCACTGAGCATTTAACTGTTTCTGTCTCCTTAAGAGAGAACATGTTTTTCTGATCAGAACAGAACAGTTTTGAGGGGAATTCGCCCTGACTGAGCCACAGCAACGCGTGCCCAGTCAACTAGTTAAAAAAAAGTTTTTTGACATTATTTCTAACGGACTTATATTTATCTTTCTACTAAAGCTGTTGTCTATTAGTATGTTTTAGTAACGTTATTCTAAATTTTAAAAAATCAATAAGTTAAAAGCTTTGGTAATTAATGAATTAAGTTATGTACACACACTTTCACTGCACACTGCCCAATTTTCCCAATTCCTAATCCCAGAAACTGCTACTACAATACAAAAAGTTATATTATAACTGCGAAAGGTGCGATAATATTCAGTTATGAACTGAGATTAAAATTTAAAAAAAAGTAATGAGAATATTATTTTGCTATAATCCGCGATAAAAGAAAATATGTGTAATGCTAAATGTAGAGTGTACTATTCGTTCTCATATCTGATACATGCAGAATTTGTACGATTTTGTCAAGGAGATAGACTCCACGACAAAATCACTTTACGATTTTGTCGTGGAGTCTATCTCCCGACGATGCTTCGGTTACGGGGCGAAACAATTGTTGAGATTGTGGTGGTGAATGTGTGCAGTGCTTGTGTATTGTTGTGCCATCGGTGTCGGGTAGTGCATGAGTTCTTACAAATTCTGCATGTATCACGAGAACGAATAGTACACTCTACATTTAGCATTACACATATTTTCTTTTATCGCGGATTATAACAAAATAATATTCTCATTACTTTTGTATTACGGACCTCCGCAAAGTAACGCCTAATTCTATAAATTATTAAAACTTAATATAAATATTAATTTTTTTTATTTTATAGGACCACGTTCAAGTGATATACGAAAAAATGCAGGAATAAGTACCAGTTTTCTACAGCAGATAACCATTGGCGATGCACACCGTAAACTGTTTAAATTATCGGGCAGTAAATAGGATGCCTAGTTAAGTCTTAAGTAATTTTAGTAATTTACGAGTTTCTCTAAGTGTTAGCTATAAATTTCATGTTTAACATTAAACCTACCGATATTTCACCCTACCATGAGCGGTCAAATGACCGTTTCAAAATAATATATGTATCTTAAGTGAAGTTATTTAAGCTGCGTTAGATTTGTTGTTTATTTCTTTCTAAATAACTTAATACACACTGTCATACAATTTGGGCTTAAGATGTAAAACGATGAAAATGGCGAATATCTTTTTCATTAGTTAACTGTTATTCAAAATTTGTCTGTTTTTATTAATCTAATAGCATAGTTAAAAAAAGTAATATAAGTAAATATCTTATATCTTAAACAGCCGATTTTTGAAGGATGACATTATTTTGCATAGAGCACCCTATTGATAAAACAAACAATTAATCGTTTTCTAAACAAGAAACAACTTTAACTTTAACTTTAATTAATTTATTATTTAAAATATTTAACATTAAAACATTTAAACTGTTAAGGATTATTTTATATTATTTAATAATTATTTCATATTATTTAATAATTAATTTTATCCAAATACTCATGTTATCAACGCCATCTTTGTTATATCTTTAACTATTCATTTACTTTAATCGATCATTACAATCGATTGCAAGAATCGATAACATATTTGTGCCAAACACATTTTTAAGGATATTCTAATCAACTTGGGCTTTTTTTTTATATTTTGAAAACAAAAATACCGTCTTTTTGAAGATATTACAATTGGGCCCAAAAGGCTTCGTTTCCCTTGCGATATACAGTGTTATATTAACTTATTGATCAATTTTATTGTTGCTTATATGTTAATTTAAAATTATAGTTATGTTCCAGTAGATATATTTTTATATATCACATGTTACAATTACAATAAATATTTTGGGATAATTTAAAAATAATATTAGTTGATTTAGTTACGATATTTATCAGTACTAATTTTAGAAATATATAATCTTACACACATAGTTACAATCAGAAATAGTAAGTAGAAGAAAAAGTACTAAATTTACTAATTATAAATTAAGGAGTAATTTGAGTAAAATTTATTGTCTTTAAAACTATTTTAATCTGTATTATCATATTGAATTGTAAACTAAAGCAGTTGTTGTAAGCAAAAGATTACGTGGAATGAAAAATTGACTTGAAGAGACCATCTGGCGCTAACATCACCTCTGACTGGTCCGGCTTTGATGCAGAAACAAAAATCTCTCCTAGCAAAATCTCCTACTAAAGAAAATTTCCCGGCCAAGAAGATTCTGTATTTATCTGTGAACTGCTTATCTGTTTCATAACAAGTACTATTAATAAGGATTTTGATTATTAGTGACTTAGTAGGATTTTAAAACATATTCGTGTCTATAATATCACTACTTAATAATAATTGATAAAATAAATCTTTAG
The DNA here is from genome assembly GCA_029227775.1 of Morpho helenor. Taxonomy (NCBI): domain Eukaryota; kingdom Metazoa; phylum Arthropoda; class Insecta; order Lepidoptera; family Nymphalidae; genus Morpho; species Morpho helenor. The sequence continues at coordinate 18,701,852 of JARGCU010000030.1, read as the reverse complement.
AAATTTAAAATAAGAGTTATAATAACATTTCACAAAGTTTGACGTTTGTTTTGGTTTCAAAAGATGGGTTTGTTTTGTTATGGGTGTATGTTTTCAAAAATGTGTTTTTCAACCTTAATTCACTTATTTTGACATTTTTGAATTGTTTTTTTTTAAAGACAGTTTTACCATTTTATATTGTACTATTTTCAGCACTATTAATATAAAGTTATCGTTCTATAGAACGTTTATTTTTTATAAAAATATTTATTCTAAAAGAATATTTTTGTTTGGTTTACATTTGATTGTCCTTTCGGTGAACGATTGGTTTAATATTTGAAACAGTTAAGTTCTTAAAAGATTATACAGTTTTATTATCACACTATCTCATGTAGTAGAAAATATTGTGTCAGTATCCATTAAAAAAATATAAAATTGTTTAGGCTAAGTTAAGACTATCTTTTATTCTTAGTTGTATAAAACATTTTATGTTATATTTCTGTAACTTGTTTTTAAATATCCCAAATATAGATTACATATTTGTTTTGTAATTTTTTTATAAATTTTTACATGTATACTTTTAACAGGTTACTTCGTTTTCTTTATAATAAAGTTATAATGGACTAGAATAAGATATTTTGTGTATTTTATGAATGTTTATCTTTCTCTCAATAAAGGTTTAAAAATTAAATTGTTTTGTTGATTAATTAGATACTAGCTTTTACTCGCGACTTCGTTCGCGTTATTAACAGGATTTCTATAGCCTATATGTTATTCCGGCGTATAAGGAATAATTTTGCCAAATTTCATCGATACTGGTTCAGCGGAACTGGATACCACACGGCGGGTCTTATCTTAGCCACCTTTTACGACACCTCAGTAAGAAATGAGGGTGGTCTATTTTACTCAGCCAAATATGACACGGCGGGTCAACTACCTTAGTCTCCTTTTACGACACCTCAGTAAGAAATGAGGGTGGTCTATTTTACTCAGCCGGATTCCCCACGGCGAGTGAACTTACCTTAGTTACCTTTTACGACACATCGGTAAGAAATTAAGATGGTCTATTCTACTCAGCCGGATACCACATGGCGGGTCAACTTACCATAGTCGCCTGTTACGACAACTCGGTAAGAAATGAAGATGGTCTATTCTACTCAGCCGGATACCACATAGCCAGTCAACTTATCTTAGTCGCCTTTTCTTGAGAACCGTGGTTCTTTGAAGATAGGACACTGTCAATAGTGTTACGTAAAACAGGCCTAGTCATCGCGGTGTGTAGATCTATATATCAAAATAAAATTAAAATAAAAAAAAAACATTTCGATCATTCATCAAAATTGTTTGTCATCCAATGCATTCAATGTAAAACTAATCTCGGCAAATGCTCTGCGATAAATAGATTAATTACAATAACTTGACCCACATTGACATTGATATCTTCCACGATACTTTAAATAGCTTAAAGTAAAATATTCTTGTAGGAAAACTAAAATATAAATTGTCTTAAACATAAATTGTCTCTCTTCGCAGGTTAGCTGGCAGAGATCTCTGTCATAGAGATAAGTTGACCTTTGTACACTTTTTTTATCAATAATTTTTTTTCCATCATTTTTATGGTACATAAATAAATAAAATATAATTTATATAATTAGTGTATGTGTGCTTGTGTATTATGGCGACGGAGGTTTGTAGGACACGCGAAAGTATCGCAATACCGCATGCAATGTATGCTGCATGCATCAGGTAAAATATGGCAAAAATTGTTTTGTTACATTTCAAACGCATTATTAAGGGTTTTATTTATTTATTTATCTACTCTGATACTATAATATATAGATTATAAAACTGAAACCAATTATCACAAACATTACGTACAGGCCAAAAATAAAAAATTAAAAGGTTTTATTACGATACAGGTCTTGTATGGACACCTGTATCATAATATAACTTTTTAATCATAACGATACACCTATACAACCTCCAGCTGGACCGAGGAAGTTGAACTTCTTTCTTAAAAAAAATGGTTTCAATGAACGAGTCCGCGGCGACGCAACACGCGCATGCGTGCGAATCGATTTTTGCGCCTTGGCGCTAACATTTGACATTTAAAAATATTTTCAATATTTAAACAAAGTTTGATTTTTATTAATATTGTTTTACGTATTATAGTATGAGAGTAGATAAAGAGAGAATTTTATGAGAGTGGTACTTTTCTATTCAGCCGGATACCACACGGTGCGCCAACTTACGTTAGTCATCTTTTACGACACCTCGGTAAGAAATAAGGGTGGTCTATTCTACACAGCCGGATACCACACAATGGGTCAACTTACCTTAGTCGTATTTTACTGGGGTTCCAAAGTGGTCGGCCTCCTCCTCCAAAGTGGGGTGGTTAATCCAGTTGTCCCTCTGATTAGCAGAGGGCAATCTGGACGGGCCGGGGACTCCGGGGAGGTTAAGGATGCAGTCTCTAATGAGCGACGGGTTCAGTTGGGCTTACGTTAAGTCTGGCTGGACATGGTTTCGGCCACCGTCGGTCAAGCCCGGAAGCCCAGCAATGGGAACGGGGACCTTCGGATTGCGAGGAAGAAAATCTCTATAAAAAATTACCCGATGGGGGTGGAAATGCCCACCACGGCGTAGGGGTGGCCTCCTTCTGCTCTGCGGAGGGGGGTGGAAGGGGCGGTGTAGCGGTTCCGGAAACTTTTGTTCTAGATCCAATCTGCTGCTGGCGAGTCCAGGTGATAGCAACTTGCCTAAGCCCATCGTCTGCCACCCTGTCAGGGGACCTTACGACTTTCCGAACGAGGTATATCGGACGTCTGGCTTACAGGTCCCCGAGGCGGTCGGTGCATCTGGTGGTCCCGATTCACCGGTTAGCAGAGGGGGGCTTCTCTTTCGAGGGGTCCCTACCCGGAGGAGGTGTTCTCTGACATCAGAGCTGTCGGCGGGGATGGGGGCAATATGTACAATGATACCCTGTCCTTGCCATCAGCAGCGTGGTGGAGCACACAGGTCGTTTTAGTCGGTGCTAGTCCGACACAACCGCCGCCTGTCCCCGTCGGGCGGCGGTATAAGGGGTTTTTTCCTGTATAAAAAAGTCGTATTTTATGATACCTCGGTAAGAAAGAGGGTGGTCTATTCTACTTAACCGGATATCACACGTTGGTTCAACTTTCCTTAGTCGCCATTTACGACACCTCAGTAAGAAATGAGGGTGGTTTATTCTACTCAGCCGAATACCTCACGGCGGACGCTGACCATCATATAACTGGCGGGAGTATGCATCTCTCATTGAGAGTTATATATATGTACCGTTTGCAGTTGAGACCTAGGGCCATGAAGTCAAAGTGCAAAAAAAATTTCATCCGTTATAACACTTCAGTTAATTGCCTCTTCAGGTGATAAGAGGGCTGGCTCCTTTTTCGCACAAAGAATCAGCTTAGCGATTCAGCGCGGAAACGCTGCCAGCATTCTTGGGACCATTCCACGTGGGCATGATTTGTATAGTACACGTGTAAGTAATTTAAAATAGACTAGCGGCCTACCCTGCTTCGCACGGGTATAAAATATATAGCCTATGTCACCCAGTGAAAAAAAAGATTAAAAGTCGATCCAGTAGTTTTAATTTAGGTATTCATTACTGCCCGTGGCCCGCACGCGTTAAATTTTAAGAAAAACAATTCCCCTCTCCTTATACCAAGAAGATTTCCTGCTATATCTAATATCTAAATTCATATACTACATATTTACATTTTACATTTTTCCCTATATATTTTATGTTTAAAATTAATTACAGAATGTCTTTATATACAACATTCATAGCTTTGTTATCATTAGACAATACAAACATGTTTTCTTTAGAGGTTACTCTTAAAAGAGCGACATTTAGTTGCGCGTCCGATCGCTGCTAAATTCGAAGTGCTATAGGGCGAAGCGCGGCCTCCTCGCGGGATTTTAAATCAGTGATATCTTCGAAAATGTTCATTTAAATTACATGCTGTAAACGGTCATATTGATCTATATTAAATCAACAATGTATTTAAGGTACTTAATTGGATAAGGATTAATGGCTATATTGTATAAAAATTGCTTCGAAAATAAGGCATTATTTTTCGTAAAAAGTTAATGACAAAAAATGCTATTGTGGGTTATCCATAAGAGATAGACATATGTATACCATCGCGGACTTTTCTGTAGACCTTTTCAAGGTGTACAAATACTTAGTACATCATTTTGATAAATCTCGTAGGGTTTAGCCTGCGTTTGCAATGTAAGTGGAAAAAAAGTAATTATTTACGACATCACATTAGAAATCTCAAAAATTACAGTATTTCTCTACTCCATATTAAATGTTATTATACATATAAACCTTCCTCTTGAATCACTCTATCTATTATAAAAACCGCATCAAAATCTGTTGCGTATTTTTAAAGATTTAAGCATACATAGGGATATAGGGACAAACAAAGAATGTGACTTTGTTTTATACTATGTAGTGATAATCCTTATAGCATGATTCAGTATTCATGCGCGATGGCTTATTATTAGCGTATTTCATGTATAACTTTGGTGTTTCTATACCGATTTCAATGATTCTTTTTTTATACAATGGTTAATACTATTCACTTTTTTATTTAGGGATGACTGAGAGTGATATAAATGTAGGAGTAGACTAATATAACCAGAAAGATTCGAACTGCTAAGCTATCGGGAGTTACACGTGTTATTGTGAGTCAACAATAAAAGATAGACATATGCTGTCCTGGGATAGTTTTTATATAATTTTAAGGAGAACATTTCCGTCATACATGATTTCTGTGTAGCTTTAACCATCAAGGTTGCACACGCGACGGAAGCTTAAAAAATGGAGTAAATTCTCCCGTTTTCCCAACATTTCGCTTCACTGCTCTGCTCCTATTGATTGCAGCGTGATGAAAAGTATACTATAACCAGCCCAGGAGTATGAAAAAAAATTGTACCGAGTTTCGTTAAAATCCGTCGAGTAGTTTTTGTTTCTATAACGGTTATACAGACAGACAGACAGACAGACAGACAGACAGACAGACAGACAGACAGACAGACAGACAAAAATTTTACTGATTGCATTTTTGGCATCAGTATCGATCCCTAATCACCCCCTGATAGTTATTTTGGAAATATATTCCAGTTACAGAATTGACCTTTCTACAGATTTATTATAAGTATAGATATAACTTGTCCATTTTTGCTGAAAAAAAAACTTGAATTAAAATTATAAATAAATGCAATTGATGAAGGGCCCGCTATAATTTTGTGCTGTTTTGGGTAAAAGCCATCTGGCTTACCAATATTAATACGCAGATGGGCATACTATGTTTTTAAGAACTCACTTATTACCATTCCTAATATTATAATCGTTCATGCTACCGCCGTACACGTTGCAGTATAGCATTATTTTCGCGACGTGTGAGTCGTGCTATTTGTTACGTATTAATTGTTAAATTGTTGTTAACAAACCGAATTTGTTGAGTATTTTCAATCAAGAATACATTAACAGGGTTCGTAAGAATCTACACCTAACAATCATCATTCATATCAGCATTTAAAAGGTATATTATATTTTATTCTCAGCATGTTATTTTCTTTTTGAATCATTAAAACTACACAAATCATTTAATAGTTCGGCTGTAAAACTGATAATCGTAATTTGAATACTTAGTCAATTATTGAAATTGCTTTGGTTATCGCTATTTTTAGGTGTGACTTTAGTTTATTTTGATGGAAGGTTACCTAGGCTATAATTACGACGTGCACTTTATAACTCATTTACACAATTCGATTATATATTTGATGAATGAATGTAATTTTAACTGTCGACTTAATTACGTAAATTCGTTTTGTTATTTTGATTGTAATAGTTTTTGTGTGGGTGCAGTAATGAAATATACGCAAAAATGTTGGTATTTCATTGATGGATTCCTCAATTTTTAATTATCCCAAATAAAGCTTTTTCTATTTTACTATATAAACTTAATTTAATTAATAGCCTTAGATTTTTGTCCTTAAAGTACTTAATAAAACTATATATGCTATCATGCTTTGTATAAAAATTATCGATGGCTAGGTAGTAATTAATTTAACATAACTCTCTTTGTTATAAATATAACGTAACTGCTAATGTTGACTCACCGTGTGGTGTCCGGCTGAGTAGAATAGGCCACCCTCAATTGATTACGAGGTGTCGCAAAAGGCGACTAAGGCAAGTTGATGTCAGGCAGGCGGCTGGTCGTAAATCATGTAAGAACATGTTGTGACAACCCCACTGAGAGTGGGATAAGGGCAGGATAATGATGACACTTGCATATTACAAAATTAATGCAATTAATTCATTATCGTCCTATCTACCTTTTAATTCGTAAAACATAATTCAATATTCATTATTGTTTTTATATTTATTTAAGAATTGTTAATAAGTTTTGTTTGAACCAAATAACCAAATTTAAGTCGTTTTAACACCTCGGTTAATTGCCTCTTTAGGTGACAAGAGGGCTGGCAGTAGTAGTAGGGAATAGCCGGTTCTAACTCACTCCCAGCACCTTGAAATCCTTGAAATAGGCTAACTTAGCGGATTCTAAAAAAAGCTCGCCAAAGCAGATTCCAATCAGACTAAATTCCAATTGACCGTCGGAGGTCTCTTCGGATTTTCCAATTGGATCCTGGGTTGCAAAAGGAATTTCCTTACTTACCCTCGTATTTTATTAGATTAACTTAGCGGACTCCTTGACCAATTGGATTTTCCATTTGATCCACGACTTTCCTTTCCTTGATTAATTAATCAAATTAACTGAATTCTCATTACAGTATGAATGTCTGATATTTAATGGCCGATTCTGGCACATTGGCTTGGTTTTATCAAACTTGATTAGGTTTCCAATCTAAGATTTTTCTTAATAAATAACATTAATCGTTCAATTTTGTTTTTATCATTAATTTGATATCAAACTGATAATAATTGAATTGGATGTGTGTCAGATATAAATTCAATATGAAAATGTAAATAAAAAAAAGTCTCGTACAAATAACTCAAAAGTTTTATTTTTTCGAAGAAACGCTTTGACTTTTTGCTGCTATTTCAAAGAAAGTGTCTCATAAAATAATATTTTAAATTAGACAGGGTCGTAGTAATTTATTATAATAGACCCTAATAAATCAATGGAAATAATGGGCATCGACCATTCGCCCTCTTCCTTATAATATTCTTTTATCCAGCCTAAACGTTGTATTCTGTGGCGACAAGTTTAGACACGATCTCGCAAAAAGCAGATGTAAAAGGATCACATGGCATCATGTATATCATAATTTATTATAATAGACCTTAATAAATCAATGGAAATAATGGGCATCGAACATCCGCTCCTTTTTTATAATATCCTTTTATCCAACCTAAACGTTGTATTTTGTGGCGACACGTTCAGACACGATCTCAAAAAGCAGATATAAAAGGATCACATGCATCATGTATATCACAAGATATTTTAATACCACGCGGCTAGTATCCAGGCTGACGTAGTGTTCAAGTGAAGGCAGTAACTAGGCAATTATTAATCATGGAGGTAAGATTACGTACTTATATAGTATAATTTCATGATATATATGAATATTCGTATTAAATTTTAATCCCTGTTGACCAAGTGACAAGAATACGTGTTACAACGATATCTTTGTTACTAGTAAAGTTAAATTAATAAGACCAAGATTAATATTTTTTATAAATAAAATCTTATGTTTCTAACCTAACCTAACCTATAACGGTCACAAAAATCTATAGATTCATTCTGCAATAAAAATAATATTAATGTATTAGATTTTAATAATAATAAAGGTTCTTACTGTATATGAATAATTTTGATGACACTAGTGATTATATTTACTTATTTCTATTTTTTTTTCAGATCTCACCGAATCTCGATGAATTCAATGTAAAAAACTATTATTATCCTATTAACTTAAGCGATGACGAAAATGCAAGCAATTCTTGCATATTGAAAAATAAAAAAATCGCAACGAAAAGAGCTGGTAACAATATCGACATATTCTTTGAAAAGCCTAAGAAAAAGAAAAAAACCATTCCGTCTTCATGTGTGGCTCAAGCGTGTGATGGAGGTGTATCATTTATTTCTTCCAATGATAATGACGGAGCGAATGCTTCATACCTCATGAAAATAGAAATTTATGACATGAAGAATCTGAAAGAGGTTTCGCCTGTAGACTATTGGAAACATGCAGACTTGCGATTAAAGTACTACATACAATCCAATACTGATAAACATTATCAGAACACACGAGATATAATATACAACATTACAAAGCAGATCGCCTGCAAGGAAGACTGTAAAAAATATTTCATTGATAGAGACAGTAAGAAACAATAGAACTTTCTCTAACTCATCACAAATCAAACCCATAATATAACTTTACTTACAAAAACCTTTTAAAAAAATACAACCCCCACTGCCGCTCTCGCCTCGCAAACAAATTATAAAGAGATCAGTCATTCGCTACAAGCGTTCATACTAAGCACAACGAAACACAATGGCTGAGCTTGACAACTCTGTATACGACGAAGAAATGGTCGCGATATGTGAAGAAATTGAATTAGAAAATGATATGTGTCGTGTCCTGGATAAGAACGCAGAGAGTGATATTGAAGAACAATTAGTGTTAATATGTGAGGACGTGGAGGACCAAATTAAAAGGGGTTATTCCAATCCAATAGCTCCATTAAACTTCGAGTACATGGTTGAGTACCAACCAATGTCTCAACCATTATTTGAAGAAGACGAAACGGATGAACTAGTGATCCTGTCTCCAAGTCCAAGTTTATATAGCCCTGATTCATTCCATGTGTCTGACTACAGAGATTACGAAGTCCCAATTCCATTCGTGATTCTTCAGGAGAATCTATCGAATACTCTGGAGATAGATTGGGAATCGATGGGAGATTAAATAATAATTGTGTTATAATTTTAAGTCAAATATGTTCTTTTACTTTAATTTTTTGTAATAAATTTCTTTAAATTTATATTAAGTTTTTATTTATTACGCTTAGAATTTAATAGATAATTGAAATAAATAAAACAACCTCATTTCACATAGTTATTGTTTATTCAAGTTTTAAATAAAGAAATAAACATTTGTTGTACAAGTTTATCGTTTGTTACAGTGTCATTAGAAAAAAAATCAATAAAGTTAGACATTGAAACATGATTATACTTAAAATAAATATAAACTAAACAATAGAGTCCACATTGCGCACTGAAATAATTTTGAAGTATTTTATTATTAGAAATCCACTTTTTACAGTTGGTTTTTAAAAACATTTCATGATATCCTTCTGGTTTACGGCCAAACGAATCAAAATATTCTCCAAATCCGTAAATATCTACATATATAGCAACCCAATGTGATCCCGGTCTTGTATCAGGATCTAAATTTGAAATGAGATATACTGGCTTAGTAAAATACACAGGCATTTGATTCGCCGCAAACACATTGAACTCAATATTTTTATCTATTTGTTTTAAATAATTTTCTATCTCTTTTGTATCCATATCTTTGTAATAGCATGACCTAACAAAGAATGACTTAAACATTAGAAATCTCCACTTATATTTATCTTAACTATTATAATCTAAGCTGACTTCTCGATTTTTATTGACTTCAATTACATTATCAAACTCTGCATACACAATGCAATTAAGTGTTGTAGTTAGAGCTTTATCGAATCGAACTTCAAACCTTACACTACCCCGCTTTATAAGATTCCAATGAGAGTTTGAGTTAGCGGATAGATCTGGAGTTAAATCAAATGCATACAAGCAATAACCATGACTGTACTCTGCCTTGGAAATATCGTTTCCTTCGTTCAGGAAATGAATTCCCGTTCCCGAAAACAAGGTATGATATGCACTTATATATGTATTATCATGAAAAGATGGAACCAACGTTTTCGATGGTATAGATTGACCGTCGACATACAAACCAAATAAGTTGAGACCATAGTTACCAAAATTAAACGGATTCACATTAAGAGCACCATTAAATGCAGCATTACTAACGAACCCAACAATACATCTTTTAGGTATTTGACCTAAAAATACATTGTCGAGCATTTTACCCTGGATTCCTGATGGGATAGTCAAAACCTTAACCTCGGCACGCGTAACTGGATATTTTGCAGGAGTGGTTGCTAATACTTTTTCATGAGCAATTAATACTGAAGGATTGATACGAACTTTACGCATAATGAGACTAGCACTTGAAATATGGACTTTGAATTTTTTATCTACAGATGAACACATTAAATTAAAAGTATCTTTTGAACGAACTAGTTTTAAGCGCATTTCAACACCATTGATTAAAAACTTATCTTGATTGAAAATATCAGCATGTATGTGACCTATCATTTCAATAGTGTGACTTTCCTTTGCCAGTTCTTCTCTTTGAACGTATCCTCGATTTGAAACATCACATGAATCCATGCTCGAAGCAGTGTCTTTGTACCAAAGTCCACAAGTAAGATGGCTTTCCTTAGCAGCTTTTCCATAATTGAGTAACGTTTCAATGTATGCGCGATATCCATAGGTATTATTTGGAGGAGACACTAACTTTTGATTAAGATAAATATCACACTGACTAAAAAGAGAATGCAACCAATTATTAACTGGAGCGACATGAATTCCTGCTAAAAGTTTGCTTGAATCACCATTCTGTATTTTAGCTTTTATATGAAGTAAAGTGTGGGACAAGTCAATGTAATCGTCTCCATTGCCCGGTACTAAAAACTCAATCGGTCCATCGTCAGTCAATGATGAAATGGGATTGTAATGTATCCATTGACCACTCTCAATACTCGTTTGCGTAGATGGTAGAGCAAATAAATCCAACTCTGATTTTACGCATTCACAGGAATGATGATGTAAAAACGCCATTTTTGAATTACGAGAAGTAATTTAAGAAAATATATCTTGAATATTTTGTCGTTTATTTCTTTTAGTACCGTTCCGTTTGGAAGGTTTTTTAGAAGTGATGATCTTCCTTTTTAGCTTTCTTATTTTATATCCGGATCCAGACATTACTGAATCTATTTTTTCATCAGCTTTCCTTTTCAAATTTGAAGTTGCCGTTTTCAAGCGTGATTTGACAGATTCACCCATTGGTTGAACATTTAACATGTCAGATAGAAGACCTACACCTGCATTTAAAGCTTCTTTGCCTACAAATCTCGCACCATTTTTTAAAAGTGGAAGAACCGATCGGAACAAACCCCCCAAAAAGCTCCCTATACCATGACCTCGCTGGTGTGGTGCACCTTTGTAAATTACCCCCATACCAGAACCAGCTTGATGAGTATAATAATGTAAATATGGACAAGACATGATTGATATTTTCACTTGACTTTTTTAAAATGTACCTTTATACACGTAGTTCCAAACTGGAATGGTACTCTTTGACCTGTACTTGTTCTTATATCTATTTCTATAACGTCAAATTCCCTGCGCATAACAGGTACATAATGAGGGGACGAAAAGATATTTATTTTAGAAGCGCCATATACATATTTGGTGGGATCCAACGAAACAATTCTCAATAAAGGTGTCATGACATCACCCACTACTTGTGGTTCTACTATATCACAATATATTAAAAGTTGTGAAGGTAGACCCAAGTTTAGATTCGCGGGATATTTTCCGAAGTTATGTTTTATTAAATTAGTAAATGGTGCAAAGCCTAACTGCACACTCAGTCTAGGACTACATACCACAGATGTAACGTCGATTGCCCAACTACTCACTGTAACGAGTTTCGATAATGTATCATATCTAAGCTTAACTTTATCCTTTAATTTTTCATTAAAATCGATAACGAATTGATCCACACTAATATAGTTGGTTGGTGTCATGTATTCCAGATGCGTGAATAACTGCGATTTATCGCCTTTAGACGTGATGTAAATAATATTTTCATTTTCTTCCAGATTAAACATACTACATGGGTAATGAAATTCCACAATAGCGACTTCCCATTCGCCTTCTAATTTCATAGTCTTTGGTAACTTGGTAAAAAAATTTGCTGTAGTGTTTTCAGCAAAGTATGTCATGGAACTGTTACTTAGCAAAGTGAGATAAAAGCTGTCTTCTCTCATATTTTTTCAAGTTCTGATACAGAGATCCAACTATTAAACTTGTTGGGATAACCTCTCCACTTAACAAGAACCTCTTTTCTGTTTCCTGAGTTACGAGAACGCAGTATTTTATCTATTTTATAATGAGTAGTGGGGTTATAAATTACTTTTTGTAATTCATTCTCGTAAAATGTTCCTATAATGGGCTCATGCTGAAGATCTTTGAGTGTATAGACTACTTTAGGCATGTTATTTTTTATAGCTGTTATGATAAAAATTTCATCACTCCAATTAGTTTCATAGCCTTTTTGAAAAATATGCTTATGTCTAGTTATTCTTACGTGATCACCAACTTCAAACTTATTTTTTTGTAGAACATCCAATCTATATTTTTTATTCTCATATAAATTATTCCAAACGTTCATGATGTTACTAGAACTAACTTCAAATGGACACATCTTAATGCTTGAATGAAAACTATGGTTATAAGAATAAAGCAAATCATCCAAAATATCAATATAAGTGTATGTATTTTTATGTGTAAAATAACGCCACATTTTAGTTTTTAGAGTTCGTTGAAATCTCTCGACAATACTAGCTTTAATATCTGGGTTATTTGTAGTATAGTAGTTTACATTTTTAGTTTTAAAATATTGTGCAACATCCTTTGATACGAACTCTGTTCCTTTATCCGATTGTATGTGTGTGGGGGTCGCGTTAGCTTCAGTAAATATACTTTCAAACGCTTCCTTTATACTTTCTGAATTTTTCTTTTTTAACGGTCTAGCGAAAGCGTATTTACTAAAAACATCAATAACACAAAGTATATATTTAAAACCATCATTATATTGAGAATAAGTCCGCATATCACTCAAATCAGCTTGCCACAGTTCATTAAAATTTGACAATATGTATCTATTTCGTTGAAATTTTCTATGTACCGGTTTATGTAGTGTATAAGTTTCCTGGGATTGCAACCAGTCCTTTACTTGTTTTTTGTTCATTTTACCTTTTAACGCTCGAGTTAACTTGTCAACACTGCTGTATCCCGCTGGATTCGATACGTCGTAATATATATCTTTAATGTCTAGTACGGATTCCATCTTTCCCAAATGTCTTTTCTCTTTCTCAGTTTATATGATGTTTTGATTTTTGGATTACTATCATCACTTGGTTTTAGATGTTGTTGTCCTTTCAGAGAAAGATTATTAATATACTCAAGAGTTTGCGGATTACCAATACAAGTGAGAGGAACCCTTATATCTTTAATAGTTTCTGTAAACTTTTTCCATCCATTAGGTTTCGGGCGCTTTAAAGGCCTAAGAGTATAATTCACGAGATCAACAATGTTGCTGTCGTCTACAACTTCATTATCGATGAACACCAACCCCTCCTCGTTCCAACTAATTTTATCTTTATGATTGAGAATAGTGTCCAATAATAATTCACTTCTTCTCCGATACGTCTTTGGAATGAATTTATTTATGTAAATAGGTGTATACAATGTTTCATTTGATACATCTCGTGCGTCCTTATCATGTACGGAGTTTTCGTTAACTGGTGCGTCCTCGTCTTTAATTGTCTTTTTATGAGGAGTCAAATCTTCTGAATATTTATGCTCACCTTCAACGGTCACGGGTAGTTTTATTGGTTTTCGATTTTCATTAGCGAAATGGAGATATCTTTGTAAGATTTGCATGTACAGTGACCATTTTTCGCGATCGTCCATTTTACTACTTAATATATTTTGCATTTCTTTATCTAATCTAGATAAATTACTTTCAGGCGTTGTGTCTCTTGATTTAAGTCTATCAATAACATCTTGTTCAATGAGAATCATTTTCTTAGTATTATCCATTTTTTTTAATTAAAATAATTGATCATAAAATTTTTTTTAATAATCCGCTCAACACAGCTCCTAGAATGATAGGCAGAAATGCTCCTCCTTTTTGAATGATAATTCTTTTTCTTATTTTATTTTTATTTTTACCTATTAGTTTTCTGAGAATATTTTTATGTTTTCTTAATTTTGATTTCTCGTTTTCTTTTAAAACCACTTTACCATTTAAGGTGTTATAAATGCATTCGCAAATACAATTTATTTCTTCCTCGTTACAAGCTTTTAATAAAGCTGTGCGGTATTTAGGTTTGAGAGTGTGTAACGATTTTAATAAATCCTTATGAGTTGTCACTCGTCCAGGCATTATATCCGACTGATAGCGATTTTTAAAATAACTTAATATTTATATAATATTAGTTGAAAGAAAACAGTTCAATTTAACAATAGACGATCGTTTAACTCTTTCTGTTGGGGTTTTATCTTTGAAAATTTCTTGAATATATTTACAAACCAGATCTATCTCTTTTTTACTAAGCGACTTTAGCAATATTTTACGATATTTTGGTTTGAAAGTTTGTAATGCACACCTTAACGATTTTTCATCTAACGTTGTGCTATCTTCGACCATTATTTATCACTAACTATAATTGGTTGATGTATATTGTATTTAAGTCCCTTCTTTGGTACATAGACAACACATAGATTTTTTATTGGATCGATTTTGGTTTTAAAGCGACAGAGATCATGTGTATTCTGCTTTAAGTCGATCATTAGATAACCATGTGGTTCGACAGTAGCATCTTTATAAGCTTCTTCAACAAATTTACAATTATCTGGAAACACTTGACGTGCTAAGTAACGTATTTGTGTTCGATCTCGAGGATTTTTGAAGTAAATAATATAGCTTGTATTGAGAGATATATCTCGTTGTCCTCTACCTTGGTGAAACAAGTTCTGCGTAATATAAAACACACTTAAATTTCTGTGGTGGCTACCTTTAGTAAAAATGTCAACAATACGACCATCGGACTCTCTCATAAGATCATCAATTATAACTAATCGTGGCTGTATGCCGTCGAACATACTCATATCTGGTAACCCTTGAACATAAGATACATTTTCTAGGTTGTAGAGTGGCTGCATTTCGTCATAGCACCATAAAATTTGTGCAAAACTTGTATTACATATATCATTACAATATTTTAGAAAATTAGTAACAAAGTTTGATTTACCACAACCACTCGGACCTGCCACGATTGCAGTAAATGGATGAAGAAAGTGATACATTTTTTGAATACGTGTGTTTTTGGAAGAGGTAGGAATCCAA
The DNA here is from genome assembly GCA_029227775.1 of Morpho helenor. NCBI lineage: Eukaryota > Metazoa > Arthropoda > Insecta > Lepidoptera > Nymphalidae > Morpho > Morpho helenor. The sequence continues at coordinate 18,686,537 of JARGCU010000030.1, read as the reverse complement.
TTAAAAAAAACTCAACAAGTTCGTATTTTATATTATAATTACATATTTACATTCTTAGGTACTATTGACGAAATAATAATAATACTTAGCAATTCTTAAACATAAAGTCATTTTAATAGTGTATGTTAGTTTATTCATCACTTTTATATGATTTTATTTTATAATGACCCCAAGCCAGAGTATCAGTACAGTTACTAATTAAAAATCGTTTAGTATCAGAATGCGATAAAGAAATTTTGTTAGCCTTTTGAGTAAAAATAACATGCTTTATCGATCTAAATCTGTACATTTCACACATTTGATTATTTTTCTTAAATAAGACGTTTTTGTAATTTCGCATATTAAACTTTTTTGTAGCTGACTTATTAACTCCCTTTGCTTTAGCTATAAATTTATTCTGTACGTTCATCGCATACATTTTTGACCTTAAACCGACAAATTCTGTAAAGATCTTACCGTTATTTTCATCTTTGAAAAAACCAATCTTTTTTTTGTTTATCTGAGGGTAACCAAAAAGATTATCAAAAGGATAGTCAGAGGTATCAAAGTATTTGTTCAAGTCCGGTTTAATATCTTCATAGAAATCATCAGTAAAAATCTGATATATGAAGCTGTCAGTGTCGGTATACATCATTTTACAGCGTGAACCGTATTTATTTTTCATATAATTATAGTGAAAATCGTACATGAGCGTTTTGGATATGTCTAATATGCAAAGTCCTAGATAGATGGGTTTATTATAGAGTATTTTTGTTTTTTTAAGTTGAACGGCCACTAAGTTTTCTGAAAATATAGACAGACTATGAAATTCAGGTCGTGCTACTAGATTTTGAGCACCTTGACATTTACCCCTATTTTCCCAATGAGTACAAAGTTTGACATCCACACGTTTTTCTACATTTTCCATAGTCTTCCCAAATATTGAATTATTCATTAATTTATAAAAATCCTTTTCAAAATCAGATGTTGCAGACATACGTAATTGTGTATTTAAATCTATATAGTTTTGTAACCATGGACTTTGACGAAATTTTAAAATCCTATGAACTTTTTTCAACTTTAATCCCATTTCTATGCACTGTATGAGGTTTCTGTAGTGAATAACGTATTTAGTTTTATCATATAAATTTGGAACTAATTTTGTTTCTCTGTTACCACCAATACATATATTTTCTGGGCATAGTGGAAAGTCTGAATGTGATTCATGCAAAGTTTGTGGATATTCTAAATCCACTTCAAGAATATAACCTATTTCTGAGTCAATTGGAACCATAAAATTTGTGTCACAATTTACCCATTGAAATTCACCCGTAGGAAGATATTGAGACATAGCCCAGCCATACAAATTATTCGCGTCTAAGTAAGTAAGGTAAGATGTAGGAGTTTTCTCACTAAAATTGAACATATATTTATTATTAGCATGAGCATAACGGTTACTGCATTGAGAAATACCACCACGTATACCAGACTTTATGAAAGCAATTTTATCAAAATCTGTCAATAGATCTAATGTTATTTTTGTGTGCTTCAACATGGCATCCCAACTTAGGCCAGGTACAGTGTAATATTGTGCAGGATCTAAATCGTAAGTTTTGATACAAACGTTTCTAAAATTTTCAAAGATATCAGTTAGAAGTAACACGTCAGTTTTCAGGTATAAATCAGAATAATCAGCCATATTGCGACACTTAAAATGATGCCACACATCTTTAGCGTGGTTATAATTTTCATTTGTAACATCGCTATTAGTTAGTATATTGTAAAACTGATCTTGTGTGGGAAGTGAAGTTAACTTTAATGACTCAAATGAGGTCATGTAATCATATGGATAAATGCCTTTGCGTTTTAAAAAATAAAAATCGTCAGGGTGCTGAAAATTTTTACGCAGCTCGATAAAATCCTCATCATTCAAATTATTTGATAAAGATTCCAAGCTGCATGATAAAAATTTAAAAGAGTCAATAAATCTTAACTCAAAATTTTGATTCTCGATTTTTAATATCTTTGAGAAGGAAATGTAACGTTCTTTATTCTGTGGTATAACTTTAATGTCACCTTCAGCAAAATTTAATGCGCGCACTATGAAATGAGCATCATAATTACTAAGATTATGCAAAATAATCGGTATAAATCGAGGGGTTTCTAACTTTTTACAACAAGCTTTATGACTAACACCTGTAAAGATTCCAGTATATTTATCAAAATTTAAGCTACTATCTAATTTCAGAGTGTCTTTGCATATGCAACAAGTAGTTGTCAAAGATATTCTTCTCCTAGCTTCATCTGTAAGCGGATGAGGATCAACTTTGACATAATACTCTTTAGATATATATTTTAAATCTTCATTTAAACTTTCCATAAACACTTTTGCACAATCACTACCTGTATAAGTTATATATTTGGAGAGGCTATCGTTATACGCACATTTGATATAATATCCAAAACTATACACATCATGTTTTTGAAAATTACTGGTATACGATAGAGATGGATTATTATCACACCCTTGTATTGGCTTTAAAAATGCTTCAAAATCTGCGTATATCACAAAAGGTACTCTTAGTTCACGTTCAAATTTGTTAAATGAAATTTTTGCCTTACTGATATCAGGCAAATCTGTTCTAACGTGATTACAATCAAATTGTCTATGAGAAATCAATTTATCATATGTTTGAAAATAAAGCAAGCAGCCATCACAGATATAGACTGCATGTTCATGTGAAGTTAATTGACGACTGACTAGTCTAGAAAGGTTTTTAATATAACAATAATGACCGTTAGAACCATTATCTAAATATAATAAATTTACATGAACTAATTTACGACATTTAGTAAAATGGAGAGGCCCAATTATCTTCGTAGATTTATTATTAGATTTTTCTATTCCAAAAACGTTAATACTAATATTATTTAAGCGTTCAAATTTTATAATATCTTTTAGTCTTACTGGAAAAGCAATACCCTTGAAATTTAGCAAGTTTTGTTTAGATAAATATGAGGAAACTCTGTCTGCATTTCTATTCACAGGATATAAAGCGGATAGAACAGCCCATAGAAAACATTGATAATCATTGTTTTTAACATTAACTACTGCTCGTTTACGTTTGATATCTATCGGTAGGTCTATGTATGAAGATCCTTTTAATGGGTTGAATTTGTTAATGTTTAGATCGACATATCTCATTTCTTTAAGACTCCAACCACTATCTTTCTTTTCAAAATTACTTATTTTGTTTGAAATTTCAGAACTTATATTTGAGTAAATATCATCAAATTCATCACCTAAACAGAACATGTAATTAAAAGTTTGAAAGTCAAAGGAGTTTTCTAAATTTTTCGTTGCCTGAACAAAATCCCCATTTAAAATAAAATTAACTTTAACTGTGGTATTTTCTTTCAAGACTTTTTCCAGTAATGTTTGAACAGTGCTTCGAATTGAACCAAGAAATGATTCAGGAGTTTTAAAGTCGGTATCAGTTGTAGCAGAGTTAGAGAATACTCTGTATGTTACTAATCTCTGACCGAACGCTTTTTCTATTAACTGAACATTATTTAAGTTCGGTATCAACGTGAAAACATTATTTTTATGCCTATTACTTTTAAGATGATTGGTAAAGTACCTTTTGTTAACAAATATTTCACAAGTTGGGCATTTAATGCTATTTAAGTTTGCAGAACTTACAGATGGCTCTGTTTCTGTGTTCGGTGGTGAAGCTGTTGCCTTCCCAGGCGATGTAGACTTTTGTGCGTATAAACGCTTCCTTGAATATTGAGGAGTTCCATGTTCTGTGACATTTCTTTTGACTGCTTCTCCAACTTGTCTCACTCCTGCTCCAAACTGATCCGTACTGGAATGAAGTAAACCAATAAATATATAAAATTCAAATAATATTCCGTGTTACGTTTTAAGTTGATGTTAATAAATATTCAACTTACATAAACTATTTATTTTTCAGACTTTTTGCATAAAGTACAATAAGCTTCCATCGGGAATACTCCATCAATTTCATCATATATATCATCAAATACAGAACACGTTTGAAAATGTCCACTACAAGGAGTAAAATAGGGTTTTATATCAGGATCCTGTAACATCCACCCTGGAAGTCTATCACTGATATACCACAAACGTATGAATTTATGCATCTTATCGATCAAAAACTGTTTTGTAAATGAACTAATATCATCACTGGTTAAGAATTCCATAGTAACTTTTATATATTCACTGCGTACTCGTGACTGAATAAAACGTTCTAGATGTCCATATATTTATATACAAAATCAACCCCTCCATAAAAGTCAAGTTTAAACAAGATTGATCACTCACATCTCTGCATGGTCCTTTTCAATTTTTTTACATAGGTGCAAAAAGTTGTCTTCAATTTCTTCACATATCGCGACCATTTCTTCGTCGTATACAGAGTTGTCAAGCTCAGCCATTGTGTTTCGTTGTGCTTAGTATGAACGCTTGTAGCGAATGACTGATCTCTTTATAATTTGTTTGCGAGGCGAGAGCGGCAGTGGGGGTTGTATTTTTTTAAAAGGTTTTTGTAAGTAAAGTTATATTATGGGTTTGATTTGTGATGAGTTAGAGAAAGTTCTATTGTTTCTTACTGTCTCTATCAATGAAATATTTTTTACAGTCTTCCTTGCAGGCGATCTGCTTTGTAATGTTGTATATTATATCTCGTGTGTTCTGATAATGTTTATCAGTATTGGATTGTATGTAGTACTTTAATCGCAAGTCTGCATGTTTCCAATAGTCTACAGGCGAAACCTCTTTCAGATTCTTCATGTCATAAATTTCTATTTTCATGAGGTATGAAGCATTCGCTCCGTCATTATCATTGGAAGAAATAAATGATACACCTCCATCACACGCTTGAGCCACACATGAAGACGGAATGGTTTTTTTCTTTTTCTTAGGCTTTTCAAAGAATATGTCGATATTGTTACCAGCTCTTTTCGTTGCGATTTTTTTATTTTTCAATATGCAAGAATTGCTTGCATTTTCGTCATCGCTTAAGTTAATAGGATAATAATAGTTTTTTACATTGAATTCATCGAGATTCGGTGAGATCTGAAAAAAAAATAGAAATAAGTAAATATAATCACTAGTGTCATCAAAATTATTCATATACAGTAAGAACCTTTATTATTATTAAAATCTAATACATTAATATTATTTTTATTGCAGAATGAATCTATAGATTTTTGTGACCGTTATAGGTTAGGTTAGGTTAGAAACATAAGATTTTATTTATAAAAAATATTAATCTTGGTCTTATTAATTTAACTTTACTAGTAACAAAGATATCGTTGTAACACGTATTCTTGTCACTTGGTCAACAGGGATTAAAATTTAATACGAATATTCATATATATCATGAAATTATACTATATAAGTACGTAATCTTACCTCCATGATTAATAATTGCCTAGTTACTGCCTTCACTTGAACACTACGTCAGCCTGGATACTAGCCGCGTGGTATTAAAATATCTTGTGATATACATGATGCATGTGATCCTTTTATATCTGCTTTTTGAGATCGTGTCTGAACGTGTCGCCACAAAATACAACGTTTAGGTTGGATAAAAGGATATTATAAAAAAGGAGCGGATGTTCGATGCCCATTATTTCCATTGATTTATTAAGGTCTATTATAATAAATTATGATATACATGATGCCATGTGATCCTTTTACATCTGCTTTTTGCGAGATCGTGTCTAAACTTGTCGCCACAGAATACAACGTTTAGGCTGGATAAAAGAATATTATAAGGAAGAGGGCGAATGGTCGATGCCCATTATTTCCATTGATTTATTAGGGTCTATTATAATAAATTACTACGACCCTGTCTAATTTAAAATATTATTTTATGAGACACTTTCTTTGAAATAGCAGCAAAAAGTCAAAGCGTTTCTTCGAAAAAATAAAACTTTTGAGTTATTTGTACGAGACTTTTTTTTATTTACATTTTCATATTGAATTTATATCTGACACACATCCAATTCAATTATTATCAGTTTGATATCAAATTAATGATAAAAACAAAATTGAACGATTAATGTTATTTATTAAGAAAAATCTTAGATTGGAAACCTAATCAAGTTTGATAAAACCAAGCCAATGTGCCAGAATCGGCCATTAAATATCAGACATTCATACTGTAATGAGAATTCAGTTAATTTGATTAATTAATCAAGGAAAGGAAAGTCGTGGATCAAATGGAAAATCCAATTGGTCAAGGAGTCCGCTAAGTTAATCTAATAAAATACGAGGGTAAGTAAGGAAATTCCTTTTGCAACCCAGGATCCAATTGGAAAATCCGAAGAGACCTCCGACGGTCAATTGGAATTTAGTCTGATTGGAATCTGCTTTGGCGAGCTTTTTTTAGAATCCGCTAAGTTAGCCTATTTCAAGGATTTCAAGGTGCTGGGAGTGAGTTAGAACCGGCTATTCCCTACTACTGCTGGCTCCTTTTTCGCACAAAGAATCAGCTTAGCGATTCAGCGCGGAAACGCTGCCAGCATTCTTGGGACCATTCCACGTGGGCACGATTTGTAGTCCTAGCGTGTAAGTAATTTAAGATAGATTTAACTTGTACATTAAATTTGATTTAATTTGATTCTTCATATGCAGAATATTATTATCTGGTGGTACGTAAAGTTAATTTAAATTTAAAAGTATCACGATGTTTATAAATAGAGAGCGTTTTAACCTTGAGAAATCTTGTGTGGATGCAATCAACGATTTAGTTATTAAAATGTCATACACATATACAAAGTTATTAAGAATATCTTATATTCTTAATAACTTTGTATATCTTATATAAGAATATACTATATTCTTGTATGCTTCTCATTGATAAGTGATAATTATATAATTATACTAGCTCCGCTTGCGGCTTCGTCCGCGTGCGAATTAGTGCATTCAATTCAAATTTAAAACATTAAAATAGTTATCGTGAGTTAACCATAAGAGATAAAGACATGCTGTCGTGGATTTTTTTTTCTACTCTCCTTCTTTATTCCGCAACTTCGACGATGCTTCTGCCCTCGCCCATCCCGACCGGTGACGCTGTAAAAGTCGTTAGGGCTAACAGCATATAGTCAATTCGAAAAAAAAATGGAAATTTTTTGTTGTATTTTTGTAGATTGAAGTGGCCGTAACGGAATGGTTAGAGTAACGGATTTGCGATCGAGAGGTCGTGGGTTTGAATCCCGGCCATTGTACTATCGACGTAAACCAACTAACACAAGCATTTAGCTTAGCTAGAGGGGTTAACAAGTTTACTAGTAATTTGTAACCCAAATTGCTAGTAACCTTTTTATTTTCTACTACATTATTGTAGTGTATCAGATTAGACCACCCTCATTCCTTACCGAGGTGTCGTAAAAGGCGACTAAGGTAATTTGACCCGCCGTGTGGTATCCGGGTGAGTAGAATAGACCACCCTCTTTCCTACCGAGAAGATTAAAATACGACTTAGTGAAGTTGACGTCAAGCAGGTAGCCGTTCGTAAAATACGTAGCCAAATCATGTCACAACATGTTATAAACATGTTTATAACATGTTGGTGAAAGTATGCGTAGAATATTATATAGGAGTAATAAGTTTTTGGTTAAAATACCCACAGTTATGTAATATGCGCTTTTTTCAGTTTTGTAAAACGGGGATTTTTCATCCTATATAAAATCCCAGGTCGCTTCAAATATACCAAATATCATCAATATTCGTCCAGCACTTTAGACTTCAAAGCGTGACAGACAGACAAACTTATAAACTTCTCTCTCAATAGTAGAAGGATTTTAACAATATTTATTAATTTTTTTTTTTAATTTGTTTCTACATAATGTTTTGTGACCGCCATTTTGAATTTCTAAATGTCAGTCACAAAATATTATATAATAGCATTGAATTTTTAAAATATGCGTTTCCTTGTTATAAAAACTCGTATTTGTATTATGCATGTTGATTAGGATCTCATATCTAAATTGATTCATTTTTAAAAGCCTCTTAGTATAGTCTATGTATGCGACAGTGGAATCTTGCAAGTTAAATTTGAACCACTTCCCGGGGTCCGGTTGAGCTGAAATTTAACATACTGCTTCAGTACCGATGACAATGCATGTTTATGATAAGCCTGATCTGATGCTGCCAGGATTGGCTCCAGACGAGGGAACTGCTCAAGCAGGAGCAGTTAACAGTACGGACATGCAATTTTACTAAAAGCTTTTTTAACTGTACTTGTTTTACTCTATTTTAGTCACAAAAAGTTTATTTAATTATTTGTCCAGTTGCTTCTTCAAGTGTCAACTTTAACTTTACCTTAACAGCGATATGACTAGTCACAATCATTGCACCATTCTTCCACTATACGTCGGATTAAGTCTAAAACTGCTAAAGATGATTCTTATTTAATTTTAAATACAAATAAATATAGTTACATTATATATATATATATATTTTTTTTATTTTTTTTTTTTATTTTTTTTTTTATTTTTTTATTTTTTTTATTTTTTTTTATATCTTTTAAAAAATTACCGAGCACGGCCCGTGAAATGGAGTAGGTGAGAAACTCGCACAAAGCACATTGATTTCCAGGCGGGGCCGCCGTCATATCTAGTGCATAATTTAAAAAATATTCGCCTGATTCTGAGCGCCTCAAGTTGAATATCATTTGTCTCAGGTAAACGCGTTTCCATCGTATTTTCCATAATATGGAAATTTAAATTTAAATTCAAAAACAGTACAATTGACGCACTGTTTTATAAACAGTTTTGAATTTAATAGCAACACGAGAGGTTACGTAATACGCCGTGTGGTATCCGGCTGAATAGAACAGTACTACCCTCTTTTCTTACCGAGGTGTCGTAAAAGGCGACTAAGGTATGTCGACCCGCCGTGTGGTATCCGGCTGAGTAGAAAAGACCACCCTCATTTCTTACCGAGGTGTCGTAAAAGGCGACTAAGGTAAGTTGAGCCGCCGTGTGGTAAAGTAGAATAGACCAACCTCGTTCTAACCGAGATGTCGTAAAATACTATCAAGATAAGTTGACGTCAAGTGCCCGATCGTAAAATACGTAGCCAAATCATGTGACAACAAGTTTATAACATGTGCCGACCACACTTAGAGTGGGATAAAGACAGGAGGGCGGTGATTAGTTAGAGAAAAATACAAATCTACTTTTCCGCGGAGTTGAACGTGGTATAAGCATAAATATTTTATCATATTTTAAGACGAGATTTTTTTCATTAATTATTATTATTACTAACATGCATACACACATTTTCTTTTATATTATAGATGTGATTTGTAGCCTTAGATACCTAGTTGGAATTTTACGTCAGTTAAAAATTGCCGCCAAAATTTTGTATAATGGGTGGATTTTTCCCTACCACAGTATTCAATATTCTCTTTGTTCGAACCCGGCAGCCTCCACACCCCTCCTCTAGTGGCACCTGGAAGTACTTCCCTCCCTTAAGTCGATCGGCAGACATGCGCAAACATGCTAGGCTTTGTTATGCCCGGGCTAAATCTAGACATTCAGCTCTCTGCCTCTGTCGTATAACGACGTGTTTTGCTTCAAAATAATCTGTGTGTTATTCAGTGATTTTTCTGAAACTGCTGGATTTGGCAAAGGTATGTGTTTATTTATTTAAGGCAATTTAATCTCGTAAAATTACTGTTTTTTGGTATTCTCACAGATTAGCGAAAAGTATCAATATAAATTTTACTATATGAAATATAACAGTACTTTTAGAATTACTTAAATTCAACATATAAATATAGAAAAATGATTAAATGTTTCAGAAATTTAAAAAAGATGGCTGAAGAGAAAACTAAAGTGGAAGAGAAGAAGCTTGTCAATGTTGACAAACCATTGGTCGATAAAACAGCTGCAACAACAGCTACAACAAGCGCAACAGGTGATAAAGCTGAAAGGGTCGATAAAGAAAAACCAACAACAAGCAAAAGCTTAGCTGAAAGTATCAAGACCGAACGTGATAATGCGCCATTTAACGATCGCGAAGGCAGAGATGACGAGGACGAGGTACGAATATTTGCAAAACAAATCCTATACAAAAGAAATATCCTAGTGGATATTTCCTTTGTATGGGAATTTTATATAGGTCTCCTATAAAAGGAGGTCAGACATGCGCCTTAGATACTGCGCAGTAGATACCTACTGCGCAGTATCTAAGGCGCATGTCCGGATCGAACTTTCTGCGCAGCTGTATGAAATGGCAATGGGCGATGGCTGTAATGATGATATATACATAAATGCATAAAGCGATTTTTTTTTAAACTGCTAATTTTATGCATCAATTAACGCGAATGGGGTAACGATGGCGGTGTTACATTTCCGCTAATACCAACTATTTGGAGGGATCGCGCGAATATATGACTCATATTAATTCTTGATGTGTAATACAAAACCGTGTGCCATAAGTCTTGACTTGAACACATTAAAGGATTATAGCTTCTAATATTAATATGTTAAATATCCATAGAATGCTTAAGTAACTGGAGAATTAAATATTGATATAAGAAGTTTAATTTATGTAAAACAAAAGAATCCCTTGTGTACTAACTCCAGCTTGATATTTATTTACAAGCTTTCGAACCTTGTTTTATAATAAGTACATAGAATAGTTTGCAAATAATGAATTGACTTGTTTCTGGTTTCAGATTTTTAATCGGGTCGACGTGAGCGAACTGTATTTCCGAGCTGCTGAACCGTACGATATACCGCCACTGAGCAAATACTTTTTATGTAAGTGTACTTAAATCATCATCATTCTCTTACCCTTATCCCACTCTAAGTGGGGTCGGTCACATGATATTTAATACCTTTTCTAAATAACGTTGGAAAATATATGTAATTTGTATTAACTTTTTGATTTTTTTCAGGTGAATGGTCTGAAGCCGAACATTTGTTCAGACCTGCTATGGAATTCGCAGAGGAGGTATATGGCGAATGTAAGTATAAAACTATAATGTTATGTGTGTAATTCAAAATGGTTCTCAATTATTTTTTATTTTTTAGGGTCGCCATGTCCCAGCCCTTCGCGTACCAGTGTCGGTCTGTAAACTGAAAATGGTGGAGCTCTGCAACTATTTTGTTTCTTCCAAAACTAAAAAACAAAGAAAACCAAAAATCAAAAGCTCCGGGTTTATTTTATTAAGTTATAGCTAATCAAGATTTTATTATTATATCGTTTTTTAACCTTGTTATGTAAACCTTGTTATTTTTATGCAAAGCATTCTTTGAAAGATTTAAATTTGAAAAAAATATCTAGAGATCGATTGCCATCATTGATCAGATGAACAATCTGTTAACTCGCATCATTGGTAAATAAAAAAAATATGGCCATCTTAACCAGATAGCCACAATTTTTGTTTCATCGTTAAGAGTACAGACTTTCAAACTGCTTTGTACGAAAGGGTTGATTTTAAAAGTTTTATTTTACATTTTATAAACTATACTTTATATGAGAAAGAGAAAAAATACGAATGGTTCATAATTTTGTAGTAGAAAGTTTTGCCATCATTTGTGTAATTCTGATACGAAATTTAACAGATATTCCCTGTATTCCCCTCAACAATGCTGATTTTGTTTTAAATACACGCGGGTTGGGATATAATTCTGAAAATCAGTGCCAATAATGTTTTCGTATTTACGTAAAAAGTGACATGAAGGCAAACTATACCAATATCTATCATAAAATTTATTTAAACCTATTATCTTTATTTGATAGTTACCGTTACTTTAAAACTGTAAAACAAGTTTATTTTATACCTCTTAACGTTAATTTTATCTTTTGTATAACTTTCAAATTTCAATTATAACATTTTTATTACGTCTCATTAAAAACATTATTTTGCTTCGTCTTAAAAAATATATTGATGTAATCACGTATTAACGTTGTTGATGTTGTGGTAGTGTTAGATGTAGCCTATAAGGCATATTTCTGTAACTTTCCGGTTTCGTGTAATCTGAAACTCTTGATTACAAATGTCGTTTCTCTTTTAAAATATAGTAAACGGTCAGTAGGGAAACGTGTTATCTGTCAATAATATAATCTATGTAAATATATTTTTGACAAATATACGTACAAGGGATTTTGATAAAGATATGGTTAAGATCACGGTTTGACCACAATTTTATTCTATTAACTGTTTAGTCGTGTAGTTTCGACTTATAAATGTTGTAAGTATTCACACCTCTGGTTTAATAACAAGTGATATTTGTCTGTAACATGAAGCATCCAGAACAGAACAACCAGCAAACAGTAAGGTATTCTTTACATTCAATCTTTCTTGAAATACTGCACTAAATTATATAGTATTCCGTTTATAATATAATTGTTATTAATCAGGGGAATGAATAAGTAGTTGTTTAAAGTTAATTGATGTAATTGATGTCTATTTTAAAGGATTAATTATAAACATTACTAATCATATTCCTAATATATAATCTTAATATACCTGTTATTCCCTTTTACAAAAAATTTTACTTCGTTACACACAAATAAATTTACTATTACTATTTATGTTTACTATACAACAACAAGAAATATTTTTTTTTAATTCTGGGCTATTTCAAGCTGAGTATCACGCATGCGCCCAGTTTGGCCACACGCCTGCCTGCTCGCGCGCCTTATAGCTACACATATATTTTATACCACAGCTTTGCTTTGTTAAATATATATTAAATAATACTTGTAACATAAATATGTATACTGCTTAAAAAGCACAATTAAAAACTATATATAAATGCTGAGAAAATATTATCATTACTTTTAAATTATGTATCTCCATCAAGTCTATTATCAAACAAATTTATATTTATTAGTAATGTATATCTATAAAAGTTTTCATATTTGTTCGAGAGAACTTCCCAAGAACTGAAAATTTGGATCAAGAGTGACATAAAATCTCTCAAAAGTTTTATGAGGAACAAATTAACAATTATTATCAAGTGCTAATTGTATTAATAAGATTCATATGTAATTGCTTCGAATAAGAATGCCAAAAATTGCCAACAACAGTTTGAGCTTCTCTTATGCCATTTATCAAGCTTTTTCAACCTTCTACCAGTATCAATATAAAATATGACTTGCGACTTTATTCTTCATCCTAAATGTTTACAATAAAGTTTAGTTTTATGCAAAAGATAAATTTATTTAATTTGTTCTAAAACAAAACGGCTTTTTATTACAAATAAGTTTTAATTAATTAATGTTTTTATATAACTTAAGAGGTTCTTAATTGTCTATTTTACATTAGATTTACTCTGTATGCGGTAAAGTTTCTCGCCTACATTATGTATGCTTTTAAGTAGATGCTTATTTCTGTTTTAATAAACGTTTAAATGTAACTGTTTGTTTTCTTTATGATAGTCTATTTATGTAGTGATTGTATTGAATTTATTATCAATGACAGTAGAAAGATACGGATTGAAGGTCTTAGGTCTAGGTCTGTCTTAATTTTATTTCGGTACCTAAATAATATTTGCTAGTGTAACAACGCAGCCGTGTCGCTACTGCAAGCAAGCAAGCAAGCCATGACGTCACATCTTGCCACAGCCTTTCGCGCCATTTTGACGTGGGAGATGTGACAGCCGCTGTCATTAGCAGCTAGCCCGCGAATAGCGAATGAGAGTTTGCTTTGATTTCATTTTAGCATATTTTATGAAAAGAATAAAACTGATTTAGAATACTTCTTTTATTAATACAAGTAGTTTAGTAACACTAGGCTTGTAATTATTACAACTCTTCGGACTAGTTAGCTCAATTTATTTGTTAATGTACCATTGCTTTATTCATATTACATATTAACGTCACCTAGACGTTAAATTTCCACAATTCTAGGACCACAAATTTATAGTACAGATACAATAAATATTGACTTTTTTAACTTTTTTACTGACACACGCTGATGTCATGAATATTTAACTGTTTACAGTCATTCGTCAATCGTCTTTTACACCCATTTAGTTTGATGATATTAAGTAAAATGCAACACGCTAAACAAGTCAGCAGAAAATCAGCAGAAGCTTCATATACATTATAATAAACGACGATATTTCTCCTTTATTCTTATTCAATCAATAAAAAGCAGTTTTCCCAGAGTCAATCCATTTACTCTTTCGCTACAACTCAATGAATGACACATAAAAATATGACAGCCACAATGCTTTTTCATATTAATGACCAACTCTATGAAGGAGGTTGTATTAAACACATGTTGTAACAACATTATGGCAAAATACTGGATAATCACTACATAGTATAAAACAAAGTCACATTCTTTTTTGTCCATATATCCCTATGTATGCTTAAATCTTTAAAACTACGCAACAGATTTTGATGCGGTTTTTTTTAATAGATAGAGTGATTCAAGAGGAAGGTTTATATGTATAATAACATTCAATACCGAGTAGAGAAATACTGTAAGTTTTGAGGTTACGACTGTAATTTTTACAGCTTTCTTGTCTTAAGACAATACCAACATGTTTTCTTTAGAGGTTACTCTTGAAAGAGTGATACCTATTTCGTTCCGATCGCTGCTAATATCGAAGAGTTCTATAGGGCGAAGCACGGCGTCCTCACGGCATTTTAAATCTGTAATATCTCCGAAAATGTTCACTTAAATTACATGCTGTAAACGGCCATATTGATCTATATTAAATCAACAATTTATTGAAGGTACTTAATTGAATAAGGATTAATGCTATTTTATATAAAAATTGCTTTTAACATAATGCATTATTTTTCGTAAAAAGTAAATGACAAAAAATGCTATTGTGGGTTATCTATAAGAGATAGACATACACTATCCCGGACTTTTCTGTAGACGTTTTCAAGGTGTACAAATACTTAGTACATCATTTTGATAAATCTCGTAGGGTTTAGCCAACGTTTGCAATGTAAGCGGAAAAAAATGTTATTATTTACAGAAACCTCAAAAATTACAGTATTTCTCTACTCCGTATTTAATGTTATTATACATACAAACCTTCCTCTTGAAACACTCTACCTATTAAAAAACCGCATCAAAATCTGTTGCGTAATTTTAAAGTATATGGACAAACAAAGAATGCGACTTTGTTTTATACTATGTAGTGATTTATTAAGGTACTTTAAAAACCTTGTTTGCACCAAAACGTTGGCAAAAATATCAAAAGTTATACAGGCATTCTATTTTTCATATATTATTGAAGCAATTATTTAAATCAATCAAGATGAGATGCAGTCTCACATAATATAATTAATAGCGAGTAGGGGTGGTTCGAGAGCTCAGAATTAAATCGATAAGTACTTATATTATCCTCCCATGTATCTAGCGATCGGTTCCCGCCCCTCTTGCCGGGTTCGGGCATGCGCAGGTAATGCGCTAGGCTTGGCTTCGCCCGGGCTGAATCTAGACAGTTCGCTGCGTTCGATAATAAGAGTGCACGTCTTTTGAATTGAATTGATTTTTAAAGTGAATACAAGCCGTATTTAAGTATTGAGTTCGATAAGTGATTTATCATTACAATCCTTAACATATAGGCTATTATAGTCATCGGATTTCGGACTTTGACTGTAAGTACTGTATGCGAATTAAAACTTTAAATATAGATATAAACAATTGGTTAGTGAGCAATATTGATTTATTTTTGTATAGTTTTATATTACATTAGTAGCCGTGTGGTATCCGGCTGAGTAGAATAGTACCATCCTCATTTCTTACCGAGGTGTCGTAAAAGGCGACTAAGGTAAGGCGTCCCGCCGTGAGGTATTCGGCTGAGTAGAATAGACCACCCTCATTTCTTACCGAGGTGTCGTAAAAGGCGACTAAGGTAAGTTGACCCACCGTGAGGTATCCGGTTGAGTAAAATAGATCACCCTCTTTCTTACCGAGGTGTCGTAAAATACGACAAAGATAAGTTGACGTCAGGCAGGCGGCCGGTCGTAAAATACGTAGCCATATCATGTGACAACAAGTTTATAACATGTTGTGCCAACCCCACTTAGAGTGGGATAAGGGCAGGAAGATGATGAGTTTTATATTACATTAGCTTATTGTTGAACACTGAATACATTGTGTTACAAATTCTAAGAAAAAACAGTTTTCTCATTGACTAAAAATAATTCGTGGCTTTACTTGACTTTTAGTTATTAATGATACAACGATAAATTTAAAAAATTGATTGGATGGTTGAATGGTTGGACGTAGAGTTGACGATTCAAAAGCACTTGTTTACAAGTTTATTTGAATAAAGAATATTTTGAATTTGATGGATGGAATGTTCCGACCGATTTCGGTCATGTCGACCATTTTGACTCCTAGTCGGTGTGGCGCTGATGCGTTAGCAATCAAAGTCTATTAGTCTGAAGCAGGTCAATTGCGCAGGATATATTAAGGTGCGCAGACGTGCGCGCAAACGCAAGCGCACGCACCCGTCCTTCCCCTCATCGGTTCAGTAGGACGGAAAACCGCAGGGGCCGTATTTTTTATTTATTTATGTACTATAAAAATGGTTGGAAAAAAAACATTATTGGTAAAAAAAGTGTACAAAGGTCAACTTATCCCTATGACAGAGATCTCTGCCAGCTAACCTACGAATTGAGACAATTTATATTTAAGAAAAAGATGGTAGGCAAATATCAAACATTATGTATCAGAATTACCTACTAATAATTTCCTATTTTAACAATAAAAATAAAAGAAATATATAATATATTTATATATAAATAAATATATATACATACACACTATATATAATACAAAGTATAATATATAAATGTCAATTACATTAAGATGGTAAAGATATGTAATGTTTCTTTAGTCTTAGTTTAAAGGTGCTGAAGGAAAGGCTAAAGCAGTCATTGATGACGCGGTTTCCCGCTAAGTAACAATACGCCCCCTATCGCCATAGGCAATCCACCTTGCCTTGCTGAGACGCCGAGTCTGACAAACCCTCTTGCAATAAAATTCTATAGTACCACGGCTAGCACGATCATATAACAAGCAATATTCAATTATAGATATTTCATTTATCCAAAGCACAACTTAAACAACTTAAACGTGAGTTAATTGAACACACTCGCAAACAAACATAAAATTAAAAAGTATTAACACACATAGACACACAAACACACGCACACGCATGCACCCACGCATGCACACACACAAAATACACAAACACGCACATCACGTCGTTATTGCAACTTTCGTACTTTACTAAATTCTGTTAAGCAAAATTTATTTTATGTAATACTATATAATCAGTTTGGCCTTATTAATAGATCAAATTTTTTATATAAATATTTTATGTAAATAGCTGTAGATTATATAAAATAAAATATCTGCGTTGGGTCGCCATGCTCGCCGAATCAGACTTTTGTATGTTACGCAGGAGAGGTTTGCTTTTGTCAGACCTTGGGAAGGGATGTAGGAAGGGGAGCGTGTAGGAGTATGGTGACAATCATAAGGGATATAAAGGGAGTGTGATACTACTGACTCAAAAATAGGAAGGCAAAGACAGTAGTTCGGGGAGCCGGGGTCACATAACCATGAACATACTACAACTTTTGGTCCAAAAAGTGGGAGTGGCAACCCCTGACTGTGTTTATAAATTGATTGTTACTATACGGAATGTATATTATTATAATAAATGACACATAAGGATATAACAGAGCAACAAAGTATCTTTTAAGGCCAATACGAATTCATAGACAATATATTTATCTCATAAACTGTTTTGATTTCTGCTATTATTACTTTCAATAAACGTTAATTAAAAATTAATTTCAGACATATCCGTTGTAAAAGATGGTGGGCGAGCATTGCATTTTCGACAGGGACGCCGTCCTGAAGGACACGGTCGGCACGGAACATCTCCCAGACATTCTGGAGGAATTTGGCGAATTCGAAGACATGTATGACATAGACCACCTGGAAGATTCAACTGACGATGAAGCAGCAAGACAGGAATATCTAGACATACAAACTCCATTGTTGACAATGATGAAAGAGGCCCGTGTTGAAGAAGAAATGGAAATAAGCTTTGAATTGTTAAGCATAGACGATCCTGTAGACGAACGAACTATTGAGGTAAATAAATCAAAACAAGTATCAATTTTATTGCGCACAGCAAGGGAATGGAATTCTCTCCCGGCAACTATCTTTCCAGTTCATTCGATATGGGTCTCTTTAGAGCAAGGATGAATAGGCATCTTCTAAGCAAGCGCGCTCCCTTAGACTGCATCATCGCTTACCATCTGGCATGATTGCAGTCAAGCGTTTGCCTTCTGCAATAAAAAAAAACAATTTTTCATTCTAAGCGGTGCTCTTTATATGAAATTTTCTTATGATTACAGAGCATTTACACCTTCGAGAGAGTGCAAGAGCTCTATATGGGTGCGAATGACCTGAATGAATTTGAGGAATTTTACGAAGTTTACATACGTAAGTAAAAATAAGAAGTTTGTTTTGTCATCTTCCTGCTAAGCTCACTCCACAACATGTTTAAACATGTTGTTACATGATTTGGCTAATATTTACGACCGACCCGCCTTACCTTAACTTGCCTTTTACTTACTTGCCTTAGTCGCCTTTTACTATATTCACCTTACTAAGAAACTTTACTACGCCTTAGTAAGAAACGAGGTTGGTCTATTCTACACAGCGCCGGGTAAAATTATCTTAGTCGTCTTTTACGATATCTCGGTAAGAAATGAGGGTAGTCTATTCTATTCAGCGGGATACCACACGGCGGCTAGTATAGGTTTTTTTTGTTTAAATACGTAAAGACGTTTTTTTTTCTAGGTGACTTCATGGAGTTGGAAACAAATCGCACCTCAAGAACTGATTTTGTGAATCAACTTAATTACACTTGTACGTAGAAATTAATAAATAACGTTTTTGGTTGACAAGAATAAAATATGTTTTTTTTGTTCTAGGGTTCAATTTACCTACCCCTTCAAACAAATATACTTTCATTTTCCATTAAACGCTCGAAACTGAAGAAATGGACAGGAAGGAGGCCAATTCTTTTGCGTGCTTCATATAATCACAAACACAATTTAATTTAATTTTTTAGTTTAAAGTTCAGGGAAACTGTTTAGACATTTTTGTTTTATTTATTTATTTATGTACCATAAAAAATGTAGGAAAAAAAACATAATTGGTAAAAAAAGTGTACAAAGGCCAACTTATCCCTATGACAGAGATCTCTGCCAGCTAACCTACGAGGTGAGACAATTTATATTAAAGAAAAAGGTACGCAAATATCAAACATTATGAATTAGAATTACCTACTAATAGTTTCCTAATTTAACAATAAAAATGAAATAAATATATAATATATTTATTTGTATTTTGTATTGTTATAAGCTAATGATTATATACACTTTGATTGATTTATTGAACATTTTCAACGTTTTTTTGGTGATATTTTGTTTTTGAACCAGTTTTCAGATTCATTCGCGTATCGGTGTTTAAATATTGGTGTTTGGTGTTGTCGATGTTTCTAATCGTATCGTTCCTTACTCGTAGTTTAGTAGTTTATTTTATAATTATGGTTATCTAATTAAAATATACTCATACTGTAGTAAGTTTTTGTATAATTTTATGCTTGATGAAAGATATTATTGTCCCATTATTACTAATGATATTAGCTTAACGTATACTGGAATATGTCTAATGTAAACACAGTTTATGCTTGATAAGTAATAATAATTAACTGCAACATTTTAAGTTAAAACAATCTGGGATTAAGACATCTATGTTTTAAGTAGAAATTAACTTATTTTCCTGTAACATCTATTTAGTAATAAAAACATATGTCATATATAAAGAAGTAGTAACAGGTATTTCTGGTATATGTTAACCATTTAGTAAATAATCAGTAAATGTATTTTTCTTCTAATAAACGTTTAAATGTGGTATATTTTATTTACCAGCGTAACATAAGAACTAAGAAATATACGAATCTTGTAATATTAGACATAAATGTTAGAAAACCTATTCGAATATCAAGAGGTAACCTGCGCTTGCTATTCCAACTATTTTTCCTTCTTACATTAATTTTGATTCGTACACCGTGTGGTATCCTGCTGAATAGAATAGTATCACCCTCATTTCTTATCGAGGTGTCGTAAAAGGCGGCCAAGGTAAGTCGACCCGCCGAGTGGTATCCGCCTGAGTAGATCATCCTTATTTCACCGAGGTGTCTTAAAAGGTGACTAAGGTAAATTTACCCACTGTGTGGTATTCGGTTGAATAAAATAGACCACCCTCTTACTGAGGTGTCGTAGAATATTACTAAGGTAAGTTGATGTCAGGCAGGCCGGTCGTAAAAAACGTGTTTGTAACATGTTGTGCTGAACCCATTAGAGAGGGATAAGGGCAGGAGGATGATGATGATTAATTTTGATTCGTAAAGTGTAAATGATGACGTCATGAAACCACAGATTATATTAATATGTAATGTTTCATTTCCATAGAGTTATTTATACAAGATTAGCTGGCCTGTAAGTGAGACTGCAATAAATAAAAGGAGAGGATGAAACTCATTAATTTAATCACACATAATAAAGAGCTACAATAATAATCATTTGCTTCAAGAGAAAATCTGCATGTTTTCATCGAAAACAAGGATATTGTCGATAAATACATGCATACTGTGAATATTGAAGATGTTAGAAATGATGTTATATGTTAAAAGTAAGATGAAACTTTCAAAGGAAACTGATACTTTTTCGAACAGTTTTGAGCCCAAGATGTAAAAAGATTAAAATGCCAATAAACATGCAATTATGTTTAGTACCTGGTTGACCGAGCCTTGCTAAGTAATTATTTACAAAATAAAAAAGAAACTTCAAAAATATAAAGAAAAAAAATTGGGTAGGCGGTACTCGATCCTAGATATTTTCATTTCTCGAGACCACCCGTTCCCCGAATAAGCTACGCTTGACAATTTGCGTCAAAAATAGGGTTTTATATATTCAATGTAAATTTTAGTATTATTTTAATGCCCAAAAACAGGGTCAATTCGAAAAACAGATTGATTTTTCTCCCCTCAAACCTGCATTCTGAATTTCAGGAAAATTGTTGGAGTCGTAGTAATTGTAAAAATAAAATACATAGACAAAAATGTCAAATGTAAATATTTAGTATATGAGTTTAGATATAGCAGGAAATATGCTTGGTATAGGGAGAGGCGAATTGTTTTCCTCCAAATTTAACGCGTGCAGGTAATGGGCAGTAATGAATGAATCAAAACTACTGGGTCGATTTTAACAATTTTATTCACTGAGTATAAAAGGTATGAGGTATAAAATTATACCCGTGCGAAGCAGGGGCAGGCCGCTAGTATATAATAACTAACTTTTTGTGTTATAAAAGCTTAAAAATCTAAAGACAGAATTTTAACTTTTCTATATTTTAGTAACCAAATTTCTATTTTTTAATTACATTAATATATATGTATATAAACTATCCGTGTGGTATATATATATATATATATATATATATATATATATATATATATATATATATATATATATATATATATATATATATATATATATATATATATATATATATATATATATATATATATATATATATATATATATATGAATAATATCAAAACTACTGGATCGATTTAATGTTTTTTTATCACTGTGTGACATAGACTATGTATTTTATACCCGTGCGAAGCAGGGGCAGGCCGCCTAATATTTTATATTTTGAAAACCGTTTTTTTTGCCAAATTTTGGAAATGTTACAATGTATAATACTGTGCAATGCACAATGTCTGTGCATGGTGTGCAGTTTTCGGATTTTTTTCACCACTCGCTTGTAAAACATTCATTTACCCGCCAATGATAAATTTTTCTTTCGTTAATTTTAATTTCGAGTGATTTAAATATGGTAGGAGAAATTAAGATGTTAGACTATTATATTGGTAATGATTTTTTATTTTATTTTCCAATCCAAAATTGGAATAATAATTTTGCATCAGTTTCTACAATTGTCGCCATATTTTAACCAATTGACGCAAAACCTTAATAGCTCAATTTTTTTAATCAGTCTGGACTTGGGGCGTGCCACGATATTTTACCTAAAATTGAGTCTCTGAGTATAGGAAAGTATTAAAATTATTTATAATAATAAATGAATATTATAATAATAAAGGTTTCCGAACCAGCAGTAGCGTTGACGATTCAAAAGCACTTGTTTACAAGTTTATTTGAATTAAGAATATTTTGAATTTAAATTAGAAATATTGTGATATCATGATGGGTCTATGACCAGAAATCAAGGATATGCATTATAGATCTTCCTATAACAGTATTTTATTGGTTTGTATATACTAATATTATTCTCTCGTTTTGCTTAAATAATTAAGGAATAAAAGCTTATGTTAAAGAGTTGCATAAATATTATTTTTTAAATTTATCAGTTTCTAAACGTTTATGAAATATTGATGTCTTGAATCCAGGGGTCAGCCATAGGTCGGGCATGCGCCCTCTAATTAGGCTTCGCTTCGCCCGGGCTGAGCCTAGGTATCCCATTCTGCTCTCGCACTGATAACGGCGTACAAGTGTTTCTTAGTTTGAGGTGTAACAAAAATAAAAATCTTTTAAAAAGGAGTGCCAAGTGATCCATTTTTGCTAAATCGCTTCTTGAGGTTGATTTGCGGGATCTTATTGAAGAAAAATGGTAAGAATGTAATTTTTCTCATCTTTGTTCAAAAGTGGGCGTTGCAAGTATTGATTTTCGCTATGGCGTCGCTACGCATATACATATATTACAACTATAACAAAGCAATTGCCCATTGGTATCGGTGTAACCGCACTAGTGTTGAATATATTTAGTATTTTTTGTAGCTTTTGTTGCGAATAGTGATGTAAAATTTTAAAAAATATATATGAACATCGTGAAATATTTTTTCGTATACAATGTTTAATTCTTTAGTTGCTGGTGCGAAGACTTTATTTTAAAGCAGTTATTATAAATAAAATTTATAAATTTCAGAGTTACATGGAACAGATCATGGAGCAGATTTTGGAGATTGACATGATTGACCAAGCAAGTGGTCAAAACCCACCGATAATGGACGATGATGGTCAAGCTGACAATATTTTAAAAGGAGGTGCTTTTGAGTCGGTTAATACTAAAAAAACCAAAATTATTAGCTCAAAAGCTGATACCAATCACAATGAGCTACAAAATGAGTTTCAGAACGAAATGGCGAGGGAGGAGGCCAGTCCTTTTGCATGCTTCATATATTAATAAACACAATTTAATTTAATTTTTTAGTTTAAAGTTCAGGGAAACAGTTTTTTAGACATTTTTTTTTGTAATGTTATAAGCTAATGTTTATATACACTTTATTTGATTTATTGAAAATTTTGAACGTTTTTTTGGTGATATTTTGTTTTTGAACCAGTTTTCAAATTCATTCGCGTATCGGTGTTTAAATACTTGTTTGGTGTCGTCGATGTCAATGTCTAATATACTCTAATCCTATCGTTCCTTACTCGTAATTTAGTATTATTTAATTATTTAATAATTAACTTATTGTCCTGTGACATCTATTTAATAATAAAAACATATGTCATATATAAAGAAGTAGTAACAGGTATTTCTGGTATATGTTAACCATTTAGTAAATAATCAGTAAATCTATTTTTCTTCTAATAAACGTTTAAATGTGGTTTATTTTATTTACCAGCGTTACATAAGAACTAAGAAATATACGAATCTTGTAATATTGGACATAAATGTTAGAAAAACTATTCGAATATCAAGAGGTAACCTGCGCTTGCTATTCCAACTATTTTTCCTTCTTACATTAATTTTGATTCATACGCCGTGTGGTATCCTGCTGAATAGAATAGTACCACCCTCATTTCTTATCGAGGTGTCGTAAAAGGCGACCAAGGTAAGTCGACCCGCCGAGTGGTATCCGCCTGTGTAGAATAGATCATCCTCATTTCTTGCCGAGGTATCGTAAAATGCGACTAAGGTAAGTTGACCCACCGCGTGGTATCCGGCTGAGTAGAATAGACCGCCCTCATTTCTTACCGAGGTTCGTAAAAGGCGACTAATGTAAATTTACCCACTGTGTGGTATACGGTTGAATAAAATAGACCACCCTCTTACTGAGGTGTCGTAGAATAAGGTAAGTTGTTGTCAAGCAGGCCAGTCGTAAAAACGTATGATAACATGTTTGTAACATGTGGTGCCGAACCCATTTAGAGTGGGATAAGGGCGGGAGTATGATGATGATTAATTTTGATACGTAAAAGTGTAAATGATGACGTCATGGAACCACAGATTATATTAATATGTAATGTTTCACTTCCATAGAGTTATTTATACAAGATTAGCCGGCGTGTAAGTGAGACTGCAATAAATAAAAGGAGAGGATGACACTCATTTACTTAATCACGCATAATAAAGAGCTACAAATAATAATCTCATCTTTTTTATTTTTTTTATTTAAACAACATAAACACAATTATAACAAAAAATACAAACCTAAAAACAAAGAGGTTTGTCTGGTACGTCGGTGACATAGTGCGACTGCTGCTTACTAGTAAACTTGTGAATTTGAAGGTGAATAGCACCTCAAACAAATTAAATACATTTTAACACACTGCAACAGAATAACCGGCCATACGTTATTATTGAAGTGGAGTTAGCGAGTTTGGATTGCAGTATGCTATGCACCTACCTATAATCTAAACGATCTCATTTGCTTTCAAGGGAAACTCTTCAACAACAAAGATCGACAACAAAGATATTGTCGATGGACACAAGCAGACTGTGAATACTGAAGATGTTAGAAATGAAGTTAGACGAAACTTCCAAAGGAAACTGATACTTTTTCGTACAATTTTGAGCCCAAGATGTAAAAAGATTGAAATGCCAATAAACATGCTAATAAACATTTTGTTTAGTAAATTACAGAAGTCGCTGTCGGAGGATTCAAGAAAACCCAAAATAACTAATACTAATTTATTTTATATAAAAACTACAAACTAATTACAAATTAAGAGCGTCTTTCCTAGCTCGATGCTACGAAAAGAATATTTTAAACTAATTTATTTTATATAAAAACTACATTCTAACTATAAACTAAAAGTGTCTATCCTAGCTCGATGCTAAGGACAGAATGCTTAAATTAAATAGCTATTCCTAAGGGCTGGCGGCAACATATCCGATTACAATGATTTGCCGCCCGGTGACGGCGTCCTATGGTCCAGTTACGCCGACGATGTAAATATCCGCATGGACCCATTATTTATTATAGCAACTATAGAGCACCATTGTTACTTCTATAACACCTCCACCCTCAGTTGGGCAATTATTTTTGAAGCTTCAGATGAGAAAATATTGCTGGTATAGTTAGGAGAAGCTGTTCCTGGCCTCTGATTCTGACTACCTTCATCTGCAGTGGTTCTGTCTTAATTTGCTCTTTATGCGCCAAATATCGTCGTCGCGATGAATATACTGAGTGCAAGTGCACATAATAAGATGTATAGTTGATTGTCGTATGGCAGATGAACTCCTTTGGGGTATTCTTAAGGTTCAACTTCGGCTGAGATATAAGCTTATGATTATGATGACGTAATTTTCTGAGATCAATGGTTTGAAGATTCAGTTCAAATGATTTCTTCTCAACGGTATCCTTACAGTATGTACTATGGTGATATTTGGAAATGACATCACAGTGTTTCTCGTTGAGTATTTCCAGTGCAATTTTTGACAAGGTTACTGTAGTCATCTTGCAGGCCTTCCCTTTGGATTGATTTACGATGAGAGTTCTTGTACAGTCTGGTAGCTTTCGAAGTTGGTGGTGAAGTTTCTCGATGCAGATGTATCGAACTTCGGGCATTCAGCCTCAATGTACACATATCCTTCTCCATATGTTACCAGGGAAGGTTTAGCAGGGAAGGATTAGGACTAGGATTAAATTTATTTGGGGCTATTGATAATTTATAAAAGTCAAATTTTCTTTTGCTAAATATAGGAAGCTTAAGTATAATACTACTTTATACTATAATTCTATTTTAAATATATACTATTTTTTTTATGATTTAAAAAAAGTAATTTTAAGTTTTGTCCCGTGGACTCATAGTCTATTTTTAGCAACTGGTGCACGTTTGCGGGATGTATAATTATATATTAGTAAGTTTGCTAATACTTTATTTTAGTGTACCTAGCAGCTATCTTTTTACGGCTAGCTAACGGGTTTTTAATATAAACTTGCTGATTGGGCATATAATCGATTACCGATTCCCGGTTCTTATTGCGATTTTCCATTAGTTTTTCACGATCTATGAGAATAAATTCGTTTATCTCGTTATAAACTAATTTCATCTGTTCACGATGATTTTGCGTGTACTGTTGTAATAAATGTTTAGTCAGGTCAACATCGAAGGGATCTCGCGGATCGAGGTGTCCCGTTATAATGTCAAACGGCCTACTCTAAGTGAAACTGTGAACTGAACTATTATAAGCTAAGATACCGTAAGGGACGAGGTTATTAACAGTTTCATTTTCATTACGTAATTTTAAAATACGTATATGCTCCAGCAATGTGGAGTGAAATCTTTCTACCATACCATTATCATTCGGTGAATTCGGCAAGATCTTATGATGCTGTATTTTGGGTAAATTAGTAAATTAATTAAATAGCTGATGAGTCAATTGTGTTCCGTTGTCTGAAACTATAGTAAGAGGCAGACCGTGATGAGTAGAAAATTTTAAAAGTGCTTGTATAACGCTAATAAGTGTGCTATCTTTTAGGTAATACGCCTGTGCGTATTTAGAAAACGCATCGATTAATGTTAGATATTTTTCATTTTGAATTGAGAATAAACACTAAATGTAAAATTTCGAATGGCTTTGTAGCAGGAGGAACTATGTTAAGTTTCGTTTAATAGGATTACGGTCATATTTAGGTTGCCCTGTGATTTTATTTAAGATCCCGTTAATGATGCAAAGCTTCGATAGTTCATTATCAGGATTTAGACTTTTATGGACAAATCTGGATGGATAAATCTGTGTAATATATGTGGGTTGCCGTCAAACTCTGGCACTAAACGTAAAGTTTTAAAAATCACATCTACGTCCGTCATTTTGTCGTAATTATCTAAAGAACGTTTAAAGATACTAGAATTACTAACTAAATTTAAACTAATGTCTCTATTATTGTCCAACTGAAGGCTCCGGGCGATTTTAGCACGCGAAAACCCCACAGAGGTACTTTGCTTAGGATAAAAAATTTTGGTAGCTTATAGGTAAGGACTAAGGATAAAAGGCAAGACACAAAAAAGATTTTTGTGTACTTACTTGGCAAGCATCTGGTACTCGGGAATATCGATTTTCAGATTTTCCTCCGCTCCAAACTTCTGGTTCTTTTAATGCTCCGTCGCTCGTGGTAGAAATTTGAAAATTTAGGTCTTCAATTTTGGAATTCCTAACCAAAATCTACCCCAAAACGGCTTAAAGCATCCTTTACCGACTGCGCCAATTACAGACTTCGGTGTCGGAGGATTCAAGAAAACCCAAAATAACTAATACTAATTTATTTTATATAAAAACTACAAACTAATTACAAATTAAGAGCGTCTTTCCTAGCTCGATGCTACGAAAAGAATATTTTAAACTAATTTATTTTATATAAAAACTACATTCTAACTATAAACTAAAAGTGTCTATCCTAGCTCGATGCTAAGGACAGAATGCTTAAATTAAATAGCTATTCCTAAGGGCTGGCGGCAACATATCCGATTACAATGATTTGCCGCCCGGTGACGGCGTCCTATGGTCCAGTTACGCCGACGATGTAAATATCCGCATGGACCCATTATTTATTATAGCAACTATAGAGCACCATTGTTACTTCTATAACAAGTATCTGGTTGACTGAGCCTTGTTAAGTAATTTTTACAAACTAAAAAAGAAACTTCAAAAAGATAAAGAATAAAATTGGGTAAATGTTTGCGAAAGTCTTATCTGCGGACAACTTGGGTCTATGATCAGAAATCAAGGATATGCATTATAGATCTTATAACAGTATTTTATTGGATTGTATATAATAATATTAATTTCTCTTTTTAGTTAAATAATTAAGGAATAAAAGCTTATGTTAAAGAGTTGCATAAATGTTATTTTTAAAATTTATCAGTTTCTAAACGTTTATGAAATATTGATGTCTTGAATCCAGGGGTCAGCCATAGGTCGGGCATGCGCCCTCTAATTAGGCTTCGCTTGGTCCGGGCTGAGCCTAGGTATCCCATTCTGCTCTCGCACTGATAACGGCGTACAAGTGTTTCTTAGTTTGAGGTGTAACAAAAATAAAAATCTTTTAAAAAGGAGTGCCAAGTGATCCATTTTTGCTAAATCGCTTCTTGAGGTTGATTTGCGGGATCTTATTGAAGAAAAATGGTAAGAATGTAATTTTTCTCATCTTTGTTCAAAAGTGGGCGTTGCAAGTATTGATTTTCGCTATGGCGTCGCTACGCATATACATATATTACAACTATAACAAAGCAATTGCCCATTGGTATCGGTGTAACCGCACTAGTGTTGATTAAATTTAGTATTTTTTAATAGCTTTTGTTGCGAATAGTGATGTAAAATTAAAAAAAATATATATGAATATCGTGAAATATTTTTTCGTATACAATGTCTAATTCTTTAGTTGCTGGTGCGAAGACTTTATTTTAAAGCAGAAAATATAAATAAAATTTATAAATTTCAGAGTTACATGGAACAGATCATGGAGCAGATTTTGGAGATTGACATGATTGACCAAGCAGGTGGTCAAAACCCACCGATAATGGACGATGATGGTCAAGATGACAATATTTTAAAAACTTGTGCTTTTGAGTCTGTTAATACTAATAAAACCAAAATTATTAGCTCAAAAGCTGATACCAATCACAATGAGCTACAAAATGAGTTTAAGAACGAAATGGCGAGGGAGGAGGCCAGTTCTTTTGCGTGCTTCATATATTAATAAACACAATTTAATTTAATTTTTTAGTTTAAAGTTCAGGGAAACAGTTTTTTAGACATTTTTTTTGTAATGTTATAAGCTAATGTTTATATACACTTTAATTGATTTATTGAAAATTTTGAACGTTTTTTTGGTGATATTTTGTTTTTGAACCAGTTTTCAGATTCATTCGCGTATCGGTGTTTAAATATTGGTGTTTGGTGTCGTCGATGTCAATGTCTAATATACTCTAATCGTATCTTTCCGTACTTGTAATTTAGTATTATTTAATTATTTAATAATTAACTTATTGTCCTGTGACATCTATTTAGTAATAAAAACATACGTCATATATAAGGAAGTAGTAACAGGTATTTCTGGTATATGTTAACCATTTAGTAAATAATCAGTAAATGTATTTTTCTTCTAATAAACGTTTAAATGTGGTTTATTTTATTTACCAGCGTTACATAAGAACTAAGAAATATACGAATCTTGTAATATTGGACATAAATGTTAGAAAAACTATTCGAATATCATGAGGTAACCTGCACTTGCTATTCCAACTATTTTTCCTTCTTACATTAATTTTGATTCGTACACCGTGTGGTATCCTGCTGAATAGAATAGTACCACCCTCATTTCTTATCGAGGTGTCGTAAAAGGCGACCAAGGTAAGTCGACCCGCCGAGTGGTATCCGCCTAAAATTACACCACATATGCTACAACGCGGCACCTAAATCAGAATGGAGTTGGAGAATGGAGTTGTGGTTTACATAAGTAAGGATATTATTGATGCAAAAATTACAGAAATGAAACTACGTCATGCGTCAGGTATTCAAATAAGTACAGATAACACTGCTATCCCCTAGGATAGCAGTGTTATCTGATCTGGAGAGCGATACACGCCTACGTGTATCGCTCTCCCTCTAATTGTAATGCTGAGGAGTTTATTGACTCATTAAATCAACACCTAGAGTTGTTAAAAACTTTTAAAAATATAATACTAACAGGAGATATTAATATAAATATTATTGTAAAAGAAATCGAGGCAGCTTATGAACGGAACAATATACTTAATTACCTTAACATGCTGTCTTTACACATTGTGATGCCTGGTCATTAATTACCCACCCAAGAAAATAATTGTCTTGATCACGTTATGCTTAAACTAAATAAGGATAATTTACGTGCTCACATAGCGGTATTAAACACTACTATCACTGACCACTCTATGATATTTAATTTATAGAATTAGGCGTTACTTCGCGGAGATCCATATATAAAAGTAATAATAAAATTATTTTGCTATAATCCGCGATGAATCTTTTGTCTATGATATTTCTTAATTTGTCTCAGATAACATCGGATAAAAAACTGGGGAACAGAAAGGTTAAAACGGTCATTGATTATAAAGCTGCAGTTATTAGTCTGGCGGAATTTTTTTTATCAGAACTGTTGTTTTGTAATGAGCCACAAATAGTAGTCGAACAATTAATTAAGAAAATAGGACAGTCTATAATTGATAACACGAGCACTATTTACATTCCCAAAACGTAATCGTGCTATCAAGCCATGGATTACACCCGGTGTCCATAAATGTATCCGGAACAGAAATAAAATGCAAAAGAATTTACGTTTGGACCCCTATAATATAATCTTAAAAATCAGCTATAAATAGTATCGAAATTTTTGTAACAACCTAATTAAGAAGCTAAAAAAAAACTATGATAAACAATAATTAGAAAAATCTTCGAAAAATTCAAAAACTCTTTGGCATAATATTTAATCGATAACTTACATGAATAATTCAAAATCTGATAATAACTATTAGCAGTAAAGTCGACTCATATTGATTCGATAAATTTTATTAATGATTATTTCGCTAACGTAGGAAACAATTTGGCTAAGAATATTCTACTAACCCAGAAATCTGAAAATTTGCACGGTAACGGACCTATAACTCAAGTTAATTCTTTTGTGTTATTGGAAACGGACGTTAAAGAAGTGCACGACTTTCTTATGAGTCTTAAATCTGAAAGTTCACCAGGCTGGGGCAATATTCCATCTGATTTTCTCAAACTGGCCAAAACTGAGGTCATCCCTATTATCTGTCATTTAACTAATCTTTGCTTCAGGCAGAGTGTCTTATCTGGTCTCCTTAAAAAATCTAAGTCCAATGTCTTTATTCACTCGGGCACAAGCTAACGCGGCAGGGGCGTGAGTCAGGCGGGGGGAACGGCAACCGGATTGCGCTCGACCCAGACATCCGCACGCTACGGCGGCGATCGATGGAATGACCGTGCGAAGCAGGGACAGGCCGCTTGTATTTGATATTTTGAAAACCATTTTTTTGACAAATTTTGGAAATATTGCAATGCACAATGTCTGTGCATGGTGTGCAGTTTTCGGATTTTTTTCACCACCCGCATTTACCCACCAATGATAAATATTACTTTCGTTAATTTTAATTTCGAGTGATTTAAATATGGTAGGAGAAATTAAGATGTTAGACTATTATATTGGTAACGATTTTTTATTCTATTTTCCAATCCATTCTTCGAATTTGGCATTAGTTTCTACAATTGTCGCCATATTTTAACCAATTAACGCAAAACTTTAATTTTTTTAATCAGTCAGGACTTGGGGCGTGCCACGATATTTTACCTAAAATTGAGTCTCTGAGTATAGGAAAGTATTAAAATTATTTATAATAATAAATGAATATTATAATAATAAAGCTTTCCGAACCAGCAGTAGCGTTGACGATTCAAAAGCACTTGTTTACAAGTTTATTTGAATTAAGAATATTTTGAATTTGAATTAGAAATATTGTGATATCATGATGGATCTATGACCAGAAATCAAGGATATGCATTATAGATCTTCCTATAACAGTATTTTATTGGTTTGTATATACTAATATTATTCTCTCGTTTTGCTTAAATAATTAAGGAATAAAAGCTTATGTTAAAGAGTTGCATAAATATTATTTTTAAAATTTATCAGTTTCTAAACGTTTATGAAATATTGATGTCTTGAATCCAGGGGTCAGCCATGGGTCGGGCATGCGCCCTCTAATTAGGCTTCGCTTGGTCCGGGCTGAGCCTAGGTATCCCATTCTGCTCTCGCACTGATAACGGCGTACAAGTGTTTCTTAGTTTGAGGTGTAACAAAAATAAAAATCTTTTAAAAAGGAGTGCCAAGTGATCCATTTTTGCTAAATCGCTTCTTGAGGTTGATTTGCGGGATCTTATTGAAGAAAAATGGTAAGAATGTAATTTTTCTAATCTTTGTTCAAAAGTGGGCGTTGCAAGTATTGATTTTCGCTATGGCGTCGCTACGCATATACATATATTTATAACTATAACAAAGCAATTGCCCATTGGTATCGGTGTAACCGCACTAGTGTTGAATATATTTAGTATTTTTTGTAGCTTTTGTTGCGAATAGTGATGTAAAATTTAAAAAAATATGTATGAACATCGTGAAATATTTTTTCGTATACAATGTTTAATACTTTAGTTGCTGGTGCGAAGACTTTATTTTAAAGCAGTTATTATAAATAAAGTTTATCATAAAATTTATTAATTTCAGAGTTACATGGAGCAGATCATGGAGCAGATTTTGGAGATTGACATGATTGACCAAGCAAGTGGTCAAAACCCACCGATAATGGACGATGATGGTCAAGCTGACAATATTTTAAAAATAGGTGCTTTTGAGTCGGTTAATACTAAAAAAACCAAAATTATTAGCTCAAAAGCTGATACCAATCACAATGAGCTACAAAATGAGTTTAAGAACGAAATGGCGAGGGAGGAGGCCAGTTCCTTTGCGTGCTTCATATATTAATAAACACAAATTAATTAAATTTTTTAGTTTAAAGTTCAGGGAAACTGTTTAGACATTTTTTTGTTGTATTGTTATAAGCTAATGATTATATACACTTTGATTGATTTATTGATTTATTGTTTTTTTGGTGATATTTTGTTTTTGAACCAGTTTTCAGATTCATTCGCGTATCGGTGTTTAAATATTGGTGTTTGGTGTTGTCGATGTTTCTAATCGTATCGTTCCTTACTCGTAGTTTAGTAGTTTATTTTAGAATTATGGTTATCTAATTAAAATATACTCATACTGTAGTAAGTTTTTGTATTATTTTATGCTTGATGAAAGATATTATTGTCACAATATTACTAATGATATTAGCTTAACGTATACTGGAATATGTCTAATGTAAACACAGTTTATGTTTGATAAGTAATAATAATTAACTGCAACATTTTAAGTTAAAACAATCTGGGATTAAGACATCTATGTTTTAAGTAGAAATTAACTTATTTTCCTGTAACATCTATTTAGTAATAAAAACATATGTCATATATAAAGAAGTAGTAACAGGTATTTCTGGTATATGTTAACCATTTAGTAAATAATCAGTAAATGTATTTTTCTTCTAATAAACGTTTGAATATGGTTTATTTTATTTACCAGCGTTACATAAGAACTAAGAAATATACGAATCTTGTAATATTGGACATAAATGTTAGAAAAACTATTCGAATATCAAGAGGTAACCTGCGCTTTCTATTCCAACTATTTTTCCTTCTTACATTAATTTTGATTCGTACACCGTGTGGTATCCTGCTGGATAGAATAGTACCACCCTCATTTCTTATCGAGGTGTCTTAAGAGGCGACTAGGTAAGTTAAGTCGACCCGTCGAGTGGTATCCGCCCGAGTAGAATAGATCATACTCATTTATTACCGAGGTATCGTAAAATGCGACGAAGGTAAGTTGACCCACCGTGCGGTATCCGGCTAAGTAGAAAATAGAATTTTTAGAGCAACAAAGAAAAGAAGATCAAAAATATATTTCTTTGCTAGAAGATAAAGTTGAAGATTTGCAGATGACTGTAAGTCTAATTTTGAATTAAAAAACGTCCCAAAGAAAAATAATGAAACTAAAGACTATCTAATAAACATGGTCGCATGTCTAGAAAAAATTGTATGCAGTAGCATTAGCAAGGCATATTAAAGACATATATAGAGTAAAAACTAAAAAAGAGGGTGGCAGGAATCCTCCTATTACTGTCGAAACCTCATCTACTATAGTGAAGGTGGATATTTTAAAATCGAGTAAGGCATTCAACATCAAACACAAAGCAAAGTTATGCGCACATCACCTAGGGTTGAAAGTTTCTGGAGATACTCCTATTTTTGTCTCAGAGCAGTTAACAGCAAAAGGCTCCCGATTATATTTCCTTGCTCGAGATTTGATGAAAACCAAGAAATATAAATTTTTTTGGAGAAATATAATTTTTTTTTTATTACTTATTGAAACTCTTATATGTTACGCGATATCTATGGTATTGCAGTTGTATTATTCTACTAATATTATTTTATAAATATTCATAAAACTTTTGTAATTACTTAATCACACAATCTTACCCACAAACTAAACACATCATTATGTGTTTGATTTGTTTGTGTCATTACACAAACAAACAAACTTTATTATATAAACTCAATAAATCTGAATAACAATATTTTTTTACATAACACCCAAATTCTGACTGTTAATAAAAAAATATTACACTAAATTCGTAAAATTATTGAATTTACATGTCAAAATTGAACGCACTTCCAGTCATATATAGATTTCCTTCCTCAATATATTATTGTTAAAGAAAGTAGCTTGACAGTAATAACACAGAACATTAGAAGTATATACAGTAACATATATGAACTAAACTTAACCCTAAATATATTAAAATATAAACCTGATATTATTATATTAACTGAATGCAGAATAAATCTCAATAAATCAATTCCAAATATTACAAATTACACCACATATGCTATAACGCGGCACCTAAATCAGAACGGAGTTGGAGAATTGAGTTGTGGTTTACATAAGTAAGGATATTATTGATGCAAAAATTACAGAAATGAAACTACGTCATGCGTCAGGTATTCAAATAAGTACAGATAACACTGCTAACCTAGGCGTGTATCGCTCTCCTTCTAATTGTAATGCTGAGGAGTTTATTGACTCATTAAATCAACACCTAGAGTTGTTAAAAACTTTTAAAAATATAATACTAACATTAATATAAATATTATTGTAAAAGAAATCGAGGCAGCTTATGAACGGAACAATATACTTAATTACCTTAACATGCTGTCTTTACACAGTGTGATGTCTGGTCATTAATTACCCACCCAAGAAAATAATTGTCTTGATCACGTTATGCTTAAACTAAATAAGGATAATTTACGTGCTCACATAGCGGTATTAAACACTACTATCACTGACCACTCTAAGATATTTAATTTATAGAATTAGGCGTTACTTTGCGGAGATCCATAATACAAAAATAATAATAAAATTATTTTGTTATAATCCGCGATGAATCTTTTGTCTATGATATTTCTTAATTTGTCTCAGATAACATCGGATAAAAAACTGGGGAACAGAAAGGTTAAAACGGTCATTGATTATACAGCTGCAGTTATTAGTCTGGCGGAATTTTTTTTATCAGAACTGTTGTTTTGTAATGAGCCACAAATAGTAGTCGAACAATTAATTAAGAAAATAGGACAGTCTATAATTGATAACACGAGCACTATTTACATTCCCAAACGTAATCGTGCTATCAAGCCATGGATTACACCCGGTGTCCATAAATGTATCCGGAACAGAAATAAAATGCAAAAGAATTTACGTTTGGACCCTTATAATATAATATTAAAAATCAGCTATAAAAAGTATCGAAATTTTTGTAACAACCTAATTAAGAAGCTAAAAAGAAACTATGATAAACAATAATTAGAAAAATCTTCGAAAAATTCTTTGCCATAATATTTAATCGATAACTTACATGAATAATTCAAAATCTGATAATAATCAACTATTAGCAGTAAAGTCGACTCCTATTGATTCGATAAATTTTATTAATGATTATTTCGCTAACGTAGGAAACAATTTGGCTAAGAATTTGGCTACTAACCCAGAAATCTGAAAGTTTAACGTGCCTATAACTCAAGTTAATTCTTTTGTGTCATTGGAAACGGACGTTAAAGAAGGGCTCGACTTTCTTATGAGTCTTAAATCTGAAAGTTCACCATCCTGGGGCAATATTCCATCTGATTTTCTCAAACTGGCCAAAACTGAGGTCATCCCTATTATCTGTCATTTAACTAATCTTTGCTTCAGGCAGAGTGTCTTATCTGGTCTCCTTAAAAAATCTACTATGACCCCTGTATACAAGAATGGCGACAGAGAAACCATATAGATTCTCAACGCATATGCAATATCAAATAAGTCAGGTGTTAACTGTACGGCAATTATATATCCTTTCTATAGTACTTAAATTACATAAATCTCAAAGTTATGATTATAATAAATCAACTAAATATAAATAAAATATAAAGTTATTAAAATATATGCAACTAAAACCAGTTTTGCTGGCAATCAGTATTTAACGCAGTCTGCTCGTATTTACAATAGTATTAACAAATCTCTTTTATTTATTTATTTATTTAATATC
Source organism: Morpho helenor (assembly GCA_029227775.1). Classification (NCBI taxonomy): domain Eukaryota; kingdom Metazoa; phylum Arthropoda; class Insecta; order Lepidoptera; family Nymphalidae; genus Morpho; species Morpho helenor. The sequence continues at coordinate 18,649,954 of JARGCU010000030.1, read as the reverse complement.
TACTCTAAAAAACTGAATGGTTATAGACACAAAGTTATGATAAAACAGAATCGATAATAACACATTAAAACTAATCATGTAATCATTTATAATTACAAAACATACATACGAATGCGCTCATACATATTGCACACACACACACACACACACGCGCGCATGAACATACAAATATACACACGCACAAAACCCATAAATATAAATTATTATTAAGATATGGAAGAGCGGAACCTTCTGCCACGAGTATACTCATACTTGACTTACTCACTAGACGGTCCTACCTTTATATACTAATGCAGAATTCTGGTAATGAATAAATGATTTTTTTTTTTTGAATAGAGTTATTTATACAAAATTAGCTGGCGTGTAAGTGAGACTGTATTAATAAAAAGAGAGGATGAAACTCATTTAGTTAATCACACGTAATAAAGAGCTACAAATAATAATCTCATCTTTTTTTTAATTTTTAATTTTAACCAAATAAACACAATTATAACAAAAAATACAAACCTAAAACCAAAGAGGTTTGTCTGGTATGTCAGTGACATAGAGCGACTGCGGCTTACTAGTAAACTTGTGAATTTGTAGGTGAATAGCACCTCAAACCAATTAAATACATTTTAACACACTGCAACAGAATAACCGGCGATACTTTATTATTGAGCGACTCAGGCGATAGATATCGTATAATACAACATCGTATAATCTCAACAATCTCATTTGCTTTCAAGGGAATCTCTTCATGTGTTCATCGACAACAAATATATTGTCGATGGACACAAGCAGACTGTGAATACTGAAGATGTTAGCAATGAAGACGAAACTTCCAAAGGAAACTGATACTTTTTCGTACAATTTTGAGCCCAAGTTGTAAAAAGATTAAAATGGCACTAAACAAGCTATTATGTTTAGTACCTGGTTGACCGAGCCTTGCTAAGTAATTTTTTACAAAATAAAAAAGAAACTTCAAAAAGATAAAGAAAATAAATTGGGTAGGCGGTACTCGATACTAGATATTTTCATTTCTCGAGATTATTTCTATATAATTCCCCGATAATTCCCCGATTAGCTACGCTTGACAATTTACGGCAAAAATAGGGTTTCATATATTCAATGTAAATTTTAGTATTATTTTAATGCCCAAGAACAGGGATAAAACGTTTTTTTTTTAAATAAAACCTAGCTGGAACAATTTTTCTCCTAAAACATTCATTTACCCGCCAATGATTAATTTTTCTTCGTTAATTTTAATTTCGAATTATTTAATTATGGCTGGAGAAATTAAAGATGTTAGACGTATTATCTTGGTAACGATTAATCTCTAAAAAACTTTAAAAGTCATCTGCGGACAACTTGGGTCTATGATCAGAAATCAAGGATATGCATTATAGATCTTATAACAGTATTTTATTGGATTGTATATAATAATATTAATCTCTCATTTACTTAAATAATTAAGGACTAAAAGCTTATGTTAAAGAGTTGCATAAATGTTATTTTTTTAATTTATCAGTTTCTAAACGTTTATGAAATATTGATGTCTTGAATCCAGGGGTCAGCCATGGGTCGGGCATGCGCCCTCTAATTAGGCTTCGCTTGGTCCGGGCTGAGCCTAGGTATCCCATTCTGCTCTCGCACTGATAACGGTGTGCAAGTGTTTCTTAGTTTGAGGTGAAAAAAAATAAAAAGCTTTTAAAAAGGAGTGCCAAAGTGATCCATTTTTGCTAAATCGCTTCTTGAGGTTGATTTGCAGGATCTTATTGAAGAAAAATGGTAAGAATGTAATTTTTCTCATCTTTGTTCAAAAGTGGGCGTTGCAAGTATTGATTTTCGCTATGGCGTCGCTACGCATATACATATATTTATAACTATAACAAAGCAATTGCCCATTGGTATCGGTTTAACCGCACTAGTGTTGAATATATTTAGTATTTTTTTGTAGCTTTTGTTGCGAATAGTGATGTAAAATTTTAAAAAATATATATGAACATCGTGAAATATTTTTTCGTATACAATGTTTAATTCTTTAGTTGCTGGTGCGAAGACTTTATTTTAAAGCAGCAAATATAAATAAAATTTATCATAAAATTTATTAATTTCAGAGTTACATGGAGCAGATCATGGAGCAGATTATGGAGATTGACATGAATGACCAAGCAGGTGGTCAAAACCCACCGATAATGGAAGATGATCAAGGAGATGGTCAAGCTGACAATATTTTAAAAAAGGGTGCTTTTGACTCGGTTAATACTAATAAAACCAAAATTATTAGCTCAAAAGCTGATACTAATCACAATGAGCTACAAAATGAGGTTAAGAATGAGGTCAAGAACGAGCCTCGCAATCAGCCTCAAAATGATAATAAAGATGAACCCCAAAATGAGCCTCAAGCTGGGCCTCAAAATGAACCCCCAAATGAGGGTCAGAATGGCGAGAATGACCAAAACGACGAGGACGAAGGCTGGTATTTGAATGAAAATAATGTACGTAAACCCATTTATCGTGTTGTGATATTCTCTAGGAGTTACAAATTAACGGAATTAAATAACAAATCATTATTAATTTCTCTTTCAGGAACTATGCTACGAGCGACTTCGTAATATATTTTTGAGAGGAGAAGAGCAACGTGCTGCCAACTTTAATTCTTTATGCGACATTGTTTTGGGTGACAAATTAAATTATATTAAATGAAATACTTATATCACTAATTTTTTAAACTTACATATAACAATTCTATTTGCAGATGAATTCATGGCTAATAATGCTGAGTTCGAAGAGGTGATTCAGCATACTATGTTTCAAGCCTATTTGGCCTGTAAGTTGCGATCTTTATTATTGATTTTCTTTTAATTGTTTAAAAGAGTTTCATTAACCAAAAAGTAGAAATTACTTTTATTTCAGATTAAAAACACAGGAGCGGCGATTATGGCCCCTTCGAAAATTGAAATGATGCGGCAACTGGAGACTTATTAAAATTTTAAGTTTAATTTTAGTTTGTCTTTATTATTGTTTAAACTTTAGATATAAGTAATATTATTATTCAATTTTAACAACTTATATTTAATCAAGTTAATCTACATAAAGTAGACAGTAGTTTTAGAAAAAACAGTTTGATCTGTATTTTTTCTCTTACTAATTAGGACTTAATTCATTAAAAATTATGTTACTTACGTAAATTTAGAAAGTCGTCGAATTAAGAAGTATTGTAGTTGTAAGATTATCTGATTTCAACACCTGTAGAACAAAAGTTTTTTGGATTCGCACAACAATTAAATCGGACTTTGTTGTTTCTCTTTCCCTATCCTTTCATTTTACTATTTAAGTATTCGTTCATAATTATTTCACATCAGATAAAAAAAAGGTTGGCTAAATGGTATTTCTTAATTATTACTCTTCATAAATATACTCACAAGTATTTAAACTATAGGATTAAGATAGGAATAATACAATGTCTAACAACTGACAAAGGAAATTATATATTAGTAACAATAAATATCTCGATGTAATCGTGCGTTTTATTTCTGTGGTCCAAGTATTTATTCTTCATCTTCTTCAACTGCTGGACATAAATCTCTTCATGGGATCTCCACACCATACGATTCTGTGCTACTTTTATCCAGCGCCCGCCACCTTTTTGACGTCGTCTGTCCATCTAGTAGGGGGTCTTCCGATACTGCGCTATCCGATGCGGGGTCGCCATTCCAAAACCTTGAGACCCCAACGCCCATCGGTTCTCTGCACTATGTGCCGCCCATCGCCACTTCAGCTTCGCAACACGCTGAGCTATGTCGGTGACTCGGACGTATGTATTCTTTTCTTCTTCTTCTTTCTCAACCGGTGGACGTCCACTGCTGAACATAGGTCTCCTTAAGGGATCGCCACAATCCACGATGTTGTGCCGTTTGGAACCAGCGGCTCCCCGCGACTAATTTGAGGTCGTCAGTCCACCTCGTTGGGCTTCTACCGACCCTGCGCTTTCCGGTGCGAGGTCGCCATTCCAGCACTTTAGGACCCCAACGCCCATCGGTTTTACATACTACGTGCCCCACCCATTGCCACTTCAGCTTCGCGACACGCTGAACTATGTCGGTGACTCTGATGTATTAATATGCTGAAATTCAACAGTTAGGCCAAAAAAGCGTTAAATATTAAAATCAGATGTTGATCAATTTGTTAGACATCATCAGGGTTCAGTGGCTTCAATGTCGTAGCTAGACAGTGTGCCCGGCCCCTGTCCCCTGCCCCAGCAGTATAGGAAAAGCGCTCTTCCTATTAAGCGTCTATTCCAGTAATGTTCACCCCCATCCTATCCGGCGTACCTGTATCTTCCTATCGTAAGGCACTATAGTAAAAAAGCACTCGCTGCCCCCCGAAGCCATAAATCGTCGGTGCGTTACTTATCGGTAACTGCTTCTCGATTCTTAGAAGTAAAAAAGACCCAGAAAAATTGAAGAGTATTAATTTTTATCTAGCTAGTGAACTTATTGCCAAGATTTGTGGAGTCAGTAAAAACTGTTGGGAACATCAGAGGAGTTGCACTAATGAAGTCCCAACTTGGCCACGTGAAAACATTGGCCAATCGTGTCCTTTGACAGATTTAGATGACTTCGATAAGAATGTAATTAATCGTCTTTTTATTCTAATGGCGGGTCCTAAATCCTATGATTAAAAATATATTCCAAAAACCTTTAGAATGTATCGTTGGACTGAAATGCAGTTATAGGTCGATGCTGTATATGTTGATCGTTTTCTTCTTATTTTACATTTCATAATATAAAATCGATACATCAGTGTGGCGCCACTGTCTGCCGTAAGTGCGTCAGAGGGCACAGGAGAAAGAGAAAGAGAGGGCGTCCTGTTTCCACGTACCGTATTTCTATACCGCGGGTAGCAAATTTCAATATATAATACTAATAATATGTGTGAATATGTAATACTACATCGATTAATTGATACTGCATTTGAAGATGGTAAATGTTCTGTACGCCGTGTGGTATCAGGCTGAGTAGAATAGACCAACCTCATTTCTTACCGAGGTGTCGTAAAAGGCGACTAAGGTAAGTCGACCCGTCGAGTGGTATCCGGTTTAGTAGAATAGACCACGCTCTTTCTTACCGAGGTGTCGTGAAATACGACAGAGCTAAGTTGACGTCAGACAGGCGGCCGGTCGTTAAAACGCAGCCAAGTCATGTGATTGCATGTTTATAACATGTTGTGCCGACCCCACTTAGAGTGGGATCAGGGCAGAAAGATGACGTTTATAGTGTATTGTGAGTTTGGTTATCATGTTTGATACCGTCTTGTATTGAACATTTTATAATTTTAAATACATTTTATACGCCTTTGTAAAATTAGTAATTTTTTACTAGTGAATTTTTATTTATATATAAAGCTGAAGAGTTTGATGGATTATTTGAACGGACACAGGAACTACTGGACCGATTTGAAAATTCTATTTATAGAGGCTAAGATGAATAGGAGAGGAGAGCAGCAATAAAAAGTATAACGAAAATGGCAAAAATTAAAGATTTGGTTGCGTGCGCTGAGTAAACGGTGAAAGTTATTAAAAAATCATGTAGTACAAAATTAATCCCCTCTAAAAGTTTTAAATAAACGCGACAGCATATGCGTTACTTTTAAGGTTAACCCATGTTAAGCATTTTTATGATAATCAAAATACTATATCTTCTTCTTACTGCGGCACTACAACCCTTTATGGGTCCTGGCCTCCTCAACGAGCCTTTTCCACTTCGCTCTGTCCCTAGCCTCCCGTCTCCAAGATGTGACTTTGCCCATAGATCTGAGGTCCTCCTTGATACAATCCCTCCATCGTTTCCTCGGTCTGCCTCTGGGTCTTTTTTGCTGCGGGATCCACTTGGAAATGGTTTTGGCAGCTCTAATATCGTCCATGCGTTCCAAGTGGCCCGCCCATCCGAGCCTTTGTGCCTTGCAAAACCTGACAACCGTTTCTTTATGAATCAGCTGATCCAATTCGTGATTCATTCTTCTACGAAACGTGCCGTTGTCTTCTCGCACTGGTCCGAAGATTTTTCGTAAGATATTCCTTTCGAAAAATGACAGTAAATCAAAATACTATATTACCGTTTTAATCTTTCCACGTGGGCAATATGTGGACTATCTTACACTGAAAGAATTTTTGAAATCGCGCCAGTTGTAATTGAGATTAGCGCGTTCAAACAATCAAACATAACAACCAAACTCTTCAGCTTTATATATTAGTATAGATTTGAATTCACCGTGTAACTGGGCAAAGAACATAAGAGATCAAGTGTCCTTATTTCTCGTAGTCGTAATAATTTTTTGGGAGATTTGTTCATTATTAAAGACTAGGGATAATACGCTAAAACTATATACTTAACTCTATACTATTCTATACCACTCTTGAGCATTCAATCGGTCATTCTCCTACCCTTATGCCTCGAAGTGGGGTCGGCAAACATGTTATAAACATGTTGTAACACGATTTGGCTACGTATTTTACGACCGGCCGCTACCATTACGTCCACTTACTTTACTCGTATTTTACGACACCTCGGTAACAAAGAGGATGGTCTATTCTACTCAACTGGATACCACACGGTGGGTCAACTTAACTTAGTCGCCTTTTACGACACCTCGGTAAGAAATGACGGTGGTCTATTTTGATCAGCCGAATACCACACGGCGGGTCGACTTACCTTAGTCGCCTTTTACGACACCTCGGTAAGAAATTTTGGGTGGTCTATTCTACTCAACCAGATACCAAAAGGTGGGTCAACTTACCTTAGTCGCCTTTTACGACACCTCGGTAAGAAATTAGGATGGTCTATTCTACTCAGCCCAATACCACACGACGGGTCGACTTACCTTAGTTGCCTTTTACGACACGTCGGTAAGAAATGACGGTGGTCTATTCTACTTAGCCCAATACCACGAGGCGGCTCGACGTGTCTTAGTCGCCTTTTACAACACCTCGGTAAGAAATGTGGTCGGTCTATTTTATTCAGCCGGATACCACACGGCGTTCCATAGTACAAAAGTAATCACAATTTGCTATAATACGGGTTAGTTAATAAAATCTTTCGTCATAAGTTGTGTATTTGCAAGTCGAAATTGCTATATTAAAACATGAAATTGTAATGTAGCAAAAATTGCAAAAATATTTAAAATTATTGAAATAATGCAAGTAAATTTATATTCTTCAAATTGAGATTTTGTTTTCTTGCATAGCACCATCTGTATTTATAACTAGACATTAGGTTTATATGGCACACGTTAAAAAGTTCAAGTTTTTACCGCTATTAAGAATCAAAAATCATCATTAGATGGCGCTTATCGCCACTGTGTATATAAAAATGGCGACCAATAGAGAGCGCACCAAGTAATTTAACGTCTAACATAAGTAAAAACTTAGTTTACACGGCGTCTTTACCTGCGAAGACGAGGTCCCAGATTTCTGACATCGGTTGGTCGTGGCTTCTTGCCACCCTTCCGTCGTCGTAATGACTAATCAAAGTCATACCATCAGCCCTCCACTACACGTCGCCCTAAGTCCGGCCTCACAGGAGGCACCCTTAGGACGACGTTCCCCATAGCTAGTAGAGCTTCTGCGCTCTACTCTACGCATTTCGCAACCTTCTGCGCTCGCCCGTCCCGCCCGCTGTAAAAGCCGTTAGGGCTAAAAGTATACAGTCAATTAAAAAAAATTAAGAAGGCATATTTTAAGTCTAGCTATCCTACTGTAGTATAATTTATTTATTTAATTTTTATATCAGATACAATATCCATACAATATCCATGTACAAAAGTTTGGCGTACACCACGAAAAACAAGATGGAGACGAGTTCGTTTTTTAGATTTCTATCGTCCATAGACATGGTCTCTGGGGGGAGTGATGTAGGGATTCCATCACATACACACCTACATACACACATACACTTACAATCACAACATACAGTCACTCAACTTACACACTACATCACACACAAGCACACCCGCGGTATAGCATATACTTCTACACTTACCCGGGACTGCCGCGATATGCTCACCCTTCCCGCTGCACTCGGAACCGGTTGCGGCCGGCCGACCTAGCAGTGCCCTACCATCTGCCGATGCGAAGGGAGCGTTTCATTGTAGTTGCAATCATTTTCTCTAAAGTAAGTAAAAGTAGCGGCCTGTTACTAACCCACTGTTGGGCATAGGCCTCCTCTCTCCATTTTTGGAGAGAAGGGTTGGAGCTAAGACCTACCACGCTGCTCCAATGCGGATTGGTACAGCTTACATTTTCTCTAGTTTAGTTATATTTCCTTTTACTTGCTTGTATACTGTGTACCTCTTTCTCTGAACTTTGTGTGTGGCATATTATACGTATGGACATTGTGTTTCGTGTATAATTTCTCCTCATATACTCCAACCAACCATACTGGTGCCCCCATAAACCTTTATTCAAATAAGCTCTTTCAAGCACTTTTGAATCGGCAAGGATCAATATGATTAATGAAGCTACAAATGATTCGGAATGTTGCTCTTACCGAGAAGAACCAGAAAGAAACTCGGCGGTCAATCTTTTAAACATTTTCAATTTTACATTATTAAACCGCAATCTTGTATGAAGCTGAAAGGATTTTCAAATCCAGGCTTTTTTATCATCCAAATGATCTTCAATTTTGTAATATGCTTTACGTATAAGTACATCTCTTATACTTAACTAAAACCTTGGTAGACTGGTCTAGTATTGATTGCGGAATTTTATTGTAGAAGCGAATACCGAGACCATCGAATGAGTTGCTAACTCTGCTAAGTCGCGACACAGGTATCATAAGCTTTTTGTGACCTCTAGTATGTCTATGACATACATTGAATAGAATATTACTATATATACTATATACTATATATATATATATATATATATATATATATATATATATATATATATATATATATATATATATATATATATATTGTGATGCTACAGTAAGTATGCCTATTTCTTTGAACTCTTCGCGAAGGGACTCACGTTGCTTCATATTATAGATTTTTTGAGCAACAATAAGGCGAAACAGGCGAATAATCGATCTAGCTAGGTTTTATGTACAAAAAAATTCGTTTCATCCCTGTTTTTGGGCAATAAAAAATACTTAAATTTATATTGAATTGAATTTTTGCCATTAACTGTCAAATCAGCGTAGCTTATTCGGGGAACGGGCGGTCGCGAGAAATGAAAATACCTAGGATCGAGCCACACCTACCCTGTTATTTTTTTAAGTTTCTTTTTTTATTTTTTATTTTATTACCGAGCAACCTGTTACTATATTATGGTTATTGTTAAATAAAGGTCTGTTTTTTTATTTTTTTTATTCACAGCAAAAATGTACAAGTTATATCTATCTTAAATTACTTACACGCTAGGACTATACAAATCATGCCCACGTGGAAGGGTACCAAGAATGCTGGCAGCGTTTCCGCACTGAATCGCTAAGCTGATTCTTTTTGCGAAAAAGGAGCCAGCCCTCTTGTTACCTGAAGAGGCAATCAACCGAGATGTTAAAACGGACAAATAAAAATTTGCACTTTGACTCCATGGCCTTAGGGTCTCGACTGCAAACGGCACATATATATAACTCTTGATGAGAGATAAGTTCTGTTAAATTAAAGCTAGATATAGTAAGTAAGTAAGTAAGTAAGTAACGGCCTGTTACTATCCCACTGCTGAGCATAGGCCTCTTCTTTCGGTTTTTTTTTTGGAGAGAAGGATAGGAGCTAAGACCTACCACGCTGCTCCAATGCGGATTGGTAGGTTACACATAGCCCCAGAATTCTCTAGAGATATGCAGGTTTCCTCACGATGTTTTCCTTCACCGAAAAGCGTGTGATAAATTGCAATTATCAATTAAACACATAAGTTTTACTAGAAAAATCATTGGTGTCTGCCCGGGTTTGAACCCATGATCGTCTCTAGAGATTCACACGGTCGCACCGCTAGGCCATCACAGCTTTTTAGGCTAAATATATTGAATGAAAATTAATCAAATTTATTCTAAAATTAAGGGTGGCGTGATAAACTGGGCCTAGGGCGGCTTCAAGCCTAAATCCATCAAGCAATGAAGCGTCGCAGACTAATTCTGTAAACATGGGCTTATTGTGACTAAAGTCTGAATAATAATCACTATAGCTGTAAATTGTAGCATTATATTCCGTTCTAATTTTAGACCTAAGCTACCCCGTATTGTTAGTACTGTGTACGCACGATAGAGCTGGCAGACTGGTCTATCAAATGATTACAATGAACATACAAGCAGTTCTTTGTTTTAGTACTAAACATAAGTAGTACTATATAAATACTATAAATCGCAAATGCTTTGCTATTTTTCAAATCAAATCAAATCAAAATCCTTTTATTTACTCTTATCACACTTAACTACAAACAAAAATAGAGTAAACAATACATAACAGAAAAAACAAAAACCTTATAAATGTTAATGTAGAAAAATGTGACCAAGTAAAAAGGAGCACCACTCAGCACGAATTGAGGCAATGCCTCAAGGCTGGTTTTCAGTGGCGACCGCTACTAAAACTAACATTACGCCTAAAACGTCAGTGACATTCTGTATACTAAGTATATTTTACATAAAAGAAAAAAATAGTAAGAAAAAATAAACTATTTCTAATGACAATTATGTGACAAATACCTACTTGTTGCTAATTTATGTGTTAAAAATATAAAAAATAAAATATTTGAATTAAACATACGAGATGTTTAATTCAAATAAATAAATGTTGCTCTTAAAAAAAAACTATAATAAATTAAACATAAGTATGATTCTTTTTTTTTAATTTTCCTTACTGTATGGACCTGCTATGTCATAACAAAAAGTTATAGCAGCACACCTAGTTATTTTTATGACTTAAACTGTAGGGTTTTATGTGTGTGCGTGTGTGTGTGTATGTACATTTATATTCTTCATTTATTCTTTATATTCAGTCTTGAAACTTTTAGTTTTTTATTACACAAAAAGTTAATTATTATATATTTTTACTACTTTCCATAAAAATGAATCTCGACAGTTCTGTCATCTTTAACATTTAACTCTTGTATATCACTACATAGTATAAAACAAAGTCATATTCTTTGTTTGTCCCTATATCCTTATGTATGCTTAAATCTTTAAAACTACGCAACAGATTTTGATGCGGTTTTTTAATAGAAAGAGTGATTCAAGAGGAAGGTTTATATGTATAATAACATTCAATACCGAGTAGAGAAATACTGTAATTTTTGAGGTTTCTAATGTAATGTCGCAAATAATTAAATTTTTTCCGCTTACATTGCAAACGCAGGCTAAACCCTACGAGATTTATCAAAATAATGTACTAAGTATTTGTACACCTTGAAAAGGTCTACAGAAAAGTCCGCAATGGTATATGTCTATCTCTTATGGATAACACACAATAGTATTTTTTGTCATTTACTTATTACGAAAAATAATGCCTTATGTTCAAAGCAATTTTTATACAATACAGCAATAATCCTATTAATATCCAATTAAGTACCTTAAATAAATTGTTGATTTAATATAGATCAATATTGCAGTTTATAGCATTTAATTTAAGAGAACATTTTCGGAGATATTACAGATTTAAAATGCCGTCAGGAGGTCGCGCTTCGCCCTGTAGCACTTCGAATTTAGCAGCTATATGTCGGTCTTTCAAGAGTTTGTTTAATGACAAGGAAGCTGTGAATGTTGTATACAAAGACACTCTGTAATTAATTGTAAAAATAAATAAGTAAATATTTAGTATATGAATTTAGATATTCCAAAGATAACAGGAAATCTTCTTGATATAGGGAGAGGGGAATTGTTTTTTTCCAAATTTAACGCTTGCAGGCCACGGGCAGTAATGAATAAATTAAACTACTGGATCGATTCTAATCACTTGTTTCACTGAGTGACATGGGCTATATATTTTATAGCCGTGCGAAGCAGTGGCAGGCCGCTAGTATGTGTATATATACATATATTTTTTCAAAATCTAGGATACGGCTGAAAAGATTTTAATGAAATTCGGCGTATAGGGGTTGTGGGGGGGGGGGGGAATTCGATCTAGCTAGGTTTTTAAAAATGACGTAATTTCCCTGTTTCGACCACTGAGAAAATGCTAATTTACATTAACCAGTAACCAGATGTACCAGAGCCTGTTAAAATCTTCAAGGCAATATAGTATACAATTCAGTGGAGCAATGCCTTCTCTTAATTACGAGTAAGTAGGTTTGAACCAATCAAAATTATATATTTTAGTGTAAATAGCATTATATTATCCGTCTGTAAAAAGTAACTAAAGTAATGGCTTGTTATATCCAACTGCTGGGTATAGGCCTCCTCTCTCAGTTTTGTAGAGAAGGATTGGAGCTAAGACCTACCACTCCAATGCGGATTGGTAGGTTTCATATATTCCCAGATTTCTTTAGAGATATGCAGGTTTCCTCACGAAGTTTTCTTTCATCGAAAAGCGTATAATAAATTGCAATTATCATTAAGACATATTAACAAACAAACTCATTGCCGTTTTCCCGGAATTTGAACCTGTGACTCCTCGAAAAAGTCGTACGGTCCCACCGCTGGGCTATCACAGTATAATGCATGTATAAAGTATAAATAGCTTCAGTGGTAGCTTCATTGTAATTTGACGATTCGAAAGTGCTTGTAAAGGCCAATTTGAATAAAGAATTATTTGAATTTGAATTTGAATTTGAAATGTACGTTCTACACATTACATTACGAAGACTTTCTATAATCGCGAATCACAGGAAAATAATATCATCGTTTTTATGTTTTATTGAACTGTACAAAGTAACTTAATTCTATAAATGTATTTGCACATTTTACTTTTGTAAATTACTTTTTCGCCGCGAGTAAAGACGCGGCGAAAAATACCAAACCAAGTATACCAAAATGTAGTATTTTAGTATACCAAAATGACGGTTTGAAAGCGGCCGCATATTAAAAGTAACGGCCTGTTACTATCCCACTGCTGGGCATAGGCCTCCTCTCTCCATTTTTGGAGAGAAGGGTTGGAGCTAAGACCTACCACGCTGCTCCAATGCGGATTGGTAGGTTACACATATCCCCGGAATTCTCTAGAGATATGCAGGTTTCCTCACGATGTTTTCCTTCACCGAAAAGCGTGTGATAAATTGCAATTATCAATTAGACACATAAGTCTTAATAGAAAAACTCATTGGTGTCTGCCCGGGTTTGAACCCATGATCGTCTCTAGAGATTCACACGGTCGCACCGCTAGGCCATCACAGCTTAGTCGGCCGCATATTATACAGCATAAAATTACTATTATGATATTTGGAATTTACCAGCGCATACGCATACGAATACAAAGTGGCGATGGACGAGGCACATAGTGCGGAGAACCGATTAAGTTGGGTTCCATGGATGTTCACCTCAAAAATGTCACGAGGAGTCGCTGAATTCAAACGACGCAAGATCTTGTGGTGTGTAGATCCCATCAAGTATCCTAGCTCTCTAGTCTATCTCCTTTCCGAGTCTATCTCCTGATGACGCTTCGGTTCTACTCAGCCGGATACCAAACGAAACATAAGTTTTTAATAGTAACACCTCATTGGTGCCAAGGGTTTGTACTCGTGACCCCCTCAAAATAGTCACCACTGGGTCATCACAGCCTGGGACTATCAAAGCTTTCACTAATTTCACCGGCGCAAGCGTTTGGATACTATAGGCCGCGAAGAGTGCGTCAATTTATGACCGCGCATGTGCGAACTGCTTTATATAACCGCGGGCCGATCCAAAAACAAGCGAGATCCATGGACTAACGTCCGTTAGGGAAACTTTACTCATTCATCTTTTCCCTTAAAGAGGGGAGCGGGGGTCGCTGCGCTACTCCGTTATGTAACTCTGGTGGAGGGTGACGCCGATTTCTACTCGAGTCGCCCTCGAGCGCGGACCTGTTCCCGCGTTACCGCCACGCTCGCACTATATCGCACCCCAAGCGCATCGACGCCGTACATGAGCTACGTGTGCCGCGCCGCGTTCTTTCTACGCCCGCAGGCTATATTTTAAACTTGCATAGCCTTTGTTAGGGAAAAGCTAAAACTTTTATTATTGCCGCTCTTCACCACCCAGTACGCGGTAAGTAAAACTTTATTATTATATTAGCAAGTGATAATTTTGTTATATAACATTGTTTGGATTATATTTGGAATATTGCCTATTGTTTTTATATACTCGTGTTATTTGCTAAGCGAAATATTTAGTATTTATAATAAATAAAAACTTTATTTGACAATTTTTAACTTTAGTAATAGTTTTAATATTTTGACTAAATGTAATAAAATTACGTATACAATAATATAATAATAGAAAATATTCATATTTTTATAAATAAATGCGCTTAATTTTGTTTTCCACAAAATTTGTTACATAAATTTTTCGTTTAAAATTTTTTTAGTAAAATACGTATAACACGGATCAATATTTCGCTTATTTTCTTAAAGAAAGCTAAATTTATTTCTTAGCGCGATTCCTTTTTATAAGAACGCAGGTGGCATAACACGATATAGGGTCGAGCGGTAAGTGGATGTCTCGGCCGCTACCAACATTAGCACTTAAGTAAAGTGCAAACACCTATTTATTTACTTTAGTTAGAAAGATTAATGAATATGTATAATAACAATTAGGAAGAATTTTTCTCAATTTTTTTTGAAAAATCTGGAAATTAAGTTACTAGCGTAAAACGCTCTATCGTGAATATAAGTTGAGTTTAAGTAAAATGCTAAATCTGTATATTTATTAATTTAAAGAAAATTATTGTATCCATTTTATGACACGCTCCTCAGCTTAAAGAGTTTTTTTCAGAAATAAAACTAAAATGATTATAAAATTAATTATTAATATAGTATTTTTTTAATCAAATAGAATAAAAAAGAGACCTTAAGATTATTAAAATAAAGACAAAATAGTACCAATTTTATAAATATATTTTTTTATATAGCGTTATTAATTTCAAAAACATCACAGAATAAATATTATATGCACATACCAGAAACTTTAATATTTAAATGAGTTAATCTTGTATGTATATATATATATATATATTTTCGGAATACTGGAAACGGCTCTAACGATTTTCTTAAAATTCAGCATGCAGGAGGTTTTGAGCGAGAAAAGTCAATCTAGGTAGGTTTTATTTAAAAAAAAATCGTTTTATCCCTGTTTCCGGGCATAAAAATCTTATTGACATTTAAATTTAATATAAAACACTATTTTTGCTTATATTTAGCTTATTCGAGGAAAAGGCGGTCTCGAGAAATGCAACTACCTACCAGCCTCACATACCCAAAAATTATTTATAATTTTTTTTTTTTTTTATTTATTTAAAAAAAATACCGATTAAAAGAAACCACCCCTTATTAGAAAAACTTAACTAAGAAATTCTAACTAACTAGAATTACTAGTATTAATTAAACTAACTAGATTTCTATACCAAACTTTATCTCTTTCTTTACACATTTTACAGGAAAATTTAATTCACTCATTTCACTGACCTAGACTTAAACGATGCAGCACCTAATTGTCGTATTGATTCTACGTAAAGAACAGTACTGACTGAAATAGGCCAACCTTAACTCTAATGAAACAATTGCTCCACTAACTCAGAAGCATTTTCACCCTCACATTTCCGGTATTAACAGAATCTCATGTAAAGTACCCACAAACTCCACTTGACCCTTCCGTTTCCGACATACATATGTAGGAATGACGTAACGGTGCAAAAACATCTCGGTTTCCTATTGAACGATTATTTTAAAACATATATATGACTAGCTTTTACTCGCTGCTTCGTTTGCGTGGACTGTTGTCGCGTGATTGTTTGATAATAGATTAATATAAGAATAGAATTAATTATGCTATCGCTATCTTCTTTGTCCAAAGGTTGTCTGGTAAAGATTGCTTTTAGCAATAAGACCGCCTATGCACGCATTGTTTCTTTTCGTTTCTTCCTTGCACGCCTTATGTTTCTTTAGTTATGTTTCTTTCTTTATGTATTACTAGGTTTTACCCGCAACTTCGTTTGCGTGGACTTTTGTCGCGTGATAGGTTGATAACAGAAGAATAGAATTAATTATGCTACGTTATCTTCTTTGTCCAAAGGTTGTCTGGTAAAGATTGCTCTTAGCAATAAGACCGCCTTTGCGCGCATTGTTTCTTTTCGTTTCTTCCTTGCACGCCTTATGTTTCTTTAGTTATGTTTCTTTCTTTATGTATTACTAGGTTTTACCCACAACTTCGTTTGAGTGTACTGTTGTCGCGTGATTGTTTGATAATAGAAGAATAGAATTAATTATGCTACGCTATCTTCTTTGTCCAAAGGTTGTCTGGTAAAGATTGCTCTTAGCAATAAGACCGCCTTTGCACGCATTATGTTTCTTTTCGTTTCTTCCTTTATGTACTACTAGGTTTTACCCGCAAGTTCGTTTGCGTGGACTGTTGTCGCGTGAATGTTTGATAATAGAAGAATAGAATTAATTATGCTACTATATTCTTTGTCCAAAGGTTGTCTGGTAAAGATTGCTCTTAGCAATAAGACCGCCTTTGCACGCATTATGTTTCTTTTCGTTTCTTCCTTTATGTACTACTAGGTTTTACCCGCAAGTTCGTTTGCGTGGACTGTTGGTTACACGTGATAGATGGTGCTTTTTAATGTCATCCGTAATACTGTAGAATTAACAGGATTTCTATAGCCTATATGTCAACCCGGTGTATAAAGGACAATTGTGTCAAATTTCACAAATATTGGTTCAGCGGATTCGCCGTGAAAGAGTAACAAATATACATCCATACTAACAAACTTTCGAATTTATAATATTAGTAGGAAGTAGGATATACAATACTCACCTGTGAAAGTTCTTGTAAACATAAATATATCCTTTTGAGAATACTAATTAATGAAATCAAATTAAAAAATCTTTATTAAAATAAGCTATTTTAAATACTTTTGAATCGTCAAGGATCAAAATCATTTATGAAGCTACAATTGGTTCGGAATGTTGCTCTTACCGAGAAGAACCAGAAAGAAACTCGGCGGTCAATATTTTAAACATTCTAAATTTTACATTATTAAACCGCTGTCTTTTATGAAGCTGAAAGGATTTTTAAATCCAGACATTTTTATGATTTTTTTTTTTAATTTTGTGGTAATATGTATAAGTGTATAAACATATCTGTTACACTTACCTAATCTTTATCTCTATCTTTTAGAAGATAAAAAAGGGTATAGAGGCTCACATTATTATGATATTTGGGTGACCGGTAATTTTTTTCAAAATAGAAAAAAATAAAATAATAGGGTAGGTAGATTTTGATCCTTGTTATTTTCATTTCTCGCGACCACCCATTCTACGAATAAGCTACGCTGACTTGACAGTTAATGGCAAAAATTCAATTCAATATAAATTTTAGTATTTTTTAATTTTAGCTTGATCAATTTTTCTCCCCCAAAACCCCCTACATGCTGAATTTGAGGAAAATCGTTGGAGCCGTTTCCGAGATTCCGAATATATACATATATACATACAAGATTAAGTCATTTAAATATTAAATATATTATTAATACATGCATTTTGCAAAACAAATAATGGGAATATTAAGATAAGATAATAATCAAATTATTTGTCTCTTTTTGGTTGTGGCTCCATTTACAGAGTGTGAAATTTTTAAGTTTACCACACTCATCATCATCTTCCTGCCCTTATCCCACTCTAAGTGGGGTCGGCACAACATGTTATAAACATGCTGTCACATGATTTGGCTGCGTTTTTACGACCGGCCGCCTGCCTGACGTCAACTTACCCCTGTCGTATTTTACGACACCTCGGTAAGAAAGAGGGTGGTCTATTCTACTAAACCGGATACCACACGGTGGGTCAACTTACCTTAGTCGCCTTTTATGACACCTCGGTAAGTAATGAGGTTGGTATATTCTACTCAGCCGGATACCACACGGCGGGTCGACTTACCTTAGTCGCCTTTTACGACACCTCGGTAAGAAATGAGGTTGGTCTATTCTACTCAGCCGGATACCACACGGCGGTAAGTTTACCACACTAAAAGATATAAATGCAAATTTATGTAATTCAGGGAAATACGAGAGACAGATTAACTACGGATGACCAATAACAGAAAAAAGGATGTTCAAAATGTAATTATGTAATTCAGTTTACAAGTTACACCTAACAAATTGCATGTATCAATTTCACGACAACTCGTTACTGATAGTATTTCATTAGCGATTGTAGATTAGAATAGATAAACGTGATGGTTATGAAAAATTACATTGATTCAAGTGCACGGTACATACAGTCCGCGTAATTTAGAACCATCTAGAATCTTATAGTATTGAGAATATAAAGTAATGGCCTGTTACTATACCTAAACATAGGCTTCCTTTCTCCATTTTTGGTTAGAAGGATTGAATTTAATACCCACCACGCTGCTCCAATACGGATTTTCAGGTTACACATATTCCCAGAATTTTCTAGAAATAGAGATGCAGGTTTTCATAAATATTTTCATTGGAACAGTTGACTAGTTTTATTCATTTGCAGGGAAACATCCAGAATATTTCAGTATTTAAAATATTAAAGTAATGGCCTGTTACTAACCCATTTGCTCTAATACGGATTGGCATTACACATATCCCCAGAATTCTCTAGAGATATGCAGGTTTCCTCAAAATATTTTCACCTAAATTGCAATATCAATTGGACACATAACTTTAAATAGAAAAAACTCATTGCTGCTTACTCGGTTTTGAACCTGTGACCCTCGTGAGTCACACGGTCTCATCGCTGAGCTGACACAGCTTAGTGCAAAATTATACTACATCTTCCTCCTGCCCTTATCCCACTCTAAGTGGGGTCGGCACAACATGTTGTTACATGATTTGGCTGCGATTTTACGACTTAACTTACCTTAGTCGTATTTTAAGACACCTCGGTAAGAAATAGGGTGGTCTATTCTACTAAACCGGATACCACACGGTGGGTCAACTTACCTTAGTCGCCTTTTACGACATCTCGGTAAGAAATGAGGTTGGTCTACTCTACTCAGCCGGATACCACACGGCGGGTCGTCTTACCTTAGTCGCCTTTTACGACACATCGGTAAGAAATGAGGGTGGTACTATTTTATTCAGCCGGATACCACACGGCGTAGTGCAAAAATATACTACAAAGTTAATAAATTTGTCAGTATGTCAGGTAGTTTATATTACTGTCACACATGACGATAATCTCATATTGATTATTGACTTCACAGTATATTAGGAATTTAAATTTCGGAATTATTTAATAGTTTTTTTTTATTTTAAAATGGTGTTTTACAAAATATATAAATAAAATAATTAAATTTGATAAGATTATTGAGTAATTTATAGAATTAGGCGTTAATTAGACGTTACTTTGCGGACATCCATAATACAAAATTAATAATAAAATTATTTTGCTATAATCCGCGATGAAGTAACTTCGTCGCGGATTATAGCAAGATTATTGAAGTTAAATGAATCTTTCCTTTATTGTCGGACATATTTATTACCACATAAATGAGCTAATCGCTTCATAAAGTTTGAGTTAAGTGCGCACATTGAGTTTAACGCTTCAAATTGTAGTAGTTTGTTTGATAATGTATCCGGCTGAGTAGAATAGACCACTTTCATTACTTACCGAGGTGACGTAAAAGGTGACACGGGTAAGTTGACACCCCGTATGATATCCAGCTGAGTAGAATACACCACTCTATTTCTTACCGAGGTATCGGTATTAAAGTAAATTGACGTCAGGCCGACGGCCGATCGTGAAATATCTATACCAAATCATGTGACTACATGTATATAACATGTTGCACCCACCCTTCTTAGAGTAGAATAATGGCAGGAGAATAAAGATTAATCATATCTTCGCATCTAGCGAATGTCTTTTTTATCACTTGGTTACACTTTCATAGCGAATCCGCTTTATCCATATAGATAAAACTTTGTACGATTGAAGCTCTTATATCGGGCTAACAAAGAGAAACATGCCCATTTTCTATTAGGGATCAGGAAAAAACAACAAATTGGGTTTTTTTAATAGTTTATTATTCGATTTTTTTATTTTTTATTTACAGATGAGTACAAGTTATATCTATCTTAAATTACTTACACGCTAGGACTATACAGATCATGCCCACGTGGAATGGTCCCAAGAATGCTGGCAGCGTTTCCGCGCTGAATCGCTAAGCTGATTCTTTGTGCGAAAAAGGAGCCAGCCCTCTTGTCACCTGAAGGGGAAATTACCCGTGGTATTAAAAGGAATAAAAAAAATTTGCACTTTGACTCCATGGCCCTAGAGTTTCAACTGCAAACGGCACAAATATATAACTCTCGATGAGAGATGCATACTACATATAGGTGAGGGTATTTTCCAATTTATATTGTCGGGAACGAAGTCACTGAAGTTGTATACAATAAAGTGAGTATTATATACACTCCAGCGAGCTTAGCCGTTTAATTTCATAATCCTTCTGTAATCCCATTGTATACTTTCATCAGAACCATTATCGATTGGTAGACTTGTTACGTGGTTAAATTTTCCATGGTTTGTTGTCGTAAGAGTTTTAAATTTTACCTTTTTTATGATAAAATAAGCTTGGATTTAAATTGTATCCAGCTAAGCAGTAGATTTGTTTGTAATGCCATGAAGGTATTGCCAGTAATCACCACGCTTGGCCTGCGGGTTGGTGATCGCTGTGCTGACCATGTCGCACCGACAGTGCTGCTGCCCACTGTCGGTCTGGTAGAATTTAGGTCAGCTGTATGAATGGTTATACTGCCATTGGTCGGTCGCCAGAGCCTCGTTGGTTAATCTGCAGTGGAAAGCGCAGTGTTGGAAGACCCCCTACTAGATGGACAGACGAACTCAAAAGGGTCGCGGGGAGCCGCTGGATACAAGCGGCACAAAATCGTGTGTTCTGGAGATCCCATGAAGAGGCCTTTGTCCAGCAGTGGACGTCCATCGGTTGAAGAAGAAGAAGAAGAAGAAGCAGTAGATTGTATTGTAATTGTTTATTTGTCAAACAGTTATTTGTTATTTAAATATATAGTATCTGGGTGATGGTTTTTTAAAGATTTAAAAAAATTAAAGAAAGAAAGAAGGCGATGATATGTGGGTTTCGAAACCGGGTTGTGAACATTTCCGGTCCGCGCGATACCATTCGGATATAGCAACATTACATTTGACAGCTAAAAAATATCCTTTCCTTTCGGTTCTATATTTAAATTTTTTTTAATATCCTAAAACAGAGATATAACGATTTTTTTAAACGAAACCTAGCTAGATTAAATTTTCCCCTCAAAATCGCCTGCATGCGCAATGACGAGGTTATTAATTATATTAAAGATTATAGTTAGTAAAAAAATATTATATTTTTTTAAAAGAGTGATCGCTGAGTTTCTTGCTGAATCTTCTCGGTAAGAGCATCTTATCCTAGCAGCGGTGACTTTATTGTAATTTGATGATTCAAAAGTGCTTGTAAATGCTTACTTGAATAAAGAATAACTTGAATTGAAATTTGAATAAGAAAGAGCACTATAAATTCTTAATCAACTTGAGCAACTGAACATTATCTTTTTAATATGCCATCACACTTTTCCTGTCTTACCGAATAAAAAGCAAGAAAGTGCTTTTAATCTAGAGTTCTTTGTATGAAATTAATTTTATCTTTCCTGTCAATTTGTCAAACTGTGGCAATCCTCATTCTATTTTCTTGTTCAATCATAACTTTAATAAAAAACTAGGCATTTCCTTTGAGTTCAACGATTATATCAATTCTTTCTTAAAATTTTAAAATCTCACCACGTTTTTCATTACCTTTTCTTTAAAACTTTGTAAACTATGAGGGGCTTCACGATAAAAGTTTTGATAAAATATTTCAAAGATTGTTGTAAATTTTGTGTCAAATTACAAAACAATCGAGATTACAGATTCTGTTTAGGTAAAGTGCGACTTTGACAAATTTTGGCAGTTTCTGTCATCCATCAGTGACAATGAAAAATGGAAAACTATTTATTTTGCTTGCCGTGTATTGCATATGTATGAATAGGCAGATTTCCGACAATATTTGCTCATTTTTATTTGAGACTAACAATCGCCATCGGTTACTCCCGCGTGGTAAGATTAGAACCGTAATAGTCTTTTGATAACCACAAAAATGGTCACAGTCGGTTAATCTCAAAAGCTAGACATATGCTGTGGTGAACTTTTATTTACAACTTTTAGAGGAGAACAATTTTGTAATACATGATTTTTGTATAACTATCACCGTTTACTCAGCGCACGCACGGAAAGCTTTAAATTTTGCCGTTTTTGTACTATTATTTATTGCTGTTCCTCCCCTAATCATCTAAGCGTGATGTTATACAATCTATAGCCTTCCTCGGTAAATGGACTATTTTACACTGAAATATTTTTCAAATCGATTCTGTAGTTTTTGACATTAGCGAGTTCAAACTGTCACACAAACAAACTCTTCAGCTTTATGTATTAATATAGATTTATTGCTTTATCTATCAAATTTCAATATCCATTTGTTTCCATTGAAACAGTTTTTGATTAGCAACTTATGAATGTCAAATACTCACTAGATGGAAAAAAACTGTGTCTACATTTGGAAATTTGAATAACTACATTTTGATTGAATGAAAAATATTCGATGTTGGTTTATGTATTCCGCTTTTTTCTTGTTTGCAAGTTTTTCGTCAAGGAGAGTCGGTTTAAATCTAGTGCAGACTTTTATTACATCTGAAATTAATTGAATTCTAAATAATTCTCAACAACTAACCTTCCCTAATCGGTTCTCAATTTACTCATATTTTCTACCGAAGTTATAATTGACCTTCCTTCTGACAAAAGATTTCAGCGGCTATGGAAAACTAGCAGCTAGACTTATTGTAACATTTAAGATTTATATTTCTACAAAGTTATTCTAAATCGCGTAATGTTGTGCGCACTAGCCAGCCAGCGTCATTCTTCTACCCTTATCCCACTTTAAGTGGGGTTGGCACAACATGTTATGAACATGTTGTCACATGATTTGGCAGCGTATTTTACGACCGGCCGCCTGTCACTGTTTGACATCAACTTAACTTAGTCGCCTTTTACGACACCTCAGTAAGAAATAAAGGTGGTCTATTCTACTCAGGTAGATACCACACAACGGGTCAACTTACCTTAGTCGCGTTTTACGACACCTCGGTAAGAAATGAGGGTGGTCTATTCTACTCAGCTGGATACCACACAGCGAGTCAACTTACATTAGTCACCTTTTACGATACCTCGGTAAAAAATAACACACGGTATTTATATATTTTATAAGCATCTGTCTTAAATGCAAACAACGTTCTGCGACAAAGCCCATTTTATATATAATATTTGTAATATTGTCTTTCCTAATTATTTTTTTTGTGTGTAAAGCTGTCACGAAGTTTTAAAGACATAAAGCCGAGGTTGGCTGTTAAAATTGCAGTGAACCTTTTTGACGCCCTTTAGTCACGCATGCTTGACGCATGTTGCTTTTTTGTCGAGTATTGGAATTTTGGGGTAGCCGTTTTGCAAATAGCAAGTCACCATTTAATCTATACTAATATATAAAGCTGAAGAGTTTGTTTGTTTGATTGTTTAAACGCGCTGATGTCAGGAATTACTGGACCGATTTGAAAAATCTTTCAGTGTAAGATAGTCCATTTATAGAGAAAGGTATATAATATATAGGCTATATAACATCACGGTAAGATGAATAGAGCTGAATGAGAATAGAGCTGTGGTATCCCAGCGGTAACACCGTGCGACTCTTTCGAGGAGGTCAGGGTTCAAACCCGGGCAGACACCAATGAGTTTTTCTGTTAAAACTTATGTGTCTAATTGATAATTGCAATTTATCACACGCTTTTCGGTGAAGGAAAACATCGTGAGGAAACCTGCATATCTCTGAGATTTCTGGAGATATGTGTAACCTACCAATCCGCATTGGAGCAGCGTGGTAGGTCTTAGCTTCAAAACCTTGTCTCCAAAAAAAAGGGAGAGAAGAGGCCTATTCTCAGCAGTGGGATAGTAACAGGCCGCTACTAACTAAGATGAATAGGAGAGGAGCGGCAATAAAAAATAGTACGAAAACGGCAAAATTTAAATCTTTCCTTGCTGCGCTAAACGGTGAAAGTTATTCAGAAATTATATACTACAAAACTGTTCTCCTCTAAAAGATCTAAATAAAAGTCCAGGACAGCATATGTCTTGCTTTTAAGGTTAACCCACTTTAACTTTTATGGTTATCAAATACTATATTACAGTTTCAATCTAACCACGCGGGCGTTAAGTCTAAGTACCTTGTTAACCTAACCTTGCAATTATTTTACAAAATAAAAAAAACTTCTAAAAAAAGAAAAACATAATTGGGTCGGTGGGACTTGATCCTAGGTATTTTCATTTCTAAAGACCACCCGTTCCCCGAATAAGCTACGCTAACTTAACAGTTTTCGACAAAAATAGTGTTTTATATATTCAATTTTAGTATTTTTTTAATGCTTAGCTAGGTTTTTAATAAAACCTAGCTAGATCGATTTTTCTCCTCCAAAACACCCTACATGCTGAATTTCAGGAAAATCGTTAACTCATTTAAATATTAAAGATTAAAGATGGGAAAGATGTGCGCAATTTGACAACAATTATTAAGACAGTTCATATAAACACACATTTCTTGTCATAAAAATATGTAATGAAAATACAATAAGCAATTAACTACTAAAAAGCTTTCGAAGAAACACAAAATAAATAAAGAAGAAAGGTATTTTTAATATGATTTAATGTACAATTCAGCTGTCAATGAATCCACGTTAAACCGCTACACAAAACTTACTTATAGAAGTTACGATGAAAGTTAAATATTTATCGAACTTATCACTACGTTAGGCTATACCGTGGCAACTTTATAGAAACTGTTTCTAACACGCTAACTAAATTTTGCTGTGAAACTCCAATTGACATAAACACCACAATTTGATGG
The DNA here is from genome assembly GCA_029227775.1 of Morpho helenor. NCBI lineage: Eukaryota > Metazoa > Arthropoda > Insecta > Lepidoptera > Nymphalidae > Morpho > Morpho helenor. Next base: position 18,624,833 of record JARGCU010000030.1, on the reverse strand, counting down.
CTTTGTTTCGGCGAGGTACAATTTGCAATTTAGTTCACCAAATAGATGCTCTTTAATTGAATAAACCGATGACAATTTTAGTTTAAATTGACAGGAAAATAAACAAAAGCTATAATTAGCGTGTGTTTGTCTAATCAACAAAATATGTGGTCACTGACTCCTGTGACAAAGTGTTAAAGTCAAACAACACCAAGGTTTAATTGGGTTATTTGCAATTAAGATTCGACCAATAAAATTTACATTTGGGAGTGGCAGTTAAAATCCCGGACAGTCGCTTGTGAATTTCCCATATACACTTGTGTTCAATTAAAATTTTTAATATTTAAATGAGTTCATCTTGTATATATGTATATTCGGAATCTCGGAAACAGCTCTAACGCTTTTCCTGAAATTCAACTTGAACTGAAAAAAAAAAATCGACTTATCACTGTTTTTGTGCATTAAAAAAAATTTACATTGAATATATAAAACATAATTTTTGCCGAAAACTGCCAAGTCAGCGCAGCTTGTTCTGGGAACGGGTGGTCTCTAGAAATGATACCTAGGATCGAGCCCCACCTACCCTATTATTTTTTCTTTTTTTAAAGTTTTTTTATTTTGTAATTTGAAATTACCGAGCAAGGCTGGGTCTACTCTTTGACTAAGTCAAATAACCACTCTCACTTCTTACCGAGGTGTCGTAAAAGGCGACTAAGTTAAGTTGACGTCAGGCAGGAAGCCGGTCATAAAATAACTAGCAAAATAAAGTAACAACATGCTTGAACAATGTGCCAACCCCACTTGGAGTGGGATCAGGGCAAGAGATTGATGACGCTAGTCCAAATATATAAATATATAGTAATTTCCACGTGGAATGGTCTCAAGAATGCTGGCAGCGTTTTCCCGCTGAATCGCTAAGCTGATTCTTTGTGCGAAAAAGGAGCCAGCCCTCTTGTCACCTAAAGAGGCAATCAACCGAGTGTTAGAACAGGTAAATAAGACGAGAATAAGTTAGGTAATAACTAGGGCTGGGTAAAATCCACTGTTATGTATATATGAAGAAAAGTGTATAAAAATCTAAGACGGATGAATGATTCTTGCTTTCAAAGGGATTTTTGTTATTAGATGGTAGGTACTCTCAAACGAAATCTAATATACGAAAGGACGACCCAAAATCATAATAGGGCTATACGTATGCAAGTCTGTTTGTATTAGAAGGCACCTTTCAAGGGAAGTTTGTTGTTATTACCTCACCCCTTTCTTTACGACTTTACTACAGGCCTTGAGGTATACCTACGTATATAAGAAAATAAATGGTTCCTTCGAGCTTCTTGTGCTATAATTTATAGTTATTATAAAACAAAGACCCCAAAATCTGATCAAATTTAACAAATCAAATTTAAAATTTTCTTTATTCAAGTAACAAACAAATGTTTTTGAACAGGGTCGAAAAGAAGCTATATCTACGCATTATTATCATCTAAATAATCTTCAATAGTATTTATATCAGCCTCTCTTTAATAGTGTTTTAAAACTGCTGTAATGGCATAGCTCAAATTGATTGCGAAATTTTATTATAGAATCTTATACCCAAACCCACAAACGACTTACGTATCTTCCAAAGACGCAAAGCAGGATCTATAAGCTTATGTCGGTTCCTATTATATATTATATATAACCTATCGTTTTATAATTCTTTTTATTTTATGTACAAAAATTGATTTACTTAAAATACTGTAAAGTAAATAATGTTAGAATGCAAAAGCAAAAGCAATGTTAGAATACCAATTTCCTCAAACTTCGAAGGGAATGACGTGGAATTGTAAATATCACGTATTTACCTTTTTTGTAATTTGTAAAACTTTACAAATTACAAAAAAGCTGATAGCAACGTGGGTAACAATAGGACTCTCTTCATTCGTTCATTTTAAAATTCAAATTCAAAATATTCTTTATTCAAATAAAGTTGTAAACATGTGCTTTTGAATCGTCAACTCTAAACTGGAATTGCTCCTATCAAGAACGAACATCAACAAAGAATCAACAAACAAAAGTTACAAGTTGTAAAACACTTGAAAGCGACGCGAGACATCTTCAATATAAAGTCATTCGACAGATACAAATGAAATAAAACAATTTCAAAAAGTATTATTACATAAAGACACAAGCTGTGATAGCCCAGCAGTGAGACCGTGCGACTCTTTCGAGCGGTCACAAGTTCAAACCTCAAAGCACCAATGTTTTTTCTGTTAAAACTCTGTCTAATTAATAATGGCAATTTATCACATGGTTGTCTGTGAAGGAAAACAACGTGAGAAAACCTGCATATCTCTAGAGAATTCTGGGGATATATGAAACCTACCAATCCGCATTGGAGTGGTAGGTCTTAGCTCCAATCCTTCTCTCTAAAAACGGTGATATGAGAGTTTGCTTTAAAGACAAAAGGGCATATAACGAGGAGGGATGAAATCATGTGATTAAACGAACGTTAAGTATAAATGTGGATGGATATTAGAGTAGAGGGAGACCTAGAAATAGATGGTTAGATTGTGTGAAGTATGACATGCATATAAAAGAAGTTGCACCAGAGTTGACAAATGAGAGAGAATTGTAGAGAAAAACATGTCCCAACCCCACTTAGAGTGGGATAAGGGCAGGAGAATGATGATGATAAATGTGATATTTCAAAGGACATGTTATTAATTAGAGAAACCAAAATGGCTTAACTACATCACTAATTAATGAACGAACATATAAACTAAATTTACACTAATATATAAAGCTGAAGAGTTTGTGTTTGATTGTTTGAACGCGCTAATCTCAGGAACTACTGGACCGATTTGAAAAATTCATTGAGTGTACGTTAGTCCATTTATCGAGGAAGGATAGGCTATATCTCTCTCTATAGTCGGTCCCTCATTTCTGAGGATCGTGATCACCGTTAAGTTGTCAGTCCTTTAGATTGGTGGCGTATAATATCTTTCCAGCGGTTTCTGTCCCCGGCCATGAGAGCAGCGTCATGAAAGTTGATAGCGCCGGTGGCCTTTAGCTGATCAGACCATCTAGTTGGGGATCTTCCTCGTGACCTTTTGCCTTCGACGTTTATTATAGGCTATATAACATAACGCTAAGATGAATAGGAGAGGAGCAGCAACAAAAAATATTACAAAAACCGCTGAATTTATAAGTAAACGGTCAAAGTTATTAAAAAATTATGTACTACAAAATTGTTCCCCTGTTAAATTTCTATATAAAAGTCCGCAACAGCATATATCTAGCTTTTAAGTTTAACCCAGTTTTACCATTTTAATGGTAATCAAAATACTATATTACGGTTTTATTCTATCCACGCGGTCGGTGCCGCTGGCGATTGCTAGTATAAATATATACATTGAACACATAGTCCCCTTGTTAAATGCTTAAAGCACCTTCAACTAACAAAGGCAAAGCTCCTAGCAATTTATGCAAATATGTATTTAATACAGGTGAGAATTCCCTGTCTACATTTTAGAATTGTGTTGCCAGCTTAAAGAAAATCATATTTTTAGTTTTTGCCATATAAATTATTTCTAGGGAATTCCTTGTTTACATTATAAAAAAATGTAAAAAAAATGTTAGACAACCTTTATCACTTAAATAAATCCGTTTGGGAAGAGTATGACAACTAAAATCGAGACACGAGAATTTTATATATAAGACTAGTAATATCCAGCGGTATCACCCGTGTAATTTTTTAATTTTTTAGGTACACCTTAATACCTTTTTATTACGGATCCCTATTTTTTTTTGAAAATGTAATATAGCCTATGTTGCACAGTAAAGATGCAGCTTTTTCGCAAGAGCAAAAGATTTTTTGGAATCGGTCCAGTAGTTTATGTGGTTACATTACAAACATATAATATACAAATTTTTTCCTCTTTATAATATTAGTATAGATTAGCGGACCATTAAAGAGTTTTCAGTTTAACATGTAATGTAATGTAACGGCCTGTTACTATCCCACTGCTGGGCATAGGCCTCTTCTCTCCGTTTTTGGAGAGAAGGAGCTGAGACCTACCACGCTGCTCCAATGCGGATTGGTAGGTTACACATATCCCCAGAATTCTCTAGAGGTATGCAGGTTTCCTCACGATGTTTACCTTCACCGAAAAGCGTGTGATAAATTGCAATTATCAATTAGACCATAAGTTTTAATAGAAAACTCATTGGTGCCTGCCCGGGGTTTGAACCCTAGACCTCCTCGAAAGAGGCGCACGGTGTTACCGCTGGGCTACCACAGATTAACATATTATTAGTCAAAAAAAAAATTGTTAGGGATAGATAACCCCCACATAGGGATATGAAAAATAGATGTTAGCGGATTCTCAGACCTACCTGAGTATGGATATAAAATTTTATAAAAATCAGTCAAGTCGTTTTAGAAGACTTGGTAAATTACATTGTGAAAGTAGTAAAATTTTTGTGTACAACTATGTTTTATACCATACTAGGAGTCCCGCCCCAGCTTCGCACGGGTATAAAACATATAGCCTATGTCACTCAGTGAAAATCACAGTATTTCTCTACTCCATATTGAATTTTATTATACATATAAACCTTCCTCTTCAATCACTCTACATATTAAAAAAAATCCGCATCAAAATCTGTTGCATAGTTTTAAAGATTTAAGCAAACATAGAGATATAAGGACAGACAGAGAAAGCGACTTCGTTTTATACTATGTAGTAACGTTTAGCTACTACTATTTTGATAATTGTCACATTTTTTACCATACTCAACCAAAGACAAAATTACGTATAGCTGTCATTTATGTTTTGTTATTCCATGTCATAGTCGTTTTTGTTGTACCACGTTTTATAGTGACTTGACGGGATAAAATAAATGCGGCCGAACGGGATAAAAAGTATCCTATGTCCGTCTCCTGGTTCTAAGCAACCTCTCCGCCAATTTTCAGCCGAATTTATTCATCCGTTCTTGAGTTATAAATAGTGTAACTAAGACCAACTTTCTTTTATATATATAAGATTTTTTGAATATCCAGGGCTAGTTTATGGTGGTACGTGATATAAATTCTACATCGAAAAGGTATGAAAACGGATAATACGCTCTATTTTTAGCATGAAACTTGTTTTATCAGGGATTATAAAAAAATAACTTTTTTATGCTACGCTATCTTCTTTCTCCAAAGGTACTGGTAAAGATTGCTCTTTGCTATAAGACCGCCTTTGAACGCCTTATGTTTCTTTAGTTAAGTTTCTTCCTTTATGTATTACTAGGTTTTTCCCGCAACTTCGTTTGCATGGACTGTTGTCGCGTGATAGCTTGATAATAAATGGCGCTTTTTAATGTCATCCGTAATACTGTAGAATTAACAGGATTTCTATAGCCTATATGTCAACCCGGTGTATAAAGGACAATTCTGCCAAATTTCATAAATATTGTGTCAGCGGATTCGCTGTGAAAGAGTAACAAACATACATCCATACTCACAAACTTTCATATTTATAATGTTAGTAGGATTTATATATGTTCAATAAAGAAATTCTATCTATAGAAGCCACACGTCTGGTTGACTTAACTTAGTCGGCTTTTGTGAAACATCGGTAAGAATTGAGGGTAGTTTATCTTACTCAGCCGGATACCACACGGCATTTTAAGCACTGTAAAGTAATATCCGTATATGATAAAATTAATATGTCAATCATTGTGAGAGAATACAATAATATAAATTTATTAGGAAAAATTTAAAACCGAACAGTTTGAGGCAATTCGGAAGTTAATCGAGGTACAGGTTGCTTCAAACCAAAAACAACTTCCTGCCCTTATGCCTCTTTAAGTGGGGTCGGCACAACATGTTATAAACATGCTGTCACATGATTTGGATGCGTTTTTACGACCGGCCGCCTGCCTGACGTCAACTTACCTCTGTCGTATTTCACGACACCTCGGTAAGAAAGAGGGTGGTCTATTCTACTAAACCGGATACCACATCTTACATTATCATCTTACCTTAGTCGCCTTTTACGACACCACGGTTAGAAATGAGGTTCGTATATTCTATTTAGCTGGATACTACACGGCGGTTCGACTTACCTTAGTCGCCTTTCACGACACCTCGGTTAGAAATGAGGTTGGTACTATTCTACTAAGCCGGATATCACACGGCTACCAAATCAAAAACAACTATGGTAAAAGAACATGGTAATATATGTTGCCTGATATTCTCAATAAATGCCTGACTTTATATATTTTTATATTTTATATTTTAAGCAACTTGTATATTTTAAGCAATTTAATTTATGTACATAAAAATATAAAGAATTATAAAACGATAGGTGATGTATACAATAGACAAAGCAGGAACCGACATAAGCTTGCGGTTCCTGCTTTGTGCCTTGCAAAAGTGCGTAACTCGTTTGTGGGTTTTGGTATAAGATTCTATAATAAAATTCCGCAATCAATTTCAGCTTTGCCATTTCGGCAGTTTAAAAACACTGTTAAAAAGAGGCTGATACAGAAAGCCTACTTACTATACTCTTGAAGATTATTTAGAAGATAAGAATGTGTGGATATAGCTCTCTTTGAACCTCTTTGAACCAGTAGCGACATAATGTAAATAGTATTAAGAATTATATTTTTAAAAGAGCAACCGCCGAGTTTCTTGCTGGCTCTTCTCGGTAGGAACAGCTTTCCGAACCAGCAGTAGAGTTGACGATTCAAAAGCACTTGTTTACAAGTTTATTTGAATAAAGAATATTTTGAATTTGAATTTGAATATACTAAATAAGTTAATGAAAAACAAAAAAAAATGTAAACATATGCTCAAGTTATATTATTTATGGACACTTTAGTATTCTGTATATAAGTAATATACATAAATTCTGTGGACAGGCGTACGCATTTGCGTTATGCTTAAACCTCACAGGTTTTTATAACGAATCTTAAGTAATAAACAAAACTAAATTGTTAAATTTATATTGAATAAATAAATTTTAAATGAATCTTTAATTCAATAGATATCAAAGCTTAAATGAACTTGAAAAACTAAGTACCTCTAAAATGACAAACAGTGTTGACCCAAAAAGGTGAAATCGGGTGTATCATTAAGGCGTTGGCCGATATAATAACTCAACCTATAGACTTGAAATAAAGGCGGAAGGGTAACCTTAATACCACTGGGATCATTAAGGACATTTACATTTTGACTATTGTCCCGAGATTTGTGTTAACGATTATGTAAAAACTTTCGTTTCAAATAAAACACTCGTATTCTATTCATATGGAAAAATATCCATATAGTATAGGACGAAATTTGATGAATATCATAGACATACGAGAGGTCACAAAAAGCTTGTGATACCTGTGTGGCGGCTCAGCAGAGTTAGCTAGCGATGTGAAAAATAATCGATTATTTTGATAAAATAATCGATTTTTAATAATCGATTATTTTAGCCATCCTTTTCCCTTTTGAAGATGAAACCAATTTAGCCAAACTACACGTTTTAACCCAATTTCACAAACATCGCATCTGATATTTTTCTTGGTAGTTGTCCACTTTAATTAGCTCTAATTGTAATTAATTATTGCTATTAAAAAAGACAACTTTTGAAATAGTCAGAAAAAAATCGATGTTTTTTAAAATCGATTTCTTTTTAAATGGATAAAATTCGATTATTTATTAATCGATTTTTTTTACTCCAAGTCACATCTTTAGAGTTAGCAACTCATTTGATGGTCTTAGTATTCGCTTCTTCAATAAAATTCCGCAATCTATACTAGACCAGTCTACAGAAAGGTTTAAATTAAGTATAAGAGATATGCTTGTACGTAAAGCATATTACAAAATTGAAGATTATTTCGATGATAAAATAGCCTGGATTTGAAAATCCTTTCTACTTCATACAAAACTGTGGCTTAATAATGTAAAATTGAAAATGTTTAAAAGATTGACCGCCGAGTTTCTAGTTCTTCTCGGTAAGAGCAACATTCCGAACCAGTTATAGCTTCATTAATCATATTGATTCTTGACGATTCAAAAGTTCTTCAAAGAGCTTATTTGGATAAAATTTATTGTTAAATAGACATAATCTAGTGCAATAATTACATAACAAATGTAAACGTTGATTGAACACGTAATCCGAGATTGGTTTGCGTAAATATAATTTACTGTTAAAATAATTCCCTTTATGAACGTGGAAACTGTGAAAGCTTCATAATTAGTACACCGAAATAGTTTACTTAAAAATAATGTGTTGATATTTCATGTTTGAACAATTTAAACCGATTACTTTTTAAGACTATTCATCTTTAAAAAAATAGATCTTAAAAGTCATCATGCTCCTGCCATTATCGTGAGATATATCAAGTGGGGTCGGCACAACAAGTTATAAACATGTTGTCACATGATTCGGCTAGGTGTTTTACTACCGGCCGCCTGCCTGGCCTCAAGTTAGCTTGATTGGTGGTCTATTCAATTCAGCCGGATACCACACGGCGAGTCAACTTACGTTAGTCGCCTATTACGACACATCGGTAAGAAATGAGGATAGTCTTATTCTATTCAGCCGGATACCACACAGCGGTAAGAAATAAGAGATATTTTAGCAAATAAACCTCTTTATATTAATATTATTCAAGAATAAGATTTTTGTTTTCAAGTAAACAATTAACAAGTGTTAAACACGTTTATTTCTTCAATTGAGACCAGCAATAGCAAAACTAAAGGAATATAACAAATACGAACTATATTTTATAAACATATTTGAACAGCATTCGATGTACTCGTGGGAAATTATTAGCGTTTATTCTAAACGCATTGCTAGAGAATTCAATGAAAACTTTCGATAGCGTTTAGTAAATAAAAATATAGAGAAAACAAGGACCCAAAGCAATCTAAATGTTTACTTTTAATATTGTATCGATATTATTGATAGGTAAAGCAATTATAAGAGCAGTTTAAAAGACGATCGAAATTATAAGCCTTTTAAAAAGTACGATAGTGTGTGCATGTAGCTAGATCATCAAAAGTACGTGAGTGAGCCTTATTTGATATTTTTTTTAAAGATATAAAGAAATAAAAAAGAAAGAACATTAGCCGTGTGCTTTCCGGCTGAATAGAATAGTACCACCTTCTTTTCTTACCGAGGTGTCGTAAAAGGCGACTAAGGTAAGTCGACCCGTCGTGTGGTATCCAGTTTAGTAGAATAGACCATCCTCTTTCTTACAGAGGTGTCGTAAAATACGACTAACGCAAGTTGACGTCAGGCAGACGGCTGGTCGTTAAAACGCAGCGAAATCATGTGACAGCATTCCCTCATTTCTTATCGAGGTGTTGTAAAAGGCGACTGAGGTAAGTTGACCCGCCGTGTGGTATCCGGCTGAATAGAATAGTACCACCCTCATTTCTTACCGAGATGTCGTAAAAGGCGACTAAGGTAAGTCGACCCGCCGTGTAGTATTCGGCTGAGTAGAATAGACCACCCTCATGTCTTACCGAGGTGCCGTAAAAGGCGACTAAGGTAAGTTGACGTCAGGCAGACAGCTGGTCGTTAAAACGCAGCCAAATCATGTGACAGCATGTTTATAACATGTTGTGCCGACCCCACTTAGAGTGGGATAAAGGCATGAAGGGAGGATGATGAAAAAAATAAATAACATGTGACATGTGGGACTCGATCCCAGGTTTTGTAACTTATTGGTCCACCCGTTACCCATTGAGCTATCACAGCTTTGCCAATGGACAGCTAAAATATCATTTATATTCGATTCTACATTTTAGCATTTTTTCAATGCCAGAAAACAGGAATTAAACCTAGCTTTTGTTCGATTGTTTGAACGCGCTAATCTCAGAGACTACTGGACCGATTTCAAAAACTCTTTGAATGTAAGATAGTCCATTTATCGAGGAAGGCTACAGGCTATATAACATTACGCTATGATGAATAGGAGAGGAGCAGCAATAGAAAATACTACGCAAACGGCAATATTTCAAGCTTTCCTTGCGTGCGCTGAGTAAACGGTGCAAGTTATTAAAAAAATTATGTACATCAAAATTGTTCCCCTTTAAAAGTTCTAAATAAAAGTCCGCGACAGCATATGTCTAGCTTTTAAGGTTAAGCCACTTTAACCGTTTTATGATTATCATAATACTATACGAGTAGTACGGTTTTAATAATTCCACGCGGGCAGATCCGCTGCGATTGCTAGTATAGACTAGCAATCGCAATATAGATATTCAGGAACGAATCCATCATCATCATCCTCCTGCCCTTATCCCACTCTAAGTGGGGTCGGCACAACATGCTGTCACATGATTTGGCTGCATTTTTACGACCGGCCGCCTGCCTGACGTCAACTTACCTCTGCCGTATTGTACGACACCTCAGCAAGAAAGAGGGTGGTCTATTCTACTAAACCGGATACCACATGGCGGGTCGACTTACTTCAGTCGCATTTTACGACACCTCGGTAAGAAATGAGGGTGGTACTATTCTATTCAGCCGGATTAAGCTAAGGTAATAAACAATTTTTCTATTTATCTATTAATTAACAAACTTTTCTTAGCACAGTCGTATTTTACGACACCTCGGTAAGAAAGACGGTGGTCAATTCTACTCAGCCGGATACCGCACGGCGGGTTGACTTATCTTAGTTTTACGACACCTCAGTAAGAAATGAGGGTGGTACTATTCTATTGAGCCGGATACCACACGGCGTATTCAGGAACGAATCCAAACCCGTCAAAATGATTCGCGCATTACGATTTTCAAAAACACAATTATCTGACGTTGTTGAACCGTCGGTTGCTGAAAGAGATCTCGTTAGTGCCATACCGGCACACACAAGCATGTTTGATTCTGATCTATAATGGTGCTTGCGACGAATGGAAGTAGGCCATCCACGTGTAAAATTCCCATTCAAAACTACTGCCGTAATTTATATTGAATATGAATAAAAGACGAGTTTTCTCAGACCATTAACACATTATGTGCGGGTACATTTCGCAGCTGAGCGAGCGTTTTGCGCGTCAATGTAGTTAGTTTTTGGTCCCACAAACAAACACTGTTGATACACTAACACGTAGTTAGTAGCTAGCTAGTAGTACCTGTCCCGTACAGAAGTATCAATCGTCAGAAAACGTACCCATGCGTCGCTCAAGTATCAATCGTCGGAAAACATATTAACTACGTATCCCTCACCCATGTATCAATCGTCAGAAAACGTACCCATGCGTCGCTCAAGTATCAATCGTCAGAAAACGTTTTAACTACGTACCCATGCGTCGCTCAAGTATCAATCGTCGGAAAACATATTAACTACGTATCCCGCGCTCAAGTATCAATCGTCAGAAAACGTACCCATGCGTTGCTCAAGTATCAATCGTCGGAAAACATATTAACTACGTATCCCTCACCCAAGTATCAATCGTCAGAAAACGTACCCATGCGTTGCTCAAGTATCAATCGTCGGAAAACATATTAACTACGTATCCCTCGCCCAAGTATCAATCGTCAGAAAACGTACCCACGCGTCGCTCAAGTATCAATTGTCGAAAAACGTATTAACTACGTATCCCACGCTCAAGCATCAATCGTCAGTAAACGTTCTAGTATCTGCCCCGAACAGAAGTATCATTCGTCAGTAAACCTACTAGTATCTGCCCCGAACAGAAGTATCAATAGTCACAAAATGCAACGGTACGCGTACCACGCTCAAGTATCTATTGTCAGAAAACGTACTAGTACGTCTCGCGCGCTCATGTATAAATCACTAGAAACCGTACTAATACGTATCCTGTGCTCAATAATTAATTCTCATAAAACGTACGTGTTCCAGGATCAAGTATCAATCGTTATAAAACGTACTAGTACGTGTCCCGCATAAGTAAGTAGCGGCCTGTTACTATCCCACTACTGAGAATAGGCCTTTTCTCACCGCTTTTGTAGAGAAGGTTTGGAGCTAACACGCTGTTCCAGGGTGGATTGGTTTCCTCACGATGTTTTCCTTCACCGAAAAGCGTGTGATAAATTACAATTATCAATTAGACACATAAGTTTTAACAGATAAACTCATTGGTATCTGCCCAGGTTTGAACCCGTGACCTCCTCGAAAGAGTCGCACGTTGTTACCGCTAGGCTACCACATCTTCTTATGCTTCTCAGCTTCTATGTGTAAATTTTTCATATGATAAACTAAATTAGGAATTTAAGTATTAAACTTATTAATTGTGGATATATCGACGTAAAAAGGTTCACAGATATATTTTTATTTCCTACGTAATTATGTCGATTTTGTGGTTATCGTAGCTTTTCAACTGAAAGAATTGCTTATTGGCCTTTTTTGTTCACAAAACTTGATTGTGAGAGTTGGATAAGTATTTATTTGTCATTATTTGTTGTACTACAACGCTACAAACTCGTATATGAAAGTTGGGTTTACTTTTATAACCATTTCTATTTCTCCTTTATTATACTTATAAGAACAATTTTATACTTTTATTTATTTATTTATTTGTTGCCTAGATTGTGTAAACATTTAGATGTTAGATATATAATACAGTATCATCAATCTGCCTAATAAAGACATGCAACTTACTAATTATACTTATCTATTATTGTCTATTAAAGTTGTTTTTATAAAAACTAGAACAATACTTTCATAGAAGCCATTTAATGGTGTGTCTTTAGTTTACAGTTAATAAAATTTAAGTATACTGAATATTTTTGTTCTGTTGCTATCTGCTCATTACTTATTAGTACAAAACTAATGAAAATATTATTTTTCTATAATCCGCGATGAAAGAAAATAAGTAATGCTAAATGTAGAGTGAACAATCCGTTTTCATACCTGATACATGCAGGATTGTAACTAAATCCACCTTACTCGTCTATAAAATATTATTTAATATATTATAACAACGCTAGAGCGCTCGCACCCTAGCATAGAATTGCATAAAAACGCACCGAAGGCGCTAGCACTCTTAATATATATTGGCACATGATTCGTCTAAGTGGCTAGGACCCGTACTACGTTGTGTTTTGTAATAACTCAAATTCTTTTAGAGCGTCAGAGGCTATGTGTCCGTCAATCTTAAGGAGTCAAATAAAACCTTAAATAGAATAAAATAATGTGATAATAATCACATTATAGTTTTATAATAATATTTCAATATATCATATTCTTTAATATAGAACGAGCCGTCAGGCCCTACATTCGTAGTTTATATCACTTTGCTCAACAGAGAGGTTCATTATCAAATATCATTTGTTATAATATAAAACAGTTGTTTGTCATCAGTATGGAGAATTCAATTATTGAATATAAGTGTGCGATACACGAACAGGTTTTATATTTATCTAATACAAGAACAGATTTTACATGTACTCTACATGAACAGACTTTATATGTCCAACAGATATATATTCGTTACACGAACAGATTCTTATATGGTCAATACATGAACGGGTTACTATAAAATTTGATAAAAAAAATGCGAGACATTCAAATAGTTGAATGTCTCGCGAATGTCTTATGTTACTTCATAGGATATGTTATAGCCAACAGAAAGATCACTCACTCGATCTAAATACCTAACCCTTAAACAACTCCGTAGAGAAGTTTAATCAATGTGGTATCTCTCTCCCATCTATTATATTCTTCCGATTTGGAAAAATATAAAAAGAGAGTGATAGTCAGTAGCTCCGCACCCGCTACCAACGGTGAGCTCCGTCCATAGGATATGAGCCCCCCCCCCAAGGGGTACCTGTTTATAGTGCGCCTGCGGCGTATGATTATGGGATAAACCCATTATTGTCGGGAGTCAACAAAACCACAGTTGACATATTAGGCATGAGTGCCTGGGTGTATAATAGAGGACCGAAGCCCATATAATAAATAGCCGGAGCTATAAAATATGGCATTAGCCAAAGGCACAAGGCCTGGTAAACTTTGATAATAAATTACCAATTCTTATATTCAGTAAGGCGCATGTCGCCTGCACACGTCGTAACGGTGCGTTCTATAGTAAAAACCACATACAGTATAATACGTATAATACGTATAAAGTCCACAAAGTGGAAACCCATCGAGATGGCAAACATGTTGCAAAGCAACTTGATTAGTTATTATATATACACCATATAGGCGTGTGTCCACCGAGGTGGATAGTGTGTGTCCACCGAAGTGGAAGATGTGTATTGCAGAGCATTACATGAATGCCAATCACCCCCTATTCACCCAATACCATATAATGGAGTCACACATAGTGCACTCGCTTACGGTATGCGCCAAGCTCAACACGCCACCTCATACAACAAAAGGTAATTTATGTTTAACGCGGCAAGCCACGTAAGATGTAAATGTGAAGATAAGGGAAATGCAGGCCACACTGTCTAAAGCTAGTCCGCAGTCTTATTAACAAAGACCCGACCAGCGGTTCTTATGCAATAATGCCATGCTATAATGGTCATTCGTGGTATCATTAACTAAGCTAAGGGGACGTCCTGAAAAGGACGGAACACCTCACCCATCCGTTACTATGAACAGAGTCCATAGCGATCCATCACTGCTGCGGCGTATCACTTCAGCAACATAAAGTTAACTTCCGCAACGCCCAGCAACATTCAGCTGTGGTACCGTCACTATTGAGAGACTACGAACAACGTTTAGATGTCCGTTCGTCAAACAATAACATTTCAGCCACCACTGTACCGGCACTACTTCAAGCGGCCTATGCGTCCAAAGGTCGTGCAAGGCACACGGCAATGACCGAAATCACCACCGGCCTAACCAAACCCGTATCACAAAGGCACACGCCCAAAGTAACTCTGGTTGCGTCAAACCAAAGCCGAATAAAGGCACGCCGCAGCAACCGAAGTCAACTACGGGCCTAGACCCAGCCCTAATAAGATGCAGCCTAGTGTAGCCTTTTGGGCCAGGCACACAGCAATGACCGAAATCACTGCCGGCCTAAACCTCAAGTCTCCCACCAGTACCCGCCAGAGCATGTTCGGTAGAGTGCCAACCACTACTCAGCAAAGTTACCTTTACCAAGTATCATTCTGACACTTTAATCGTTCGAGGTGAGCTAAGCGATGTAACCATCGCTACACTCTTAATGGTCAAGTCACAATCACAGCCTTTCCAAAGATCGACACGATCTTGCATCTTGAACCATTATACGAGAGCGGGCCTAGATGTGTATTTATTATTAATTCTTAAAAATAGTCGAGTTAAAACTCTACTAATATCATGTATCGCCCCAGTACACATCTACAATATCATTATAACAACATTTCATAAGCGACCTAACAGATCACTTCTGCGCTCTACGCTCCGCCCGCTCTCTCATACTGTAGTACGGCGGATAACGTGACATTCGGTCAATATGACGAAAATTATACTTTTCTGAATTTGATGTTTTATGAATAGAGCATCAATTATAGATGCGAAAAAACATTACTGCGTGACAAACAAACATTTATTTTTATACTTATAGATTTTTCTAAAATATTGAAATTTTAATAATTATTTATTTTTAAAACTCGAATGTAGGGATGAGACTGTTACATTCAACCCCCTAAATTCTATGAAGTCCTATCGGAATAGAATTTACAATAGGAAATACTTACAGCATATGCTTACTTTTGAAATTGAATACTAAATTTAATTCTATGTTATTTAGAATCCCTGATTTGCCAAACTCCATATATTTATTTTAATAATTTTTCCAACAATTAGTTGAAAACTGGGTTTTACACATAATCTAATTATACATCAACCCCCCGCTTTTAAGACTTTTCGATTCTCTAATATTTTTATGAATTAGAATTACTTACAAACCCCAGACTAGTAACTACTGCCTTCTAGTGCTACCGTTTTGAGTTTTACTTTATTTGCTTTAGTTCCCTATTTGATTAATATTTATCCACACCTCGTTCATCGTTATGAATAGAAACATGGTCGACTCTCGGACTCCACAACCCCCAGACCTCAAGGATTTATTAGTTGTAATGGACACATAAGCCTCGTCAGTCTCTCTCCATTTCACGGACAACAAATTGTAGGCTTACGCCTACTTAATAACTTTACACAAGCCGTATTGACCATCCTGGTCACGGCACCAAATTGTAACTATCTCCTCCTCCGACTTGTATAAATATTAATTTATACATATTCAAACACCGCTAGAGCGCTCGCACTCCAACGGCGTAATACATACAAACGCGCCGAAGGCGCTAGCACTCTTAATAGATATTGGCACTTGATTCGTCTAAGTGGCTAGGACCCATTCTACGTTGTGTTTTGTAATAACTCAAATTCTTTTAGAGCGTCGGAGGCCTTGTGTCCATCAATCTAAAGGAGTCAAATAAAACCTTAAATAGAATAAAATAATGTGATAATAATCACATTATAGTTTTATAATAATATTTCAATATATCATATTCTTTAATATAAAACGAGCCGTCAACCCTACATTCGTAGTTTATATCACTTTGCTCAACAGAGAGGTTCATTATCAAATATCATTTGTTATAATATAAAACAGTTGTTTGTCATCAGTGTACGATACACGAACAGGTTTTATATTTATCTAATACAAGAACAGATTTTACATGTACTCTACATGAACAGACTTTATATGTCCAACAGATATATATTCGTTACACGAACAGATTCTTATATGGTCAATACATGAACGGGTTACTATAAAATTTGATAAAAAAAATGCGAGACATTCAAATAGTTGAATGTCTCGCGAATGTCTTATGTTACTTCATAGGATATGTTATAGCCAACAGAAAGATCACTCACTCGATCTAAATACCTAACCCTTAAACAACTCCGTAGAGAAGTTTAATCAATGTGGTATCTCTCTCCCATCTATTATATTCTTCCGATTTGGAAAAATATAAAAAGAGAGTGATAGTCAGTAGCTCCGCACCCGCTACCAACGGTGAGCTCCGTCCATAGGATATGAGCCCCCCCCCCAAGGGGTACCTGTTTATAGTGCGCTTGCGGCGTATGATTATGGGATAAACCCATTATTGTCGGGAGTCAACAAAACCACAGTTGACATATTAGGCATGAGTGCCTGGGTGTATAATAGAGGACCGAAGCCCATATAATAAATAGCCGGAGCTATAAAATATGGCATTAGCCAAAGGCACAAGGCCTGGTAAACTTTGATAATAAATTACCAATTCTTATATTCAGTAAGGCGCATGTCGCCTGCACACGTCGTAACGGTGCGTTCTATAGTAAAAACCACATACAGTATAATACGTATAATACGTATAAAGTCCACAAAGTGGAAACCCATCGAGATGGCAAACATGTTGCAAAGCAACTTGATTAGTTATTATATATACACCATATAGGCGTGTGTCCACCGAGGTGGATAGTGTGTGTCCACCGAAGTGGAAGATGTGTATTGCAGAGCATTACATGAATGCCAATCACCCCCTATTCACCCAATACCATATAATGGAGTCACACATAGTGCACTCGCTTACGGTATGCGCCAAGCTCAACACGCCACCTCATACAACAAAAGGTAATTTATGTTTAACGCGGCAAGCCACGTAAGATGTAAATGTGAAGATAAGGGAAATGCAGGCCACACTGTCTAAAGCTAGTCCGCAGTCTTATTAACAAAGACCCGACCAGCGGTTCTTATGCAATAATGCCATGCTATAATGGTCATTCGTGGTATCATTAACTAAGCTAAGGGGACGTCCTGAAAAGGACGGAACACCTCACCCATCCGTTACTATGAACAGAGTCCATAGCGATCCATCACTGCTGCGGCGTATCACTTCAGCAACATAAAGTTAACTTCCGCAACGCCCAGCAACATTCAGCTGTGGTACCGTCACTATTGAGAGACTACGAACAACGTTTAGATGTCCGTTCGTCAAACAATAACATTTCAGCCACCACTGTACCGGCACTACTTCAAGCGGCCTATGCGTCCAAAGGTCGTGCAAGGCACACGGCAATGACCGAAATCACCACCGGCCTAACCAAACCCGTATCACAAAGGCACACGCCCAAAGTAACTCTGGTTGCGTCAAACCAAAGCCGAATAAAGGCACGCCGCAGCAACCGAAGTCAACTACGGGCCTAGACCCAGCCCTAATAAGATGCAGCCTAGTGTAGCCTTTTGGGCCAGGCACACAGCAATGACCGAAATCACTGCCGGCCTAAACCTCAAGTCTCCCACCAGTACCCGCCAGAGCATGTTCGGTAGAGTGCCAACCACTACTCAGCAAAGTTACCTTTACCAAGTATCATTCTGACACTTTAATCGTTCGAGGTGAGCTAAGCGATGTAACCATCGCTACACTCTTAATGGTCAAGTCACAATCACAGCCTTTCCAAAGATCGACACGATCTTGCATCTTGAACCATTATACGAGAGCGGGCCTAGATGTGTATTTATTATTAATTCTTAAAAATAGTCGAGTTAAAACTCTACTAATATCATGTATCGCCCCAGTACACATCTACAATATCATTATAACAACATTTCATAAGCGACCTAACAGATCACTTCTGCGCTCTACGCTCCGCCCGCTCTCTCATACTGTAGTACGGCGGATAACGTGACATTCGGTCAATATGACGAAAATTATACTTTTCTGAATTTGATGTTTTATGAATAGAGCATCAATTATAGATGCGAAAAAACATTACTGCGTGACAAACAAACATTTATTTTTATACTTATAGATTTTTCTAAAATATTGAAATTTTAATAATTATTTATTTTTAAAACTCGAATGTAGGGATGAGACTGTTACAGGATGCGTAAAAACACGTGCACTAATCTCCACCACAGCCACCATAATACACAAGCACTACACACGTTCAGTATCACAGACTCAACAATCGTTTCGCCCCGCAACCGGAAGCATCAGGAGACAGTCTCCACGACAAAATAGCAATGTTATATATATTTTCTATTTTACTTCATCGCGGGTTATAGCAAAATAATTTTATTATTACTTTAGTATTATGTAACGCCTTATTCTATAAATTATTGTGATAACGTTTAAAATCTATTGAAAATCGTACAAAACATATGCGATTGTTACAAAAAAAAAACGGTTGCCTGTAAAGTCGGTTTTACGTGACAACGTCTTTTTAAATGTGATGGATTGGAGTGGGAGAGAGACGCAAGGCATTCGCCAGTCCGTCGGGCCTCTCTTTCGTTCGGCGACTCATCGTAACAGACGTGAGCGGGCGTTACACTTTTTCATGAGTGGCTCCAAGCCGCAACCTAATTTAAGACGTTGTCACGTCAAAATAGTGCATACCTTTGCAACTTAAAGTAGCGGCCTGTTATTATCCCACTGCTGGGAATAGGCCTCTTCTCTCCGTTATAAGAGAGATCCGCTCCAATGCGGATTGGTAGGTTACACATATCTCCAGAATCCTCTAGAGATATGCAGGTTTCCTCACGATGTTTTCCTTCAGCGAAAAGCGTGTGATAAATTGCAATTATCAATTAGACACATAAGTTTTAATAGAAAAACTCATTGGTGTCTGCCCGGGTTTGAACCCATGATCGTCTCTAGAGATTCACACGGTCGCACCGCTAGGCCATCACAGCCTTTGCAACTTATTTTTAAGAAATTCTCTAAGCTTATCTATCAATCAATAATCGATACTATCAAACAGAACGCTTACAACACATTCAATACAGAGCGATATCAAAGCTGTATTCATCGTTCCAAATCGGATTAACCTTTAGAATCTATATTTCACCATAACGTCCTTTTCATGTTGGAAACTTTATATTCCCATATTGCTCAGCTTTTCTTTTTATGAATTGACATTGATTTAAAGACAAATTCATGCTAATATTATGTGAAAGACTAGAAATTATATCTAGTTGTTATGCTTTGACGGCGTATATAATGGAACAAAATTGATGAAATTTGGTATGTTAATTTTTTAAAGATATTTTAATCACTTGAGTGGATACGTTAAGGGTACGCATAGAGTGTAATATAGTTGTAATCGTATTCATCATCGTCATCATCATCGTCCTGCCCTTATCCCACTCTAAATGGGGTCGGCACAACATGTTATAAACATGCTGTCACATGATTTGGCTGCGTTTTTAAGACCGGCCGCCTGCCTGACGTCAACTTACCTCTGTCGTATTTTACGACACCTCGGTAAGAAAGAGGGTGGTCTATTCTACTAAACCGGATACCACACGGTGGGTCAACTTACCTTAGTCGCCTTTTACGACACCTCGGTAAGAAATGAGGTTGGTCTATTCTACTCAGCCGGATACCACACGGCGGGTCGACTTACCTTAGTCGCCTTTTACGACACCTCTGTAAGAAATGAGGGTGGTACTATTCTATTCAGCCGGATACCACACGGCGTATAGTTGTAATCGTATTATAGTTATAAAATAGTAGCATAGTTATATATTTCCGAATCTCGTTTACGAGATTTTCGATTCTCCCAAAACCTCCTACATGAATTTCATTTAAATTCAACGATTTTCGTGAAATTCAGCGTGTAGTGAGTTTTGGGGGAGAAAAATTGATCTAGCTAGGTTTGCTAAAAAGTGCTAATTTAGGATTGAAAGTAAATCATATTTAAGCCGTCAAACTTAATGCTGCGATAGCCTAATGGTAAATGGGTGGACTATAGAACTGGAAATACTCAGGATCGAACCCCACCTGTCGGATTGTTTTTCAAATTTTTTTTTTCAATTTTCATTTTTTTAAAGATTTAAAAAAAAGTACCAATTAATGCTCGGTCACTGAAGTACTTATATAAATATATACAGGTAATTATACACACGTTACTCCGTAATTTTAACGTTTTAGCATTAAATGTGTATATGCGGATAATAATGTATATCATCATCATCCCTTATCCCACTCTAGGTGGGGTCGGCACAACATATTATAAACATGCTGTCACATGATTTGGCAGCGTTTTTACGACCGGCCGCTTGCCTGACGTCACCTTACCTTATTCGTATTTTACGACGCCTCGGTGAGAAAGAGTGTGGTCTATTCTACTTAACCGGATAACACACGGTGGGTCAACTTACCTTTGGACAGTAATGTATCATGTGGATCAACTTACTTTAGCCGCCTTATACGAAACCTCGGTAAGAAATGAGGGTGATCTGTTCTACACAGCCGGATACCACACGGCGTATCAATATAACTTAGTCGCTTTTTACGACACCTCGGTAAGAAAAGAGGATGGTCTATTCCACTCAGACGGATACCACACGGTGAGTCAACTTACCTTAGCCGCCTTTTACGAAATCTTGGTAAGAAATGGGTCTTGGTAAGGGTGGTCTATTCTACTCGGCCAAATACCACAAGTTGGAAAAAGAATTATATTCTATTGCTATAATATAGTTTTTTTAATAATTTAATAGAAATCATTCATTGTATGTATCATATACATAAAATATATATGGGACCCTTACACGGTCGTCCGTCCCCAAACTAAGTAACTCAATACTTGTGTTATGGTAGACAGACAACTAGTGAATATATACTCATATAATTTTTAAATACTTATTTAAATACTACATATGCGGACAGTAATGTATATATGCTTGAAGTTATAACAGAACAATGTACTGATGAACATGAAATTTTAATTTACTACAATCCTACCTTTCAGAGAAATGTAATTATGTCCCCAGAATGAAGATATTTAAGGGCAACGCATGACGAAAATAATATAACTTTAAAAGGAAATGCTACGCAGAATACTAGTGCAAAATGGAATTAAATAGAACATATCTCACGCTTAGTATTAAAGTGACCGAATTTAAAAAAGTAATTTTGTGGCAAATTGAAATAAAGCGTGACGTAACATCTACATCATCATCCTCCTGCCCTTATCCCACTCTAAGTGGGGTTGGCACAACATGTTATAAACACGCTGTTACATGATTTGGCTGCGTTTATACGACCGGCCGCCTGCCTGACGTCAACTTACCTCTGTCGTATTTTACGACACCTAGGCAAGAAATGAGGGTGGTCTATTCTACTCAGCCGGATACCACACGGTGGGTCAACTTACCTTAGTCGCCTTTTACGACACCTCGGTAAGAAATGAGGTTGGTCTATTCTACTCAGCCGGATACCAAACGGCCGGTCGACTTACCTTAGTCGCCTTTTACGACACCTCGGTAAGAAAAGAGGGTGGTACTATTCTATTCAGCCGGATACCACACGGCGTTAACGTAACATCTACAAAACCCGTGTAATATATCGATAACTTGGAAAATAATAAAAATTATTAATAAAATTATTTTACTGTAATTCGCGATAAAGTAAAATAGAAAATATATACAATGCTAAATATACAGTGGAGAATCCGTTTTCATACCGTGGAAGAAGAGGAAGAAGCTCTGTGACAGATTAATTAGACAACTTTATTATATATATATATATATATATATATATATATACCTAAAAAGCTTATTTCAAGACGGCCCTCTGAGAAACTATTTGTAAGGCTTGGCTCTACTAACTATCGCAGAAATTCATTTTTCTGTCGTGCATCATCAGCGTTTAATAAATTGGTACATCGTCATGAAATAGACTTGTTTACGTCTAAACCCAATGGTATAAAACAACATATGTCTCGAATGTGGTTTGACTCGATTCCCATACCTCGTTAATTTTCTTTTTTTTTGTTCTGTTTTAATTTCTGTTTTTTTTCTTTGCTCAAAAATTGTATCCTAATGGACTATTGATTAAGTAGTTTATATGTGGAAATGTATTAATAGCTTAAGCTGTTCATTTTCCAAATAAATAAAAATAAGATATATATATATATATATATATATATATATATGTATATATATATATATATATATATATATATATATATATATATATCTATTATTATTTGTAGGCTATTAATTGTTCCACACCCAACCTCATTTCTTACCGAGGTGTCGTAAAATACGACAGAGGTATGTTGACGTCAGACAGGCGGCCGGTCGTTAAAACGCAGCCAAATCATGTGACAGCATGTTTATAACATGTTGTGGCGACCCTACTTAGAGTGGGATAAGGACAGGAAGATGATATTTTTTCCACGCAATTATTTGTTCCACGTTCAACCAGCAGTAGAGTTGACGATTGAAAAGCACTTGTTTACAAGTTTATTTCAATAAAGAATATTTTGAATTTGAATTTGATAATTCTACTAACGACGTTCAGATCAAGTCAGTTCATTGCGTTTCTACGATATCGCAAATTATATTATATATTATTATCTATATATATAAAAGAAAGTTGGTCTTAGTTACACTATTTATAACTCAAGAACGGATGAAAATTGGTGGAGAGGTTGCTTAGAACCAGGAGACGGACATAGGATACTTTTTATCCCGTTCGACCGCATTTATTTTATCCCTTTAAGTTACTATAAAACGTGGTATAACAAAAACGACTATGACATGGAATAACAAAACATAAATGACAGCTAAACGTATTTTTTTTTGGTTAAGTATATTTTTTGAATTTAGATATTCCAAAGATAGCAGGGAGTCTTGATGGTATAGGGAAAGGGGAATTGTTTTACTCCAAATTTAACGCGTGCGGGCCACGGGCAGTAATGAATAAACAAAACTACCGGATCGATTTTAATCATTTTTTTCACTGAGTGACATAGGCTATATATTTTATACCCGTGCGAAGCCGGAGCGGGCCACTAGTTATATATAAAGAAAATCATTTACAGCTTAAGCTCTATACACACAGCTCTATACAGCTAAGCTAGGCTTAGTTTGGTTGCTAGTGGTGACTTTTAGAGTGTAATCTGGATATTAATCATAAGCTTTTGTTAAATAATGTTCATCAAAACTGTGGTGAGCAAATAAATAATTTCTAATTTCTAATTCTAATTTATATTCTAGTAAAATATTAAGAGACTTAAGACTATTACCGATACAGTAAACTTTCCCCTCCACATCTCGTACTTAATTGATACTTCGTTGTTCGCCTGTCACTTCCGCCGACGCTGTAAAGTCAGCTCGGGTCGCTGTCAGGCTTCTCGGCAATTCGGAAAATCGATTTCCATCACATATTCTTACGCAACCCTCGAATACCGGAATCATTAGAACTAGTAACTTAGTATTAACAGAATTAATGGAGTAGTATTTAAGATTTCTAAGATTTAATAGTTGGCGATTACAACCGAATAAACAATAATATAGAGAGCATGCTCGGCTGTACTCGCCAATCATCGTCTATGATCGACTTTAATCCGAGAATTGTCGGTCTTTCGAAGACACATCAGAGACAATCTCTGGATAATAAAGCGCTGGTACGGTGGCCAGTGTCCATATGATCGCCTGCATCATAAACGGACGATCACGCGGACACTTGCAAGATGATCGTGATTATAGACGATCACACAATCCACGATCATCGACGATAGTGAAGAGCAGGCATAATGCTTGAGCGAATGATACACTTTCAGAAATACTGGCTTAAGCATTATTATATAATGCTCAATGACTCACAAAAATGTTCAGGCACTAAGGTATTAAAATTTTTAAGATATAAGATTTCTAATGGCTCTTCTTCATACTTGACGATTACAAACTATTAAACGCGAGCATAATTATGTAAAATACTCGCCAATCATCGTCTATGATCGCCTTTATACCGAGAATTAACGGTTTTTCGAAGACACATCAGAGACAATCGCTGGGTGGGTTGCCAGGGTCCACATGATCGTATTTATCGTAAACGGAGGATCGCGTGGACAAGATAATCGTGATTGTAGACGATCACATAATTTTTATTTATTTATTTATTTGTTAACAAAATATGTACGATATAGATACAATTTCCTTATTCTAATAATATAATTAATTATCACAGAGTAATTCGGAAAAGGGTTTGTCAACACTTGTGCTAGGGAATACCTGTGTTACAAGTGCTGACACCTTCCCAATCATCACATGTTACATTCCGATAAGGAGTTATTTAAAAGTAATAATTAAAGTTAAGAGTTATGAATCAGGAAAAAAATAAAAAATACAAAAACAAAACAAGCAGACAAAAATTTATCGCAATTCCATGCAAGTATATGTGTCTGTAATATAATATGTTAGTAAGTGTGCGAGTGTGAAGTGTGTGTTTGGGTGTGTTGTGTGTGTTTGGGTGTGTTGTGTGTGTTTGGGTGTGTTGTGTGTGTGTGGATGTGTGTGTGTTATTTATTTTTATTACAATTACAATTAACGATTACCATTAACGATTACAATTAACGATTATTACAATTAACGATTACCGCCGATATTGAAGAGCAGGCATAATGTTTGAGAGAATATGGGATACAGTTCGAGAAATACTGGCTAAAACATCATACAGTGTCTCACAAAAATATTTGGACACTAAGGTATGTGAATCTCTCAGCACAGCGAACACCTATGTAAGAATGGTGTTGGTTTTTTTTCTACTAATAACACATTTATCCTAGGCGTGTGGTATCCGGCTAAGTAGAATAGTACCACCCTCATTCCTTACCGAGGTGTCGTAAAAGGCGACTAAGGTAAGTCGACCCGCCGTGTGGTATCCGGCTGAGTAGAATAGTCCACGCTCATTTCTTACCGAGGTGTCGTAAAAGGCGACTAAGGTAAGTTGACCCACCGTGTGGTATCCGGTTTAGTAGAATAGACCACTCTCTTTCTTACTGAGGTGTCGTATAAACGACTAAGGTAAGTTGACGTCAGGCAGGCGGCCGGTCGTAAAAACGCAGCCAAATCATGTTACAACATGTTTATAACATGTTGTGCCGACCCCACTTAGAGTGGGATAAGGGCAGGAGGATATATTAATATAATAAGACATTTATCCAAATCAAAAATAATATATATACGTTTATATTTCAAAATAAATCTATATCTGTTCATATAGTCGTGTGGTATCCGGCTGAGTAGACCATGTGAATAGACCACCCTTTTTTTACTGATGTGTCGTAAAAAACGACTAAGGTAAGCTGACGTCATGCTGCGGCCGGTCGTAAAATACGTAGCCAAATCAGACGACAGAATGTTAAAACATGTCTAACCCCATTTAGAGTGGGATAAGGGGAGGAGGATAATGAAAGATTTATAAAGGAATAGTAAGGTATACAATTTGGTTCAACTTTTAAATTGTGACGTTTTAAAAATTTAATCTTGCGGAAAATTACAATAGTCGTTACTTTAATAGACGTCTTCTTAACGCGTCGGTGTCGTATATATGAAAATGCTTCTAGTTGAAATGATGCCTTTTGTACGTTGCACTTTGAATGCACTCAAAGAAAGCTAGAGGGACACAAAGAAGATTCGTTCATGAGATATTACAGATTGGATGCGGCAGTCAGAGCTAAAGTTTTCTTTATTTTGTTCTGTATTTTTATGAGGATTTTTCACAAAATAATAAATAAATAAAATAATAAATATATGGGACACTTACACACACGGTCGTCCATCCCCAAAGTAAGTAACTTAATACTTGTGTTATGGTTGACAGACAACTGGTGAATATATACTTATATATTTTTAAATACATACTTAAATACAAATATACACCCAGGCTCAAAGGCCAACAAATTCATTTATAAAATTTCTAAATAATAAATTCTAATAATAAATTTCTATCCGTTTTAACACCTCGGTTAATTGTCTCTTCAGGTGACAAGATGGCTGGCTCCTTTTCACACAAAGAATCAGCTTAGCGATTCAGCGCGGAAACTCTGCCAGACTTTTATTTAGAACTTTTAGAGGGAAACAATTTTATAATACATGATTTTTGACTTACTTTCACCGTTTACTAAGCTTTCCTTGCAGCATTAAATTTTATCGTTTTCGCAATATTTTTAATTGCTGCCTTCCTCGATAAATGGAATATCTTACACTTAAAGAATTTTTCAAATCGGTCCAGTAGTTCCTGAGATTAGCGAGTTCATGCAAACAAACTCTTCAGCTTTATATATTAGTATAGATTTTCAATAATTAAACTTGTTTTTAATATTAAAAATATTCACATTTCACATTATTAAATGTTAATTATCAAAATTAAATAATAAGAATAAATAAATTATATTGCCCCGCTTCCGGTGGACGACAATTTTTTTTATATTTTTAAATGTTTTTTTTCATTATTTTGTTTTTTAGAAATATTTAAAAACGTAAGAGGTTAGGACTATGAAAAATTAATAAGTTAAAAATATATATTACCTTATAAGTTAAAAATATATTTTAAATATATTAATAAGTTAAAAATATATTTTACTATTATTTTAATTACAGAATCTTTTAACATTCACTTATCTCTTTTATCGGGAACAGCTGTCTCCATTTTCCCCTGAACGTTTTAGAAGTTATAATTAATTTCAGTCTACCGTCATTAGTTTCCTGGCACGCTGATAATGTCTTATTCAAAAGTTTATTAAAGGCTTGAATATTCTAAACAAATCACTCTAGTCGGTTTATCAGCTAAATTGAATACTTGCTTCCTTAAAATTACCCTGTAACGCAAAACAATTATTTATTTAAGTAAATATATTTTAATTTTATTTAATTTAGTATTTTTGGGATATTATATATAGTTTCAAATAAAAATTTTATAGCTTTAATATTTAAATGAGTGTGTATATATATACATCGATCTAGATAAGTTTCATTTTAAAAAAATGTCGTTTTATCCTTGTTTTTGGGCTCTAAATTTTTTTTTAAATTTACGTTGAATACAATCACAATTTTTCGTTGCAAACGCAATGCCATGGTGGTTCATTTGGGGAACGGGCGGTCTAGAGAGATGAAAATACCTACCTAAACCTTTTTTTTTTTAATTAAAAAATAATAGGGCAGGAGGAGCTCGATCCTAGGTATTTTCACCTTTCTAGACCGCCCGTTCCCCAAATGAACCAACATGACTTTACGTTCGACAGCGAAAAATTGTGATTGTATATAACGTGAATTTCAAAAAAATTTTAGAGCCCCAAAACAGGGATAAAACGACATTTTTTTTTAAATAATACTTATCTAGATCGATTTTTCTCCCCCAAAACCCCCTACTTGCTGAATTTCAGGAAAATCGTTGGAGCCAAGATTCCGAAAATATATATATACATACAAGATTAACTCATTTAAATATTAAAGATGTATAACAACTCTATGTAAGTTTAAAACACAGAGTTTTCTCTCAAAGACAATCATAATAAGCTCCCTATAAAACATGGTGCATATATTAAATTGCAAACTTGTAAACAAGGTTTGAATACATCGCTATTTACAGACGCTCGCAGGCTCCGGGCTATGCAGCTTCCAGCTAAACTTTCTAAAACGCTTTTTGCGAAACCCTTTGAATGCATCTTCAAGGAGAATGAAAAGTTTAAATCGCCTAAAAATATACGTTTCAATATATTATTTTAACATCATTCCTTTTAAATTTATATGGGATATATATACATCCATATATACATACATAAAATCTTTGTGGCTAGTTAACTATAAAATACAGAATGACAGTAAATTAAGAGACATTAAATAAATAATAAATAAATAAATATATGGGACACTTACAAACACGGTCGTCTCCAAAGTAAGTAAATTAATACTTGTGTTATGGGTGAGAGACAACTGGTGAAAATAAACTTATATAATTTTTAAATACAAACATACACCCAGATTCGAAGACCAACAAATTAATTTATAGAAAATGTTGACCCTCGGCGGGAATCGAACCCGCGACCCATTTTTTGCCCTTTTTTCGAATTGTCTGTATGGTGTTAGCCCTAACAGCTTTTACAGCGTTACCGGGCGAGACGGGCGAGCGCAAAAGCATCGTCGACGTTGCGAAATGCGGAGAGTAGAGCGCAGAAGCTTTACTAGCTATGGGGAAGGCCGGACCACGGCTTAGGGTGACATGTAGTGAAGGCTGACGGTATGACTTTGATTAGTCAATACGACGACGGAAGGGTGGCAAGAAGCCACGATAAACCGACGTCAGAAATCTGGGACCTTGTCTTCGCCGGCGAAGACGCTGTGTGTGTGTATTACGTGTTTCTGTGTTTGCGATCGTTATTTGATCGCTTTTTGGATGCCTATATTTTCCGTGTAGTTTTTGCTCTGACTGATTCGAGAACAGGCAGTCGTTTCGTATAAAAAGGTTCACCACATTAAGCATATTACTTAATGAAATTAAAGTTATTTGAAAGACAAGATTAACTTGGTTTCTCGAAATGTTGTCAAATATATAAATAAGCGTTCAACAGTCTAACTGACATTACTATTAAAATCGAGAGGTTAATAATTTGTTATTAAGTACTCCAGCAGTGGACATCACCTCGTGGTTAATTTTTCTAAATATCGTCATTCTCCTGCCCTGTGAGTGGGGTCGGCACAACATGTTACAAACATGTCACATGATTTGGCTAGATATTTTACGAAACCCCTTTATAACGCCTCGGTAAGGAAGAGGGTGGTCTATTATGCTTAGCTGGATACTAGACAGCAAGTCCACTTACTATAGTCCCCTTTTACGACTCCTCGGTAAGAAATGAGAATGGTCTATTCTAATCAGCTGGATACCACACGTCGGGTCCATTAACCTTAGTCGCCTTTTACGACAACTAGGTAAGAAATAAGGGTGGTCTATTCTACTCAGCTGGATACCACACAATCTTTTTTAATAATGACACGAAACGTATGGAAACTGATTAGATATTGATTCCAAAGGTTTAAGGACTTGTCTACTATCTATGGCTAAGAGGTATTTTAAATGTTATCTGGTAGAAGGGCACAATCTAGTCTTAACCAGATTAAGGTATTCTACCATTAGACATATCTAATGAAGGCTAAATTTCTAAGTTTAAATTTTTAAATTAAAACGTTTATAAATTTCGGTGTTTTAATAATTATTAGGGGTAACACGACACCAGTAATACATTTCTAATTGGGGAGAAAAAAAATCTGATTTTCCCCCTAAACCCCGTACATGCTGAATTTAAAGAATATATACAAGATAAGTGAGCTGTGGTAGCCCAGCGGTAACACCGTGCGCCTCTTTCGAGGAGGTCTAGGGTTCAAACCCCGGGCAGGCACCAATGAGTTTTCTAGTAAAACTTATATGTCTAATTGATAATTGCAATTTATCACACGCTTTTCGGTGAAGGAAAACATCGTGAGGAAACCTGCATATCTCTAGAGAATTCTGGGGATATGTGTAACCTACCAATCCGCATTGGAGCAGCGTGGTAGGTCTTAGCTCTAATCCTTCTCTCCAAAAAAAAAAAAAACGGAGAGAAGAGGCCTATGCCCAGCAGTGGGATAGTAACAGGTCGTTACTTACTTACTACTTCATAGACGATGCAATATCTTATAGTAAGTTATGTAACCTTAGCCACTCCTCCAGACGAGTGTTTTCAGGGGATAAGCATATCAAAAAATTTACAACGACTCGTTTCCTCGACGCCCTTGATTTTCTTAATGTCAATGAAAAACGTGGACTCTTAAATCTGGTCCGCTTAACAAACCAAGCGTTGTTCAACGAGCTAATAAAACGGCGAAATACGGAATTACGAAATTTGAAGGACAATCAAGGTCATTGACATCGGAACTCCGAGCGAACACTTTTATTTACTAAAAGCTTTTATTCAAACTTATTTTAAATAAAAATGGAGTGAGTAACTGTATAAAATAACTTTGACCACCGGTTGAACCATCATCCTGCTTTTATCCCACTCTAAATGGGGTCGGCACAACATGTTACAAAGATGTTGTCATATGATTTACCTACGTATTTTGCGACCGGCCGCCTGCCTGACGTCAACTTACCTTAGTCGTATTTTACGACTCCTCGGTAAGAAATGAGGTTGGTATATTCTATTCAGCCGGATACCACACGGCGGGTCGACTTACTTTAGTCGATTTTTACGACATCTCGGTGAGAAATGAGGTTGGTATATTCTATTCAACTGGATACCACACGGCGGGTCGACTTACCTTAGTCGCCTTCTACGACACCTCGGTAAGAAATGAGGTTGGTCTATTCTACTCAGCTGGATACCACACGGAGTTTGACCACCTGTTGAATATTCTTATTTAAATATTCTACTTTTTTATTTTTTCTATGCGTATAAAGGAATATCTGGAAAAATAAACTGAATTGTATAGAAGTATTTATTAAGATTAAAATTATGTGGTGGCCTTTAAGAAAAATAAGATATTGTCAATGGTTTAAAATTCGATATATTTAAAAATAGAATGATTTTTTTAAAGAGGAACCAAGAGTCTGTTGGTAAATATAAACGAATTAATATGGGTATTATTTTATTACACCTAAATTTACGATTACTATATGTAACCAAATAAATTTACATACCATTTAAAAAAAACTTGCAACTAAATTTCAAATCTTTATACATTAGTTTGATAACAATTATATGTCTATGTAAAGAAATAATACATTAAAAAAAATTATGCTACTTAATATAATACTTACCCTGAATGAATACTAAGAAAAATAAATATTCAGTAACATTTTCATTTATAAAAGAATATAACTGGAAATAAAATCAAATAGGGCCTAATATTAGTAGCGTTGCTAAGTAACTTATCAGCTTATTAAAATGTGACAGAAAAATTATAAATGCTCCTTTCAAAGAAAGCTTTGTCAGGTATTAGGAATCTTTAAAGAGAAATTAGAGAAAGGCCGTATTAATAAAAATAAATACAGACCATTTTTCTAGATTTTATTTTGAAATTCAGAATCAAATATCTCGTCATATGTATATGAAAACCTTGGATACACAGAAAAAAAATATCAACAAAAAACCCGATCAATAGATCCAAAAAGATCAATAGGCTAGAGTTAGAACTCTCTCTTTAACTCTCTTGAACTATATGCTCCTTGTTCGGGCAATATTCTCCACTGAGGGTAATCGGGGATTTCTGCACCTGAGGCGTTGCGGGTAGGTAAATAATTAATGTCACACAAAAAAAGATCGGTCGGTCGCGCAACAGCGTGGACGGCTGGAATTATAATTAACTAGCGGCCTGCCCCTGCTTCGCACGGGTCTAATATATATATCCCATGTCACTCAGTGTAAAAAAAATGATTAAAATCGATCCAGTAGTTTTGATTTATTCATTACTGCCCGTGGTCCGCAAGCGTTAAATTTGGAGAAAAACAATTTCTTTTCCCTATACCAAGAAGATTTCCTGCTATCTTTGGAATATCTAAATTCATATAGTACATTTTAACTTATTTACTATTACATTTTCCCTATCTATTTTATTTTTACAATTAATTACAGAATGTCTTTAAACAAACTCTTGAAAGCGACATATAGCTGCTAGATTCGAAGTACTATAGGGCGAAGCGCGGCGTCCTCACGGCATTTTAAATCTGTAATATCTCCGAAAATGTTTACTTAAATTACATGCTATAAACGGCAATATTGATCCATATTAAATCAACAATTTATTTAAGGTACTTAATTGGATAAGGAAAAGTGTCGTAAAAGGCGACTGAAGTAAGTCGACCCGCCGTGTGGTATCCGGTTTAGTAGAATACACCACCCTCTTTTTTTTGCCAAGGTGTCGTAAAATACGGCAGAGGTAAGTTGACGTCAGGCAGGCAACCGGTCGTAAAAACGCAGCCAAATCGTATGACAGCATGTTTATAACATGTGCCGATCCCACTTAGAGTGGGATAAGGGCAGGGTTGATTCCGGAGACCTCCTTTTAAGTAATGGGCATTACTTGTACTGGAGATCCCTGCTCTTGCACATACGAGAAAAGAAGTTCTAAGACCACTACTATAAACTGTATATAACTGTATGAAATTACTAAAATGAACAATTAAAGAACTTTACATCAAGCTTCAACGGACACAATAATATATTTTTTACCCGTAAATAAATAAACTCAATTAAAACTATCCAACCTACTTTTCGTTCAAAATCTCTTCGGCCCCGGAGGGTATAAGGTCAATTGTCTCCTGCCAAAATTAAACAATTGAGAATAGCCCCAGGGGCCGCTTCATTTTGATTATCCAATTTAGTAGTCTTAGGCATTTTTAACAAGAATGAAGCATAAAATCACTTAATCACGGCCAAGACAATTTTCCGAGATTGCTCGTTGTCAACGCTTTCTGCGGTTTTTTAATCTTAAGATTTAGAGTACGGAACTACCTCGGTTAAATTTGCAACTAAGATAAATGACTTAAGTGCAACTATTTGAGGGTGTGAAAGCAGTCAGAAAGAAGGAAGAAATTCAGAAAGCGGAAATTCTTAAGGAATTCAAAGGATACAATTTAAAATAATTGTCATTAATTTTAATTTTTGGTACCTACACCTCAGCTCCCTGAATAAAAAATCGTGTTAATTCAATGCAATATTTTAGACAGAGAAATAATTTTCGATTTTTTTTAAATAAACACAATTGGTAGAGATCAATGACCGTACATGCTAATCAATTTTATTTTAATTAATAAATTTAAGGCCAAGGTTTGGCCTTAAAACTAAATACGATACAACTAAGCAAGTGCAAGGGAGACAAAACTAAAATGTTATTGTTTTCTCCGGGTTTATGAACAAGCGCGCCGCGCCAGGTCAGTTACCCATTACTTACAAATGCAGAACTCAATTAAATTATATTTATTTTCTTCGAAAATACATTTTTTAAACGATATTTAAGTAGATTGCATTATGTCAAAATGTTGTTATACGTACAATTTTATATTAATACTAGCGGCCTGCCCTTGCTTCGCACGGGTATAAAATATATATCCCATGTCAGTCAGTGTAAAAAAAAATGATTAAAATCGATCCAGTAGTTTTGATTTATTTATTACTGCCCGTGGCCCGCAAGCGTTAAATTTGGAGAAAAACAATTTCCGTTCCCTATACCAAGAAGTTTTTTCTGGTATCTTTGGAATATCTAAACTCATATAGTACATTTTTACTTATTTACTTTTACATTTTCCCTATGTATTTAATTTTTACAATTAATTACAGAATGTCTTTAAACAAACTCTTAAAAGATTCGAAGTGCTATAGGGTGAAGCGCGGCGTCCTCACGGCATTTTAAATCTGTAATATCTCCGAAAATGTTCACTTAAATTACATGCTGTAAACGGCAATATTGATCTATATTAAATCAACAATTTATTTAAGGTACTCAATTGGATAAGGATTAATGCTGTATTGTATAAAAATTGCTTTGAACATAAGGCATCATTTTTCGTAAAAAGTAAATGAAAAAAACTGCTATTGTGGGTTATCCATAAGAGATAGACGTATACCATCGCGGACTTTTCTGTAGACCTTTTCAAGGTGTACAAATACTTAGTACATCATTTTGATAAATCTCGTAGGGTTTAGCCTGCGCATGCAATGTAAGCAGAAAAAAATGTAATTATTTACAGAAACCTCAAAAATTACAGTATTTCTCTACTTCGTATTGAATGTTATTATACGTACAAACCTTCCTTTTGAATCACTCTATCTATTAAAAAAAACCGCATCAAAATCGGTTGCGTAGTTTTAAAGTTTTATGCGTACATACGGAAATATGGACTTTGTTTTATAATATGTAGTGATATTTATCAAATTTTTGTCGTAAAATACGACTTAGGTAAGTTGACATCAGGCAGGCGGCCGGTCGTAAAAACGCAGGCAAATCATGTGACAGCATGTTTATAACATGCTGTGCAGATCCCACTTGGTGGGATAAGGTCAGGAGGAGTATTAAGATCCTTGGGGACGGGCCCGTGGGACCGTGGCCCATATTAAAAAAAAAATATTAAAGAAAAGTATTAAGTATTTCACATTTGTAAATAAGCATTTAAAATCAACGTCTGAATTATATTTTATAGACCAGGTTTTTAATCCATACTTTAAATAGTATATTTTAAAAAATTTACAGATACTTTGAATGATATATTTCAAATCATTATTTGGTTTATAATCCAAAATTCTCAATTATCGAAAGCCAGTGAAAAAAAAAAAAAATTATAAGCTGTGATGGCCTAGCGGTGCGACCGTGTGAATCTCTAGAGACGATCATGGTTTCAAACCCGGGCAGACACCAATGCGTTTATTAAAACTTATGTGTCTAATTGATAATTGCAATTTATCACACGCTTTTCGGTGAAGGAAAACATCGTGAGAAAACCTGCATATCTCTAGAGAATCCTAGGGATATGTGTAACCTACCAATCCGCATTGGAGCAGCGTGGTAGGTCTTAGCTCCAACCATTCTCTCCAAAAATGGAGAGAGGAGGCCTATGCCCAGCAGTGGGATAGTAACAGGCCGTTACTTTTTACTTTATTGAAAAATTATTACGATAATGTAATTTATTAGTCAACAAATGAGCGTCAAATTGCTTTACAAATGAACTTTCGGTTTATTCGTTTGTATAATCAACATAATGTATTATTGTTTGCTCAGTTAAGTGGCAGACGGTCAAACTAATGACTTTTGGAATCCATAAAGCAGGGTTTTGGTAAGCTGTGGTTAGACGCCATGTGAATGTACTTAAAAATCCCTTTGATAGAAACGGAATAGGAATCTATTATCGCGATTTGTGGTTCCCGATCGCAGTTGTGAAATACCTCTTTCTATGGCTTATTTTGAACGATTCCATTTTGTAAATTAGATTATTTTAATTGTAAGTAAAGTAAGTAGTAAATAACGGCCTGTTACTATCCAACTGCTGGGCATAGCCTCTTCTCTCCGTTTTTTTTTTTGGAGAGAAGGATTGGAGCTAAGAACTACCACGCTGCTCCAATGCGGATTGGTAGGTTACATATATCCCCAGAATTGTCCAGAGATATGCAGGTTTCCTCACGATGTTTTCCTTCACCGAAAAGCGTGTGATAAATTGCAATTATCAATTAGTTACACATAAGTTTTACTAAAAAACGAATTGGTGTCTGCCCGGGGTTTGAACCCTAGACCTCCTCGAAAGAGAAGGGCTACCACAGCTTATTTTAATTGATATCTATATATTTACCTACAGTTATTAACAGAAATATATAACAATAGGGCGATCAATATGCAGTGCTTAAAAAACTCAAAAAGAAAAAATTAAAAAAATAGTTAAGGCAAGCTTCTATATTATGTTTCCATGATGAACATGAAATCTGACCATCAAAATCAATATAAAGAAAACAACAGTTTCATCGCCCAATCAAATAATCCTGTAAGCTATATATTAAAAAAGTTCATGATATCCGCTCGCTATCCACTAAATCACCAATAGAAAGCTTAACGAGCTTTGTATTGGTAAACAAAGTCAAGTGATCCAAATATAATATTCTGTATTTTTCAGTAATTTACTATTTCACTCATACATTTATTTACAAATTCAATTACATTTTTAAATATCTTCTAAAACAAACAGAAAAAAAATTGTCATCCACGGAGATCGGAGAAAGGATCCAAGCTATATCCTATATCCTGACCTTGATCCAACAACTAAGCGAGTGCCTCTCGAGATGTTGGTCGAGGCTCTTCGCTAGTAGACCGTTTACCGATACAACAATTGGAACAAATAATGTTGAGTCAATATTCCACATGGCGATGATCTCATGAGCTAGATCCAAATATTTAGCTAATTTCTTTTTTAGCTTTTATGAGATTATTGTCATGCGGAACAGTGATATCAACAGTAATTGCCTGACGTGTTGACCGATTTACCAAAACTATATCAGGTTTATTGTCGGCAATATACCTGTCAGTCATGATAGATCGGTCCCAGTAGAGCAGAGCATGATCATTTTCAAGACCTGGAGTTGGAGTGTATCTGTAATAAGACACTTCGGTACTCACAAGACTATATTAAGGAGCAAGTTGCTGATGGATAATTCTGGCTACTTGGTTATGTTGACGTCAGTAGAGGGGATAGTTCAGTTAAAAGTTGAAATGACGAATGGCGTAACTCATAGTACGGAGAACCGATAGATGTTAGGGTCTTAAGGTGCTGGAATAGCTACTCCAAACGAGGAGCCACTGGATCTAAGTGGCATAAAATCATATGATGTGGATGGAATGATGTGAAGAGACATATATCTAGCAGTAGTCTATCGGTTTGATGTTTTTAAGAAGCAATCCTTATTCCTTTTCTGTTCAAGGATGCGTAAATAAGAAGTATATTTGGAAAAGAGAAACCGCCGACTTTCTTGCCGGCACTTCTCGGTAGGAACAGCTTTCCGAACCAGCAGTAGAGTTGACGATTCAAAAGCATTTGTTTACAAGTTTACATGAATACAAGTTATTGTGAATTTGATGAAACAGAAGAAGAAGATGAAATAGGTTAAAAT
Organism: Morpho helenor; assembly: GCA_029227775.1. Lineage (NCBI taxonomy): Eukaryota > Metazoa > Arthropoda > Insecta > Lepidoptera > Nymphalidae > Morpho > Morpho helenor. Next base: position 18,587,516 of record JARGCU010000030.1, on the reverse strand, counting down.
GTGCTTTGCGATATATTCGTGGAGTCCAATCTATATTTAGCATTTTATATATTTTCTATTTTAATTAATCACGGATTATAGCAAAATAATTTTATTATTACTTTTGTCAAAATGTAGTATTGATGATCGAATTATGTAATGATTATTTCAGTTTCAGGACTAAGAAGAACAAAATCTTGATTTTGGATTTTGGTTGATTTTGTTCTTCTTGGTCCTTCATACTTTCTTTGTTAATGTATAAAAAAAATTCAATATTTGATGGAGTTAAATCCTTAAAATAGTTTTTGTTTTTCCACTCTCACTTTGGTGAGCGTGCAACATTCTCCAACATAAAAATTTTACTTATTTCCCGGTGAAAATGTTTCCCTCTAAGTATTTTTATTACCAGCCCGCAATATTGCTTTTAGTAACTTTATTTTCCTTTACAACCAAGTACTTAACTTTTTCACATTCATAATTACTCGAGTTGTTCTCATTTTAGTCAGATATATATTTAAAATGAAAGTTTGCTTAGTTAACAGTAGCTTTAATAATTGTTTCGATTCATACAAAAACAAATTTGATTATTTGATTATTTAGCTATATTTGAACAGTGTTAGTATACTAGTATTATAAAATGTATCACAGCTATACTAATATATAAATCTGAAGAGTTTGTTTGTTTCTTTCATTGTTAGAACGCGCTACTCTCAGGAACTACTGGACCGATTTAAGCAAAAAATCCAATGTAAGATAGTGCATTTATCGAGACTATAGGCTATATAACTAAGATAGGATAGTCCATTTATCGAGGAAGGCTACAGGCTATATAACATCACGCTAAGACAAATAGGAGAGGAGCAGCAATAAAATGTTTCGAAAACGGCCAAATTTAAAGCTTCCCTTGCGTGTGCTGAGTAAACGGTGATTAGTTATTAAAAAATCATGTACTACAAAATTGTTCCCCTTTAAAAGTTCTAAATAAAAGTACGCGACAGCATATGTCTAGCTTTTAAGGTTAACCAACTTTAACCAATTTTATGGTTTGATAACCATAAAATTGGTTAAAGTTGGTTAACCTTAAAGACTATAATTACTATGCCACGCGGGCGATGCCGCTGGCGACTGCTAGTTTAAAATAAGAAAAACATGAAATGAATGAATTTACTATTATATAATTGTATATCTATACACAGTTTAATATATAAGTAAATTAAAATTTAATGATAGTCGTGGCGTTGTATTTTTATACTCGTCATCCTCCTGCCCTTATCCCACACTAAGTGGGGTGGGCACAACATGTTACAAACATGTTGTTGTATTTTACTCAACCTGATACCACACGGTGGGTCAACTTACCTTAGTCGCCTTTTACGACACCTCGGTAAGAAATGAGGGTGGTCTACTCTACTCAGCCGGATACCACACGGCGGGTCGACTTACCTTAGTCGCCTTTTACGACACCTCGGTAAGAAATGAGGATGGTCTATTCTATTCAGCCGGATACCACAAGGCGGGTCGACTTACCTTAGTCGCCTTTTACGACACCTCGCTAAGAAATGAGGATGGTCTATTCTATTCAGCCGAATACCACAAGGCGGGTCGACTTAGTCGCCTTTTACGACACCTCGGTAAGAAATGAGGGTGGTACTATTCTATTCAGCCGGATACCACACGGCGTTTATAGCAAACAAATGAATATTGAAATTTATACTTATATTATCTTTATGTTATGTCACTTCTTATCTTGACGCATTCCTATTGTTTTACCATAAGTCACTCTTGAAGAAGCTTTTTTAAAAGCGTTAATGAACTGATAAATATAAGGGCCACAAATTTTGAACAAGACAAGCATTATTGCATACTAGCGACCCGTCAGACTTCGCGTGGCATTGTTAAACAAATAAGCATACTTATTTGACAATATCAGTTCATAGCAGCTTATATCCCGCAATATAATACTATCGCATATCACCTGAAAGCTTAACAAGTGACGTCCGACTTGATTATTTATATCTATAAACCTCCAGTAATCCCCTTTCAGGATTTTTTGTTATCCATACAAAGTCGTAAGCTGTGATGGCCTAGCGGTGCGACCGTGTGAATCTCTAGAGACGATCATGGGCTCAAACCCGGGCAGACACCAATGAGTTTTTCTATTAAAACTTATGTGTCTAATTGATAATTGCAATTTATCACACGCTTTTCGGTGAAGGAAAACATCGTGAGGAAACCTGCATATCTCTAGAGAATTCCGGGGATATGTGTAACCTACCAATCCGCATTGGAGCAGCGTGGTAGGTCTTAGCTCCAACCCTTCTCTCCAGCAACGGAGAGAGGAGGCCCATGCCCAGCAGTGGGATAGTAACAGGCCGTTACTTACTTTTTTATACAAAGTCAACAGTCGGTTTTAGGCATCGACATTAGATTTGTATATAGTGAGATTTCAAAAAAATAAATGTGTTGTCGCCAATGATTTCCGCTTTGTTTTTTATAGCAACACAGTCATGTAACAAGAGTATCGTGCCCTTTTTGATTAAAATGGTGGCAACACTGAGCCGTTGTTGTTCCCGGTGGAGTCTTTCTATTGATAAAACGTTTCAGTGACATTTAGTCTTTGTTCGTTATTCAAGAGAAGTGTATCTTGCAGCGGGAATAGTTGTATTCTATTATATCGTATTGTTAACGCACATTTATACAATAACACGATATAGTAGGAATACCACGATTCCCGTTCCGAGATGCACTTCTCTTGAATGACGAACAAGACTGACTGTCACTGAAACGTTTTATCAATAGGAAGACTAAACCGGTAACAACACGTCACAGTGTTGGTACCATTTTAATCAAAAAGGGCGCGATACTCTTGTTTCATGACAGTGTTGCTATAAAATACAAAGCGGAAGTCAATGGCGACAACAGTATTGTTGTTAAAAGTATGCGCTAACAAATGTGTGCTTTCGCTTCGATATACGATTTGAGTTCACTCTATAAGTACAACGTTATTATCCCACTACTGGGCATATACTTCTGTCCATTTTCAGAGAACGCAGCTTTGACAAACCACGCTTCAATTCGTATTGGTTACGCATATCTTTAAAATTCTCCAAAAATATGCAGGTTTCCTCACAATATTATACTCCTCTGAAAGCGTAAAAATTGCAATTATAAATTAGACATAAGGTTAAACGGAAAAACTCATTGGTGCCGGCCGGGGTTTGAAGTCGTGACCCTCTCAAAACATTCACACGGTCTCAACTGTTTCGTACTTTAAATCGTCCTCCTGCCCTTATCCCAGTCTAAGTGGGGTCGGCCCAACATGTCATATGATTTGGATTTATTTTACGACCGGCCACCTGCCTGACGTCAACCTTTAGTCGCCTTTTACGACACCTCGGTAAGAAATGAGGGTGGTACTATTCTATTCAGCCGGATACCACACGGCGTCTCTCTTTCGTACTTTAAATATATTAGAATATAAACAATAACCATATTGTTTATTATTATTATTACACCTCGGAAATTGGTATTTCCGAGGTGTAATAAAAAAGAAAATGCAGATAAAGCTGCATTTTCTATTAAAATTAGACTAATTTCCACTAGGAAATCAGTCTAATAGAATATCAATAGAATATTAATAGAATATCGATTGATCTTTCAAATTAAGTTTTATACTGTTGATACATAAACGATATCTAGATGGCGCTGTACAATTTTGGCTCGCGCTCTCGATGTTCAATCCTAACTTAATGACTTCTGTAGAGGACAATTATTTCATTGATTCATAAAAAGCAGTTCTAAACGCTTTATTTTTGAAACGCCACTTTAGATATATTTATATAGATATTTATATCTAAAAAGGCGAATATATCAATTGTGCTTCTAAGTAACTTAAAAGTATGTAATCAAGATGAAGTTTTACACCGCTAATACAAAAGCTAAACCTAGATGGCGCTGTACAATTTTGGCTCGCGCTCTCAATGTTCAATCCTGACTTAATGACCTCTGTAGAGGAGAATTTTTACACCGTGCTAAATATTATACAAATCCATTCAATACATGTGATATTTTTGAATGCCAATTTAGATATACGTATCTAAACGGGTAAATATACTTCTAAATAATATGTTTTAAAAATATGACATTTGAACCTTAAACCCCCCACATTTTTACTATTCGGGAATTAAATTGCAATTTCTATTCCAATAATTCTCACTCCCTCGGTCTCGTGATAGGGATGTATGACTTGGAGTAGAAAAGATCGATTAATACATAATCGATTTTTATCCCTTTAAAAATAATGGATTTTTTAAAATCGATTATTTGGTTACTAAATAATCGATTTTTCTGATTATTTCAAAAGTTGTCTTTTTTTAATATTAATTAAAGTGGACTACTACCAAGAATTAATATCAGATGCGCTGTTTGTGAAATTTGGTTAAATTGTGTAGTTTGGCTAAATTGGTTTCATGCAACATTGCACATCTAATCTTAAAAAAACAAGAAAATGATAAAAAAAGAAAAGGGGATACCTAAAAAAATCGATTTTAGAAAAAATCTATTTTTGATTAAAAAATTATCGATACTTAAAAATCGATTATTTTGACAAAATAATCGACAAAAAATAACAAAGGTGAATTGACGTCAGGGCAGCGGCCGGTCGTAAAATTCGAAATCTTTAACAAATTTTACAGATTTTCATTAGGTATCTAAACATATCTTATTGTAAAACAAAAGTAACAAGCTTGTTACACTTGTTCGCAGGCAAAATAAAATAAAGGGTGGGGTTGAACCGATTAGTATTTAACTAAGCTTTTGGGTATTGCTTCGCTTTGCGTTTTTGGTCGTGGAGTCTATCTCCTGAAGATGCTTCGATTGCGGGGCGAAGCGATTGTTGAGTTTGTGATAGTGAACGTATATAGTGCTTGTGTATCGTGGTGGCGGTGGTGGAGGTTTGTGCATGTGTTTTTTACGACTCCTGCATGTATCAGGTATGATAACCGATTGTCCACTCTACATTTAGCATTATATATATTTTCTATTTTACTTCATCGCGGATTATAGCAAAATAATTTTATTATTACTTTTGTATTATGGATCTCCGCAAAGTAACGCCTAATTCTATAAATTATTTAAAATATCTTATTGTATTCTAATACGAAGTTTGCTTACAATGTCTATGAAGGAAACATATTCTGTCGATTTAGTAGGAAATGAGCCTACAGAACCCGGTAATATTCACCTGTAGAAACACATAAATAGATTCATAAAACCACATTTCATAAACTCTCAAGTACTCTGTAGGCATTCGTTGTAACTTTTTTTTTAAAGTGTACTTAATCCAGCCCGCTTTCATGAGATTTACGTTTTAATATTTCCGTAGATATTAAAAATAATTTTAATGGTAATATCAAAATTTAATGTTTGTATATTATTAATATTAACTCTTTCAATAAAACTAATCATTCTTCTGCCCTTATCCCACTCTAAGTGGGGTCGGCACAACATGTTTTAATCGTACTGTACCATGTTTTGGCTAGATATTTTACGACCGGCCGACTGCATGACGGCAACCTACTTTAGTCGTATCTTACGCCATCTTGGTAAGAAAGAGGGGGGGGGGGTCTATTCTACTTAGCCGGATGCTATACTGCGGGTTAACTTATCGTATATCTTTAACTAGCGGCCTGCCCCTGCTTCGCACGGCTATAAAATATATATCCCATGTCAGTCAGTGTAAAAAAATGATTAAAATCGATCCAGTAGTTTTGATTTATTCATTACTGCACGTGGCCCGCAAGCGTTAAATTTAGAGAAAAACAATTCCCCTCTCCCTATACCAAGAAGATTTCCTGCTATCTTTGGAATATCTAAATTCATATAGTACATTATTACTTATTTACTTTTACATTTTTCCTATTTATTTTATTTTTACAATTAATTACAAAATGTCTTTAAACAAACTCTTGAAAGAGCGACATAGCTGCTAAAGTCGAGGTGTTATAGGACGAAGCGCGGCGTCCTCACGGCATGCTGTAAACGGCCATATTGATCTATATTAAATCAACTATTTATTTAAGGTACTTAATTGGATAAGGATTAATGCTGTATTGTATAAAAATTGCTTTGAACATAAGGCATTATTTTTCGTAAAAAGTAAATGACAAAAAATGCTATAGTGGGTTATCCATAAGAGATAGACATATACCATCGCGGACTTTTCTGTAGACCTTTTCAAGGTGTACAAATACTTAGTACATCATTTTGATAAATCTCGTAGGGTTTATTTAGCCTGCGTTTGCAATGTAAGCGGAAAAAAATGTAATTATTTACAGAAACCTCAAAAATTACAGTATTTCCCTACTCCGTATTGAATGTTATTATACGTACAAACCTTCCTCTGGAATCACTCTATCTATTAAAAAAAAACCGCATCAAAATCTGTTGCGTAGTTTTAAAGTTTTATGCATACATAGGGATATAGGGACAAACAATGCGACTTTGTTTTATAATATGTAGTGATATTCAAATGTATATTTTCGGAATCTCGGAAACGGCTTTAATGATTTTCCTGAAATTCAGCATGCAGGATGTTTAGAGGGAGAAAAATCGATCTTGCTAGGTTTTATAAAAAAAAATAGTTATTCCCTGTTTTTGGGCATTAAAAAATTACTAAAAAAAATTACATTGAATATATAAAACACTATTTTTGCCGTAAATTGTGAAGTCAGTGTAGCTTATTCGGGGAACGCGCGGTCTCGAGAAATGAGAATACCTTGGATCGAGCCCCACCTACCCAATTGTTTTATTATTTTTTTTATTTTGTAAAAAATTACCAAGCAAGCCTTGGTCAACCCGGTACTACAATATAAACTGAATAAAAGCTTTAAAACAAGTTAATATGGGTTGTTTAGACCATTTTCATTTTCCTGCTATTATCCTACTCTAAGTGGGATCGGGATAAAATGTAACAAACATGTTGTCACTTGATTTGTATATTCTTCTCAGCTAATGATTCGAAATAAAACATTATTATAATACCTTGAATCACAAGCCTTTATGTTAGTTTAGACAATCTGATAGGCAATTGATATAATAAAAATGTGTAGGGGAAATTCCTAACAAAGATTACTTGATCAGACCGGATTGAGAATCCTTGTTGAAATCTGGCAACGTAATAAATAAGATGATATCAATTTCATCTCTCTGATTTGCGCAAAATTTAGAATTCGGTACAACCTTCTCAGCTTACAATAAAGTACCTGGGTGTGGCCGAGCCTTAGTAGATAATTATTTTAAAAGGTATAAAAAAAATGGAAAAAAAAGAAAATTAAAAAAAAAAATTAAAAAATATTTGGGCAGGTTTGACGCCCACGTTTGACAGCGAAAATAGTTTTTTTAATTCAACGTTAAATTTTAGTATTTTCCCGAAAACTGGGATAGAAAGATATTTTTTTAGTGAAACCTAGCTAGATCAAACGAAGAGTTGAAGTAAATAAGGCACTAAGTACCCAAAAATTATAACTAACTATGGAATTTGGTTCTAAAAGGCTTTTAGAACTAAATTGCATACTTAGTTCGAATTTTAATTTTTAGGTACTTATTGCCTTATTCAAGTGTTCAAATGTTTTCCCCTGAAACCCCATGGCGAATTTCGAGAAAATCGTTGGAGCCGTTTCCGAGATTCCGAAAATATTTAAAGTATGTTTTCAAATAGTTGACTGTTTAAACTATTGACAACTGTTCTAGTCATAACGTTATTAACATTACCTACACGTATCAAACACGTACAAAATCTACGAGAATCTATAAGACAACGATATTTTTTTCTAAAAAGTACAATTGATAATAGCAATTTATCAACGCTTTTCTTTGAAGACAAACATCATGAGAAAACCTGCATATCCGTAGATAATTCTGGGGATACGTGTAATCTACCAATTCACATTGGAGCAACGTGGTAGGTCTTAGCTCCAACCCTTCTCTCTGAAAATGGAGAGGGGAGGCCTATAGTGACGCAGACGGATAGTGACAGGCCGTTACTTTATTCTACTACTTTTACTGTAACTGTAACATCTATATCTATACTAATCTATATATATAAAAGAAAGTTGGTCTTAGTTACACTATTTATAACTGAAGAACGGATGAACCAATTCGGCTGAAAATTGGTGAAAAGGTTTCTTAGAACCAGGAAACGGATATAGGATACTTTTTATCCCATTAAACCGCGTTTCCGTCAAGTAACTTTAAAACGTGGTTTTAAACTTTATAACAAAAACGACTGTAACATAGAATAACAAAACGCAAATGATGTATATAAAGACATTCTGTAATAAATTGTAAAAATAAAATACATAGGGAAAAATGTAAAAAGTAAATAAGTAAAAATGTATTGTATGAATTAAGATATTCCAAAGATAGCAGGAAATCTTCTTGATATAGGGAAAGGGGAATTGTTTTACTCCAAATTTAACGCGTGCGGGTCACGGGCAGTAATGAATAAAACAAAACTACTGGATAGATTTTAATAATTTTTTTTACTGAGTAACATAGGCTATATATTTTATACCCGTGCGAAGCCGGAGCGGGTCACTAGTATATTATAAAGCTGAAGAGTTTGTTTTTTTGAACGTGCTAATCTCAGGAACTACTAGACCGATTTGAAAAATTCTTTCAGTGTAACATAGTCCATTTATCGAGGAAGGCAATAAGCTATATAATATCACGCTAAGATGAATAGGAGAGGAGCAGCAATAAAAAATATTACAAAAACGGCAAAATTTAAAACTTTTGTTGCGTGTGGTAAACGGTGCAAGTTATTCAAGAATAAATCATTCCCCTCTAAAAGTTCTAAATAAAAGTCTGCGACAGATTTAAGATGAACCCACTTTAACTATTTTTATGGTTATCAAAATACTATATTACGAATTTAATCTTTCCACGCGGGCGGAGCCGCTGGCGATTGATAGTTAATAAAAAACAAATAAGAGATGTTAAATTTTATTTCTTTCATCAATGGTAGAAACCGTGGAGGCTGTTATAAAATCTTAGTCAAAATTAGTTTTCAGAAACGACAGTAGACTTCTTATCTAATTCCGTTTCTATAGAGCTCGATAGCGCATCCCTTTATTGGAATAAAATCTATTTCGAGTTTGAATAAATTTGAACGTATCCAACTTTAATAGCTTTCAAGAATGCATTTTATAGTATAGGATGTGACTTGAAGTAGAAAAAATCGATTAATAAATAATCGATTTTTATCCCTTTTAAAATAATCGATTTATAGAAAATCGATTATGATGTTACGGAATAATCGATTTTTTTTAAATCGATTTTTTCTGAGTATTTCTAAAGTTGTCTTTTTTAATATTAATATGAAGGGATCTTCAAATCCAGGCATTTCCTATAATTCAATGTATGTATGATGGTGTTGAAATATTAAAAACATATTTAATTATGAATCAATTACATCAATTCAAAATCCATTTAAATGCAATACTAGATACAGGCACCGAATTGGAAGAAAAAAGCCAATTATTCCTAAACCCTATCAGTTATTGTACTTAATAGTGTATTTATTAATTATTAAAAAGTAGTTCTAAAGTAGAAACGACTCCAATTTTAATAATATATCAATTGATATCTATATATATAAAAGAGAGTTGGTCTTAGTTACACTATTTATAACTCAAGAACAGATGAACAAATTCGGCTGAAAATTGGTGGAGAGCTTCCTTAGAACCAGGAGACGGACATAGGATACTTTTTATCCCGTTCGACTGCATTTATTTTATCCCGTCAAGTCCCTATAAAACGTGGTATAGCAAAAACGACTATGACATGAAAAAACAAAACATAAATGACAGCTAAACGTAATTTAGTCTTTGGATAAGTATGGTAAAAATATGACAATTATCAAAATAGTAGTAGCTATAAATGTTACTACATAGTATAAAACAAAGTCACTTTCTCTGTCTGTCCTTATATCTCTATGTTTGCTTAAATCTTTAAAACTACGCAAAAGATTTTGATGCGGTTTTTTTAAGTATATAGAGTGATTGAAGAGGAAGGTTTATATGTATAATAAAATTCAATGTGGAGTAGCGAAATACTGTGTTTATCACTGAGTGACATAGGCTATATGCTTCATACCCGTGCGAAGCTAGGGCGGGACTCCTAGTTTCTACTAAAGTAAACCTAGATGGCGCTGTACAGTTTTGGCACGCGCTCTCGATGTTCAATCCTAACTTAATGGTTTCTGTTGAGGAGAATTTCTTTGTACCCGTCTTTATAAATACACCAATAATTGTCAAATGAATTTTTGGCAGCCAATTTAGATGTTTATTATCTAAATGGGCTAATTTACTTCTTATTGATAATAATATATTTTTCAATTGTATAATACCAATTTATACTAAGGATGTGACTTGGAGTAGACAAAAACGATTAATTAATAATCTGTGTAACCCTTAAAAATATTCGATTTTAAAATATCGATTATTATGTTACGAGATAATTGATTTTTCAAAAATCGATTTTTCTGACTATTTCAAAAGTTGTCTTTTTTAATATTAATTACAATAAAGGCTAATTAAAGTGGACAACTACCAAGAAATAATATCAGATGCGCTGTTTGTGAAATTGGATTAAAATGTGTAGTTTGGCTAAATTGGTTTCATCCAACTATGCATATCTACTCTGAAAAACAAGAAAAAGAGTAAAAAAGAAAAAGAGATACCTAATATAATCGATTCTTAAAAATCGATTTTTGATAATAAAAAAATCGATTATTTTAAAAATCGATTATTTTTTCACATCGCCAGTCTTTTATCTAAGATTGTTTTAATGCAGTGTCTCCCAACCTTTTAATGTGCCATACCTCACCTTAGCCATTCTATAATTCTTAAAGCCCCCATATATAGACAGATAGCTTTAGGGGGACTTTGTTTTATATTATGTATATATGTATAGTGCTTCTTAACACGGGGTTCATGGCCCACAAGGGGGTAATTTAATTGTTAAGGGGGAGCTATACGGAAACGGACATAACTCGAGTTAGACACTTTCGCTTCGAGCTATTTAAATGCAATGCTCCATTTCGGCGTCAAATTTAACTAAAACAGCAAATTCTTTTTCCTTAAACTAAAACTATAATGTAAGTTCCTTAGGAAACGATTTATCACTCTCCTACCATTATCCCACTCTAAGTGGGGTCGGCACAACGTATTTTAACTAGGTATTTAGGTAGTTTAGCTATGTATTTTACGACTAGCCGCCTGCTGAAGTTAACTTACCTTAGTCACATTTTACGACATCTCTATAAGAAATGAGGATGGTCTATTCTACTCAGCCGGATACCACACGGCGGGTCAACTTACCTTAATCGCATTTTACGACACCTCGGTAAGAAATGAGGATGGTCTATTCTACTCAGCCGGATACCACACGGCGGGTCAACTTACCCTAATCGCATTTTACGACACCTCGGTAAGAAATGAGGGTGGTCTATTCTACTCAGCCGGATACCACACGGCGGGTCAACTCGCCTTAGTCGCCTTTACGACACTTCGTTGAGATATGAGGGTGGTCTATTCTACTTAGCCGGATACTGTATTAACCCCTACTTCATTATTACTGCATAATCATTACATAGATTATCTGTAATCGCTGATTATAGTGAAATAATAATACTTTTGTTCAAATTTAAGTTTAAATCAAAATTATATATTCGTTACATTTGTGCATTTGTCAGATTTCATTATATCATAGTAACAGTCTTTGAGCTGAACTAAAATTGGAATCTCCCGTTGAATTGAAATAAGGAAAATTATTCCAAAGAGCAGAATATTCTGCAAACGATTTCTGTAATCTCAATTAAAAATTCTTCTTGCTATTAAATAAGACTAGTAATCTTGTTCAAAAGCTAAAATGCAGGTAGCATTTTCGCTATACTTTAATGTTTACAATTATATTAGTACACTTGATGTTGTATTTTATTGTACACTATTCCCATTATATTATCCCTGTTTTTGGGCATAAAAAAATTATTTACATTTAAATTTAATATAAAACACTATTTTTGCCTATTGCCTATTGTAAAAAGTCAGTGGTTTATTTGGGGAACGGGCGGTCACGAGAAATGAATATATCTAGGATGGAGCCCCATCAACCCAATTATTATTTATTCTTTTTAAGTTTTTATTTTGTAAAAAATATACAAAAGTACAGGTGCTATATATTTATATATATTATTACATACTGTTACATATCTATTATACATTTTACCATTTTTTCAATGCCCAAAAACACGGATAAAATGTCATCTTTTTTTAATTGAAACCGAACGAGATCGATTTTTTATTAACTCATTTCAATACATTCATCCTCCTGCCCTTATCCCATTCTAAGTGGAGTCGGCACAACATGTTACAAACATGTTGTCACATGATTTTGGCCAGGCATTTTACGACCGGCCGCCTGCCTGACGTCAACTTACCTCAGTCGTATTTTACAACCCCTCGGTAAGAAAGAGAGTGGTCTATTTTACTCAACCGGATACCATACGCCGGGTCGACTTACCTTAGTCGCCTTTTACGACACCTCGGTAAGAAATGAGGGTGGTACCATTCTATTCAGCCGGATACCACACGGCATTAATACTGATAGTCGATTATTACCTCTATATTCATTAGTGCCTGCCGCCATGTATACGGCTGAGTAGAATAGACCACCCTTATTACTGGCCGAGGTGTCCTAAAAGACGGCTAAGGTAAGTTGACCCGCCGCTTGGTATCCGGCTTAGTAATATATACCGCCCTATCCTTACCAAGGTGTCGTAAAAGGCGACTAAGTAAGTTGACGTCAGGCAGGCGGCCGGTCGTAAAAACTAACCAAAAAACCTACTCGTAATGACGTGTTTAAAACATTTTGTGCCGACCCCACTTCGAGTAGGATAAGGGCCGGAGAATGATCATTAGTGCCTGCCGGGATTTGAACCCGAGACTCCAGACAGGTAATCATAACAAATATAAAACGCCGGTCACCATCACACTGAAATACATGAGTCAGACACAGAGCAAACAAGTTACGTTTTGAAGCGAAGTCAGCTTAAAAAAGTATATTTCTAAAAATATAAAAAGCCTAATCTAAAACCTAATCGACTTTTAGAATAAGGGGGAAGGATATTGTATAGCCGGCGTTTTTGAAAAACGCTGATTGAATCAAAATAATTCTATCACCAATTTTGTATTATGGAGTTCCGCTAACGTCTACTTCCATAAATTATATAACACAATTTTATTTTATTGTACCGAATATTAATCAAAAAGCAGATTTATAGAGGAAATCTGTCTAATTTAATTAGAATATCAATTAATCTTTCAAATAAAGTTTTATACTGTTGATACAAAAACGATATCTAGATGGCGCTGTACAATTTTGGCTCGCGCTCTCGATGTTCAATCCTAACTTAATGACACAGGAGATTGTTTCAATTATTACATCCTGTAGTCTACTTTCTAGACGCTTATTTTTGGAGCGCCACTTTAGATATATTTATAAATATATTTATAGCTAAAGAGGCGAATAATTACTTAAGCGAATAATTGTGCTTACTGCTTCTATATAATTGTAACTTAGTGTAGAAAAATTTAATTAAAGAAAATCGATTAATTTTATTAAAGAAAAAATTAGATTATTTATTAATCGAATTTTTTTCCCATTAAAATTTTAAAATTAATTGATTTTCTCGTATCATAATAATCGATTTTGTACTAACTATATGAAAAGTTACCTTTTTAATATAAATAATTAATTAAAATAAATGCTTATTAAAATGGACAACTACCAATAAATAATAACAGATGAGCTGTTTGTGAAATTCTATTAAAATGTGTATTTTGGCTACATTGTTTCATCCGACAGTGTATATGTAATCTTAAAAAACTAGAAAAAAGACTGAAACGAGAAAGAGGATGATTCAAATAATCGATTTTTAACAAAACCGATTATTTATGAAAAAATAATCGATTATTAAAAATCGATTATTTAAAACAAAATATTCGATTATTATAAAAATCGATTATTTTTACATCTCTACTTCTAAATAATCTATACTCACTACTTCTAATACTAATATATAAAACTGAAGAGTATGTTTGTTTGATTTTTTTAACGCGCTTAACTCAGGAACTACTGGACCGATTTTAAAAATTCTTTCAGTGTGAGATAGTCGATTTATCACGCTAGGATGAATAAGAGCACAGTAGCAATAAAAAATATTACGAAAACGGCAAAATATAAAGCTTTCCTTACGTGCGCTGGCCGATGATCAACGGTGATAGTTATGCAAAAATCATGTATTACAAAATTGTTTCCCTCTAATAGTTCTAAATAAAAGTCTGCGACAGCATATGTCTATATCTTAAGGTTAACCCATTTTTATGGTAATCAAAATACTATATCAATGTTTCCACGCGGGCGGAGCCGCTGGCGATTGCTAGTATGTTATAAAAATATAACGTATTTCCCTTTACCCGCGACATTTTTACTATTCGGGGGTTGAATTGCAATTTCTATTGCAATGATTCTCCCTCCCTCGACCTCCTGATTTAATAAAAAACGTAACAATTTGTTTGAAAATTTAAAACGTTCGTTCAATAACTAAACGATATTAAAACTAAATTTTAGTAAAAGTAATCCTCCACCGCGTCTGTATGTCTGTTTACCATAAAATCAAAACCAATGAACAAATTTTCACGTAGTTTTCCATGAAAGAGAAAGTGCTTTACACTTACATAGGAAACAATAGAAAATATACGTGTGTTAATTTAACTCTAGCTAAAAAAAGAAAACAAAATATATAAAACCTTTATTTTGAAGAAAAATAGTATTTTTCTTTTTAAATCAAAAAAAATATAGTACCATTAGGAAATTCAGGAAAAAAAATAGTACACCTCTATTTTCAATCATTATTTATTTTTCCATGATTATTTATTAACTTTCGCTGGACAATGACAAAGGAGTTAGAGTTACTAACTAACTAAGCCCCGTAAATACATGAAAGAGTTTCGTTCAAACATTCCCTATGCAGTTCTGCCGGTGCGTTCCATTCACAGTTGATTAAAAAAAGCGCGACAATTGATTAGCGATAAAAATATAGTATTTTTCGTCCTATATTATTTTTCTACAAAATATAGTACAATTGACTAAAATATAGTACGATACTATATAATATAGTACGGGTGGCAACCCTACGTTAGGCAAACATCATGATATAAAAATTATTTCTTGATCTTGAAGACTGTATATGGTGATTCTTGTTGTCATTCTATTCCTGTTGAATTTTCAGGATTTCTGTATGGTCATGGAAATATATGGCCATGGAAATATATGGTCATGTTTTTTAAAATCACGAGACCCAATGAAGTCTCACGTTAACATATATAGAGAAAGATGTTTCTGCTCACGAAAAGAGGTTTTATATTTTTTATGGGTTTGTTAGATTTTTCAGCGCAAATTATATATGTTTGCTAATCATCAGTTATAATGGCATGAAGGAAAACAAATTTAATGTTGACGTTTAGAACATCGTAGCAGAATCGTTGCAATAGGAGTTTCAACTAAACTCCCCGATTTTTAGTATGATGGAGATATTTGCAGGGTTGGAACTCTCCAGAACTCTCTCTGTCACTCGACAGAAGCTACAAATTACTTTATTACTACGGTCCACGCGAACGAAGTTGTGGGCATAATCTAGTTATTTATATAGCTGACTATATAATATTTATATATAGATAATATAATATTAAGCTGTGGTAGCCCAGCGGTATCACCGTGCGCCTCTTTCGAGGAGGTCTAGGTTTCAAACCCCGGGCAGGCACCAATGAGTTTTCTAGTAAAACTTATGTGTCTAATTGATAATTGCAATTTATCACACGCTTTTCGGTGAAGGAAAACATCGTGAGGAAAACTGCATATCTCTAGAGAATTCTGGGGATATGTGTAACCTACCAATCCGCATTGGAGCAGCGTAGGTCTTAGCTCCAATCCTTCTCTCCGAAAAAAAAACAGGCCGTTACTTACTTACTTTACTTACTATATAATATTTTGTATGACAATAATTTACTTTTATAATTTACAATGTAAATATTTAAAATACATCCTACTCATGAAAGCAGAATGATGCGATATTTTTATTAAGTTTTACTGAAACTTATATTAAATCTCAACTTTATTAAAATTCTGAAGTGTACTTTTCGATATAGACCGCATCACTAGGGTATTCCGAGATAGGATAGTATATTTAGAAAAATACGACACGAAGTTGGAAATACCGAGGCGTTTTAACATGAAATAAGATGTAGCAACTTTAATCTTTATATAATTTAACTTTTTCCTGATCACATTTCATTGTACCAATGAAATATAATTCCAAGATTATAATCTTAAGATTTTGTATGTAATTGTTTGCATGATGACCGCGTGATTCCCTGCGAGAGAAGTTTAAGGAAACAGGTATTCTTACATTTGCTTCACAGTATATTTTAAGCAATTTAATTTATGTACATAAAAATATAAAGAATTATAAAACGAAAGGTGATGTATACAATAGACAAAGCAGGAACCGACATAAGCTTGCGCCTTGCAAAAGTGCGTAACTCGTTTGTGGGTTTTGGTATAAGATTCTATAATAAAATTCCGCAATCAATTTCAGTACTGCCATTACAGCAGTTTAAAAACACTGTTAAAAAGAGGCTGATACAGAAAGCCTACTATACTCATGAAGATTATTTAGAAGATAAGAATGTGTGGATATAGCTCTCTTTGAACCTGTACAAGACAGTAACGACTTAATGTAAATAATATTAAGAATTATATTTTTAAAAGAGCAACCGCCGAGTTTCTTGCTGGCTCTTCTCGGTAGGAACAGCTTTCCGAACCAGCAGTAGAGTTGACGATTCAAATGCAATTGTTTACAAGTTTATTTGAATAAAGAATATTTTGAATTTGAATTTGATGGTGTTGAAATTTATATTAAAAACTTATATTTAATTATAAATCAATTACATGAGTTGATTCAAAATCCATTTAAATGCAATTTAACTCACCAAATTTGACGAAAAAAGCAAATTATTGCTAAATCCTCATTTAAATTCCTTAATAAACAATTCAATTTTTTAATATTGCTTTGGTCCTTGGTGCAATGGGTGCAGCCTTCATGTTCGCGGGTCGCAGGTTCGATTTTCGCCGAGGGCTAATATTTTTTATAAACAATTTGATGAGCCTGAGTGTTAATTTATATTTAAGTATGTATTTAAATTAGACTTAGACCGAAAGGAGAAAGACGCTTAATTAGTGCCTGCCGGGATATGAACCCGAGACACTCAAAAGCACAGTCATACATTGAAATACACAAGTCAGAACAGGAAAAATAGGTATGTAACTTGGAGCAGAAAAAATCGATTAACAAATAATCGATTTTTATCCCTTTATAAATAATCGATTTAAAAAAATCGATTTTTTTTTAAACGATTTTTCTATCTCAAAAGTTGTCTTTTTTAATATTAATAATTAAATACAATAAAGGATAATTAAATACCTACCAAGAAATAATATCAGATGAGCTGTTTGAGCAATTGGATTAAAATGTATAGTTTGGCTAAACTGGTTTAATCCAACGATGCATATCTAATCTTAAAAAATAAAAAAAGATTGAAAAAGAAAAAGGCATACCTAAAATAATCGATTTTTAAACAATCGTTTATTGATGAAAAAATAATCGATTATTAAAAATCGATTATTTTTTCACATCGCTACAGAGAAAACAAATTACGTGTTCAAGCGAAGTCAACTAAAAAAACATATAGAATTATTTCGCTGTACTTAATCGACTTTTAGAATAAGGCGGAGGGATATTGTAAGGCCAGCGTTTTTGAAAAACGCGAATTAAATCAAAATAATTCTTATCACCAATTTTGTATTATGGAATTCCGCTAACGGCTATCCTGGAAATCAGTGTAATTTTAATATTATATCAACTTATATTTCAATAAAGTTTTACACCGCTGATACAAAAACGATTTCTAGATGGCGCTGTACAATTTTGGCTCGCGCTCTCGATGTTCAATCCTAACTTAATGAGGTCTGAAGAGGAAAATTATTCCATCGCAGTCATAGGACGATTCAAAAGACTAATGAAATTTTTGAACGCCAATTTAGATATGTGTATCTAAACGGGCTAATATTAAATATGAGTCACTTTTTTATTGTAACGAAATATTCGATTATTGAAAATCTTTTTCTTCTGACTGTTTCAAAAGCTGTCTTTTTTAATATTAATAATTAATTACGATAAATGCTAATTAAAGTGGACACCTACCAAGAAATAATATCAGATGCGCTGTTTGTGAAATTGGATTAAAATGTGTATTTTGGCTAAATTGGTTTCATTCAACAATGCATATCGAATCTTAAAAAACAAGAAAAAGAGTAAAAAAGAAAGGAATACGATCGATTTTTAAATAATCCATTTTTGATGAAAAAATAATCAATTATTAAAAATCGCTTATTTTGAAAAAATAATCGATTATTTTAAAAATCGATTATTATCGATTTTTCACATCGCTATTATTAATTAATTGATTTTTTTCCCTTAAAAAATTACCGATTAAAGAAATCGATCATTTACTATAAAAAAATCGTTTTTTCTAACTAATAAAATAATTGCCTTTGTTAATATTAATAATTAAATAGAATAAAGGTTGGCCTTTATTCTAATTTAATTACTTAAAGTTTCTTTAATTAGTTAAAGCGCACAACTACCAATAAATAATAACAGATGCACTTTGTGTGAAATTCTATTAAAATGTGTAGTTTACCTACATTGGTTTCATCCAACTATGTATATATAATCTTAGAAAATAAAAAAAAAGTGACAAAGCAAAAAAGGATGATTAAAATAATCGATTTTTAAAAATCAATTTTTTATGAAAAAAAAATTATTGATTAATTTTTGACATCACTACTAGGGATCCATGAAATCGATTAATAAATAATCGAACTTTTCCTTGAAAAAATTGATTTAAAAATTTGTTTATTTTGCTACGAAATAATCGATTTTTTAAAAACGAACTATTTGAAAATTTGCCTTTTACAATATTAATAATTGATTACAATAAATACCAATTAAATGACTGCTACCAAGAAATAATAACAGATGCGCTGTTTGTGAAAATCGATTGAAATGTGTAGTTTGGCTACATAAGTTTCATCCAACAATGCATATCTAATCTTAAAAAACAAGAAAAAGAGTAAAAAAGAAAAAGTGAATTATATAAAAAATCGATTTTTGATGAAAAAATAATTGATAATTGAAAATCGATTATTGTGAAAATAATCGATTATTTTAAAAATTTAATGTGAAAATAATCGATTATTATAAAAATCGATAATTTTTTTACATCACTAGTCAGTCATCATTAATAAATAATCGATTTTTTCCCTTGAAAAATAACCGATTGAAAAAAAATCGATTATTAATAATCGTTTTTTTCTGGCTATTCGAATAGTAGCCTTTTTTAAACTAATAATTAATTAGAATAAAGGCTAATTAAAGCGGACAACTACCAATAAATAATAACAGATGCGCTTTAATGTGAAATTCTATTAAAATGGGTAGTTTAGCTACATTGGTTTCATCAAACAATCCATATGTAATCTTAGAAAAGCAAGAAAAAAAGAGTGAAAAAGAGCAAGAGATTGATTAAAATAATCGATTAAAAAATCGATATTAAAAAATCGATTATTATAAAATCGATTAATTTTTTACATCTTTAACAAATATACTTCTAAATAATATGTTTTATTAGCATAACATACTACCTTTTACCCGCGACATTTTTACTTTTCGGGGGTTCAATTTTGCGAATGCAAAATTGCAATGATTTTCTCTCCCTGTCTCCAGATTTAATAAAAAACATGACCATTTGTTTTAAAAATTCAAAACGTTCGTTTATATATAAATATATATAAATGTTCGTGTTAATAACTTTTTATAATAGTAACAATAACCATTAAATTTTATAAAAAAAGTAATCCCCCACAAAGTAGTCTCTATGTCTGTCTGTTCACGATAAAATCAATACTAATAACAATAAAGGAATTTTCACGTAGTTTTCTATGAAAGAGAAAGTGATTGATAAATTTCTTGAACTTACACACTTGACCATATATAATATGTTTCTCAACATCATTCTATTATCTGTTGAATTTACAGGATTTCTATATGGTGATTATGATATGGAATTATATGGTCATGTTTTTTTCGAGACCCAATGAGTCTCACATTAACATTTTTATGGTTTATTGTTAGAATTTTTCAGGGCATATGATTTATATTTGCTAATCAGCAGTCATAATGGCATGAAGGAAAACAAATTTTACGTTGACGTTTAGAGTAGCAGAATCGTGGCAATAGGAATTTCGTTTAAACTCCCCAGGTCGATGTAATTTTTGCGATGGAGATGTTTGTCGGGTTAAAGAGTGACAGCTACTAATTATTCCATTACTACGGTCCACTATTCCGAGACAGATTAGTATATTTAGAAAATTACGACATAAGTTAGAAATACCGAGGCGTTTTAATATGAAATAAGATGTAGCAACTTTAATCTTTATTTAATTTACCATTTTCCTGATCTCATTTCAGTATATCAATGAATTATAATTCCAAGATTATAATCTCAAGGTTTTTGTAAGCCAATCAAATTAAAATAAGCTTTATTCAAATAAGCTCTTTCAAGCACATTTGAATCGTCAAGGCGCAATATGATTACTGAAGCTACCACTGTTTCGGCATTTTGCTCTTACCGGGAAGAACCAGAAACAAACTCGGCAGTCAATCTTTTAAATATTTTAAATTTTACATAATTTAATTTGATTTTATGGTGTACACAGAAAAACAGGCGCGGTGAAGGATTACTTTTAATAAAACTTAATGGTTAATGTTATTATTATAAAAAGTTATTAAACGAACGTTTTGAATATTCAAATAAACGGTCATGATTCTATTAAATCAGGAGACCGAGGGATAGAGAATCGTTAACCCCCGAATCGTAAAAATGTTGCAGGTGAAAGAATGTTATATTTATATAACATATTGTTTATATCTGCTCGTTTAGATACGCATATCTAAATTGGCACTAAATAATTTAAAATTAATTAAAAAGCAGGTTTAAAGTAGAAACCACTCTAATTTTAATAGTGTATCAATTGATATTTCTACTAAAGTAAACCCAGATGGCGCTGTACAGTTTTGGCACGCGCTCTCGATGTTCAATCCTAACTTAATGGCCTCTGTAGAGGAAAATTATCTTTAACACGGTCCTGTGAACATATCTATCGATCAATAAATTTTTGAAAGCCAATTTAGATGCTTTTCATCTAAAGGGGCAAAAATACTTCTAACTCTAAATTCAATTCCTAAATAATGATTGTCAAATAACCACCAATTAATACTAGGGATGTGATTTGGAGCAGAAAAAATCGATTAATAAATAATCGATTTTGTCCCTTTAAAAATAATCATTTTTTTCTGACTATAGAAAGTTGACTTTTTAATATAAATAATTAATTAGAAAAAAAAAGCTTATTAAAGTGGACAGCCACCAATAAAATATAATAACAGATGAGCTATTTGTGAAATTCTATTAAAATGTGTAGTTTGGCTACATTGGTTTCATCCGACAGTGCATATGTTATCTTAAAAAAATAG
Organism: Morpho helenor; assembly: GCA_029227775.1. Lineage (NCBI taxonomy): Eukaryota > Metazoa > Arthropoda > Insecta > Lepidoptera > Nymphalidae > Morpho > Morpho helenor. The sequence continues at coordinate 18,565,762 of JARGCU010000030.1, read as the reverse complement.
AAAAAAAGAGTGAAATGAGATATAGGATGATTAAAATAATCGATTTTTAAAGGAGTCGATTTTTGATGAAAGAATAATCGATTATTAAAAATCGATTAATTTGATATATAATCGATTATTATAAAAATCGATAATTTTTACACATCTATAGTTAATTCCAATTTCTATTACAATGAATCCGATACTCGGAATATCAACATTAGATTTGGTTTCCTTCATGGCGTTACTGAATTATATCATTTGCAATGAAAAAATTGATTAATCTCAGTCCATCTCTTCGCCATTATTACACCTTACTGTTCCCTTCGCCACTTTATAATTTGGTTCTTCTGCGGATCTCCTTAATTCTGATTTGATCACGTAGAAATGCTCCGAGCATAGCTCTCTCAATCGCCCGTTGAGCAACTCTGTGCCTTTTTCTGAGGCCCATAGTCAGCGATCACGCTTCGGATCCGTATGTCATCACTGGCAATATATCTGCTATAAATTTATCAAAGTTATCGATTATCGAATTTTGAACAAACGAATTTTTATATATAGTACCTGTAGACAACAGTAAGCAGCTTGGTCTTTTGTTTCGAACAAAAGATGATCTTCCATACATGAGTCACAAGTGTCGCGCGTTTTACAGAGAGACACTACAGCTTAGCAGAAACAAGGGCACCCTACGTATTCAAAAAGAATATAGGTTTCTAAGATTTGCAACTATTGTACTGTGCTTGAGAAAAAGTTGTATAATAGTTAGAAATGGGAATTTTGAAACGTCGTTGGTTAAGTCATATGTACACAAGTTTAGACAATATCTTAAAGTATGCTGCTAGTTGCTACATGTAGCAATTGAAGATTTTAAATAATAAAAGCATATTTAACTGCAGTCAGCTACGCATCAGCCTGCAACTATTAATATGTAATCAAATAATCAAACTGTATAATTTTTTAAAGATATCCGCCGATTTTATTGCTGGTTCTTCTGCTTAAGTTAACGAAATAATCGATTTATAAAAATCGGTTATTTCGTGTCATATATGACGATAAACAAGACGAAATGTTAGGTATATGTATTTACACTAGATAATGTTTTTATTTGAGAACAAAGGCCCATATCTTTCTCTAGAGAGACATAATATATTGATCTCCTTTGTCTCACTGATCTGTTTCACTATGAAATTGCCTGTTGCGTTTTAGTATCCCAAAACTATTTTTATTATTTTTCGCTTACGTGTAGTTTAGTGCGGTATTTATATTAGCCAAATAATTAAGCATTAAATTTAATGTTGTCAAAACGTTGTTTATTTTTAATAAATCTCAAAGGTGTATCAAATTCATGAATCAAAATACGTTTCAATTTTTTCCTGAAATTAATATTTTAATAACAGAAACTTACCACCGAAAGAAATAATTTAATAAGTTTGTTAAGCAAATTTATATAATGCTAAGTGTACAAAGCAAAAACTGCTTTGATCTTCATACATGCAGGATTACTTACCGCACGTATCACAAAACATCACCACTAGAACACACTACACAAGCACTACACACTTTCACTTCGATAATCTTAACAATCCTTTGCCCCGTAACCGAAGCATTATCAGGCGATAGACTAAAAAACAAAAATAAAAGAAACCACGCAAAGCTATTTTATCAGACAATTTGTCAGAAAGGCTCCAGAGAACAAAGGAGTCCGGATGTCAAAAAAATCGAAAAAGTCTAAATTTAAGATTGATTGAAAAAGTTATTAGACACATAAAATTACTTGAATATGATTCAAAAGAATAGCAAATGGCGTATTACATAAAAATGGCTGAACAACACGCAAGAAACATTTTAGTTCACGACTTGATAGGTTAATAGCACTTCATAAAGCGACGATATTTATTATGGGAAAACCCTTCATAATGGGAGGTGTTACTAGAAATTATAATGACAAAGATAATTTGTAGTGAAAATAAGAAGTTTTTGCACACTATTGTAATCATTGCAATGAAACATCTAACTTTGTTCATTCATATTCAGTGCTATAAATCAATATTTTTGTAGATCTATTGAAAGATTTAAGATTCCTGTTTGTGACGTCATGTGTGATTTGCAACAAAGTTCGTTTTATGCAGTCAGCGATTTAGTTTGAATTTCTTAGTACAAAATGTAAGCTAAGCATTAAATTTCTCAGATCTTGGAATAGATCCATAGCAAGTCGGTAATTTGGCAAATATTTTATTTCAATTTCGCTACGTGCACTAAAATGATACGCGCACAAAAATGAAATGAAAAATAAACTAAACTTGTTTTGTTTGCGTTTGTGATGCAAATAATTTCAAATATCCGGAATGTTACGATTAATAATCGATTTTATGTATTTCGATTGACAGTTCAAACTTTGTCATCAGGTAATATATGAAAACCACAAGCTTGTGGCGATTTCAGGTCACGTACGTCAGGTTATCTGAAATTTGTGTAAAGCGTGATTGTAAATCGAGCATCAAATGCATCATTATCCCATACTACAAGAAGTAATAATAAATAATCGATTTTTTATCTCTTTAAAAATAATCGGTTTCAAAAAATCGATTTTTTCTGACTATTTAAAAGTTGTTTTTTTAATATTAATTATTAATTACAATAAAGGCTAATTAAAGTGGACAACTACCAAGAAATAATATCAGATGAAGAAAAAGAGAAACTAAAATAATCGATTTTAAAAAAATAGATTTTTGATGAAACAATAATCGATTGTAAAAAATCGACTATTTTGTAAAAATAATCGATTATTATAAAAATCGATTATTTTTCACATCGTTACTAGTTACTACGAGAGATTAATCAATTTTTTCATTGCAAATGATATAATTCAGTAAGGCCATGAAGGAAACCAAATTTAATGTTGACATTCCGAGTAGCGGATTCATTGCAATAGAAATTGCAATTAACTATAGATGTGAAAAACTAATCGATTATTTTTCAAAATATCGATTTTTAATAATCGATTATTTTTTCATCAAAAATCGACTTTTATAAAAATCGATTATTTTAATCATTCTCTTTCTCGTTTCACTCTTTCTTTTTTAAGATTACATATGCACTGGCGGATGAAACTAATGTAGGCAAACTACACATTTTAATAGGATTTCACAAACAGCTCATCTGTTTTTATTTATTGGTAGCTGTCCACTTTAATAAGCTTTTATTCTAATTAATTATTGGTATTAAAAAAGACAGCTTTTGAAACAGTCAGAAGAAATCGATTTTTCTAAAATCGATTATTTCGTTACAATAAAAAGTGACTCATATTTAATATTAGCCCGTTTAGATACACATATCTAAATTGGCATTCAAAAATTTCAATAGTCTTTTGAATCGTCCTATGACTGCGATGTAATAATTTTCCTCTTCAGACCTCATTAAGTTAGGATTGAACATCGAGAGCGCGAGCCAAAATTGTACAGCGCCATCTAGGTATCGTTTTTGTATCAGCGGTGTAAAACTTTATTGAAATATCAGTTGATATAATATTAAAATTACACTGATTTCCAGGATAGCCGTTAGCGGAACTCCATAATACAAAATTGGTGATAAGAATTATTTTGATTTAATTCGCGTTTTTCAAAAACGCTGGCCTTTCACAAACAGCTCATCTGTTTTTATTTATTGGTAGCTGTCCACTTTAATAAGCTTTTATTCTAATTCATTATTGGTATTAAAAAGTCAACCTAGTACCTGTTCCGCGTTCTTATTTTATATAACAGTTAACAAGTTTAAATTCAACTGAAAGACAAAGTAAAAATAAAATAATATCACATATCGCCAGTACACATGAACCATATCAACATTACAAGAGCTCATATAGGTCAATACTTCGCTACGAGTCGCCCCTCTTATAGTACAGTGCTTGTGAGTATCGGCTTATACATTAATTCTTCGGTTTACAGAATGGTCTCTCATAAATGACTATTATTTCATTGTTTATTATATTTGTTTGTAATGAACATTATGCAGATATCTGTTCTTAATTTCTTACTGTAGAGGTTGCCTGTAAGAGATGACTCATCATCAAATTCGGTATTATCACTAAAACCGCCTTTGCATTTCTGTATGTGTTCCTGTATTTTTTTATTTCCTATGTATTTGATGTGCAATAAAGAGTTTTATTATTATTATTATTAAGCAGATGTATCAAAACGTGCTGTGGTACAAATAATTTTTTTATGCTAAATCCTGTTAACGCATTGTCAATTTAAGTTTACAAAATGCTATCATAACTGGCAAGTACTTTTGAGATTGTTGTTTATAAAAAACATGCGTGCTGTTTTACATTAATATTTGCAATTCACCATGAGATTTAAGGTCAAAATATTGTAATTAAACCTGCACAATCTTAGAATATTCTGGTGCCGTACTTAACCTACCTATTCACCTAAGAGCAGTGTTATGGGTCTAAGTTCAAATCTCTTCTCCAAGCCGTAGAACGGTAACAAACCGTTACCTTATATTTAAAAAAAAATCAAAATTCAAATTAAAAATATTCTTTAATCAAATAAACTTGTAAACAAGTGCTTTTGAATCGTCAACTCTACTGCTGGTTCAGAAAGCTGTTCCTACCGAGAAGAGCCAGCAAGAAACTAGGCGGTTGCTCTTTAAAAAATATAATTCTTATTACTAGTCACATTTAGTCGTTACTATCTTGTACAGGGTCTAAGCGAGCTATATCCACGCATTCTTATCTTCTAAGTAATCCTCAACAGTATAGTAAGTAGGCTTTCTGAATCAGCTTCTTTTTAACAGTGTTTTTAAACTACTATAATGGCAAAGCTAAAATTGATTGCGGAATTTTATTATAGAATCTTATACTCAGATCCACAAATGACTTACGTACCTCTGCAAGGCGCAAAGCAAGAGCCATAAGCTTATGTTGGTTCCTAATTTGTCTATTATACACATCACCTATCGTTTTATAATTCTTTAAATATTTTGGTACTAATCTGATATAAACAGATGAGATATTTATGATATCACTAGCTGTGTTTTGCGGCGTGGAAATCAGTATTCAATTAAAATTTTGGACATAAAGTGGCTAATATAAGTTAACCATAAGAGATAGAAACACACTGACCCAGCCTTTTTTTATATTATTTTTATAGATCTACAATTCTCTTGTACATGACTATAGTGTATATCGTTTTTGTTTAGTATTGCGCGATCTTTTAATGTACTGTATTTATGTATTATGTTAAAAATGTACTGTTAAATTAAACCTTTCGGAAGAATTGCACTATATTTTAGTAAAAACCGTAAAAAAATCCACTCATTACATTTCGAGAAAATTGACAGACTTTTGGAGACTTTGTTTTATAATAAGTATAGATATTTTTATGTATATTGCAAGTTGAACACAAGATGAACAAAAATTACAGTCTTAGAAATGTGGGACACGTCGCGCCATTTTTACAAAAACCATTCTGTCAACTTTATTGACCTATTAGTTAAGACCCTCCGGTGTCTTGAGGATTGATTGGAAAAGGTTAGGAAAATACAATACCGTGTAGTTCATAAGCACACCCTTTAATATATGGTATTACAGGTAGAAAATGGTGAAGAAAGAAAGCTTTTTGAAAGCTTTTATTTATCTTGCCGCATATGTATGTAAGCTGTGATGGCCTAGCGGTGCGACCGTGTGAATCTCTAAAGACGATCATGAGTTCAAACCCGGGCAGACACCAATGAGTTTTTCTATTAAAACTTATGTGTCTAATTGATAATTGCAATTTATCACACGCTTTTCGGTGAAGGAAAACATCGTGAGGAAACTTGCATATCTCTAGAGGATTCTGGAGATATGTGTAACCTACCAATCCGCATTGGAGCAGCGTGGTAGGTCTTAGCTCCAATCCTTCTCTCTTATAACGGAGAGAAGAGGCCTATTCCCAGCAGTGGGATAATAACAGGCCGCTACTTTACTACTTTTTTATATATGTATGTAAAGGAATCTTGTAAATTAATTTTGATCCAATTCCCGGTGTCCGATTGAAATTTTACATACTGGTCCAGTCCCGATGATAATGCATGTTTATGATAAGTATAATCTGATGCCAGGATTGGCTCCAGACGAAGGATCTTCTTATCAGTTAACAGGAGCGACGTGAAATTTAGTTTTTTTTTTTTTTAATTATAAATAAATAAATAAATATAAATATATGGGACACTTACACACACGGTCGTCCGTCACCAAAGTAAGTAACTTAATGCTTGTGTCATGGTAGACAGACAACTGGTGAATATATACATATATAATTTTTAAATACATACTTAAATACAAATATACACCCAGGCTCAAAGACCAACAAATTCATTTGTAGAAAATGTTGGCCCTAGGCGGGAATCGAACCCGCGACCCGCGGAGCAGAAGGCAGGGTCACTACCCACTGCGCCAACGGGCCAGTCAAAATCTTTTATATATTAAAAGCTTTTAATATGTTTAACTTATGTATGTTTATTGCTTCATCATCTTTCTGCTTTAACCCACTCAAAGTGGAGTCGGCACAACATGTTATAAACATGCTGTCACATTATTTGGCTACGTTTTTACGACCGGCCGCCTGCCTGACGTCAACTTATCTCTGTCGGATTTTACGACACCTCGGTAAGAGGGTGGTCTATTCTACTAAACCGGGTACCACACGGTAGGTCAGCTTACCTTAGTCGCCTTTTACGACACCTCGGTAAGAAATAAGGTTGGTCTATTCTCCTCAGCCGCATACCACACGGAGGGTCGACTTACCATAGTCGCCTTTTACGACACCTCGGTAAGAAATGAGGGTGGTACTATTCTATTCAGCCGGATACCACATGGCGTATGTATGTTTATTGCTTATGATATGAAATATTTATTAAACTTTGAACAATCGTGTCTTAAACAGGCCGCATTTTAAATAAAATGAGTATAATATTTTCTTATAGGTTTTATAATTTAATAATCAAAATTTTAATCAGCTTTTTCTCACGTGATAATTTCATGATGGTACAATGTGTTCAAAACGAGCTTGGTATTTTGAAAAAACTAAGTAATTACATATTGTAATACGCCGACCCGACGGATGGGGGAAAGAATACGCGCAGGTTACAGGTTCAAGTGTATAATAGTCACTTTTACATAAGAGTATCGCGGACGGGTCCTTCGCAGCATTCCTTAATTGGATGTACCGGAAGATGCACCGTTTACAGTTGCGCTAGGCGTAGTGTTCCAGTAGGATGCACTGTGTAAGCTTAGGAACTGATAGGCGATATTGATTTAATCACAGAATGTATGGGGACTTCTTATATTACTATGAAAGCACTTCGATAGCGCGGAGCAAACGACGAGTGGCGCCATCTAGTTTTGAGTGCGGAATCAGGTGTTCCTAGTACATTGTGTTACAATATGTAAATTTTTCGTATTTTTAAAATATAATTTATTTTAAAATTTCATTGAAAATTGAAGAGAGCAGGGTTAAAATATTTTTTTTATTTTTGATTTCGAATTCTTAGTCATAGTTTGCTGGTTGTCCAAATGTCCTAGTTCAGCAAAAACTCGTTTTTCCGTAGTTGCTTTCTTACGTAACCTATTACATAAGAAAGATTTGATTCCTTTCCAAAAGACGTTTAAGGAAATAGGTATTCTTACATTTGCTTCACAGTATATTTTCAGAAAATTAATTTTTGTCAATAAAAATATACTTATTATAATAAAAATGACGATGTATTTAATAGACAAAGAAGAACAGACATAAGCTTGTGGCTCCTGCTTTGTGCTTTAAAAAAATAAGTAAGTCGTTTGTGGATTTAATAATATAAGGTTCTCTAATTAAATTTCCAATGACTACAGTTTAAAAACAATGTTAAAAAAAAGCTGATACAGAAAGCCTACTACACTGCGTGGATATAGCTGTACGAGACAGTAATGACTAAATGTAACTAGTTACAGAATTTTATTATGAAAAGAGCAACCGCCGAGTTTCTGGGTGACTCTTCTCGGTAGGAACTGCAGTAGTGATGATTCAAAAGCACTTATTTACAAGTTTACTTGAATAAAGAATATTTTTAAATTTATTTATTTTATATTCTGGAAACAAACAGTTATACTATAATATTAATTGACATAGTATACAAATAAGCCTAACATAATCTAAATATTGAATTATGTTTAATTCACAATTCACATAACAATTTAACATGCTATGCTCCCAAGGTAAGCTCAGTAAAAATTAGAATTCCATAGTACAATAAATTAAACTAATAATACTAAGATCCTTAAAAGTAATATAATTACATAAACGAGATTATGCAGCCAAGAGAGGTAAATTAACTTGCATTGTAACTAAATGTTACTATTGAATACAAAACATAATATTTAATCCGAGCAATTTAGGTCGGTAAAATTTTCGCTGACACTTTGCCCCTGTGGACACATTTGTTCAGTGATTTATTATGAAAATTTCAACCTTTGTACAGTTTTCAATTAGTTTATTGTTTGTGACGTTCATTTGTTATAACTCAATTGTCAAAACGATGTTGAAGCGTAGCCGGTTGAAATAGCAAGGCACTCAGGCTTGAAATCTGGAAACGTGACTCAAGATATTACAGCTAAAATGTTTTTCGTCTGCAACTCACTCATCTGTATCTTAATATTTGACTTAAGCGCTGTAATCTCCTTTCTTTTATTTATTACTTGGAGTAGTTCATTAGTGTTTTGTTTACTTCTTGATATAAAAAGTTGCATATATGTTATTAACGACACGTTCACAACAGAATCTATCAACGCTTCGTGTTCCGGTCACCACGAATGCACTAAGACTCCAAGATGGCGCTAGTCAAGATGGCGCCGTCAATGTGACTATTATTTCATCTGAAATACCCAAGAAAATGTTGGTAGCGATAACATTACTGATTTTGATGACTGAAAATTAATTAATTAATTTATCAACCCATAATGTGAACTGCTAAATGGACGCATTGTTGAGAATTCTTGTATCAAACATGTTGTGGAATTTAAGATTTTTTATAATCAATTTTTCAAATGACCAGTCTTTGCTTAAAACAGCACTTCTCTTTTTAATATTTTACATCTGGATTTTGTTTATTAAATCTTTATTTAAAAAAGTAACACCAGCATTTGATAGAAAAAAAACAGATAGTTACTTATAATCACATTAAAGGAAAGTGTTAAAAAGAGAAAAACGCGAATAATGATAAAACGCAACGCAAAAAAGAAACCGACAAGACAAGACAAGACGTCATAAGACGTTTGCATTATAAAGATAATTAAAACGTCTTGTATCGTCTTTCATAACAAGATTATATGAAGAATAAAATTTCGTTACTTACAATAATTATAAAAACTTAACCTAGGTTATTTTATTAGCAGATTTATAACTTAGTTTTTTCTAAAATTCAACCAATAAAATAGCTAGAGATCATTACATAAGGCGACGGCAAGAGTATGTTAGGACCCTTCAGGCTCAACAAGATAAACTTAACTGATGAAAGTTGTTAGGCTCTGTTTATAACTCTTACATTATGAGTGACTCTCTGGATAATAATGTTGATTATTGTGCCTGAGATTAGTTTACGAGTATCCTACATGTTTAAAATTAAGATTGAAATAATTTGATAATAAATATTAATATCCGATATTTCGATGATAGCCATGTGGTATCCGGCTGAGTAGAATAGTACCACCCTCTTTATTACCGAGGTTTCGCAAAAGGCAACTAATGTAAGTTGACCCACCGTGTGGTATCTGGATGAGTAGAATAAACCTCCTTTTTTCTTACCGAGGTGTCGGAAAAGGTGACTAAGGTATGTCGACGTCAGGCAGGCGGCCGGTCGTTAAAAAGCAGCCAAATCATGTGACAGCATGTTTATAACATGTTGTGCCAACCCCATTTAGAGTGGGATAGGGGCAGGAGGATTATGATCCGATATTTCGGTGAATGTAAAACATCGTAAGGAAACCGGCATATCTCTAAATAATTCTAGGGATATGTGTAATCTACTAATACCAATTGGAGCAGCGTGGTAGGTCTTAGCTCCAATCCTTCTCTCCAAAAACGGAGAGAAGAGGCCTATGCCCAGCAGTGGGATAGTAACAGGCCGTTATTTTTAAGCAAAATTGCACCTTTTATTTAACTAAAACAGAATGTATTATAAAATCTTATACCCAAACCTACAATGTAAGTAAGTAGCGGCCTGTTACTATCCCACTGCTGGGCATAGGCCTCCTCTCTCCATTTTTGTTGGTTGGAGCTAAGACCTACCACGCTGCTCCAATGCGGTTTGGTAGGTTACACATATCTCCAGAATTCTCTAGATATGCAGGTTTCCTCACGATGTTTTCCTTCACCGAAAAGCGTGTGATAAATTGCAATTATCAATTAGACACATAAGTTTTAATAGAAAAACTCATTGGTGTCTGCCCGGGTTTGAACCCGTGATCTCCTCGAAAGAGTCGCACGGTCACACCGCGGGGCTACCACAGCTTATACACTGTCCATTATATTAACCATCTTTTGACAGATTGACGATAGTGATGTCCTAAAGATTCTCGTATGCGATACCATTCCGATTATAGTACCTACTATCATTAATCGAATTACGTACCTAAGTAATTCGATTAATGATAACCTACGTAAACTAGATTACTACTTGAGAAAAGAAATTCCAACTTTGAGAAAACTTATTGTTTCTTTGAAAAGAAGTGGTCTATTTCATGGTGAAAAATCTTCTTTGGTCAAAGTTTTGAACACAATTGGCTTTTCATATAAAAAGTTAAATAAAAGAAAATTATTAATGGAACGCACAGATATAGCTATAGCACGTTGTGATTTTTTAAGAGAGGCAAAGAAAATACAAGATTGGGCAAATATTGTTTTCACGGATGAAACATGGCTCAACGCTAACCACACACTATCTCGTTTCTGGACTGATGATACTGCTGATTCCACTTCCTCAGTACCAATGGGAAAAGGTGAGCGCCTAATCATTTGCCATGCAGGTACAGCAAAAGGATTTGTACAAGACGCACTGTTGGCATTTAAATCGAAGAAATCAAATGACTACCACGAAGAGATGAATGCAAATGTGTATGAAGAGTGGTTCAAAAAAATGCTCATTTCATTGGAAGAACCATCAATAATTTTTATTGATAATGCGCCCTACCACTCCCGTCAAATTGACAAAATGCCAACACAGGCTAATAAAAAGCATGAAATAATTAATTGGCTTCGGGACAATGGAGAAAATGTGGACGACTCAATGTTAAAAGTTGAATTAATAAAAATATTAAAAACCAAAAAGAGAGCAAAACGCTATGTAATCAATGAAATGGCAGCAGAATATGGCCATACTGTTCTTCGGATTCCTCCATACCACTGCCAGTACAACGCAATAGAACTTATATGGGCACAAGTAAAAGGGCATGCTGCGAGATGCAATACAAGCCCCCCATTCACAGCGAATAAAATGTTGTAATTGCTAAAAAATGCTTGCACCCACGTAACGGCCGAGAACTGGGCAAGTGTGGTGGAAAGAACTAAAAGAGTAATATTCTCTGATTGAGAACGTGATATTGCGTTTGATAATATATTATCTACACAAGAGCTAATAATAACTGCTACTGAAGACTCCTCATCGGAGGAGTCTAGTGTTGATTATCATTCCGACGACTCGTGCTAATAAAATAAATTAAAATATCCTGATTGTTTTATTTGTATTCATGTATTAACTAAGAAGAAAGTAAAACTTTATATAATGTTATTAAATGTCTTTTAATACTCGTAACATCGATTTCTACCGATTATTTTTAATCTGTGGCATAATCGTAGTAACCCATTATGTGTGACATCACTAAGTGGGCGGTACCCATCCATAAAGTACAAATATTATTTGTATGATATTTGTACGTAAGCAATACAAAACTTAATGAGCGTGAGCTGTCAAAAGACTGATAATATGATGGACGCAGTATAACCTACAATATCTGTTGTTATAAATTATGTACTTTTGCAAGACGTAAAGCAGGGGTCACAAGCTTATGTGAGTTCACGGCTATGTCGGTATCACTTAATCTTCAAGGCTCTGATAACCTAATTTAGATACTTGCTATATAGATTTACTATAATTAATTAGCTATAACTGTGCGACACTAATAAAATATTTTTTGCAAAAAAAAAAATCTTTAGGACTAAAATAAGCCACTTAATTCGAATGACTTTTCCAAAGTCATATCGCTTATTTATAAATCAAACAGCGATTTGCCCTTAACCCTCCCAATAAAAACATTTTTTATTACTCTAGATATATGAGTCTGCAATTGGTTTGTGGAAAAAGTATTATAAGCAATCTTTTTTGGACTAGATACAGAGTATAAATAAATAAGATTTTTTTACTAAAAACTAAAACACTGACTATCATCATTCTCCTGCCCTTAACCTACTCAAAGTGGGGTCAGCATAACATTTTATAAACATGTTGTCACATGATTTGACTAGGTATTTTCCAACCAGGTAAGTAGACGTCAGGCAGGTCGTAAAATATCGCCTAATCATGTGACAGCATGTTTATAACAAGTTGTGCCGACCCCACTTAGAGTGGGATAAGGGCTGGAGGATAATGTGTATTAAAACAGAGAGAAATATGAGAAATATGAGAAAATGAAGTGTCGCACAACAAACATTTGAAAACCCATGTACCCCATTCAAAGTGCTAAGCAAGTTAGTGACAAGGTTAAAAGAAAGTTTATATATTATTAAATAGAACTTTTAGAATTTGTTTCTGATTAAATTACCTAACTTTGTCGTTTCATATGCAAACATTAGTTATGCGCTGTCATGGCTGGACTACTTTACTGCCATAGCTTGTTTTAAACTTTGAAAGTTATAATTCTATGCCGTATGTAAGCATATATCAGCATTTAGTGGCCTATTTTTTAAAATTGCTGACATGTGCCAAAGGATAATATCTTTCGTGAATTGAAAGGATAGACTATCAACTATTTGCCTACAAAGAGTCATGGAGTTCTTTGGACATATCGCCAGAAAAGAAGGTCATAAGCCAAAGGATAATATCTTTCGTGAATTGAAAGGATAGACTATCAACTATTTGCCTACGAAGGGTTATGGAGTTTTTTACACATCGCCCAAAAATAAGGTCCTAACGTGGATCAGCACTTGGTCACCGGCAAATTGGATGGAAAATGGCCAAGAGGGAGCAGCGCCATTAGGTGGTCTGACGAGATCCGTTCTTTACACCTCGCCCGAAAAGAAGGTCAAATCCTTGAGCAGTCCAAGGTCACCAGAAAAGAGGATGAAAATGGTCAAAAGGGAGCCCTATAAGATGATCTGACCGATTCCTTGCAACACTGGACTCCAAACTGCATGATGCACTCCACATGGCCAAGGACAGAAGCAGATGGATGGAAGTCCTTCGAGAAAGTCTTCTTTCTAATCTTAGGGAGCACGACCTTCATTAATGAGGAATGCGAAGCGAGGAGGAGGCCAAAGGATAAATTAAGTGTAGAGGTCCTGTAGTGACCTATGGCTGGACGTGCATCAGTTGAAGGAGATAGAAAAAGAGAGAGGGAGAAACACAGAGAAAGATAGTGTCCTGAAATTAGACTGTCCATTGATACTTTTGGTACTCACCTTGCCTTCAGCTCTACACGTCAGTGTTTCGATTCTCGGCTGGAACCAACATTTTCTATAAACAATATTGGTTCTGGGTGTAATATATCTTCTCCTTCTTCAACGGTTAGATGTCCACTGCTGGACATGTCTTTTCACGGGATTTCCACAAATCATGATCTTGTGGCGCTTGGGTACAGCGGACCCGACTTTTTCGGGGTCGTCTATACGCCTTGTAGGGGTCTAGCAACGCTGCGTTTTACGGTGGCAGGTCAACTTTCCATCACCTTTAGACCCCAACGCTCAATTATTCTCCACAATATGTGCGCCGCCCATCGCCACCTTTGAAATTATATATGTATTTAGTATCCACTTGTTTGTCATCCATAATACAAATGTTGCGTTGCTGACTTTGAGGACCGACAACCGTATGTAACAGTCCCATATATTTATATTTTACTAGTAATCTCCCGCGGTTTCACCCGCGTACATACCGATCTCATGGCTGTGGAAAGTCTACTAAGTCGGACTATAGATTTATTTTTGTTAAATATATCATCAATAATTTCCGCAGCCCATGCGATGACAGATTTTTATGACAATTTTTTTATTACGGATGCCTATTTTTTTCAATGTAATATGTTAATGTTGCTCAGAAACGATGCAGCTTTTCAATGGTGAAGGAATTTTTGAAATCGGTCCAGTAGTTTTTGTGTAAAACATTACAAACATACATACAAATTTTTCCTCTTTATAATATTAGTATTACGAAGAAACGCTAAATCTTAGTATTCTTGTAATATAGTAGCTTTTACGTCATTTGATTTGAAAAATAATCTGCTTTTTGTTTGACACTTTTTATATCAAAGACCTTTTGAAACTCGTCTTATGAAAAATATGAATATTTGAGTATTTTTTATTTGATAAAGAGCCAAGCCTTGAAAACGTATAAAAGCGTATAAGTACCTTTCTGACTTTAATAAATTTTTGGTGCTCCTATTTACGATGTTTAGACTAGACTGGCTTGGATTTTTTACGGTTGTATTATATATCTAAAATGGCATTTGAAAGTTAGGCATCATTATATTGACCGCGCGTACACCTTTAATTCGTTAACCTTGTGAATATTCTGAATCTCGGAAACGGCTCCAACGATAATCATGAAATTAAGCATGTAGGGGGTTTTGGGGGCGATAAATGAATTTAGCTAGGTTATATTTAAAAAACAATAGTTTTATCCCTGTTTTCAGGCTTTAAAAAGCTACTAATATACAAATAGAATTCATAGTAACCTATGCTATCATTCGTAAAGTTATAATAGCTTAGTTGGGAACGGGCGGACTAAAGGAATGAAAATACCCGACATCAGATTACTAGATATCACCAGCTCTTTCTTTCTTTTTTATTTTTTTTATCTAGTAGTTTTTTATACTTATTACAAAACAAAGTTGAAAAAGCTGCCTGTCTGTACGATTTTATCATAATCTACTCAACCGATTTTTGTACGGTTTTTACTTAATGATAGTGCAATTCTTCTAGAAGGTTTAGATTAATAGTACATTACCGTTTTATGTAAATTGTGTTAAAGAGGTCAGGCGATTAAAAAAAATTCTTCTGCTGAGAGCTTTAGTGTGGAACGGCTGGGTCCAAGCGGCACAAGATCGTGTGGTATGGAGGTCCCATGAAGAGACCTATGTCCAGCAGTGGACGTCCATCGGTTGACAAAGAAGAAGAAGAAGAGAGCTCCAGTCACGTGCGCTGCGTAAACTAGCAGGTTTACACTAAAGTAATGTATTAGAGGATTGTAGATCTACAAAAATACACAAAAATGTGTGTCAAGTACAAGATTTTCTCATTTAAATATTAAAGATAAGATTTTAAGATTATCGAGTAAGTGTCGGTCGCCAGGTACTTATTCAATTGTGCTATACAAAGGTGCCCTAAGGGTTTATTCACGCCTCTCCAAACGCCCTCGGCAGTTTATATGTTAATTCAAAACGTTTTATTGTTTCACTGGCGTCAATGTGAAAAGTAAAATAACTGTGCGTGCCTGGATTTTGCTTGAAAACAAAAATGGCGTTTACACAAAATGAATGTGTAATTACTTTGCTTCATCATCCTCCTGCCTTTATCCCTCTCTAAGTGGGGTCGGTACAACATATTACAAACATGTTGTCATATGATTTGGCTACGTATTTTACGACCGGCCGCCTGCCTGGCGTCAACTTATCTTAGTCGTATTTTACGACACCTCGAAAATTATAATCTAATCTATTTCACATAAATACCCACATCACGAAGCCAAAACCGACAAAAACTAAATTGTGACGTAACTGATAAGGCTGATGAAAATGGTCCGTACCAAATTGCGCGCGAATAGCGACATTTTGCCACAGCCTCGCCTCAGAAATTCAATTTAACCTAGAACATTGTAAAGTCACGAGAAGCTAATAACACTTATTTATTCTCACTACTCCGTATAAACACTGCATTTATTGTTTATAATACACTTTGAATTTTTGCATGCACTTTTGCGATAAGCATTGCACGAATATATTATTAGTTTTTACACCTCATCGTTTCTGAATGATATTTAACACAAACAAAGGTTCAACGACGCAAATAGAATTTTATTTTAGACATATATCATCCTGTCCTTATCCCACTCCAAGTGAGGTCGGCACAACATGTTTTTCTCTTCCATTCTGTCCTATCTTTCGTCAACTCCTTTTATATGCATATCATACTTCACACAATCCAACCATCTCTTTTTAGGCCTCCCTCTAGGCACATATCCATCCACATTCAAATTTAACACACGTTTGGTCACATGATTTTCATCCCTCCTCATTACATGTCCATACCATCTCAATCTTGCACTTCTCGTCTTTTCTATAATGGGCGCAACTTTCAGACTTCCCCTTATATACTCGTTTCGTATTTTATCCAGTTATGTCACACCACACATCCACCTTAACATTCTGTCCGTCCGTCTTTTTCATTGCCCAACATTCTGATCCATACAATACGACAGGTCTTATGACTGCTTTATAAATTTTTCCCTTTAAATTAAAAATAAATTTTTTTATTTTAGACAATTCGGAATATATATATATATAAAACCATTATATGCAATTCTAATTCTTCTATAATATATATTTTCTATAATTTGCGATAAAAGAAAAGTATGGGTGACCAAGCCTTGCTCGGTAATTTTTAAAATGATGTAAAAAAATTTAAAAGAAAAATAAAAAAATAATAGGGCAGGTGGAGCTCGATCCTAGGTATTTTCACCTCTCTAGACCGCCCGTTCCCCAAATGAACCAACATGACTTTACGTTTGACAGAGAAAAATTGTGATTGTATTCAACGTATATATATATCCTCCTGCCCTTATCCCACTCTAAGTGGGGTAGGCACAACATGTTATAAATCATGTTACAGCATGGTAACATGATTTGGCTGCGTTTTTACGACAGGCCGCCTGCCTGACGTCAACTTACCTTAGTCGTATTTTACGACTCCTCGGTAAGAAAGAGGGTAGTCTATTTTACTCAACCGGATACCACACGGTGGGTCAACTTACCTTAGTCGTATTTTACGACTCCTCGGTAAGAAAGAGGGTAGTCTATTTTACTCAACCGGATACCACACGGTGGGTCAACTTACCTTAGTCGTATTTTACGACTCCTCGGTAAGAAAGAGGGTAGTTTATTTTACTCAACCGGATACCACACGGTGGGTCAACTTACCTTAGTCGCCTTTTACGACACTTCGGTAAGAAATAAGGGTGGTCTATTCTACTCAGCCGGATACCACAAGATGGGTCAACTTACCTTAGTCGCCTATTACGACACCTCGGTAAGAAATGAGGTTGGTCTATTCTACTCAGCCGGATACCACACGGCGGGTCGACTTACCTTAGTCGCCTTTTACGACATCTCGGTAAGAAATGAGGACGGTACTATTTTATCCAGCCGGATACAAATTTTTAGAGTCCAGTACGATAAATTTAATTATCAAAGCCCATAATACTACGAACATCGAAATAAATCTCCGATTAATCAGTGATAGTAAACATTTCTAAACAATAGACAATTGAGCAAGGATAATTTCATTTGTCAATAACAGATGCCCCCGGCGCGACAATGTAAACTATTTCAAACCGCCACTTTCAGGATTCCGGATAGTTAGTAATTTTAGCTTTATTTCAACGTATTTATTTTCGATGTGCTACAGAGGCTTAAGCTGTGGTAGCCCAGCGGTAACACCGTGCGACTCTTTCGAGGAGGTCACGGGTTCAAACCCGGGCAGACACCAATGAGTTTTTCTGTTAAAATCTTATGTGTCTAATTGATAATTGCAATTTATCACACGCTTTTCGGTGAAGGAAAACATCTTGAGGAAACCTGCATATCTCTAGAGAATTCTGGAGATATGTGTAACCTACCAATCCGCATTGGAGCAGCGTGGTAGATCATAGCTCCAATCCTTCTCTCCAAAATCGGAGAGAAGAGGCCTAATCTCAGCAGTGGGATAGGAACAGGCCGCTACTTACTTACTTACAGAGGTTTTAGGTAGTTGCAAAATTAGCTGCCGCAATGATAATATCCTGAAGGAATGTACCGCACAAAAGTTTTTGGAAGTGCGTTTGGTTCAGCTTGCATATAAAAATTTAGTATAAATTCTTTCGAGTGACCAAGACCGAGCTAGGCTTCTAGCTTTATCGAAAAAAGAATCAGGTTTTTGCCTACACGCTCTCCCTTCTAAAAATCTTGGTACACTACTAGATAACGAAAGTTTCAGAGTAGCTTTAGGTCTCAGATTGGAAACCACATTGTGCCTTATGCATGTCCATGTGGAAAAGAGACAGGAGCTCTGGTAGGCTTTTTCGGCATGGTTCTCTTTATGATACCATCAACAAAAGCTCTCGCCACCACCGACATTCCTGCTCTTCTCGAGCCTTAGGGGATATGTCGGGATAATAGCAAGAGACCAGACGGCTTGATGCTGGTTCCTTGGGAACGGGGACGGGCCCTAATGTGGGATGCAACATGCGTTGATACGTTAGCCTCGTCCCATATCAGGGAAACAGCGTCAAGACCTGGAGCTGCGGCGGAGATGACCGAATCCGGCAAACGGCGGAAGTAGGCATCTCTCATCGAGAGTTATATTTTTGTGCCGATTGCAGTTGAGACCCTAGGGTTATGGAGTCAAAGTGCAAATTTTTCCTGCCCTAATCCCACTCTAACTGGGGTCGGCACAACATGTTTTGGCTAGGGATTTTACCGGCTGGATGCCGGATTCCACACGGTGGCTCAACTTACCTTAGCCGCCTTTTAGGATACCTTGGTAAGAAACCATTTGTGATTGTATTCAACGTATATATATATATATATATATCCTCCTGCGCTTATCCCACTCTAAGTGGGGTAGGCACAACCTGTTATAAATCATGTAACAGCATGGTAACATGATTTGTCTGCGTTTTTACGACAAGCCGCGTGCCTGACGTCAACTGACGTTAGTCATATTTTACGACTTCTCGGTAAGAAAGAGGGTAGTCTATTTTACTCAACCGGATACCACACGGTGGGTCAACTTACCTTAGTCGCTTTTTACGACACTTCGGTAAGAAATAAGGGTGGTCTATTCTACTCAGCCGGACACCACAAGTTGGGTCAACTTACCTTAGTCGCCTTTTACGACACCTCGGTAAGAAATAAGGGTGGTCTATTCTACTCAGCTGGATGCCACAAGGCGGTTCAACTTACCTTAGTCGCCTTTTACGATACCTCGATGAGAAATGAGGGTGGACTTTATTACTTATCCGGATATCATACGGCTAATCTCAATCTTTTCTAAAGGAGAAAGTACAAAAAAGTATATATATTATTTAAACTACTAACTTAAAGTGCTTGAATTGACATAGGGTCCTTGACACAATCTAAATGTTTACGTTTTTAGGATAATCTTATCTCGACCAAATGCCTGTGGCGATAGAGAAGGCTTAGTAAACTAAAATGAATTTCTCAAACCGCACAGAGCCTGATTTAGGGGTCACAAAGGTATCTAAATAAATCCGGATAAGAAATAAAAGAGATTCTACTTTAGTGACTTTTCTTTATAATGATTGTTCTTATACTCTGTATATAAACCACAAGTGAGTGACATATCGCCCTATCCGAAGAATAAAGGTACATGACCATGACCATGTAAGTAAGTAGCGGCCTGTTACTATCCCACTGCTGAGAATAGGCCTCTTTTCTCCGTTTTTGGAGAGAACGCAGCACCAATGCGGATTGGTAGGTTACACATATCTCCAGAATTCTCTAGAGATATACAGGTTTCCTCACAATGTTTTCCTTCACCGAAAAGCATGTGATAAATTGCAATTACCAATTAGACACATAAGTTTTTTGTGTCTAATTGAATTTTTCAAGAATTTTTCAAATTATTCCAGTAGTTCCTGAGATTAGCGCGTTCAAACAATTAATCACAAAACTCTTTAGCTTTATATATTAGTATAGATATAGGTAGAGCAGAAGTGCGTCTTTATTTTGACTTTATTTAGTCATTTTTTTTGTCTTTATTTGGTGCATTTCTAGTTAGTCCACGAGATCCGCATCGTCCGCCTCCAGCACCACATTTCGAAGGCATCTATTCTTTGACATTATAACCTTATTAGTAGTTTATTTAAGTATGTATTTAAAAATTTATAAGTATATATTCACCAGTTGTCACCCATAACACAAGTATTCAGTTACTTACTTTGGGGACGAACGACCGTGTGTGTAAGTGTAATATATAATATTTATTATATTATTATTTATTTATCTGCAACATGTTCACCACATAAACAAATTACTTTACTTCAAAGTAGATCGACGACGTCGTGATTATTCGTGTCACCACGTTCATTTTATCCGTCTCAATGCTTCTGCACTCACCTGACGATATCGTTGTTAAATCCCTCAGGGCATAAAGCACAATATTATAATTCTTATATATCAGCTTCGCTTGGAGACCCTATTATATTTGGGCGCGTAAAATATTTGCAATATTACATTTTTAAAGTAGGTTTTCATTATTTTAAAGTGTGTTTAGGAAATTATGTTACGGTGGCTTTTTGCTCACATCATCATTCTCCTGGCCTGGACAAAACATGTTGTTTCATGTTTTGGCTATTTAACGATTGACGTTAATTTAAATTAGTCGCCTTTTACGACACTTCGGTAAGAAATGAGGGTGGTCTATTCTATTTAGACGGATATCACACTGCGGTTAAACTTGCCTAAATCGCCTTTTTCAACACATCGCTAAGAAATCAGGGTGGTCTATTCTACTCTGCCGGATACCACACGACGGGTCGACTTACCTTAGTCGCCTTTTACGACACCTCGGTAATATAATGAGAGTGGCCTATTTTACTCAGCCGGATACCACATGGCAGGTAATCTTACCTTAGTCGCCTTTTACGAGACCTCGGTAATATATTGAGGGTGGCCTATTATACTCAGCCGGATACCATGACACGGGCAAACTTATCTTAATCGCCTTTTATAACATTTGGGTAAGAAATGAGGGTGGTCTATTCTACTCAACCAGATACCACACTGTGGTTAAACTTGCCTAAGTCGCCTTTTTCGACACATGGGTAAGAAATGAGGATGGTCTATTCTACTAAGCCGGAAAACGCACGGCGGGTAGACTAGCCTTAGTCGCCTTTTACGACACTTTGATAAAAATGAGGGTGGTCTATTCTACTCAGCCGAATACCACACGACGTGTAAACTAACCTTAGTCGCCTTTTACGACATCTGGGTAAGAAATGTGGGTGGTCTATTCTACTCTACCGGATACCACTGGAGGATTTTTTATTAAAAAAAAAATTATAAACAGTAATTATTGAGAATAAAATTGCTTAGAACGTTTACAATATATACTTATCCTAATCGATCCCGCTGTTTAATTGGCCAAAAAGGATTACGCGCCATTTAAAATTATTTTATTTATTAAATCCTTTGACTGGAAACGGTTGAACCTTTGGGGTAAATCACGTTTCGTAACACATGTGGATCTCAGTCAGATAAGTACACTTTACAACGGATAAGCGAAGATTTACGGTGATATTTGAAAACGAGTCGGATTATTTCTTATTTCGAAGTCTTTACCGGACAACATTTAGTATAAAGCTGTGATGACCTATAAAGCTGTGATGGCCTAGCGGTGCGACCGTGTGAATGTCTCGAGACGATCATGGGTTCAAACCCGGGCAGACACCAATGAGTTTTTCTATTAAAACTTATGTGTCTAATTTATAATTGCAATTTATCACACGCTTTTCGGTGAAGGAAAACATCGTGAGGAAACCTGCATATCTCTAGAGAATCCTAGGGAAATGTGTACCCTACCAATCCATGCATTGGAGCAGCGTGGTAGGTCTTAACTCCAACCCTTCTCTCCAAAAATGGAGTGAGGAGGCCTATGCCCAGCAGTGGGATAGTAACAGGCCGTTACTTACTTTATTTCGTATAGCCTTCTCTATTTTCGCTCACACGCGTTACAAATATTTTCCCGGTTGATTTTAAATGTATTAAATTATTTTTAACTGACTTGTAATCTATACCTTTTATAAAACAATCCTCAAAAGCTGTCTGTCTATATGTGATCGATGTTATCAAATCTACATAACAGATTTTTGGACGGTTTTTACTTAACTGTAATGCAATCCTTAAGAGTTGTGATAGCTCAGCGGTAACACTGTGCGGTAACACTCTTTCGAGAAAGTGACGGGTTCAAACCCAGTTTAGACAACAATGAGTTTTTTTGTTAAAACTTGTATCTGATTGATAATTACAATTTATCACACGCTTTTCGGTGAAGGAAAACATCGTGAGGAAACGTGCATATCTCTAAATAGTTCTGGGGATACGTGTAACCTACCAATCCGCTCTGGAGCAGCGTGGGAGGTCTTAGTTCCAATCCTTCTCTCCAAAAACGAGGCCTATGTCCAGCAGTGGGAGAGTAACAGGCCGCTACTTACTTAGTTTAATCTCTCCGGAAGGTTTAAGTCAATAGTAGATTATGAGTTTATAAAAGCAGTTTTAGAAAAAAATCGCCTATTGGAAGCTTTAATCGCGTGTGCCGCGTAAACTAACAAAGATACACTAAAATAATGTACTAGAGAATTGTAGATCTATAAAATACTATAAAAAAGTCCGCGACAGCATGTGTCTATCTCTTATGGTTGACTCACAATAACTACTTTCACGTTCAATATTTCAATTAAATACACTGATTTCCACGAGGGCTAACCCGCAGTCACATTTAGTTACCCATAAAAATAGTCAAAAGCATTGATATATTATGTTAATGTATATCTTGATTTGGAAATATACAACCTGACTTATTAAATCGCTTTGTTAAAATACAGAAAATACGATACAACCTCGCTCTTTTGCCTTTTTGTGTTATGAATTTCCGGCTGGTTATAAATCACCGCAAAGTCCGCGAAAGCCTAAATAGTTATGTAACTTAATAGCCCTTTTTACATGAGAAAACCCTTCGTACTGTTATCCGCAAAGGCAGTTACGCTTAATGCATTCTTTAAGGGCAAAACTTTATGGTGTCCTACTTTGCTTACCTTATTGAATGCATTACCTATGAAACAAAAAAAAGTAGTAATTGTAAGGTAACTGCGTCGTACAAAAACTTGAAAAATTTAATTTTATGAAAACTTAACATTAACTTTTCTTACTTTTAAGACTTAATCTTCCCCATAACGCTTTAGTAACTGTAAATTTAGCATTTCGGGCTCCCCTAGAAATACAAAGAGGTCTCCCAAACACGTCTACCTCCTACGAATGCTGCATGCCAAAAGAAAACGAATGACGTAAGCCAGACGTAGAAATCTGGATTCCTGACAGTATATACATCAGCAGTAAAAGTTAAAATATTTAATTAAAAAATATACGAAGATTTGTCACGGACTATTTATGCCATCCGGTTCCCAAAGTTCAAAGTTATGGTTCAGGCTATCGTCATTTAAAAACTAAGTTGCCTCTGAAGTTCTTTGTTATAAGCGTTCGTTTATTTGTAAAACACTTTTCTTAAAAGTTCTAATTCATTGCTTGTTTGTTTCAACTTTCGCTACTTGTAAAACCGAAGCGTAGAAAAGTTGCGCTGCGTATTAATTTACAAAGTCGCATATCCAATATATTTGTAATTGCTGTGTATGTATGATAAAAGATCATCCTATTGCCCTTATCCTTATGTTTATAACATGTTGCCCCCCCACTTAATGGGATAAGGGCAGGTGGATGATCTAGTTTAGACTTTATGAAATTTGTTAATGTTATTTTACTATATAACACGAATTTCAATACCCGTAAATATCTCAAAAATTATTAACCACTATCTATAATCAATTCTCTAGTTAATTGCCTCTTCAGGTGACAAGAGGGCTGGCTACTTTTTTACACTAAGAATCAGCTTAGCGATTCAGCGCGGAAACGCTGCCAGTATTCTTGGGACCATTCCACGTGGGCATGATTTGTATAGTACACGTGAAAGTAATTTAAGATAGATATAACTTGTACATTTTTGTTGTAAATATGGCCAAGTAAAAAAAATCCATACTTCTATTTATTATTTGACTATTCGACTGGCCCGTTGGCCATTATTATTATATAAATATAATTATTATTAATTATATTTAAAAGCGTGGACCTAAAATAAACAGTAGCTTCTGGACTAGATTTTTATACCCCGGTATATAAGGATTAATTATGGCATAATTCATCGATATTAGTTCACCGGATTTGCCGTGAAAACGTATTATTACATTTTGATTTGATTTTGATTTGACATTGTAATAGCTCAGTTAAATTTGTCCAGTTAACAAAAACGATAATATATATTATATATATATATATATATCGATATAATTGTCTGGCCCGTTGAAGCGGTGGGTAGTGATCCTGCCTTCAGCTCCGCGGGTCGCGGGTTCGATTCCCGCCGAGGGCCAACATTTTCAATAAATGAATTTGTTGGCCTTTGAGCCTGGGTGTATATTTGTATTTAAGTATGTATTTAAAAATTATATAAGTATATATTCACCAGTTTTCTGTCTACCATAACACAAGTATTAAGTTACTTACTTTGGGGATGGACGACCGTGTGTGTATGTGTCCCATATATTTATTTATTTATTTATTAAAAATTCAAAATTATGTTTGTCAGTTACGTTTGACGGTTAATCAGATGAACGAATATTAATTACATTTTTATACACTTGGGTACCGTTTTTTAACGGCAACAGAAAAAGCACTATTAAGGGTACTTAAGCGATTAAGATGGCTTGAACGAAGTCGTGGACAAATATGTGGATGGGAGATATCCCATCAAGATTTAGAATTTATTAGGAGGCTAACTTCCCAGTAAAACGCGGAGGTACTTAATTCTCGAAAGAGCTGTTTTCCCTTAGAAGGCGTCATAATTGCTCTCGTTTTGAGATGAAAAGCTGTTACTGCTGTAATGAGGTGCGCTTCTTTGTTTTTATCATAATAATTAACGCTGGCTGCACTCTTAAGTACAAAACTTTATTACACACTCCAATAAAAGGCTGGTATTTTATGCATATTGTTTGAACGCGCTATTCTCAGGAACTACTGGACTGATTCTTTGAGTCTAAGATAGTTCATTTATTGAGAAAGGCTGAAGACTATATAACATTATGCTGAGATGAATATGAGAGGAGCAGCAATAAAATATATTACGAAAACGGCAAAATTTAAAGCTTTCCTTGCGTGCGCTGAGTAAACGGTGATAGCTATTCAAAGATCATATATCACAAAATTATTCCCCTCTAAAAGTTTTAAATAAAAGTCCGCGACAGCATATGTCTAGCTTTTAAGGTTAACCCACTTTAACCATTTTTATGGTTATTAAAAGACTATATTACGGTTTTAAACTTTCCACGCGAGCGGAGCCGCTGGCGATCGCTAGTAATATACAAAAATTAATAATTGTCTGTATCTCTTTTTTATCTCAGTAATTATACTGAAGCACTGAGTATAAGCGGTATCACACAAAATTCATCATCAACTTCCTGCCTTTATCCCACTTTAAGTGGGATCCGCACAACATGTTATTGTTAAACATGCTGTCTGATTTGGGTAGCTATTACGACCGGCCGCTTGCCTGACATCAACTTGCCTTTATATATATATGGGTGTGTGTATATTTAGTACCTGGTTAACCGGTATTTAGGTATTATCATTTCTCGCGACCACCCGTTCCCCGAATAAGCAACTCTGACTTGACATTTAACGGCAAAAATAGTGTTTTACATATTTAATGTAACTTGTAGTATTCTTTTTATGGCCAAAAACAGGAATGAAAGGATTTTTTTTTTATATATTTATTAGGCAATCCAACAGCGTTTTACAATTTCATTACAAAGTATGAATATCTATTATATATATAAAAGAAAGTTGGTCTTAGTTACACTATTTATAACTCAAGAACGGATGAACCAATTCGGCTGAAAATTGGTGGAGAGGTTGCTTAGAACCAGGAGACGGACATAGGATACTTTTATCCCGTTCGACCGCATTTATTTTATGTCATAAATCCTCATGGTATAGAGTAAGGGGAATTGTTTTACTCCAAATCTAACGCGTGCGGGCCACGGGCAGTAATGAATAAAACAAAACTACTTGATAGATTTTAATAATTATTTTCACTGAGTGACATAGGCTATATATTTTATAGCCGTGCGAAACCGGAGCGGACCACTAGTATATTATAAAATAAGCCAATTTAGGATTACACTTTTAATGCCTTAAGCTAATCTTATCACTAGTTACAATACAAAAATCCGCCAAAACTAAGATTTGTGTATGTGGATGTGTGTGTGTGTGTTTCTGTGTGTAGCGTCTGTTTGTACTTGCGTGTGTGAGTGCGTGTATATGTGTGTGTGTGTGTGTGTGTGTGTATGTATGCAATTCATAATTTTTAAGCTAGATCGATTTTCGCCCCTTACACCTCCTGCATGCTGAACTTAAGGAAAATCGTTGCAGCCGTTTCTGAGATTCCAAAAAACTATATATAATATATATAGAACGAAGATGGACAAGTATAACAACATCGCCAGATACCGGACAACAGCGCTATTGATTTAGGCGGCTAAAATATTCATGTTTGTTTTTTTAACTCCACTGTTACAGCGTTATTTCATTTGTTTTCCCGTACATTTTTCGGCTTTCACGGATAACTATGCCACCTGTATAGGTACAAAAGATTTTTTTTCTCCATGAAAGATGCGATTGTAATAAACCAACCAACCAACCAAGCTTTCATCACAAAACTCTTATATTTCTATTACACAAGTTCAAATTAAATATTAATTAATATTTAGCAGGTTGCGCGAAATTTTCAAAGTCACGTTAAAAAACATTAACAAATGTAACAGTAAATTCAAATTCAAAATATTCTTTATTCAAATAAACTTGTAAACAAGTGCTTTTGAATCGTCAACTGTACTGCTGGTTCGGAAAGCTGTTCCTACCGACAAGAGCCAGCAAGAAACTCGGCGGTTGCTCTTTTAAAAATATAATTCTTAATATTATTTACATTAAGTCGTTACTGTCTTGTACAGGTTCAAAGAGAGCTATATCCACACATTCTTATCTTCTAAATAATCTTCAAAAGTTCTGTATCAGTCTCTTTTTAACAGTGTTTTTAAACTGCTGTAATGGCAGTACTGAAATTGATTGCGGAATTTTATTATAGAATCTTATACCAAAACCCACAAACGACTTACGCACTTTTGCAAGGCGCAAAGCAGGAGCCGCAAGCTTATGTCGGTTCCTGTTTTGTCTATTGTATACATCACCTATCGTACAGTACATTTATATCTAAAGTTTATGTGGTATCCGGGTTCAATAGACCACCCTCATTTTTTACCGAGGTGTCGTAAAAGGCAACTAAGGTAAGTTGACCCGCTGGCTGAGTAGATTAGACTATCCTCATTTCTCACCGAGTTGTAGAAAGGCGACTAACTTAAATGGACGTCAGGAAGGTTGTACAATAGCTACCCAAATTAACTAACAACATGCTTAAAACATGCTGTGCTGAGTTCAGTTAGAGTGTGATAAGGGCAGGAGAATGGATGGATAATAGTTATAATGCGAGAGAAGTTTAAGGAAACAGGTATTCTTACATTTGCTTCACAGTATATTTTAAGCAATCTAATTTATGTACATAAAAATATAAAGAATTATAAAACGATAGGTGATGTATACAATAGGCAAAGCAGGAACCGACATAAGCTTGCGGCTCCTGCTTTGCGCCGCGCAAAAGTACGTAAGTCGTTTGTGGGTCTAGGTATAAGATTCTATAATAAAATTCCGGAATCAATTTTTGCTTTGCCATTACAGCAGTTTAAAAACACTGTTTAAAAAGAGGCTGATACAGAAAGCCTACTATACTATTGAGGATTACTTGGAAGATAAGAATGTGTAGATATAGCTCGCTTAGACTTAAAGGGTCTTGTAAGACAGAAATGACTAAATGTAACTAGTCATAAAAATTATATTTTTAAAAGAGCAATCGCCGAGTTTCTTGCTGTCTCTTTTCAGTAGGAACAGCTTTCCGAACCAGTAGAGTTGACGATTCCAAAGCACTTGTTTACAAATTTATTCGAATAAAGAATATTTTGAATTTGATAGAATTAAAGTAACGCCTGTTTCTATGAATGATTTATCAAGTTTTTACTGGTACTATTTAAAACCTGAAACTAGATTTGTTATAGAAAAGAAACGGTACCATAACAATATAAAGAAACCAACTCGTCATTGTCAAAGATAACTTACAAATACATATTTCTCCTATTGGAAAGTCGAGTATAAATTTGTAGCTTGCACGTAAAATGTGAGACATTCGATGCAGGAAATATAGACTACTCTTTGATGCTTTGTGAAAATCTTATTTCCAGGCATTTAAAGAAAATGATGTACATATTGTACTAGCAATCGCCAGCGAAATAGAAAGACTAAAACCGTAATATATTTTGATGACCATAAAAATGCATAAAGTGGGTTAAACTTAAAAGCTTACTTATTTAGAACTTTTAGAGGGGAACAATTTTGTAATACATGATTTACATAGCGCACCCAAGGACCACACGGTGGGTCAACATACCTTAGTCGCCTTTTACGACGCCTTTTCGATAAGAAATGAGGGTGGTCTTTTTACTCCGCTGTATACCACACGGCTTAAATCTTTCTTCATATAAGTATTAATAAAATTTGGCAACCCTAATGTGTTAAAATAAAGGAATGGAAATTAAGCGTACAAGTGTAAACCTCACCTAAGGATATTGCGATTCACGCCAGATGGTGTCTTTGCGGGTATTTTCATATATAAATGTGCGAAATTTCCGCGCAATAACTGAATCTGTATAATGTTTTAATTTTGAAAAGTTTATTTAAGGCTTTACGTAGAGACCAATAATTTGACGCCGTGTGGTATCCGGCTAAATAGAATACCACCCTCATTTCTTATCGAGGTGTCGTAAAAGGCGACTAAGGTAAGTCGACCAGCCGTGTGGTATCCGGCTGAATAGAATAGTGCCACCCTCATTTCTTACCGTGGTGTCGTAAAAGGCGACTAAGGTAAGTCGACCCGCCGTGTGGTATCCGGCTGAATAGAATAGTGCCACCCTCATTTCTTACCGAGGTGTCGTAAAAGGCGACTAAGGTAAGTTGACCCACCGTGTGGTATCCGGTTTAGTAGAATAGACCACCCTCATTTCTTACAGAGGTGTCGCAAAAGGCGACTAAGGTAAGTCAACCCGCCGAGTGGTATCCGGTTAAGTATAATAGACCACCCTCTTTCTTACCGAGGTGTCGTAAAAGTCGACTAAAGTAAGTCGACCCGCCGTGTGGTATCCGGTTTAGTAGAATAGAC
The DNA here is from genome assembly GCA_029227775.1 of Morpho helenor. Taxonomy (NCBI): domain Eukaryota; kingdom Metazoa; phylum Arthropoda; class Insecta; order Lepidoptera; family Nymphalidae; genus Morpho; species Morpho helenor. The sequence goes on along the minus strand of JARGCU010000030.1, from coordinate 18,536,141 downwards.
CACCCTCTTTCTTACCGAGGTGTCGTAAAATACGACTGATGTAAGTTGACGTCAGAAAGGCGGCCAGTTGTAAAAACGCAGCCAAATCATGTGACAGCATGTTTATAACATGTTGTGTCGACCCCACTTAGAGTGGGATAAGGGCAGGAAGATGATGTAGAGATCAATAATTTGATCATTATATATTAACTGCTAGGTCTTTTCTTTTTTTCTGGAGAGAATGAAAGCCCACCACGCTACTTTAATGCGGATTGGTAGGTTACACATATCCCAAGAATTATTCCTTCCTTCCAGTTTCGCGTTGAAATCAGTGTGTCACAAAGTTTTCCCGCGTAAATCCCGATCCCTCTGGAATTTAACCGTAATGTACTAACTAAAACTTTCCTCAAGAGTTGTTATAACTTTTAATAAAAACCGTACAGAAATACATTCAGTAAATTTTGAGAAAAATATATACTTACAGACAGCTTTTGGGAACTTTGTATTATAATATGTATAGATACTAAGAGTAGGTAGATTTGTCGGGAGCAAAGGCAATCACATTTAATACTAGCAATCGCCAGCGGCTCCGCCCGCGCGGAAAGACTAAAATATAGTCTTTTGATAACCATAATAATGATTAAAGTGGGTTAACCTTAGAAGCTAGACATATGCTATCGCAGACTTTTATTTAGATCTTTTAGAGGGGCACAATTTTGTAATACATGATTTTTGAATAACTTTCACCGTTTACTTAGCGCAAATAAGGAAAACTTTAAATTTTACCTTTTTCTTTGGCATAAGTGCGTACGAAAAATAAATAGATTATAACTATTATCCATCCATTCTCCTGCCCTTATCCCACTCTAACAGAACTCAGCACAACATGTTTTAAGCATGTTGTTAGTTAATTTCGATAGCTATTGTACAACCGCCTGCCTGACGTCAATTTAACTTAGTCGCCTTTCCTACAACTCGGTGAGAAATGAGGGTGGTCTATTCTACTCAACCGGATACCACACGGTGGTTCAACTTTCCTTAGTCATTGAAAAATTAAATTGCATTAAGCGAGCGTATATATTTTCTCAAACTAATATTCTAACAAATAGTGCTTTGAAGTTTTTGAAATACGTTTAAATGCCGCGATACAAAGTTACAATAAACCGTCATCTCTATCCCATACAAACTAATACAATGATTCTTTCAGCATGCACACGGAAATTCACTTTCTAACCTATATGTTACAGTTAGTTTTGACATTTGCTTTAGTTAGAATGTTTGTTTGTTGTTTTGTTTCTAACACTAAGGTACCATTTGATGGAATAGAGAAAATAAAAAATTAATTGAAGGCTATAGCTTCAAAAAGATCGTTTTTGGGTTTCAGTGTACGTTGTTATATTAAAATTACACAATCTGTTTATTTTTTCAAATTTAAAATATCAAGTAAACTTGAAAAAAAAGTGCTTTTGAATCGTCAAATCTACTGCTGGTTCGGAAAGCTGTTCCAACCGAGAAGAGCCAGCAAGAAACTCGGCGGTTGCTCTTTCCAAATTCTTATCACTAGTTACATTTAGTAATGACTACATTGTACAGGGTCAAAGACTAGCTATATCCACTAGCTAATCCTCAACAGTATAGTAGACTTTCTTACAGTAACAACAGTATAGTTGACTTAGTAAACTGATCTACTGGCAAAGCTAAAATTGATTGCGGAATTTCATTATAGAATCTTATACCCAAACCCACAAACGACTTACGTACAAGGCAAAGCGCAAGGCAGGAGCCGCAAGCTTATGTCGGTTCCTACTTTATCTATTATATACATCACATCTATTTTTTATAAAAAAATTTATTTACTTTATGTTCATACATGAAAAACAATTTACTTAAAGTTTTAGACTTGCCTTTACACAAAATTGAAAAAGCTACTAAATAGTCACATTCACAAAGCTTTTTATACTATTGAAGAATATTTAAATGATAAGAAAACTTGGATTTAAATTACAACCAGCTACGATTTAGAATAATTTTTTATAATCAAAATAATTTTATATTAAATCGCAAATTGAACATGTCTAAAATACTGACCGACAAGTTTCTTGCTGGTTCTTCTCGGTAAGAGCAACTTTTCGAACCTGTAATAATTTCATTAAAAATTGGCAATTCGGAAGAACTTGTAAAAGCATAAAAAATATTTTTGAATTTTTAATAAATTTATTTGAAAAAAAATCTTTTTAACTAATTCAATATATCAATCTATACCTATTCGTTAGTCTTTAACTATGAGTTAAAGTATAATCATGTTTTTGTGACCAAAAAACTAGATAAATTCCGCAAAATTCTCATAAAATATATAGAAACTGATAAGAAAATGATGGACAAAGTTAAACAATCCTAAGCTTAACGCTTGTTCAAAAACCGGCAAGTAAGGCAATTATACATCAAAGTTAAACAATTTCACTTACAAGTTTTCCTCGTAATCGATGAGTTTTCCTACCTCCTCAGTATTAAATAAACTAAAGGCATGAAGCTAGTCTAATCGCTTTAAACGAGCTATTATTGTATATCCTAATAATCTTACTAATATTATAAATGCGAAAGTTTGTGAGTATTGGATGTATGTTTGTTACTCTTTCACGGCGAATCCGCTGAACCAATATCGATGAAATTAGGCACAATTATTCCTTATACACCGGAATAACATATAGGCTATACAAGTGCCTTATATAGACCATTCAAAAGGGTTTGAGTATATTATTTTCACTTTTCGCAGATACGCAAAGCTATAACCAGAATCATTACAGGGTTTTAAATTTTCCAACCACATTATTTATTATTTTCGTACACACATACAAACCATGTTGTTACACTAACCAGTCAACCCCACTAACAGTCACTAACGTGTCAAGTATCAATAGTCAGAAAACTTACTAGTACGTATCCCAGACTCAAGCATCAATCGTTATAAAACTTACTAGTACGTATTCCAGACTCAAGCATCAATCGTTATAAAACTTACTAGTACGTATTCCAGACTCAAGCATCAATCGTTATAAAACTTACTAGTACGTATTCCAGACTCAAGCATCAATCGTTATAAAACTTACTAGTACGTGCCCGAGACTCAAGTATCAATCGTCAGAAAACTTATGTCTAATCTAATTGATAAGTAGCGGCCTGTTACTATCCCACTGCTGAGAATAGGCCTCTTCTCTCCGTTTTTGGAGAGAAGGATTGAAGCTACGACCTACAACTCTGCTCCAGTGCGGATTGGTAGGTTACACAATCTCCAGATATCTCTGGAGATATGCGGCTTTCCTCACGATGTTTTCCATAAAGCATGTGATAAATTGTAATTATCAATTAGACACATAAGTTTTAACAGAAAAACTCATTGGTGTCTGCCCGGGTTTAAACCTGTGACTCTCGAAAGAGTCGCACGGTGTTACCGCTGGGCTACCACGGCTTGATAATTGCAATTTATCACACGCTTTTAAGTGAAGGAAAATATCATCAGGAAACCTGCATATCTCTAGAAAATTCTGGGGATACGTGTAACCTACCAATCCGCATTGGAGCAGAGTTGTAGGTCTTAGCTCCACTCCTTCTCTCCAAAAACGAGGCCTATGTCCAGCAGTGGGAGAGTAACAGGCCGCTACTTACTTAGTTCAATCCTTCCGGAAGGTTTAAGTCAATAGTAGGAGAGAGGAGGCCTATACCCAGCAGTGGGATTATAACAGACCGTTTACTTTACGTGTTCAAGTATCAATCTTCAGAAAACGTGCGTACCCGTTTTATCACCAATTCTATATGGCAATTTTATCACATACTGTATTACACCACCATACCACATTGCGCTTTGCGGTCTATTTACTTTAGTGTCCGGATGACTGTATATAAATGCGGGTTGAGGATTTAGCCGACAAAGTTTTCTTATAGCCGTTAAATTTATGTGCTTACCCCATGGGTCACTTATTCATGCTTACCGCTCGGCCGCGTCGCAAAAGGGGAGGAAACAAATGATATATATTTCTTTTATTTTATAAAATTATTAACACTGACATAAACTTTATAATACGAAAGTAATGAAAAACTTATTTACTGTAATCCGCAATAAATGAGAGTGTAATGCTAAATGTAGTTTACACTCCGTTGTCATTACTTTTACATTCAGGATTCGTTAAACACATGCACTACCAACCATCAATCACACAATACACAAGCACACATTCACTACCACAATATCAACAAATACTTATATCATTTTTAAATATGTACTTAAATACAATTATACACCCAGACTCGAAGAACCAACAAATTGATTTATACCAAATGTCGGCCCTCGGTGCGAATCGAATCGAATCCGCGACCCGCGGAGTTGAAGGCAGGATCACTACCCACTGCGCCAACGGGCCAGTCAATGTTCTAAAGAATTGTAGATTAACAAAAACAGTACAAAAAAGTCCGCGAGAGCATGTCTCTATTATGGTTTAATCACAAAAACTATTTCCATGTTTATGTAATATGCACGATAAAATAAGTTTTATTTAAAAATAAATGTCGTATTAACCTTGTTTTCGGGCTCTAATATTTTTTTGAAATTTAAGTTGATTACAATCCCAATTTTTCGCTGTCAAACGTAAAGTCATGGTAGTTCATTTGGGGGACGGGCGGTCTAGAGAGGTGAAAATACCTAGGATCGAGCCCCACCTGCCCTATTAGTTTTTACTTTGGCTTTTCAATTTTTTTTACATCATTTTAAAAATTCCCGATCAAGGCTCGGTCACCCAGGTACTTATTATTTACCTACCATATATTTCAATACATAAAATAAAATCACTATTTACTGAATAACAGGCAATAAATCACTGCCATTATATACTTATATAAATATAAAGAAGGGAATAGCAAAAGGGCGATTGGTCCTCTCTATACGTCAACGAGAACGGTAACAAGTTCCGGCATGTTCTCAATAAATTTTGTTACGACCGGATATTAAAAATATCAGAGTCGACCTCAGGAGCTTATTGCTGTGGGAGCCAGATGTTGTTTCCGTTTCCTTGATTTTTGTTATTTTTGTTTGACTATCAAACACTTTATATATAACATTTATTTTTCACCAAAATACATTCGTTTGTCATCTTGATAATCGCTTAAGTCCTCTTTTTATTAAATAATACCTAATAATATTATTGTATTTTGCTATCTTTATAGTAGACCACTGCCATTTCTTACCGAGGTGTCGTAAAAGGCGACTAAGGTAAGTTCACCAGCCGTGTATTCGGCTGAGTAGAATAGATCACCCTTATTTCTTACCGTGGCGTCGTAAACGGCGACTAAGGTAAGTTGACTCACCGTGTGGTATCCGGTTAAGTAGAAAAGACCACCCTCTTTCTTGCCGAGGTGTCGTAAAAGCGACTATGTAAGTGGACATAAAATTCGTCGTAAAATTCGTAGCCAAATAATATAATAACATGTTTAAAACATGTTGTGCCGACCCCGCTTCTAGCCTCGCAGGATAGGGGCAGCAGAATGATGATAGGAAAGTAAAGGAAAACAAAAGTCCTTTTTTGTTTTTAATTTTTCGTCTCCGCAAAGTACTGGCTAATTAATAAACCCTTTTTATGAGTAAAAGAATGCAAGTCATCATCTTCCTGCCCTTATCCTACTATAAGTGGGGCGGCAAAACACGTTATTAACATGTTGTAACATGATTTGGCTGCGTTTTTACGACCGGCCGCCTGCCTGATGTCAACTTACTTGTCTTATTTTACGACACCTCGGTAAGAAAGAGGGTGATCTATTCTACTAATCCGGACACTACACGGTAGGTCGAATTACCTTAGACGCCTTTTACAACACCTCGGTAAGAAAGAGGGTGGTCTATTCTACTCAGCCGGATACCACACGGCGGGTCGACTTACCTTAGCCGTATTTTACAACATCTCGGTAAGAAAGAGGGTGGTCTATTCTACTAAACCGGATACCACACCTTTTACGACACCTCGGTAAGAAATGAGGGTGGCACTATTATATTCAACCGGATACCACACGGCGGAACCATTAAAAATATTATTATCCGTATACAAAAAAAATATACAACCCATAGCAATAACAAAGGGTAAGAAATATTGTTATGGCCATGTGTCAAATAAATCTTCAATAAAATTTTCTATACTTTCAGCCAGAAATATGTTTCAAATTCTCTTTTCCATGAATAGAATTTCCTTTTCATTGCATATTTTACGCCGGTCAGTATTTTGTTAAATATTATTCACATTTTGTAGCTCAGTTTGCAATCGTTTTGCGATATTCGAATATCAATATTTCACTTATGTTATGCAACTTTATACACACGTAATATATAAAACTGTGTAAAATTAATTTAATTCAATTCAAATTCAAAATATATATACTTATATTTGGCCGGTATACTGTTATTAACCATTTAAGAAACAACATTTCAACTGGATAATTGAAATTTATGAATGTAATAAAAAACCCAAAAAATTCTAAAATTAAAATATTCTTTATTCAAATAAACTTGTAAACAAGTGCTTTTGAATCGTCAGCTCTACTGCTGGTTCGGAAAGCTGTTACCGAGAAGAGCCAGCAAGAAACTCAGCGGTTTCTCTTTTAAAAATATTCTTAATACTAGTTACATATTTTAATCGTTTCTATCTTGTACAGGGTCGAACAATATTTATATCCTTATCCAATATTACATTCTTATCGTCTAAATAATCCTCAACAGTATAGTAGGCTTTCTGTATCAGTCTCTCTTTAATAGTGTTTATGCAATTGTGACAAATTGCAATTATCAATTAGACACATAAGTTTTACTAGAAAACTCATTGGTGCCTGCCCGGTGTTTGAACCCTAAACCTTCTCGAAAGAGGCGCACGGTGATACCGCTGAGCTACCACAGCTAAACTGCTGTAATGGCAAAGCTAAAATTGATTGCGGAACTTTATTATAGAATACCCAAACCCACAAACGACTTACGTACTTTTCCGAGGCGCAAAGCAGGCCGCTTATGTCGGCAATGTAATCAAATCTAAGCAAAAACTTAAAATAGCATTTTCCTTAAACTGGCAACACAATTCTAAAATGTAGACAAGGTATTCTCACCTGTATTAAATACATATTTGCATAAATTGCTAAGAGCTTTGCCTTGGTTAGTTGAAGGTGTTCTAAGCATTTAACAAGGGGACTATGTATTCAATGTATATATTTATACTAGCAATCGCCAGCGGCACCGGCAGCGGTAAAGTAACAGTCTGTTATCATCCTACTGCTTAAGCATAGATTTGAGTTAATCTTGAATACGGATTGGAGCTAAGACCCATTACGCTACTCCAATGCGGATTATATATCGATAAAACAATAGGTGATGTATACAATAGACAAAGCAGGAACCGACATAAGCTTGCGGCTCCTGCTTTGCGCCTTGCAAAAGTACGTAAGTCGTTTGTGCGTTTTGGTATAAGATTCTATAATGAAATTCCACAATCAATTTTAGCTTTACCATTACAGCAGTTTAAAACACTATTAAGGCGAGGCTGATACAGAAAGCCTACTATACTTAGTAGGCTTTCTGTATCAGCCTCTCCTTAATAGTTACTTACTCCTACTAAGTATAGTAACTAGTATTAAAAATTATATTTTTAAAAGAGCAACCGCCGAGTTTCTTGCTGGCTCTTCTCGGTAGGAACAGCTTCCCGAACCAACAGTAGAGTTGACGATTCAAAAGCACTTGTTTACAAGTTTATTTGAATAAAGAATATTTTGAATTTGAATTTGAATATGATTGGTAGATTACATATACCCTAAAATTTTCTAGAGATATACAGGTATCCTCGCGATGTTTTCCTTCACCGAAAAGCGTGTGTAGATACAAAAAATATATATATCTTCCTGTCCTTATCCCACTCTAAGTGGGGCGGCACAACATGTTTTTCTCTTCCATTCTGTCCTATCTTTCGTCAACTCTGGCGCCACTCCTTTTATATGCATATCATATTTCACATAATCCAACCATCTCTTTTTAGGCCTCCCTCTAGGCACATATCCATCCACATTCAAATTTAACACACGTTCGGTCACATGATTTTCATCCCTCCTCATTACATGTCCATACCATCTCAATCTTGCACTTCTCGTCTTTTCTATAATGGGCGCAACTTTCAGACTTCCCCTTATATACTCGTTTCGTATTTTATCCAGTTTTGTCACACCACACATCCACCTTAACATTCTCATCTCATTTGCATGTACTCTTCTTTTATCCGTCTTTTTCATTGCCCAACATTCATTGCCCAACAGTGTAGATACAAAGAAAATATTAAGTAAAATACAAATATTAAATAAAATATTATACATGAAAAATATAAAATTCAAACTACAGAAAACATGTACTCGTAACGGAAATAAATATCAGTATGTTACCAACTTTGTTGGAAACGGAAATTAAACGCACGTAAGTACATATAGTCGACATTTTTCTGTTACGAATATAAATAACGTGACAATATTTTTATTTCACAATAAGATTAAAATACTGAGTAATAATGACAAAATATTTTGGGTCGATAATTCATAGAATTAGGCGTTATTTTGCGGAGGTCCATAATCCAAAAGTAATGAAAACTGTTCGGGCCTTAAAAACTGGAAAAAAAAAATAGATTGTATTGGAGGATTAATCACGTGAAAATACCTGGGTTCAAATCCCATATGTCACCAGCCCTTACTTTCTTTTTTTTATTGAATTTTTTTATATTTTTCAAAAAATTACCGTGTAATGCTCGGCCACCCAAGTACTATATATATACGAGATTAGCTCATTCAAAATCCACCATTTAAGATCCTCAAAATATCCACGTTATATTTGGTATAACAGTTTCCTTTATTGACTTATTTAATACTTTTTAATCGTTTACCTTAATTATGTCCAATTATATATAGTACCTGGGTGATTTTTAAAATGATGAAAAAAAAATTCACAAAAAAATTGAAAAGAAAAGGTGGGGCTCGATTCTAGGTATTTACATCGTTCTAGACCGCCCGTTCCCCAAATGAACTACCATGACTTTACGTTTGACAACGATTGTATTCAAAATTATGATAATATTCAACGTAAATTTCAAAAATTTTTTGAACCTGACAACAGGGAAAACTTATCTAGATCGATTTTTCTCCCCCAAAACCCCTACATGCTGAATTTTAGGAAAATCGTTGGAGCCGTTTCCGAGATTCAGAAAATATATACATACAAGATTAACTCATTTAAATATTAAAGATTATATCCCCATTACTATATGAAGCGCCTTTCAATTACATCTAACAAGCTTCGGTCCGACGTTGCTATTCAATCAATGCAGGGTCTCGACAATCACCAAGTATTCCTATTAGATCTGTCACTGATGTTGGTTGGCTTCGATACCAATTAATTCTATTACTAGCAACGTTTCAAAGGGAACGATTCTAATTCATTGGCCTTAATAGAGATTCCGTTGCGGTTACACAAAGTGACTAGATGATTATCCATAGACATATACAAAACATATACAAAAGTTTCCGACCTGCCCTTATCCCACTCTAAGTGGGGTCTGTGTTTTTACGGTCAACCGCCTGCCTGACGCCAACTTACCTTAGTCGTATTTTACGTCACCTCGGTAAGAAAGAGAGTGGTCTATTCTACTAAACCCGATACCACACGGTGGGTCAACTTAGTCGCCTTCTACGACACTTCGGTAAGAAATGAGGTTGGTCTATTCTACTCAGCCGGATACCACACGGCGGGTCGACTTACCTTAGTCACCTTTTAGGACATTTAGCTTCATGTCTTTAGTGTTTGTATATATTGTATTCCTTATCTATGGTATATGCTTTGGCATTGTATCATATGCGTTGGTATTACTTGTTTATGGCATAATAGAAAGATCTAATGTTGTCTATGTGACACACGAAGAGTGGGGAGGAAAAGTGCTGGGTAAAATGTGATCTAGTTTATAGTAAGTAAGTAAGTAGCGGCATGTTACTATCCCACTGCTGGGCATAGGCCTCTTCTCTCCGTTATTGGAGAGAAGGATTGGAGCTAAGACCTACCACGCTGCTCCAATGCGGATTGGTAGGTTACACATATCTCCAGAATTCTCTAGAGATATGCAGGTTTCCTCACGATGTTTTCCTTCACCGAAAAGCGTGTGATAAATTGCAATTATCAATTAGACACATAAGTTTTAATAGAAAAACTCATTGGTGTCTGCCCGGGTTTGAACCCATGATCGTCTCTAGAGATTCACACGGTCGCACCGCTAGGCCATCACAGCATCACAGCTTCACAAAGTTATAGTACAAGCGTGTAAGTTATTTAAGATAGATATAACTTGTGTATTTTTGTTGTAAATTAAAAAGAATCTCCATGTACCTTAATATTATGTTGTTTATTTCATTGTTCATTGCCTAGCGAAAGCATTATATTTCTTTTATCTTTGTTGATCCGGATCATATTACTTATTCGGATGATACGATCTCTGCTTGCCCAACGTGATTCGCGCCATGGTGGATAGGGAGAGATCGTGGGCTGGCGTCTCGCTGCTAAGATGTTATCTCGCGGAAGGAAGCGGCGGGGCGGATCCGGAAAGTCGAGTCCTTGGATCCGATCTGCCGCAGGCGAGCGGGGCGTAGACGACTTGCCGAAGTCCGTCGTATGCCGCCCTAACGGGGACCTTTGGGCGTCTCGAACGAGGTTTATCGGACGCCCATCTGAAAAGGTCCCCGAGACGGTCGATGCATCTGGTGCTCCCGATTCATCGTCTAGCGGAGGGAGGGGTTACCTTTAGAGAGGCCCCGACCCATAGGTGGTGCTCTGGGGTACAGAGTTGCTGCTGGCGGGGATGGGGGTAATGTATACAACGATATCCTGTCCCCGCTACCAGCAGCGTGGTGGAGCACTGTCAGGTTTTTAGTCGGTGCGAGTTCGACATACCCGCCGCTCGTCTCCGTCGGGCGGTTATGACCCATAATGGGTTTTTATAAAAAAACTTAGTCGGATGATAACGCTATCTAATAAACAAATACCACGTAGCTCCCCACGATTTTACATCTGATCTGGTGTGTTAAAGGTCTATATTTATGTATATTGCAGTTATTTTCCAACATTTTGTTATAGAGAAACATTGTCGATGTATTTCGAACGTAATCAAAGAGGGAACTTAGCTCCCCCCCATTTAAGCCCAAGCCCCCTTCCTCCTGTTTCCCCGTTTTCCGCTACAATGCGAGCTTACAGTTTCATTGTGCATATAATATGCTGCGGTAATTCTCAACTCAGCTGAGTCTTCTATCTTGAAACAAAGTAATCTAACACCTGTGGTTGTTTGGCTTCAACACACGGAATATTATTTCTCAAAATCTATGAGAGGATAATAAATCTAGTTTTAGGTATTATATTTTAAAAGGAGTAAAGGATGAGATTAAAGGATTAAAGCTGTGATGGCCTAGCGGTGCGACCGTGTGAATCTCTAGAGACGATCATGGATTCAAACCCGGGCAGACACCAATGAGTTTTTCTATTAAAACTTATGTGTCTAATTGATAATTGCAATTTATCACACACTTTTCGGTGAAGGAAAACATCGTGAGGAAACCTGCATATCTTTAGAAAATTCTAGGGATATGTGTAACCTACCAATCCGCATTGGAGCAGCGTGGTAGGTCTTAGCTCCAACCCTTCTCTCCAAAAATGGTGAGAGGTGGCCTATGCCCAGCAGTGGGATAGTAACAGGCCGTTACTTACTTACTTTTTTAAAGGATGAGATTTTGCATGCCCCTTTCTGTATTATTTTGATAACCAGCAACATCTTTGGCGATTTAAAAGAAATTTTCTTACATTTTTTTTTTTAAGGATTTTTATCCAAGGATATCCCGATCCCATCAGCACCAAAATTACATTACTTATGTTAAATATATGGATTAAAAGCTTAATTAAATCAGCACATAGGTAAGAGAGAACACAAGTTAGAGATCCTAAATTGTAATTAATGATGGACATCATCTTCACGGACATATGATAATTGGCCAAGTAAAGTTATAATTCATCATACTCCTGCCCTTATCCCACTCTAGGTGGGGTCGGCACAATATGTTATAAACATACTGTCAAATGATTCTGTTAAGTAGTACGACCGGCCGCCTGCCTGACGTCAACTTACCTTAGTCGCCTTTTACGAGACCTCGGTAAGAAATGAGGGTGGTCTATTCTACTCATCCGGACACCACACGGAGGGTCAACTGACTTTAGCCGCTTTTATGACACCTCGGTAAGAAATGAGGGTGGTCTATTCTACTCAGCAGGATACCACACGGAGGGTCAACTTACCTTATCCGCCTCTTACGACACCTTGGTAAGAAATGAGGGTGGTCTATTCTATTCAGCAGGATACCACACGGAGGGTCAACTTACCTTATCCGCCTCTTACGACACCTTGGTAAGAAATGAGGGTGGTCTATTCTATTCAGCCGGATACCACACGACGTGAATTAAAGTTATTATTATTTTAATTAATTACCTTTTTTATAAGAAACGTAAATTTCTTAGATGTATGATGTCCAGACCTTTATCTTAAGTTACAATTATATAATTTATAGAATTAGGCGTGACTTTGCGGAGATCCATAATACAAAAGTAATAATAAAATTATTTTGCTTATTTGGATTATAGCAAAATAATTTACCTTACCTTTAATTTACCTTAAAATAAATTACCTTTTTATAATTATATATTTTTTACTTAATTTAATGTTATCAAACTAAGGGAAACGAACAGGCAAATAACTTGAAACTTTTAGTTTTTTACGGTTAAGTTTAATTTAAGTTTGTGTGGCGAAAGTTTAATATATATTATTAAATTTAAATCTAATCGGCATAGCGAATAACTTGCTAAAGCGAATTAAATATTACAGTTGATAATTAATGGTGATAGGACAATTCTTTCCTCGTTTCAGATTCAAAAACGAATAGCGAGTAAAATAATACTATCAGAACAGTATTTTTAGTTCAAACTATTAGTGTGATGGAGTACAAATGTGCTTTTTATCCCGGAGGATAGTTCAAACAGTTGTACCTAAAGGTAATATATTAAATCGCTTTGTAGACAACAAATAACGGATATCAAAGCTTTATATATACATTGATAAACATATAGCTAGCTTAAACTTATTGTTTTAATTCAAATTCAAATTCAAAATATTCTTTATTCAAATAAACTTGTAAACAAGTGCTTTTGAATCGTCAACTCTACTGCTGGTTCGGAAAGCTGTTCCTACCGAGAAGAGCCAGCAAGAAACTCGGCGGTTGCTCTTTTTAAAAAATACAATTCTTAATGCTAGTTACATTTAATGTTTCTATCTTGTACAGGGTCGAACAATACTTATATCCACGCATTTTTATCGTCTAAATAATCCTCAACAGTATAGTAGGCTTTCTGTATCAGCCTCTCCTTAATAGTGTTTTTAAACTGCTGTAATGGCAAAGTTAAAAATTAGAAACTATTTCGATTTTATATATATCATTATATAAATCGACAAATTTTTGACTCAGTTTTTATCATTTGTACCATATTTATACAAATATAAATATAAAAAAATATTGAATTAAGCTTTCACGAAGAAGTTAGTATGATAGAAATAAGAAAACAACAAAATATGTTTTTTTTTAATCCAGTAGGTTTATTTAGTTATAATAATGTAAAAAATTTAGTAGATAATTCAATAAAACAATTATGTATTCATTTTGTGTGACATAACATTTCAATTAACACGCGTTTATGTGTTTTTGATACACTTAAAAAGCAACTAAATTAAAATTAAAGTTTTGTAAATCTAGCGATAAAAACTTAGCATTTAGAAATTTAAATTTAAAATTGTATGAATTACATATTTTATTAATGATTTTGGTTTTTTAATAATATAAATGAATTGTTTCTAACAATTACATTTTATTTAATAATGTTATAAACAATTATTTAAATATCGCAATTATTTTATAGTCTAATTTTACGACACCTCAGTAAGAAATGAGAGTGGTCTGTTCTACTTAGCCAGATAACACCCAGCGTGTCAACTTACCTTAGTGGCCTTTTACGATACCTCAGTAAGAAATGAGAGTGGTCTGTTCTACTTAGCCGGATACCACACGGGGGGTCAACTTACCTTAGTAGCCAGATAACACCCAGCGTGTCAACTTACCTTAGTGGCCTTTTACGATACCTCAGTAAGAAATGAGGTTGGTCTATTCTACTCAGCCGGATACCACACGGGGGGTCAACTTACCTTAGTAGCCAGATAACACCCAGCGTGTCAACTTACCTTAGTGGCCTTTTACGATACCTCAGTAAGAAATGAGAGTGATCTATTCTACTCAGCCGGATACCACACTGGGGGTCAACTTACCTTAGTAGCCAGATAACACCCAGCGTGTCAACTTACCTTAGTGGCCTTTTACGATACCTCAGTAAGAAATGAGAGTGATCTATTCTACTCAGCCGGATACCACACGGGGGTCAACTTACCTTAGTAGCCAGATAACACCCACCGTGTCAACTTACCTTAATCGCCTTTTTCGTACACCACGGTAAGAATTGAGGTTGGTCTATTCTACTCTGCCGGATACTACACGGCTAATCGTACCAATATTAGATAAAAAGTGAATAAACCAGACGAGGAAGCACTATTGATTTATCATAGTCTTATTAATATCTTGTTTTCCTCGAAGATATGCTGGAATAAGCATTTCTCAGCCAACAATATTTGAAGGAAAACAGTCATAATTTATATCAAAGAAGGCTAAAGGGGGATAAAACCAGAGTAAACATCAAGATGTGGGTAGTTATAGATAATTGTTCGTTAAAATGTGCGCTTAAAACACATGTTTATTTTCCTATTTACAAAACAATACGTTGCTTTTTTTAAATATAACTCTTTAATATTTTTCATCATTCCACTACCCTTATCTTACTCTAAATGGGGTAGGTACAACATGTTTAAAACATATTTGACTGGCCCGTTGGAACAGTGGGTAGTGACCCTGCCTTCAGCTCCGCAGGTCGCGGGTTCGATTCCCGCCGAGGGCCTACATTTTCTATAAATGAATTTGTTGGTCTTTGAGCCTGGGTGTATATTTGTATTTAAGTATGTATTTAAAAAATATATAAGTATATATTCACCAGTTATCTGTCACCCATAACACAAGTATTAAGTTACTTACTTTGGGGACGGACGACCGTTTGTGTAAGTGTCCCATATATTTATTTATTTATTTTATATTACATGTTTTCGCTAGTTATTTTACGAACGGCCGCCTGCCTGACAATTTACCTTAGTCGCCTTTTACGACACCTCGACAAGAAATGATGATGGTATATTCTACTCAGTCGGATCCCGCACGGCGGTTCGACTTACCTTAGTCGCCTTTTAGTACACCTCGATAAGAAATGAGGGTGGTCTATTTTACTCAGAAGTTTCTTGCTGGCTCTTCTCGGTAGGAACAGCTTTCCGAACCAGCAGTAGAGTTGACGATTCAAAAGCACTTGTTTACAAGTTTATTTGAATAAAGAATATTTTGAATTTGACACTACACTGACAGAACATTTTAAATTGAAAATAAGAATAGAACAAATATAAATTACGCATTATTATACAATCGTCATTCTAATTGAACCACATTTCAATCTTGAAATGACTTGGTTGACCTAAATTAAAATATTTAACACAAAGTAACATAGTCTTTTTATTTTTTAATGGCATTTTTTTATAAATAAAAAATATTACCGAACTAGGCTCGGTCCCCTATGTATTTAATATTAAGCACTCTATATCTCTTCTTTAATATTTAAATGAGTATATATATAAATATATTTTTGGAATCTCGGAAACTGTTCCAACGATTTTCTTAACAAGCATGTAGCTAGTTTTGGGGGCGAAAAATCGATAAAGGTAGGTTTTATTAAAAAAATCGTTTAACCCCGTTTTTGGGCACTAAAACAACTACTTAAATAGAAACAGAAAGCAATCAATATAACAGCTGTCAAATGCAAAGCTGTGACAGCCTAATGGTAACGCGCGAATCAATAGAGTTCCAAACCTGGGATCGATTCCCACATTTCATCCGGCGTTTTTTTTATTGGATGATTTTCGGTCACTCAGTTTACTTGTTCTAATACATGACGAGAGCGCTCAAAAAAGTTACTCATTTTCCTGCCTTTATCCCACTCTAAGTGGGGTCGGCATAACATGTTATAAACATGTTGTCACATGATTTGGCTACGTATTTTATGACCGGCCGCCTGCCTGAGATCAACTTACCATAGTCGTATTTTGCGACATCTCGGTAAGAAAGAGGGTGGTCTATTCTACTTAACCGGATACCACACGGGTCGACTTACCTTAGTCGCCTTTTACGACACCTCGGTAAGAAATGAGGGTGGTCTATTCTACTCAGCCGGATACCGCACGGCGGGTCAACTTACCTTAGTCGCCTCTTACGACACCTCGGTAAGAAATGAGGGTGGTCTATTCTACTCAGCCGGATACCGCACGGCGGGTCAACTTACCTTAGTCGCCTCTTACGACACCTCGGTAAGAAATGGGGGGGTACTGTTCTATTCCGCCGGATACCACACGGCGTCGCTCAAAAACAGTAACTATCAAACATATACGTGAACACCTTTTGTTTTTCCGTTCGCAGGTCTACCAAAGCAGTGGTTGAATAATATGTAATACGTCACTCTCGGGTGACGTTATATCAAAACCAGTTGCACTTGCTGCGAGTTTCCACTAGTCGTCGAAGCCGGTGAACGAAGATGGGCAAGAAGAATTCGAAACTAAAGCAGGACACTATTGACCGACTGACCAACGCAACATACTGTGAGTAGCGTAGCATAATTACTAACGTATCTAAAATCTTTCTTAATATCTTCTTTTTCAATATTTAAGTGAGTTAATCTTGTATGTATATTTTCGGAATCTCGAAAACGGCTCCGACGATTTTCCATAGGAGATAGAGACATCATATTGCGGACTTTTCTGTAGTATTTATGTAGATCTACAATTCTCTAGTACATTAGTTTAGTGTACCTCTGCTGGTTTACGCGACGCACGCGAAAAAAGCCTAAGCTAAGTAAAAGTAGTAATTTTTATTTAAAACCCGAGATCTTAACACAATTTACATATATAAGCAATGTATAAGTATATATATTATATATAAAGTTAAATTTTCCGGAAGAAGTGCGTTATTATAGCAAAATAATTTTATTATTACTTTTGTATTATGGATCTCCACAAAGTAACTAATTCTATCAATTAGGTATTTAAAGTGTTATCTTTTACTAAAAACCATACAAAAATCCATTTAGTAGAGTTTAAAAAAATTAATTACAAAGTTCTTGTTGTTTGTTTTAAAATAACTATATATATACAACAAAACAATACATTAAATATACAGAAATAAAAATCTGTCATCGACGTTAAAATTAAACGCTCCGATCGCTACCAAACTTTAGAGGATTATTCGCTGTCAAACCAAGGATTATCTGGAAATTTCATTAAAATCATTCGGCCGTTTTCAAATCTGTTGTCGCCATTGACTTCCGCTTTGTATTTTATAGCAACACAGTCATGAAACAAGAGTATCGCGCCCTTTTTAAATAAAATGGTACCAACACTGTGACGTGTTGTTTCCGGTTGAGTCTTCCTATTGATAAAACGTTTCAGTGACAGTCAGTCTTAGTTCATCATTCAAGAGAAGTGCATCTCGGAACAGGAATTGTGGTATTCCTATTATATCGTGTTATTGTATATAGTGTGCGCTAACAAATCTATATGAAACAATTTATACACACTTACTATTTTATGTACATAGAATTGGATTGAAAAATGTATCTCTAAAAAATGGAAAATTGATATTTACACAATGAAAACTCTTCAATTCAATGTTTTCTCCTCATGTGGTCATCATCCCTTATCCCAGACCAAGTGGAGTCGGCACAATATGTTACAAACATACTGTCACATTTTTTAGCTGCGTTTTTACGACCGGCCGCCTGCCTAACGTCAACGTACCTTAGTCGTATTTTACCACATCTCGGTAAGAAAGATGGTGGTCTATTTCACTAAACCGGATACTACACGGTAGGTCGACTT
The DNA here is from genome assembly GCA_029227775.1 of Morpho helenor. Classification (NCBI taxonomy): domain Eukaryota; kingdom Metazoa; phylum Arthropoda; class Insecta; order Lepidoptera; family Nymphalidae; genus Morpho; species Morpho helenor. The sequence continues at coordinate 18,517,965 of JARGCU010000030.1, read as the reverse complement.
ACCTTAGTCCCCTTTTACATTTCAGTAAGAAATGAGGGTTGTCTATTCCACTCAGCCGGATACCACAAGCGGGTGAACTTACCTTAGTCACCTTTTACGACACCTCGGTAAGAAAGAGGGTGGTCTATTTTACTAAACCGAATACCACACGGTGGGTCAACTTACCTTAGTCACCTTTTACGACACCTTAGTAAGAAGTGTGGGTGGTCTATTCTACTCAGCCGGATACCACACGGCCATTATGAATCATAGGGTAGGGCAACAAATTAAAACGCAAGTAACAGAATAACTATCATGTAACTAATAAGTTTATAACATCATATGGAATTGTTACAACGCAGCTGAAAGGGCAATATCATCTTAAGTATTGTAGTGGCTGAACATTAACGATTATGTTGGTCGTAAATGTAAGATCGTACAGAATTATTCCATAGCAGAGGCTTATGTTTCATCTAATTTATGATTTTACTAAAAGACCATTAAAATGAGTACAGTTACTATATATCACACGCTTAGTATTAATCTCACAAAATAAATCTTCATTGATTTAGATATAGTGCCTGATGACCAAGCCTTGCTCTGTAATTTTTAAGATATAACAAAAATTGAAAAAAAAAACGAAAAATAGTTGGGCGGGTCGGTCTCGAACCTAGGTATTTTCACCTCTTTAGATCACCAGTTCCCCAAATAAGCTACCATGACTTTACATGTGACAGCGAAAATTGTCTTTTAATATCAACGTAAATTTAACAACAGTATACTGTTATAAACCATTTAAGAAACAAAATTTCAACTGGGTAATTGAAATTTATGAATGTATTAAAAAATCCAAAAAAAGCTAAATTTAAAATATTCTTTATTCAAGTAAACTTGTAAACAAGTGCTTTTGAAACGTCTACTCTACTGCTGGTTCGGAAAGCTATTCTTACCGAGAAGAGCCAGCAAGAAACTCGGCGGTTGCTCTTTTAAAAATATAATTCTTATCACTAGTTACATTTAGTTATTACTGTCTCGAACAGGGTCGAAGAGTGGCTATATCCACGCATTCTTATCCTGTAAGTAACAGTATAGTAGGCTTTCTGTATCAGCCTGTTTTTAAACTGCTGTAATGGCAAAGCTAAAATTGGTTGCAGAATTTTATTATAGAATCTTATACCCAAACCCACAAATGATTAAGTACGCAAGGAGCAAAGCAGGAGCCGAAAGCTTGTGTATTACATGTATTGTTGAATGAATATGAGTATAATTCACAGAATTAGGCGTTACTTTGCGGAAATCCATAATACAAAAGTAAAAATAATCTATCTCCTGATGTTGGCAAAACGATTATTGAATTTGTGATAGTGAACGTGTGCAGTGCTTGTGTATAGTATAGTGTGAGTCATTTTACGAGAGCGGGCCTTACATGTGTATTTATTATCGATTCGCCCCAGTATCCCCGCTTGTATCGCCCCAGTACACATCTACAATATCATTATAACAACATTTCATAAGCGACCTAACAGATCGCTTCTGCACTCTGCGCTCCGCCCGCTCTCTCCATACTGTAGTACGGCGGATAACGTGACATTCGGTCAATATGACGAAAATTATACTTTTCTGAATTTGATGTTTTATGAATAGAGCATCAATTATAGATGCGAATAAACGTTACTTCGCGACAAACAAACATTTATTTTTATATTTATAGATTTTGCTGATATATTGAAATTTTAATAATTATATAGTTTTAGAACACGAATGTAGGGCTGAGAATGTTACAATGCATCAGGTATGAAAACGGATTGTCCACTCTACATTTAGCATTATTTTCTGTTTTACTTCATCGCGGATTATAGCAAAATAATTTTATTATTACTTTTCAATATGAGTATGAATATGAATGTATAACGTTAATTTGTTGCGGCACGATCTGTATTCCGCTATAATTGCGAGTCTTCGAAGTAAGTGGCAAACTTAGCTTTATTGCCAAGTTTAAGAAAGAAGTTTGTCGGCGCCGCCTTGGCTACAACGTTAAGACTCGTGTACACCGCCCAACTTGAACTTACTTATTTCGATTTAAAGTCACTTTGTCAACATCCTGTTGTCTTTGTATGCGTTTTAAATGTAAGTACCTGGGTGGCCAAGCTGTGGTAGCCAAGCGGTAGCACCGTGCGCCTCTTTTGAGGAGGTCTAGGGTTCAAAACCTCGGGCAGGCACCAATGAGTTTTCTAGTAAAAACTTATGTGTCTAATTGATAATTGCAATTTATCACACGCTTTTCGGTGAAGGAAAACATCGTGAGGAAACCTGCATATCTCTAGAGAATTCTGGGGATATGTGTAACCTACCAATCCGCATTGGAGCAGCGTGGTAGGCTCCAACCCTTCTCTCCAAAAAAAAAACGGAGAGAAAAGGCCTATGCCCAGCAATGGGATAGTAACAGGCCGTTACTTTACCTGGGTGGTCGACCCATGCTTGTTTTTTTTATTATCCTTCTGCCCTTATCCCACTCTAAGTGGGGACGGCACATGTTATAACATGCTGTCACATGATTTGGCTGCGTTTTGACGACCGGCCGCCTGCCTGACGTCAACTTACATTAGTCGTATTTTACGACACCTCGGTAGGGATGGTGGTCTATTCTACTAAACCGGATACCATACGGTGGGTCAACTTACCTTAGTCGCCTTTTACGACACCTCGGTAAGGAATGAGGTTGGTCTATTCTACTTAGCCGGATACCACACGGCGGGTCGACCCATGCTTGTTAATTATAAAAAAAATTAATAAAGCAAAAAAAATTGGTATCAACAGGGGCTTCTTTAGTCCACCCGTTATCCACTGAGCTATCACAACTTTACTAATGAAAGCTAACATATCATTTACATTCTATTCAATATTTAAGCATTTTTAGTGCCAGAAAAAATGGGGTAAAACGACATTATATAACCGAGGTAGGTGAATTTTCCCGCCCTAAAACCGTAACATGCTAAATATCATTAAAATCGTTCAATCCGTATCCGAATTTCAGAAATACAAACACACTGCCACATACATACTGCCATATACATATACCCAGAATTTTCTCTAGATATGCAGGTTTCCTCACGATGATTTCCGTCACCAAAATGCGTGCGATAAATTGCATTTATCAATTAGACATATAAGTTTTTAACAGACTCATTGGTGCTTGCCCGAGAATCGAACCTGCGACTCCGTTAAAAGAGTCACACGGTCTCACCGCTAGACTATCACAGTTTGCCATGATCCAATAACCAATTCATACTATACTTATATGCTATTAAATCAATACATAATTATTAGTTTATTTAGATATATTATATTACAAAGTGAAAGTAAAGCAAAACTTTGTAGTCATAACTTTTAACCAAATTTCTTCGTTGTTATACCTATTTAACTTATACTGTAACTCCATTTTTATGGTACGGAATTTTCGGTCGTGTAACATTATACTTTACAATATCTCACCCTACAAGTTTCCCAAACTTCAGTAAACCAAGGTCGATATTACCTTTACTTATCTCTTGTTTAAATTCCTACTCACAGAAGTTTCTAAGAATATTCAAAGCTTAACTATTTTCTCTTTCTTAAAAGTACCTTTGAAATTATTCAAAGTTAAAGTCCGTTTTGTATGAAATTTTAATTTTATTTTGTTGTAGCTAATAAAAATCGAAATTTTAAATAATAAGCGTTTTGTTTGTTGTAGCTAATAAAAATCAATTAATAATAATTGTCTTACTTCGTAGATTAGCTGGCACAGATCTCTTACTTTTATACTTTTGTACAATTTTTTTTACCAATAATGTTTTTTCCAACAATTTTCCTTGTTCATAAATAAATAAATAAAATCTTAAATTTTATAGTAAGTAAGTAACGGCCTGTTACTATCCCACTGCTGGGCATAGGCCTCCTCTCTCCATTTTTGGAGAGAAGGGTTGGAGCTAAGACCTACCACGCTGCTCCAATGCGGATTGGTAGGTTACACATATCCCCGGAATTCTCTAGAGATATGCAGGTTTCCTCACGATGTTTTCCTTCACCGAAAAGCGTGTGATAAATTGCAATTATCAATTAGACACATAAGTTTTAATAGAAAAACACATTGGTGTCTGCCCGGGCTTGAACCCATGATCGTCTCTAGAGATTCACACGGTCGCACCGCTAGACCATCACAGCTTATGTTATTATTATAAATTTTATATTTAATATTAAATTTTAAATAATAAACAATGGGCTACAGTTCTGAGGTTTTGGGCGTTTTATTCCTGTTTTAGGCATTAAAAAATACAAAAATTTACATTGAATATATTAAATACTATTTTTGCCGAAATCTGTCAAATCAGCGTAGCTTATTCGGGGAACGGGTGGTCTCTAGAAATGAAAATACCTAGGATCGAGCCCCACCTACCCAATTTTTTTTTTTGTAAAATATTACCGCGTAGGGCTCGATCAACTAGCTACTTATTATTATAAAAATAGAATCATAGAAATGGCCTAACATAATACACAAAATATTCCTAATCAGGATAGTAAACTACTAGATCATTTGAATTTATACATCAAATTCAAATTCAAAATATTCTTTATTCAAATAAACTTGTAAACAAGTGCTTTTGAATCGTCAACTCTACTGCTGGTTCGGAAAGCTGTTCCTACCGAGAAGAGCCAGCAAGAAACTCGGCGGTTGCTCTTTTAAAAATATAATTCTTAATACTATTTACATTATGTCGTTACTGTCTTGTACAGGTTCAAAGAGAGCTATATCCACACATTCTTATCTTCTAAATAATCATCAAGAGTATAGTAGGCCTTCTGTATCAGCCTCTTTTTAACAGTGTTTTTAAACTGCTGTAATGGCAGTGCTGAAATTGATTGCGGAATTTTATTATAGAATCTTATACCAAAACCCACAAACGAGTTACGCACTTTTGCAAGGCGCAAAGCAGGAACCGCAAGCTTATGTCGGTTCCTGTTTTGTCTATTTTATACATCACCTATCGTTTTATAATTCTTTATATTTTTATGTTTTCACTATGCTGGTAGCCCCAAGGACATAATCCAGGACATATAAATAAGTTCTTTCTTTTACAAAGAATGTTACATGTAAAACGAAAAAGTAGGTCACCGAAACGCTTCACCAAACATCTACCCATTAGTGGAGGGAATAAATAAAACAGCAAGCAATCTTGAACTATTTTGGCAGTGACTGTTCCATCGAAGTTAAACAACTGCCAACTTAAACTCTTTGAAATACTTTAATAAATATTTAATATGAACACAACTTCTTATATTGTTTCGTCTAAAAGGATTTATGTTATCGTCTGTACGAAAAATTACATTTCTTATCTTTCTTTAATATTTAAATGATTTAATCTTTTATGTGTATATATATATTCGGAATCTCGAAAATGGCTGCAACGATTTTCCTGAAATTCAGCATGTAGGGGTTTTGGGGGAGAAAAATCGATCTGTTGTCGCCATTGACTTCCGCTTTGTATTTTATAGTAACACAGTCATGAAACAAGAGTATCGCGCCCTTTTTGATTAAAATGGTACCAACACTGTGACGTGTTGTTTCCGGTTGAGTCTTCCTATTGATAAAACGTTTCAGTGACAGTCAGACTTTGTTCGTCATTCAAGAGAAGTGCATCTCGGAACAGGAATTGTGGTATTCCTATTATATCGTGTTCTTGTATATAGTGTGCGTTAACATCAGAAGTGCTTAAAGAACGTACGCCGCAGATCGCCCAAAATTTGTCGATATGAGAATAATGACTTATAAGCCGGATGTTGTCTTAGACGAAGGATAGCCGAGTCGATTAAATTGTAACAGTCCAAAGTGAACACTGTTGCAATGGTTGCATGGTGATACATGTTAAGAGTGGCCTCAGGCAACTCAGTTATAAACCATCATACGTTCAAGTTTTGCGACCCTTTGCGGTCTAACGAGCTCAGCCATTCACGTTGTTTACCCGATATTTGGATATATAGTTAGATATAGTCTGAATTCAACATTCACATTCAGATGAAACATTAACAGCCCAATGATTCATATTCATTTCGTAGATAACTTATGAACAACAAAATTTCGTTTTCTGATTATTTGCCTTGTCTAATGTATTTGCTTCAGACAAAGGATACCAGGGTGGATAAAATTGTAACAGAGATCCGAAGTGAACACTGTTGCAATGGTGGCGTGGTGATACACGTTTAGAGTGGCCTCAGGCATCTCTATTCCAAACCATAATACCATCCACGCTGTTTATCTGATGTTTGAATAGAGTTATTAGTAATCTGAATTCAGTATTCACATTTAGACGGAACATTAACGGCCGAATGACTTAATTTCACTTTGTAGATAACTATACTCATGAACATTGTTTGTCCTCAGCTTCTACATTAGACTAGTACGTGTTCGGGACGAACACGTATGCAGGAGGGCCGGATGTTGTCGCCATTGACTTCCGCTTTGTATTTTATAGTAACACAGTCATGAAACAAGAGTATCGCGCCCTTTTTGATTAAAATGGTACCAACACTGTGACGTGTTGTTTCCGGTTGAGTCTTCCTATTGATAAAACGTTTCAGTGACAGTCAGACTTTGTTCGTCATTCAAGAGAAGTGCATCTCGGAACAGGAATTGTGGTATTCCTATTATATCGTGTTCTTGTATATAGTGTGCGTTAACAGATCTAGCTTTTATGTAAAAAATCGTTTTTTAATACCTGTTTTTAGGGCATTAATAAATACATACATCTTCCTGTCGTTATCCCACTCTTAGTGGGGTCGGCACGACATGTTATAAACATGTTGTCACATGATTTGGCTACGTATTTTACGGTCGCCTGCCTGACATCAACTTACCTTTTCCGTGATTAACGACACCTCGGTAAGAAAGAGTCAGAGAGAAAGGTCTATTCTACTTAGCCGGATACCACACGGCGGTAGGGCATTAATAAATACTAAAATTTATATTGAATATAAAACCATCAACTGTCAAGTCAGGGTAGCTTATTCGGGGAACGGGCAGTCTCGAGAAATTTAAATACCTAGGATCGATCCCAATTCCCTAATTATTTTTTTCTTTTTTTGTTTCATTTTTTTTAATTTTGTATAAAATTACCGAGCGAAGCTAAGTCAATCAGGCACTTATTTTAAAGTGTATTGTTCGATTCGGTGAAACTTAAAATCAACCAAGTTTTAGCGCATCGCTTTCGCATTGTCCATAAATGTCAGGAAAGTGGCCGGTTAAATTCTTCAATCGTTGCTCGAAATAAATGTTAGTTACTTAAATTACGTTTAATATATTCTGTTTATTTATTTAGTATTGCTTATACATAATTTATTTCATATTTATTTTTCTTTCTGTATTGTCCCATGCTGTCACTTTCTTTTCGTTCTCGCACAATGGCTGCCACTGTGGCTGAGGGCGAGAACCCTAGCACTGATTTTCAGTGCTAGGGTTCACGCCCTAGCTTAAAGCTGAGTGGTCTACCATTTTGTGACCTATTATATTTATTTATGTCTTTGAATCTTGTTGCTTACTTTAAATTCTTTGTATTGTTTTTTTTTTTAAGTTTTATGTACATTATGGTCACAAATAAAGGGTTTGGAATTTGAAATTGAATTTAGTATTTTTTAATGCCCAAATACAGGGATAATACGATTTTTTTTATATAAAACCTAGCTAGATCGATTTTCCTCCCCCAAAACCCGTTTCCGGGATATAATATATATACATATAGATTATAGACATTATATATATACAAGATTAACTCATTTAAATATTAAAAATGTTATGAGGGATGAAAATCATGTGACGCTATGTCTATGCATCCATCCATACTAGACCAGTCTACAGAAAGGTTTAAATTAAGTGAAAGATATATGCTTACACGTAAAGCATATTATTTGGATGATAAAAATGTCTGGATTTGAAAATTCTTTCAACTTTATACAAGGCTGCGGTTTAATAATGTAATATTGAAAATGTTTAAAAAATCGACCGCCGAGTTTCTTTCTGGTTCTCGGTAAGAGCAACATTCCGAACCATTTGTAGCTTCATTAATCATATTAATCCTTGACGATTCAAAAGTGCTTGAAAGAGCTTATTTGAATAAAGATTAATTTGATTGATTTGCCAGAGTTGACTAATGATCGGAAAGAATGAAAGCAAAAATTATATATGAAAACAAAAAGTGATGATTATTAATCGTTAAATATTAGAACGTTCATAGATAAAAATCATTTATCATATACTAGGAGTCCCGCCCCAGCTTCGCACGGGTATAAAGCATATAGCCTATGTCACTCAGTGATAATCACAGTATTTCGCTACTCCATATTGAATTTTATTATACATATAAACCTTCCTCTTCAATCACTCTATATACTTAAAAAAAAACCGCATCAAAATCTTTTGCGTAGTTTTAAAGATTTAAGCAAACATAGAGATATAAGGACAGACAGAGAGAAAGTGACTTTGTTTTATACTATCTAGTAACGTTTATAGCTACTACTATTTTTATAATTGTCATATTTTTACCATACTTATCCAAAGACTAAATTACGTTTAGCTGTCATTTATGTTTTGTTTTTCCATGTCATAGTCGTTTTTGCTATACCACGTTTTATAGTGACTTGACGGGATAAAATAAATGCGGTCGAACGGGATAAAAAGTATCCTATGTCCGTCTCCTAGTTCTAAGCAACCTCTCCACCAATTTTCAGCCGAATTTGTTCATCTGTTCTTGAGTTATAAATAGTGTAACTAAGACCAACTTTCTTTTATATATATAGATGTACGTTTTTGAACTGAGTTTCATATATGATAAAAATTATGGTGAATTTTTGTCTATCCGTGTGCCGATCGTCATGACTTTATATAGATATGTATTGCGGTCGTAGCCTGACGTATGACACAGCGGGAATCAATGTTGTATCATCTAGTTAAGACTCACACGTGTACAAAGCAAAATATTGTATTAATAGCTTGTCTTCATAATACAGTAAAAGGCGCACCATTATATCACAGTACTAATAAGAGTAACATAATATTATCCTTGACAGTTTTTGGTACCTGTAATCAATATTCAGGCCTTTGTTTAGCCACCAAACGTTACTTACGTGTTAAGCTCTGATGTATAGTGATGTCAGGTTCAGTATTAAGATACAAGATTTAGGTAATTTCGGTTGCTGTAGCATGTCTCCTTGGATCTTACTGGGCTATGAATTTTTAAGTAGACTCCGTAGTCCACTCAAGACCGTTCTTGATGCAGGCATCTGCTGGAACTTATGTAATTTTGTCTTGTATAGCCTTGGTTTGCTAATGTTTACAATTCAAACAAAAAGTAGTACTATAGTTTATGTCATAGATATACAATAGTTTATTAAAAAATGATTTGATGTTGCTAATTATGTTTTTCATATATTAATTATCTGGGTGTAACAAAGGAATTTGTCCCGATCTGTTTCTGCAAATGTTCTCACATCATCTACAATGTAAATGATGTAAATAAACAAGGCTTTGCCAATCAACAGCGTTAGCAGCGCTTATGAAATGACGTGTTCAACTCTCTCTCACTTGCCCACAAACTAAATGTTATAGTTACAGGCACCAGCCCCCAATATTTATCCAAATTATCAAAAAGCATTCACTAGGCCCTGGTAATCGTATTTTCATATAGAATCTGTAGTTTCAAAGGAATGGAAAACATACTATTTCTTAAATCGTAAAAGACGTTACGTAATCAGGAGACATTGGGTTCTTTGTCCACAAGTTCTTTGTCAATAACATTAATCTAGCCGAGAGATGTAGCTTTGCCGAGTATATGTCAGCCTGTATCAGTATTATTTGTATTATAAAGTTGTCCAAGACCTCAAAGAATCCCTCGTATATTTTAAAAGATTGATGTGTAAATAGTAAATATTCTACCTTATTTTTCATATTTTAATTTGTAAATGGTTTTGAGGATCAAGTGAATATAAATCGTAATGTAGGTGATACTACGTCAGGTTTACTTATTTACTATTGAAAATCACGATGGCACATTTTATGCTGGAAACATTTTCAACTAGACTATAGAAATTGAAAATAGGTCAGCAGTTACAAAAGGGGTTGAAACCGCGTTCTTTAATTGCAAAGCTTTTTAAAGAGTAACACTTTATAAAGAAAAACCGAAAAGGTACGGGAACCGTCTTATTTAAAGGTAGCTTTTTTGGTTATTCTTGGCAAGTGCATTCGTGAAATAATCTTATTTGAATTCATCTTAACAAATTCTCACTTCCCATAAACCATACAGCATGTTACATATTAATTAGGACTTTCAGGCGGACTTTCAAGTTGGATCGGCACAACATATTTCTCCATTCTGTCCTAACATTTATCAACTCTGGGCCTACTCCTTTTATATGCTTGTATTTTCCTCCTTTATACTTCACTCAATCCAACCATCTCTTTTTAGGCCTCCCTCAAGTCACATATCAATTCACATTCATATTTAACACTCGTTCGGATATGATTTCGTATTTTGTCCGCCAGTAATCAAAACTGCCTTACATAAAAATATACAAATAACATTTGTACATATTCAAAAATACTTAAAAGTTTTTTGTGTAAGGAGTGGCTCTATATTTAGTAATGGAGGTAAAATGAGGGGAGCTAAAAATGTAGCATAGAGGCGTGAAGTTAGCTTTAGCGTGCTAGAGGGCGGAGAGTCGCGGTGCGGAGCGGTGTGGAGAGGAGAGTGGTAGCGCCATTTGATGTAGTCGTTATTTTTGTGCGGAGTTGACAAGTTGTTGAAAAAGAATAAATGGGTTGACTTTTAAGAATACTGCTTCTTATAAATTGAATAAGTTGTTACAACATGTTTCTAATAAAAGTAAACAACCTCCTTATTCCAATATAGTTGGTCAGTAATATAAAAAAACATTGTGGCCGTCATTATATGTCATTGAGTTGCTGAGTAAGATTATATGGGTTGACTTTTGAGGAAATCGCTTCTTATTTACTGAATAAAAATAAAGGAAAAATAGTGTTTTTAATAAATAAGTACCTTGGCGACTGAGCCTTGCTCGGTAATTTTTTAAAGGATATAAAAAAAAATTAAAAAATATTATAATAATATAAGAAAGAAGGCGTCGATGACATGTGGGATTCGAACCCGGGTTTTGAACATTTTCAGTCGACCCGTTACCCATGGGCTATCGCAACATTACATTTGACAGCTAAAAAATCCTTTGCTTTCAATTCTTCATTATACCATATTTTTAATGCCCAAAAACAGTAATAAAACGATTTATAAAACCTAGCTAGATCGATTTTTCTCCCCAAAAACTCCCTACATGCTAAATTTCAAGAAAATCTTTGGAGCCGTTTCCGAGATTCCGAAAATATATTTAAATATATAAATACATACAAGATTAACTTGAAACCATTCCACGTGGGCATGATTTGTATATTCCTAGCGTGTAGTTAATTTAAGATAGATATAACTTGTACGTTTTTGCTGTAATAAAAAAAAACTTGAATAAAGAATATATTAACTCATTTAAATATTAAAGATAAAGGAAAAATATCGTTGTTATAATTTATAACGTTCTATATTTAAAGCATTCAACTTTGTACACATTGCATGCCGTTACAAGTATATAGTTTATGGGAACGGGACATCTGCGACAGACACAAACGTGATCGCGGCTTATCTCTGAATAACATCCTCAGCGTCTTTAACATCTAAGATTTTTCTACTCACACGTGTAAGACGGAGTCTCTCGATACCGATAACAAAATATATTTTCAACTTTACATTATTGTACCTATTTTACTTTGATCACAATATTATCTTTTAGGTTTTCTTTAACATTAGTATCCTTATTTAAAATAAATGCTGTCCATCCACTTAGCTAAATCCCTTTTTCCAAAATTTTCATTAAGTAAGTAAGTAGTAAGTAACGGCCTGTTACTATCCCACTGCTGGGCATAGGCCTCCTCTCTCCATTTTTGGAGAGAAGGGTTGGAGCTAAGACCTACCACGCTGCTCCAATGCGGATTGGTAGGTTACACATATCCGTAGAATTTTCTAGAGACATGCAGGTTTCCTCACGATGTTTTCCGTCACCGAAAAGCATGTGATAAATCGCAATTATCAATTAGACACATAAGTTTTAATAGAAAAACTCATTGGTGTCTGCCCGGGTTTGAACCCATGATCGTCTCTAGAGATTCACACGGTCGCACCGCTAGGCCATCACAGCTTGTCAAAAAATTTAAACTCAGCAAAATTTTCATTTCCTTTACAAATTTCGGTTATCCTTTACATCGGTCTTCTTCTTCGATTATCATCAGGATATATTCCATATACTCCCTTATTTCTCTGTTTCTCTAAGTGCTAACATCCTATGCTATTGATGGATTATGTAAATAAAGGGACAAGGTTCTGGTGATCGACAACGGACTACATTATTCCTGCTTATTCCAAAAAGTCGATGTCAACAAATTATTTTCTTCTTTAATCATATAAAATAATTATTTGGAATATTGTAACATTGATTTCTGTAATAAAGTTTAGGATAATAATACGATATTAAAAGTATACTAAGGGACATATAGACAAATTCAAATTCAAAATATTCTTTATTCAAATAAACTTGTGAACAAGTGCTTTTGAATCGTCAACTCTACTGCTGGTTCGGAAAGCTGTTCCTACCGAGAAGAGCCAGCAAGAAACTCGGCGGTTGCTTTTTTAAAAATATAATTCTTTATACTATTTATATTAAGTCGTTACTGTCTTGTACAGGTTCAAAGAGACAAAATCCACACATTCTTATCTTCTAAGTAATACAAACATTCATTTATAGTATGTAAGAATATCAGATAATATATATAATATAAGTATATTAGTGCCGTGTGGTATCCGGCTGAATAGAATAGTACCACCCTCTTTGCTTACCGAGGTGTCGTAAAAGGCGACTAAGGTAAGTCGACCCGCCGTGTGGTATCCGGCTGAGTAGAATAGACCAACCTCATTTCTTACCGAGGTGTCGTAAAAGGCGACTAAGGTAAGTTGACCCACCGTGTGGTATCCGGTTCAGTAAAATAGACCACCCTCTTTCTTACCGAGGAGTCGTAAAATACGAATAAGGTAAGTTGACGTCAGGCAGGCGGCCGGTCGTAAAATACATAGCCAAATCATGTGACAACATGTTTGTAACATGTTGTGCCGACCCCACTCATAGTGGGATAAGGGCAGGAAGATGATGATATAATATAAGTATATTACTTAATTTATATAATAAATCATCCAGTAATATCTTAACGAGTTTTAAGAGAAAACTTCAAAAGACGGGGATGTTATAATAAAGATTCATTTTGGAATAGTTTGTGCAAGACATTAATCATACTTAACAAAGTTCAAGACCGACTAGTTTCTTTAAAGTTAGAAAGTTATGACAGATTCTGTATTAAATTTTCTTATCGTGATGTTCACAATTTAACAGGTATTTAATTATTACGTAAAGGAGTAGAACACGAAAAGCAAGTTTTTGTTTTAATTTAATTGTGACAGGTTTGATTTAATTGAATTCCTTTACTTCAATAAATAATCTTTTTACATATATAAAAAAAAACTGAAAAAGCCCGACCGATTTAAACGAAAAAATCAGTTACCTAATTTTTAGAAGGACCTAGTGGATGATCCTGTAAAGTTTGGTGGCGAATAGAGCATTTTTTTAATATTGATTTTTATTTCGAGAGAAATTCGAAACCTGTCTGAGCTGCAGCAACACATAAGTTTATTGAAACTCATTGGCTGCCTTTTAACTCCTAGCAAAGGTAATGAGGAGGATGTGAAAAACAATTTATATTAATGATTGGATTATAAATATAACCGCCGGCTGAATAGAATAGTGCCACCCTCATTTCTTACCGAAGTGTCGTAAAAGGCGACTAAGGTAAATTGACCCACCGTGTGGTATCCGGTTTAGTAGAATAGACCACCCTCTTTCTTACCGAGGTGTCGTAAAATACGACTGAGGTGAGTTGACGTCAGGCAGGCGGCCGGTCGTATAAACGCAGCCAAATCATATGACAGCATGTTTATAACATGTTGTGCCGACCCCACTTAGAGTGGGATAAGGGCAGGAAGATGATTCGATTATAAATATAAATCAATTATATTATTCACCCACTTTTTCTTTTTTTTACTCTTTTTTATGAATTACATTAAATATATTTAGTCAAATTACACAAATAGAATTTCGCAAACAGCGTATCTGCTAAACATCATAAAACATTTTTTATTCGTACTTGTCCACTCTAATTTGTCAATTAATTTTTAATAATAAAACAGGCAACTTTTCAAAAAAAATAGATTATTAATAATCGATGTTTTTGATTCAAATCGATTTTTCAAATCGATTAATTTCAAAGGGAGTAAAATCGATTATTTATTAATCGATTCTTTCCACTCCAAGACACATCCCTGAATGTCACACGTTGAACTAACCAGCTATCACATGCATAAATTACAATGTATTAAATCTAATTAACTGAACAGTACTGTTACAGTTGGTTACGTTCGAAATTCAAATTTATTTCCAATTACCGAACTACCCGCAAACCATTGCGGACTTCTAGCAAAATAACTATTATTACTATTTTGTAGTTGCGCGCAAATAAAGGAACAACTTAGCCATAAATAGTTAAGCTATCGGTATCATAAGTTTATCCTGTAACCACTAACCGCTGGCTTTAATCTATTATATATTAATATATAAAGCTGAAGAGTTTGAAGAGATCAGTCTGCTGATATAATGATTGATTTCGTTAAAGGACAATAAATAAGCGATAGACTATCAAATTAAATCAGTAGTTAATAAACATTTACCCGCCATTATCTATATAAGCACTCTGTAGATACGAAAATCTTGAAAGGACGCTGTAGCTATTGGAAAATCTATACTAATGTATAAAGCTGAACAGTTTGTTTGTTTTGAAACTTTTAGTTGCTATTGCTGTAAAAATGTCTAAATTTACTAAATACCATTATAATTTTACAATAAATAGAATGAATAATAAGATAAATTACTTATTATTGTAATCTATACTAATATATACAGCTGAAGAGTTTGTTTGTTTGATTGTTTGAACGTGCTAATCTTAGGAATAACTGGATCGATTTTAAATATCATTAATTGTGAGATAGTCGTCATTTATCGAGGAAGGCTATAAACTGTATATCACGCTAAGATGAATATGAGAGGAGCAGCAATAAAAAATACTTAAACGGCAAAATTAGCTTTCCTAGCGTGCGTTGAGTAAACGGTAATATTTATTAAAAAATCATGTATTACAAAATTGTTCTCCTCTAAAAGTTCTAAATAAAAGTATATGTCTAGCTTTTAATGTTAACCTACTTTAACTATTTTTATGGTTATCAAAATATTATATTACGGTTTTAATCTTTCCATGCGGGCGGAGCCGCTGGCGATTGCTAGTAAAGTATAAACCGGTTAAACAGCATTTCCTTTGCAAGCATTTCGTTCGTTAGAATGAAATCGGGAGCTCTGTGTAAATAACGAGTAAATTTTGCTTCTCATTTCAGTCGTTTGTGAAACAAATTTATAAAAGGACGTTAAAGATATTGTATAATATTAGTCATGGTACGTTTTAAGACAGTTTTGATTGCAACATACGTATTTTTTTATTAATTTAAGAAATTTTATGTGAATATAAAACAAAAATGTACAAGTTATATCTATCTTAAATTACCTACACGTGTACTATACAAATCGTGCCCACGTGCAATGGTCCCAAGAATGCTGGCAGCGTTTCCGCGTTTAATCGCTAAGCTGATTCTTTGTGCGAAAAAGGAGCCAGCCCTCTTGTCACCTGAAGAGGCAATTAACCGAGGTGTTAAATCGGATATTTTTTTGCACTTTGACTCCACGCCCCTAGGGTCTCAACTGCAAACGGCACAAATATATAACTCTCGATGAGATATGCATACTTCCACCGTTTGCCGGATTCAGCCATTACGTTTGGTACGGTTTTTTTAACACCTTTTATTTTTTACTAGATTTTACCTGTGAGTTCATATGCGTTGACCTTAGTACTGAAATAAACAATAGCTTGTCACTCTCCAATTTTGTAAATATTTCCATCATAAAAACCAGATCGATCAGGAATTAAATTTTAATTTCCATTGCAATGATTCTGATACTCGAAACTTGATATATTAATAATGGGGTTTCTCAATCTTCTGATTTTCCTGTTGAAAAGACAGGTTTTTATAACCTATATGTTACCCCGACGTATAAGCATGAATTGTGACAAATTTAATCGATATTGGTTAAAGGGATTGGCCGTGAATAAGTAACAGAGATACAGACTTTCGCATCTATACTAATATATAAAGCTGAAGAGTTTGTTTGATTATTTGAACACGCTATTCTCAGGAACTACTGGACCGATTAAAAAAATATTTCAGTGTAAGTCCATTTATCAAGAAAGACTATAAGATATATAACATCACGCTAAGATGAATAGGAGAGGAGCAGCAATTAAAAATAGTACTTAAACGGTAAAATTTAAAGCTTTCATTGCGTGCACTGAGAAAAAATCTAAAAAAAAAGTTCTAAAAAAAGTCCGCGACAGTGTATGTCTAGCTTTTAACGTTAAGCCACGTTAACCGTTTTATGGTTATCAAAATACTATATGGTTTTATTCTTTCCATGAGAGCAGAGCCGCAGGCGATTGCTAGTATTTTATAAAATGGGGATTTAAGGCTACACTCAAGCTCCTACCCGACTTTTAGGCGAAAGGTCATCGTTCAACACTAATTTCTAAATGTCGCTAATGATGATAAACGATCGCAAACAGGGGATAGGTAAACCTGAAATATGCGTGTCAACGTAAGGGATGAACATTTGCTGTGATCCAGTAAATTTATGAGTTCACCGTTACCAGGGCGGTCTAATTAAATTTGTTTTTTAACAAACATACTACAATGGGATGTTTAATGTTAATTAAAAACTGCAATTAAAAAAATAAAATGATCCGGGGTTTTTTCACTTCTCTAGACTCCACTGATCAGCTAAAATATCATTTGCATTCTATTCTACATTTCAGCATTTTTTCAGTGCCCAAAATCCAGGATAAAATGACATTTTTTTAAATTAAACCTAGCTAGATCGATTCGCTCTCCCCCTCCAAACCCCCTATATGCTGATTTTCATTAAAATCGTTGGAGTCGTTTCCAAAAATATACATGCTGAAGCCAGCAGTGTATATTTAAATGTGTGTATTTACCAGTTCTCTGTCACCCACAAAAAAAGTAATAACTTACTTTGTGGACTCAACGACCGTGTATGCAATTCCCATATTTATTTATATTGAATCCTTTGGAACGTTCACATTAATGAGTTTTTGGAGCAAATTTAAAAATGTTATACAACGTTCGGACAATTTTAATAAAATCCCCTTTTACTATTTTCGAACATAATAAACACTCTTTGATTCTTTCATTTATGAGCTACACTTCCACGTATTCGTTTTATTGCAATGATAGGCTAGTATAGTATGTCCCTAAATCCCTATGTATGCTTAAATCTTTAAAACTACGCAACAGATTTTGATGCGTTTTTTTAATAGATAGAGTGATTCAAGGGGAAGGTTTATATATGTATAATAACATTCAATACAGATTAGAGAAATACTGTAATTTTTGAGGTTTCTAATGTGATGTCGTAAATAATTACATTTTTTGCGCTTACATTGCAAACGGCAAAATGCAAGGCTAAACCCTACGAGATTAATCAAAATCATGTACTAAGTATTTGTTCACCTTGAAAAGGTCTACAGAAAAGTCCGCGATGGTATATGTCTATCTCTTATGGATAACCCACAATAGCATTTTTTTGTAATTTTCTTTACGAAAAATAATGCCTTATTTTCGAAGCAATTAAAAAAAATATAGCATTAATCCTTATTCAATTAAGTACCTTAAATACATTGTTGATTTAATATAGATCAATATGGCTGTTTATCGCATGTAATTTAAATGAACATTTTTGAAGATATAACAGATTTAAAATTCCGCGAGGAGTTCGCACTTCGCCCTATAGCACGATTTTAGCAGCGATCGGACGCGCAACTAAATGTCGCTCTTTCAAGAGTAATCCAAATTTAACGCGTGCGGGTCACGGGCAGTAATGAATACATCAAAACTAGTGGATCGATTTTAATCATTTTTTTACACTGAGTGATATGGGCTATATATTTTATATCCGTGCGAAGCAGGGGCAGGCCGCTAGTGTTACATAAAACTCAGGCATATGTTTGTATGATATTCTATTTTTAGATTTAAATATCAGTGATAGTAATTCCCTTTTTGAACTCAATTATTATTCGGAGATGAAAATAAAGCCTTGGAAACAAAGAACCCTGTCAGAGATTTATCTTCCGCCGTGACGTCAAACTTTATGAAGCCCCTTCATAATATCCGAGCAAACACTTGATTTATATACCGAAATATTTAGCAGCCGATTTTATCTCGATGTAAATCGACTGGGCGATTTGTGTGTATATCTGATTTGGACGTTTTTGTATATCATTTTATTTATCTTTAATATTGAGTAATATAACGACCGCCGCGTGGTATCCGGCTGAATAGAATAGTACCACCCTCATTTCTTACCGAGGTGTCGTAAAAGGCGACTAAGGTAAGTTGACCCACCGTGTGGTATCCGGTTTAGTAGAATAGACCACCCTCTTTCTTACAGAGGTATCGTAAAATACGACGGAGTTAAGTTGACGTCAGGCAGGCGGCCGGTCGTAAAAACGCAGCCAAATCATGTGACAACATGTTTATAACATGTTGTGCCGACCCCACTTAGAGTGGGATAAGGGCAGGAAGATGATGATAAAGTTTTATTTAAAACAAAGTGTCGTATTATCCCTCTTATGGAGCTCTAAAATTTTTTTTTAATTTACGTTGAATACAAACACAATTTTTCGCTATCAAACGTAAAGTCATGGTAGTTCATTTGGGGAACGGGCGGTCTAGAGATGTAAAAATTCCTAGGATCGAGTCCAACATGCCTATTATTTTTTCATTTTTCTTTTCAATTTTTTTTACATCACTTTAAAAATTACCGAGCAAGGCTCGCCCAGGTACTTAAATATAATATGTATATCTCGAAATTCACTTTTTTAAGCGAAATTGTTTACGTTCCACATACTCTGGCGAAATTGAGGCACCTCTTTATCTACAGGAAGTCGTCGACGCCGGCGCTCCACAAGCTTTATTCATTCTAAGCACCGCTTCCCTGCAAAAATTCATCGCACATTAAAAAAAAACTGTACATTCGCATCAGACTTGTATGTGCTTGAACTACTTTCGCAATTTAGCTCACTCGTTACCGAGTTTGAGGAGACAGGAAACCGCAAACTTCTGCAAACTACACACTCCAACAGTCCCATTAAGTTTAAAAACCGCTTCATTGTGAGGATCTAGTGCGCTGTTTGCGAAAACAATGCGTAATGTATATGTACATATGATGTATTACATTCTATTGCGTAACTCGTTTGTGGGTTTTGGTATAAGATTCTATAATAAAATTCCGCAATCAATTTCAGCACTGCCATTACAGCAGTTTAAAAACACTGTTAAAAAGAGGCTGATACAGAAAGCCTACTATACTCTTGAGGATTATTTGGAAGATAAGAATGTGTGGATATAGCTCTCTTTGAACCTGTACAAGACAGTAACGACTTAATGTAAATAATATTAAGAATTACATTTTTTTATAAGAGCAACCGCCAAGTTTCTTGCTGGCTCTTGTCGGTAGGAACAGCTTTCCGAACCAGCAGTAGAGTTGACGATTCAAAAGCACTTGTTTACAAGTTTATTTGAATAAAGAATATTTTGAATTTGAATTTGAATATTCATATCAGCGGAATTGAGCTCATTTTTTATTCGGCACAGGATATTGTAGTCATCAATGCGTTAAAACTCCAGCAGCGCTATGATCTTTATTCAAAAAAGCTCTTTCAAGCACTTTTGGATCGCCAAAGATCAATATGATTAATGAAGCTACATAGGTTCGGAATGTTGCTCTTACCGAGAAGAACCAGAAAGAAACTCGACGGCCGATCTTTTAAACATTTTCAATTTAACATTATTAAACCGCAGTATTGTATGAAGCTGAAAGGATTTTCAAATATATTTTCGGAAACGGATCCAACGATTTTTCCGAAATTTAGCATGCAGGAGGTTTAAAAAAAATATATTTTTATCCCTGTTTTTGGGCATTGCAAAAATACAAAAATTTACATTGAATTTATATATTCAATGTATATTCGGTAAAGATAATGTTTTATATAACACTATCTTTACCGAAAACTGCCAAGTCAGCGTAGTTTATTCGGGTAACGGGTGGTCTCTAGTCTTGTTTTTTTAATTTGCAAAAAAATACCGTGCAAGACAAAGTCAACCAGGCACTGTTGTATTATATACAATAAAATGACAGTATACATTTTACCCTCCATTTTAGTATATAATTATGTTAACGTTCGTTATATCGGAAAGCATTTTAATGACAACCTTAAGCTTAAAGCTATTATAGAACTGTATTTCTATGTAACAATTTTTATAATTATTTTAACTTCGAAGTTTCTATTGAAACAGAAAATTTCCAAGAAATGTAAGCGTGACAGATTTCAAATTATACTTAGAAAGCGTTTATCGTTTTTCCGATTAAGGTTAATGTTTAATTTTTAACAATTATTGAAATATGTTGAAATTTTTTTTATTATTTTTATTATTAGCAATCGCCAGCGGCTCCACCCGGTTGGAAATATTATAATCGTTATATAGTGTTTTGATAAGCATAAAATGGTTAAGGTGGATGAACCTTAAAAGCTAGACATATGCTGTCGCGGACATTTATTTAGAACTTGTAGACGGGAACAAAATTGATACTTGATTTTTTTATAACTTTCACCGTTTACTTACCGTTTCCTTATAAGGAAAGCTTAAATTTTCGGAATCTCGGAAACGGCTACAACGATTTTCCTGATAGTCAGCATGTAGGGGTTTTGGGGGAAAAAATCGATCTAGCTAGATTTTATGTACAAAAAAGATCGTTTTATCCCTG
Source organism: Morpho helenor (assembly GCA_029227775.1). Lineage (NCBI taxonomy): Eukaryota > Metazoa > Arthropoda > Insecta > Lepidoptera > Nymphalidae > Morpho > Morpho helenor. The sequence goes on along the minus strand of JARGCU010000030.1, from coordinate 18,496,806 downwards.
TTTTTGCGCTTTAAAAAATACTAATATTTATATTAAATTAAATTTGTGCCATAAACTGTCAAGTCAGTGTAATTTATTCGGGGAACGGGCAGTCTCGAGAAATGTAACCTAGGATCGATCCCTAACTATTTTTTCTAACCAATTATTTTTTTTTAGTTTTTTTTATTTTGTAAAAAATTACCGAGCAAGGCTCTGTCAATCCTGTACTTATTATTAATCGTTTATAAACGTAGCTGAAGAAATTATATCAATGGTATAAGATTCTATAATAAATGGTATAAGATTCTATAATAAAATTCCGCAATCAATTTCAGCTTTGCCATTGCAGCAGTTTAAAAACACTGTTAAAAATAGGCTGATACAGAAAGCCTACTATACTATTGAAGAGTATTTAGAAGATAAGAATGTGTGGATATAGCTCTCTTTGAACCTGTACAAGACAGTAACGTCTGAATGTAAATAGTATTAAGAATCATATGTTTAAAAGAGCAACCTCCGAGTTTCTTGCTGGCTCTTCTCGGTAGGAACAGCTTTCCGAACCAGCGGTAGAGTTGACGATTCAAAAGCACTTGTTTACAAGTTTATTTGAATAAAGAATATTTTGAATTTGAATTTGAATGCTTTATTTACCTATGACTTATGTTTAGTACACGTTTCTTTCTAACTGGAGTTGTTAAACGTGTATCGATATTTGCCTTCCGTTCCTAACCTTGAAGTTTACACAATAACTACGAGCTTCTACGAAGGCTATAAAGGCATATAATGATGGAAAAATTTACATGTTAGCGGAACTATTGCGTGTCAGCGATTTTGCTTTCAGAACTATAACAGCTATATGTGATAACCATGCAGTTTGAACTATGTTAAACTATCTTTTACCCACGACTTCGTTCACGTGGACTTTTGTCGTGTGATAGGTGTTATCGTGTCCCTAGAATTCTCTAGGGATATGCAGGTTTCCTCACGATGTTTTCCTTTACCGAAAATCGCGTGATAAATTGCAATTATCAATTAGATATATAAGTTTTAATAGTAAAACAGATTAGTGTCTACCCGGAGTTTGAACTCGTGATTCCTTTGATCCACCATCGCTAAGCTATCAAAGCTCTCATGCTCTCAAGTTAAACAAATAACTTAGAGAAAAGAGAGCTTTGTTAATAAATAGCCAATAAAATGTAGTCAAACATAAATCTAATTTTAAGAAGTAAAAGTTATATCGAAATATTCCTTCGTAGTGAAATAAATAATAAAAGACATAAAGTATCTTTTTCGGGATCTCTAAGGAAATTTTAATACAAACTGCATGGATCAAATATTTTACGACTCTCCCTTTCTAATAAAACTTGAGCCGATAGACCTCTCTGGCTTACATAAATACTTTATTATGTACGTATTTTATTTTTCTATGTATCGTATGAACAGCATCATTTTACATACTTCACTAATTTTTTTTATTTATTTATTTTTTATTTATTTTTTATTTTTACAACAATGCACATGTACAATTATTGTGTCCCTGGCTCCCAAGCTAGTTTAATGGATATGTGTAATCTACCAATCCGTATTGGAGCAGCGTGGTAGGTCTTAGCTCCAACCCTTCTGCCTAGAAACCTTGAGAGGAGGCCTAATCCCAGAAAAGGGATTGTAACAGGCTGTTACATTACTTTTTTTGTTTTACGACTTGGAAATATAATTATCTTCCTGCCCATTCTAAGTGGGGTCGGTACAACATATTATAAACATGCTGTCACATGATTTGGCTGCGTTTTTACGACCGGCCACCTGCCTGACGTCAACTTACCTCAGTCGTATTTTACAACACCTCGGTAAGAAAGAGGGTGGTCTATTCTACTCAGCCGGATACCACACGGCGGGTCGACTTACCTTAGTTGCTTTTCACGACCCCTCGGTAAGAAATGAGTGTGGTACTATTCTGTTCAGCCGGATACCACACGGCGTAACGACTTGGAAATATAAATGAAATTAAATAATAATAAAATAATCCTGGATTATAATAAAAATGTAGTGATATAAAGTGTAACAATTTTCCATTTATCCTAATTAGAAACGTTTATCGCTAGCAAGCACTCTACTATCAAAATAGACAAATATACTCTACTTTTTTTACTTTTCTACTACCACTTTTATTCGGCACTTGTTTCTTTCTATCGGCTATGACCTACATAAGTTAAAAATGTATTAACCAATCAATATAGAAAAAAGATGCTACAATTAATAATAGTACCAGAATGAACGAAACTTGCTTGGTATTTAAATAAATAAAAAAATGCAATTTCATATATAAAAAAAGATTTATCTGGGGTCAATCCTTGTATACACAATGAGAGACCACCAGTTACTCTATTAAGCTATCATGACTTTACAATTGACTGCGTAATTAAACTTTGCTTTCTCATAAAATTATAAAAAAAATTTTCAGTGCTCGCATATAGGGATGAAACAAGATTTTTTAAATAAAACTAACCAGATCGATTATTCCCCCAATAACTTTACTACAACATGCTGAATTTTTGAAAATCATTGGAGCCGTTTCCACCGAAAAATATATATACAAGATTAACTCATTTAAATAATAAACATATTGATCCTTGATATAATAATAAAATAACTTAATTTTGATTTGAATTAAGTGGGGTCGACACAACATGTTATAAACATGCTGTAACATGATTTGGCTGCGTTTTTACGACCGGCCGTCTGCCTGACCTCAACTTACCTTAGTCGTGTTTTGCGAAACCTCGGTAAGAAGGACGGTCGTCTATTCTACTAAACCGGATACTACACAGTGGATCTACTTACTTTAGTCGTCTTTTACGACACCTCAGTAAGAAATGAGGGTGGACTAGTCTAATCAGCCGGATACCACACGGCGGGTCGACTTACCTTAGTCGCCTTTTACGAGACACCTCGGTAAGAAATGAGGGTGGCACTATTCGACTTAGCCGGATACCAGACGGCTACTCTTAAATGTTTATATCGTTTATTTAAAAAAATATATTTTTTTTTACTTACATTTATTTCCAATTACAAAAAATAAAAACGCAATTTACCTGAGAGACAAAGTTTAGTTATTAGACTTAAGAGCGGAGATTTCAAACGGAAAATGTAATTAAATTAGCTTCTAAGCCCGGATATAGCCTGAATAGAGATGGAGTTCGTAATTTAGTTGACACAAAACGATTTCTATTTCTGCTCTCTGATGTGATATGAAACATTTTAGTGACTGTTTTGATTCACTATTTATAGTTGACCTAATTAAATTAGCCGTTTTAATGATTTTATAGAGCCAAGATTTTCTATAAACAGTTTTTTTTTGTTCTTCATGCCTGGGTGTATATCTTTAATATTTAAATGAGTTCATCTTGTATGTATATATATTTTCGGAATCTCGGAAACGGCTCCAACGATTTTCACGAAATGTAGCACGTAGGGAGCTTTTATCGATCTAGCCAGGTTTCATTTAAAAATAAAATGTTTCATCCCTGTCTTTGAGGATTGTAAAAATGCTAAAATGTAGAATTTAATGCATATCATACATGCATGAATAACGAAAATAGTTTTGCACCCGACGCTTAGCATTACATAGATTTTCTTAAAAACGCGGATTATAGCAAAATAATTATATCATAACTTTTATACCGGAATAACACAACAAGTAACGCCTACTTCTATAAACTATTTAAAAACAGAAAACTTAATTAAGTTCTTTTAGTTTTTATCAACTGGACTTAAAACGTCATCTCTGTTGAATAATAATAAGTATATGGGACACTTACACACACGGTCGTCCGTCCCCAAAGTAAGTAACTTAATACTTGTGTTATGGGTGACAACTGGTGAAAATATTCTTTAATTTTAAATTTTTTGTTTGGGACAATTTTTTTATAATGTACACAAGATATTCCTTAAAAAACGTTTGCCGGGTCAGCTAGTCATCTATACTAATATATAAAGCTGAAGAGTTTGTTTGTTTGTTTGATTGAATGCGCTAATCTCAGGAACTACTGGACCGATTTGAAATATTATTTTTGTGTAAGATAGTCCATTTATCGAGGAAGGCTATAGGATAATATTTCGCTAAGATGAATAGGAGAGGAGCAACAATAAAAATATTACGAAAACTGCAAAATTTAAAGTTTTCCTTGCGTGCGCTAAGTAAACGGTGAAAATTGTTAAAAAATCATGTATTACAAAATTGTTTCCCTCTAAAAGTTCAAAATAAAAGTCCGCGACAGCATATGTCTAGCTTTTAAGGCTAACCCACTTTAACCATTTTTATTGTTATCAAAAGACTATATTACGGTTTTAATCTTTTCACGCGGACGGAGTTGCTGGCGATTGTTAGTTATATATAAAAAATGTAAAGTTTACATGAGCGGAGCATATTAAACATGTCTTAAAATGTTACTTCAATGAATTTGAATCTCCTTAGTTCTACAAATCTGTATTGCAAAATCGAAGTTTAACTTGTGTTCAGAAGTCATTTAAAGTTTGATAGTATACACGCCCCGCAAATTAAACTTGTCTCCAAGAACATTGTCTCTGACAAAGTTTCAGTGTAAATTGGCAAAATTTTGTTACTGTGTACCATAAATACATCGAACAGTTTGTTTTAGAGATTATTTTATACACATTTTCTGACAATCGTTGGCACAGCATGTTATAAACATGCTGTCACATGATTTGGCTGCGTTTTTACGACCGGCCTCCTGCCTGACATCAACTTACCATAGTCGTATTTTATGACACCTCGGTAAGAAAGAGGGTGGTCTATTCTCCTTAACCGGATACCACACGGTGGGTCAACTTACCTTAGTCGCCTTTTACGACACCTCGGTAAGAAACGAGGTTGGTCTATTCTAGTCACACGGAGGGTCGATCCTAGGTATTTTCACCTCTCTAGGCCGACCGTTCCCCAAATGAACTACCATGACTTTACGTTTGACAGCGAAAAATTGTGATTGTATTCAACGTGAATTTCAAAACAAATTTAGAGCCCGAAAACAGGGATAAAATGTCATGTTTTTTAAATAAAACTTATCTAGATCTATTTTTCTCAACTCTTAGAATGGGATAAGGGTAGGAAGATGATGATGATATACACCAGGCTTGAAATATTTATAAATAATATAATAAATATATGGGACACTTACACACACGGTTGTCCGTCCCCAAAGTAAGTAACTTAATATTTGCGTTATGGTAGACAGACTGGTGAATATATACATATATAATTGTTAAATACATACTTAACACGTTAGCTGCGACACCAATTTTTGCATACTTTCCATTCCTGCGGCACGAGGTATAATCGGCCCGTACCGTGACCAGACGTTAGGGCGACACGCGGTCTATTAGACCCCACCTCCTTTTATAGACTAAAATCCATTTTCTGGCGCGAAATCAAAGATAAATGAGAATTTTGGTCCTTATTGATATAGACAGTGAATTGATGAACCCTAATCCACCGTCGCCCCGGGATCTGATGGCTAGTTTAGGAATTATTAGCAAAACAAAATATGGGATCTTATACACCTCGTAACGCACTGAAATAGGGCAAATTTTCGCTGAGATTAGTGATGGGAAAAATAATATCGACGTTTTTAAACTGTCTTAACTACGCAACGACTTGACCGATTTTGATCAATTATATCTCATTAGATCGTTTTAAGGGCAAAACCTGGCAAAACAACACAAAGCTATCAAAGGATACATTTTTTTTATAATCTAAATTGTGCTTGAATGCGCCAAAAAGAAAAAAAAACCGGCCAAGTGCGAGTCGGACTCGCGCACGAAGCGTTCCATTCTATACCATTAAGAGGCACCTATTACAGACTTATTATTGGAAAATAATGGATCACGGTTTATGCATAAGGTTTATCTATCTATTTGTATATGAAAATCTTAATGCGGTTCACAGAATAGAAAAAAAAGGCAACCAGAAGTAGAAAAGAAATTGTCCTATTTATTCTGCCTCGGGCTTTAAAAATACACTTATTAGAACTTGAATTAACATTAAAAAATCAGTATCAATATACTTTTTTTTATAAAAATCTCAATATATATGTTGTACTTATTTATGAGTGTTTTTCATTGAAACAGGGTAGACAATAAAATTTTTTGCACTGAGTGCACTGAGTCAAAATCTTTTTGGATTTTTTATCAGCTTCACGAGATGGTAAAAGTGTGCGTAGTTTTTGGTAACAACCAACACATCTTCTCCTTTTTTCACCCTTTTCGAGGCAATGGCGTGCGCTTTCAGGTGCTGAAAAATAACAAAATGTAAAGATAACGTAATAAAACTGACATTGTTACTTAGGTTAGATCGTAGATGAGAATAACAATGATAATGTAGGTATAACTGCATCAAATGAATGTGTTTGTTTTATACTTAAAATGTTGAAAGAGTAGGTAAGGTAGCTTAAATTCAGAATAATTAAAAGGAAACAATAATAAATAACTTAATAATGACCAAATGTCAAGCTTAGTTTATGAAAGCTTCAACACGTTGACTGTCAAGAAATATATCTAAGCATTACATTACCTGGGGTCTCATCGATTTCCTTTTTTATTAAAGATTCTATAAGTTTCTCCACAAAGAGTCTTTTTGGTAACTTTTTTCCATCAGTTTGGATTGAATTAAACACAATCCAGGCATTAATTAGCGCCGTACCAAATATTAGCTCCATTACAACTTTTCTCGTGACGTGATGCACAACACTGGTCGCGGGAAGCTCGCGTTGGGTGCGGTACGAGGTCAGGGGGGATGTATAACGCAAATACGTTAGTGCCGCGAATCAAACTAGATGGCGCTGCATCGAAAAAATGCCCGCTATCGTTTGGTTCGCGGAACAATATATAAGCACCGAGTGGTTTGTGAGAACCCCTCTTTTATCTCACTCTTCCCGTGTCGTCGTGTCGTTACTGACGTTCACGTGTAATTACATAATAGAATAATTGTTGGTAAAGCAATAAATGTGATTCGGATAATGGATAGCTGTGTTATAATTTAATCGGCCGTCCTACATACACCCTGTTCGACCAACAACCCAAGGGGGTTGTCCATGGTCCTTCGTGTCGGATAAAATCCGGAGGAGTCACGGCATTCAAGGCCGCCTGGTGAGGAGAACCGTGCCGCCCTGTGTTGGCAATGAGCAGCAGCCTGTGAGCAGCAGCAGCAAGGACTGAGGTTTGGTGGTGAATCCGGCCTTAGCACTTTGCGACGGAGGGATCCGTCAGGAAGCCAGCAGCGGGACCAGGTACAGCGGTGACCAGCGGGGTCAGTAATACCCTCGCACCGCAGGAATAGGATCAGGTGACAAGTGAGTGACAAGGTCTCTTACAGTGAGTGAAGTTTAATTTAATTAGCGAATTTTAACTTCAGTGAAAAATTACTTTAAAATCAAGAACAAATACTTTGAACTTTATAAATTAACAGTAACTTTCCATGTTTAGTCTCATTAATAATACTAATTTTAAATCGTGATAACCTACGGGGAACCCATGCCTGATTTTGGTTCGAGGTTATAAACAATTGGAATAATCTACGGACTTTTACGAAATTTTACGTATTCATTTAAACTTTAAACAAAATTACATTTGTTTTCGACTTGTAATATATTTGTGATTTCAATTTAACATAGAAAAAATATAGATGTTGTTGACTTGTAAAAATAAAAAATAATGTGTGTAATACTTTAACCTTATTCTGCTTGTAATAAGGGTGAACATTGATTGTATTCTTTATACGCGTAGTCATTGTGTTTAGCGAGTTCGATAATTTTATAAAAGTTATACGGTAGATAAGGTGTTTAGTGAAAGTATTAGTTAACCTTGGTATGTTATAAGACGTATTACGATAATTACTGAGGCGTTTATGCATCTTATTTGTATTGTTTATTTGTGTTTAGAGATTTGTTTTATATTGTGTTTTTTACTTTAATTTCAAATTTAGGATTTTTAAAATGGAAGATAATTTAAGATTACAAATGGACAATTATAGTAAATTAGTAAAAGCTAGAAAAAATTATAAAAAGTCGCCTAAAGAGCGAATTAATGAGACGTATGTACAAGTTAGGCTCGAATCTCTTGAGCGTTTATGGAATAATTTCGGGGATACACATAGGGTTATTATTAAGGACTTTGGAGAATTATTAAGCGATGAGGATTATATTCGGAATGATATTTACGATCAAGCCGAGGAATTATATATAGAATTTAAAACAGAATTAATGGGTGTACTTAATTATTTTTCAAAAGCGAATGAGAGTAGTATTGGGGTTAATCCTGAATGTGTGAGTAAATCCAAACAGGTTCAGGTGGAACTACCAAAAATATTTATTCCTAAATTTTCTGGGGCTTATACCGAGTGGGTTACTTTTCGAGACTTGTTTATATCTTTAATCCATAGTAATATAAATTTAGAAAAGGTTCAAAAGTTACACTATTTAAAAAGTTATTTATCGGGGGAAGCCGAACAGTTGCTTCGGCAAGTACCTATCTCTGAAACAAATTATGAACGTTGTTGGACAATATTAAAAGATAGGTATGATAATAAAAGGTATTTATCGCACTATATTCTGAAAAGATTACTTAGTCAAAGAAATATTATGGTAGAATCGGCAAGTAGTTTAAAGGAACTCATAGATACAACAAGCGATTGTTTAAGTGGATTATCTAATCTAGGTATTGATGTTACAAATTGGGATATAATTGTGATACATATACTTACTTTAAAACTTGACATGGAATCCAGGAAACAATGGGATTTTAAAGTAACTAGTGATAATTCTACGGAAGAATTACCTACATTTGAGCAATTTAAAAATTTTCTTACAAACCGGTATCGTGCACTCGAGTTTCTGGATACCAAGTCAGCATCTCAAAGGTCACAAGGTCATGTAAATAATCCTATTGTTAAATATAAAGGTTTACACGTTGTTAAATTGCAATGCCCATTTTGTTCGGAAGCACACAGACTTAATTCATGTAAAAAATTTATAGGGGAAACGGCAGATCAACGTCGTAGTTTTGTTCAAAACAATCGTATTTGTTTTAATTGTTTGGGGTCCAACCATGGAGCGAAAGCATGTCGCAGCAATGTTAAGTGCAATATATGTCATCGTCGTCATCATACTTTATTACATCCTCGCGGTATAAGTAATGCTGAGACTACTAATGTTAGGGTTGAACAGGAGTGTAAGGAAGCTTTACCAACGGGGCCTTTAGAGGCAGGCAGAGATAATGGAGCGAGCGGTTCTGTATCTCATACAGCTTATTTTTCGACAGGTCAGGAATTTAAACAGGTTTTGCTTGCAACAGCGCTTGTCAAAGCCGAGTCGAAACATAATGCTAACTTTTGGTTAAGGGCTCTGCTCGATCAGGGCTCTCAAGCTAATTTTATCACGGAATCAGCGGTTCAGGGTTTGAGGCTGAAAAAGATTCCTGTGAAGGGTATAATTTCAGGCGTAGGTGGAGATAAAGCGGTAATCTCCAAGGCAATAGTTAACTTAAACATTAAATCTAGAATCAATCCTATCGTTGTCGTTTCGGTGAACGCATATGTTCTGCCATCGATAACTACTTTCCTCCCTTCGAAGAAAGTAGAGGTACTAGGTTGGTCAGAACTTGGTAGGATTGAACTTGCGGATCCATCTTTCCATCAACCCAATAGAATCGATCTCTTATTGGGTTCTGATGTTTATGGTCAAGTGATCCAAGAGGGGTTACTAAGGGGTCCGCCGGGTTATCCAGTCGCCCAGAATACGAAGCTGGGGTGGATACTTTCGGGTCAGGTCGGGTTAGGAGAAACGAACAATTTAAGTTGTAATTTACTTATAACCGAACCCGAGCCAAATGAAAATCATCTATTGAAAAAATTTTGGGAGCTGGAATCCGAATATTCCAGCGATGCTATAAATAAACATTTCACACCAGAAGAAAAAAGGTGTGAAGAGATCTTTTATAAAACTAAAAACCGCGATGAGTCCGGTCGGTACGTCGTTACGTTACCTTTTAAATCGGATGATCCTGCATGCCAATATGGTAATTCAAAGGACATTGCGCTGCGACGGTTTGCTATGCTGGAAAGAAAATTGGAAAGGGACAGAAAATTACAAGAAGAGTATAGCAACGTTGTACAGGACTATCTAGATTTGGGCCACATGGAGGTCGTACCTGAGGATGAACTAAATAAACCGGGTTCAGTGTATCTTCCTCATCATGCCGTGATACGCGAAGAAAAAGATACGACGAAAATTCGAGTTGTCTTTGATGCCTCATGCAAGGGAACTAATGGAGCATCATTAAATAGTGAATTATTGATAGGACCTACTTTACAATCGGATTTACGCAGTTTAATAATGCGTTGGCGTTTACATCCTATTTGCTTAGTAGCCGACATCGAAAAGATGTATCGGCAGGTAAAGGTGTCCAAAAATGATATAGATTTTCAACGTCTGGTGTGGCGTGATCAAAGGAATCCAAACTCTGAAATAAAAAGCTATAGATTATTAAGGGTCACGTTTGGGACCGCATCAGCACCTTACCTTGCAGTTAAGGTGTTACAGCAAGTTGCTGACGACGAGGGTAATAATTTCCCAGCAGCATCTGAAAGAATTAAAACAGACTTTTATATGGACGATTTGTTATCTGGATGTGAAAACGTTAATGAAGGAAAGCAAATTTATAATGAAATGAATGAAATCTTACAAAGAGGAGGTTTTAAATTAAAAAAGTGGACTAGCAATAATGACATTCTATTGGAAAAGTTTAAGGATAGGCAGGAAGATAACAGGAAGATTAAAATAAAGGAAGAAGTAAATATAAAAATGGATAATATTATGAAAATACTTGGACTTACCTGGGAGAGAAGAGCAGACTCTTTTCGCTACGATGTGAAGCTGATGGATATGAAACTTTTACCTTCCAAGTGGAAAGTATTCGTGGCAAACAGAGTGTCAGAGATACTTACCGTTTTGAATCCAAATCAATGGTCGCACGTAAACTCCAAACAAAATCCTGCTGACTGTGCCTCTCGCGGGGTATCTCCTTCTGAATTACAGCATAATTGGTTGTGGTTCAATGGACCTGACTTCTTAAAATGTACTGAAATAAATTATGGTAAACCTAAAGATATAAAAACCGATTTGGAAGCAATAAGAGTACATGCTGCAACAATAGAAGAAGACAGTATATTTGGTCGATTTTCATCTTTAACACGAATGGTGCGAGTGATAGCTTACTGTAGAAGATTCCTCCAATTGTTGAAGCCGGTACCTGAAAGAAAAACGGGTTATTTAAAGACAGAAGAGTTAAATACAGCATCAGAAAATATTATTAGAGTATTCCAGCAGAAAAACTTTGAAGAAGAAATCGCCAACCTGAAAAAGAAAAAAGAAATTAGTAAAAACAGTGTTCTAAGAGTATTAAATGCCTATTTAGATAATAAAGAAATTTTAAGAGTCGGAGGTAGATTAGAAAAATCAGAATTAAATGAAAATAGAAAACATCCAATTATAATACCGAAAAAATCTAAAATTACTTACCTAATTATTGATGACGCTCACAAACAAACAATGCACGGAGGTAATCAACTTACACAAAATTATTTAACTAATAAATTCTGGATAATTGGAGCTAAACAACAAATAAGAAGTTATATAAGAAATTGTGTTACCTGCGTAAAAAATAGAGGACTTACTCATAATCAGCTGATGGGACAACTTCCATCTCCTCGTGTAACTCCATCTCGTCCGTTTCGGAATAGCGGTGTCGATTTTGCAGGGCCAATTCAGATACGCACTGCCAAGGGCCGAGGACATAAGTCGCACAAGGGGTATATCTGTTTATTTGTATGTCTAGCGACTCGTGCGGTACACATAGAAGTTGTGTCAGATCTAACTTCTGAAGGATTTCTACAGGCGTTTAAAAGATTTGTGGCTCGAAGAGGTCACTGTCAAGAATTATTTAGTGACAACGGCACTAATTTTGTTGGTGCTGCTGCAGAACTTAAAAAAGTTTTTGCTGCAGAAAAGGGCAGTATGTTAAAAGAACTAGCGGAATCATTGGCTAGTAAGGGAACTAAGTGGAATTTTATTCCTCCCCAGGCACCGAATGTAGGTGGACTGTGGGAGTCGGCAATAAAATCGGTGAAATTTCACTTGAGAAGGGTTATTGGAAATTCAACTCTCACCTTCGAAGAGATGTCGACGGTGTTGGCTCAAATCGAAGCGTGTCTTAATTCGAGACCTATATCTCGACTTAATTCGGATTTGGATTGTCTTGATGCTCTAACACCGGGACATTTCCTCGTCGGTGAACCTTTGGTTACTGCTCCTGATGAAAATTTTGAATCTTGTAGCATTGGCTCCTTAAGAAGGTGGCAATATTCACAGCGAATGCTACAAGAATTTTGGCATAAGTGGTCTCGGGATTACTTAACGAGATTCTTTAATCGGTACCGTTGGTCTTCACAGGGACCACAACTAAAGGAAGGTGATGTCGTCATAATTAAGGAAGACGGCCTTCCTCCATGTCGTTGATTGTACGGTAGAATTTTAAAGTGTCATTTTGGCCCAGATAATATTGTTCGCGTTGTCACACTTAAAACGAAAAATTCAATTATTAAACGCTCGGCATCTAAGTTATGTGTACTTCCAGTAACAAACTGAGGTTTGCTTAATAGTTTTAGCTTTATCAATAGTTTAAATAGTTTAAATAAGTGGTTTTCTCATCATTATTGTATCTTTGATTTGCATAATGTATACCGGGTTTTGTACAATTTTTAAGGACAAATAGCAATTTGTCCTTGGTGGGCGGTAATGTATAACGCAAATACGTTAGTGCCGCGAATCAAACTAGATGGCGCTGCATCGAAAAAATGCCCGCTATCGTTTGGTTCGCGGAACAATATATAAGCACCGAGTGGTTTGTGAGAACCCCTCTTTTATCTCACTCTTTCCGTGTCGTCGTGTCGATACGGACGTTCACATGTAATGACACATAATAATAATTGTTGGTAAAGTAATAAATGTGATTTGGATAATGGATAGCTGTGTTATAATTTAATCGGCTGTCCTACATACACCCTGTTCGACCATCAACCCAAGGGGGTTGTCCAGGGGATATGGGACGTTTTAGCCTCGTTCCGCACTGCATTAAAATTATATTAATTCAGTGCGGCACGAGGCCTAAGACATCCGGTACCAAGGTAGGTACACCACCGAGTACGGAACCATTAGCGCATCTCATATTTATATTTATCTCTTTCCTACACTGGACCAAACCAAAGCTATGCCATTCGCACGACAGAGAAACTCACGTTTTTCCTTGCCGCACCACAGGGAAGTTGCATCAAGGGTCATTTAGGCCTCGCTTCGCACTGAACGTGTTAAATACAAATATACACCCAGGCTCAAAGACCAACAAATTCATTTATAGAAAATGTTGGTCCTCGGCGGGAATCGAACCCGCGACCCGCGGAGCTGAAGGTAGGGTCACTACCCACTGCTCCAACGAGCCAGTCAATTTGGATCGGAAGTGTACCATTTGGTTCACTTAAAACTGTAATAAGGAAAAGTAAATAAAAACGCGGTTTATCACCAAGGAACTGCTTTCGATTTCATGACATCATTAGGTTTCGTGTCACGATCATCGCGTCCGTCGTAACGCGGTGCGCGACTACACTGTAAATCATGCCGTTAAATTTTCCCAAACGCTGTTAGGTAAAAAACTAACGTTTAAAATTGCCGAACATAATATTACCACATATACACACTTTCACTTAACCGATTGCAATTACCGATAAAAAGGCATCATCTTCCTACCCTTATCCCACTCTAAGTGGGGTCGGCACAACATGTTATAAACATGTCACATGATTCGGCTACGTATTTTACGATCGGCCGCCTGCCTGATATCAACTTATCTTAGCCTCGGTAAGAAATGAGGTTGGTCTATTCTACTCAGCCGGATACCATATGGCGGGTCGACTTACCTTAGTCGCCTTTTACGACACCTCGGTAAGAAATGAGGTTGGTCTATTCTATTCAGCCGGATACCACACGGCGTGATAAAAGTAACTATCAAAAAATTTATTCGTTGTCCTAAAAAAAGAAAGTGTTTGTTATCCCACTGCTGGGAAAGAAGGGAACTTAGACCCACCACGCTGCTGTAATGCGAATTGCTAGGCCACACAAATCTCTAAGAAGAAAAACCTATGTACTGTAAACGGATATTACAAGAGGTCGCTGCTATCGTGCGTATTACCAGCGTACCTGATGGAAACCGAACTCGCCGCAACTCCCTTTCATCCTCTTCTCCCTTCCCTTTCACCGAGCTTCCTACGAACACAGCCGAGTGTTCGGCGTAATGCGCAATAACAAATGGAGGTTGCGATGGCAACGGAATAGACACTAGCAATCGGCAGCGGCTCCACCCGTGTGCAAAGATTAAAACCGTAATATAGTCTTTTGATAACCATAAAAATAGTTAAAGTGGGTTAACCTTAAAAACTAGACATATGCTGTCGCGGACTTTGATATAGATCTTTTTAAGGGGAACAATTTTGTATTACATTATTTTTGAATAACTATCACCGTTAAGTTTTCTAAAGTCTAGTCAAATTCTGCTTTTTTCGTAATATTTCTTATTGCTGCTCCTCTCCTAATCATGCGTGATGTTATAGCCTATAGCCTTCCTCGATAAATGGACTATCTTACACTGACAGAATTGTTCAAATCGGGCCAGTAGTTCCTGAGATTAGCGCGTTCAAACAATCAATGAAACAAACAAACTCTTCAGCTTTATATATCAGTATATGTTACCCCGTTATACAAGGAATATTTGTGGCAAATTTCATCAATATTGTTTCAGTATTCGTCGTGAAACGAAACAGAAAGACAGACTCGCGTTTATAATATTAGTAAGTATGTTTTATCAACGTAAATTATGCCAAAACTCAGAAAAAACTCAATAGTTAGTTATGTAAACCGATACACATTGGTAAATGACATCAACCACTTTAATAATTTAGTCGCATAGAGAAGGCTTGCCTATGTTCTATTTTAAGTTGTTTCCATGAAGTCCCATTAAATGAGTAGTTGTCAACCGTGAGTAAATTAGATTTGACCTGTAATAATAGCCTTTCAGTTTCAATAACAATATGTAACAACATTTACGTATCACTTTGCTTTAACATGTGTTTTGATTGACGTGCTATGTACGTACTAACGTTAGTATTCGTAAAACAATACGTTATAACATATTATGTATATAATGTAGCCTGTTACTATCCCACTGCTGAGAATAGGCCTCCTTTTTTTTGGAGAGAAGGATTGGAGCCTAACGCTGCTTCAATGCAGATTGGTAGGTTACAGATATCTCCAGAATTCTCTAGAGATATGCAGGTTTTCTCACGATGTTTTCCTTCATCGAAGAGCGTGTGATAAATTGCAGTTCTAAATTAGACACATAAGTTTTATCAGAAAAACTCATTGGTGTCTTCCCGGGCTCGAACCCGTGACCTCCTCGAACGAGTCACACGGTGTTATCGCTGGGCTATCACAGCTTCATATTGTAGCTTCTTCTCGGTAAGAGCAACATTCCGAACCAGTTGTAGCTTCATTAATCATATTGATCCTTGACGATTCAAAAGAGATTGCTTGTAAGAGCTTATTTGAATAAAGATGATTTTGATTTGAGTATTAAGGTGACCTAATTTTAAAAAAGTTGTTTTGTGAGAAATAGCAATAAAGTGTTGCGTATCGCCTACAAAAAACAAGTGTCAAAGATCAAAGAGACTCATAATTAGGAAGAGTAAGAAGAAAACACTAGCTTTTTTTTTAATATTATGGTATGGCATAGATGCATTAACGCCGTGTGGAATCCGGCTGAATAGAATAGTACCACCTTCATTTCTTACCGAGGTGTCGTAAAAGCCGACTAAGGTAAATCGACCCGCCGTGTGGTATCCGGCTGAGTAGAATAGACCAACCTCATTTCTTACCGAGGTGTCGTAAAAGGCGACTAAGGTAAGTTGACCCACCGTGTGGTATCCGGTTTAGTAGAATAGACCACCCTCTTTCTTACCGAGGTGTTGTAAAATACGGCAGAGGTAAGTTGACGTCAGGCAGGCGGCTGGTCGTAAAAACGCAGCTAAATCATGTGACAACATGTTTATAACATGTGCCGACCCAAATTAGAGTGGGATAAGGGCAGGAAGATGTATGGCATACATGCATTAAAATAAGAATTACAATGTATTAATTCAGCCTGATTTTGGATTAGGTCATTGAAATACTAATTGTACTATTATGGCTGATACAGAAAGCCTACTATACTCTTGAGGATTATTTAGAAGATAAAAATGTGTGGATATAGCTCTCTTTGAGCCTGTACAAGACAGTAACGACATAATGTAAATAGTATTACATTTTTAAAAGAGCAACCGCCGAGTTTCTTGCTGGCTCTTCTCGGTAGGAACAGCTTTCCGAACCAGCAGTAGAGTTGACGATTCAAAAGCACTTGTTTACAAGTTTATTTGAATAAAGAATAATTTGAATTTGAATTTGAATATTACTGATTTATAGGGGCGAAAATCTACGTTTTCTCGCGTGAAACGGGACTGTCTTAACTTCCTTAATGTCCATTTGGGACAACACAGTTGCGAGTAAGAACGCGTTTAATTGCGAAACCAAACCCACATATAATTGCGTTTAACTTTTATATATATATTGTTATATTTTTTTTACTAAGTTTGACCTTCTATTGTGTAAGGCTCTCGCCACAAATATCGTAACTCTAATCCATTTTACTTTCACATTATCGAATATTTCTCTCGGTTATTTGATTTTATAATATGAATAAGTTTTATTGCTTACTAGCGGTGCCGCCACGCGTTGCTTCACAGTCGTTTTGGAGTCTATAAGGAACATTCATACCTACTTTTTTGCTTTATATATATACTCGCTGTGCCTACGGATTCACCCGCGTCGAAATTAATACGTCATTAAGTTTTTCCCGCATCAATCTCTTCATTTTATCATATCATTATATCATAGTCCTCTTACCCTTATCCCACCCTAAATGGGATGAACATGTTATAAACATGTTGTTCACATGAATTGGCTACGTATTCTACGACAGGCCGCCTGCCTGACGTCAACATAGCTAAGTCGTATTTTAGGCTACCTAGGTAAGAAAGCCGGATACAACACGACACAAATATCTTCATTTCATTCTGAGTTAAATTTTTACTAATTAATGTATAGAAACCGGCTATACTCACGTGTTATAACACGTGAGTATAGCCGGTTTCTATACATTAATTATGAATTCCACTCACGATAGTTTAAATTCATAAATTTTTACTGTTTTATAATAAGTATAGATAGTTGAATGTAAAAGTAGTTATTGTGACTTAAACATTAAAAATAGAGACATGCTGTCGCGGACTTTTTATAGTATTATTATATAGTATTTTCTCGTTGTGCTTCTTTTCTTTGCACACAATTAACAGGAAACCGTAATGTAATATTAACCTAAACCTTTAATTGTTAGTAATAATTGCACTACCTTCTAATAAAAACAGTACAAATCAAAAAGATTTAGAGAAAATCGATCAAATAAGTTGACTGGCCCGTTGGCGCAGTGGGTAGTGGCCACCCTTCAGCTCCGCGGGTCGCGGTTTCGATTCCCGCCCAGGACCAACATTTTCTATAAATGAATTTGTTGGTATTCGAGTCTGGGTGTATATTTGTATTTAAGTATGTATTTAAAAATATATAAGTATATATTCGCCAGTTGTCTGTCCATAACACAAGTATTAAGTTACTTACTTTGGGGACGGTCGACCGTGTGTGTGTCTCATATAATTATTATTATATAAATATTAAAAAAGAGGATGGTCTATTCTATTCAACTGAATACCACACGGTGGGTCATCTTACCTTAGTTGCCTTTTACGACACCTCGATAAAAAATTATTTTGTATGAACAAAAATTCTTTTAAGATATTCATTATAATCCCATATTTATCTACTGAAAAGCTGTGGTAGCCCAGCGGTTACACCGTGCGCCTCTTTCGAGGAGGTCTAGGGTTCGAACCCCGGGCAGGCACCAATGAGTTTTCTAGTAAAACTTATGTGTCTAATTGATAAATGCAATTTATCACACGCTTTTCGGTGAAGGAAAACATCGTGAGGAAACCTCCATATCTCTAGAAAGTTCTGGGGATATGTGTAACCTACCAATCCACATTGGAGCAGCGTGGTAGGTCTCAGCTCCAATCCTTCTCTCTAAAAACGGAGAGAAGAGGCCTATGCCCAGCAGTGGGATAGTAACAGGCCGGTACTTACTTATCTACTGTAACCGTAATATGGCAAGCATTATTAATATTAATTCTTAAAATATAACATGCCTAATCGCCAAAGAGAGGCAGCCGACCCACATCGATATTAAATCTTGCTTTATTACAAAGCTTGGGATCTAATCTCTACTTTAATAGTGGACGTGGATTATTCTAATATTAAGTTCGTACTTCCAGATTTGACTATCGGATAATAACTTGAAGTGAGGTCTTTTTCTTCTTCTTATAGCGGGCTGTTTTCCGCACTTAGTCGCTTTGTGGCGACCATTGTGCGTGAAGGTGAAAGGGGCTGGTTACTCCAACCAGCCAAGCTCCTTCCAGAAGCCGAGTATCCTATTCGGGACCCTCAAGGCTTCTTGCAACGTCCTCGGAGAGTCGAGGATGTTCGCCCGATGTTCTGCCACCTCCGTGCAATGTAGCATGGCGTGAGATCGTGTTTCCGGTTCCCTCATGCATCCTCTGCAAATTTGGCTGTCAGTTGCACTTATATAAAATAAGTGTTTGTTT
Source organism: Morpho helenor (assembly GCA_029227775.1). Lineage (NCBI taxonomy): Eukaryota > Metazoa > Arthropoda > Insecta > Lepidoptera > Nymphalidae > Morpho > Morpho helenor. Next base: position 18,477,911 of record JARGCU010000030.1, on the reverse strand, counting down.
AGCAGACAATGACCGGTGATAATGCTTATCATCCTTCGCAGATTGGGTCAAGTTCTCTTCTTCTTCTGGTTGAAGTGAGGTATTACGAGTTTATCACTTAATATATAGAACCGGCTATACTCACGTCTTATACTATCGGGTTAGCCCGACTAGTTTCGAACCCGTCCACTTCACTTAAGTGCCCGGATGGGGCTTCACTTCACTTAAGTGAAGTGCCCGGATGGGTTGGAAACTAGTCGGGCTAACCCGATAGTATAAGACGTGAGTATAGCCGGTTCTATACATTAACTATGAATACTACTCACGATAGTTTAAATTTTTTTTTAATTTAGGAAGAAATCCTCAAGTTATTCTTTTTGTGCTGTAAAAATATTTGAAACCAATGTTGTAGAAGTTTATTAACACTATTACCTCTTAAACTATTAAGCTGTGATAGCCCAGCGGTGACACCGTGCGACTCTGTAGAGGAGATTACGGGTTCAAAGCTCGGTCAGTCATCAAGGCGTTTTCCATTACAATGTTGTACAAGTTTGTTAACACTATTACCGCTTATACTATTAAACTGTGATAGCCCAGCGGTGACACCGTGCGACCGTGTAGAGGAAATCACGAGTTCAAACCCTGGGCAGAGACTACTGAGTTTTTCTATTAAAAAATGTATCTAATTTATTATTGCAATTTGTCACACGCGGTGAAGAAAAACATCGTGAGGAACCTGCATATCTCTAGTAAATTTTAGGGATATGTGTAACCTACCAATCCGCATTGGAGCAGCGTGGTAGGTCTTAGCTCCAATCCTTTTGCAAAAAATGAAGAGAAGAGGCTTATTATACCCAGCTGTGGGATAGTAAGAGGTCGCTAGTCTTATTTTATTATTACCTCTATTTAAATCAGAATTCCTAGAGATATTCCTAAATAAAAAAATATATGAGGCTTAGCATTCTATTGAAAATTCTCTACGGAAGAAGTATAAAACGAAAAGAGGCTTCCTGTATTACTTAAAGAAAAGAAATTAAAAACCAAACACTTACTGCTTCGTCACTCGCCATTCCAAAGATTCTATCAATGAAGTATTGTTCCAACTTAATTACAAAATCCAGATAGTAATCTGTATTCGTAATTACGTAATTTCTTGGCTTACTAAGTTTTTGGTTTATTAGGATTTCGTTTGTATAAATATTCATAGTTATTTCAGCTCTTAATTAATCATAAATCTTATATATATGATTTACGTGTAACAATGTTAATTACCATACTCTTTCGAAACGACTTGACCGATTTTCCGCAATCAGTTACTATCTATTTTTTATATCCCTAAGTGATAAGGATTGTCCACCCCTGTAACCGTGGCTTCACCTGCGAGGAAATCAGTGTTTCACAAAGTTTTTCCCGCGTAAATTCTGACCCCGCAGGAATTATAGGATAAGTAGCCTTTATATTCCACAACTTCCTCCATCAGTAGAAGTCCCATACAAATCGGTTTAACCGTTCCGGAGAATATATATTAACTTAAACCCTCCTCGAGCACAATCTTTTAGTAAAAACCGTACAAACATCTGTTCAGTAAATTTTGATACATACAGACAGATGGATATTGAGTATAGATTATGTGGGTCGTCTTTCCTGTTCTAGAAGGGAAAAACAGTTTTTATCATGGAAATCAATCCAGTATATAAGCTTCGATTGTACTTAATTACATCAATATTGCTCAAGCGGATTATCCGCGAAAGCGTAAAAGACAGACCTACTTTTCCATTTATAAAATTGATGTGGTATACAATTGATATGGATTGAAATAAACCTTTAAAACAATACAATATTAACTGTTCAAATATGATATCTGGATCATCGTTGCAAGAATAATTTCAATTAAGTAAGCATGTAACAAGTTTTATTACAGTCATTAACTGCTCCTAAATCCACGTTACTCAAATGCTTATGCAACGCGCGTCCAATATTACGATACGCTCGATTCAGATTTTATATCGAAACTAATACAAATCGAGGCTGGGAAAGGAGCCTTACGTCTCGCCCTCACGCCGGCCAACCTTTCACGACCACTTTCAGATACCGCAGCGGTTGCACCGGACCACACATGCCCAATTAGGAATTACGAAACAGATATATTATTGCATCATACCTTTTTTTTATTATAAAAAATAAAAAGCTATTTATAATACATAAACATAACAGTCGCAGTAAAATACTTTCATTTGAACAACATTAACACTGTGCACTAATAACGAGTAAAAATGATAGGCGATTATGATTTAAAACACTTTTCACTTTTTGTTCTGTGATAGCCTGCGACCGAACGTGAGGTGACTATGTACAGGGCGTTCGGCCTTGGCCTGCAGGTGGTAGAATTTATTAGTGTAATATAACTTCACTATAATATTGGAAAACAATTTTTCTAGATCACTAGGGGAATTCGGTTTTCGCTCAGCAATAAATATAGTAACTGGTTGTATATCCTACCACCTAACTAAGCGGTTGTGTAAAGACTTAATGGAGAGGTCCAGCGACGTGGCCAGGAGGACCGTATTGAGCGCTTGTGCCGCCGTGTCCACTTGCGTCACCACCGCTAGCGCCAAAGTCCGTAGCGATCTCAGCTCCACCGTGACCTCCGCCTCCGCCGAGTACTGAGCCTTCGAGCCCTGAGCCTCCAATGGCACCAAGATCACCGCCACCGATGGCACCACCTCCAAGAGCATCACCCTCAATAGACCCACCGCCGATCGCGCCTCCACCGATGGCACCGCCACCAATGAGCCCACCTCCAACACCACCGCCTTCCTTTTGTGTCTGGTATTTGATGAAGTAAACTTCGGGCTTGGAAGGTTGGGTAGGCGCTTGAGTGGGGATGATGATGTCGGGTTGTTCTTCGGGCTTCTTGACGAGAACGTATACGAGGGTCTTTTCTTCGTTCTGAGGCTGGATAGGGATGATCGGGGCGACGGGAGTGGGTGGAGTTGGGGCCTTAATGAAAATGATTTTGTAGTGCTTCTGAGGTGGAGCGACGGGGGTGATTCTGGGCAATCTCTGTTCCTGAGGCTCTGGTGGAGGAACGTGGACGTAGATGTGCTTCTGAACGAGAGGAGCGCCGGAGAATCCACCTCCTACTCCGCCACCGAAACCAGCATCACCGCCAATTCCGCCGCCAATTCCGCCGAATCCACCTCCGAGTCCGCTGCCGAATCCACCTCCACTTCCACCACCAATTCCACCACCGAAACCACCTCCAGATAGAGAAATTCCACCCGATGAATGGCCGCCTGATACGCCTCCGAATGAAATTCCACTAGAATGACCTCCTAGAGAGGGAGTGCCGTAACTCTCAGAAGGAACCTCATACTTGGTTGGAGATGGGTAGCTGTATCCGACTGGAGGCTCAGGACGGGCGGAAGCCACCGCTACACAGGCGAGTACCTTTAAACAAAAAAAGAACATGGTCTATTTCTGAAAGACAATGAAATCCAATGCTTATGCTACAATTAAATTAATTATATACATGTAATTCAAAATCTAATATATTCGCTAAGCATCCGTATTGTTAAAAGATATTGAGAATGCCCCGTCCGCGATTTTTAAAATTAAAAAAGATAAAAATTTGCACTCAACATTGAATGAATAGGCAACATTCAACAAATAATCATGGATTTTATGTAACAGAAAAGGAATGGTTCTTACACCGATCCAAATTACGATAAGTATGTAATACCCATTCTACGTGTTAACTACCCTAAGTGCATAGAATAAAGATTGTAATGTTACTTCTATTGTTTAAAGTCTAAAAGTGTAGAAACGCACTCAGTGGAATGAAACATTTGTCTGGGTTGAATACTAATTACATATATTACTAAAAAAATTGGTAACTCAACTTTCATGCCTAAGTATCAAAAAAAAAAGGAAACTACAAAGTAATTTTATCAACTTAAGTGACTGTATGGAATAATATAAAAATTTGTTTTAATTTACATTTCCCGAACCATTAGTAGAGTTGACGATTAATAAACACTTGTTTACATGTTTACTTGAATAAGGAAAATTTGAATTTGAATTTTAAATATTCTATTATTATTCGGACTTGTTACATTTAATTATGCCTATGTTTTTTATTATAACGAATAGATGTTGGACAATTTCGGAATGGCACAACAAAAAGTTATGCTTATTGACTAGCTATGTTTTCCCATCCGTATTTAGTATTGCCCATAGACACAATTTAAATTGAGCACTATCTACAACACTGTCACTAGTTTGTATTACTCAGCACTATTTGGCTTTAAATTCCACTGTCCATAATTACTTTAAGTCACTCACTTCACTTTATCACTTTTCACCTGAAATACATATGTAAAGAGCATTATATTAAATCGCATATGCCAAATAGTGTTAAGTTTTATATTATAAATGTTATTATTGTAATTTTTTTTTCTTACCACGAATACGCGCATATTAGACGCGGTCGGCACGGCTCTTGGTAAAGAAGACTGCGCTTGTGCGAAATAAAACCTCAGTCGAAACAAATCCAATTTTCGGAGATGTTCCTGACTCCGTGAGCTTGTGATAACTGATGACATTCGCCACCGCGACCCGCTTTAAATACCAAAGGCTCATCTCGTCAGAACACTCCATCCCTATAGCATTTCACTGGGTAACGTGCAACTATCGTCATTTAACAAGTATACAGTCCTTTCTTTTCGACGAGGTCCGTGGCCGTTCATTCGATACGCTGCCTTAGCGCCCACCACTCGCTTGCCCGCGTCATTTCTCCGATGCGATAAGGTTCATACTGCCTTGCACACATTCACTAAAACAGTATTGACGAAATAATTTTTTTATAAGTCTGATCTTCTTTATTCTCAATGACAGAGAATGTGCGTCCTTTACCTTGTATGAGGTGCGAGTTCTATTTGTAGCGTATTTAAAAAAAAATTGTATCTCGATATGCGTGTCAATTAATAATAAGTACATGGTTGACCAAACCTTGCTAAGGAATTTTTTTCAAAATAAAAAAAATAAAAAAATAATTGGGTAGGTGGGGCTTTTCAATTCCAAAGACCACCCGTTCCCCGAACAAGCTTCGCTGACTTGACACTTTATGGCAAAAATAGTGTTGTATATATTCAATGTAAATTTTAGTATTTTTTAATGTCCAAAAACAGGAATAAAACTCTTTTTTTTTAATAAAACCTGGCTAGATCGGTTTTTCTCTCTCAAAACCTCCTGCATGCTGAATTTCAGGAAAATTGTAGGAGCCGTTTCCGAGATTTAAACTCATAATTCATTTAAATATTAAATATAAATAATAAACATTGATAGTTTGCATATTGCAAATTTTAATTTAAGTTACGATGTATGTATATTTCTACAGTTTTATAATTTATACAATAGTTATTGTGAGTTAACCAGATATAGAGAAATATTATCGCGGACTTTTTTGTAGTATTTTTATCGATCTACAATTCTCTAGTACATAACTTGAGTGTATCTATGTTAGTTTACACAGCACAAGTGACTAAAACCCCCAGTAGGCGATTTTTTTTACAACTGCGTTACCTCTTCATTACAATTTACATAAAACCGTAATATTGAGGTAAACCTTTCGGAAAAATTGCACTAACTTCGATTAAAAACCGTATAAAAATCGGTTGAGTAGATTATGAGTAAATCGATTATACTTACAGACAGCTTTTGGAGACTTTTTTATAATGACTATAGATATGATTTATGAATAGTAATATCAAGCTAAAAATAAGATATATGTTTATGAAATATACTTTATACTTACTTTTACTCTACGTAAATAAATGTTGGAATACGTCCAACTTAATATTATTTTTAGTAAAAGAAAAACGAAATGCTTTTCCAGCTAAAAAATGAACGCCACCAAAGCAGTCATTTGCGACACAAAAACCCTTTTAAACGTTACTTTTGCCGTGCGAAAATTCTGTATTATAATAAACATCTACACTTATATATAAAGCTGAAGAGTTTGTTTGTTTGTTTAATTGTTTGAACGCGCTAATCTCAGGAACTACTGGACCGATTTGAAAAATTCTTTCAGTTTAAGATAGTCCATTTGTCGAGGAAGGATAGGATAAGATGAATAGGAGAGGAGCAACAATAAAAATATTTTGAAAACGGCAAAATTATAAGCTTTCCTTGCATGCGGTGAAAGATATTCAAAACTCATTAATTACAAAATTGTTCCCCTCTAAAAGTTCTAAATTAAAGTCCGCGACAGCATATGTCTAGATTTAAGGTTAATCCACTTTAACCATTTTTATGATTATCAAAATTACAATATATATAGTATGAATACTATATTACAGTTTTAAACTTTCCACGCGGTCGGAGCCGCAGCGATTGATAGTCTATAATATAAGTATATAATACTTATATTATACATTATGTGTGTGTTTGTTATACTTTCACGCCCGAACGTAGAACGTAAGATAACCTGTATAATTTACAAAGAGTACATATGATTTGACTTTATGATGATTTGAAAACTTAATTTGTATACTTATTACTATTATTTTGTTGCTCTCCTATTCCTGGGCATAGGCCTCTCTTTTTTTTGAGAGAAGGGTTGGAGTTAATATCTATCACGCTTATCCAATGTGGATTGGTAGGTTACACATATCCCCAGTAATCTGTTTGATATATGCCGGTTTCTTTATGATGTTGTTATTACCAAAAAGCGATAAACTGTAAATATCAATTAGAACATAAGTTTTCGGAAAACCTCATTAAAAACTCATTGGTTTAAACCCGGGGTTTGAACCTGAGACTAGAGTTGAACGATCTCAACGCTGAGCTATCACAGCTCACATATTGTATAGATCTAATATATAAAAATTAATGTTTTTTCTGTATTTTCTGTATAGATTTCGAACGGCTGGACCGATTTTAATGAAATTTTCAGACAATTTTTAAAATTACGCAGCGGTTGAAACTGTAAAGTTTGGTTGCGTTCAGAACATTTTTTTAATTATAAAGTTCTGTATTGTGGGTAATTCGAAACCAGACAAAGCCACAGCAATATGTAGCCGGAAAACTAGTACGTTCATAAAATTTGTGTGACAAGTTACAATAAAAAAATTTTGCATGCTTAAAGCAAATACTCATACGTTAGACGAAACTACCGCAATGCAGAAATCGTATGTAGTTAGTATGAGAATTTTAAACTTTTTAAAATGTGCATTTTACGAATAAAAACCACTTAAATGCCCACTATAAATACCGTGCATGGCTTGATAAAAGTTTAATACAAAAAACTTTTAAAAAAATCATACTCACCATATATAATTTTAACTTTTTGTGTAAATCGCAGTCTAATATTAATTAAGAGAAAGATTAATATTATATTTAAGATAAATAAAAAGAATAAGACACTTTTTTGAATTTAAACTATCGTGAGTGGTATTCATAATTAATGTTAAAATAAGATAATATTATATAAAGATATGAAATTATAAAATAAGACGTGAGTATAGCCGGAATCTTAACATTAATTAAGAATAAGACACATTCAAATTCAAATACATAATGTTTTTCTACTATCCCACTACTGGGCATAGGCCTCTTCGTTTCTGGAGACAAGAGTAATCTACGTCCTACCACGCTGCCTCAATGCCAATTGGTAGGTAGAGATTCAGGTTTCCTCACGATGTTTTTCTTCACCGAAAAATATGTGGTAATTTGTAATTATAAATTAGAATGAAAAAAAAACATTTGTAATAAATTGAAAAACTCATTGGTGCACAAGTTTTGAACCTATGACTATCGAGTGCCAAACGAACCGTTAGGCTATCACACCTCTGTAAGTGTACTGAGATATAATTAAAAGTTATGTTGCTTCCAAAATTACCTTATTCATTTCAAAACGCTACTCAAACGAACAATCATATTACTAATATGTTTTTTAAGTTTAAAATAAGCAAAGGCAGACAAGTACATATTACATAGGACGTATGTTCTAGACCTACTTATGTACTACCTATATACCTTGGACTTACTTATTCGGACCATATGGTCCGGTTAAGAAGGTCCAATTTCGAAAAAGAGGTCAATCCAATTCCTATTCGTATGAGCAGCGTTCGGGAAGTTGCTTCATCTTTCGTCCAAAATACTTCAGTGCCCGAAAACAAAAGTCTTTAAACAGTGCGTGTTGCCATTGATAACATATTGCTCTGAATCTTGGTGGCTAACTATGGGCCTCATTAGAAAGCTCAGCGGGCGAAAGAGCTGTGTTAGATCTGCGTGATCAAATCAGAAGAGAGATCCGTAGAAGAACCAAAGAGATGGACATAGCTCAACGGTCACAAAGCTGAAGTGTCAACGGCCGTGGTATAGAAGAACCGATGGACGTTGGGGTCTCAGGGTGCTAGAGTGAGGAACGGGCCTCATTGGAAAGATCAGCGGGTGATCGAAAGAGCTATGCTAGGAGTTCTGCGTGATCAAATCAGAAATGAGATCCGTAGAAGATGCAAAGAGACAGACATACCTCAACGGGTCACAAAGCTGAATTTGCAATGGGCGAGGCACATAGTTCGAAGAATCTGGACGTTGGGGTTTCAGGGTACTAGAGTTGAGTGTAGTGTAGGCAAACCCCCCACTAAATTGACAGACGACCTCAAAAAGGTCGCGGGTAGCCGTTGGATCTAGGCAGCACAAGATTCTATAGCGAGGAAGTCCTTGGAAGAAACCTATGTCCAACAGTGGACGGCTATTGGTTGGACGAGAGAAGCAATATGTATGATCCTATCAATTTGTAAATATTGTCTAACATTTTTGCCTATTCAATTTATCCAATTACTTTCTGTTGGCTTCACGATCAGCTCTTTATTTGCAAACAACAGTTTTATTGCACATTTTCTTTTATTTGGTAGGCTTTTCCCTTTGTGTTCACATTCCACATTACTGAAAAAGTGTTATACATCTCAATAAACTGTGATTCAGATTTCTTGGAAGAGGGGGAATATTTTTCCTTTTCGTAGGATTGTAATCTATAAATCTAAAGATATGCGAAATAATATGGCACATTTAAAGTCGTCAAATTTTAAAAGTAATAATAAAATGTTTTTGCCTATATATAAAAATATAATCCGCAGTATAAAAATAATGTGCCATTGTTATGTTTAATGATATCTATATATATAAAAGAAAGTTGGTCATAGTTACACTATTTATAACTCAAGAACGGATGAACCAATTCGGCTGAAAATTGGTGGAGATGTTGCTTAGAACCAGGAGACGGACATAGGATTTATCCCGTTCGACCGCATTTATTTTATCCCGTCAAGTCACTATAAAACGTGGTATAGCAAAAACGACTATGACATGGAAAAACAAAACATAAATGACAGCTAAACGTAATTTAGTCTTTGAATAAGTATGGTAAAAATATGACAATTATCAAAATAGTAGTAGCTATAAACGTTACTACATAGTATAAAACAAAGTCACTTTCTCTGTCTGTCCTTATATCTCTATGTTTACTTAAATCTTTAAAACTACGCAAAAGATTTTGATGCGGTTTTTTTTAAGTATATAGAGTGATTGAAGAGGAAGGTTTATATGTATAATAAAATTCAATATGGAGTAGCGAAATACTGTGATTATAACTGAGTGACATAGGCTATATGCTTTATACCCGTGCGAAGCTGGGGCGGGACTCCTAGTTTAACATAAAAATGGCACCCTCATTGACGATCAGATAAATGTTTCTAGGTCCAACCTGTTATAAGTGTTTGGAGGCAAATTAAATGGTAGAGGTTGAACCAATTACTATATAACTAAGCTTGCTTTGCTTTGTGATTTTGTCGTGCCGTCATGATATTTCGGTTACGGGCGTAACGATTGCGATTGTCGTAGTGTATGTATGTAGAGTGTTGTTGGTGGTGTTTTGTGGTACATACGGTATCAAATCTTGTATATATAAGGTATGAGAACGGTTTTATCACAAAGATTTTCTTAACAAACTCGGATTATAGCAAAACGTTTGTAAATAGTAAATCTTTGAAGCTACATTTCATTAATACGTACGCATATGTTAAAATTCATTAAATATTACCCCATAACTGAAACAAAGCTACCCTCTTAATAATAAGAGGGATAATGGAGTTATGGAGTTAATACCCACAGAAGGATGGCGGGTTAATTTATTAAGGGATTCAATTAATCGAAACACGAAGTCGGTAATATTAAAACTCCTGGTTCTATGATGGAGTTGGTACATAATTAAGTGGCTTCTTCACTTCAATTAAGCATATTTTTTAAAGATATCAAGAAAGATGCAATATGAAAAAAAAGAAAAGAGGGATATGAGATATCTGGACTCGAATTGGGGTATTATTATTTTTCTTTTACAACTTTAATGACCGTTTCATTAACCTATCTTTATAAATAGTATTATAGCAATTTTAAATGAACCATAGCTAGATCGATTTATTGCCCCAACTAAGTTTCATATATAAAATTTGTAAAATATAGTTGTCTATCGTAAAATTACGTTTGACAACTAAAAAAATCATTTGCTTTCAATTCTTATCATTTTTGTTATGGCCTTAAAACACGTTTTTTTAAAAATAAAAACCTAACTAGATCGATTTTTCTCCCCCAAAACCCCCTGCTGAATTTCAGGAAAATCGTTGGACCCGTTTCCGAGTTTCCGATATATATACAAGATTAGATAGACAGTAGAGTTGACGATTCAAAAGCACTTGTTTACAAGTTTATTTGAATAAAGAATATTTTGAATTTGAATTTGAATTAACTCATTTAAAAATATTAAAGATATAAAATATCACCACTTCACTTTTAGTAAAGGTCTATTTCTAATTTCATTCTCGTCTAACATAAAAATATTGCTGCGATGATCAAGATAAAGTACAAAGCCAACCTTGCCGTGTCTCATAAGTCTTGTTTAGCTTCGAAATATTCTATTCGCGACACTCCGTTGGACCCTCTCCCTCGTTCGAGGAGGGCGGTTGGTCAAAGGGGTGCTGACTATACATTTTACGACCACCCTCCCAATGGCACGTAATGTTAAAATTAGGATTTGTTTTGTTCGACGGTGGATACATCGCTGATCGGTTACGTTTTGATCTTTTGATAACTGTTATCATGTTAGATTAAGTAATTTACAAAATTAAAAATAGTTTGTTTGTTGAGTCGTGTGGTATAGAATAGACTGACTACACTCATTTCTTACCGAGGTGTAAACTAAGGTAAGTCGACCAGCCGTGTGGTATCGGGCTGAGTGGAATAGACTACCGTCATTTTTAGCGAGGTGTCGTAAAAGGCGACTACGGTAATTTAACCCGCCGTATGGTATCTGGTTGAGTAGAATGAACCTTTTTTCTTACCGAGGTGTCGAAAAATATGACTAAGGGAAGTTGACGTCAGGCAGGCGGCCAGTTGTAGAAAATGTAGCCAAATCATGTGACAACATTATAACATGTGCCAACCCCACTTAAATATATATATAAACTCAGACACGAAGAACCAAAAAATTTTTTAAAGAAAATTTTTGCTCTCAATGGGAAACGAACCTGCTACCCGCGTAGCTGAGGGGTCACTGCTAACCGCACCAACAGGCAAATCTTTTCAATTGTTAAGATTGCCACATTTACAAACAAGTAAATGTTAGTGATAAGTGCTGATCTTAAATCTCAGTTATTTTTTACAGGTTGTTTAAATTTTCTTTTTATTTTTTATTAATTAATTATTAAATTTAATTTAAACCATTAAAATATTTTTATCAATTCTTTCTTTTCTTTTAATTTAACGATTGCATACAATTATTATAGTTAAATTATATATTACAGTTGTCGTAACTTAATTTGAACCTTTAATTAAAATACCACTTATTTTAATTTGTTCAATGAATAGTTTTAATGTGAAGTATATATTTTGTTGGTGATCTATTAACAAATAAATATTTAAAACAAATCATCCACATTCAATTGAAAAGAGCAGCAAAGAAATAAAAATTTATTGCACTGTATGACTACATTTTCATTTTTCTACTATAAATATTCTGCTCGACTAAATATTCCTTATTCAATTTACAAGTTCCTTTCAAAGAACCTTCAGGAACCTTTTTAAAAAGGACTTCTACAAGTTCTTTTGACCGTCCACTCTTTAACTTGTTTGGAAAATGTCTACAAGAGAAAATTTGCGACTGAATTTCAACGATAGGAACAGGGTCCACTAAAGAAATACTAAATGAACAAATAACTTCTACAATATTTAAACTTATTTCAATTTAAAACTTTTCAAATTTTACAAATGTTACATAGGTTACATACCATAGTAATACGTCTATACATATTGTAAAACAAAGCAAGCTAGTAAGCTAAACGATGCATCAGGTGCTTCCGATGCATCGTTTAGCGGAGGGAGGGGTTACCTTAGGGGACCTTTAGAGAGGCCCCGACCCAAAGGTGGCGACTCTGGGGTACAGAGTTGCTGTTAGCGGGGATGGGGGCAATGTGTACCCTATCCCCTATGTGGTACCCTATCCCCGCCATCAACGTGGTGGAGCACACAGATTGTTTTAGTCGGTGCGAGTCTGACATAACCCTCGCCTGTTCCCGTCGGGCGACCGTCGGGGTACCCATAAGGGGTTCTTTCCTGTCTAAAAAAGGATAATAATGTAGGGGTAGACATAGGCAGATATGTAAGAACGAGTGTTCAACAAATAATAACAGAGGAAGATAAAAGACCCATACTTATCTTTGACAGATAGGTACCCTCATCTGCTTTATCTTTTACTAGCAATCGCCAGTGGCTCCACCCGCGTGGAAAGATTGGAACCGTAATATAGTCTTTTGATAGCTAGACATATGCTGTCGCGGACTTTTATTTAGAACTTTTAGAGAGGAACAATTTTTTAATACATGGTTTTTGAATAACTATTACCAGTTACTCAGTGCAGGCAAGGAAAGCTTTTAATTTTGCCGTTTTCGTAGTATTTTTTATTGCTGCTCCTCTCCTATTCATCTCAGCACGATGTTATATATATTGCCTTCTTCGATAAATGGACTGTCTTACACTGAAAGAGTTTTCAAATCGGTTGGATTGATTGTTTAAACGCGCTAATCTCAGAAACTCTGAGATTAGCGCGTTTAAACAATCAATCAGACAAACAAACAAACTCTTCAGCTTTATATATTAGTATAGATTTTTGATAAACACATTTTGAGCTCTACTCTTGTAACTCCATGACTTTAATGGCTTAAAGAAATGTACAATTATTTAAAAACCAATACCAGAATAAATATAAAGTAAACCAACTGACTTTATCTCTACGTAAATTTATCTTACCAAATAACTGTTGTTTTTAGAATTTTCATTATTGTTTCAAATGGAAAAACGGTTGTTTGAACTTACTATTATTGTTAAAATATTTTATACCAAATATGTTTTGTTCAGCGATATCCTAAAACAATAAAGTGGCACACAGAATAAATATGAGCTGACTAAGTTAGTTTTGTTAACATTCTATTTCTGATAAATTATTATTTCATCGATATTTATCTTATCCAGTTGGTGTTTTTTCTACAAGGCATCAGCAAAGGGATTTTCGTAAATTATTAATTTATTTATTTTTATCAAAGCTTCACCATAACAACAAAACTATCTTTGTTCCTTTTGACCATTGAATAAAATAAATAATTTATAGAAGTAGGCCTTACTTTGCGGTGATCCATAATACAAAAGTAATAATAAAATTATTTTGCTATAATCCCCGAATTATAGCAAATTATTAATCGCGGATTATAGCAAAATAATTTTATAATTACTATTGAATAAAATAATATCATACTGTTGTCGCGGCGGAGGGCCACTATCACCTATAAGTAATTGAGTGGACTGTATTTTTGCGTTATTATATTTAATTTGCAGTGTCCACGTAACAAAGGAAAAAATGGCGGCACAAGGAAAAACCGGGAACGTGCACGTACCTGATAAACGGCCACTGCTATGAGTTTGACGAGTGAGAGTTGACGAGTTTGAGTGAGACGACGTTTAAGTGACGAACCTATCCGAAACAAACTGAGTCTATAGAACTAATATATTACCTCAGTTTAAAACATTATACCCGTGTGTTATTTGGTTGAGTAGAATAAACCACCCTCTTTCTTACGGTGGTGTCGTAAAAGGCGACTAAGGTAAGTCGTCCCGTCGTGTGGTATTATGCTGAGTAGAATGGACGACCCTAATTTTTACCAAGGTGTCGTAAAAGCGACTAAGGTAAGTTGACCCACCGTGTGGTATCCGGTTGAGTAGAATAGACCACCCTCTTTCTGTCGTCAGGCAGGCGTCCGGTCGTAAAATACGTAGTCAAATCTTGTGACATATGAAACATTTTTATAACATATTGTGCCGATCCCACTCAAAGTGGGATGATGAATATGTTTTAAGACATTGCTTATACTTTTGAATTTCATATTTTGCAATGCCTATATTTTGAGCTTAGCCTAAGTTGTAAATATAAAGCTGTGGTAGCCCAGCGGTATCACCGTGCGCCTCTTTCGAGAAGATCTAGGGTTCAAACCCCGGGCAGGCACCAATGAGTTTTCTAGTAAAACTTATGTGTCTAATTGATAATTGCAATTTACCACACGCTTTTCGGTGAAGGAAAACATCGTGACGAAACCTGCATATCTCTAGAGAATTCTGGAGATATGTGTAACCTACCAATCCGCATTGGAGCAGCGTGATAGGCTCCAATCCTTCTCTCCAAAAAAAAAAACAGAGAGAAGAGGCCTATGCCCAGCAGTGGGATAGTAACAGGCCGTTAAAAGTTTCGATAAAAATACTAAAATGAACAAGGTTATATAAATTTGTGTTATTAGGCCTTAAAATGTATTTTAACCTTGTTTTGTATGTTTGCTAACTAGTAAAGGCGGGTCTTCGTTCGTCACAAGTTTGTTTACATATTTTATATGCTAATGACACGGCGAGCCCACACCTTATCTTATCTTATCTTCCTGCCCTTATCCCATGTAAGTGGGGTCGGCACAACATGTTATTTTATTTATTTATTTATCAGGCTTACCAACTAGAAATCATATACATATACTTTTGAAACTAATTTTAACAATACATCTTTCCTATATGTTTCTAAATTACAGGTACGCACAGCATTTATTTATGACTTCAAACAATAATTGATGCAAACTATACTAATACTAATATAGAAAAGCTGTGGTAGCCCAGCGGTATCACCGTGCGCCTCTTTCGAGGAGGTCTAGGGTTCAACCCCCGGGCAGGCACCAATGAGTTTTTCTATTAAAACTTATGTGTCTGATAATTGCAATTTATCACACGCTTTTCGGTGAAGGAAAACATTGTGAGGAAACCTGCATATCTCTAGAGAATTCTGGGGATATGTGACCTACCAACCCGCATTGGAGCAGCGTGGTAGGTCTCAGCTCCAATCCTTCTCTCCAAAAAAAAACAAAGAGAAGAGGCCTATGCCCAGCAGTGGGATAGTAACAATCCGTTACTTACTTACTTTTTTTATACTAATATATAAAATATAAAAACTATACTTATATCCTGAAAAATACAAAAAATATATAAACTATGATCATTAAAAAATGTAAAAACGTAAAAAAAAAGAGTTAAATTTAAAGGTTTTCCAACACACACTTTTTGAAACAGTGTAACTGATCAAAATAAATATCGATAATTCTTTTATTACTTTTAGATCCTCTAGCCTTACCAATAGCTTTATGAAAAACTTCATTATAATTTCTGAGTTATAAACATGTTGTCACATGATTTGGCTATGTATTTTACGTCCGGCTGCCTGCCTGACATCAATTTACCTTAGTAGTATTTTACGACACCTCGGTAAGTAATGAGGTTGGTCTATTCCACTCAACCGAATATCACACTGTCGGTCAACTTACCTCAGTCGTATTTTACGACACCTCGGTAAGAAATGAGGTTGGTCTATTCTACTCAGCCGGATTCCATACGTTCGACTTACCTTAGTCGTATTTTACGATACCTCGCTAAGTATTGAGGGTGATATATTCTACTCAGCTAGTTACCACACGGCGGTTCGACTTACCTTAGTCGTATTTTACGATATCTCGTTTAGAAATGAGGTTGGTCTTTTCTACTCAACCGGATGCCACACAGCGGGTGGACTTGCTTTAGTCGAATTTTACGACACCTCGGTAAGAAATGAGGTTGGTCTATTCTACTCAGCCGGATTCCATACGTTCGACTTACCTTAGTCGTATTTTACGATACCTCGCTAAGTATTGAGGGTGATATATTCTACTCAGCTGGATTCCATACGTTCGACTTACCTTAGTCGTATTTTACGATACCTCGCTAAGTATTGAGGGTGATATATTCTACTCAGCTAGTTACCACACGGCGGTTCGACTTACCTTAGTCGTATTTTACGATATCTCGTTTAGAAATGAGGTTGGTCTTTTCTACTCAACCGGATGCCACACAGCGGGTGGACTTGCTTTAGTCGAATTTTACGACACCTCGGTAAGAAATGAGGTTGGTCTATTCTACTCAGCCGGATTCCATACGTTCGACTTACCTTAGTCGTATTTTACGATACCTCGTTAAGAAATGAGGTTGGTCTTTTCTACTCAACTTGATACCGCACGGCGGGTCGATTTACCTTAGTCGTATCTTACGACACCTCGGTAAGTAATGAGGGTGGTCTATTGTACTCAGCCGGATACTTTTATTCAACAACCATTGAGCATAATCTTTATTTTCATAATAAACAATATTATACACAAAGAAATGCAAATACTCTTTAAGAATTCATATATTACATTAACAAAAGTGAACGTGAAATCATAAACCAAGGTTTTAAAGCTGTATTAGTTATAAAGTCCGCGGATAAAACTGTTAATATGAAAGTATGGATTGCGTGAGAGGTATAAGTAAATGAAAGTACACTAACTGAACACAGATATGTGATCTAGTCTGGGTTTTAGACCCCTTTTATCTATTAACTAGCGGCCTGCCCCTGCTTCGCACAGGTATAAAATATATAGCCCATGTCACTCAATGTAAAAATAAATGATTAAAATCGATCCAGTAGTTTTGATTTATTCATTACTGCCTGTGGCCCGCACGCGTTAAATTTAGAGAAAAACAATTCCCCTCTCCCTATACCAACAAGATTTCCTGCTATCTTTGGAATATCTAAATTCATATAGAACATATTTGCTTATTTATTTTTACATATTTCCCTATGTATTTTATTTTTACAATTAATTACAGGATGTCTTTACCGAACCGCATCAAAATTTGTTGCGTAGTTTTAAAGATTTAAACATACATAGGGATATATGGACAAACAAAGAATGCGACTTTGTTTTATACTATGTAGTGAAGCTGAACAGTTTGTTTGTTTGTTTATTTGAATGTTTGAGCGCGCTAATCTTAGGAACTACTGGACCGAATTGAAAAATTCTTTCAGTGTAAGATAGTCCTTTTATCTCAGAACGCTATAGGCTATATAACATCACGCTAAGATGAATTGGAGAGGAGCAGCAATAAAAAATATTACTCAAACTGCAAAATTTAAAGTTTTTCTTCTGTGCGCTGAGTGAACGGTGAGAGTTATTCAAAAATCATGTATTACAAAATTGATCCCCTCTAAAAGTTCTACATAAAAGTCCGCGACAGCATATGTCTAGGTTTAAGGTTAGCCCGCTTTAACTATGTCTTGTGGTTATCAAAAGACTATATTACGGTTTTAATCTTTCCACGCGAGCGGAGCCACTTTCGATTTCTAGTATTCATATAAACGGTATAGATTTTATTTATAGTTCATCATCATCCTTATGCCTTTATCCTACTCTAAGTGGGGTTGGCACACTGTATAGAAACATTTCTCATGATTTGACTACGTATTTTACGACCGGCCGCCTTCCTGAGGTCAACTTACCTTAGTCGTATTTAAGACACCTCGGTAAGAAAGAGGGTGGTCTATTTTACTCAACCTGATACCACACGGTGGGTCAACTTACCTTAGTCGTCTTTTACGACACCTCGGTAAGAAATAAGGGTGATCTATTCTGCTTAGCCGGATACCACACGGCGGGTCGTCTTACCTTAGTCATCTTATACGACACCTCGGTAAGGAATGAGGGAGGTACTTTTCTATTCAGCCGGATACCACAAGGCGTTATATAAATTATTTTAATAAAACTAACAAAATGATTTTTATTAATGCGTCAACCACATTTGTATGATTCTCGCGAAATTGATTGATTTGTATTTGCTAAATTTAGTTTGCTATAGTAATTTATATCTTAAATTAAAATTCATAATGGTATCTTTAAAATAGTAATTATGTCTGACTCGTCGTTTTAAGCAATAGCCAAAAGCCATGAATAATTAATATAATTCAATCATGCTACATCTTGGCCGGGTTATGCAATAGGATAATATAATGTTAGATATGTTTTCCGTTTTTATACCGACATACGCCACATATGAAAAGTTGTTTATAAATTATTCATCATCATCAACAACCTGCTCCTGTCCACTGTTGGACATAGGTCTCTCCCATAGCACGCCACTGAGCTCGGTCTTCAGCTCTTCGTCCCCAACCGATGCCAGCCACTTTGCGGATGTCGTCACTCCACCTAGCTGGAGGACGTCCTACACTACGTTTGCCAAGGCGACGTCTCCACTCCAGAACACGTCTACCCCAGCGGTTATCGGTTCTGCGTAAGATGTGACCAGCCCACTGCCACTTCTGCTTGCTAATCCTTTGGGCTATGTCGATTACTCCGGTTCTCTGTCGGATCACTTCATTTCTGATACGATCCTTAAGAGAAGCTACGAGCATAGCCTTCTCCATAGCTCGCTGCGACCTTAAATTGGTGGACCAGTCGCATTGTTAGTGTCCACGTCTCGGCTCCGTATGTCATAACTGGTAGGAAGCACTCGTTAAAGACTAATTAAATAATTAGTAATGAAATATAATATTCTATATTAATATCAGATTATTACTAATGGTACTGAATCAACAGAAAATAAACATTTTGTAATTATTTTTAAAGTGTTTTCTATTCGGAGTTTAATATGAAAATGATGACATGATCGAATTTCATAGCGTCTTCACGTGTCATATCTTTAAAATTTAATCTTTAATATTTAAATGAGTTAACCTTATATAGTATATATATATATATATATATATATATATATATATATATATATATATATATATATATATATATATATATATATATATATATATATATATATATAATATATTTCGGAATCTCAGAAACGGCTCCAACGATTTTCTTAAAATTCAGCATGTAGGGAGGGAGTCACGATAGCTAATTTGGGGAACGGGTGGTCTAGATGAAGTATACGAGTTTCATTTTCCCTCATTCTTCACTTTGACACTCTCACTTACAGGCCTATGGTTCATCCAATCTAAATATAATAACTCCCATCATCTACCTGCCCTTATTCTACTCTAATTGGGGTCGGCACAACATGTTACAAACATTTCACATGATTTGGCTACGTATTTTAATCAACATCAACTTACCTTAGTCGTATTTAACGACAATTCGGTAAGAAAGAGTGTAGTCTATTCTACTTAACTGCGGTGGGTCAACTTACATTAGTCGCTTTTTACGACACCTCAGTAAGAAATGAGGGTGGTCTATTCTACTCAGCCGGACACCACACGACGTTCTGAATATATACTTCATAACATGGAAAAAAAATAGTCAAATTAAATTTCTTTAGTTTCTTAAAAGCGGAAGGAAATACGTAAGTTAATTAATAGAATTAAGCATTTTGCGGATTGATTATAATAAATAATTTTTCATTGGGTTAGAAGTTTCAATCTTATATAGAACTAGTAATATCCCGCGGTTTCACCTGATCTCATGGCAGTGGAAAGTCTACTTAGTCGGGCTATTGATTTATTTTTGTTAAATATATAATCAATAGTTTCCGCAGCGCATGCGATGAAAGATTTTTATGACTAATTTTTTACGCCTCATTACATTTTTATGACGGATCTCTATTTTTTAAATGTATTATAGCCTATGTTGCTCAGTAAAGATGCAGCTTTCCAATAGTGAAAGAATTTTTGAAATCTGTCTAGTAGTTTTTGTGTGAAAACATTACAAACATACATACAAATTTTTCCTCTTTATAATATTAGGATCATTACAAAATCATATGAAATAAGTGTTGAAGGATACAGTCATGACAGAAACAAGATTTAAATTCAACACCAAATAATACGGCTTAACTTATAATAGAAATTTATATCGAAAGTGAACCTAATAAAAACGCCCGTGGGTGTAACAAGTGTCACTCTGTACTTGTATATAGGGTGAACGAAAAAATATACATAATTTAATAATAATCAAATAAAGTTAAACAGTCAAAAATACTGATAATCTATAAGTAAGTAACGGCCTGTTACTATCCCACTGCTGGGCATAGGCCTCCTCTCTCCATTTTTGGAGAGAAGGGTTGGAGCTAAGACCTACCACGCTGCTCCAATGCGGATTGGTAGGTTACACATATCCCCGGAATTCTCTAGAGATATGCAGGTTTCCTCACAATGTTTTCCTTCACCGAAAAAGCGTGTGATAAATTGCAATTATCAATTAGACACATAAGTTTTAATAGACAAACTGATGATAATCTATACTAATATATAAAGCTGATGAGTTTGTTTGATTGTTTGATTGATTTAACGCGCTAATCTCAGAAACTACTTGACCTATTTAAAAAAATATTTGAGTGTAAGATAGTCCATTTATCGAAGAAGTCTATAGGTTATATAACATCAAGCTAAGATGAAAAAGAAAGGAGCAGCAATAAAAAATATTACGAAAACGGCAACATTTAAAGCTTTTTTTGCATGCACTGAGTAAACGGTAATAGTCATTAAAATATCATGTATTACTAAATTGTTCCCCTCTAAAAGTTCTAAATAAAAGTCCGCGACAGCATATGTCTAGCTTTTAAGGTTAACGCACTTTAACCATTTTTATTTTTATCAAAATACAATATAATGGTTTTAATCTATCCGGTTTTATATATCTAGTTAAGAATAAAGTAAGAAGTAAAATCACTGAAATCTCAATGTTCATGTAAGTATGACGTAACGAGCGAAGTATAAAATGTAATTCGACTTAACTAGAACAGCTCTGTTGTTAAAATATATTCACACGAATGAAAATTTACATTAAAAATTATTATTTGTATATCATACATATTCAATGTTGTGATAATTTAAAATGTGTCAAGTTCTATGTCAGTGATTGTATTATATTTCCAAAATATAAGAAAAAAAAAGTATAAAGTGAATAAAGTACTTTCACCCAGTAACTAGATATTAAAAATAAAAAATTTCTTATAATTACATGGTCGCTCTTGATAATTTTAGAATTTGTATTATGCAATATTTATTTTACTCTAGTACGAGAATCATTTATTTCTTTTCCCTTGATAAACCATGCTGCATGGCTTTTTTATTAACAAAATTTATTCATATAAATATATATATATATATATATATATCATATACTCATCAGTATCTTGGGCATTATTCTTAGAGATTAGTGGGCGTAATAAGGGTATCGTGCATATGGAAAAGTACAACGCTTATCTTCAACATTATATTCTTCTTAACAATTTCACAACTGCGCCATGACAAGCTTCTGTCTTCATCTCTCACATGCGCCGTCTGCATTCTGCCACCGCTGCGCCTTCTATTTTCAATGTATTTTCAATATATTTTTAATGATGGAACGTTGGTTGCCAGGATGCGACACGGCCATCCTGCGAGACACACGTCCCCGTGTGTTGATCTGTAACAAATAAACGAACCCAGAAATTCCGTTCGGCCTATCCTACAACATCTGGGTCATTGGGGTCTAGATCTTTTTAATAAACGAACAAAACAAGGAAAATTATATCTCGTCATAAGTGATAAGTGATAGTGATAAGATCATTGAACTATGAAACCCAACAAATAACATGTAAGACCATGCCAAACCCATAATGCATACGAAAAGTACTGAGGCAGAGTACCATTGACTGACACTCACCATGACATTATAAAAATAAACAGAAAACCTATCAGAATTTACTTCAAAAACAACCCAGGTATCTTGTTCGTGGTCTATCGCTTCTGTCTCAGCAGAAGGGTCTTCCCTCAGGGATAACGAGTCCACATGACTCACGGCCATCGCTACACAGCTAGACCCGACTATACCACCCAGAGCTATCGCTCCCTGCGTACCCACGGACTACTCAGAGCAGATACCGATTTCTACCGGGCTACAGACGATACCCTGGTGTCATCGACCCCCAGAGCTATCGCTCACTGCGTACCCACGGACCACCCTGAGCAGATGCTGATTTCTACTGGGCTACAGACGATACTCTGGTACAGTCACCGACCCACCGAACCAAGAACCCGTCTGTATAAACATCAACACAAATTACGTTAACACAAATCTTGTCATTATCAATAGGTACTTGACTCTCAGGTATTTTTGTAAATCAATAAGACACATTATGTTTTTGACTAAAAGAGCTGGATTGGCAAAAGGTGAACAGTTCACCCTCTTCTTATAATTTCAGTTGCAAAACCGATTACTTTTACTTGAAAATTATTTGAAAGATACTATAAACATTCTTGTTAGCCATCCCTATTAATGACAACATTATCAATTATTTCCGAACTAAATTTTTTAGCTATAGTCTCTTTTATGAGAGAACATCCAGGTCCAGAAACAAATCAAAGTAATAACACCTACCAAATTATGTGAAAGCTCCTGATGGCGGTTTGACCAGACTTTGGTCTACAGTCTACTCGTCGGTGTACTGGTACCTCAAAGAGCAGGTCCATTGGCCATGCAGCGACTCGCAACGTGACCCAGCCTGCTACACCTGTAGCACACAAATAATTTGTAATCTGCTTATCATCGTTGTCCAGAGCTTACCACAGTACCACAGACAATAGTCTTTTGGTTCCAAAATCCGTTTGCGATACTCCATTTTTCTGTGCACTGCTGATCGCAACTAAGACCCTTGAATTGGGATCGCGTTGAATCTGCGATCCTCTATAAATAACTTTCGTTTCAAATAGGAGTATACTTGTAGTTTCTGGTGCAGCTTTTGACGCGAAGATATCTCCGTTATGAATGCAAGCCATTGCAGTCATATATCAATTTTGTACCAAATGCGTAATCACCGTTCATGATGCAATTTGCACTATATTTAAATTCTTCCAACAATTCTTTAAAAACGTTACACGAAAACAGGCATATACAGAATGATTTTTAATTATCCATTGATCTATCATTGCTTAAATTAAAAAGTGCAGCCGCAAAAATTTCCAGAAAATGTATCTTCTTTTGTTTTTCCGTCCAAGTATAAGTCAGCTGTAGTACACCACAATTTTACGTAAAATCATCGCTTATCAGGATTAAACTCCGGCAAATTGATATTATTTGTCTCGCTTGGAAATTTTTTTTTTTCTTTTCTTTTTTGTTGTTTGTATTGTTTTCTTTCGGAACTCTTGTAGTATCCGCCATTGTGAGTCATCATAGTTTCTTCATACTATCCATCCATTTGCACAATTGAATCCCACTTCTGATGTAGACTCATCAGTATCTTGGGCATTATTCTTAGAGATTAGTGGGCGTAATAAGGGTATCGTGCATATGGAAAAGTACAACGCTTATCTTCAACATTATATTCTTCTTAACAATTTCACAACTGCGCCATGACAAGCTTCTGTCTTCATCTCTCACATGCGCCGTCTGCATTCTGCCACCGCTGCGCCTTCTATTTTCAATGTATTTTCAATATATTTTTAATGATGGAACGTTGGTTGCCAGGATGCGACATATATATATATATATATATATATATATATATATATATATATATATATATATATATATATATATATATATATATATATATATATATAAACGGCTCCAACGATTTTGCTGAAATTCAGCATTCAATATATAAAACACTATATTTGCCGATAAATGTCAAGTCATCATAACTTATTTGGGAAACATACATACATACATACAAGATTAACTCATTTAAATATTAAAGAGATATCTTTTGATGTTCGGAACTTTTCATTACGATGATATAAATAACAATTCACAAACAAACAAAAAGGTTATTTTGGAGCGTATATCAATTACAGAAATCTTCTTGTTTTTGTTAACTCTAAACCTCGGGATATCCTTGTCAGTTGTCACACAAATAATTCGTACTTTAACCAACCATTTTCAATACTGTTTACGTGTGAATTAAGTTTCTAATTTCGTGGATAATTGTTTGCACGTGACCCGTTTCAATTTTTTTTCATTCGGAAAGTGACAGATGTTATTTATGAGGGTGCAATTAAAGTGTTCGGTAAAAGTAAACACCTGCCCAAAAATATGATAGAATTATTTTGCTGTAATCCGTCTTTGTTAAATAAAGCTAAGTGTAGGAAGCAAAAACCGTTCTCATATTAACTTGCAGGATTAGTTACCACGCGTATCACGAAACACTCATCCTCCTCCTGCCTTTATCCCACTCTAAGTGGGGTCGGCACAACATGCCATAAACATGCTGTCACATGATTTGGCTACGTTTTTACGACCGGCCGCCTGCCTGACGTCAACTTACCTCAGTCGTATTTAACGACACCGCGGTAAGAAAGAGGGTGGTCTATTCTACTAAACCGGATACCACACGGTGAGTCAACTTACCTTAGTCGCCTTTTACGACACCTCAGTAAGAAATGAGGTTGGTCTATTCGTCTATCTCGGTAAGAAAAGAGGGTGGTACTATTCTGTTCAGCCGGATACCACACGGCGGGTCGTCTTACCTTAGTCGCCTTTTACGACACCTCGGTAAGAAATGAGGGTGGTACTATTCTATTTAGCCGGATACCACACGGCGTTAGGTCAAGTCGATAACCTAAGCGTTAAACTCAAATGAGGATATAGGAAAATGGATTTTAATTCTATATATTTATCATGAAAATATTCAGTATTACTGAAACCTACTAAACTTTACGTCATTATGATGGTACGGTCGATAGTACCACCATACTACAATGGTTAGCCAAAGTAATAATTTGGATAATTTGAACAAATGACAAAAGATTGCGTGTATCATTGTCAAACAATATATTATCGGGCTAAATGTTTAAAACTGTTTTAAACTGTGATAGCTCAGCGGTAACCTTGCGACTGTTTCGAGAAGGTCAAGGGCTCAAACTCGGGCAGACACCAATGAGTTTTTCTGTTTAACCTTATGTGTCTCATCTATAATTGCAGTTTATCTCACGCTTTTCGGTGAAGGAAAACATCGTGAGGATACCTGCATATCTCTAGAGAATTCTGGGGATATGTGTAACCTACCAATCACTGGAGCAGCGTGGTAGGTCTTAGCTCCATTCCTTCTCTCCAAAAACGGAGAGACGAGGCCTATTCCCAGCAGTGGGATAGTAACAGGCCGCTACTTATCTAGTTGTTCCAGCGACTTCGCCTGCGTGACAATCGGTTACTAAATTTTAAATAAGTGAAATTTTGAACTTAAAAATAATTATTGTGAGATAACCATAAGAGATAGACGTATGCTATCGCGGACTTTTTTGCAGTATTTTGTAGACCTACAAGTCTCTAGTACATCACTTTAGTGTGTATCTGTTGATTCACGCGGAGCATGCGAGTAGCTCCAATTTTCGGTAAAAATAAAGTTTTGTATATTCAATGAAAATTTTTGTTAACAAATGTATTTTTTTATGCCCAAAACAGGAATAAAACGATCTTTTCTAATAAGACCTAACTAGATCGATTTTTCCCCCCAAAACCTCCTGCATGCTGAATTTCAGGAAAATCGTTGGAGCCATTTCCGAGAAAAATATTTATATATGTACATACATACATAAATTTTTGACTGGCCCGTTGGCGCAGTGGGTAGTGACCCTGCCTTCAGCGCCGCGGGTCGCGGGTTCGATTCCCGCCGAGGCCCAACATTTTCTATAAATGAATTTGTTGGTCTTTGAGCCTGGGTGTATATTTGTATTTAAGTATGTATTTAAAATTATATAAGTATATATTCACCAGTTGTCTGCCTACCATAACACAAGTATTAAGTTACTGACGGCTGACCGTGTGTGTAAGTTTTCCATATATTTATTTATTTAATACAAGATTTTAGAAAATTACAAACGCTCAAATTAAATTACTGTTACTACTGTATGATAGAATCATTGAATCACTGACTCATAGCAGATGCCTTTACATGTATTGAGTAACTATTATCAAGTGGTCTATGACATATTAATTTAATTAGCATGGCAGCAAATACCTTGAGTTACACCGTGTCGAGGCCGTTATTAATTTTATATATAAACAATGATAGAGTGATTCTTAGAATTTGTACATATCACGTTGAATTTATTTCATATCTATTGCCCCTCGCCCACGGGGTTTTTTTAGCTATGCCGTCACGCAAAGCGATCGCTAGCAGTGTGCCTTTATACACACATAATTCAGTCGTGATACAAATGCGGTACTGTCGCGCTTCTGTCGCGACGTAAACGCGATTCAGTATGGTTTTGAATTTCTATAATTAAATAGTATCTATCACAGCTTGGAAATTGAAATAACATGCTAAAATTATATAAACAATGATAGAGTGATTCTTAGAATTTGTACATATCACGTTGAATTTATTTAATATCTATTGCCCCTCGCCCACGGGGTTTTTTTAGCTATGCCGTGTGACGATCTCGGCCTTACAAGCATATATTGGTAGAGTTACGTACTGAAGCGATAGTATGTTAAGGAAGGTATATAAATAAAAATATTTGTTTGTCATTTAATATGGTTTTTCGTAATGAGTATTTGATACTCGTTACATATATGTACATTTTTCATTAAAATATTTTTATCAAAATTTTCCCATACATTTTCAATTTTTCCATTTAGCGCCGAACGTCACACCGGCAGTCTTACATAGGTATCGGGTGACTGGCGGACGTTGCCGGGAGCGCTCGCGGCCTAGTACCGCAAGCCGAAGGCTTACGTTTACATGTACTTGGGGCGATACATGGTAGCGCTATGATCCCTGAACCATTGTTCAAAGCTTCGGCTTGTCTTAACTGTGTGGTGAGAGACTTCGGTCTGCAAGCTCACTAATAAAATGTAATTTTATTACATGTGACAAATTATATATTATTTTCCAACACTTTATAGTGTACATGATTAAAGCTTCGGCTTGGCATAACGGTGTGGTGAGAGACTTCGGTCTTGAGAGACTTCGGTTTTGTAGCTCACTAAACAAATAAAATGTAATTTCATTACATGTGACAAATCATTATTATTCTCGAACGATATAGTGCCTGAGTATAACTTGGTGAGGGTGACTTCGCTGAGTGATGCTGGGCGCTATACTGAACAGTCTCTGGTGTGTACTGGTGTCGGATCGATGGTTTCAGGCCTGCAATGATTTCGGTTGTTGTAGTGTAGCCTCGCCTCGATTTGCTCCAGGCTGTGAATATCAGGATGGGTTTCCGTCTTGGTACAGAGCAGCCAGAGCTACTTGGTGAGTTTTGGGTGATACGGATTGGATTTTAGGCCGGTATTGATCTTCGATCTTTACTGTGTAGCCTTGTTTGATCTTCGGACGCCTAGGACTCTAAAAGTAATACTGTTCATCGCTTCGCACGGAGTGTGCAGGGTAAACCTGCATTTGCCGTTAAAGTCCTTCTCAGGGCTTCCCCATAGTAATACACGAACGTCGACGACATTATAGCATGTCGTAGGGACGCTGGTCGGGTCTTTATTAATAAGATTGCGGACTAGCTTTAGAAAGTGTTGCCTGCCCAAAACTCTATCTTACGTAGCTTGCTAAGCGTAACAAATATATAAATAACTAATTCTTATATGCCGATCGTGGAATCAGCCAAAAGGACGCATTGAAGGCGTGCGTTAGTGATGGACACATCACGTTATAAACCTACATATTTAGCACAATAGTGCTAGCACTACAATACACAACGTTACATGGGTCCTAACTAACTAGACGAATCACGAGCCAATCAATTATATTTTAAAGTGCTAGCGCTCTTGCGCTAGTTTTATGCAGTTTGGTGGTAGAGCGCGAGCGCTCTAGCCCATTCTAAATATTTGATTTATTTAAATATTTTAAAAATTTGAGAAGTGGAGATTTGAGTATGGGGCAAACCGCTACAGCCGTCACGCAAAGCGATCGCTAGCAGTGTGCCTTTATACACACGTAATTCAGTCGTGATACAAATGCGGTACTGTCGCGCTTCTGTCGCGACGCAAACGCGATTCAGTTTTGTTTTGAATTTCTATAATTAAATATCACAGCTTGGAAATTGGAATAACATGCTGAAATTACAGGACCACGAGATGAATAACTACACTGTGAAGTCATTAAATACAATATAATAGCTCT
This sequence comes from Morpho helenor, assembly GCA_029227775.1. Lineage (NCBI taxonomy): Eukaryota > Metazoa > Arthropoda > Insecta > Lepidoptera > Nymphalidae > Morpho > Morpho helenor. Next base: position 18,449,384 of record JARGCU010000030.1, on the reverse strand, counting down.
TTTGGTTATTGATATAATAAATGCAATCATAATGTACGCCGTGTGGTATCCGGCTGAGTAGAATAGACCAACCTCATTTCTTACCGAGGTGTTGTAAAAGGTGACTAAGGTAAGTTGACCCACCGTGTGGTATCCGGTTTAAAAGAATAGACCACCCTCTTTCTTACCGAGGTGTCGTAAAATACGACTGAGGTAAGTTGACGTCAGGCAGGCGGCCGGTCGTAAAAACGCAGCCAAATCAAGTGACAACATGTTTATAAGATGTGCTGATCCCACTTAGAGTGGGATAAGGACAGGAAAATGATGATGAAATGCAATCATTATGTGCTTACACATTTTGTACGTTGCAAATTATGATGGCATCTTACATTTTCAATCTTTAATTAAGGTAATTTAGATAAAAAGAAAGAAACAAAAAATAAGAAAAAATAATAAGGTAGGTGTGGCTCGATTCTAAGTATTTTCATTTCTCGCGACCATCCGTTCCCTGAATAAGCTACGCTGACTTGACATTTAACGGCAAAAATAGTGTTTTACATATTCAATAAATTAAAGGTAAATTTTAGTATTTTTTAAATTGGATTGGAGCTAAGACCTACCACGCTGCCCCAATGCGGATTGGTAGGTTACACATATCCCCAGATTTCTCTTAAAATATATAGGTTGCCTCACGATGTTTTCCTTCACCGAAAAGCGTGTGATAAATTGCAATTACCAATTAGACACATAAGTTTTAATAGAAAACTCATTGCCAGTAGACCTCCTCGAAAGAAGCGCACGGTGTTACGATGGGCTATCACAACTCTTTTCTGCTGTAGTCTGTACTGATGTCTGTCGCGCGTTTACTGAAAGCGCCACAAAAAGTCGCCGTGGTAGATATGGTTGGAGCCATTAATTTTATATTATACAAGCGTATATCAAATATTAACTTCAGTTAAGTGACACGGGCGCATCTTGGTAAATTAAGTTTGTATCGAGAGTGCCTCTATAATATGAAGCACTTATAAAATTATGTATTGCTTGTAAACATGTATTTTCTGTCCCGTGCAATGCTGATGGAATAAACATGAAGCAATATAAGATGTTTTGTTTATTTTTTAAATATATTACGAGCTAACTTTGCCATGAAATCACGGGCTGAAACTCGTTATAAGGTATCAATTAAAAATTTATTTTATTTAATTATTTATATATACATATATGCTACATTTGAGAGGATGCCATTGCGGTAGTATAAAACTGTTTGCATATGCCATCCTCACGGTCAAAATTATTAAAAGAACATAAGAGATTAATATTAAAAAATTATATACTATATATTTATCTATTAAAAATGGATGCCTTTTTGATATTTACAATAACTTAGGTGAAGAAAAACATCGTAAACAAAGTCACTTTATACTTGTGTTATGGGTGACAGAGAACTGGTAAATTTAAATATAAATAATTTTAAATAGATACATATATACATTCGGACTTAAAAAGCCGCCAAATTATTCTTAAGAAAATGTTGGGCCTCGGCGGTAATCGAACCCGCGATCGACTGAGCCTAACAAGGTCACTGCCACCTGCGCCAATGAGCCAGTCGAATAATGATATAAATAATTTATAGAAGTATGCATTATTTTGCAGAGAACCATAATACAAAAGTAATAATAAATTACATTGCTATAATATGATGAAGTAAAATAGAAAATATATAATGTTAAATGTACAGTGGACAATCTGTTTGCATACCTGATACATACAGGATTCGTAAAGACACATGCACAAACCACCACCGCCACCACAATACACAAGCACTACACACGTTCACTATCACAAACTCCAACAGATATTCACTAAAGTAATGTAATAGAGAATTGTAGATCTATAAAAAAGTCCGCGACACCATGTCTCTTTCTCTTGTGGTTAACTCAAAATATTCTATTGTAATAAAACTCCCTTTAATTTACATCTTTTATTAGAATACTTATTGACAATTACTGTTGTTCACTGGTACGATACAAAAATCCACCATCTTAACACTTTTTCTTCTTTTAAGTAAAGTAAGTAGCGGCCTGTTACTTTACCACTGCTGAGAATAGGCCTCTTCTCTCCGTTTTTGGAGAGAAGGTTTGGAGCTAAGACCTACCACGCTGCTCCAGTGCGGATTGGTAGGTTACACATATCTCCAGAATTCTCTAGAGATATGCAGGTTTCCTCACGATGTTTTCCTTCACCGAAAAGCGTGTGATAAATTGAAATTATCAATTAGACACATAAGTTTTAATAGAAAAACTCATTGGTGTCTGCCCGGGTTTGAACCCATGATCGTCTCTAGAGATTCACACGGTCGCACCGCTAGGCCATCACAGCTTTTTGCGGCATCACAAATTTTTTATTTTTCTTAAAATACCAACATACAGAACTTCGTTTTGAGACCTCAAATTATAATCATAAACAATAACCATGTTTACCAACATTTAAGACAGACCTAACACTATGTTCAAAGTTTAATAAATTACTGATTTCAAAGCGAGCAAAGCCACAGACACATCTAGTATTGAATAAATTCACTCTTTCAAGACTTATTAAGCTCACCAGGCCATTGGATTGATAAACATTAACATAGAAAAGAATTAGGTTTTTACTTAGATTGCGTAACAATTTTATTTATTTATCTTATTACTGGTAATAAATGTGTCTGTATATCTTTGTACTGAAATTAACCTCAATCTGACCTTTTTAAAACGGTCTTTACCAATATCTAATGAGAAAATTATACTATATTCCGTAATTTAATCAGCGAAACGAATTCTTTCACCGGTTACATAATACCTACGAATATCCATTTCTTCTATTATCATGTAACTATCGGACTTTTTATCGGCTCTTTTTACGGTATGTCGGTTCGGATGTAATTTTATGTACTTGTTTGAGTGGAAATAGGTTTTTTATGATACCAAATTGAATCAATTAATTTTATTGATTAGCGTATAGAGGCCACTCTCATTTCTCACCGAAGTAAATGTGACTAAGTTGACCCGCCGCGTGGTATCCGGTTGAGTAGCATAGACCATCCTCTTTCTTACCGAGGTGTCGTAAATGTGACTAAATAAGTGGCTGAATTCTTACGGCGGTGTCGCAAATGCGACTAAGGTAAGTTGACCCGACGTGTGGTATCCGTTTGAGTAAAATAGATTACACTTATTCTTTACCGCGGTTATGTAAATGCAACAAAGGTTATTTGACCCGCCGTGCGGTATCCGGTTGAGTAGAACAGGCCACCTTCTTTCTTACCGAGGTGTCTTAAATGCGACTAAGGTGAGTTGACTCGCCGTGTGGTATCCGGTTGAGTAGAATAGACCATCCTCTTTTTTTATCGAGGTGTCGTAAATGCTTTTAAGTTAAGTTGACCCGCCGTGTGGTATCCGGTTGAGTTGAATAGACAACCCTTTTTCCCACCGAGGTTTCGTAAAATACGACTAAGGTAAGTTGACCCGCCGTGTGGTATCCGATTGAGTAGAATAGACCACCCTCTTTATTACCGTGGTGTCGTAAAATAGGATTAAGGTAAGTTGAAGTCAGGCAGGCGGCCAGCCGTAAAATACGTATGATGCGTAGAACACGTAAATTATGTGACAGCATAACATGTTGTGCCGACCCCACTTAGAGTGGGATAAGGGCAGGATGATGATGTATTCAAAACCAAATTAAATGATGAAGTTTGAAGGAGTATTGATATTTGATAAATTGAGTAATGGAGCTATACTTTTGATATATTTACGTGACCAAATCATAAATTTAGAGATTCGTAGAAGAACCAAAGTTACAAAGACCCAATGAGCGTTAGTGCTTAAGGTGCTGGAATAACCCTGCAATAAAGACGCAGCATCGTTAGACCTTCTAAGCGTTAGACTGTACAGGCCTGTTACTATCCCACTGCTGGGCATAGGCCTCTTCTCTCTGTTTTTTTTTGGAGAGAAGGATTGGAGCTAAGACCTACCGCGCTGCTCCAATGCGGATTGGTAGGTTACACATATACCCGGAATTCTCTAGAGATATGCAGGTTTCCTCACGATGTTTTCCTTCACCGAAAAGCGTGTGGTAAATTGCAATTATCAATTAGACACATAAGTTTTAATAGAAAAACTCATTGGTGCCTGCCCGGGGTTTGAACCCTAGACCTCCTCGAAAGAGGCGCATACTGCTGGGCTACCACAGCTTGAGGTAGACTAACAACCTTAAAAATATCAGTGTATCGGTTAAAGAACGCGAGGAAACTGTTTCTTTGAATAAATATTGTTACGCGCTCTATACGCCAATATTGTTATAAGAGCTCTATAACTTAGTTACGCCGAGGAACACAATTATGCAAAGAGGCTGAGACCAAATGTGATATGGTAGCGGCAGTGAAAGCTAAGTTATAGGAAGAGCGAATTATTTTATGTTATAAAAGCTTTATGCTTCTTATTTTCTTCTTTACTAGTTTGCTATATTATTTTCAGATATGGGAATTCTTGCAGATTATACACTGTCCATTATATTAACCATCTTTTGACAGATTGACGATAGTGATGTCCTAAAGATTCTCGTGTGCGATACCATTCCGATTATAGTACCTACTATCATTAATCGAATTACGTACCTAAGTAATTCGATTAATGATAACCTACGTAAACTAGATTACTACTTGAGAAAAGAAATTCCAACTTTGAGAAAACTTATTGTTTCTTTGAAAAGAAGTGGTCTATTTCATGGTGAAAAATCTTCTTTGGTCAAAGTTTTGAACACAATTGGCTTTTCATATAAAAAGTTAAATAAAAGAAAATTATTAATGGAACGCACAGATATAGCTATAGCACGTTGTGATTTTTTAAGAGAGGCAAAGAAAATACAAGATTGGGCAAATATTGTTTTCACGGATGAAACATGGCTCAACGCTAACCACACACTATCTCGTTTCTGGACTGATGATACTGCTGATTCCACTTCCTCAGTACCAATGGGAAAAGGTGAGCGCCTAATCATTTGCCATGCAGGTAAAGCAAAAGGATTTGTACAAGACGCACTGTTGGCATTTAAATCGAAGAAATCAAATGACTACCACGAAGAGATGAATGCAAATGTGTATGAAGAGTGGTTCAAAAAAATGCTCATTTCATTGGAAGAACCATCAATAATTTTTATTGATAATGCGCCCTACCACTCCCGTCAAATTGACAAAATGCCAACACAGGCTAATAAAAAGCATGAAATAATTAATTGGCTTCGGGACAATGGAGAAAATGTGGACGACTCAATGTTAAAAGTTGAATTAATAAAAATATTAAAAACCAAAAAGAGAGCAAAACGCTATGTAATCAATGAAATGGCAGCAGAATATGGCCATACTGTTCTTCGGATTCCTCCATACCACTGCCAGTACAACGCAATAGAACTTATATGGGCACAAGTAAAAGGGCATGCTGCGAGATGCAATACAAGCCCCCCATTCACAGCGAATAAAATGTTGCAATTGCTAAAAAATGCTTGCACCCACATAACGGCCGAGAACTGGGCAAGTGTGGTGGAAAGAACTAAAAGAGTAATATTCTCTGATTGAGAACGTGATATTGCGTTTGATAATATATTATCTACACAAGAGCTAATAATAACTGCTACTGAAGACTCCTCATCGGAGGAGTCTAGTGTTGATTATCATTCCGACGACTCGTGCTAATAAAATAAATTAAAATATCCTGATTGCTTTATTTGTATTCATGTATTAACTAAGAAGAAAGTAAAACTTTATATAATGTTATTAAATGTCTTTTAACACTCGTAACATCGATTTCTACCGATTATTTTTAATCTGTGGCATAATCGTAGTAACCCATTATGTGTGACATCACTAAGTGGGCGGTACCCATCCATAAAGTACAAATATTATTTGTAGATATTTGTACGTAAGCAATACAAAACTTAATGAGCGTGAGCTGTCAAAAGACTGATAATATGATGGACGCAGTATAAGTATCAGAAAGTCAAATTTATCTACGCTAAAGATGTGCATGCCAAGAGTTTATAGTGGAGAGAGGTAAAAGACTGTTTACTTAACCAAGCAACTGCTTACAAAAATCCACTTAAATCCAACTCAGCTGGGCAGAATGTGTCTAATCTAACCTGGACAAATTATTTTTTTTAATTAAGTAAATTACTTGTTGTTAATCTCTGTTCAAATAAACTTTTTACAAGCACGTTTAAATTATCAAGGTAGATTTAATGAAGCTACAACTGGTTCGGATTGTTGCTCTTACCGAGAAGAACCAGAAAGAAACTCTGCGGTCAATCTTTTAAACATTTTCAACTTACATCATTTAACCGTAGTCTGATAATAAAGCTGAAAGGATTTTCAAATCCAAGCATTTTTATCTTTTAAATAATCTTCAACGTGTAATATGCTTTACGTATAAGCATATCTCTTACACTTAATTTAAACTTTTCTGTAGATATGTCTATATATATATAAAATGTACAAGTTATATCGATCTTTATTACTTACATGCTAGGACTATACAAATCATGCCCACGTGGAATGGTCCCAAGAAAGCTGATTCTTTGTGTGAAAAAGGAGCCAGCACTCTTGTCACTTGAAGAGGCAATTATTCTAATATTAATTTATTTTATTTAATATTTTTATAACAGCATTTAAAATATTTTATAGACCTCAGTTATATAATAGCATAAAGTTGTAATGTGTTATGAAAACTTATTTTGGTATTCAGTTGTAGTTTAGTACCGACATTTATTGTGCAAATCCTCAGTTAAAGCGACACCCACCTGGCAATGAGCCCGACAACGAACGAAATACTAAGAATGAAAAAGAACCATATATTTATTTGTATTTGCGTATCACGGTTTTCCGCGCCCTATTTTTCTCACCGAGTAAATGGAAATTTGTCTTCTCGTGACACTCCATCTTCCCAGGCATGGAAAAATAAAAAGGAACTATTTAAATTTATCTTGCGCTCGTTTATTTCTTGTTTTCAAACATTACTCAAGTTAATAAGTTTATGTCATCAACATTGTTTGCTGTTTTCTTTATTTATTAGCGTCCTCCGCTCATTAGCATCTATACTAATATATAAAGCTTAAGAGTTTGTTTGTTCGTTGTTGCTTGTATACTAATATATAAAGCTGAAGAGTTTGTTTGTTTGTTTGATTGTTTGAACCCGCTAATCTCAGAGAGTACAGGACCGATAAAAAAAAATAAAATCAGTGTAAGATAGTTTATTTATTTAGGAAGGCTATAGGCTAAAACATATAACATCACGCTAGGATGAATAGGAGAGCAGCAGCAATAAAAAATATTACGAGAAACGGCAAAATTTAAAGCTTTCCTTGCGTGCGCTAAGTAAACGGTGAATAACTTTCACAAGTTATTCAAAAATCATGTATTGCAAAATTATTCCCCTCTAAAAGTTCTAAATAAAGGTCCGGGACAGCATATTTCTATCTTTTAAGGTTAACGCACTTTAACCATTTTTATCGTTATCAAAATACTATATTAAGTTTTTAATCTTTCGCTGGCGATTGCTAGTATTATGTAAAGTTAAATAAACATATTAACGCCCTTAATGAAAATAGAAGAAAACAGTTTGAGGCCACGATTTCACTTTATAGGGGTCTCTTCGCATTTCCACACCACACGATCTTGTGACTTTTGAACCCATCCCCGCGACCTTTCTGAGGTCAGTCCAACTTCTAATGGGTCTACCAACGCTGCGTTTCACGGTGCGGGGTTGCCATTCGATATTTTAAGATCCCATGATGCTATAAAGCTATCATATAGATTCAATATCGGTACATAATGTTATAAAGTACTGTTTAACTCGATGCAAGTCGAGCGTTGAATAAAATTATGCGTTAAAAAAATTATAAATTTTATTCTACGGTTACTTAGGTTACAAACCGCCGTGTGGTATCCGGCTGAGTAGAATAGACCAACCTCATTTCTTACCGAGGTGTCGTAAAAGGCGACTAAGTTAAGTTGACCCACCGTGTGGTATCCGGTTCAGTAGAATAGACCACCCTCTTTCTTACCGAGGTGTCGTAAAAGGTGACTAAGGTAAGTCGACCCGCTGTGTGGTATCCGGCTGAGTAGAATAGACCAACCTCATTTATTACCGAGGTGTCGTAAAAAGCGACTAAGGTAAGTCGACCCGCCGTGTGGTATCCGGCTGAGTAGAATAGACCAACCTCATTTCTTACCGAGGTGTCGTAAAATACGATTGAGGTAAGTTGACGTCAGGCAGGCGGCCGGTCGTAACAACGCAGCTAAATCATGTGGCAGGATGTTTATAACATGTCGTGCCGACCCCACTTAGAGTGGGATAAGGGCAGGAAGATGATGATACTTAGGTTACAACACGAATTATGCATATAATTAAATTATAAATATATAGTATTTACACTTTTTAATGATGTTCATCTTCTTTCATAAAAAAATTTACAAGGTCTTCAACAACACATTGCTAATGTAAATTGTTTACGTTCTTTTTTTATTATTGCGTTATTTGGCTATAAAACCAAAAAGCGAACATTTATAAGATACTCTGTAACAATCATTTCGTTTCATTGAAACTTAAAGATTATTTATTAGACTAATATTCAATATGAACCGCCATAATTCTTACACTAAAATATATCATTTTATTAACAGATTGGCGTTTGTATCAAATAAAGGCTTTCTCATAGTTACAAACAGCAGTTAAACATAACAACATTATTATATAAACCATGATGGCCGAATAAAATCGTACAAAAAAGATTTAATTTATGATTTATACACCGAAAAGTTTCTATAGCAACGTCTTTTACAACCTTTATAGTATACTAGCTTTGACCCGCACCTGCGTTTGCTTTTACCTGATAGGTTGATAATAGATAATGGGTGTTAAGCTGTTGAATGATTTACCAGTATCAATCCGCAAATCTCTTTCCCTTTCTGTATTTAAGTTACAGATTAGAAAATATTTATCTCAAGTAATTTTGTATTAGTAACATCTTTTTATCTATTTATTTTACCAAAAAAATTTAATAGAATAAATAGTTAAATTTATATAAACTTTTTATTTTTCTCTGTATGAACCGTACTCTCTTTCTTCTTCAATTCTTGTCCTTTTCCTTCTATTACTCAAAGGTTGACTGGAAGAGATCCCTTTAAGGGATAAGTCCGCCTTTATACATGTGCTTTTTTAATTTTTCTTTCTTTTTTCCAAATATATATATAAAAAGAAATAAATAAATAAAATAGATGGCGCTTTTCAATGTCATCCTATTTCTGTACAATTAACAGGATTCCTACAGCCTATATGTTACTCAGGTGCGTAAGAAATAATTGTGCAAAATTTCATCGATATTGGTTCAGCAGATTCGCCGTGATAGAATAACAAACATACATCCATAATCACAAACTTTTGCATTTATAATTATAAAAACGACATTTTTCCTTATACTTATTCAATAATACAAAGCAATTTCCTCAAAAGTCAACCCATTTATTCTCTCTAAGAACTCAACTGATGACGGCGATTATATTTGTTTATATTATTCACTATATCGAGGTTGTATTTGAAACATGCTGTAACATAATATTAGTAGGAAGTAGGATTACATTAGTCTTTTTGGATTACCAAAAATAACCTTTTATTTTTCTTTATATAAAAGATAATTCAAATTCAAAATATTCTTTATTCAAATAAACTTGTAAACAAGTGCTTTTGAATCGTCAACTCTACCGCTGGTTCGGAAAGCTGTTCCTACCGAGAAGAGCCAGCAAGAAACTCGGCGGTTGCTCTTTTAAAAATATAATTCTTATGACTAGTTACATTTAGTCATTACTGTCTTGTACAGGGTCTAAGCGAGCTATATCCACACATTCTTATCTTCTAAATAATCCTGAATAGTGTAGTAGACTTTCTGGATCAGCCTCTTATTAACAATATTTTAAAACTGATGTAATGGCAAAGCTAAAATTGATTGCGGATTTTTATTATAGAATCTTATACCCAGACCCACAAACGATTTACGTACTTTTGCAAGGCACATAGCAGGAGTCGCAAGCTTAAGTCGTTTTATAATTCTTTAATTAAAACGACTTAAAATATACTGTGAAGCAAATGTAAGAATACCTATTTCCTTAAATTTCTCTCGCAGGGAATCACGCGGGTATAATTTGTAAATACCACGAACGGCTCTTTTTTGTAATACAAATTTTTTTTCATTATCCGCGCATTTACCCCATAGCATATACCATATATACCATAATGCTATGAAAGTAAGCAAAATATAAGTAACGGCCAGTTACTATCCCACTGCTGGGCATAGGCCTCCTCTCTCCGTTTTTGGAGAGAAGGGTTGGAGCTAAGACCTACCACGCTGCTCCAATGCGGATTGGTAGGTTACACATATCCCTAGGATTCCCTAGAGATATGCAGGTTTCCTCACGATGTTTTCCTTCACCGAAAAGCGTGTGATAAATTGCAATTATCAATTAGACACATAAGTTTTAATAGAAAAACTCATTGGTGTCTGCCCGGGTTGGAACCCATGATCGTCTCTAGAGATTCACACGGTCGCACCGCTAGGCCATCACAGCTTCAAGCAAAATATATGTTTCTGTTATTCACATCGCACCAGATTTTACTTATATCCATCGGAGTGTGTTTATATACAATATTGTGTACTTATTACTAAAATAAATTTCAATGGGCGCTTAAGAAATAACAGTTTTTTAAACAGCCTCGAGCATTAATCTTAATTTGTAAACCGATCTCGGATGCGTTTAGTTAACTTTCTGATTAAAAAACCGGACTACTATATTAGAATAATCATGATTTAGTATTTTAAAGACGCACACGATGTATGTCGCAAGATAAACATATGGCATTAATAAAGACCTTGACTGATTATGAAATCATTATTTTTGTTATATTACTACACTATCAACTATATCACTATACAAGCTGTGATGGCCTAGCGGTGCGACCGTGTGAATCTCTAGAGACGATCATGGGTTCAAACCCGGGCAGACACCAATGAGTTTTTCTATTAAAAACTTATGTGTCTAATTGATAATTACAATTTATCACACGCTTTTCGGTGAAGGAAAACATCGTGAGGAAACCTGCATATCTCTAGAGAATTCCGGGGATATGTGTAACCTACCAATCCGCATTGGAGCAGCGTGGTAGGTCTTAGCTCCAACCCTTCTCTCCAAAAATGGAGAGAGGAGGCCTATGCCCAGCAGTGGGATAGTAACAGGCCGTTAGTTACTACACTATAGCTGTGATAGCTTAGCGATGAGACTATGTGACTTCTTTATGTATCTTACAGGAAACCTGGGCAGTCACAAATTAGTTTTTCTGTTAACAATTATGTCTAATTGATAATTACAATGTGTCACACTCATTCCAGTCTTTCCAGTCCACTGATGTGTGGTATCCGGCAGAATAGAATAGTACCACCCTCTTTTCTTACCGAGGTGTCGTAAAAGGCGACTAAGGTAAGTCGACCCGCCGTGTGGTAACCGGCTGAGTAGAATAGACAGCCCTCATTTCTTGCCGAGGTGTCGTAAAAAGCGACTAAGGTAAGTCGACCCGCCGTGTGGTATCCGGCTGAGTAGAATAGACCAACCTCATTTCTTACCGAGGTGTCGTAAAAGGAGACTTAGATAAGTTGACGTCAGGCAGGCGGCCGGTCGTAAAATACGTAGCCAAATCATGTGACAACATGTTCATAACATGTTGTGCCGACCCCACTTAGAGTGGGATAAGGGCAGGAAGTAGAAGAGGACACTCTTTTCAGTGCAAACATCGTGAGGAAGCCTGTATATCTCTGGAGAATTAATTTATTTGTGCAGCGTGGTAGGTCTTAGCTCCAATCTTTCTTTCCAGAAATGGAAAGAGGGGGCCTATGCCCAGCTGTGGGATAGTAACAGGTCATTACTTTACTATACTATACACACTATATTAACTACTAGCTACTAGGGATGTGAAATGGAGTAGAAAAAATCGATTAATAAATAATCGTTTTTTTTTCTTTAAAAATAATCGATTTTAAAAAATCGATTATTTTGATACTAAATAATCGATATTTTTTTAATCACTATTGATGAATTTTATATATGAATTTTAATGACTATTTGAAAAGTTATAGTAATAATTAATTACAATTAAAGTAGACTACTACCAAAAAATAATAACAGATGCGCTGTTTGTGTTATTGGCTTAAAATATGTAGTTTGGCTATATTGGTTTCATCCATCAATACATATTTTATCGCAAAAATCAAGAAGAAGAGTCAAAAAGAAAAAAAGGATAATTACAATAATCGATTTTTAATTAATCGATTTTTGAAGAAAAATAATCGATTATAAAAAATCGATTATTTTTTCACATCGCTATTATTACCCGCAACTTCGTTTGCGTGTCTACGACATACGTATTTAACGTGGTAAACGTTTCTAAGACTAGTCTTGGAATAAACCAGTAGCTCTGTCATTCTCTAACCCTGTAAATATCTCCTTCAGTTGATAATAGATGGCGCTTTTCAATGTTATCCTTCCTGTAGAATAAACAGGATTTCCATAGCCTATATGTTATTCCGGTGTATAAGGAATTATTGTGCCAAATTTCATTTATATTGGTTCATCGGATTCGCCGTGAAAGAGTAACAAATATACTCGCAAACATTCGCATTTATAATATTAATAGGATTAGTAGGATATTAATATAAAATATAACATGTATGAAGTATTCCCAAAAAACAAATACTCGTTAAACATTTCCAATATAAATCTTCATAAAGTTTCGTTAAGTGGACAAAATGCGACCCTCGAAGGTGATAAGAAAAATCGATTCTATTAAAGTAAGTGGATCCATTCGGAGATATTTCTTATTTATTAGACGTTCACAAATATCTTAAGAGCCTTTAGTAGTAATTCGTGTTTGTAACAGTTCCTATCATTAATAAATCTAAATTTTATCCATCTCAAATACAACCAAAAATTGAGTTTCTAAGATATTCCTCATAATTTTGTATTTATTTATTTAAAAAGGCCATCAACAATATAAATACATAGCTACAGATACACAATGTACAAGGATTATTATAATTAAGTGCTATATTAATTATAGATGGCAACAGCATGCGCAGATTGACAACAACTATATAAAGTGACAATGAACATAAACAACGTAACGTAACAACGTACGTAATATTACTAGCTGTTCTCGGCTTCAAAATCAGTGTATTTAATTGCAATTTTAAAAATAAAAGTAGTTATTGTGAATTAAACATAAGAGATAGTGACATGCTATCGCGGACTTTGTTGTTGTATTTTTGTAGATGTTCAACTCTCTATTTCATTGCTTTGGTGTATCTCTTTTTGTTTATACTCCCAGCAGGAAACTAGAGAAGAATTGCGGTATAAACCATACATAAAAACTGTACAAAAATCATTGAAATAGATTTTGAAAAAATCGACATCGAAAAATATAGGTTTGAGGGACTTTGTTTTATAATAAGTATAGATTATTTTTGTAAGCTGTGATGGCCTAGCGGTGCGACCGTGTGAATCTCTAGAGACGATCATGGGTTCAAACCCGGGCCGATACCAATGAGTTTTTCTATTAAAACTTATGTGTCTGATTGATAATTGGAATTTATCACACGCTTTTCGGTGACGGAAAACATCGTGAGGAAACCTGCATATCTCTAGAGAATTCTGGGGATATGTGTAACCTACCAATCCGCATTGGAGCAGCGTGGTAGGTCTTAGCTCCAACCCTTCTCTTCAAAAATGGAGAGAGGAGGCCTATGCCCAGCAGTGGGATAGTAACAGGCCGTCACTTACTTTTTTTTATTTTCGTAAGTGCATAATAGAAAAATATATTTTAAATTGCCGATATTGGATTAGGCGATAATTAACCGCCCAATTTAAATGGGTATATTGTCAGAGGTGTTTTGAATGTAATCCGAGACCGTGCATACAAATTCATATATTTCACACAACGTCTGTCGGATTCTTTCAAAACATTGTACCTCGTGTACTGCATAATAATTATAATGTAACAAGATTAGGTAAACATTGCTTAGGAATGTATGTTATAACGATAGTTTTACTCTACACTTGTTCAATAATTAAAATCAATTTTCTCCAAAAGTCCATTAATTTCTTCTTCTTCTGTCGCATTCTTCATTCCTGAAGGTCGTGTCCTTGATGAAAGTCCTTCATAGTTCGTATAATATGCCTCCATCTCTCTCGATGTTCGGCTTTCCTTAGGGCGGAAGTTACAGAGAGACCAGTAAGTGCGGTCACTTGGTCACACCAACGGCTAGGTGATCGGCCGCGGGGTCGTTTTCCTTCGACCTTGCCCACTACTATCAACTTTTTGAGGTTGTCTGGTTGATGGCGAGCAATGTGACCAAAGTATCCTAGGATTATTTTATAACATATTGTCCATTAATTTAGTCTTTTTCAAAAACTAGGTCTTATTGACGGCGACAATGTTTTGTTTATATTGTATTTGAAATATGTTGTAACACTTTATTTTTTTTACATCAATGGTCTTTATGAGGAATTTTTTTACATAATATTTAATATAATAAAAAATATTTTCATTTAGATTGAATAGAATAGACCATCCTCATTTCGTACCGAAATGTCGTAAAAACGTAAGTTGACTCGCTCTGTGTTATCTGGTTGAGTAGAATAGACCACCCTCATTTCTTACTGAGGTGTCTGAAAAGCGACTGAAATAAGTTGACCCACCGAGTGGTATCCGGTTGAGTAGAATAAACCACCCTCTTTCTTACCTAGGTGTCGTAAAAGGCGTTTAAGGTAAGTTGACCTGCCGTGTGGTATCAGGCTCAGTAGATTATACCACTCTCATTTCTAACTGAGGTGTCGTAAAAAGCGACTAAGGTAAGTTGACCCGCTGTGTGGTATCCAGTTGAGTAGAATAGACCATCCTCTTTCTAAGCAAAATGTCGTAATACGACTAAGGTAAATTGACGTCAGGCTTTGGATATTTAAAATTCTTAGCCAAATCATGTGGCAACATGTTTGTACATGTTGTACTGACCCCACTTAGAGTGGGGGGAATGATGATGATGAAGTAAAAGAAAAATCACTGGCAATGATAACATAATACACAGCTTTTTATAAATACTAACTAATAAGGAAATTTGTTTAATGTTATGCTTTTTTCTCTCCAATCTATGTTATAATTTGTTACAACATGTTTTTAATACAACCTCCTTCATAGAGTTGGCGATTAATATGAAAAAGCATTGTGGCTGTCATATTTTTATGTGTCATTCATTGAGTTGTAGCGAAAGAGTAAATGGGTTGACTCTGGGAAAACTGCTTTTTATTTATTGAATAAGAATAAAGGAGAAATATCGTCGTTTGTTATAAAATAATGTGAAATATACCAAACGGAAGTCTTAATTATGCTTCACTCCCGGCAAACAAGCCTGCCATTAACCGTATTAACCGACGTTGAGACCGAGGCGTTAATCCGGTTGATCCGGTTACTAACTTACTCGCTTTAGCTTTAAGCTAATAATTTGAAATTTTAAGTATTTTTACCAAAAATTAGTAAAACGCTTTGTAGAATAGTACCAACATTGCCCGGTAATTATTTTAATAAATAAAAAAATGCAATCAAAAATATAAAAAAAGATTTTATCTGGGATCGATCTTAGGTTTCATTTTAAAAAAATTCGTTTTATGCCTGTTTTCACTAATAAATGTTAAAATTTATATTGAATACAAAACACTATTTTCGCTGTCAATTGTAAAGTCATGCTAATTTGTGGAGCGGCCGGTCTAGAGATAATTATTTTTTTTTCAACTTTCTTGTTTTTGAAACAATTGTTGAGATCGTGGTGGTGAATGTGTGCAGTGCTTGTGTATTGTTGTTTTATCGGTGGAGGGTAGTGCATGAGTTTTTACAATTTTTGAATATACAGGCATGAAAACGAATAGTACAGTCTACATTTAGCATTACATATATTTTTCTTGTAACGCGGATTATAGTAAAATAATATTTTCGTTAGTTTTGTTTTTTTACTACCAATACCTTAACCGTTCTAACATAGTAGTGTTATACCTACATTTATTTATTACTAGGAGTCTCGCCCCAGCTTCGCACGGGTATAAAGCATATAGCCTATGGCACTCAGTGAAAATCACAGTATTTCTCTACTCCATATTGAAATTTATTATACATATAAACCTTCCTCTTCAATCACTCTATATATTTAAAAAAAAACCGCATCAAAATCTGTTGCATAGTTTTAAAGATTTAAGCAAACATAGAGATATAAGGACAGACAGAGAAAGCGACTTTGTTTTATACTATGTAGTAACGTTTAGCTACTACTATTTTGATAATTGTCAAATTTTTACCATACTTACCCAAAGACTAAATTACGTTTAGCTGTCATTTATGTTTTGTTTTTCCATGTCATAGTCGTTTTTGTTATACCACGTTTTATAGTGACTTGACGGGATAAAATAAATGCGGTCGAACGGGATAAAAAGTATTCTATGTCCGTCTCCTGGTTCTAAGCAACCTCTCCACCAATTTTCAGCCGAATTAGTTTATCCGTTTTTGAGTTATAAATAGTGTAACTAAGACCAACTTTCTTTTATATATATAGATATAGTCGATTTATAATCGTTGAGACAACTGTTTCGAATCTACTATATATCAAGGCAAGTAATCTAAGAATTTAACAATAAAACTACGCTATCTGATATAAAACTCACCGCCATTTGTTAAATAAGTAAATTATAATTGTTTAGATAAAAGCTTGCTTCATTGCTTTTATAAAATTGATATAATCTTGATTGTACGTAAGTTGAATTATGAAATACTTAATTAAAGATTATGTTTCATATAACATACCAAAGAATTTATACTACCTTTATTATATGCCGCTTATTCTTCGCCGTTCAATTTTTCATACTTACAATCCTACAAAAGCGACATCTAGTGACCGGTGTTCCAGCGCCATACAAATTAGCGTTATGCTAACGCCATTGAGTAGTTTAAAATCTTTGCATCCGGTTTGATGTATCATTAATCTAATAATAACTAATCGATTCGTTCTTTTTTTACACCGTTTAGATTTTAAACTTTCCATTTTTAAAGAAAATCAAGTAGAAGGTAAGAAATGAGCATACAACACGGCATTAACTGGATCATCATCTTATTGCCCTTATCCCACTCTAAGTGGGGTAGGCACAACATGTTATAAACATGCTGTCACATGATTTGGCTGTGTTTTTACGACCGGCCGCCTGCCTGACGTCAACTTACCTCAGTCGTATTTTACGACATCTCGGTAAGAAATGAGGTTGGTCTATTCTACTAAACCGGGTACCATACAGCGGGTCGACTTACCTTAGTCGCCTTTTACGACACCTCGGTAAGAAATGAGGTTGGTCTATTCTACTCAGCCGGATACCACACGGCGGGTCGACTTACCTTAGTCGCCTTTTACAACACCTCGGTAAGAAATGAGGGTGGTACTATTCTATTCAGCCGGATACCACAAGGCGTCCTTCTGCACTTATCTAAGTGAATGAAAGTGGTTTCGGCACAACATGTTTTGGCTAGTTAATCTACGACCGGCCGCCTGCCTTACGTCAACTTACCGATGTATTACGTCACCAGCTAGTTATTTAAGGACAAGTATAGAATTGCTCAATTATATATTTTAGTAACAATCGTGTCATAATTCTATACCAATATATAAAGCTGAACAATTTGTTTGTTTATTTTAACGCGCTAATCTCAGGAACTACTGGACCGATTTAAAAATTCTTTCAGTGTAAGATAGTCCATTTATCGAGGAAGGCTAAAGGCTATATAACATCACGATAAGAAGAACGGCAGAGGCAACAAAATATATTAGGCAAACGGCTAAATTTAAAGCTTTCCTTGCGTGCGCTGAGTGAACGGTTATATTTATTCAAAAATCATGTATTACCAAACTGTTCCCCTCTAAAAGTTCTACATAAAAGTCTGCAACAGCATATGTCTAGCTTTTAAGGTTAACCCACTGTCACCATTTTTATAGTTATCAAATGACTATAACATTACGGTTTTAATCTTCCCCACGCGGGCGGAACCGCTGGCGATTGCTAGTATTTTATAAAACTCGGGTTATAACGCGAACTATAAATCACTTTCACTAGCTACTTATTTAAGGACAAGTATAAAAATTTATCAAGTCAAGGCCATTAACAGTACGTAACATTAACAGTAAAGGAAATTATTATAAATTAAATTAAATTTGTCTTAAGTAGTAAGTAAGTAAGTTGCGGCCTGTTGTCGCACTGCTGAGAATAGGCCTCCTCTCTCCGTTTTTGGAGAGAAGGATTGGAGCTAAGACCTACCACGCTGCTCCAATGCGGATTGGTAGGTTACACATATCTCCAGAATGCTCTAGAGATATGCAGGTTTCCTAACGATGTTTTCCTTCACCGAAAAGCGTGTGATAAATTCCAATTATCAATTAGACACAAGTTTTAACAGAAAAACTTATTGGTTTCTGCTTGGTTTTGAACCCGTGAGCTCCTCAAAAGAGTCGCACGGAGTTACCGCTGGGCTACCACAGCTTCTTAATTTGTGCAGATGTAAATAAATTTATACTATTATCAATCCTTTTGACTGACTATGCTTAAACGCATTATAAATTTCACGCTGTTTTACGAATTTAATAACGTCCTTATAAAGATTATACCAAAAGCACCTCTTCGCAAGTTTTTTGTACGTTTTAAATATGCCTAAATGAAGCGAAACCTAGACCGAGTAGTTGTAAGTAAATCGTTCTTGAATTCTAGTTGTATCACCTTTTTCCACTCGCATTCCAAAGATGGTACATTTGTTCTTAGCATACCTTCTATAGGGTACGTAGAACAAATGTACCAAATGTATATTTGTATATATATCCCCCTGCCCTTATCCCACTCTAAGTGGGGTCGGCACAATATGTTATAAACATGTTGTAACATGATTTGACTGCGTTTTTACGACCGGCCGACTGCCTGACGTCAACTTACTTTAGTCGTATTTTACGACACCTCGGTAAGAAGGCCACCCGTCTATTCTACTAAACCGGATACCACACGGTGGGTCAACTTACCTTAGTCGCCTTTTACAACACCTCGGTAAGAAATGAGGGTGGTACTATTCTATTTAGCCGGATACCACACGGCTACCAAATGTATATTTGTATAAAAGTATATCTTTAATATTTAAATGAGTTAATCTTGTATGTATATATATTTTCGGTATCTCGGAAACGGCTCCAACGATTTTCCGGAAATTCGGCATGTAGGGGGTTTTAGGGGAGAAAAATTAATCTAGCTAGGTTTTATTTAGAATAAAAATCATTTTATCCCGGTTTTGGGGCATATAATCAGTCAAAAGCCTATAATTGATAAAAGTATAAATTTATTTACATCTGCACTAATTAAGATACTAAAATTTATATTGAATGACTTTTTGCCACTAACTGTCAAGTCAGCGCAGCTTATTCGGGGAACGGGTGGTCGCGAGAAATGAAAATACCTAGAATCGAGCTCCACCTATTATTATTTATTTTTTCAAGTTTCTTTTTAATATTGTAAAAAATTACGGATCAATGCTCGGTCTCCAGTTGTCTGTCATAACACAAGTATTAAGTTACTTACTTTGGGGACGTACGACCGACATAAAAAAAAGTTTAATCTTGTTGCATGAACGATGAAATTTTATCAAAATTATTAATAATGTTAGTGTGATCGTTTCTGAAGAGAGCGAAAGTGGATTTGCCAGATGCGTTCATTTCTTGGCCTAGTTCGCGAACTCTAGTTAATTCTCTGCCGTTCACCTAACAATACGTCACTCAAACCTGTATTCTTAGCTTTGCGTAATACGCTAAGCCACGGTCAGTGAATGAGCACGAGCCAAGGTTCGTGTTGATTTTTGATTAACTGTGTTGGTCGGAATGTTAAATTAACATTTAATATCCAAATGTAATAGTAAAGTTATTTTGCTATAATCCGCGAAGAAGTAAAATAGAATATATATATAATTCTAAATGTAGAGTGGACAATCGGTTATCATACCTGATACATGCAGGATTCGTAAAAAACACATGCACAAACCTTCACCACCGCCACCACAATGCATATGCGAATAAAAATTACCCGCATCTTAAGTTACGGATTTCATTTTACGCAACGTGAAAAAATTTAACCGCAAACCACACCCGAAACTAATTGCTTTACATAAAGATGTAGTATTTGAAATAATCTCTAACGATGAGCTCATATTTGGTACATTCCACATGTTATTATCATTAAATCAATCATTATTCACTGCTTGAATTTGTTTTGCATAGAAATACAATCAGATTTCCCACAAAAAACACATGTAATTTGCGTTAAACAATTCTTTGTAAGGACGGAATATAAATTGCTGTTTTCTGGTTTGATTTTATTGCACGTTATATAAATACTTCAAAATATGATAGTTTGTATACAATATACTTGCTAAGAATAATTTAGAAATTTACATAATTTATATTTGCGTAAGTCCATAATACAAAATTGATGAACAACTATTTTGCTATAATCAGCGATAAACGAATATATGTAATGCTAAGTGTGGTGTACTAACCGTTCTCATACCTGATACATGCAGAATTTGTATAAACTCATGCACTACCCCGCCAATAACACAACAATACACAAGCACTGCACACATTCACCACTAACATTTCAACAATCGTTTCGCCCCGTAACCGAAGCATCATCGGAAGATAGACTCCACGACAAAATTGCAAGAAATATTTTTACAAAAGCAAACCAATCATATTTTTCTGACGGAACTTTATGACGTGTTGTAAAAGGAAGAAATTATATGTTATAAAAACATGTTATGGTCAAAACATGGTACTGATACTAGTATTATAATTTGAAAACTATTTGACGGCATGGTTCAAGCTATAGTGCGTAATTTTTTCTAAACCAAAACAATTGATTTTCATATTCCTTACTTATCATTGATAATAATGTAAGTCCGTGTAACTATTTCCAGGTCACAGATTCAATTTCCGGGCCAATAATTTTTCTGTTAAAATTAATGTGCCTAATTGATATTTGCAATTTATCACACGCATCCCAATATAAGAAACCTGCATGTATTCACATAATTCTGGAATTTGTGTAACCCACCAAACTGCATTGGAGCAACATGGTAGCTCAAAATCCAACCAACGACGGAGGCCTATGCTCAGAAGTGGGATAGTACAATGCATTTTTCATTATTAATTTCCTGTATTTATTTTTCATGGGATCTCCAGAACACACGATTTTGTGCCGATCGTATCCAGCGGCTTCCCGCGACCTTTTTGAGGTCGTCAGTCCATCTAGTAGGGGGTCGCCATTCCAACACTTTGAGACCCCAACGCCCATCGGTTCTCTGCACTATGTGCCGCTCATCGCCACTTCAGCTTCGACACGTTGAGTTATATCGGTGACTCTGGTCCTTCTTCGGATCTCCTCATTTCTGATTTGATCACGTAGAGATACTCCATAGCTCACTCCATCGCTCGCTGAGCGACTCTTTCCTTCTTACGAAGTCCATAGTCGCTACGCAAATTCCCTAAGAAATGAACGCTAAAATAAACTACGAAGGGTGCTGAATAATTTATCGAGAGGGGGATCACCCACGAGTGTAACTGACCATTATTCCGGTTCGAAAGGATCGCGTCATGCCATTGTATACGTTTGATTGCACAAGCGAACCTTACGGCCGTAGGATACAAATCATCAAATACAACTTACTTTGGAACAGAACCAAGATATTAGCTATACAGCAGTATCCGTTGTATTAAAGACCCCATTTCAATTCAAATTCAAACAGTCAAGTTATAATAAAATTTGCTATAATCCATGATAATGTATGGAAAATATATATAACTAGCAATTGCCAATTGCTCCGCCCGCGTGAAAAGATTAAAACCGTAATATAGTATTTTGATAACCATAAAAATGGTTAAAATAGGTTAACCTTAAAAGCTAAACATATGCTGTCGGGGATTTTAATTTAGAACATTTAGACGGGAATAATTTTGTAATACATGATTTTTGATTAACTTTCACTGTTTACTTAGCGCACGCAAGGAATAATTTTTATTTAAGTCGTAATATTTTTTATTACTGCACCTCTCCTATTCATTTTAGTGTGTTGTTCGTTGTGTCGTTATTCCTTCCTCGATAAATGGACTATCTTACAGTCAAAGAATGTTTCAAATCGGTCCTGTAGTTCCTGAGATTAGCGCGCTCAAACAAACAAACTGTTCAGCTTTATATATTAGTATAGATGTAGAGTGGACAATTTTTCAATCCGATACACGCAGGATTCATAAAAAGACACGCACAAACCTCTACCACCATCACCTCAATACACAAGCACTACCTACACACGTTCACTATCACAAACTCAACATTCGTTTCGCCCCGCAACTAAGCATCATCAGGAGATAGACAGGAGATAGCAAAGTATTGCTTTGCGATTTTGTCGTGGACTCTACATTTACTTTAGTAGGAGTACACTCTACATTTTGCATCACATAATTTCTTTTATCGCGGATTATAGC
This sequence comes from Morpho helenor, assembly GCA_029227775.1. Lineage (NCBI taxonomy): Eukaryota > Metazoa > Arthropoda > Insecta > Lepidoptera > Nymphalidae > Morpho > Morpho helenor. The sequence goes on along the minus strand of JARGCU010000030.1, from coordinate 18,426,689 downwards.
AAAATCATAATTCAATACTTTTTTATTATGGACCTCCGCAAAGTAATGCCTAATTCTATAAATTATGTAAATTTCAAAATTATTCCTAGCAAGTACGGACATCAACTCCACTGGTGGAGCCCAGTAGAGTAAGTTGACACGCCGTGTGGTATCCGGCGGCGTAGATAGACCACCCTCCTTTCTTACCGATGTATCGTAAAAGGCGACCAACGTAAGTTGACCCACAGTGTGGTATCCGGTTGAGTAGAAAGAGTGGTCCCTTTCTCTTACCGCGCGGTCGTAAAATACGACTAAGGTAAGTTAACGTCATGCATGCGGCTGATTATAAAACAGGTAACCCAATCATGTAACATGTTGTACCGACCCCACTTAGGCTGGGGTAAGGGCAGGAGGATTATGCTAGGTTGGAGACAAAAATCCGAGAAGAGGTTTTAACAATATTTAAATCACTTACTAACTATTATAACTTCATCAATAATTTTTTTCCTATTTTAAATGGATATCTGATATTTTGCTCCACTGGCGAGAAATGTCGAACTTGTGGCCAAACTCGTCACAGGTCAGGGGTGACGGCTTCCGCTATTGGATACGTCCACCGTTGCCTCGCCTGTTTTTGGGAATGGGATAACCATTTTAAGCTGTTGAGTCATTAATCATATGGCGATTAATCCATGACGATTCAAAAGTGCTTATTTGAATAAAGATTATTTGGATTTGATTTTATAACACGTATTAGAGCAGCGTAAGTGAAGTACATATACCGCATACTATTAAAAAGATGACTTCACCCAGCTCGAAATGGGCATTACTTTCCTCTAAACAAGATGCAGTTATAAACAAGTTTTTTGAATCATCGAGTGAAATAGCTGTTGCGTAAATTAAATAAACCATTCCATCGCTTTGCCTTTCATAATAGATACTAAATACGTTTATATTCGTAAATAATGAAACGATATGCGGAGTGACAATCGCAAATGGAATATATTGTATGTTATATAGATCGAATTTATGCCGTGTGGTATCCGGCTGAGTAGAATAGACCACCCTCATTTCTTACCGAGGTGTCGTAAAAGGCGAGTAAGGTAAGTTGAACCATCGTGTGGTATCCTGTTGAGTAGAATAGACCACCCCCATTTCTTGCCGAGGTGTCGTAAAAGGCGAGTAAGGTAAGTTGAACCATCGTGTGGTATCCTATTGAGTAGAATAGACCACCCTCATTTCTTACCGAGATGTCGTAAAAGGCGAGTAAGGTAAGTTGAACCATCGTGTGGTATCCTATTGAGTAGAATAGACCACCCTCATGTCTTACCGAGGTGTCGTAAAAGTCTAATAATGTAAGATGACATGAGGCGATGGCCGGTAAAATACGTAACCTTAAAAGCTATACATATGCTGTCGCGGACTTTTATTTAGAACTTTTAGAGGGGAACAATTTTGTTATACACACCGTTTACTCAGCGCACGCAAGGAAACCTTTAAATTTTGCCGTTTTCGTGCTATTTTTTATTGCTGCTCCTCTCCTATTCATCTTAGCCTAATGTAAAAAATCTAAATTCTATCTAAAACCTAAATTAAAATAAAACAATCTAAATTAGCCTTCCTCGATAAATGGACTATCTTACAATGAAAGAATTTTGAAATCGGTTTAGTAGTTCAAACAAACAAACTCTTCAGCTTTTATATTAGTATAGATTATTATTTCCACGCGTATATTCTACTAAAAGACCTTAGTATAATACAAAAGTAATAATAAAATTATTTTGCTATAATCACGACCAAAATCGCAAAGCTTTGCGATTTTGGTCTTGGAGTCTATCTCCTGATGATAATTCGGTTGCGGGGCGAAATGATTGTTGAGTTTGTGATAATGAATGTATATAGTGCTTGTGTATTGTGGTGGCGGTGGTGGACGTTTGTGCATGTGTTTTTACGAATCCTGCATGTATCAGGTATGATAACCGATTGTCCACTCTACATTTAGCATTATATATATTTTCTATTTTACTTCATCGCGGATTATAGCAAAATAATTTTATTATTACTTTTGTATTATGGATCTCCGCAAAGTAACGCCTAATTCTATAAATTACCTTAGTATAAGCTATTATATGAACCCTTTTGTCAAAATCTATGACAAGTGTTGGAGTTAAATAAAAAAAGTGCAAAAAGAAACAGTCTAAAGCAGTTAAAATATATAAAATATATAAAGCAGTTAAAATAGTAAATGCCGCGTATTTTCAAACTCAGTACAACAAGCTTATGACGCTTTATATCGTGCTTTCACAATCTGTTCGAGCGTAATAAGTTAAAAGCAGCTTTTGATGCTACGGTTTTGTATCGTTTTCCTATTTGTCGATATTCACTTTGAAAAGTCTGTAAACGCCTTTTAAAAATAACGTTTAATACCTAATGACCGTGTTTAGCAGTGTATCTGGATGAGTAGAATAGACTACCCTCATTTCTTACCAAGGTGTCGTAAGAGGCGACTAAGGTAAGTCAACCCACCGTGTGGTATCCGGCTGAGTAGAATAGACCACCCTCATTTCTTACTGAGGTTTCGTAAGATGTGACTAAGGCACGTCGACCCGCCGTGTGGTATCTGGATGAGTAGAATAGGCCACCCTCATTTTTTACCGAGGTGTCGTAAGAGGCGACTAAGGTAAGTCGACCCGCCGTGTGGTATCCGACTGAGTAGAATAGGTCACCCTCATTTCTTACGGAGGTGTCGTAAGAAGCGACTAAGGTAAGTCGACCCGCCGTGTGGTATCCGGGCAATAAGTGTTCTTCCATTAGCTTCACATTTTAATTGTAGAAATAAATAGACATATATTAAACATATATGGGTGTATATTCGTATTTAAGTATGTATTTTAAAATTATATAAGTATATATTACTAGAGGAGGCCTTTGTCGAAGGGCGAGCTGTTTACAAAACCGACCGTCAATGTTAGTAAGTAAAAAAAAGTAAGTAAGTAGCGGCCTGTTACTATCCCACTGCTGAGAATAGGCCTCTTCTCTCCGTTTTTGGAGAGGTTTGGAGCTAAGACCTACCACGCTGCTCCAGTGCGGATTGGTAGGTTACACATATCTCCAGAATTCTCTAGAGATATGCAGGTTTCCTCACGATGTTTTCCTTCACCGAAAAGCGTGTGATAAATTGAAATTATCAATTAGACACATAAGTTTTTAACAGACAAAACTCATTGGTGTCTGCCCGGATTTGAACCCGCGACCTCCTCGAAAGAGTCGAACGGTGTTACCGCTGGGCCATCACAGCTTTTTCAATGTTAGTAGAATAAGAATAATTGTAAAAGGAAAACAGCAATAAAGGCTTATTTTATTTTATAAAAGTATATATTTACCAGTTGTCTGTCACCCATAACACAGGTATTAAGTTATTTACTTTGGGGACGGACGACTGTGTGTGTATCTCATATTATATTTATTTATATTTACTTAGTTTTAAAAAAGAGTGACCGTCGAGTTTCTTGCTGGTTCTTCTCGGTAAGAACCTTTCCGAACCAGTCGTAGCTTCATTGTAATTTGACGATTCGAAAGTGCTTGTAAAAGCCAATTTGAATAAAGAATTATTTGAATTTGAATTTGAATTGATACTTTTGTAAAAGTATATTCAATTCACTTTGTCTGTTTCAACTAACACTTGTAAAATTATTGCGAGTTTTAAATTAAATTGCAGAGTGCACCGGCGTCGGACGCTTTGCTGCATAAAGATAAATTCCCTTTCACTTGCGACACATAAATAAGCGCATCTTACTTTTCAATATAATCTTTAATATTTCATCATCTTCCTGCCCTTATCCCACTCTAAGTGGGGTCTTCACAACATGTTATAAACATGTTGTCTCATGATTTGGCTATGTATTTTACGACCTGCCACCTACCTGACATCAACTTACCATAGTTGTGTTTTACAACACCTCGGTAAGACAGTGGGTGGGCTATTCTACTTAACCGGATACCACACGGTGTGTCAACTTACCTTAGTCGCCTTTTACACCTCTGTAAGAAATGAGGGTGGTACTATTCTATTCAGCCGGATACCACACGGCGGATAATCTTTTATATTTAAATGACTTAATCTTGTATACCTACATATGTATATTTTCGGAATTTCTGAAACGGCGCTTACGATTCATGAAACAGTATGTAGCTTGGCTTACATTTTTTCAAAATTTCGTTTTATCCTTGTTTTTGGGCATTGAAAAAATGTTAAAATGTTGAACAGAAAGTAAATGCAGATTAGCCCAAAAAAATCCAACATGCTGAATTTCATGAAAATCGTTGGAGCCGTTTCCGAGATAAGAGATTCGGAATATATATATATATATCAAAAAATTATTTAAAAAACGTTTGTCCCTAATTTTGGGCATTATAGTATTGGTTGTGTGGTTGTGTGCATTGGTTTATCTTCAATAACTAATTAACATTTAGATATCAAAGGTAATTACCATACCATTTCTAATACTGTTATCAGAGCGGCAATAATGTTCGTCGATGGCATTATGTTCATTACACCACTCACTACCTGCATGTGCGCAACAGTTCATCATTGTCTATGTTGCACCATAATATTAAGGAGGCTGCCTTTTTAAACATAGCTCATATAAATGATTAATGCTATAAGCTATGATAGCCCAGCAGTGCGATCATATAAATCTCTAGAGACGATCATGGGTTCAAACCCGGGCAGACACCAATGAGTTTTTCTATTAAAAACTTATGTGTCTAATTGATAATTGCAATTTATCACACGCTTTTCGGTCAAGGAAAACATAGTGCATATCTCCAGATAATCCTAGGGATATGTGAAAACCTACCAATCCGCATTGGAGCAGCGTGGTAGGTCTTAGCTCCAACCCTTCTCTCCAAAAAACGGAGAGAGGAGGCCTATGCCCAGCAGTGGGATAGTAACAGGCCGTTACTTACTTATTTACATATAAATGATACTCTCAAATAATTTAATAATCCAAATTTACATTATTAAACCGCACATAGCATTACACTTTTAGACTTATAATTATTAGTAGCGGAATCCCTTTGGAGCATAATGAAAATATTTTCTTCTATTGGCACATAGCAAGCGGTCCCGCATTGCCGTTTCGCGAAGACTCGGCATTCAAACAATTTCAACGCTACATTCTAAACGCTGAACTAAGGTATCTTCAAATTATAATATTGTCACTAATTAAATTTATGTACTAGAAATTTTAAACAGTTTAACTGAACTTCGATACGTTAATTTTATTGACTTAAGCACAATTCCTTTTAGTAAATAACTGTACAAAATTCGTTGAGTAGATAATAATATAATATAATTTGTATATTTTTGTTGTCTGTACTTATATTATAAAGAGGAAAAATTTGTATGTATGCTTGTACAGTATCTGACTGAATAGAATAGTACCACCCTCAATTCTTACCGAGTTGTCGTAAAAGGCGACTAAGGTAAGTCTACCCGCCGTGTGGTATCCGGCTGAGTAGAATAGACCAACCTCATTTCTTACTGAGGTGTCGTAAAAGGCGACTAAGGTAAGTTGACCCACCGCGTTGTATCCGGTTTAGTAGAATAGACCACCCTCTTTCTTACCGAGGTATCTTAAAAGGCGACTAAGGTAAGTCGACCCACCGTGTGGTATCCGGCTGAGTAGAATAGACCAATCTCATTTCTTACTGAGGTGTCGTAAAAGGCGATTAAGGTAAGTTAACCCACCGTGTGGTATCCGGTTTAGTAGAATAGACCACCCTCTTTCTTACCGAGGTGTCGTAAAATACGACTAAGGTAAGTTGACCTCAGGCAGGCGGCCAGTCGTAAAAACGAAGCCAAATCATGTTACAGCATGTTTATAACATGTTGTGCCGACCTCACTTATAGTACAATAACGGCAGGAGGATATGTATATATATATGTATATATATATATATATATATATATATATATATATATATATATATATCTTGTACATTTTTGTTGTAAATATTTAAAAAAAAACAGAAAAACAATTACTATCAAGAATATATTACAATCGAATTTTGTTGTAGCTACTGTTTCAATTTACTAGGTTTCGAAACTATGTCTCGCCGCCCACATGTCCAACATTAACCTATGTTAAATTATTTGTTACCGTACCATCAAAGAGCAAATGAGGTGGGCCAACACCAGACGATTATGTTGCTTATGTAATTTTGACTTAGGTTAATGACTAGCAGCGAAGCGTGATCGACCAAGCTACCGCATTATTAACGCCTTTATTAATGTGTTTTTGCTAAATGGCCATAACTAAAGTATATTAAAAAAGTTTATCGACATTAAAAAAACTGTAATAGCCCAGCCATAAGGATAAGAAAGACTTTATTTATGTGGCACATTAGAACACAGAGAGAAGAAAGACTTTATTTATGTGGCACATTACAACACAGAGAGAAGAAAGACTTTATTTATGTGGCACATTACAACACAGAGAGAAGAAAGAGTAACATGATGACAAAAAAAGTAAAATAAAAAAAAAAACAAAATATGAACAATTGCAGTAAATAAGGCACTAAGTACCTAAAAATTAAAATTCGAACTAAGTATGCAATTTGGTTCTAAAAGGCTTTTAGAACCTAATTACAAACATAGTTCGAATTTGTAGTGCCTTATTTATTTCAAGTGTTCATATAAGAAAATAGTAAGTAACGGCCTGTTACTATCCCACTGCTGGGCATAGGCCTCCTCTCTCCATTTTTGGAGAGAAGGGTTGGAGCTAAGACCTACCACGCTGCTCCAATGCGGATTGGTAGATTACACATATCCCTAGGATTCTCTAGAGATATGCAGGTTTCCTCACGATGTTTTCCTTCACCGAAAAGCGTGTGATAAATTGCAATTATCAATTAGACACATAAGTTTTAATAGAAAAACTCATTGGTGTCTGCCCGGGTTTGAACCCATGATCGTCTCTAGAAATTCACACGGTCGCACCGCTAGGCCATCACAGCTTAAAATATACATAACTTAAAAATAAAAAAAGAAACTAAAACAATATTAATGCCTAAAATTACCTTAAATTACTTCACCAACAACTCCCAGCGAGATAATGTGCCTTCACAAATTGGAGAACCACTCGGCTATTGTTGAGGTCGCGAGACCCTAACAACGATTTTCAGTAGTCACCAGTAAGGATAAGACTGTGCGACTCTTTCGAGGTCACGAGTTCAAACCCTGGGCAGACATCAATTAGTTTTCCCTTAAAACTTATCTTATTGATATTTGCAATTTATCGCACGCTTTTCGATGAAGGAAAATATCGTAAGGAAACCTGCATATCTCTAGAGAATTCTGGGGATCCATTCATCAATTCGCAGGTACGATTTAATATAAAAACAGGATGTAATTTATGTCTTTGTCAACAACACACTCATTCACCATCTTCCTGCCATTATCCCACTCTAATTGGGGTCGGCACAACATGTTATAAGTATGCTGCCACATCATTTGGCTGCGTTTTTACGACCGGCCGCCTACCTGACGTCATCTTACCAGTCGTATTTTCAACACCTCGGTAAGAAAGAGGGTGGTCTGTTCTACTAAACCGGATACCACACGGTGGGTCAACTTACCTAAGTCGCCTTTTACGACACCCCGGTAAGAAATAAGATTGATCTATTCTACTCAACCGGATACCACACGGCAGGTCGACTTACCTTAGTCGCCTTTTACGACACCCCGGTAAGAAATAAGGTTGATCTATTCTACTCAACCGGATACCACACGGCAGGTCGACTTACCTTAGTCGCCTTTTACGACACCCCGGTAAGAAATAAGATTGATCTATTCTACTCAACCGGATACCACACGGCAGGTCAACTTACCTTAGTCGCCTTTTACGACACTCCGGTAAGAAATGAGGGTGGTACTATTCTACTCAGCCGGATACCACACGGCGGGTCGACTTACCTTAGTCGCCTTTTACGACACTCCGGTAAGAAATGAGGGTACTCTATTGAGCCGGATAACACACGGCGAACCAACACACTCATTACAAAGTGAATTAAACGTTATCAGAAAAAGATTTAAACTGGCTAAAAACATACCGTAGTATCGTATCGCATCGTAAACATCGTATATATCTTCCTGTCCTTATCCCACTCTAAGTGGGGTCGGCACAACATGTTTTTCTCTTTCATTCTGTTCTATCTTTCGTCAACTCTGGCGTCACTCCTTTTATATCCATATCATACTTCACACAATCCAACCATCTCTTTTTAGGCCTCCCTCTAGGCACATATCCATCCACATGCAAATTTAACACACGTTTGGTCACATGATTTTCATCCCTCCTCATTACATGTCCATTACATCGTATCACTAATATATTCATGGCCGTACATACCTTATATACGAGAGAACGACAGTAAAATAGAAACCACTCCCTTGGCACCAAAATTGCCCTTTAAGCTTATCGTACGCATGTCAATAACTTGCTGCGAAAACGGGCCATAATAAATGTACTAAATTTGCCAATATTATTTAACAACTCCTCAAAACGACTGTACCGTTAATGTTTACCGGAAATGGAATTTATCGGAACACTATGCTACGAGTGTTATACTAGCAATCGCCAGCGGCTCCGCCCGCGTGTAATGATTAAAACAGTAATATAGCCTTTTGATAACTTTTTTATAGAATTAGGCGTTACTTTGCGGAGGTCCATAATACAAAAGTAATGACAATATTATTTTGCTATTATCCGCGATAAAAGGAAATATATGTAATGCTAAATGTAGAGTGTACTATTCGTTCTCATACCTGATACATGCAGAATTTGTAAAAACTCATGCACTACCCGACACCGATGGCGCAACAATACACAAGCACTGCACACATTCACCGCAAAGCTTTGCGATTTTATCGTGGAGTCTATCTCCTGACGATGCTTCGGTTACGGGGCGAAACAATTGTTGAGATTGTGGTGGTGAATGTGTGCAGTGCTTGTGTATTGTTGTGCCATCGGTGTCGGGTCGTGACCGCATTTATTTTATCCCATCAAGTCACTATAAAACGTGGTACAACAAAAACGACTATGACATGGAAAAACAAAACATAAATGACAGCTAAACGTAATTTAGTCTTTGGGTAAGTATGGTAAAAATTTGACAATTATCAAAATAGTAGTAGCTATAAACGTTACCACATAGTATAAAACAAAGTCACTTTCTCTGTCTGTCCTTATATCTCTATGTTTGCTTAAATCTTTAAAACTACGCTACAGATTTTGATGCGGTTTAATTATATAGAGTGATTGAAGAGGAAGGTTTATATGTATAATAAAATTCAATATGGAGTAGAGAAATACTGTGATTATCACTGAGTGACATTGGCTATATGCTTTATACCCGTGCGAAGCTGGGGCGGGGCTCCTAGTTAAATATAAAAGACTAACTAACTTAATTTAAAGACTGAAAGTTAACTTATTTCGTATTTATAAAATATTTTGAATTCAGACACTTACGACCGCGCGATGTTTATTGTAATTGCTCAATGAAATGATAATATATCAATCATGTGTATTTGTTCTCGTTAAATAAGAAATCATTACATATAGATCTGATATATCTTCAGCACTGCCATTACAGCAGTTTAAAAACTGTTAAAAAGAGGCTGATACAGAAAGCCTACTATACTCTTGAAGATTATTTAGAAGATAAGAATGTGTGGATATAGCTCTCTTTGAACCTGTACAAGACAGTAACGACTTAATGTAAATAATATCAAGAATTATATTTTTAAAAGAGCAACCGCCGAGTTTCTTGCTGGCTCTTCTCGGTAGGAACAGCTTTCCGAACCAGCAGTAGAGTTGACGAATCAAAAGCACTTGTTTACAAGTTTATTTGAATAAAGAATAATTTGAATTTGAAATTTGAATTTGATAGCATCACGATGACTTGAAAAACATTCGATTATATTCATAACTGACCTAGTAAAAGTGTGTCGATCGCACATTCTAATATAATGCATGGCCTTACAAATAATCTATTAAAACAGTCGTGCTAAGTGTTAGTAACAAAATATGACGAAACAATGCAATTGATTTAATATATAGATATTGATAAAGATTTAGTTGTTACCCGCCAAATTCAACCTTTCTGAGACATTTTGTAACTTTCCATTCACTTTAAGATACGTTCGCATTGTCGATGGTCATATTAATTTTATTATAGGCAACATCTCTACTATCATAAAAAACTATAACACACGCGTATCAAACCGCCGTATGGTTTCCGGCTGAATAGTACCACCCTCATTTCTTACCGAGGTGTCGTAAAAGGCGATTAAGGTAAGTCGACCCGCCGTGAAGTATCCGACTGAGTAGAATAAATCACCCTCATGACTTACCGAGGTGTCGTAAAAGGCGACTAAGGTAAGTCGACTCACCGTGTGGAGATTGTGGTGGTGAATGTGTGCAGTGCTTGTGTATTGTTGTGTCATCGGTGTCGTGTAGTGCATGAGTTCTTACAAATTCTGCATGTATCAGGTATGAGAACGAATAGTACACTCTACATTTTGCATTAAATATATTTTCTTTTATCGCGGATTATAGCAAAATAATATTGTCATTACTTTTGTTTTCCTTTTGATAACCATAAAAATGGTTAAAGTGGTTAAGTTGACCCACCGTATGGTATCCGGTTTTGGGGTGCCAATGTCGGTCGGCCTCCTCGTGGCGCACCCTGGGCAGGTCTTTGGAATACTATTCCTTAGTCCTGGCGAACGGACTGGCGGAGCCCGTAAGCCCGGCAACGGGAACGGAGGCCTTAGGGTCGCGAGGAAGAAAACCTCTATAAAAAATTACCTGTGGGGGCGGAAACGCCCAAAATGCGCGGCGAGCTGTTTCGGCTGTGTTCTCACGGTCGGGAGGCTTTTGTCTTTCAACTCGAGAGCCACGTCGGGCGAACCGTAATCCGTATTTTGCGGAACCGGGGGCCGCTCTTTTCATTTGGGGGGAGGGGCCGCGAGGAAGACAACCTCTATAAAAAATTACCCTAATCCTAAGGTTCGGGGCCCGCCGATGGGATGAATGGCCGGGGGGGATCCGGTTACTAGGGCTCCATAATTGGGGGGGTTTAAGGGTGAAATAAACAGAATGGTTAATACGCGCAGTAAAATGACTACCCAGGAGGGTCCCAGTTCTACTGGGGAATCCCTTGCTGCATCGTCTGTACGATGCAGTCGCCCCATCGTATCTGGGGGGGCACCTTCTGTTAGGACGAAGGGGGTTTCCAAAATGGAAACGGAAGAGAGGGTGGAGAATCCGGTTAGTAGTCCGGATCGTAAACGGCGTTGCGCCGACAGAGACAAAGGAGGGAAACATGAGGAGTCTGAGGTGGAACAAGTAGAACCAGAGTTCCGTTTTGGAATGTCAAAGGAGCAGACTAAAGCTTATTTCGAAAAGGTCCTTAAGATTCGGACGCATAAAGAGGAAGGAAATAAACTAAGGGCAACTTTTGACCTTATGGACGAGACAGTATCTAGCATGAAGGATTATGCTAAATTAAGTAGAAGAGACGTTGACGAATTGGTGGATTTAACTGATATGTTCAGTAACGAGTTGTGGGGTGAGTTGGTGGAGCTTGTTGAAAAATCTGACAGGAGGAAAAGGCAACTCAGGCGTTTTGAGGTCGAAAACAACGCACTTCGCTCTGAAGTTGAAGCCCTACGAAAAGAGATGGAGAAGCTCATGAAGCCGAAAACAAGAGAAATGTCAACAATGACGACAACGATGATGGTAGATTCGAGTGGTTCTCATAAACCATCGCTGAGAAATAAGCCGGCGAAAGTTTTTAGAGATGAAACAAACCAGTGCAGTGACCACGCTGAGGAGTGGGTCACAGTAACAAGGAAAAACAAAAGACGGTCAGAAAATGAAACGAGGATGAAAAAACCGGCGCCGGTTAAGGTGACGATGACTGCGGTAAACGCGTCTACCGGGGAAATGGGTAAAAAGAGGAAAAGAAAGAGGAGGAAACGTAAACCGCGAGTACCCAACACCTGCGCGGTTGTGGTCACTTTGACCGAAGCCGCAGTAAAGCGTGGAGTAACGTATAAGGACATAGTCGCACAAGCCAAGGAGAAGGTTGATCCTGTAGAGATGGGGATCCCGAATCTCACTATAAGGCGGTCAGCGACTGGTGCCCGAATTTTCGAGCTGGCTGAGAACGAGAATGTGAGTAAGGTGGCGGATATATTTGCCGAAAGATTAAAAGAGTCTGTGGGCAAAGATGTGGTGTTGGTCTCTAGGCCTATAAAATGTGCTGAGTTGCGTCTTGTGGGAGTGGAAGATTGCATCTCAGGCACTGAAGTGGCGAGTGCTGTTTCCAAAGCTGGTGAATGCGTTCCCGAACAAGTTAAGGTTGGGGATGTCAGGCACAATGCTAGGGGTTACTGCACAGTATGGGTGAAATGCCCTGTTGCTGCAGCGCTAAAGCTGGAGGGATTGGAAAAGCTCCGCGTAGGTTTGTGTACAGCGCGCGTAGAGCTACTTGACAAGCGAATAGAGCGGTGCTATCGCTGCTTAGAGGTGGGTCACTTTCGAGGTAACTGCACCTCGATTGTTGACCGTAGCAACGAATGTTACCGTTGTGGAGAGACCGGCCACATAGCTGCGCGATGTTCGCGTCATCCGTGGTGCGGATCATGCGCTAGGGCTGGTCTTTCAGCAACGCACAGGATGGGAGGCAGACTATGCAATCCCGTCAGAAGTCGCGGCGGGTTTCGGAGGGGTCCTATAAGTTCCCCGTCAGAACCTGCAGTTGTGATTGGGGTCAATTCTCGACCGTCGGTCAGCAACGAGATGGAGACCCTGGACGTCGGGTGATGGGAGACCCGGCGCCCAAATATGGGTCGAGACTGGGTGCATCTAGTGTCCTGGGTGCATTCCAGAGGTGGTGGGAGACGTGAAGGTTTCCCTGATCGAAGGAGGGCCGCTAGGGCGGTAACGCTCAGGGGTTGCGGATAATATGAACAATGATACCGTACACCCCGCATAGAGCGCGTGATTGGACACCGGGGGGTTTTAGTGGGTGCAAACCCCACATAACCACGTCGCTGCCTCCCTTGGCGGCGTGTGTACTCGTCAGGAGTTTCCCCTCGAAAAAAAAAAAAAAAAAAAAAAAAAAAAAAAAAAAAAAAAAAAAAAAAAAAAAAAAAAAAAAAAAAAAAAAAAATGGTATCCGGTTTAGTAGAATAGACCACCCTCTTTCTTATCGAGGTGTCGTAAAATACGACTAAGATAAGTTGACGTCAGGCAGGTCATAAAGTACCTAGCCAAATCATGTTACAACATGTTTATAACATGTTGTGCCGACCCCACTTAGAGTGTGATAATATGTATTTCTAATAATGATAATGGACGAGTATATGTATTTGTTTATATTACTAGTATTTCTATAAGCATTTATTCTGATGTACTTTGTTAGACATCAATATAAAATAACACCTTTTCTAGTGTTATCATAACTTATACTTCACTTAGACTTTACATGGGTCGTCTGAGTACAGAAAGAAAATATACCATCCATTTTAAGCAGAAAATGTGATGTTAAAAATTTCTTCAAGTTTCTTACAGAAATCGAGACTAAGTACTTCTTAGTATTCAAATTTTCCCCATATTTAAGCATCTAACAGTGTAAGTCACGGAACTGTGATATAGCTGTAACTGTATTTATTTATTTCAATTACCAATAATTTGTTGAACAACTTGAATGTTGGGCAATAAAAGAAAAGGATGAAAGAAATGTGCATGCGAATGAGATGAGAATGTTAAGGTGGATGTGTGATGTGAAACTTGATAGAATATGCATTGAGTATATTAGGGAAACTCTGAAAATTGCGCCCATTGCAGAAGAGATGAGAAGTGCGAGACTAAGTTGGTATAGTCATGTAATGAGGAGGGATGAAAATCATGTGACCAAAAGAGTTTTAACTATGAATGTGGATGGGTGTATGGCTAAGGGGAGGCCGAAAAAAATATGGATGGATTGTGTGAAAAATTATATGCATGTTAAAGGAGTGGCACCAGAGTTGACGAATGATAGAGGAAAATGGAAGAAGAAGACTTATTGTGCCGACCCCACTTAGAGTGGGATAAGGGTCAGAGAATGATGATGGTTACAATACTTAAAATCTTAATGTCATAAATCCATTTTCTTAATTGCACCACAAATTATAGGTAATTATGACATGATTGATAGGATAAAACAGCGGCTCTAAGCTCTTACTAATAAAAACAAAAACAAAAATTTTAATTTGAACTACTAAATAAATATAGTAAAAAAGTCAGAAACTAAAAGTTATATAAGTAATTAAAAATTATATGAGTCAACTTATTTGAAAAAAATGTCGTTTTATATCTGATTTCGGGCTCTAATTTTTTTTTAATATACGTCGAATACAATCACAATTTTTCGCTGCTAAACGTAGTCATGGTGGTTTATTTGGGGAACGGGCGGTCTAGAGAGGTGAAAATATCTAGGATCGAGCCCCAACCTGCCCTATTATTTTTTCATTTTTTTTTTTTTTTAATTTTTTAAATTTTTTTTACATCATTTTAAAAATTAGCAAGGCTCGGTCACCCAGATACTAGAATATAATCTATTGTATATAATCTATTGTAATTATAGTATTGTTATAGAAATATTGAACAGGTACGCATAGACGTCGATGTCAGAAATATGTGATAATAATTTGGGTCGTCTCAATTACCCGAGGGTAATTGGTGCTTCGAGGCTTGGCCTCTTTATCCGGGCTGCTCCTCACGGGCGGTTTATTCGCCCCGGCTAATTTAATCTGGCCTTATTTAAGGCCAGAGTTACATGTATTTTAGGCATTGGCCTTGTGATTAGTTTTCAATACGGCAGTGCTGCAATAAGCTGTGGTAGCCCAGCGGTAACACCGTGCGTCTCTTTCGAGGAGGTCACAGGTTCGAACCCGGGCAGACACCAATGAGTTTTTCTGTTAAAACTTATGTGTCTAATTGATAATTGTAGTTTATTACACGCTTTTCGGCGAAGGAAAACATCGTGAGGAAACCTGCATATCTCTAGAGAGTTCTGGAGATATGTGTAACTTAACAATCCGCATAGGGGCAGCGTGTTAGGCTCCAAATCTTCTCTCCAAAAACGGAGAGAATAGGCCTATTCCCAGCAGTGGGATAGTAACAGGCCGCTACATTACATACATAATATGTTATAACGTACTGTGTTATACAAATACTAACGTTAGTACGTACACAGCACGTCAATCAAAACACGTGTTAAAGCAAAGTGGTAGGTAAATGTTGTTACATATTCTGTTATTGAAACTGAAAGGCTATTATTATAGGTCAAACCTAATTTACTCACGGTTGACAACTACTCATTTAATGGGGCTTCATGGAAACAACTTAAAATAGAGCATAGACTAGGTTGCCTTCTGTATACGACTAAATTATTAAAATGGTCGATGTCATTTAACAATGTGTATCGGTTTACATAGTACTCTGAGGTTTGGCATCCTTTTTACGTTGATAAAACATCCTTACTAGTATTATAAATGCGAGTCTGTCTTTCTGTCACGTTTTCGTTCTTAGCTCCAATCCTTCTCTCCAAAACGGAGAGAAGAGGCTTATTCTCAGCAGTGAGATAGTAACAGGCTATAACTTACGGTATTGCATCAAGCGGGCACTCTAAGTACCTTCATCAGTGAGTTTGCCTTGTCCTGTAAGTTCAAATCCTTATTGCTACTATACATGACTGCATAAAGTCGTGGAAGTAAAGCAGCTAGGGCGTTGGAGGGCTCAGGATTTGTGGGCTTCCCACGGCCGTTACGTTCAGGGTCTCGCAGATATACTGTTCCACGATCGACTACCTGGTGACGCGTGGTGTCGTTCTGAGGAGACGACAGCTTCTGGGTGAGAATTTCTTGACGGTACGCGACTATTAGACGGGGCTGTTAGTTATCCGATAACTGGAGTACATGGATATATTTTATACCCGTGCGAAGCCGGAGCGGTACGCTAGTATAACATAAAATGTACAGAAATGTGTTCGTAATTTAGTTTAATATTTCCAGTATTTAAATTAAGTGCGCTGAGCACATGTAACCAGCTTAATAATATAATGTGCCCACCGCAGTGGAATAATATTAAATAAGAAGATTGTACGCATTTAGATTGCGCCATGATTTTTATTTACATAACGATCACTCGCGCGATGATTCCAATATTATTGCATAAGCATACGGGTCATTTATTTATAAGTACAACATATCGGATTAAGTAAGTATAAGTAGCGGCCTGTTACTATCCCACTGTTGGGAATAGGCCTCCTCTCTCCGTTTTTGGAGAGAAGGGTTGGAGCTAAGACCTACCACGCTGCTCCAGTGCGGATTGGTAGATTACACATATCCCTAGGATTCTCTAGAGATATGCAGGTTTCCTCACGATGTTTTCCTTCACCGAAAAGCGTGTGATAAATTGCAATTATCAATTAGACACATAAGTTTTAATAGAAAAACTCATTGGTGTCTGCTCGGGTTTGAACCCGTGACCTCCTCGAAAGAGTCGCACGGTGTTACCACTGGGATACCACAGCTCCATGTGTACCAGCAAATGTCAAACATTTACAATAACCAAACTACATCGACCGCATAGAAACAGCGCATAACTTAACTAACAGCAGTAAGTTAAGTTAGGGGTAAATTGAAATCAACAAGTAATAAGTAACTTTGGCAGTCTCTAAATCAAAGCGGAAGTTGCGACCTTAAGAGCTCGCAACACCGAGTGGAAACTTCGCCAACCTTATAACTGACAGTGTACACTAAAGTATATATCTTCCTGTCTTTATCCCACTCTAAGTGGGGTCGGCACAACATGTTTTTCTCTTCCATTCTGTTCTATCTTTCGTTAACTCTGGCTCCACTCCTTTTATATGCATGTCATACTTCACACAATCCAACCATCTTTTTTTGACAGTGCACACTAAAGTATAATTCGATAAATATTACCTACAACAATTAGCGTAGTTATTCAAAAATATTCTGCCCGTATAAAGAGTTTAATATAAGTACTTGCGTAACCGGGCCTTGCTCGGAAATTTTTTGCAAAATAAAAAAGTAGGTAACAAAAAAAAATTGTGCTTGGGATCGATCTTAGTTATTTATATTTCTCGAGACTGCCCGTTCCCCAAATAAACAACGCTGACGTGACAGTTTATGGCAAAAATTCAATTCAATATAAATTTTTGAAGGACCAAAAACAAGGATAATTTTTTTTTTTACAAAAAACCTAGCTAGATTAATTTTTCTCCCCCAAAACCCTCTTCATGCTGAATTTCAGGAAATTCGTTTCCGAGATTCCGAAAATATATATATACATTTAAGATTAACTCAATTAAATATTAAAAATATATTAAAAAGATAATAATTGGTCAAGTGGAGCTTGATTTTTGAATAACTATCACCATTTACTCAGCGCACGCAAGGAAAACTTTATATTTTGCCGTTTTCGTACTATTGTTTATTGCTGCTCCTCTCTTATTCATCTTAGCGTAAAGCTATTTATCGAGGAAGGCTATAGGCTATCTATAGCCTTCCTCGATAATTAGACTATCTTATACTGAAAGAATTTCAAATCGATCCAGTAGTTCCTGAGATTAGCGCGTTCAAACAAACAAACTCTTCAGCTTCATATATTAGTATAGATAGGTGACTGGAATTATAGGTGGTTTTCTGAATTATAAAACATTTTATTTATAGTCCGTGACAAACTTTATTAGGCTAGACTTTTACTAGTTCTGATGTCAAATTTTTCTGCTGCGATGTTTAGCTGAGAATGTTTTTCGGGAAATATATAGCATATCATAGCATTCTCTTACAGATTAGACGCCCCAAATATCAACGTGGGTGCCCTCTATCCCGTAATATAAACTGTTATTATACCCTTACCTTGACATCCGCAGTTTCTCATCACAATTTTCCCGCCTTTATAAATTTAGAATAATTATTTTCAACTGTTCAACAATTTTACTTTCGAAGATAAACAACAAACAAATAGTTTAAGAACTTACCGAGTTAATTTTAGATTTTTATTTTAGAAGTATCGTTTATTTTAGAAGTTTATTTAAGCGAAGCTTTCATTAATCGAGTTATTATTTTAACGATCATACTGTGTTATTGTAATCTAAAACAAAAGAGCGATCAGGTCAACTTTGATATTTAATACAATAATTTGGAAGTTTATAAAGGCTCTATAAATAGAGTAATAAGTTTTAGAGCCTTGATAAATCTGAAACCTAATTGCTGTATTGCTAAGCTCTTAGGTTGCAGACTGTAAGCTTAGCTAATGCGAAGCTAAACTAAGCCAGCTTAACTATGCTAAGCTGATATAAACAAATAATATGTCCCGTGTACACCAAGTAGCGATGTAAAAATAATCGATTTTTAAATAATCAATTATTTTTCATCAATAAAATCGATTTTTTAAAAATCGATTATTCTAGGTATCCCTTTTTCTTTTTTTCTCTTTTTATTGTTTTTTTAGATTAGATATGCATTGTTGGATGAAACCAATTTAGCCAAACTACACATTTTAATCCGATTTCACAAACAGCGCATCTGATATTATTTCTTGGTGGTTGTCCACTTTAATTAGCCTTTATTGTAATTAATTATTAATATTAAAAAAGGCAACTTTTAAAATAGTCAGAAAAAAAACGATTTAAAAAAAAAATGATTATTTCGTAACAAATTTTATTTTTAAACGGATAAAAATCGATTTTTTTTCACCGATTTTTTCTACTCCAAGTGAAATCCTTAACACCAAGAACTATGTGAAAGCTCGATCAGTGTTGCTCAGTTTAATTTAGTGAAAAAAAGCGGGATAAGCGGGAGGGACTTAGCATTCACAATTTAGTTTGGGATATTAAGTAACTAATACTTCACATAGTAATTTATAGAATTAGGCGTTACTTCACGGCGATCCATTACACAAAAGTATTAGTAAAATTATTTTGCTATAATCCGCGATAAATTATTAGAAAATATATATACACACGTTCACGTTGTGATAGAAAACGTGTGTAGTGTATTGTGTATTGTGCTGGCGGTGGTGGAGGTTTGTGCATGTGTTTTAAGAACCCTGCATGTATCAGGCATGAAAACGGATTGTCCACTCTACATGTAGCATTACATATATTTTATAATTTACTTTATCGCGGATTAAAGCTAAATAATTTTACTATTACTTTTGTAGTTCACATAGCTTAGCAAACAGTCTTAGCGATGCGAACTAAATTAAGTTAGCTTAGCTCTTGGTCTGCAACCCGCTTTAATCTTTACAGACAGGCATTTTAAAAATATCCGCGTTCATTTTTTAAACTGGAGCCTTTTAAAAGCCGCTTTTCCAACTGGAATTGGAAGATGGCCGAAATTTTTTTAGTCGTTAAAGCCGTGTGAGCTAATAGTAGACATCAGTTTAGTTTTTCATAGGTTGTCTCGTGTTATAAGCTTTCCAACTGGTTTATAATTTAACACATATTTATACAAAATGTATTATTAACCTCCCACCACGCTCATTTCTTACCGACGTGTCGTAAAAGGCGACTAAGTTAAGGCGACCCGCTGTGTGGTATCCGGCTGAGTAGAATAGACCACACTCATTTCTTACAGAAGTGCCGTAAAAGGCGACTAAGGTAAGTCGACCCGCCGTGTGGTATTCGGCTGAGTAGACTCAGCCTCTACCGAGCTTCACTCTTTCTTACCGAGGTGTCGTATACGACTAAGGTAAGTTAACGTCAGGCAGGCGGCTGATCATAAAATACGTATCCAAATCACGTGACAACATATAACATGTTGTGCCGATCCCACTTAGAGTAGGATAAGGGGCATCCCCCTTGAATAAAAAATGAAACAATATGAACACAGTTTATGTTTACATTGATATTTCGACCTACAATACTCCTACGTCATATGTCGACCACGTGCCAAAAAAGCATATCCAAATCTAGCCACGACTCGAATCTCCAAATGAAATATTATTTTTGCTTCTTGTTATCTGCAATCTCTATTTTGGATTCAGTCCAACACTCAATTTCATTAGTGGATACATTCGATATTACCTAAATTCTAACCGTTGTATAAACATATTTCTCAAGAACCATTTACTCGTAGAATACTATTTATTCTGCTTCCTATTTACGAAACCTATTATCATTATTTATGAGCAATAAAAGGTGAATTAAAACATTTAAAAACTTCTCAATAATAAGAGATCTTAATGAATAGAATCCCCTAAGCAATAATAACCCCTAATTTACTTAGAGCCCTTGGAATCTAATATTCAGAATTTTTTTTTATTCACGGCTCTTATTGGACATCTTTATACAAAAGTAATCACAAAATTATTTTGCTTGTATGTGTATATATATATTTTCGGAATCTCGGAAACGGCTCTAACGATTTTCCTCAAATTCAGCAAGTAGGTAGGGGGTTTTGGGCGAGAAAAATCGATCTAGCTAGGTTTTATGTAAAAAAAATATTTTTATCGCTGTTTTTGGGCATAGAAAAACACTGACATTTATATTGTATTGAATTTTCGCTATTAACTGTCAAGTCAGCGTAGCTTATTCGGGGAACGGGCAGCCTCGAGAAATGTAAATGCCTAGGATCGATCCCCTAAATTATTATTTTTCTTCTTTTTAAGTTTTTTTTTTCACCCAGATTGCGATTTGGCCACTCTAGATTTAATATTTGTAAAATATTGTGCCGATCCCACTTAGAGTGGGATAAGGGCAGGAAGAAGAAGAAGAATTTTAATTTTATTAATTTTCACAATAACTACTTTTATAGTAAAAATTTCAATTAAATACATTGCTTTCCGCGCGAGTAAAACTGCAAGCTATTAGCATTATAAAATATAACTCCGTATGTATAAATAATTTCATCAATTTGATACTTAATTAACATTCAAATTGTAATCGACTTAAATCGACCGTGACACCGTTTTCTATTTATTAGATTTTTACCACGTCATTACTATATATATTCTTTTAATATTGTGTAATTTATAATTATTTTCTCATTTGTCGCTAATAGAGGTTAATCTATACTAGCTGACTGGCAGAGGTGGGTAGCTAGTGGGTGGAGAGATGATTACTTTTATAATAAGAAAAATATATCTTTGCGAAAGATATAATCACTATCTAGCTCGCATGTGTTTCAATTATATTTCTTTATCTTTATACTTAAGAGTCAATTTTCGTGATGATTTACGACTCGTTTAGAGTTAGAGAGAAAGAGGTGGACTTATATAGTAACTGGCCAGCAAACTGGCAATCGCCAGCGGCTCCCGCGTGAAAAGATTAAAACCTTAATGTAGTATTTTGATTTTATATATCTATAGTAATATATAAAGCCGAAGTTTGTTTTCGATGGACGTCCATTGCTGGACATCTCTTCATGGGGTCACCACAACAAAAGATTTTTGTCGTTGGATTCACCAACTCCACGGGCCCTTTTTGAGGTCGTCAATACATCTCGTAGGGGGTTTACCGAGACTGCGCTTTACGGTCTGTAGTCGCCATTCTAACACCTTGAGATCCCAATACAATATGAAGGAAAACATTGAGAGGAAATCCCTATGTCTCTAAAGAATTCGAGGGATGAGTGTAACCTACCAATCCGCGTGTTAGCGCACACTATATACAATAACACGATATAATAGGAATACCACAATTCCCGTTCCGAGATGCACTTCTCTTGAATGACGAACAAAGACTGAATGTCACTGAAACGTTTTATCAATAGGAAGACTCAACCAGAAACAACACGTCACAGTGTTGCCACCATTTTAATCAAAAAGGGCGCGATACTCTTGTTTCATGACTGTGTTGCTATAAAATACAAAGCGGAAGTTAATGGCGACAACACGCGTTGGAGCAGCATTGGGTTTAACCAGCCCCTTTTTTCCAAAAAAGGAAATGATGCCTATGCTTAGACATAGGATAGTAACAGGCCATTACTTTATGGATGTAAATACATACTATAATCTATAGTAGGTAAGAGAGAGCCCTTGTGGAATTGATATCGATCAGTTGACACTTCCTCACATATCAGTTTCAGTAAGAATGGGAACTTAATAGTTCCTTATTGAATTACCTTGTAATGTGAGAACGGAAACATAATACTTTATTTCTCTAATTCTACCAAATGATGTATTTCTTTTATGGCATAATAAATTATTATAATAAATCATCATCCTCCTGTCCTTATCCCACTCTAAGTGGGGTCGGCGCAACATCAGCGGAACACTAATTTCAAGGTCAGGTTAACCTTTACACCCTCGGGAAAGGTACATCAGTATTAGTGTGAATTAGTGTATGGTCATGTATGTATTACATATAATAAGTGTCCTGTATATAAATATACAAGGTAAGTAACACACAACTCGCATACACTACACTAAAAACTGATACATACTCAACTAACAAAAAAATTACAGTATTGCCATACAAATTTGTATGCCTTAGTGTTACGTAAACAGAGTAGTTAAAAAATTATTGCAAAATAAAAATTTCACAAAATATTTCTACAATTTTAAAAGTTGCCACAAAAGTTGGCAAACAGAATCCTTATAATTTTTTCAATTCGCTGAAACAAGTTAGCAACAACTCGCCAGATCTGCAAAAATTTTATTAACTTGATTTAAATTAAAATCTAACTTTTAATCGTTTTAGTTTTGATTTTCTATGGTATCTACTGGTTACCGCACAGTTTTTGAGTTTTAATATTTCAGAAATATTTTGTGGAATATAATAATTAAAAAATTAAAGTCGACAAATATATTCGTAATCAAATATCAATTCTCAGGACATAAATAAGGCCACAATTCTCTATAACTCGAGTCTCGATAGCTCAATTCATAAATTATTCTTACATTTCTTCCTTACTTTATTTTATCATTATTTTTAGGTGAAATTAGGTGAAAAAAATTGCGACCTTAATACTTACATATTACTGTTGTAGTTTGATATATATTATAGTTTAAAGCAGTGGTTCCCAACGTGGAGCCAACGATCCACAGTGGGGCAACTCAACACGACTTTAAGCCTTTCCATTTAAGTGCAATGCTAGATTTCGATGCTAAATTTAACAAAAAAAGCAATTTTTCTTCCTAAAACCTATTATTTATGTTCTTTAAGTGGACAATTCAAATTTTAATATTAAAATTTATAAGTAACATACTACTTAAGGGGGCAAAATAATTTTTAACGTGGGGCATGGACCAAAAACGTCGTGAAACACTGGTTTAGAGTAACATATATAATTTAAAAATATATTCTTAGCATAAATGCTCTTTAAGTAACAGAATGATCTAATTTCTGTGTCAATTTATTTTTGAATTTAACAAATTTTGACACCGCCGTACTTTTTAATCCAGTTACTGTTCGGTTACTATCAATTATTAATATAGGATCTACTCTCTCATACCTTTCCGAATGGGTGTTACCGTTTGGCTTACTAACGAAATATATAGTAGGCATATTAAGAGATGTTATATCACCAGGCTCATCATCGGGAAAAACTATATAAACAACAACATGTTTGGCCTCTCCTCTGCCAATTCTTATATCTTTAGGTGCTGTGGCCACGATAATTTTATATTCATCAACGGGTTGTGTAATAATTGGAATATTAATAAAATTTGAACCATCCCACACTTTGGAATCATTAGTCCCAGCTGAAGTTTTATGTAGATATAATATTTTCGCAATTTGATTCGAAGATCCCGCTTCCAAGTCTGCTCCTTGCGAGAAGATTGACTTGGAAATTATCTCGCTAGTGGCGTGATGTTTCGTCTCTTGTGGAATTTTCGCGAATACTGCACCGAACGCTTTTGACTGGACTTCTTTTACAGAAATTGGTTTAAATTTCACACTGAATCCATTGTTTATTGGTATATTTTGCACCATTAATGTTGACAAGAGAATGAGGTGAGCTATGATGACCTGTAGAAAATATGTTTTAATTAGAATTTAATTATGAAACCAAACTGATAATCACGTAATGGCAAAACACATACACTTTCCTGAAGCACAGGGAATGGCGACATTGTGACACTTCCCGTCCATATCACAAAGGTAAACTGACAGTAATCTGACGCTGTTGGCCTGCCTTTGTTTCCTTTGTTTTCAAACATCTATATTAGCTAAGGATGTTTAATAGTTCAGGGAGAAGATAAACATGCTTGTGTCACTTTGTTGTGAAGTTAATTTTTAAACTAACGTGATTCAATCACTGTTTTGACGCCTCTTCTTTATAAAGAAAAATTGCACCATTTCCTCTTCAGTTTTCTAATCAGATATAGATTTGAATTATATGCATAATTAATTCAATATACCTATATCAATTTATTATCACAGAACCGTGTGGTAACCGCCTGAGTAGAATAAACCAACCTCATTTCTTAACGAAGTGTTGTAAAAGGCGAGTAAGGTAAATTGACGTCAGACAGCCGGCTAAAACATGTAATAACATGTTAAAACACGTAATGTGGTGATGATCTTATATGAAAATTTGGTATGGTATTACCGCGTATATATTTACCATTTGTCTGTCACCGGGCGAAGCCGCGCGTGCAACTACATACTTATATAATAATATGAAAAAGAGCGGTATTTATTCATAACTTATTCTTCATCGGGTAAAAAAAAAATTAAATATTCAGAGAAACGTCTTTCAGAGTATAAATAAAAGAAAAAGCTTTAAACAAATCCAAAAATATCGGGATACGTGGAAATCACTGTCACATAGTTATTACCGGGTAAATTCCTTTTCTGAGTTAATAACATAAATAAAGCCAAAATGGAATAAGAGAAATACCTACTTAGGCATGCCTGCATAAAAATAATGCATACAACATTGAACGTTTAGCAAGTCGATGTGTGTAATATGTCAACGCGCTACCAAAGTTGAATGACGGTCATAAAAAGCCCTGGCTGGTATAATTTGTCTATAATTTCTAATGAGTTCCACGCGGGCGACACCGCGCGTGTATCTAGTATATTTATAAAAGATACTGCGGCTCCTGCTTTGCGCCTTGCAAAAGTGCGTAAGTCTTTTGTGGGTTTTGGTATAAGATTCTATAATAAAATTCCGCAATCAATTTCAGCTTTGCCTTTACAGCAGTTTAAAAACACTGTTAAAAAGAGGTTATACTCTTGAAGATTATTTAGAAGATAAGAATGTGTGGATATAGCTCTCTCTGAACCTGTACAAGACAGTAACGACTTAATGTAACTAGTAGTATTAAGAATTATATTTTTAAAAGAGCAGCCGCCGAGATTCTTGCTGGCTCTTCTCGGTAGGAACAGCTTTCCGTACCAGCAGTAGAGTTGACGATTCGAAAGCACTTGTTTACAAGTTTATTTGAATAAAGAATACTTTGGATTTGATAAAAGGTTATTATTGTTATTCATACTCTCAATATTAAGGGTTTCTTAACATGCCCGAGAATTCATTTCAACCTCAAAATAACGTAACGTATTTTCACGTAGAAAGTATTTCGTTACACATAAAATCCAAACCAACAGCTCTATAAAGGCAGTAAAGATATTTAAATCCATTCCATTAGAAATAGTATTTACGCTTCGCGGTTACCGCGTCGCACCCTTCGGGATTTCTGTAGCTATATCGCATATATATTTAGAACACGAGAACTTGTATGCAGAGTAAAATATTTTGACTAAATTCTACGCTGAAGCAAACTTTATTTGGCCATTTTAACGTCTGTTTTTCAGTTATATCTAAATAAAATAGCCTAATTATGGAAAATGCACTACTAATTGACCGTGTATTAGTAATTGACAGTACAAAATTTAAAAATCATCCTCCTGCCCTTATCCTACCCTAAGTGGGGTCGGCACAACATGTTGTCACATGATTTGGCTACGTATTTTACGACCGGCCGCCTGCCTGACATCAACTTACCTTAGTCGCCTTTTAGGACACCTCGGTAAGAAATGAGGGTGGTCTATTCTACTTAACCGGATACCACACGGTGGGTCAACTTACCTTAGTCGCCTTTTACGACACCTCGGTAAGAAATGAGGGTGGTACTATTCTATTCCGCCGGATACCACACGGTGTAGAACAAAATTTAAAAATGCACTTCAAAATTCCTTATTAACGAAGTATTTTATAATATTGAAGAGTTTCGAAATTTTAAACCTTATTAATAATGTTACACAACGTCTATGTTAATTTTGATAAATATAATAATTTAATGGCTAAAAATAAATATTAGTAAAATAATATGTAATAAAAGATAATATCATATAAAATTATACAATGTACTATTTGCATGATTATAATAGGCGGAATGTGTTGTTCTAGATTATATTTATGTAACATCACTGTGAACCGCATTAAGCAATAAATTAATTTGAATTGACCGTTTTGTATGAAATTTTAAATAATAAGCGTTTTGTTTGTTATAACTAATAAAAAATAAATTGTAATTACCTGTTGCCATCTATTAACAACTTCCCAAAATCTCATAACTGTAGTCCATTGTTTAATATTTAATATTATTACTTAAAAAACATTATTAGCTACAACAAACAAAACGCTTATTATTTAAAATTTCACATAAAACGGTCAACTACTACTTACCTTACATATTTTGACAGTTCACCATCTTATAAGAGGAAAGAGGACGAAAATTAGCTTGTATATAAAGTTATTAAAACATTCGTAAGCCTGAAGCTGTGGTAGCCCAGCGGTGTGACCGAGCGACTCTTTCGAGGAGGTTCAAACCCGGGCAGACACCAATGAGTTTTTCTGATAAAACTTATGTGTCTAATTGATAATTGCAATTTATCACACGCTTTTCGGTGAAGGAAAACATCGTGAGGAAACCTGCATATCTCTAGAGAATTCTGGAGATATGTGTAACCTACCAATCCGCATTGGAGCAGCGTGGTAGGTCTTAGCTCCAAACCTTCTCTCCAAGAACGGAGAGAAGAGGCCTATTCTCAGCAGTGAGATAGTAACAGGCCGCTACTTAAGCCTTAATTCGCTGCTATAATAAAATTCTACAACTAGACTTGCCTGAACCAATGTTTAAATCACATGTTAGAAATACGTAAAGAATATTACACAATCGAAGATTATATAAATAGCTAGCTTTTACCCACAAATTCGTTTGCGTGGACTGTTGTCACATAGTTTAATAATAGATGGCGATTTTTAATCTCATCCTATTCGTGTATTCGTTTCTATAGCCTATATGCTAACCTGGTGTATGAGAAATAATTGTGCAAAATTTCATCGATATTGGTTCAGCGGATTCGCCGTGAAAGAATAATAAACATACATCCATACTCAGAAACTTTCGCATTTATAATAGTTTTAAGTAGGATTAAAACTAAACGCCTGCATTTATTGATTAGCAAATCAGAGATAAGTGATTGCATATATATTTTTGCAGGGTAGAGATTGCGTTCGCATTTTCATTTTCTTACTCTTGCAAAACGCATAACTATGTTATCGTCTCACAGCTCAGTATTATAGTACTTTCACCTTTTCGCAATGAATATCCATGTTTTTCATTTTTTTAAACAATTTCTTATTTCTTCGTGTATATATATTTAATAATATATATACAAGATATCTGTTAACACGTATTAGGTTACTTACTTTGAGGACGGACGACCATCAAATCAATTCAAATATAAATATTCTTTATTGAAATAAGCTCTTTCAAGCACTTTTGAATCGTCAAGGATATGATTAATGAGGCTACAACTGGTTCGGAATGTTGCTCTTACCGAGAACCAGAAAGAAACTCGATTTTGAATTTTACATTATTAAACCGCAGTCTTGTACAAATTCGGAAATTTTTGTCATCTAAATAATTTTCAATTTTGTAATATGCTTCAAGTATAAGCATAGTTCTTACACTTAATTTAAACCTTTCCGTAGACTGGTCTAGTATTGTTTACGGAATTTTATCGTAGAAGCGAATACTGAGGCCGAATGAGTTGCTAACTCTACTGGGTCGCGACACAGGTATCACAAGCTTTTTGTGACCTCTCGTATGTCTATGATACACATCCAATTTCGTCTTATACATATGGATATTTTTCCGCACACCATGCATGCAATTGTACCAATATTGCAATATCAAAATACGTAATGCATGAATCAATGCATGTTGCATATCCCAAATACCATGTACAATTTGAAATTCATTAGAGAATTTCTTTTAAAGTCAAAATAATCGGCTTTGTTTTGTCCTAGAAATGTCCAGATTTAGCGCGACCCGAATCCGATCTGAAATGAAGTGAAAAGAAAATTTAGGATAAGCGTAGAGAAATCGATGCACTGCTAAGAGCTTGTTAAAACTAATGATGATAAGCCAGCTTGAAAATAATTGGTGCTGATCGTAAGTCTCTAAGCTATTAAAAATCTCACATTAGTGAGTTTAAATTCAATTATTATTTGTATAATAATTATGGCCTAAAAATATATACTGACTGACCTAGAATATATATTGACCGCATCATTCTCCTTTCCTTATCCCACTCTAAATGGCTTCTGCACGACATATTTTAAACAATGTTGTTACGTGATTACTTACTTACCTTAGTCGCCTTTTATATCACATTGGTAAGAAATGTGGGTGGTCTATTCTATTTAGGTGAATACCACACGGCGTATCAACTTACCTTAGTCGCCTTTTACGACACCACGGTAAGAAATTAGGGTGCTCTATTCTGTTCAGCAGCATACCAAACGGCGGGTCAACTTACCAGTCGCGTTTTACGACACCTCAGCAAGAGAAAAGGGTGGTCAATTCTACTTTGGATACCACACGACGGACTAACTTAGCTTAATCATGTTTTACGACACCTCGGTAAGAAATGAGAGTGGTCTATCCTACTCAGCCGGATACCACACGGCATAGAATATTGACTGACCTGACCTAGAATATATACTGACTGACCATTTATGTATTCAATTTTATTTTTCATTCCCCTTCTGTTAAAGAACCTAGAATTTCTATTATATTCCATTTTCTAACCTTTGTTTCTTCAACGAGAGGATATGCATTACAGTGGATATTGCCATAGAACAAGGCCCCGTCTCATTATTTGTATGAACAAAAGACTTCTTAGAATTGAAATTCAAAGCGAGCTTTTAAACTTATACCTAGAATTGTCGTCAGCGCCACTTTTATGAATATTATCGATTGTGAAAGTCTTTTGCCAGTCCGGCGTCTTTAACAGATGAATTGAAGTCAAATTTTAACAATTAAGAATCTTTGGAAATCATTCAACTAATTAATTTTATTTTTCTCAATTGATTCAAATATATATTGAAAAATCCGATAATAACAATAATCAATGTTTGGAAATCTTTGAACTCAATAATTTTATTTAACTCAATTGATTTCGAAATATATATTAAAAACATACAAATAAATAAGTAAATACAAATAAGTATCTCAAAAATACACTCATTAACAAGGCTTATTATACAAAAAGTTATATAAGTGATGAGAAAGTGCTTTATGGTATCCGGCTGAGTAGAATATACCACAATTTCTTACTAATAATTTTAATGTCGTGTGTATTTTGTTGGTAATCTATAAATAAATCACCATTAATCAAACATAGTTATCGACACAATGCGATAAATCAGCAAAACAATGTTACTACATTCTGAGTGGTTATTTTATAGGCAGGGAAAAGCGTGCGTCAAAGCTGGTATTGTGTTAATTAAAAGGGGATTTGGAATGTATTGTAACGTGAGATGACAAAAGGATTGTGTACGCAAGCTTAAATTCAATCAAATTCAGGACAAACAACGAAACAATGGTTTGAAATGGCAATGGTTGCTGTTTGGTTGTGCAAAGGTATTATCCGGTACAGCTTGTGCACATCAAGCCATTTAGTAATGATTGCGATTGATAGTGTACTAGTGAACCGCTCCGGCTTCGCACGGGTATGAAATATATAGCCTATAGGTCGAAGGCGATAGGGCGCACTGCCGCAATCGCTGTCACCCTGCATTTTAAATATGTAATATCGTCGAAAATGTTCATTCAAATTACATACTTTAAACGGCTATATTGATCTATATTAAATCGACAATGTATTTAAGATACTTAATTGGATAAGGATTAATGCTATATTGTATAAAAATTGCTTCGAAAATATGGCATTATTTTTCGTAAAAAGAAAATGAAAAAAAATGCTATTGTGGGATATCCATAAGAGATAGACATATACCATCCCAGAGTTTTCTGTAGACCTTTTCAAGGTGTACAAATACTTAGTAGATTATTTTGATAAATCTGGTAGGGTTCAGCCTGCGTTTGCAATGTGGGTGGAAAAAATCACATTAGAATCGACATCACATTAGAAACCTCAAAAATTACAGTATTCATAGTACAGTAACAGTCCATATTGAATGTTATTATACATATAAACCTTCCTCTACAATCACTCTTTCTATTAAAAAAAACTGCATCATAATCTCACTCGCACGAAGTCGCGGGTAAAAATTAGTCATCTATCAATTATTCATAGTCATCTTTCAATTTCATATTGAAACTTTTAATATGAACCGTCTTAAAAATCTTATTACAAAATATGAAATCATTTAATTCACTGGGAAGACCCGATAGTGCTGGATTGCATCCTTCCGGTCCCGGGAGATTACCTCGGGAAAGGTAGAAAACTATCCCTCTTTCATATAATCCACAGTTATATAGGGAATCGGGCTTTGCCTTACATTGCATTGCGAACTGTTCACTATAAAATATGATACTTGAAAAAAAAGAATTAAGCAGACGGTGCTCGATCCTAAGTATTTTCACCTCTATATAACACCCGTTCCACAAATAAGTTGCCATGACTTTTACAATTGACATCAAAAATAGTGTTTTCTATTCAATGTAAATTTTAGTATTTTTTCAGTGCCGAAAACAGAGATAAAACCATTTCTTTTAATGAAACCTAGCTAGAACCATTTCCGAAATTCAGAAAATATACATATACCTACAATATATATACAAAATTAACTCAGTTAAATATCATTAATATTTAAATGAGTTAACTTGTATCTGTGTGTATATCGAATATATATATATATTCGGAATCTCGGAAACGGCTCCAACGATTTTCCTGAAATTTAGAATGTAGGGGTTTTTGGAGGAGAAAAATCGATCTAGTTAAGTTTTATTACAAAAAAATCGTTTTATCCCGGTTTTTGGCTATTTAAAAATACTCAAATTTACATTGAATATAAAACACTATATTTGCCGCAAATTGTCAGGTCAGCGTAGCTTATTCGGCGAACAGGCGGTCTCGAGAATTGAAAAGTACTCAATTATTTTGAAAATGTAGAGAAGAGGTCTATGACCAGCAGTGAGTTAGTAAAAGTCCGTTACGTTACAATGTAATTTCATTTATATGAGCGGTGATAGTCGAAAGGCGATACTATGCTACTTTTAAGATTCAAATCTCTTTAACGCCCACATAATAAATACACTTGTTTATTATTCCCTCGCATGATGGGAGCATTCAAGTGTAAATATTTGTAAACAGTGAATCAATACGATTATTGCCGCTATTTGCTTCGCGATAGACACATGGCAGATCTTTGGAAATTCATAAATGGATTCTCAATTGACTGGAATAGTAGGCAAAACATGAGTTAATGTTTAAGTAACTTAATTAAAAAATATCTGGGTGACCGAGCTTCGCTCGGGAATTTTTTACAAAAAAAAATAAAAAACTTAAAATAACAGAAAAACAATTATTTAGTTGGGGATCGATCCTTGGCATTCACATTTCTCGAGGCTGCCCATTACCAGAAAAGGCTACGCCAACTTGACAGTTAATGGCGAAAATTCAATTCAATATAAATGTTAGTGTTTTTTAATGCCCAAAAACTCGGATAAAACAATATTTTTTTTACATAAAACATAGCTAGATCAATTTTTCTCCCCCAAAACCTCCTACATACTGAATTTCAGGAAAATCGTTGGAGCCTTTTCCGAGATTCGGAAAATATATATATATATATATATATATATTCGGAAAATATATATATATATATATACAAGATTAACTCATTTAAATATAAAGAATAAATTACTTTACATTTGACAGCAAAAAATTGTTTTGTATTCAACGTAAATTTTTAATTTGTAAAATTAAAAAAATGGTATACTGACTGCTAAAAATGATAATCACCTTAAAATTCTAATTTTAATAAAGTTTTATGTTACTAACTCTCTTCGGTGATAAAAGGAATATTCCTATATAAAGAATATTTCACTCATAATTAATTCTATTGGAACAAAATTTTACTAACCGCTACGTTTTTAATTAGGGAGAGAAGTAGCGTGTCCTTATTTTCCTCAAACATTTCCTTATTAAATTAAGGGGATCTACCAATTAATTTTCCCCCACATTCAAAATTGACATAAACAAGCCCTTTTAAAAAAAAATTGTTTAGAAACACGGATAATAACCTATGCATATATACGAATCTTTATTCCCGTTTTAGAGTGCTTTATAATAATTATAAATTATAGTCTTTCTGCCTATATTTTACGGTGTTACGGATAAATTCCTGGAAATATCGTGGATTTTTTTAGACCGCATTGGATTTATAAACGACAAGCAATCGCCAGCGGCTCCGCCCGTGCGGAAAGACCGTAATATAGTATTTTGATAACAATTAAAATGGTTAAAATGGGTTAACTTTAAAAGCTAGACATA
This sequence comes from Morpho helenor, assembly GCA_029227775.1. NCBI lineage: Eukaryota > Metazoa > Arthropoda > Insecta > Lepidoptera > Nymphalidae > Morpho > Morpho helenor. Next base: position 18,393,860 of record JARGCU010000030.1, on the reverse strand, counting down.
TACTGTCGCGGACGTTATTTAGAACATTTAGAGGGGAACAATTTTGTAGTACATGATTTTTAAATAACTTCCACCATTTACTTAGCGCACGCAAGGAAAGCTTTAAATTTTGCCGTTTTCGTAATGTTTTTTATTGCTGTCCCTATTCATCATAGCGTAATGTTATATACCCTATAGCCTTCCTCGATAAATGGACTCTCTTATACTAAAATAATTTTACAAATCAGTCAAGTAGTTCCTGAAATTAGCGCGTTCAAACAATCAAACAAATCAAACTCTTCAGCTATATTAGTATATTGATAAAAATATATATATAAGCATATTAGTAAAGATTAATTTTGTATCAGGCGTGAATATGTCGGTAAGTCTTATGTGTTTTATATATTAATTCACAATAGGCATGTTTTGAACTTGTTGAGTATTCATGACTGGTAAGGAATTATACCCACCATAATATACTAAAATAAATCAGTCAGCGTTAGGAAAAAAAACACTCAGTCGGCTTGCAGTTTTTTGATATTTTCAATAATTAATATCATATTTCAACCAATCTACACTAAACCTTAATAACCGTAATATTACATCTTAACATTTTTATTAATGACTTCGTTATGGGAGAAAACCGCATGAAAATCCGACTATTTTTTTTTAAATTTCTCGCGAACCTACAGACATCACTACATAGTATAAAATAAAGTCGCTTTCCCTGTCTGTTCATATGTCCCTATATCCATATGTATGCTTCAATCTTTAAAACTACGCAACAGATTTTGAAGACTTTTTTTAATTCATAAAGTGATTCAAGAGTTTTTATGTTTATAGGTTTATATGTATAATACCATTCAATATGGAGTAGAGAAATAATGTAATTTTTGAGGTTTCTAATAAATATCGTAAATAATTAAATTTTTTCCGCTTACATTGCAAACGCAGGCTGAACCCTACAAGATTTACCAAAATAATGTACTAAGTATTTGTACACCTTGAAAAGGTCTACAGAAAAGTCCGCGATGGTATATGTCTATTTTTTATGGATAACCCACAATAGCATTTTTTGTCATTTTCTTTTTACGAAAAATAATGTCTTATTTTCGAAGCAATTTTAAACAATACAACATTAATCATTATCCTATTACCTTAAATACATTGGTGATTTAATATTTAACAATATGGCCGTTTACAGCATGTAATTTAAATGAACATTTTAGAAGATATTACAGATTTAAAACGTAGGTTTTTGTTTTACTCCGAATTTAACGCTTGCGAGCCACGGGCAGTAATAAATAAATCAAAACTACTGGATCGATTTTAACAATTTTTTCACTATGTGACATATATATTTTATACCCGTGCGAAACCGGAGCGGGTCGCTAGTTATTATATAATATGTAGTGATCATTACGAGTATAGTATAATTAGTTAATTGCACGCATATAAGATATTGCTGTGTATAAAAATGCGATGAACTAAACACAATTCAGTTACAGAATTGACCTCAATCCCATTTGATTGTAAAGCTTTTCTCGCTTGTCGGTTACTTGTTAACGAGATAAAAGCGCTTATACAGCTTCATGGGAAAAGGACTTAACGTAGAACTTATCGGAAAATTGACTTTGTCCCTTGGCTCCAATGCAACGGTCTGTGCACATAGAGGATTAAGACTTTGTAGATATTCCATAAAGTAGCTTTGACTGAACGAGAACACAAGGAAATTGTATTAGTGTCTCTTTGATAAATGTCTTTATCATTTTCTGTTAAGCTATAACATTGTTTCAGTGTTAGTGTTAGAATGAGATAAATGTTTGTTGTCAAATGTGTATTGATAAAAAACGCAAAACGGTAAAACTTTTCAACTTGGATTTTAACTTTTCTTTCATATAACAAATAAAACACATTTGATAAATTCACATTGGGTGATTTATAGATGCAGGCGTTACTTTGCGGAACTCCATAGTATTTTTTTATGTAATCATTATTATTTTGCTGTAATCCGAGTTTGTTAAGAGAATATATGTAATGCTATACTGCGTCCATCATATTATCAGTCTTTTGACAGCTCACGCTCATTAAGTTTTGTATTGCTTACGTACAAATATCATACAAATAATATTTGTACTTTATGGATGGGTACCGCCCACTTAGTGATGTCACACATAATGGGTTACTACGATTATGCCACAGATTAAAAATAATCGGTAGAAATCGATGTTACGAGTATTAAAAGACATTTAATAACATTATATAAAGTTTTACTTTCTTCTTAGTTAATACATGAATACAAATAAAACAATCAGGATATTTTAATTTATTTTATTAGCACGAGTCGTCGGAATGATAATCAACACTAGACTCCTCCGATGAGGAGTCTTCAGTAGCAGTTATTATTAGCTCTTGTGTAGATAATATATTATCAAACGCAATATCACGTTCCCAATCAGAGAATATTACTCTTTTAGTTCTTTCCACCACACTTGCCCAGTTCTCGGCCGTTACGTGGGTGCAAGCATTTTTTAGCAATTGCACCATTTTATTCGCTGTGAATGGGGGGCTTGTATTGCATCTCGCAGCATGCCCTTTTACTTGTGCCCATATAAGTTCTATTGCGTTGTACTGGCAGTGGTATGGAGGAATCCGAAGAACAGTATGGCCATATTCTGCTGCCATTTCATTGATTACATAGCGTTTTGCTCTCTTTTTGGTTTTTAATATTTTTATTAATTCAACTTTTAACATTGAGTCGTCCACATTTTCTCCATTGTCCCGAAGCCAATTAATTATTTCATGCTTTTTATTAGCCTGTGTTGGCATTTTGTCAATTTGACGGGAGTGGTAGGGCGCATTATCAATAAAAATTATTGATGGTTCTTCCAATGAAATGAGCATTTTTTTGAACCACTCTTCATACACATTTGCATTCATCTCTTCGTGGTAGTCATTTGATTTCTTCGATTTAAATGCCAACAGTGCGTCTTGTACAAATCCTTTTGCTGTACCTGCATGGCAAATGATTAGGCGCTCACCTTTTCCCATTGGTACTGAGGAAGTGGAATCAGCAGTATCATCAGTCCAGAAACGAGATAGTGTGTGGTTAGCGTTGAGCCATGTTTCATCCGTGAAAACAATATTTGCCCAATCTTGTATTTTCTTTGCCTCTCTTAAAAAATCACAACGTGCTATAGCTATATCTGTGCGTTCCATTAATAATTTTCTTTTATTTAACTTTTTATATGAAAAGCCAATTGTGTTCAAAACTTTGACCAAAGAAGATTTTTCACCATGAAATAGACCACTTCTTTTCAAAGAAACAATAAGTTTTCTCAAAGTTGGAATTTCTTTTCTCAAGTAGTAATCTAGTTTACGTAGGTTATCATTAATCGAATTACTTAGGTACGTAATTCGATTAATGATAGTAGGTACTATAATCGGAATGGTATCGCATACGAGAATCTTTAGGACATCACTATCGTCAATCTGTCAAAAGATGGTTAATATAATGGACAGTGTATAAGTTTATTAGGCAAGTGCTTCAGTGTTTTTATAGCCATAATAACAACTTTTCATATATATTATCATGTTTAAGTTTTTTTACTATTTAATTAAAGTTTCTAGAAAAATAGTGTTCAAATGTTGAAAAGTCAATATAAATGTTTTGCTGTAATCCGCGTTTGTTAAGAGAATCTATGTAAGTGTATGAAGCAGGCAACGTTCAAATCCCTTATACATGCACGGCAAGTCACCACACGTATCACAAAACTCCACACAAGCACTACACACACTCACTACCACAATATCTACAATCGTTTCGCCTTTGAACCGTTTAGGCTCGGTTAGACTCCACAAAAAAATCGTACTGTGACGATTTTTTGTGATACGTGTGGTGACTTGTCCTGAATGTATAGGGTATGTGAATGTTGCCTGCTTCATGCACCTTAGCATTACATGTAGGTATTCTCTTAACAAACGTGGATTGCATCAAAATAATCCTATTCTTAATCAAAATTTAAAATAATCTATTAATAACTTCTGTACTATGGAATTGCGCAAAATAGCGCCTGTTTCTATAAATCATCCAATGTAAACGTCTCAAATGCGTTTATTTTTATGAAATGAAAGAAAAGTCATTGACCAAGTTTTACCGCAACAAATTATTTTGGTACCAATACACATTTGAGTACAAATATTTATTATTTCAAAGCGAATAGAATAGATCTCTATTCTTCAATAAGATAAATTAAATAAAAATGTTTATTCCCAAACCCTCTTCGTAAAACAATGTTGCCGCCTCTCGATTAAGGATTTTAATTATATAAAACAATCAGTCTATGATGATTTCACGGCTATAAATGTTAAATACAGACTGAATCGATTAACTAATATAAATACTGACTGATAAATAATGAGATTCTCATACAAAGCTATAACAATATTGTAAAACTCGTTTAACAACATTTCGATCTGTTATACAATGAAATTGGTGCTACTTTTTAATATCACAATAGTTGTAAGCAGTAAAAAATTAACAAAAAGGACCAACACTTAACGAGTATAACCTACAAAAGCGGCAGTACCTTAGTCGCCTTTTACGACACCTCGGTAAGAAATGAGGGTCGTCTATTCCATTCAGCCGGAAACCACACGGTGGGTCTACTTACCTTAGTCGCCTTTTACAACAACTCTGTAAGAAACAATGGTGGTCTGTTCTACTCATCCGGATACCACACCGCGGGTCAACTTACCTTAGTCGCCTTTTACGACACCTCGGTAAGAAATGAGGGTGGTACTACTCTATTCAGCTGGATACCACATGGCGGACTTGCTTCATTAATCTTTGAATATTTACAACCAATATCAACTTTTTATATGAAGTACATATTAACCCTTACTTTTTTTGTATATAGCACAATCACACACACGGCCGTCCGTGCGTACAAGACATAATTCGAGCGTTCAAGTATATCATATTAATTATCTTATTAATCTTTCTTTAATATTTAAATGAGTTAATCTTGTATGTATATATATATATATATATATATATATATATATATATATATATATATATATATATATATATATATATATATATATATATATATATATGTATATATATTTTTCATAATGTCAGAAACGGCTCTAACGATTTTCCTGAAATTTAACATGTGGGGGTTTTGGGGGAGAAAAATCGATCTAGATAAGTTTTATTTTAAAAAAAATGTTCAGGCTCTAATTTTTTTTTAAAATTTACGTTGAATATAATCAAAATTTTTCGCTGTCTATTGAATAATGAATTTTACATAATATATTTGTTACACCTTTTTAGTTTTTATAAAGAAAAAGTGTTTGTTTGTCCGAATTACTAATTTGTTTTATAAAATTTTATAGAATTTCTTACTATTTTATCAATATATATAACTTGATAACTCTAACAAAGTAAAGTAAAGTCCATGGTTCATTTGGGGAACGGGCGGTTTAGAGAGGCCCTATTATTTTTTAATTTTTCTCTTCAATTTTTTTTAATTTTATTTTTTTACATCATTTTAAAAATTACCGACTACGGCTCGGTCACCCACTAATGTATTAATGTCTCAATCTTAACGATTAAAAATTCTAGTGCACTTAAACCTCTCTATATCAAGTCACTTGGAAAATACACTGTATAAAACTTTTACTGCCTCATTTTTATAACATAGCTGTTGAAAACACGAGTGTAATAAAACTAAAGCAATTAAATCTTAACTGAGTGCTTTCGCATCTATTCTAAGATATGAGCAATAAGATCACCTGTTATAAATACTCTTTTATGTCCAATCCATAAAATCCGTCTTTGGATAAAAGAATCTCCATTAATCTTTCTTATAAAAACGTTAAATTTTCATTGTCACATAATTACAAGTAATTTTAAAGTAAATGCTAAAGAAATTAGAATTTAATTATTTTGCTGTAATCCACGTTTGTTCAGAGAATCTATGTTATGCTAATAAATGCTTCATACACTTAGCATTACATACAGCAAACATGCACGACAACGCCAACACCACCAAACTCCGTAAAAACACTACACATACTCACTACCACAATCACTACGATCGTTTCGCCCCAAAACCGTTTAGACTCGGTTAGGCTCCAGAAAAAAAACGTACTGCGACTATTTTTTGTGATACATGTGTTGACTTGTCCTGCATATATAAGGTATGTGAATGTTGCCTGCTTCAGACACTTAACATTACGTATATTGCTTTAACAATCGCGGATTACAGTAAAATAATTTTATTGTAACTTCTGTACTATGGAATTCCGCAAAGTAACGCCTGCTTCTATAATACATGTAAATGATAAATTAAAGTACTCATATCGTGTGATCATCTATAATCGGCACGATCATTGTTGAATCAATCATCATCAATCATCCGTAGTTTGTCGTTAGACAAAATCCAAGATGGACGTAGCACCCTTTGATGCGTGTCAGAGACACTGACTATTCACGAATTGTAGGTGATCATAGACGACGATTGTCGATTACATGGCAAGTATGCCCCCTGCACGATCGTGTTCGAGCTTAATCTTTTGTAATCGACGATTACGGCGATCGTGTAGATTGCATCTATCTATCTCTATATCTTTCTAATTTCGGGGACGCCTGTCACCAGTTCCTATTCTGGACTATTCCACCCATATATCTATAATGGAACAAGGGTTTAAATGCTGTCCCTACAGTGTTACCTGCTTTAACCTACCAGTCGCTTTAAAAAACCTAATAATATCCATTTACATCCTTACTTAGAACCTCCTATCTTACCCGATATAAGGGCACTCAGCTATAAAGTGAAGACTTTTTTCTTCCTCTCCACAGTCTGGCCACGCTGAATCCCTCCTTAGTTCTTATTATCGACAGATGTTCGTTCAACAGGCAGTGCCCAGTAATAATGCCTATTAAAGGTGGATGGGATGCTCTAAAACAAAAAATGATGCCTTTTCTGCTTCGATTAATCACCTGCTTTAACCTACCCGTTGCTTTCACAAACCGGATAATATCCCTGAAGGGGATATTTGTTAGGTACTCCACTGTAATTTTATCCTTACCTAGTATCTCACATCTCACCAGCGAGTACATGGGCCACACAACCATACGGTGAAGACTCGTTTCTTCCTCTCCACACTTTAGGCACGCTGCGTCTCCTTGTAGAGTCCATACTCAATTGTATTCCCGGGAATTATCGCTTTTTAACGGACTCGCATGAAAGGCAATCGCTTAATAATGTATGATCGGATGTATCACGTAGACACAAGATTATGCCGATTATAGACGTTCACGCGATCAATGATCATCGCCAATAGTGAAGAGCAGGCATAATAATCACAAATAAGTAATATCTAAAGTCAATGACCTTATTGTAAGGAATAATGTGAACAGAAGTCCAAAGTGTAAATGGCAGTAAAATACAGTAACACGGAATTAGTAAATACATTAGCGATTTTCAGTGAATTCGACTGGATTGAGTGCTAGGGGCGATGCAAAACTTTGTTCAGTAACTGAAAATAATACGAACCTAAATTCTGATAGTTTTGTTTATACCATTAAATTACTGGTAACTTTCTTGTTCACATTGTTGTTCACAAAACATTGAAATGGACTGGAATTTGTTGCCACAAATAATTTATAGAATTAGGCGTTACTTTGCGGGAGTCCATAATACAAAACTAATGAAAATATTATTTTGCTATAATCCGCGATAAAAGAAAATATATGTAACGCTAAATGTAGAGTGTACTATGCATTCTCATACCTGATACATGCAGATTTTTTTAAAACTCGTGCACTACCGATAACACAACAATACACAAGCACTGCACACATTCACCACCACAATCTCAACAATTGTTTTGTAACACGTAACCGAAGCATCGAGTCCATGACAAAATTTACAAATTCTGCATGTATCTGGTATGAAAACGAACAGTACACTCTATATTTAGCACTAGCGGCCTACCCTGCTTCGCACGGGTATAAAATATATAACCTACATCAGTGAAAAAAACGATCAAAATCGATCCAGCAGTTTTAACTTATTCATTACTGCCCGTGGCCCGCACGCGTTAAATTTAAAGAAAAACAATTCCCCTCTCCCTATACCAAGAAGATTTCCTGCTGTATCTAATATCTAAATTCATATACTACATATTTACATTTTACATTTTTCCCTATATATTTTGTTTAAAATTAATTACAGAATGTCTTTATATACAACATTTATAGCTTTGTTATCATTAGATAATACAAACGTCTTTTCTTTAGAGGTTACTCTTAAAAGAGCGACATTTAGTTGCTCGTCCGATCGCTGCTAAATTCGAAGTGCTATAGGGCGAAGCGCGGCCTCCTCGCGGGATTTTAAATCTGTGATATCTTCGAAAATGTTCATTTAAATTACATGCTGTAAACGGCCATATTGATCTATATTAAATCAACAATGTATTTAAGGTACTTAATTGGATAAGGATTAATGCTGTATTGTATAAAAATTGCTTCAAAAATATGGCATTATTTTTCGTAAAAAGTAAATGACAAAAAATGCTATTGTGGGTTATCCATAAGAGATAGACATATACCATCGCGGACTTTTCTGTAGACCTTTTCAATGTGTACAAATACTTAGTACATCATTTTGATAAATCTCGTAGGGTTTAACCTGCGTTTGTAATGTAAGCGGGAAAAAAAGTAATTATTTACGACATCACAGTAGAAACCTCAAAAATTACAGTATTTCTCTACTCCATATTGAATGTTATTATTCATTCTTCTTGAATCACTCTATCTATTAAAAAAACCGCATCAAAATCTGTTGCGTAGTTTTAAAGATTTATGCAGTCATAGGGATATAGGGACAAACAAAGAATGTGACGTTGTTTTATACTATGTAGTGATAATCCCTATAGCATGATTCAGTATTTACGCGCGATAGCTTATTATTATCGTATTTTATGTATAACTTTGGTGTTTCTATACCGATTTCAATGATTTTTTTTTATACAATGGTTAATACTATTCACTTTTTTATTTAGGGATGACTGAGAGTGATATAAACGTAGGAGTAGACAAATATAACCAGAAAGCTTCGAACTGCTAAGCTCTCGGGAGTTACACGTGTTATTGTGAGTCAACCATAAAAGATAGACATATGCTGTCGTGGGATATTTTTTATATAATTTTAAGGAGCACATTTCCGTCATACATGTTTTTTGTGTAGCTTTAACCATCAAGGTTTCACACGCGACGGAAGCTTAAAAAATGGAGTAACTTCTCCCGTTTTCCCGACATTTCCCTTCACTGCTCTGCTCCTATTGATTGTAGCGTGATGAAAAGTATACTATAACCAGCTCAGGAGTATGAAAAAAAATTGTACCAAGTTTCGTTAAAATCCGTCGAGTAGTTTTTGTTTCTATAACGGTTATACAGACAGACAGACAGACAGACAGACAGACAGACAAAATTTTTACTGATTGCATTTTTGGCATCAGTATCGATCCCTAATCACCCCCTGATAGTTATTTTAGAAATATATTCCAGTTACAGAATTGACCTCTCTACAGATTTATTATAAGTATAGATTATAAATATATTTTCTTCTATTTCACAGATAATTAAATGGATTTATGTGTTTTATCAATTAGTTGTGATAGCCCAGTGGTGAGTTCTTTTGACTTTTTCAATGAGTTCTTCTGATAAAACATATGTGTCTAATTTATCATGCTTTTCGGTGAAGGGAAACATCGTGAGGAAACCTGCATATCTCTAGAGAGTTCTGGGGATATGTGTAACCTACAAATCCGCATTGGAGCTTCGTGGTATGTTTTAGCTTCAATTCTTCAGTTTTAAAACGGAGAGAGCAGGCCTATGCCCAACAGTGGGATAGTAACAGGCCTTTACTAGTTTTTTTACACATACACATAGTGTTTCCCGCGACTTTGTTCGAATCAACTTAAGTGTAAGAGCACCCGCAATAATAATATATTCCTTCACCGAAAAGTGTGTGATAAATTGCAATTATCAATTAAACACATAAGTTTTAATAGAAAACTCATTGGTGCCTGCCGGGGTTTGAACACGAGACCCTTCAAAGAGTCACACACTACCAAAGTTTACGTATGCATATATGTAGTAAGTAGCGGCCTGTTATTATCCCACTGCTGGGCATAGGCCTCTTCTCTCCGTTATTGGAGAGAAGGATTGGAGCTAAGACCTACCACGCTGCTCCAATGCGGATTGGTAGGTTACACATATCTCCAGAATTCTAGAGATATGCAGGTTTCCTCACGATGTTTTCCTTCACCGAAAAGCGTGTGATAAATTGCAATTATCAATTAGACACATAAGTTTTAATAGAAAAACTTATTGGTGTCTGCCCGGGTTTGAACCCATGCATATATGTATGATATATTTATTATTCAAAATACAGTATGATTTTATACGTCTAACATGGGTAGACCTTTTATACTAAGCTACTCAACCTTGAAGAAAATCATTTAAGCCGATAGAATTCGATGACAATAGACAATTTGGAAAAAACTGTATTTTCACGTTCAATGTTGCGTTCATGATAATTTTTTTTGTGATGAGCAATTACCTACGTATTGAAAATGTAATCGATTTTTAACTATAACTGATATCTAGGTTAGGAACATCATGCTCATTTGAAATATTGTGTCGAATTTTTAAAGTTAAAAAAAAATAAAAATAGAAAAGAAAAGAAATTTGAAAAAATATTTGTGCAATGTGGGGCTCGATCCTAGCTATTTTCAACTCTCTAGACCGCTCGTTCCCCAAATAAGCTACCATGACTTTACATTTAACAGCTTGTCTTATATTTTCAACGTGAATTTTAGCATTTTTTCAATGCCCGAAAACAGAAATTAAACAACATTTTTTAAATGAAACATAGCTAGATTGAATTTTCCTTCCCATCTAAATGTCACGAAAACCGTTGGAGCCGTTTCCGAGATTCGGAAAATATATATATATATACACAAGATTAAATCATTTAAATATTAATGATACATTTTGTATTTTCCTGAAACTATTTTATAACCAATGTGAATATATTTTATTTAAGTTAAATAAATTATTAAGTTAATTATTGTATAATAAATCTTGAGAGCAGTAATAAACTGAATTATTTATAGTTTTTGACAGGTACGCTAAATTTTCGCAACACTGTTAATATACGTGTCGCTATTATATTGTAAAATCCGCAATAAAAGTCTTATAACCATTCAAGTAAGAAGAAAGAAAGAAAAAACGTTTATTTCACCTTCCGCGATACACAATTATTAACTAAAACTAAACTTAAACACATAAAACAATAGAACAAAAATATAACAAGAACACAAAACAATATCATATAAACATACTGCATACCGCAAGAAGAAGAAAAAGGCTCAGCTCAGTATAAATTGAGCGACAGAATTCTATCGCACAACACTGTCAGCAGTAGCCAGGAGCGACACAGTTTAATTTAGGATACACTTGTATAATTACTTAAATCACAAATATTTTAATGAACAGATAATGATAAGTACGCCTTTTACTTGAAGAACATTAAGTAAAAAAATGAATAAAGTTTTATTATTTTTAATATCATAATAATTTATGGTGATTTTTCTTGTTTACAGTTACTGAAAAGGAGATTAGACTCTGGTATGTATTTAATTTTAGTTCATGAATAATAAATAATATTTAAGTCCTAAACGTAATATTATTTCTCCAGGAGATTTCCACGTCAAAGACTCAGTACCACTTGGATCCAATGACTCTCTTTAATGTTTTACACCTGTAAAAGGTCGATGTGAGTTTACTTCTAACACACGTTCTTCTACTGAACGTGGGTTCTACGAATACTGATTCTCTTTGCTTCACCTGATAAGTCACGTTAGACTTTCTTATAAGACCCATACACCAGGTGTCGCATCCATATTTCATCACGTACCCACCCTCAACACAACGTAGCACGACTGCTTCGTAGGTCACAAACAACAATCAAAATGACTTATGTATAATAATCTATCTTCAGCCTAATAAAGCATAATAAATAAGTATGCATTTTTTACTGAAATATAAATATGTTTTAATAGTATGTACCAAATTTTTTCATCATTTTTCCAGGCATAAAGGCTTTCTTAAAGATTGCCCCAATGGCTTGCTCACTGAACAGGTTAGTATATTATATTATTTTAGTCCATGTCGATTATAAAGTAACAAGCAATTTTAATTATTCATCGTGCCCTTTTATTTTTAATCCAGATATAAGATGGATTCTAAGTAATAAGCACCTTTAAAATTAATAATCAACCTCAAACTCGTCCACATCAAATTGATCCTGAATCTTTTCATGTAAATTAAACAATTTAAAAGAAAACATGAATTTTGGAAGCGTGTTTAGTTATGAAGCGTATTTAGTTGTATAATATTTACATTGCTGCGATTTTCTAGTAATATCTAAAATACATATTGAGTGTACTGTACAAATAATACAATTTTGGCGCCATAACGTCTACATAAATGACGCAGCGTCTAGGCGCATTACCCAGAAAACATTCGGGTCTGCGGCATCGGAAATAATATGTGTTTTAATGTTGTTTTCGTTTGAGTATAGTATGTTTTATCATATCTTCCGTTGCAAATACTAATGCATTACATTTTGAAAAAAAATAATGTTACTGCCACATCACAGGAGGTCGGTCATTTCTTACAGATGAATCTTTTAGGCAGCCATTTTAAAATTAACGCTCAGTTGGGTTGGCTTAGTTTTTTTAATAGTTTCTTAAAGCCGTTAGTATTTGAAATAAGGTAAACTTTTATTTAAAGACGAACACCACTTATTTTTAAATAATAACTAAAAAGACTAAAGAAAACAAAATATTTTATAATTGCGTGGTTTGACGTCACAAAATTGGTAACAATTCGGCTTCGGTTTGAATCTTCTGAAGATCCGAACACTGATTTTCAATGGCCGCCATTCTGTTACTCACGGACGTCAACTGATACAACTAAACTGGTAAACTAAATTAAATATAATTGGTATGGTATGTAGGTATACAAAATGCAAGAAAGGAGATTTCATTTACTTTTATTTAACGTATTTTATAATTATAGACTAAAGCTCAGCGATGTATCTGTTCTTTTAATAATAATGTGATATCTAATTCTATATTTCTAGTTCGTTGCTGTTTTTTGAAAGATTTATTCAACTTGCCGTGTATTTATGTGAAGGTAGAATCTTGCTAGTTAAATTTGACCCACTTCCCGGTGTTAGAGATGTGAAAAAAAAATTTAATTTTTATAATAATCGATTTTTTTTCAAAAAAATCAATTATTTTAATCAACTACTTTTCTAGATTACATATGCACTGTCAGATGAATCCAATGTAAATAAGGTAACTTTTCATACAGTTAGAAAAAAATCGATCGATTATTTTGATTAAAAAAAATCGATTATTTTTATGGGGAAAAAACGATTATTTATTAATCGATTTTTTCCGATACTGCTCCAGTACCGATGACAATGCATGATAATCATGACCTGATGCTGCTAAGATAAGCTCCAGATGAGGGAAATCCTCAACAGCTAACAGCAAGGACTCGAAATTTTCTTAAAAGCCTTTTTAAGAGATTTTTTTAACTTAAATTTTGACATAGGAATGATACATGTGGTTTTAAGCAGACTGAAAACTTTGTTTCTAGTTAATGTTAATAAGTAAGTAAGTAACGGCCTGTTACTATCCCACTGCTGGGCATAGGCCTCCTCTCTCCATTTTTGGAGAGAAGAATTGGAGCTAAGACCTACCACGTTGCTCCAATGCGGATTGGTTACACATATCCCTAGGATTCTCTAGAGATATGCAGGTTTCCTCACGATGTTTTCCTTCACCGAAAAGCGTGTGATAAATTGCAATTGTCTGCCCGGGTTTGAACCCATGATCGTCTCTAGAGATTCACACGGTCGCACCGCTAGGCCATCACAGCTATTAATGTTAATGTTTATTGTATATTACAGGGTTTCATAAAGATCTACAAACAATTCTTCCCTCAAGGTGACCCTAGTAAATTCGCGTCATTAGTCTTTCGGGTGTTTGACGAAAACAATGTAAGTATTAATTTCAGTAAAGTAAGAGATTTACTTGATGTAAATTAGTGTCTGGTATAAATAATTTATTACTTCTTAGCACTTGGTAGATTCTTCGATAGATTTTAGGAACCAATATAAAGAATATTTTATGTTAAGATACACTCTCGATTGCAAAAATATTTATTTAAATTATTTTATTTTAGTATTAACATATTAGTACTGTATGTATTTTAATTTAAAGTAATGTTACTACTATTACTTTTTTGTATGGAATCTATATATATAAAAGAAAATTGGTCTTAGTTACACTATTTATAACTCAAGAACGGATGAACCAATTCGGCTGAAAATTGGTGGAGAGGTTGCTTAGAACCAGAAGACGGACATAGTATACTTTTTATCCCGTTCGACCGCATTTATTTTATCCACTATAAAACGTTTTATATCATAAACGACTATGACATGAAATAACAAAACATAAATGACAGCTATACGTAATTTTGTCTATGGTTAAGTATGGTAAAAAATTTGACAATTATCAAAATAATAGCAAACTTCACTACATATTAAAAAAATAGTCACTTTTTGAATAGTTTAGATATTCCAAAGTGTCGGGGATACTTCCAAGAATAGGATCTGTGTGTTTATCCAATTATATATTTACTATCCAAGATTATCTAAGATTATATAAGTTCCAACATTGACAGACTTGTTACTCTCCTTTTTCTTATTATTCTCGTTATTATTCTTGTTGCCGCAGTAACGAGGCCGTCCGGTGTTACCGGCCAGGCGTATTAGAATTCCCAACATCCTCCCCCCCCTTGGGAACTTGCTTCCCAAAGAGCTCTTGGGAATCTGACGTGCCTTCCAGTGCACAAAGTTTCGAGATGGATCTCTTAATGATACCACCTGCAGTTTGAACGTCGACGACTCTGCATAGTCCGTCGGCGCCAAGGTATAGTTGATGGATGCGGCCCAGAAGCCACTTCATCGGCGTTAAGTGATCATCCAGTACAAAGACAAGATCACCGATCTTGACATCTCGCTGTCTTGTCCTCCATTTCACACGTTCCTGTAGAGTCGACAAGTAATCCCTTTTCCAGCGTGACCAAAAGTGATGTCTCAGGCGTTCGATCAGCTCGTATCTGTTGAGGCTGATACGTTCGATATTAGGCGAAGGCAGTGAAGTCAACGGTCGACCCACTAAGAAGTGCCCAGGTGTTAAGGGTAGTAGATCAGAAGGATCAGATGACATTGACGTAAGTGGACGTGAGTTCATGATCGCTTCAACCTGAGCAAACAGTGTATACAATTCTTCGAAAGTTAGACTAGAGTTACCTGCTATTCGTTTTAAATGATATTTGGCCGATTTAACCCCTGCCTCCCAGACCCCACCAAAACTAGGTGCATAGACGGGAGAAAATTTAAAATTAATACCTTCATTGCACGCAAAGTCGCTGACTGGTGCTTGACATTTCTTTAGAAGTCTGTTTAGTTCATTACTAGCTCCTACAAAGTTTTTCCCATTATCGCAAAAAATAGTATGAGGTTTACCACGTCTTGCGATAAACCTACGCAAGCATAGAATAAACGCATTGCTACTTAGGTCGCTAACTACTTCCAAGTGTACAGCCTTTGTAGCAAAACAGATGAAAATACATAAATAGCACTTGGAAGTCTTTGCGCCTCTACCTTTACGATTAAGAATAAGAAAAGGTCCAGCGAAGTCGGTGCCACAAGTCTCAAAAGGAGAAGCAGGAGTAACACGAGGTTCAGGTAAGTCACCCATTAATTGTTGCATAGGCTTAGCCCTAAATCTTTGACAACGTACGCATAATCGTACAGTAGCAGTTGCTAACACTTTGCCACCTAATGGCCAAAAAAGTTCTCTAATGGAACTCAACAACTGTTGAGGACCACAATGTAAAAGCCGTAAGTGTTCTTTTTCAAATAACATTCTCGTAAATACATGTTTAGGGTCTAGTAAAATAGGATGCCTTTTATTATAAGGGCAATATGAAGCGTTGTCGATACGACCACCGACACGTAATATGCCTTGATCGTCCAAAAACGGATTTAAAGAAAGAATAGAAGATTTACGATTTAGGATTTTATCAGTTTCTAGCGAGTGTATATCTTTAATGAAAGTTTCTCTTTGTGAAGCTTTCGCTAGCAAGGTAAGTGAAGTGTGCAATTCAGAACAGGTGAGATTACCAGTTATTTTGGTATTATTTTTTCTAATATTATTTATAAATCTCAGTACATAACCAAAAATTCTTTGCAATTTATAGAGTTTAGAGTATTTATTAAACGGTATTACATCATTAGGTAAAATATTAGTATTTAAGCTTATTCTTGTTTCAGGTAACACAGCAGGAGCATGTGGAGAAGAAGGCCATTCTTTTTCAGGTTTAGCCAGAAAGGACGGGCCGTGCCACCAAAGGACATTCCCAGGAAGAAGACGAGGCTGAATCCCTCTGGAAGCCATGTCAGCAGGATTCAATTCGGTAGGTACATGACGCCAGCAGTTTTCATTAGTTAAGTCCCTAATTTGTTCAATACGATTACTAACAAACGTTTTAAGTGTTTTAGGTGGAGTGTGCAGCCATCCCAGAACAATAGTAGAATCTGTCCAGAATACAGAACGAGTAATAGGAATTTTAAGTGACAGTATAACCTTAGCATATAATTTAGCGCCAAGCAAAGCGCCTAGGAGCTCTAAGCGTGGAATAGTTTCAGATTTCAACGGACTGACCTTGGCCTTAGCACAGAGTAAATTAACAGATTGATCACCCTTATCATTAGTAGATTTTAGATAAATGCAAGTCCCATAAGCGTCTTGTGACGCATCTGTAAAGCAGTGCGCTTCTACAGACGTAGGAGATTCACAAAGTACATATCTAGAAACATTTATGTCTTCAAACAATTTCGTCTCATTATAGAAGCTTAGCCAAGATTTTTTTGTATCTTCTGGGAGGCTATCATCCCAGTCAAGTTTACTAAGCCATAATTTTTGAAGAGTAATTTTATGGAATATGGTACAAGCTGATAACAAACCCAATGGGTCAAAGATTTTACAAGAGTTCGACAGTATAGAACGTTTAGTTACTTTAGCTATACTTTCGACATTAACCGAAAAATGCAAAGTATCAGAGTCAGGTGTCCATCTTAGTCCCAATACAGAAGACTGTTTACAGAAATCTTGAAATTTATTACAAGTAGGAATATCGTCAAATATATCAGGAGCATTAGTACGGAATTTCCTCAAAGGAAAACAACCTTCGTTAAGTTTATCAATAACCCCTTTCACAGTGGAAGCTAAGACAGTTTTAGAATCAGAACCAGTATTCAAATCATCGACATAGAAATCGTGCCTTATGGTATTAGCAATCATATCATCAGAACACTCATCAGCGAGTTGAACTAAACACCTCGTGCTAAGATATGGAGCGGAGGCGGTTCCGTATGTGACTGTATTAAGTTTTAATATTCTTAGCGGGAGTGTTTCTTTCTCCCTCCACAGAATTAGCTGCAGGTGACGTTGAGAACTGTCCACCTCTATTTGGCGATACATTTTCTCAACGTCACCTGTCACTACATACGCATATTGACGAAAACGTAGTAGTATAGCCATTAAGTCATCCTGGACCACAGGTCCAACATATTGAATATCATTTAGTGATTTATTACTAGTAGTTTTACAAGAAGCATCAAAGACTACTCTGAGGCGAGTAGTTTCACTAGCTTCACGAATTACAGCATGGTGAGGAATGTAGTAACCAAAGGTAAGTCGGTCCATGACTTCTCTCACGGTACCCAAGTTAGTAAGATGTCCTAGTCTTTCATACTCATTAATAAAGTTAGCATAGTCTGCTTTCAAGTTACATTTAGACAATTTCTTTTCCAGATTATAGAAACGCCTCTTGGCTAGATGATAAGAGTCGCCAAGAGCCACCTCGGGAACCTCGCGAAAAGGAATTTTAACAGAGAACCTACCATTCTCCAAGCGCACAGTATTAGAAGTAAAATGATTTTCACAATACTCCTTATCTTTAGAAGGAGATATATTAGTAGCTAGAGGAATATCTTCGATTTCCCAGAATTTAGCAATAGAATCTTTAATCTCTTGACAAAAGTTAGAATGAGTAGTAGAAGCAGGACTCTGAGTAGTAGTAGGTCCTGTCACGAGCCAACCTAGTTTAGATTTTTGGAGCGTGGGCTTATTTTTGCCTAACTTGATTTGTTTGGAATCCATTATGTCCCAAAAAATATCGGCACCAAGTAGTATATCAATATCAGAAGGATGATGGAAATGTGGGTCAGCAAGTTCAATAGAATCAGGAAGAGAAAGTCGCGAAATATCTACCTCGACACCAGGTAGTTTACCACTAATCGCAGGTATGACATAGCAAGAAACATTACACTTGAAAGTATTCACCCGTGACTTCAATGTTACCTTACATTTCTTAGTAGTAGTAGTGACTCTATTGTTTATACCAGCAATAGACAGATTAGTATTCGAGCAAGGAATTTGTAATTTATTTTGCAAATTTTCAGTAATAAAAGAAGACTGAGATCCATTGTCTAGAAGAGCTCTAACAACATGACACTTATTAGTATTAGTATCAGCAAGTTCGACTTCAGCAGTACACAACAAGACCTGACCGAGAGTTACAGCGGACAATGATACAGGATCTATCATAGCAACAGTGGAAATCTGAGCAGAAGCTTCTTCAGACGAAGAGGACGCAGGAGCGGACGCTGCGACAGAAGCGCCAGAAGTATTTCTATGTAATAATAGATTATGTTTTTTGTTACAGAATTTGCATGGAGTATGTTTGCAGCTAGAAGAAAAATGTCCAGGACGCAAACAATTTTGACACAAGCGGTGTTTTAAAACCTCACTGTATCTGGAGTCTATTGACATAGATTTAAACTTATCACATTTATACACTAAATGTTGTTCTGAGCAAATAACACAATTAGCATTTTTCAAAGTAGGAGAAGCTACAAAAGATCTAGAAAGTTTATTTTCCTTTGAAAACGACTGTCTTTGTTTTTCAGATTTAGTGACATTATTATACTGCAAAGTTTCTAAAATATCAGCGCGATTGCGCAAAAATTCATTAAATTCAGCTAAAGTAGGCGAAGTATTCGTGTTAGTCCTACTTTCTTCCCATTTGCGACTAGTGGCGCCATCTAGTTTCGACACCATCACATAAACAATCAATGTGTCCCAATGAGAAGTAGGTTCATTTAAATTATTTAAGGAACTCAAATTTTTAGAATAGTAATCAATCATATAACGCAGAGACTTGAAGCTTTCCTTAGAAATCGGTTCAAAATTAAAAAGAGAGTTTAAGTGGTTGTTTACAAGTATTCTATTATTATTATAACGTTTAACAAGCAAATCCCAAGCAGATTTATAGTTAGCAGCAGTAAACTCAACCGATTTTATAACTTGAGACGCTCCACCTTCAAGTGAAGAGCGTAAATAATGAAATTTATTGATGTCAGGGATATTATTACTATTTATTAAAGACTCAAACGTATCCCTAAACTCCATCCATTTAAGGTAGTTGCCGTCAAACCGCGGAAGTTGGATGGTGGGAAGCTTTATACTATCAATATTATGGTTACGAACGTTTTCAGTAGAGTGCGAAGGCACTTTTGAGCCAGCTATCGAGCCATAATTTGAGGACACATGTAGAGCAGTTACACTTTGAATTATACTTTCGGCACGAGAAATATTCAAACAAAAATCATTTTCGATTTTCTCATGTTCCTCTAACTGATCGAAATCTAACATCTCAATATTATCCTTTAAAGAATCAAACTGAGTAAATAAGTCTCTATGTCGCGATAGTTTTAATTCAAGTTCCGCAACTAATGCCTTTGTAAGTTCCTTAGGATCAATTAATGAAGTAGTTTGTAAGTATTTCGCAAACGTCGTAATTCGACTCTTTATACTAGCACGTTTCCGAACAAGTTCTTTCAAATCTTCCGCCATAGTAACTAACAATTTAATGCCTTATTACAATAATCAACTAAACAGACTGTTCGGGGTAAGTAATGACAATATAGGTATCAAAGAACCGCAACGTTAGTTACAGCGTCAAAAAATGACGACGCCGGCCCCAGTCAGGTGCTCGCGGTCAGTGGAGGTCACACGCAGTCGACGCGATGTAACAGCACCGAACACCAACTTTACGCGGGGTCGGAGAAGCAGTGGCCACAAAGAACCTAGAATGATTTAGATTTTTAGTTAGAAAGATGCAAACAAAGAATGAAATTAAAGACAGTGTATTTAATGACAATATTTATAAGAAATAAAGATAAGTTAGTAACTCTAATTGTTTCAATTCAGTATTAAGAACTTCAATAATATTGTAAGAGAGTAACATTCGTTCTTATATAAGTAGATAGGTAAGTAGGTAGCTAATTTTAATATAAGTTGTTTAGAGTAACACATTCGTATTCATAGTAAAGTAAATAGTTTTATAGTTTTACCTAGTTCAATCTAGGGCTAGTTTTAAGTACTATAGTAATAGTATAGAATAGTATTCAGTTGAGTTTAATCAAGCGGATGTGAACACTGTTTGCAGATGCAAAACAATCATGAACACAACGTTCTTCCGTCTGCACACACAAAGTATAATACCAAAATTGGGCGTACTTCCCTGTGAGTAAAACAAAAGACAACACAGATCCTTCGCGCAATAGTATCACGTAGATCACGTCGAAAGGTCACCAAAATATGTCGGGGATACTTCCAAGAATAGGATCTGTGTGTTTATCCAATTATATATTTACTATCCAAGATTATCTAAGATTATATAAGTTCCAACATTGACAGACTTGTTACTCTCCTTTTTCTTATTATTCTCGTTATTATTCTTGTTGCCGTAGTAACGAGGCCGTCCGGTGTTACCGGCCAGGCGTATTAGAATTCCCAACACAAAGATAGCAGAGAATCTTCATGGTATAGAGTAAGGGGAATTGTTTTACTCCAAATTTAACGCGTGCGGGCCACGGGCAGTAATGAATAAAACAAAACTAATGGATAGAGTTTAATCATTTTTTTCACTGAGTGACATAGGCTATATATTTTATACCCGCGCGAAGCCGGAGCGGGCCACTAGTTTATTATAAATTAATAATTGTTATACAAGCTTTCTTTCTCTCTGATAGAGCGATAAAATCAGTGGAAAGCGGTGATAGAAAAAAACATTACTTCAAAAAACTCAGAACAAAGTTTTTTTAAGCAGTGTTAGATTATTTTCCTAATCGACCGTGTGGTATCCAGCTGAGTAGACTAGACCACTCTCATTTCTTACCGAGGTGTAAAAGGCGACTAAGGTATGATGACTTCAAGAAGCGGTCGTAAAATAACTAGCCGAATCATCAAACAACATGTTGTGCCGCCCCCACATAGAGTGGGATAAGGGCAGGAGAATGATGATGAGATTATTTTGTTAATATGTTTTCAGGACGGGTCCATTGAGTTTGAAGAGTTTATACGAGCTCTGTCGGTGACGTCACGGGGTAATCTAGACGAAAAGTTGCATTGTAAGTACAATTAATTTATTGAATATAAATTGTTCACCTTCACTACCTTACTGTAGCAAAGCGAAGCATTACTTCGTTAATACTTCGCTTCGACAAGTCGTTGAGTCTATCTCCTGACGATGCTTCGGTTACGGAGCGAAACAATTTTTTAGATTGTGGTGGTGAATGTGTGCAGTGCTTGTGTATTGCTGTGTTATCGGTGGCGAGTAGTTTACAAACTCTGCATGTATCAGGTATGAGAACGAATAGTACACTCTACATTTAGCATTACATATATTTTCGTTTATCGCGGATTATAGCATAATAATATTTTCATTGGTTATGTATTATGGACCTCCGCAAAGTAACGCTTAATTCTATAAATTGTTTATTATGTATTTTTCGTACATATTTAAAATTTGCTTGAGTGGGTAAATATGAGAGTGGAGCACGTTATTCTAGATTTGACGAACTCTACCATTACTTTAGTCTTAAACAACGGAAGGAGGCGGCGGGGCGGATCCGGGAAGTCGAGTCCTTGGATCCAATCCGCCGCAGGCGAGCGGGGCGCAGGCGACTCGCCGAAGTCCGTCGCATGCCGCCCTAACGGGGACCTCCGAGCGATCCGAACGGGGTTCATCGGACGCTCGCTGGAGTTAGGTCCCCGAGGCGTTCGATGCATCTGGTGCTCCCGATGCATCGTCCAGCGGAGGGAGGGGCCACTTTCAGAGAGGCCCCGACCCAGAGGTGGCGCACTCTGGGGTACAGAGTTGCTGCTGGCGGGGATGGGGGGCAATGTCTTCATGGGTACCCTATCCCCGCCACCAGCAGCGTAGTAGAGCACACAGGTTATTTTAGTCGGTGCGAGTCCGACATAACCGTCGCCTGTGCCCGTCGGGCGGCGGTACCCATAAGGGGTCTTTTCCTGTTAAAAAAAAAAAAGTCTTAAACAACTACTGTGTGCGTAGTGCGAGTTTTTTCAACCTACTCGATCGCGTTAGCGTAACGCCAAATTGTATTATTGTGCGTTACGCTAACGCGATCGAGTAGGTTAAGAAAACTCGCACTACGCTCACTGCACTCTATATTTATTTGACATTTGGTAACGTATTTTCAGGGGCGTTCCGCTTGTACGACGTTGATAACGACGGCTACATAACGAGAGACGAAATGTACAACATAGTCGACGCGATCTACCAGATGGTGGTAAGTACGAGTGAAATTAGTTAGTTAGTTAAAATAATAAAATAATTAGATCACATAAAATATGTCTTCAAGAAATTCAATTCAATAATAAATAAATAAATATATGGGACACTTAAACACACAGTCGTAACCAAAGTAACTTAATACTTGTGTCATGGTAGACAGACAACTGTTGAATATATACTTACATAATTTTTAAATACATACTTAAATATACACCCAGACTCGAAGACCAACCATTCAGTTATAGAAAATGTTGGCCCTCGGCGGGAATCGAACCCGCGAACCGCAGAGCTGAATGCAGGGTCACAACGCCAACGGGCAGTTACAGTAAATTTCTTTGGTGTTTATTTCCAGGGGCAAACACCGCAACCAGAAGATGAGAATACCCCTCAGAAACGCGTTGACAAGATATTTGACCAGATGGACAAGAATCACGACGACCGTCTGACCCTCGAGGAGTTCCGTGAAGGCAGCAAGGCTGACCCCCGCATTGTCCAAGCGCTCTCCCTTGGGGGCGATTAATCGACGGTCATCCTCTCGCCAGATTTCTCATTTACCTCTGAACCTTAAATCTTTAAAAGGTAGGATTTAATCAAAGCGTCACTGAAAATATGGATCAGTGAATCTTTGGTTCATCCATTCTTATTGTTATTTTTTATTTATTTAAACCTTTGCTTGCCAATGTGGATTTAAAACAATGAGATATTTTGCTATCTGCTATTGTGCAATGTTCAACCGATAAACATTGTGTATGACAGATTAAAGTCTACAATTTTGATTATAAATTTAAGCTATCATATTAAAGTTTCCGCGTATTGATTCTTTTGCATGATTTTCCTTTTATATTATATACGGAACATAAGCTGTAATAAAACAAAAATTGACAGCATCAATTAGTCGATTAATTCGGGAGACTCAGCGACGGTCGTGCAAAAAACAATCATTTGGGCTTTAGCCAAAACTACGACCCTGTTAACTCTCAGTATGACCCAGCAATGTTAATTAGTTATTTATTTTAATTTGTGTTAAAATAGTAATTTATTTATTAATTTATTACACTAATATAGTTAGTAAACAAAAACAAAATAATTTCAAATTATTTTATTATTCTCTTTCGTGTTTGTTCTATATTAATTTTAGCATATGAATAGCATTTTGTCTCCGTCGAAATTTCTCTAAACGATTATGGATTACCTATATTAAACTTTACAAAATTTGTTTATCGTTTCGTTTTGAATTAGTTGTTTTTTTTAATCGAATTTGTACTATATACAAAAAGAATAAGGGAATCCGAGTTTATGAATTCCACGTTGGCATATTTCATTTGAATAAATTCTGTATAATCGACAAGTCGAATTTTGAATTATATTTATTTAAATAATTCTCGTTATTTATTTGAGTTTACATTTACATTAATGAGAAAAATCTGCGCGGGAGAATGACTATTGGCTTAAAAGCCAAGCTGACGTTCAACACGTCAATGAAACTTATAAAAATTATAATCGTAAGCACCACGGACTTCGTATAAGTCGGCGTGGGCTACTTGTAATCCATATTGCAGCTAATTGGCTAGATTTCGTCTATAAATAACGACGAATTCAATGCAGGAATAAGATTTTTGTTGTATGAGTAAAGGATTGTTAAATAAGATATCTAAGTGCGTAGTGCAATTTTTTTTAAACTATTTGTTATTATATATAACGCCATAATATATATAACGCCAATTTGTATGTTGCTACAACAGCGACATCTCGTGTGCACTGTTCCAGTGCCATACAAATTTCGTTACGCGATCGGGTAGGTTAAAAAAACTCGCACTAAACACACTAGACAACTTTAATATTCGAATGGCGTGAGAGGCCATCGAATTGTCCACACCACCTAATTTATATTTACCCCTACTTCTTACTATAAACATTTAATTTTTTAACGTAAGAAACTCTCAAATAATCGTTCTAATAACTACAGTACATGCAACTCGAATGAGTAAATAGTTAAACTTATACTTCTATTCAAACTTTAGGTACATGGATTGTACTATTTTGATAAGGTTCACGTTCGAATATAAACCATCAAATCAATATTAATATGTATAACAGTACTATATTCGATTATGCCAGTGTATTAACCGGTTCATTCAAATACGATATTAGATACAAATCATTGTTCCCAATTAAAAATATAACGCCGTAGTCTCAAAGTCATCAACTTGTTAAGAGATAACAATGTACGAATATTTTGTTACTAAACAATTTTCCAAAACAATTGTTGATTGTTGATTAATATTAAGTTCGTAAGACTTACGCCCCACTATTGTTAAAATCGTATTTTGGGACAATGTATAATTAAAAAGTTATTAGCAAACGTTTTGGGTATTTAGAGACCCATAGTTGAGAATAACTAATAATAAAACGGCGGTGAACTTGTGGAAGCTAAGCCCCGATAGAATCGTGATGATAATTATGAATGCAAAAAGTTCGTATTGTTAATTAGAACTGTAAAAATTGTTATTGAATATTGAAAATCTAATTCATAATATACGATTCTAATAAATTTTTGACGCATTTTCATAATATTCCTGATTTGAAGTATAAAACAATAATAAATATTAAAGAGAAAAATGTTTTGCTTATCACACTATTAAGTACACATATTCAGTATTCGGTATTCAATTTTCCGTCTTCTTTTCTCTCAGAAAATTTAATAAACTAACCCATTAAACTTTCATTATACCTTCATACTTCAAAATCTGTAATTCTTAATAAATGTTTAACGCGTATTCTATAATGTATTCTAGATTTAAGATAATTTCTGTACCGAAATGATCTCTTTTTTCGAAATAATATAAACACATTTGTAGGACTTATATAATAAACTTTGATAATAGCTTTAGAACAATGATTATATTTGTAATATTTAATCGGATTTTAACAATTTGTTCAATTACTTGATTGCTTGCTTTTCTATTTAAATCTGTTTACAACGGACAAACGATAGATAATTTACATTTGTTTTAAATATCTCAAAGCTTAGCAATATTTTAATGAATTGTAAAAGTAATCAGTTAATAAAAGTCCGCTGTTTCTAACAAAATAGCCCCACATCTATTCACATCAAGGTTAATAAAGATAACACAAAAAAATGAATACTTTTCTAACAGATGTGTTTTATACACAAGTAAATTGTATCAGTTTAAATTAATGTAGTCAACCGACATATTATAAAATTTGAGATTTATTGGATTCTTTGGATGCAGTCAAAAAACACAAGAAATTATAATACTTCGTTCTTAATAATTAATTATTAATAAAATTGTCTTTTTTATATTGTCAAAAGTCTTTATAACGATAAACTGCTATTTTATAGCGTTTAAATCAATTTGGGCGAATAAAAAACTTGGATTTTTTTAGGCTGTGCATTTTAAGTACAATTTAAGTTTGGAATTTTGACTTCTAACTTGCGACTTACATAAAATATATATTAATAATCCCAATATATATTAAGAATCCATAACCAATGTAATTATTATTTCATTATTAATATTTCATCGCTGTATTTATTCTCTACGTGAAGTTATGTATTAAAATTTCAAAAATTAAGGCAGTTATTACATAATTTTTTTTAATTGCTAAGTGTAAACATTGTCACAACAAGTAAAGAATAAAATATTTTGTCTATCGTTCTTGCAAAATTACTGATTAAAATTATAATATTATTTATAATATTATATAATATTTGAGTAACGCTTAACAAGTTTACAACGCAAGTTTACCAAATATTTTCTGATAAAGTATAAAGCCCTACGTAAATAAATACTCTGATATATTGAGACTTTTGAAAATTTTACCCCTTCCTTTGTTTAACGGCAGCGAACTGAATTTTAAATCGTTATATTTAATCGTTATAGAAACGTAAGTTGGAAACCTTATATAACGTTGGCTTTCTGAAAATTACTATCATCTGGATTATTGGTTCTTATATATTTTAATACTAATTCCGCCAAAACCGATTAATTGTTCTTTACCGCCATTTTTATTTATCGGTCATAACTGTTACCACGAACTCCAGCGTTATATAAGGTTTTTGTTTTAAATAACTAAGTGTAGACGAAAATATATACAAATAGGCTTCTATATTGTTTATGAATTTTAATGTCATTACATTTCCAATCTTATCTGCACACATTACCAATGTTAAACTTAAATGTTAGAAATCCAAATCCATAGAATCTTTGATGATCACGAATTAAACAATGCCACAGAGAAACTCGATTTTTGTAACTACGTTATAAAACTGAATGATATAAGAACTAGAAGTTTTAGTTTTTCCATTTATGCAATTTTATAATCGTTAAGTTTAGAGTTTGGAGAGTAAGTTTCTCAGATTCACCTTTATAATGATCATATACTAGATGTAGTTAAGTAAATGTTAGAAAATACGTTTAAATTCACTTAAAAGGAATATTTATTATTATTAATATTGTACTTTATCTCTGTATGATGTGGAAACTAGACATATAGGCGTTTTAACTGGCCCTTTTTTTATTGCTTTAACAAAAACAGGATAGAAATAATTTAAAAAAAAATTACTAACAACCGTAAGTTTAACCATAATCGAATAATAATTTCAGCATTCGTCGATTACAATTTTAAGCAAGTCGGATAATAATTTTGGTAAAATGCAAGTTATGTTTAATCTCCACACTCATCAGAAATAAATAGTTTTAAGATAAAGTTAAACAATAATTACCCTAATCATTTCTCCTTCGGTTCGCTGTCTATTTAAGGATGTTTTAAGTAGTCAACTCTTATATCTCAATGTAAATACGTATCTAGTGGTTATTATTCGCCTATCTTAATATAATAATATTCACTTTTAATATAATTGATAAATAATAAACGAAGTTGAAATTGAATTTGTTTTTTTTTTGTCTCTGATAAAGAATACATTTCTTATTTTTAGGTTTCATTCTTAAAGTTTACCTTCTAAAGTTTAAATTGTCTATGCTTCCAAGCGGACACGCATGCACTGAAAGCATGAAAAACAAAATAATAAATAATGAATTATTGATATAAGGTCAAGCACTTTTGGATCGTCAAGAACCAATATGATGAATAAAGCTAACATTGGTTCGGAATGTTGCTTTTATCGAAAAGAACTAGCAACAAACTAGGCTCAATTTCCATTATTTAAGCTGTAATTATATAAGCTGAATACCTGTGGTAGCCCAGCAGTAACACCGTGCGACTCTTTCGATGAGGTCACGGGTTCAAACCCGGGCAGACACCAATGAGTTTTTCTATTAATACTTATGTGTCTAATTGATAATTGCAATTTATCACACGCTTTTCGGTGAAGGAAAACATCGTGAGGAAACCTGTATATCTCTAGAGAATTCTGGAGATATGTGTAATGTACCAATCCGCATTGGAGCAGCGTGGTAGGTCTTAGCTCCAAACCTTCTCTCCAAAAAACGGAGAGAAGAGGCCTATTCTCAGCAGTAGGATAGTAACAGGCCACTACTTACTTTTTTTTTATATAAGCTGAAAGTATTTTCAAATCCAAACATTTTTATCATCCAAATAATCTTTAATTGTTATATTATGCTTCATGTATAAACATATTTCTTACACTTAATTTGTATAGAGCTGTGATAGCCACCGGATCAGCACAAAAGTGTATTTTTCTTAAAACTTATTGTCTAATTGATATTTGCAATTTACCACAAGCTTTTTAGTGAAGGAAAACATCTTGAGGAAACCTGCATATCATTAGAATTTTGGGGATAAGTATATTGTTACATGTTTTTAATACAACCTCCTTCATAGAGTTGGTCATTAATATGAAAAAGCATTGTGGCTGTCATATTTTTATGTGTCATTCATTGAGTTGTTGCGAAAGAGTAAATGGGTTGACTCTGGGAAAACTGTTTTTTATTTATTGAATAAGTATAAAGGAGAAATATTATCGTATTTAATAATATGTAATCTATCAATTAACGTACGGAGCAGTATGATGAATCTAAGTCCAACATTTCTTTCCAAAAATGGATAAAATAGACAAGCAATGAGATAGTGAGACATCGTTATTGTTGTTTTTTTTGTTAAAAAGTCATTTTCCTCCTGCTATTATCCCACTTTAAGTGTGGTCAGCACAACATGTTATAAACATGGTGTCACATGATTTAGCTGCGTTTTTACGACCGGTCTCCTGTCTGACGTCAACTTACCTAAGTCGTATTTTACGACACCTCGGTAAGAAAGAGGGTGGTTAATTCTACACAGCCGGATACCACACGGTGGGTCAACTTACCTTAGTCGTCTTTTACGACACCTCGGTAAGAAAGAGGGTGGTCTATTCTACTCAACCGGATACCACACGGTGGGTCAACTTACTTTAGTCGCCTTTTACGACATCTCGGTAAGAACTGAAGTTGGTCTATTCTACTCAGCCGAATACCACACGGCGGGTCGACTTACCTTAATCGCCTTTTACGACACCTCGGTAAGAAATGAGGGTGGTAGGTAGGGGTGGTAGAGGGGGTGAGGTAACGGATATCACACGGCGTTGTTTAACTTCCGTTACAATATAGTAGGTCGATAATATAAAAAAACATTGTCACCGTCAATTGTCATTGAGTTGTTGAGAAACAGTAAATGGGTTCACTTTGGAAAAATTGTTTTTTATATATCTAAGGAGAAATATCGTTGTTGTTATAAATGTTAATAAAAACCAGACTGAGGTAGGAAATTTGTTTATTAACGCAACCCACTCTTTTAAATACACAAGAATTTTTATCAAAACATCAGACATTGTTTGGTTACTAGCCTAAAAATTGACAAAAACCTTACAAACTATATCTATACATTATAGAGGTTAACATTAAAACTAATCGTTTTGTTTCAAATTTGACCATAAAGCACAAATTATAAGTACCTCACAGGTATTATAACGAAGCATCGAACATTTTTGCCATAAAATTCATTCGTTTCCATAATAAATAAGCACCCAGAGACTCAAAAACACAAAATCACAATTACCAACCGTATTATAGAACAAGAGTATAATTGTACAGTGTTTCCCAAACTTTTAGGTGCAATGGCCCACGTTATTATTTTGCCCACACCCTATTTGAATCCTAAATCCACCTGCCCTTAAGGATAAGGGCAGGTGGAAGTATAATAGTATGGAGTAGAATAGACCACCCTCATTGCTTACCGAGGTCCCGTAAAAGGCGACTAAGGTAAGTAAGGTAAGGTAAGTCCACCGTGTCGTATCCGGTTGAGTAGAATAGGCCACCCACTTTCTTACCGCGGTGTCGTAAAATACGACAAAGGAACTTGACGTCAGGCAGGCGGCCGGTCGTAAAATACGTACCCAAATCATGTGACAACATGATAACATGTTCTGCCGACCCCACTTAGAGTTCCTACTCTAAGTGTTAGACTAGACTTAGAGTTCCTACTCTAAGTGTTAGACTAGACTTAGAGTTCCTACCCTCCCCCTTAACATACATAAATTAAATACAAAAAAAATAATTGTTCACTTAATATACTGAAATTAAGGAAAGGTTTAGGAAGAATTTGCTTTTGTTGTTAAATTTGGCACCGAAATTAGTATAGCATTTAAATAAACCGGAGCATAAGGGTTTAAGTTCGATCGAGTCTATATCCAAATAACCCCCCTTAACAATTAAATTACTCCCTGGTAGGACGTGGGACTCATTTTGGGAAACACTGGTATAACACAAACACTGGTATAATTTGTACATTTTACAAACGCGTATCTAATTTCTTTGATAACCTAATAAAATATGTATGTATGTATTTTGTAATACGTAATAGACATCCTGGGCTTTAATAAGCTCGTAATACACACGTATTAAATTACCTGAAATCATACCTTTATTATCAGATAAGGCCAAAGGTTCAACGAGTAATACAGTCAGCGAGCAAAATTGATAGATAAGTTTATAGCAATGAAAAAATTAAAGAATCATAACTAGTTAAGGTATATATAGGAACTGATTGACGAGCGGATTAATTGAAGAGAAATATCGCAAAAGCAAATTGCATTAATCTACTAAAGTAACGTAAATCAGATCACTGTGCTTAACGTATGTTTTTTTAACTCGATTGCATTAGCGTAACGTCAATTTGTATAGCACTGGAAAATCGACCACTAGATGTCTCTGTTGCAACGTCATACAAATTGGTGCATGTTAAAAAGTTTCGCACTAAGCACGTATGAGCCGACGTCTATCTATAGAAAAAGGGACAAAGCCATGCAAATGAACTGCAAAAGGTTATATAAGCGGACGCTGACTTAAATTACCCTTAAAGCAGTAAATTAGCTCACAAAAATAACGTTTAACGTGTATACGTAAAAAGCTGCATACAAACATACATATCTTGTAAACTATTCAACTAAATTATTACTACAAATTTTTTACAATAATCACAATTATAACGAGGATTTAGTTCCGGAAGTTAAGTATTTAATATGAAATAAGGTAAAGAAGCTGTGATAGCCCAGCGTGCGAGCGGTGTGAATCTCTAGAGACGGTTAGTATAGCATTTAAATAACCCGGAGCATAAGGCTTAAACTTCTATCGAGTCTATTTCCAAATTACCCCCCTTAAAAATTAAATTACTCCCTGGTGGGACGTGGTCAGTTTAAACGGTTTTGATAAAGTTATATATTTTTTAAATACAAATATACACCCAGGCTCAAAGACCAACAATTTAATTTATAGAAAATGTTGAACCTGCGACCAGCAGAGCTGAAGGAAGGGTCACTACCCACTGCGCCAACCGGCCAATCATATCATATCATACTTGATAAACAGAGGCACAATTTTATTTTAATGGTATTCTTTAGATACAATAATGTTACTTAATGTATTTGGTATAAATAACAAATAGTACAATTAAATGACCTGACCCCTAAGATACGGGTTTTCCTAGTTTAGGGGTCTAGGATAAGAAGTGTTTTGTAAATATTATTAATGTATTGAAACTTAAATAAATAAATAAATTTCACAACAAATTTTTGATTTTAAGTAACAATACGATATACGACTAGCTTCATAATATTTTAAGACATTCACCAATTCTACGTTACTTCTATAAATGACTTGTCTATGTATCAGAAATGACACAGACACGCAATATTTTGTACTCGTTATCTCACATGTTGGTAAATAATAATCCAAGTTAAACAAAACTAAGTATACCGATGCACAACCAATTTTTACATACATAATGATGTATTATTTTATTTATTTTTTGATAACATTATTTTACAGTGGAACCGCCATAAATGAATTCCAAGGGAAGCACAAAATATTTTAAATTAAGAGTTTTTAAGGGTTTGTGTTAAAGAGAATAGAGGTAGGGTCGTGAGTTTGTACTATCTGTATATCATGTCGTTAAAAAAGGGAATTTAATTGAATCATCAACAAAATAGATAAGAAGAGTTTATAGTACATCATGCTTTAACAATTTAGGATTTTTAATTGTAAGATAAAGGTTATGAACGATGATTTTTATCCTAGAACTCCCGTAATAGAATTCCGATTAACGCGGGAATTATGCTGTCATTTGTATAATCACAATATGAGAAAATTCAAATTACCCGGAACATGTCCAAATATCACCAGCCCATTTAACTTCTATTGTCTTTTTTTCAAATTCTTTTAAAAAACCAAGCTTAGCTCGGTCACCCAGCGACTTTTAATTACATGGGTCACTGAATGAAAATGAAAAATGTAAGAATGCGCCATCTAGTGGATTATTACGGTAACTTTGTACTGACATCTCTGAGACGGGACGCGGGAGAAGGCCTTCGATCGTGTGTGGCATGCCGGGCTCTTGGTCAAGATCCTGGATACCACCATGCCGCCTGCTTATGTGCGAGTGCTGGCATCATTCCTCAGCGGCCGTAGCTTTTACGTGGCAGTGGATGGTGCCGAATCCCAGCCACGCACCATCCAAGCCGGAGTACCCCAGGGCAGCTGTATATCGCCGCGCTTATACGCGGCGTATACGGATGACATCCCCACCCTGCGCCACCATCTGCGGGAAGGGGAGGAGGACGTGCTGTTGTCGCTCTTCGCTGACGACAGCGCGTATTTCGCGTCGTCCTACCACCAGATCGTCGCCACCAACCGCATGCAGCGTATGCTGGACTTGTTGCCGGAATGGCTGGACAAGTGGAGGATGGCCGTCAACGTCGGGAAGACGGCCGCTCTGCTCACCAGCCGCTCCAAGCCGCTACGTCAGCTGACTCTACGAGGCCAGGACGTAGAGTGGAAGACCACAGTGAGGTTTTTGGGGTGTGAGTTGGACCGCAGCCTGCGCATGGTCCCCATGGTTAACCGTGCCGTGGGCCAAGCTGCTGCTGCCAGGTCCCAGCTCCACACGCTGTTCACATCCCATTTACCTGTCAACACCAAAGTGCGAGTCTACGGTGCCTACGTCCGCTCGCGCTTGACGTACGCGGCACCCGCCTGGTACGCGCTATGTTCGGCGTACCAGAGGCGAAGACTGCAAGTCCAGCAGAACCGCTGCCTGCGACTGATCGTAGGAGCCCCGAGGTATGTGCGGAACGACGTCGTGCATCGGGATACCCAAACGCCGACCGTGGAGGAGTATGTCCGTCGCCTTGCGCGCCGGATGTTCGCGCGCGCGGACAACAGCGCGCACGTTCACCTCCACGGCATCGCGCCACTCCATGCGCGACCACCCGATGGACGTTCCCTGCCTCGCGAGCTCCTGCGGTCACCGTCTCCACGGCCCGACGCGGAAGACGACGGCGACGACGAGGATGACGCGACGGGCGAGAGGGCGAAAACACCGGACACGACACCACCCGAACGAGGACTACCAGAAGACGACTTTGAGGTCTGGGAGCTACCATTCCCAGACCTCCCCACCGAACAAGACATCCATTAGGTCACCTAAGTGACCTGGGCTTACGGCCCAAATACCGACACCTTTGGGTCACCTAGGTGACCTCGGCCCACGGCCGGCCACATACTGGGCTTAAGTGCCCGCGAGGAGATGCCCGGGTAGTGAGGAATACCTCGAGGCCCGCACCCCGTTTACCCCCACCCGGGGAGTAAGCGAGAAGACCCTGCTGCTGAGACGGGACTTTAAAGTTTAGTTTCATTACTCGACTAAAATTGAATTTTTCATCATTATTCTAGGTATTGTCTATGAAAGTAACGGACCAATATTATTTGTACAAGTGACAGCATATATATATTTTTTTTCAAATTTAAACATCTAAATATTCAAATATTGCAAACGATAAAACGCAGCATTTTCAATACTTAAAATTTAAAATGGTTCCTGATTGATAAATAATACGAACAAAACTGAATATCAATAAATTAGAGGCGCGATTAAACTAATACAATGAACCAATAAATAATGTACAATAATGTAAGATTTAGATTACAATAATTGTAAGATTTAGTTGATACAAACCTTTAAATAATGTCACAGGACAGGACACAAATGAAATTCGTCTTTAATTTGGGTGATATGTACAATGATAGACACCGTATTTGAAAATATAACGTTAAAATAATAAATAATATAAAAATTTTGAAAATCTTGCAATAAATAAATATATGGGACACTTACACACACGGTCGTCCGTCCCCAAAGTAAGTAACTTAATACTTGTGTTATGGACAAACAACTGGTGAATATATACTTATATATTTTTTTAAATACATACTTAAATACACATATACACCCAGGCTCAAAGACCGACAAATTAATTTTAAAGAAAATGTTGGTCCTCGGCGGGAATCGAACCCGCGACCCGTGGAGCCGAAGGCAGGGTCACTACCCACTGCTCTAACGAGCCAGTCAAAATAGCAATTGTTATGTAGTATCTGATATAAAGTAAGTGCAATAGTAATTTTTGAAATAAATAAGTATACGGGACATGTACACACACGTCTGTCCCCAAAGTAACTTAATACTTGTGTTATGGACAGACAACTGGTGGCTATACTTATATATTTTTAAATACATACTTAATTTAATATATACACCTCAACAACCTGGTTCAAAGACCAACAAATTAATTTATAGAAAATATTGGTCTTTGACGGGAATCTAACCCGCGACCCGCGGAGCTGAAGACAGGATTACTACCCACTGCGCCAACGGGCCAGTTGACCATGTACTAGTCGTTGACAATTTTGTATGCAATTTTAAATAAGCGTTTTGTTAGATTCACAAAATTACGATATGTTCAAATCAATTAAAAAGTGATATAACTTCAAAGTTAATTTCTGAATGCAGTGTAATCTCCATATAACGTCAGTCAATTTAACGACAAACTCCCTAAAGCGTAGTTATCACTTGGCTTTAACCAAAGCCAAGTGATAACCAACCAACAAACAAGTTAAACCAACCGGTTTAAATTGTTTCCCATACAATGATATGATACACTTTATATAGCATTGCACTCACTCTCAATAACGATGCCGAACATTAAAGAAGCTCTGGAAGCAACTATTTATTTTAAAATTTATTGGAAAAGTACTTTTTTATCACCAAGATTCTTTAATATAAATAATGAATAAACTATTTAAAGAATCCTCCAATTTCTCCCCGATCGGTTTGGATGGGAACATTTTGCCAGTCTGCTCTGATTTTCGGTACCTTGGTTCGCTTTTTCAAAACGACGGTGAAATAGATCGAGATGTGGGTAAAAGAATGAATGCAGGATGGATGGAGTGGCGGCAGGTCTCAGGCACAATATGTGACCCTCGAATGCCTGTCGTATTGTATGGATCAGAATGTTGGGCAATGAAAAAGACGGATGAAAGAAGAGTACATGCAAATGAGATGAGACTGTTAAGGTGGATGTGTGGTTGACAAAACTGGATAAAATACGAAACGAGTATATAAGGGGAAGTCTGA
This sequence comes from Morpho helenor, assembly GCA_029227775.1. NCBI lineage: Eukaryota > Metazoa > Arthropoda > Insecta > Lepidoptera > Nymphalidae > Morpho > Morpho helenor. The sequence goes on along the minus strand of JARGCU010000030.1, from coordinate 18,358,039 downwards.
AAGTTGCGCCCATTATAGAAAAGACGAGAAGTGCAAGATTGAGATGGTACGGACATGTAATGAGGAGGGATGAAAATCATGTGACTAAACGAGTGTTAAATTTGAATGTGGATGGATATGTGCCTACAGGGAGGCCTAAAAAGAGATGGTTGGATTGTGTGAAGTATGATATATGGATATAAAAGGAGTGGCGCCAGAGTTGACGAAAGATAGGACAGAATGGAAGAGAAAAACATTTTGTGCCGACCCCACTTAGAGTGGGATAAGGACAGGGAGATATAATGAATAAACTATTTAAAAAAAAATACAACAAAATTACTAGTGCAGCAAAAGACGTCAGACAAAAATAACAGACTATACGCAATAGCGATTAAATATGTTTTTGACGTGACAACTTGTTAAATTAGGTTGCGGCTTGGAGTCACTCATGAGAAAGTGTAACGCCCGCTCACGTCTGTTACGATGAGCCCGCCGGCCTGGCGAATGCCTTGCGTCTCTCTCCCACTCCAATCCGTCACATTTAAAAAGACGTTGTCACGTAAAATCTTTGCCCGTAAAACCGACTTGTACGACAACTCTCTATAACGTCAAAATATGCAAAGTCCCTTTAGTATCGTTATATAGTTTGCATTTAAAATGGTGCTATCAAAAGTACTATATACCCAAATTATTTTATGCTGGACATTGCCTAAGGAATTCAGTATCAAAATAAGCAACAGTCACTGTCATATCGTCTCTAAACATTCGACTCACATCCGACGATAAACTTAGCAAATGCGCTAATCTAGAATGATCCACACCGTACTCTGTACCGCCTATAGCGTGTCTGATTAGATGCGTTGCCGCATTCCTATCTTTAGGTTTACTCTTCAAACTCTCTTTCCTATGCGAGAGAAGTTTATTTATATCACCCAATTGTATATTCTTTTTAGGCAGTTTGAGCAAATTAAAAAACACCTTCCCCTTCATATGCTCTCCAACTAATTTAACAGCTTGTAACGGCGTCATCATATCCCATAAACCATCTGACGCTATAATTAAAAACTTATCCTTAGATGTTAATCTGTGATAGTAAACGTCTGGTTTAGCTGTTAGATACGGTGGTGTGTAATAGTTGGCAGGGATAGCCTTCTGTCCTATAAACGGTACCGCTACTTGTGATAACGTGTCGACACTCCATTTATATCTGTAATCGCCGAGACTCCGTAATGGTGCTAATTCCCCTAAGAGCCTGTCTCTTCGTATCACAGTTTTACGCTCATCTGGATGTTCGTTCCATATTCTCTTTAGTTCATCAAAATTTTCTGTATTATGTTCTTTAGTTATTTTTTTTGCAATCCATTCGTTGTCTTCATTCATCGTGCCTACAACTGCGTTGCAATCGCCCACATTCGCTATGTACATATGTGGTCCGTCTATGTAAGTGACACACGCCACCGCACCAGACAGTGCCACTGAAAGTGTTTTATTATTAATAGTACCGTTTACTTTAAACGGTTCTAACACTTCACGTGACAAGTCTTCGTCTAAGTGCATAATTCCGTTTTCCAAACTTTTCTGAACATCTATTTCCGTTTGAGTGCAATCAGTGAGTTTATTCAGATAATCATTAAAACTTTTATCATAGATTAATTTTAAATCTTGCACAATTTCAGCCTGAAAATAGACAATGAATTTTTATTAAATTTATTATCATCATCATCATCCTCCCGCCCTTATCCCACTTTAAATGGGGTCGGCACGACATGTTATAAACATGCTGTCACATTGCCACCTGCCTGACGTCGACTTACCTTAGTCATATTTTACAACACCTCGGTAAGAAATGAGGGTGGTCTATTCTACTCAGCCGGATACCACACGGCGGGTCGACATACCTTAATCGCCTTTTACAACACCTCCGTAGAAATAAGGTTGGTCTATTCTACTCAGCCGGATATCATACGGCGGGTCGACTTACCTTAGTCGCCTTTTACGACACCTCGGTAAGAAATGAGGGTGGTACTATTCTATTCAGCCGGATACCACACGGCGGGTCGACTAACCTTAGTCGCCTTTTACGACACCTCGGTAAGAAATGAGGTTAGTACTATTCTATTCAGCCGGATACCACACGGCGGTTGTAATATGATTACTATAAATTAGCTCAAATTTTACTGCAGTGTCGTTAAAACGTATAACATAATCACTACATATTATAAAACAAAGTCCATATTTCCGTATGTACGCATAAAACTTTAAAACTACGCAACCGATTTTGATGCGGTTTTTTTTAATAGATAGAGTGATTCCAGAGGAAGGTTTGTACGTATAATAACATTCAATACGAAGTAGAGAAATACTGTAATTTTTGAGGTTTCTGTAAATAATTACATTTTTTTCCGCTTACATTGCAAACGCAGGCTAAACCCTACGAGATTTATCAAAATGATGTACTAAGTATTTGTACACCTTGAAAAGGTCTACAGAAAAGTCCGCGATGGTATATATCTATCTCTTATGGATAACCCACAATAGCAGTTTTTGTCATTTACTTTTTACGAAAAATGATGCCTTATGTTCAAAGCAATTTTTATACAATACAGCATTAATCCTTATCCAATTGAGTACCTTAAATAAATTGTTGATTTAATATAAATCAATATGGCCGTTTACAGCATGCAATTTAAGTGAACATTAAGTGTTAAGCATTAAGAACAATTAAGTGAACAACAAGAGGACGCCGCGCTTCACCCTATAGCACTTCGAATCTTTTAGAGTTTGTTTAAAGACATTCTGTAATTAATTGTAAAAATAAAATACATAGGTAAAATGTAAAAGTAAATAAGTAAAAATGTACTTTATGAGTTTAGATATTCCAAAGATAGCAGGAAATCGTCTTGGTATAGGGAGAGGAAATAGTTTTTCTCCAAATTTAACGCTTGCGGGCCACGGGCAGTAATGAATAAATCAAAACTACTGGATCGATTTTAATCATTTTTTTTACACTGACTGACATGGGATATATATTTTATACCCGTGCGAAGCAAGGGCAGGCCGCTAGTATATTATATACAAATATGCAAATTTTGCATATTTACATGCAAATTTTGTATTCAGGCAATCTTTAATATTGTCTACATTGTGTAAAGAATGCAGAACTAAACGATTACTCGTAAATTATTTGTACAATACACTGATCATGTTTAATTTCAACCTCGACACCTCGGTAAGAAAGAGTGTGGTCTATTCTACTAAACCGGGTACCACACGGTGGGTCGTCTTACCTTAGTCGCCTTTTACGACACCTCGGTAAGAAATGAGGGTGGTACTATTCCATTCAGTCGTATACCACACGGCTTATTAAATTAATTATCATCTATTATAATTATATTTAGTACTAGTATGTGAAGCCCGCTTTGCCGTGCTTAATTTAAAGGTATATTAATTACAATTATAACAAAAATGCTCCGAGCGCCGCGAAATTACAGCATGCAAGTACCAGTATCATAGTATACGACCTTTTAACTTAAACTTGTCATACCCTTTTTATTTGCTGACCGATTGTAATATAACATACCCTATATGTTGAGTGAGGCTTTCTACTACACATTATATAACAGCATCCAAATCAGATTAGAGGTTTTTGAGATTAGCGGGAACAAACGCACAGAGATTTGAAATCTCACCGATTTTATTATATGTATATATATATGTAAAGAATATAAATTCTTTTTCATTTCGATATGTGTATATCTCAATTTTAAATTTAGAAAAGGGAACTAACTGACTCCTTCAAAAGAAAAATGATTTTGAGGAGCAAATATTAACAGGATGGATATAATGTAAATATTTAAAGGGAATCAGAAAAATAGAAACTTAATTGTCGTTTCTTTGATTTTTTCAGAGCAACACACTTTTTTATTTGCCGCTCCAAGAAAATTTACTTTATATTTATAGATAGATAATGAAAATATGTGCAAAACCTACTCGATCATTGAAAGTATTTATCAAGAGTTCTCGATGTTCTTGTTTGATGTAATCCTGTAACAATTTCTGTGGTAGAAGAGCAGCAGCAATATATTTGAATAGGCGTTTTGATATAACTTGAGCACATGCTGGTCCGCCATGTCCGTCAAATACACCCATTAATAAACCTGTAAGAGAATAATATACAGTTAAAAAATTAGTATCTGGGTAATAAAAAAAAATTGAAAAAAATGAAAAAATAATAGGGCAGGTGGGGCTCGATTAGGGTTGCCACCTATATAATATAGTATCATACTATATTTTAGTCAATTGTACTATCTATATATATAAAAGAAAGTTGGTCTTAGTTACACTATTTATAACTCTAGAACGGATGAACCAATTCGGCTTGAAATTTGTGTAGAGGTTGCTTAGAACCAGGAGACGGACATAGGATACTTTTTATCCCGTTCGACCGCATTTATTTTATCCAGTCAACTTACTATAAAACGTGGTATAACAAAACGACTATGACATTGAATTACAAAACGCAAATGTCAATGGAATACAATACATAGATGACAGCTAAACGTAATTTTGTCTTTGGTGAAGTATGGTAAAAAATTTGACAATTATCAAAATAATAGCTAAACGTAACTACACAGTATAAAACAAAGTCGCTTTCTCTACCTATGTCCCTATATCCCTTTGTATGATTAAATCTTTAAAACTACGCAACAGATTTGGATGCGGTTTGTTAATAGATAGAGTGATTCAAGTGGAAGGTTTATATGTATAATAACAATCAATACCGAGTAGAGAAATACTGTATTTTTTGAGGTTTCCAATCTGATTTTCACTGAGTGACATAGACTATATATTTTATACCCGTGCGAAGCCGGAGCGGGCCACTAGTATATTATAGAAAAACAATATAGGACGAAAAATACTATATTTTATCGCTAATTAAATTGTCGCACTTTTTTTTTAATCGACTGTGAATGGAACGCACCCCCAGCACTGCATAGGGAATGTTTGAACGAAACTCATTCATTATTTACGGTGCTTAGTTAGTTAGTATCACTAACTCCTTTGTGATTGTCCAGCGATAAGTAATAATAAATAATCATGGAAAAATAAATAATGATTGAAAATAGATGTGCAGTACTATATTTTTCCTGAATTTCCGAAAAGTTTATTTTTTTTATTTAAAAAGAAAAATACTATTATCTTCAAAAAAAAGGTGGCAACCCTAGGCTCGATCCTAGTTATTTTCACGTCTCTAGACCGCCCGTTCCCCAAATGAACCATGACTTTACGTTTGTCAGCGAAAAATTGTGATTGTATTCAAAGTAAATTTCAAAAAAAAATTATAGCCCGAAAACAGTGATAAAACGGTTTAAGAAAATTTTATTCCCATAAGAATTTACATTCACTTAAATGAGAACTTAAAACTAAAACTTAACTAAGTACAATTTTTTGCATGTAGGAGCGTGCTAAACAAAAAAAGATTACATAACTTAATATAAAATATCACAAATAAACATTACTAAGAGAAAAAAAAGACATTTTTTTTAAATAAAAACTTATCTAGATCGATTTTTCCCCCTCAAAACCCCGTACATGCTGAATTTCAGGAAAATCGTCGGAGCCGTTTCCGAGATTATGAATATACAGAGTGGTGCCGACGATACATTAAATAACTTCACTGCTCACTTGGAAGTAATACATTACTTTGGTATAAAGTAACGGCCTGTTACTATCCCACTGCTGGGCATAGGCCTCCTCTCTCCATTTTTGGAGAGAAGGGTTGGAGCTAAGACCTACCACGCTGCTCCAATGCGGATTGGTAGGTTACACATATCCCTAGGATTCTCTAGAGATATGCAGGTTTCCTCACGATGTTTTCCTTCACCGAAAAGCGTGTGATAAATTGTAATTATCAATTAGATACATAAGTTTTAATAGAAAAACTCATTGGTGTCTGCCCGGGTTTGAAACCATGGTCGTCTCTAGAGATTCACACGGTCGCACCGCTAGGCCATCACAGCTACTTTGGTATAATTCAATGTATTTAAATATAGGATTTAAGAAAAATATATATTCTAACAAAATAAATACGTTTATATTACGAAACACGATCATTCATTAGGGTTCACTCACCTTGCGTACGGCGCTCGGTGTATATATGACGGTCGCCGCGAAGATCAGACGGAGCGGTGAAATAAGGTCGCGGCGCGGTGACCGCAAGGCCAAGGGCAAGGCCATTTTTGCATTTTTGATACAGAAGTACAATATTGTTTATAGAATTTATTTTTGTATGGCATGCTGCCATCCATACACATCATGAAGTTTAATTTCAAAATGAAAAATAATATCCCGTGGCTAAAGTACTTCATTGAATTTTTTTATGTAGGCTGCTAAGGTAAGCTATCTAGGATTAAAATTAATGTCGCATCGTCTGTACCACTCTGTATATATATACAAGATTAACTCATTGAAATATTATAGATATATTTGCAGCAAAGGTAAAAAGAATTACAATTTAAAAAAAGGTAAATAATATTTACCTGATGTAAGCTTACACTGTGCTTCACATCTAGTGTCTTCTATAGGATTATTAGATGGTAACTGGTTAGAGTCATAGGATTTAACTGAACCGTTAGGAAGGTCCTTATTAAATTCATTCTTACGAAGTATTACTGTAACCTGTAACGATATTACATTAACTTTTTAATTTATTTAACTTATACTTGTGCCCGCGACCTCGCCCACGTTTTTATAAGTGTCACAATATTTTTCCCGCGTAAAAGCCAACCGCGCGAGAAGTATAGCCTATATAAACTCCTGCCCTTATCCCACTCTAAGTGGGGTCGGCACAACATGTTATTAACATGCTGTTGCATGATTTGGCTGCGTTTTTATGACCGGCCGACTACCTGACGTCAACTTACCTAAGTCGTATTTTACGACACCTCGGTAAGAAAGAGGGTGGTCTATTCTACTAAACCGGATACCACACGGTGGGTCAACTTATCATAGTCGCCTTTTACGACACCTCGGTAAGAAATGAGGTTGGTCTATTCTACTCAGCCGGATACCACACGGCGGGTCGGCTTACCTTAGTTGCCTTTTACGACAACTCGGTAAGAAATGAGGGTGGTACTATTCTATTCAGCCGGATACTACACGGCGTGAAGTATAGCCTGTATGTAAAATAAATTTAAAAAAAACCACAACTTCCTCTGTTTTTCAATAAAAACTCCCACTAGGTCGGTGTTGTGTTGGTCAAAACAATTTACATACATAATTTTTTCTTATTAGAAATATAGAATTTCTTACTAGAAATGTACGTACATATTGCAAAAGTGAAATGGTTCATTCAGAAATCAACTTGTATTAAATGGAATTATTCACAATAATACCCATCATCCTCCTGCCCTTATCTAACTAGGGTCGGCACAACATGCTATAAACATGTTGTTACATGATTTGGCTACATATTTCACGACCGGCCGCCTGCCGGACATCAACTTACCTTAGTCGTATTTTACGATACCTCGGTAAGAAAGAGGGTGGTCTATTCTAATCAGCCAGATACCACACGGCGGTTCGGTTTGCCTTAGTGGCGTTTTACGACGCTCGGTAAGAAATGAGGGTGGTACTATTCTATTCAGCCGGATACCACATTCACAGTAATACTAAATACAAATATTATTATAAATACTTATATTATATTTTACATATATACTCAATCAATGGTCACAAACATAATTATAAAGGTAAGAAGGCTGATCTTGAAAATATATTATTTACACAATTCATCGTATCACAAAACAATAATATATTTATATTAGACTGAAAGTAGTTTGAAAAAAACTTGACGATTCCACAACAACTTAGATATGTTATGAGTGTAAAGCCAGTTTAATTAAAAATACGTTTTAGTTCGATTTTTAAAAAGAAATTAAATATTTAAAAAATATATATTTAACAAGCCATCTTTAAAATCTGTTTTTTAGTTTACGACTGTCAGCTTGTTTCATGTTTAACTTATTATTGACAAATAATTAAGTTAGCTATCATTCTAGTATGTTTGATATTAATATTTCTTATTAAAATAAAAAAAAAGTAATAATATAACTATTTTGCCAATTTAATGCCTAATTTTAGCCACAGACGTTTAAGGTACGAAATGATTAATGAAATCACTTTCTTATAACATCAGATAAATGATATACATTTACGTAAATACTATATCGTCAATATAGTGTCACTTAAAACTTTTTTGAATTCGATTTATAAAACTTCTAGAAGTATTGATAATTGGATTTTAAAATAAGAATGAGTCTGAAAATTAAAAAAAAAATAGATACTACAAATGCTTACGTGCACAAACCTTAACTATAATAAAAATCTACCACTATGTTACTGATATCTGTGGTTCAAACAAACGTTTATAAATTAAATGGTAGGTAGTTTTGAAACACTAATATTGTAATTGGTCAATGATAAAGCGTTTTCATTACCTAGCGGATTCTTATATTGAGAGGATAAATTTATTGGGAATATTTTTTAAATTTCGAATTTATTATCGATATTTATATAAAATATCAGGAAAATGTTCTCAGCTAGTACTCAGAAGCAATTTTGGACATTTAGCGATGAAAACGAGCTGGCTCGTAATCGTGAAGAACACAACCTGGCGTTCATATCAAAAAATGGCCTCCATATCGAAGAAGATGAAAGGTACAATTATTTTTTAACCCCAGAAGAAGAAGGACTGCTATTGACGAGCTATGAGTTTCATTTAATTAAGTTTTGTCAGGGATTCGATCCACCCATACCGAACGGTGTAGTCGGTTCTGCCTTTATCTACTTCAAACGGTTTTATTTGTACAACTCTGCAATGGAGTACCACCCGAGTAACGTTCTCATCACATGCGTATATCTAGCGTGTAAAATCGAAAGATTCAACATTTCAATCACGAGATTCCTTTTAAATATAAAAGCCGACGGAGAAACGGCGGAACATATACTTAACAATTACGTATCCTTATTACTGCAAAAGTTAAGCTATAATTTCGCTATCCACCACCCTTTCCGTCTTCAAAGAAGTTTTACCATCGAGATAAAAACAGGATCCCTTCGTGCTAATCTTGGACGCATAAGTATTGGTATTGATGAGTTTGCTGAGAAAGCATTTTTTACTGATGCGTATCTACTTTATGCACCCTCTCAGATAGCTTTGACTGGAGTCCTGCATGCTATTAGAGAGGCACAAGAAAACTTAGACCACTACGATATTAAAATGATATCCGATGACGCAGATGCTGATTATTTGGATAATCTGATTGGAGCCGTGCCTAAAATACGATCTATGGTCATAAAGGTGGAGTGCCCTGATTGGGAGAATGTAAGAATAATAGAGAAGAAATTCGATATGTGTTGCAGTGAAAATGGATTGGAAATAAAGGGAATAAACTTCACAGTGTGATATGGAAGACGCTTGAAGAGAAACCTTAGAATAAAATAACTAGTTAGGGTCCAGCAAAATGTCAGTGGCATCACACAACTTCTCTATCCATGCATGTATCAATAAAAAATCTTGAAAAAAATGTTGTTTTTTTTTCACTCTGAACCACATATATGAAGCTTTTTTAATATTGTATATTTAACCCCTTAATACTAGATAATTAATTTAATAATAGAAATTATATTTCAATATACTTAATATCTCAAATATTTATTTTTTTACTGGAAAAAATTTTTAAATTTTAAATTCAAAATATTATTGAGAATGACCTGATTCATAAAAGTTATTTGTGGAAAACTGCAATAAAATTTAGTGTTTATACAAAACTCATGAATTAAACAGACCCGTAACTTGGAAGCAAGAAAACACAAACTTTTTAAATATATTGTAGTTAATAATAATAATATAAATATATGTGGGCCACTTACACACATGGTCGTCCGTCCCCAAAGTAAGTAACTTAATACTTGTGTTATGGGTGACAGACAACTGGTCAATATATACTTTTTTTATTTTTTAAGTAGTATATTGTAGTGTTATGTCTATGCCATTGTAATAAGGATTACAATGTATATAATTCAATTAAGGCTAATTTTGAATTCAGTCATTTCATAAGTGTTTAATATGTTAATTCATATATGTTATACAATCTAAACCCACTGCCATGTTTGCATCAGCTTAAATATTACAATACTTTGAATTATGTACTGTTTTTTTTTGTTTTCTAATATCTAAATAAAATCAATATAATCTATATATGAATAAACTTTTTTAATTACTTTTGAATCATCAAGTGACATGATTAATGAAGCTACCACTGGTTTGGAATGTTGCCCTTACTTCTAGAAGAAACAACAAGAAACTTAGCCGACAATCTTTTATAGTAATTTTAATTTCCATAATTAGGCTACAGTCCTATCTAAGCTTACAGGATTTTCAAGTCCAAGCATTTTCATCGCTTAAACAGTCTTCAATTGTATTTATTTCTTTATCATACATATTTATTGTTATAAAAGAGAATGAAAAACTATTAGTAGCTAATTCTAATTCATAATGTTTGATATTTGCATACCAACTTTTTCTTTAATATAAATTGTCTCACTTCGTAGGTTAGCTGGCAGAGATCTCTGTCATAGGGATAAGTTGACCTTTGTACACTTTTTTACCAATAATGTTTATACTCCAACATTTTTTTATGGTACATAAATAAATAAATAAAAGAAAATGCATGTACAAAGGAAGAGTTATCCCTAAAAGGGATCTGTTCAAGTAAATCTTTGTATTGTATAAGCAAATTACATTTACACCTAATGTTTTTAAGAGTTTTATGATACAATGAAACACCTTTGTAACTCTACTGAGTCATGACACACAAATCACAAGTGTATGTTGGTATGTCATATATCTGTGATCTCACTTTAACACTAAGCATGGGATATATATATTTTACCAGCAATCGTGTGAAAACATTAAAACCGTAACATAGTCTTTCGATAACCGTAAAAAATGGTTAAAGTTGGTTAACTTTAAAAGATAGACATATACTGTCGCAGACTTTTATTTAAAACTTTTAGAGGGCAACTATTTTGTACACATGATTTTTGAAAAACTATTTTTATATTTACTATTTTTTATTGCTGCTCCTTTCCATATAGTTATATAGTCTATAGCCTTCCTTAATAAATGGACTATCTTAAACTGAAAGAATTTTTCAAATCGGTCCAGTAGTTCCAGAGATTAGCATGTACAAACAATCAATAAATCAAACAAACAAACTCTTCAGGTTTATATATTAGTTTAGATAAGCAAAATAAACACAAAAAACAAACTATCTGCTGACCAAGTGAGCTATGATTATTACTCCACTATTTTCCTTATATTGCTACTAGCCTTAAGTCTGGTAAAAACTAGTCAAATCAAATCAAATATGTAACACTAAGTGCAATAGATGTAATACAATTCAACTTTTTAGTCACTTAATATGCTATATTGCAAAGACTTAAAAGTGGCAGTTATTTAAAAAAGTTTAATCAGCTTATCATTGCAATAATATGCTAGTAATTCAGAGAAATTTTGTAAAGACATGAGCTGATAACAAAACAATAATGATTTATGTATTAGTTCCATACTTGAAACTACAAAAAGCAGCCATTTTAAATACATGCTGTATTGTTTGGCAATTCTTTTCTTTAAATCAATAACCTATTATTGCTTAATTTTTCACTTGGACAGTCTGTGAACATTTTAATAACCTGTCTTGCTTGACAAGAGAAAAAAAGACAATACAAGTAATAATAATAATATTATCTTTTTTTGTTTTTTTTATAATTAGAAATATTTTAAAATGTAAGAAGTTAGGTTTACGAAAAATAAACGACTATAATAATAATATTTTATATTTATTTTATTATATTATTTATTTTTTGTTTTATTTTATATTCAAGCAATTATATTTCAACCACTGGAGTTGTCCCCAAACATATGCACCATAGTATCCGTATTTTGAACCTCCCAATACATTCATAATTTTGCAAAAAGCAGCCATATTAAATACTTGTAGAATAGTTTGGAAATTCTTAAAATTATCCTCAGATGGAGACATTTTATATACCAACACCAACCAAACCTAAGTATTTACTTGGTATTTTATTATAAACACTTATTTTTACCAGGTTTAACCTGAGTTAACTAAAAAAAATAATTTAATTAAATAGGTAAAACTCATAATTTTACAAGAGCAAATGTAGTTGTTGTTCTTCTTCTTCTTCTTTTGCTGGGATTAGTGGCTTTGCAGGGCCAGAGGGCCCAGTATCACTTTTACCATAAATTTTGCAAATATATAATAATGTTAATATTATTAAATTATATCATTTAAAAAGAAAAATATTTTTATTATCAGCTTGTAATTAATCCATTAATAAACGTTATTATTGTAGCATATATTAGTTTATTTCATATATTTAAAATTTTTGTCATAAACTATTTATGCAGTGTGTTGTAGTAAGTAAATAATTTTTATCTTTTTCTTTGTGTGCTGCCAAATTTTGAAATCGTTAAATATGTGCCGAAACAAAAAAAAAAGATTGAGAATCACTGATATAGGTATCAAGTACCTATATAAAAAGCATAGCACTATGAATGACTGCTAACATTATTGTTTATTTGGACTATGAATCAGATCTATAAGCACAAGTTATCTTAGTACGAATGTATGATATTTGTTAATGTGAAATTTCTATTTTATTATCTATTTTTAAATTTTGTATTTTATATTTATTGTAATTTTTTGGCTAAATAAAGTTTATTGTTATTATTATTAAAGCATCACCATGGGCCTGTTCAAATCCGATCAAAATCACTTGAAGAACTTTTTTTTGGGGAATTAATCATACCTAGAATGAAGATATGGACATTCTTATGATGGCAAGGAAATTGAGCATCCCTATCCTCAGGAAACATGTTTGATACACTGCAGTACCTGGGTAGCTTCATAAGGATGCAGTATGCATTATTACTACACTCTTATGGTGCTAAAGAACTCTCTTGTATCGATACCCTAAATGGCATGTGTAAAATGGCAGTAGGCTATAAAGACACAGTCCTTAACTTGTTACTGCATTTGTTACTATCCCACTGCTGAGAATAGGCCTCTTCTCTCCCTTTTATTGAAGAGAAGGAATGTGGATTGGTAGGTTACACATATCTCCAGAATTCTCTAGAGATATGCAGGTTTCCTCACGACGTGTTCCTTCACCGAAAAGCGAGTGATAAATTGCAATTATCAATTAGACACATAAGTTTTAACGGAAAAACTCATTGGTGTCAGCCCGGGTTTGAACCCATGACCTCCTCGAAACAGTCGCACGGTGTTACCGCTTGGCTACCACAGCTTGGCAAATGTACTAGTAATGAAATGAATAATAAATAATGTACATACTGATAGAATATAAACATATAGTTCTGATATTAGGTTAATCTTTAAGATAATCTTGGCTACCTTTTCAGACAGGATTGTAGTGCTAAACGCGAAAATGATTTCATAAACTTACCTCTTGTGGTGATAAGAGAACTTCGACATCATCTTTCTGTGATTGGCATATTGCATGCGAAGAATTAAAATAACGGTACCGTTCATCAAAAACATATCTTTTTTGCCCAACACTCGATAACTTATGTTTCAAATTACGATCTAGTGTTAAGCATGTTTTAAAAACCACACTTATAATTGAAAAATTCATAATTATTCGAGGCTAAAAATTAACCGGGCATATTATGCAATCACCAAGTATATATATATATATATATCTTGAATGAACTTTATTATTCAGTATTATAAAGTAATATCTGTTAGCATTCAATGTTGTTATCTACGCTATAATTTCATTTCATTTTATAATTTTTCATTATTAAAAAACAAAATCCATTTCGACATGATACTGCGTCTATGTATTTCTCATAGATAATGCAAATGCACTATATACTATATAGGATATTTATTTATATTTATTTTGTAATGTTAGTAGTCTTTGATACAAACCATAGACTAAACACTATAATATGTTACAAATTACGGAAGCAGTGTACCAAAAAAGTGTTACCAAAAAAATAAAACAACAGCTTACTAATATTTTAAAAAAAACAGGAAAATACAGTAAGTAGAGTAAAAAAAGGTTTATTGATTCACAGATTTCATACTGTCTTCATGGAATAATAATATGTAATACGTAATTATCTTCTTTTATTAATTATCAGTAATAATTATATTCCTTCGTAGTATATAATTGTATTCCTTCGAATACCGATTAGAGTCAATGCATATGCAATCTAGTGTCTTTGCATTTTATTTTATATTGTTTATCAAAAAATAGTACAGGTGGCGGTGGTTAGTAGTTAAACAAATAAAAATTAAAATGAAACAGAATACAGGGTTTCGGCACTTTGGTTTAAAGTTAGTTATAGTCACTGTTTTATGTTTGTCGTGTAATAGTTTTGTTTTAGTCATCACATAGTATACGAAGTTCTGCCCAAACTATTTCTTTTATTTCTGGAAACCCTATTATTATGTCACTCACCTTAATTTTTTGAAGACTTCCGTTGTCTGTCCCCGTAATGAATAATCAAATCTTTACCATATTACAATGAGTCCTGTCCTACATAATATATCAATAATATATAGGATAAATTAAAAAATGTGTATAACTTTAGCAAAATCAAAAAATATTTAAGATTCCTTAAAAATGTAATAAAATAAAATGCTAATTTTATTTATATTCAGAACTTAAATAGTATGTATAAAAATAGTAAACTTAACGGCAAAGTGAATAAATTTTCTAGAACAATAAGGCAGCATAGTAAAAATCATCTGGCAACACAAACTACCAGAAACACACTTTCTACTTAAAAAGAAAGAGAACGCATGCTCAATGCGCATGTCGAATAACGAATTCGTCATTCGTCTTCGCTCTGACCGACATCTCACGATTATCTATAAACGAAATCTGCAAATTTTGCTTACGAAATAGATCATTTTAGTATAAAATGCCTAATCAAGTGTTAACTATACAGCCGCCAAATGAACTTAAGTTCAAAGGTAAGATATATTCGTTTTTTAGTTCAAAAACTTCAACCGCCGCATTGCAACTTGGGCAGTATAGGTCGTGTTAGCTGCTGACAAAATATGGAGTTTCTATTTCCAGATATAGGCAATTTGTCAGGGTGCGGCTTCACATGTTTTATATTACTACTGTCAAAAAGATCACTAACAGCATAAATATAAACGTGTATATAAAAAAAATCTATAATCCTGTCGATCCGGAACATATAAAATGTATCATGAAGATAGCATCCGTACATAAACCGATAATTGAAACATTTATTAGTCATGACGACATTATGATTTTTTTATATCATTTACAACTTTATTAATTAATTTGCATATTGTTAAAAATATATATAATTTGTCATGTGTTGTAAAAATCTGGTATGTGCTTATTACTTCTTTATGTGTACACTAATGTGATTAAATATTGACATCTGTGGCATATAAGATTATTATGTCCTGACTCATTTTTAGATTACAAACAAACTAGGTGTATTAATAATTTTATTTTTAAATAAATTCATAATTTTAATGATATTACACCATTTTTACTCTTCCTTTCATTATATTGTTAGGAACTAAGTAAGGAAATAAGAGAAGCTAGCCTAGAATCATTTTAACATTTACTTATTGAATAATATTGATTTTGCTGTTTGAGAGGTGGAGACAAATTTGTATTCATGCTACGTATCTTCCTTAATATATCCTTCCTTAATAATTAATAATCCTTCCTTATATTCCTTAAAAGTCTTAGTTTTATGTTTAAAACTAAGACTATTAAGGAATCTACCCTATAATTATATCTCAAATATATATTTTTTTGAAATTCAATGGATTTATCTTTTTATTATTTAATTTTGAAGGTGTTAATTACATTTTATTTGACATAATTAACATTATTTGCTAAGATAAGACATTTATTCAAGATATTATTTTTTTTACAAATTTTTTTAGTGACAGTAGTTTACGAAAATATGATACTCAAAAGTTTTTTATAACATAATGATATGTAACTTTTAATTACATACATGACTTTGGCAATGTCACACACATAGTTACAGATCAAGTGTATTAAGATTACATATATACTGAAATCTAAAAATATATGGATTATAAAAATTATGTTAAAAGATTTTGATATAAATTTCACATAACACACATTTGAATGTAAAATCTGATAGTTCAATTTGATTACAAACTGATAGTTCATGTGATAGTTAAACTAAATAATAAGGTTTATTATCTATTTGCTTTTATTCTTAATATACATGTTAATTGTTTGTGTGTCTAATATAATATGGTATCAGTATGTTATCTATAGATAGATATATTTCTGTTTTGAATATGATAAATTGGAAATTTAAATTTGATACGCTGTGTGGTGTCTGGCTGAATAGAATAGTACCACCCTCATTTCTTACGGAGGTGTTGTAAAAGGCGACTAAGGTAAGACAACCTGCCGTGTGGTATCCGGCTGAGTAGAATGGACCAACCTCATTTCTTACCGAGCTGTCTTAAAAGGCGACTAAGGTAAGTTGACCCACAGTGTGGTATCCGGTTTAGTAGAATAGACCACCCTCTTTCTTACCGATGTGTCGTAAAATACAAGACAATAAAAATACATAAAAGACGTCAGGCAGGCAGCTGTTCGTAAAAACGCAAATCATGTAACAACATGTTGTGCCAAATTCACTTAGAGTGGGATAAGGGCAGGAGTAAATTTAATTTAGATATATAAATTTTTATAGAAAATCGCCTGTGTTAATACCATGATTTGAACCTCTTATCCTTTTGTAATGATCACAAAATGGCACCATTTGGCTATCACAGCCATTATATCATTTTAAACACTAATTAGTAAAAGAAGTACAAATCTAATATAATCATGATGTTAATATTGACAACAAATTGTTCTCGCAGTTCTATGGTTGTTATTATAGATTATTTTAGTTGATTATACAGGAGTGTTCGAGGTGGGTAATACAACTTACATGCAATTGAAGAATCCCTCAGAACATATTGTTCTGTTTAAAATCAAGACAACTGCACCGAAAAAATACTGCGTCCGGCCCAATTCGGGAATGCTGTCTCCTTATTCTAAAGTTGACATAGCAAGTAAGTTGATTTATTTATTTATTATGCAAACAACTTACATACAAATATGTCCAAAATCATTATAAACTAAGGTTTGTATGTAAGCCCATTACAGACATAAATATGAATCACAGACTATTTCTAACTTAATTTAAATTTAAATATATATATGTATATATTTAAATTTCACTCATGTCTGCGCCAATTATATATACATATAATTGGCGCAGACATGAGGAGGCCTATGTCCAGGAGTGGACTGCGATAGGCTGATGGATGAATATATATATATTTATAGTAACAGGCCGCTACTCACTTATATATAAGTAAGTAGCTGCCTGTTACTATCCCACTGCTGATAATAGGCCTCTTCTCTCAGTTTTTGGAGAGAAGGGTTGAAGCTAAGGCCTACCACGCTGCTCCAATGATTGGTAGGTTACACATAGCCCCAGAATTTTCTTTTCCTCACGGTTCCTCCTCGGTTTCCTCACGAAGTTATCCTTCACCAAAAAGTTTTTGATAAATTGCACTTATCAATTAGACACATAAGGTTTAACATAAAATCTCATTGGTGTCTGCCCAGGTTTGAACCCATGACGTCCTCGAAAGAGTCGCACAGTGTTACCGCTGGGCTACCACAGCTTGTATATATAAAATAAAATAATTAATAAGAGATAATAATTTATAGAATTAGGCGTTACTTTGCGGAGGTCCATAATACAAAAGTAATGAGAATATTATTTTGCTATAATCCGACAAAAAGGCTTTGTGATTTTGTCGTAGAGTCTATCTCCTGACGATGCTTCGGTTACAGGGCGAAACAATTGTTGAGATTGTGGTGGTGAATGTGTGCAGTGCTTGTGTATTGTTGTGCCATCGGTGTCGGGTAGTGCATGAGTACTTAAAAATTCTGCATGTATCAGGTATGAGAACGAATAGTACACTCTACATTTAGCATTACGAATATTTCCTTGCATCGCGGATTATAGCAAAATAATATTCTCATTACTTTTGAATAGATAATATAAAATAATTAATTTTTTACAAACATATTAAGTCTTTACAAACAGTTCAAATGTGTGTCAATAAGCTATCAGATTTCATGGTATTGATATATTCTCAATATTTTTGGTATCCAGTATAATAGTTTTTTTTTTTTTTAGTTACTCCACAGCCCGTACATGTTGATTCCAATGAAAAATATAAACACAAGTTTATGGTACAAAGTGTTATTGCACCAGAGGGGAAGACCAACATAGATCAAGTGGTATGTTTACAATTGAATAAAGGCACTGTATCACTTACTATTGATAGCTGCAATCATTTTATTAATACTAATAGTACGGTATTCATGCTACATATTTCTACTGCACTTGTACTATAAATATTATTTGCACATCTATCTATCTATCTATATATATAAAAGAAAGTTGGTCTAAGTTACACTATTTATAAATCAAGAACGGATGAACCAATTCGGCTGAAAATTGGTGTAGAGGTTGCTTAGAACCAGGAGACGGACATAGGATACTTATTATCCCGTTCGACCGCATTTATTTTATTATCAAGTCACTATAAAACGTGGTATAACAAAAACGACTATGACATGGAAAAACAAAACATAAATGACAGCTAAACGTAATTTAGTCTTTGGATAAGTATGGTTAAAAATTTGACAACTATCAAAATAGTAGTAGCTATAAACGTTACTACATAGTATAAAACAAAGTCACTTTCTCTGTCTGTCCTTATATCTCTATGTTTGCTTAAATCTTTAAAACTACGCAAAAGATTTTGATGCGGTTTTTTTAAGTATATAGAGTGATTGAAGAGGAAGGTTTATATGTATAATAAAATTCAATATGGAGTAGCGAAATACTGTGATTATCACTGAGTGACATAGGCTATATGCTTTATACCCGTGCGAAGCTGGGGCTGGACTCCTAGTTTAAAATATTTTGCATTCTCTGTGATCTATGGTATCAATCATGCCATCCATGTTTTTATCATCCTGAAAGAGAAGTTACATATAATGTAACTTACAAATTGCAATAATATCAGTTCAATTATAATTATGTAGAAAGCAGTTTAAAAAAAAATCTATAAATATTTACTTAATATAAGTGGGGTTTCTAAGGGGAGTCGCCACAACATGTTATAAACATGCTGCCACATGATTCGGCTACGTATTTTGCCTGACATCAACTTACCTAGTGTGGTCTATTCTACTAAACCGGGTACCAAACAGCGGGTCAACTTACCTTAGTCGCCTTTTACGACACCTCGGTAAGAAATGAGGGTGGTACTATTCTATTCAGCCGGATACCACACGGCGGGTCGACTAACCTTAGTCGCCTTTTACGACACCTCGGTGAGAAATGAGGGTGGTACTATTCTACTCAGCCGGATACCACACGGCGGGTCGACTAACCTTAGTCGCCTTTTACGACACCTCGGTAAGAAATGAGGTTGGTCTATTCTACTAAACCGGGTACCAAACGTTAGGTCAACTTACCTTAGTCGCCTTTTACGACACCTCGGTAAGAAATGAGGTTGGTCTATTCTACTCAGCCGGATACCACACGGTGGGTCGACTAACCTTAGTCGCCTTTTACGACACCTCGGTAAGAAATTAGGGTGGTACTATTCTATTCAGCCGGATACCACACGGCGGTTGTAATATGATTACTATAAATTAGCTCAAATTTTACTGCAGTGTCGTTAAAACGTATAACATAATATATTATATACAAATATGCAAATTTTGCATATTTACATGCAAATTTTGTATTCAGACAATCTTTAATATTGTCTACATTGTGTAAAGAATGCAGAACTAAACGATTACTCGTAAATTATTTGTACAATACACTGATCATGTTTAATTTCAAATTCAAATTTGCTTGCTTTTCAATTGTCCACTTTACTGCTGGTTCAGAAAGCTGTTACCGAGAAGAGCCAGTAAGAAAATCGGCGGTTGCTCTTTTAAAAATATAATTTTTATTACTACTTAAATTTAGTTATTACTGTCTTGTACAGGATCAAAGAGTAGCTATGTCCAGGCATTCTTATTATCTAACTAATCCTGAATAGTATAGTAGGCTTTCATACAATAGACAAAGCAGGAACCGACATAAGCTTGCGGCTCCTGCTTTGCGCCTTGCAAAAGTACGTAATTCGTTTGTGGGTTTTGGTATAAGATTCTATAATAAAATTCCGCAATCAATTTCAGCTTTACCATTACATCAGTTTAAAAACACTGTTAAAAAGAGGCTGATACAGAAAGCCTACTATACTCTTGAAGATTATTTAGAAGATAAGAATGTGTGGATATAGCTCTCTCTGAACCTGTACAAGACAGTAACGACTTAATGTAAATAATATTAAGAATTATATTTTGAAAAGAGCAACCGTCGATATTCTTGCTGGCTCTTCTCGGTAGGAACAGCTTTCCGAACCAGCAGTAGAGTTGACGATTCAAAAGCACTTGTTTACAAGTTTACTTGAATAAAGAATAATTTAAATTTGAATTTCTGTATTAGCATTTTATTAACAGTGTTTTTAAACTGCTGTAATGGCAAAGCTGAAATTGATTGCGGAATTTTATTTTATTAAAATAATACAAGCTATTATGTCATTAAATCATTTATCTTTATATAACTTTATTAGTAATTTTTTTTTTTCAGTGGAAGGAAATAAGCCCTGACCAACTTATGGACTACAAACTGAAGTGTGTTTTTGAAACACCACAAGGAACTAATCTCAATGTAAGTTTATACAAAAACAATATTTTCTAATTCTGACTAACAGTGCTGTTTGTTTCTTGATATTATTATTATTCTCCTACCCTTATCCCACCCTAAGTGGGGTCAGCACAATATGTCTTCTTCCATTCTCCTCTATCATTCGTCAACTCTGGTGCCACTCCTTTAATAGGCATATCATTTTTTACACAATCCATCCTTTTTTTTCCGGCCTCCCTCGGTTTATAGAATGAGGCGTTACTTTGCGGAGGTCCATAATACAAAAGTAATGAGAATATTATTTTGCTATAATCCGCGATAAAAGAAAATATGTGTAATGCTAAATGTAGAGTGTACTATTCGTTCTTTTTTTTATATATCTGGTTGTTTCTTGTTATTATATATAAAATTCTCATGTCACATTAGTTACTCCTCTGTAATGGCTTGACAGATTTTTATGGAATTTTATATTCATACTTAGTAGGTCAGAGAATCGACTATCTATTTTTCATGCATCTAAACAATTATTGGAGAGATTAATGATGGTATTGTAATGATGTTTGGTTAATTAAGTCTGTGAGACCAACGTGATGTGTCAATTGAAATGCCATTTGAGATTTTTGCAAATTATAGGGCTCGCAAAGGAAATAAGTGAAATCTAAATTTTCTTTTTACTCCCGAAAATGTTACGTCTAATCGTCTAAGGACTTATTTGTATTCTTCCACCTTAATTTCGTTGTTTCCTATATAATGGGGGTTCGTGACCTTTTCATGAAAATATCTTGTTAATCTTCTTCCAAATTCTCCGAATTTTTCTTCCAAGTTCTTAGAATTCTTCTTCCAAATTCTCCGAATTCTTCCAAATTTGCCTGCTTTTGGCCACGTGGATGGCTTAAGAGACTTGTTTTAACTGGGTGTGCGAATCTGGCCTGACCAGCATATAGGGCTTCGTACTCTCGGTCTCTTGCTATTTACACGTTGATGACAGTAAATTTCCTCAGAAACTTACTGTACTCAAGCCTGGCGAAGGTCTCAACCTTCGCCAGGCTTGCGAGCAACGTGCCCGAAGAACTTACGAGTTTATTTCTTTTATTAATCTTTAGCTGTGTGCCCATCAGTAAGACCGTGAGACTCTCTCGACGGGTAACGGGTACAAATCCCCGGGCAGGCACCGATGAGTTATTTCTGATAAAAACTTATGTGTCTTATTGATAATTGCAATTTATCACACGCTTTTCGGTGAAGGAAAACATCGTGAGGAAACCTGCAAATCTCTAGAGAATGCCTAGGGATACGTGTAACCAATCCGCATTGGAGCAGCGTGGTAGGTCTTAGCTCCAATCCTTCACTCCAAAAACGGAGAGAAGAGGCCTATTCTCAGCAGTGGGATAGTAACAGGCCATAACTTTACTAATCTTATCTTTAATATTCCATTATATGTATATATATTTGGAATCTTGGAAACGGCTGCAACGATTGTCCTAAAATTCAGCATGTAGAGAGGGTTTGGGGGAGAAAAATCTAGCTAGGATTTTTTTTTAAATTTTATCCCTGTTTTTGGCCATTAAAACATACTAAAATTTATATTGAATTGAATTTTTGCCGTTAACTGTCAAGTCAGCGTAGCTTATTCGGGGAACGGGTGGTCGCGAGAAATGAAAATACCCAGGATCGAACCACGCCTACCTTATAATTTTTGCTTTTTTAAGTTTCTTTTTATTATTTAGTAAATAATTACCGACCTCGGCTCAGTCAACCGGGTACTCAAATTGTAAATTGTAATCATAAAATATATTTCGTAAAGGACGCAGGTGACAACGTCCCTCAGTATGAAATCAAGAAGAGAGATGCAGACACGACGGTCGAGAATCCTAAAACATATACAAAGGTAAGAAAAATGTATGCACAGGAAATTGTATATTCACATTCAATTTAGCAAGACATATGTATATAGAGTGATAAAACTAACAGTATTACTCACAGGAATATAGGGTTAAATTTAACATTATATGCTGTAGTGGTTTTGAGCTGTTTCGAGATTTAGCACCATCACTAACTAATGTACGAATATGCTTCACGCTATGCTCACTAAAATAAAACTATTAGAAAAGTAATAATTAATGATATATTGATTAAAAATCATAATGATGTACTATGGATCTCCGCGAAATAACACGTAATTCTATAAATTAGATTATTTAACAATCATTTTATTAAAAGCAATTATTTTGAAATGTTTCAAAAATTACAATAATAATGTAGAACACGTTATAAATGATATATTTTTTAGCCTAAACAAAGTAACAAATTCTACAAGTTTATTTCTTATATCACATATTATAAATTCTTGTAGGTTATAATTTTTTGAACGTTTTTAAACAAATGCGCTGTGGAGTGATTCGGTATAACATTGAAGCTAATAAGAATGAACCACAAAAAAATAATTTGGACAATTTCTTTAAAAACAACTGTAATGAGATAAAATATTCATTATTTACTTTTCTCCTGTCAACAATAGAAACAAAGCTTTGATATTTTTATGCCTGGGCATAGAATATTGACGTGGCGAACGAATAAAGGGAATAAACTTCTAGTAATGTTCTAGTAATTCCATGTTTTGTTAAATATAATCAGGAAAAAATCTCGTTTTAAGATATTTTTATTTAAAATTACTGTTTATAGATTACCTCCTAACATGTATAAATATTAATAACTGTGATAGAGGTGAGACTTTTTTGGGATGGTCACGGGTTCAAACCCCTGGCTGGCACCAATGAGTTTTCTATTAAAACGTATCTGTCTAATTGATAATTTCAATTTATCACACGCTTTCCGATGAAGTAAAACATCGTGAGGAAACCTGCATATCTCTAGAGAATTCTGGGAATATTTGTAACCTACAAGCGTCGTAAGTCTTAGTTCCAACCCTTCTCTCCAAAAAAAATATAGGGAAGGCCTATGCCAAATAATGGGATAGTAACAGACCGTTATTTTATGTACAAATATTGTATAGTATAAATATAACAGTATGAGAATCAGCGAAATTAATGTCATATGATCTTAACTAATATAATCCAATTAACAATAACAAAAAAATTTCAAATGTCAGACTAAACATATTGTTCATCGGTTGATACGAAATTTTGGTAAATTTAAAGAATATAGATGTCTATAGAATAGAGATATTTCGAATTAAAGCTTTGTACTTCACAAATAATTTTTTAAGTTAACTGATATATCACAGCTTACTTATTTAAGCATGGTGATAAAATTTTTAACATATGCGATAGTATTACGAAATAGCTGTATCATGTATGAATGATTTAAACCTGAAATCAATAGAAACGATATAATTCATTTATCGCATGATATTCTAGTCTTATTATACGCTATTAATATCACATAAACCAAGCTGAATTTTAGTTATGTTAAGTAGTTTAAATATAAAGCTTTTCACGCGTACGCGAGCATTTTAGATACAATATTCGCTAATAATTTATAATCGCATAAAAATTTAGTCCTAGGCCTCAACAGCTAGATTAGAAACGTGCATTTTATTAAATTTATTCATCAATATTGGACATCCTTGAATAATTAGACTGGGATTTTTTTCATCGGGTAATTATTCCAAATTGATAGAATGAACGCGTCGTAATAATTAAATTATTTTATTATTTGTAGGATACTAGCAATTACAACTCTACGCATGTCGGATATAAATGCGTACAACGAGTTAAATCTAATAAAGCTATTAAAAATAAAGGAACAATATTACAATAAAACTAAAATTAAATAAATTAATATTTTTTTTATTAAATTAATTTTATTTTTATTTATTTATTATATTTTTTAATTTATTTATTTAATATCTTAATTTTAAACACAATATTAAAAAATAAATTACTCAGTTAATAATATTTACATTGTATTATAAATAGATTTTATTGTATTTATTATATATACTATAATATTATTTCATATTACTTTTAATTTAATTTGTGTCTGTTATTATTAAATACGTTTAATTTTTTTAAATTTAACCTTAAGACTGCAGAAAACTTTTAAGATTTTCGAGAATAAGCCCGCCATTGATCAATATGAAATTTTTTTTATAATTTTTATATATTAATTAAAAATTGTGCAATAAAGATTACAAACAAACCTATGACCTTACTTGGTCAATGTGCAAATAGTGTAGGCTTTTGCTAGAAAGCCATGACTCAAGATATCCATCATTTTAATCGTATTTGAATTATATAAAACATGTTTTGTCTATATATATCTGATTGACATTTGCTAATATAGAATCGCTTCATTGTATTATTTATGTACATACATTATCGTGTATATAACTCTTCAACTGAAATACTAAATGTAATGTTGGTTCGCCTTTTTTCTATTTATACCCAATATAATAATGTATATACTGTGTTATGTCGCACATTCTAATTTCTTCTATTTCCTGACTTACCACATACCCACGAAATATTGTTCACTGAACAGAATTATAACTGTCTAATACACAATATTATATCTGGAAAGAATTATCACATAATACGTGTACAAATTACGCGTATATCTAATTCATGTCTCGTTTCAAGTCAAATGTTTGCAATTATATTTTCAAACCATAACCTATAGACCAGTGATTCTCAACCTTTATTTTGGTGCGGCACATATTTAACGATTTCAAAATTTGGCGGCACACAAAGAGAAAGATAAAAATTATTTACTTACTACAACACACTGCATAAATAGTTTATAACAAAAAATATTAAATATACGAAATGAACTAATATATGCTATAATAATAATTAAACGTTAGCTAATAATAAAAATATTTTTTTTTAATGATATAATAATAATAATAATAAAAATACTTTATTGCACAATAAAAAAACAAAAAAACACACAAACATAAATAATCTTAAAAGTAGTGCAAAGGCGGCCTTATCACTAATAGTGATCTCTTACAGGCAACCTAATATTAGAGACACTAAAACTAGGAATATACAGGACGGTGCACAAAGTATTTATTAATAAACGTAAATACATTCTAATAAATACACCCTAATACATAATAGAATAATAAAGATATAATTTAATAATATTAACATTATTATATATTTGCAAAATTTGACGGCACACAAAAGTGCCGCAGCACACTAGTCGAGAATCACTGCAGTATAGACTCTTGTACTTGTGAACAATTCATTTCAATATCTCTGCTTAATTAAAGTCGTTCTGTTTAAATTTGCCAGACGTGGCTGTATCACTTGTTCGGTTGTTTCCAATTTATTTCTACAAAGAGGATTGAAGAAACGTATTTAAACATACGTATAAAACGTAATTTATGTTGCTATCACGTTCGGCTCGATATCATTGATTTAATAATATCAGTTTGTTCTTCATATATTGATTATTTGCGAATGCAAATATCCATAATGAATTCGAACTGTTTTCAAACGTTGTCCCGTGCAATTATGTTTTTGGTGTGTGGATATCGATTTATTAAGCGGTGTGAAGCTGCTTTCAGAGTATGTCCAAGCTTGGCATGTTAAATATATATTCCAGGATGTCCTAGAAGGACTCGCGCAGAATGAAACTAAGAGGAAGGATGATGACCAGACGCCTGTTACTCCTGGCGCGAAGACGGTACCGCTTTCATTATGTCTCAATTCTCATAGCTTACATTTCCTATGTCATATTTAAACCCTATATATTAATAATTAATAAATACCTCCGATATAGTATGCGCTACGAATTTAAATTAGGCTAAGACGATATCGCTCGGAAAGTTTGATAAATTTGATTAAAATGGTATTAGCTCATATTGCGGCTAATTACGATGAATATAAAAACCACAACCGGCTCGGTTTATTATAATGAATGTGACGTAAACATGATATTGTAACTCACATTAGATATACACTGATGCAACACTGCTTACATGAATCTTGCTGTATAGTTAACTGTTGGCAAACACAATCCCTTCCAGCAAGCCACTAGAGATATAGCAAGAGCCATCATTAGTTATAAATGTTGCTTCATAGATTGCATGTTTGTTTTTATTTGCGCTTATATAGGCGTAGTGTTGTCGAGTGTTGGACTTTTATTTTCTATATCAATTTATATTTCCAGACAACTTTCCAAAAATCCGAAAATCCCGAAAGCGATTTGCAAAAAGCGACGAAGGAAGTTATTCATTTGAGAGAGGAGGAAAGCAAGTTAAGACATGAAAATCTACGATTAAAAGTGAGTTTAATTTTGGGCTTAACACATACGCACGACCGTTTAACCCGAGTAATATTTTCACATGTTCTTTTAAGAAGTAAAAAGTTTTAAGTTAAATTGAACAATTTTGGTGGCAATACGAATTTGGCTTGTATCCTTTTAAGGTGAATTTGAGATTAGACAATCTTTCTATTTTGAGACAATTTTTCTCTTTTGATTAGAAGTTACAAGCTGTGATGGCCTAGCGGTGCGACCGTGTGAATCTCTAGAGACGATCGTGGGTTCGAACCCGGGCAGACACCAATGAGTTTTTCTATTAAAACTTATGTGTCTAATTGATAATTGCAATTTATCACACGCTTTTCGGTGACGGAAAACATCGTGAGGAAACCTGCATATCTCTAGGGAATCCTAGGGATATGTGTAACCTACCAATCCGCATTGGAGCAGCGTGGTAGGTCTTAGCTCCAACCCTTCTCTCCAAAAATGGAGAGAGGAGGCCTATGCCCAGCAGTGGGATAGTAACAGGCCGTTACTTACTTACGAGTAGAAGTTTCTAGTATTGTCAATAAGCATTACTTAAGTCATAAACGATATAAGGATGAAGGGAGTTTGTCATTACATTTCAATAGCTAACCCTTCGGTTAATCTGATAGCAAATCGATAATGCTGATGAATATTAGTATCAGATATAAATAACATTCAGGTTATTGATGCAATTTAATCAACCGTACGATCCACAAAGCTATTTATAGAAGAGATTTACGATCAGTAGAGGTCCATCGGTTGAGATGATAATTATTCACCGCTTATCAAATGGAAGATTTCCTTTGGACATAAAAATAATATTGGTAAGTTTGTCATGTATAATTATTTGTGTCGCCGTTACAACGATGCTATATGATTTTCCCATTTACTCATGAATGCTTTGAATCATCCCCCCCACCCCCCTTTGCAAGGATTATCAAAACGCCTTTGTGTTATCCCAAACAGTAGTTGTTATGTTAGATAGATGCCTTTATCGGCGTCTTGTAGAGGTGTCAAATATATTGCCTTAAAATATATGTTCTATGTTATCGTTGTTTATTGCTATGGATACGATTTTTTAACTTTACATCGACTTATTAAAAAAAATTTAACTTTTAACCGCTTTAAGACTCGTCGTTTGTTAGTTAGTCCTGAACCTGAACATATAGGATATTTTTTAAAAGGTTAACACTATAATTAACTAAGCGAAACTAAGATCTCGAGCGGAGATAGATATTTAATTAAAGTTAAAACATCGCAAGGTCGTCGAGAGCCTGCATGTTTGTTATATTGCTGTGAGCATGTAATGTTCGATGTTAATAATGTATGGCTATGTAAGGCTGTGAAAAAAACCACTAACAAACAAAATACTTATGAATGTTTATAAAAAAGATTACTTATTTTTTTATTTATATAACGCTTTTAGTCTTCTTTCATCTAATATTAATATATTAAAAAATAAACAAAAACATACACGCGCTGAAATAATTCTCAAATGCGTCATGTTTCACAAAAAGTCTTATAAAAATTTAATATCGGCATATTTTATTCAAAAACAATATTCTATCTTTGAATTTGAATATGAAGCAAAAAAGTTGACCAACAAAATATTAACAGAAGTTTCAATATATACTATTTTTTTTATTATATTTTATGAGAGTATTTTTAAACATAATTACTTGTGTTACGCGAACAAAAGTGATCGTATTAGTTTTGTTACAAGTGGTTTTTTGGGCAGCTTTACACGCACACACACACTACACATACTAACACACACACACATGCAATTTTTTTCTGAGTAAATTTTGCATGGATTCATACGTTGGAATATATATGTTGTCTGTAAACATATATTATTACTTAACTTATTCTGACAATTCTGTTGATGCTCTGCGTGATTAATTTAAAATAATAACATAAATTATTCCTCATACGTGCTAATAAAATAATACTAACAAAAATTGAAAATAATTTTATGACAAAAAATAAAATTATTTCGTACGATATATTTAAAATACGAAAAGCATATAACTTTAAAACTGTAGTTTATAATATGATTCGAATCTCATATAATTATTAAATTTGACATTTCGAATGCTACAACAGCCTGTTGCCATCATAGATTTTTGTACTCTATACATAGACTAGGAGAAGCATATGGTCTATGGTATAGGCATATGAGTGCGAGTGTCCAATAACAATTGGAGAAGATTAGAGACCCATATTTATCTCTAATCACACAAAAAATATTAAGAAATAGGTAGCCATTTGCTTTTTAATTTTTTTTTCGATGAGCACATTTAGGCCGGCTCTCCTACTATAGCATAATTCTATGGTTGCCGGAGGTTTCGTGGTAAATTATTATTAACTAAAATAATATATGGGACAGTGAAATTTAAAATTTAAAGTCTATGTATATATTTTCTTAGTTTCTAAAGTTCGAAACCTGGGATCAATTCCCACATGTCACCCGGCGCGTTTTTTTTTTCATTTTTTAATATTTAAAAAAAAATTCCGAGAAAAGTCTCTGTCACCCATTATAAAACCTCAAACCTCTGATGGATTTTCTTAAAATCTACTAAATGAATTTTTGTACGGTTTTTATTAAATGATAGTGCAATTCTTGAGCAAGTTTTAAATTAATACTACGTTACGGTTTTATGTAAATAATGTTATATCCAGTGGGAATTTAGTTCACGAGGTTAAGGGCCTGTTTCACGAGTTACCAATAACCTGTCAGTTAGCTTATTTAGAACATATCTGACACATATCTCGGAATTTTACGTTTCTCAGGTTTCTGATAGGCTTATTCAGCACTTAAAGTCCCTAATAAGTTAACAGGTAGATCGTGTGGCTGTTGTTTTGTTTATCTGTATAGCCTATTATTAAATGTGGCTGTTGTTTTGTTTATCTGTATAGCCTATTATTAAATACCTATTACAAAATGGCCTCGCATTTTTTTTAAGTCTCTTTTTAGAGACATTTATCCATTACTTAGTTTATTTGTCGGTTAAATATCCGACACTTTATCAGTTACTTCTGAAATAGACCCTAAAACATATTTTTTATATCATTATATACAATGTAAAACGTTTATGTATGTTTATAGAATGTGTAATGCAAGACTTATAATTAGGTTCAATGCGATTATCGCATTACTCGTGTTGCAGTTTAACCGGCCCTGCAGTGCTTCAAAATGTACAATTGTAATATGATTAATTCAATGATTATAAACCGTGACGTGGTTATAACCATAGAGTTAATAATATTAGAATAGACAGCCATGGGTAGACTGTACAGAGTAACAATATATAATGAGGGAATGAAAATCGTAGAAGAAAAAAGATAGAAAAATTGCACATTTTTGGCTTTTTTTTTGGCAAAAATTGCACAGAAAGGTTTAAATTATATATAAGAGATATGCTTATACGTAAAGTATATTACAAAATTGAAGATTTAGATGATAAAAAAGCCTGGATTTGAAAATCCTTACAGCTTTACAAGACTGCAGTTTAATAATGTAAAATTGATGTTTAAAAGATTGACCGCCGAATTTCTTTCTGGTTCTCGGTAAGAGCAACATTCCGAACCAGTTGTAGCTTCATTAATCATTTTGTTGCTTGACGATTCAAAAGTGCTTGAAAGAGCTTATTTGAATAATGATTATTTTGATTTGATTTGATTCCCTACTAACACTAATAATATCACGTGGCGTGTTATATTGGAATCTTTAATTTGTACTCAATTGGTATTTTTTAATTTAACAATTTATAATACGTTTTATACTGAAGGATGAATACTAAGGAAATCAGTATACTAGTGATAAGTTTTTATTATTATTTTTGTCAATTTTATTCATGCAATATAATGGCGCAAACGCATAGCGAATTATTTAATTGATTTTGTTATCAACATACGACATAATCGGCATGCAATACGTGATCTATAGATCACGTATTGTATGCCGATGAATGTGTTTTTTTTAATGAAATGAAACGATACCCTTTATTATTTTTGAATGTTTGTCCGCCCATGGTCTGGTATCAATACTTATTATTAAACAAAGTCCTCCAAAAGCCGTTTGGTGCGTATAGCCTTTTATTGGACGCATTCACAAAGTGGCAACGACCGTACCAAAAACAGTATTGTTTAGAATTTATTAAAAGGCAGTCATTAATCAAGAATCTTTGGCTTGTAAACTGAGGCCACTTATATGCATCAAAATTTATTGGAGAAGATGTAAAACGTTTGAGGTTGGCCGCTACTTGACGAGGTAAGTGACGTATTTTATTCTTTCAAATTGAAAGTTCAATTTGAGAGTCGGAGAATTATGGTGTAACCGTAACCGGCTCGTTGGCGCAGGTAATAATACTGCCATCAGCTCCGTGGGTCGCGGGTTCGATTCCCGCCGAGAGCCAACATTTTCTATAAACAATTTGTTGGTTCTTTGAGACTGGGTGTTTATCAATTTGATTGACTGATTTAATTTTAAAATTATCTATATTGTTATTATTTATATTAATATTGATTAATTTAATTTACTGGCCCGTTGGTGTAGTGGCAGTGATCCTGCCTTCAGCTCCACTGGTTGCTTGGTTCGATTCCCTCCAACATTTTTTATAAAAAATTCGTTTCTTCTTTGAGCCTAGGTGTATATATGTACTTAGGTATGTAAAATTATACAAGTATTAAGTTACTTACTTTGGGGACGGACGACCGTGTGTGTAAGTGTCCCATATATTTATTTATTTATTTATCCCGAAATTTCTTGGAAGTACGGTGTTGCTGGTTAAATAATCCGAGCAATGCAGTTTTTTTCCGAAGCTCCAAAAATAATTTGTGTTGAAATTAATTTGCTATAAATATTGTAAGTTAAGTTCTTGCAAGCTAGCCATGGCATTATATTTATAGAATGTAATTTATTGTTTTCAATAAATGTGCTCTGCGATGATATTATTATACAATAGCGAAATTTATGTCGACTAATTATTAAATACTGTTATTCTTTCATACTAGTTGACATATTGATTTTTTTTAATTTTTAATATTTTTTAAAAAACGATACCTCAAATTTATAAAAGTTTGTTTTGTAAATGTGTACATTTGAAATTAAATTAAATTTCTGCGAATAATAGACAACGTGTTTCTTACATTACATCTATACTAATATACAACGCTGAAGGGTTTGTTTGTTTAATTGATTGATTGTTTTAACTCCGTAATCTCAGGAACTGTACCGATTTTTAAAATTCTTTGAGTTTAAGATGTCCATATATTGAGGAAGGCTATAGACAGACAGATATATATATAACACGCTAAGATGAATACGAGAGGAGCAGCAATAATTTTTTTTGTGAAAACGGCAAAATTGAAAGCTTTCCTTGCGTACACTAAGTAAATGGTGAAATCCAAGAATCCGAAAATTCAATACAGTATCATAATTCATAAACAATTTCTTATATTTTCTATTTTAAACATCATTAAATAATATGACGACATAAAATCATTGAGTAGAGCGTTATTTCGATTTTGTTATTAATTTTAATAATTAATATATACGTAAGTCTGTTTGTATATTTTAACAAACGCTAATGAATCGATAATCCTCAAAAAGAGTAAAGTATTTCTATTAATTATATTCTGCAGTAAGTTTATATAAATATGATTATCGGTACCACGGTTTTATAAGTTTATGTGATCCTAAACAATCATCATTTTTATTTTTTCATTATTCTCCTGCCCTTATCCCACTCTAAGTGGGTTTGGCACAACATATTTAAGCATGTTTTGATGTGTTTGGCTAGATATTTTAAGAACGGCCACCTGCTTGATTTCAACTTACCTTAGACGGTAAGAAATGAGAGTGGTCTATTCTACTTCGCCGGATACAACACGCCGAAAACACTTTTTTTATAATTTTATAATTATTTTTTTTATAATTGCTCATTATTACAGTATGGCGCTGCTAATATACTCTGTGATACGTGCGTTATCTGCGCGATGTTATGGTTATGATTAGTTAACCTACAAATCTTGAAAATGATTGAGTGAATTTATGATCGAGCCTGATCTGCCCAATTTTTTTTTAAGTTTCACCTTTGGTTCTAACAGCCTCTTTGAACCAAATTGCATACTTAGTTCAAATTTTAATTTTTAGGTACTTAGTGCCTTATTTACTTCAAGTGTTCATATGTTGTGCCGATCCCACTTAGAGTGGGATAAGGGCAGAAGGATGATGATGTATATTTCTTTAGTAAAATGGAAGGTTGTATAGTTTTACATCATATACAATAGATGCTACTATACAATACAATAGATATACAATAGATACTAGCCTTATATTTTGTTATTAAATGTTATTTATCTCTAACAAAAAGTGCAGAATATTTCGTAAGGATTTTTTTGAGTGAGACACGGGGTTGTTTAAGTGACTCACTGGTGAGAAACGCCCCACTCGGCCAAACCTATCCAGGTCAAGGGTGGCGGCTTCCGCTATTGGATACGTCCACCGCCACACTATCTGTGAAGCAATGAAATTAACACAGTCTTTATTAAATCACTACATAGTATAAAACAAAGTCACATTCTTTGTTTGTCCATATATCCCTATGTATGCTTCAATCTTTAAAACTACGCAACAGATTTTGATGCAGGTTTTTTTAAAAGATAGAGTGATTAAAGAGGAAGGTTTATAGGTATAATAACATTCACTACGGAGTAGAGAAATACTGTAATTTTTGAGGTTTCTATTGTGATGTCATAAATAATTACATTTTTCTCCGCTTATATTGCAAACGCAGGCTAAACCCTACGAGATTTATCAAAATGATGTACTTAGTATTTGTACACCTTGAAAAGGTCTACAGAAAAGTCCGCGATTGTATATGTCTATCTCTTATGAATAACCCACAATAGCATTTT
Organism: Morpho helenor; assembly: GCA_029227775.1. Classification (NCBI taxonomy): domain Eukaryota; kingdom Metazoa; phylum Arthropoda; class Insecta; order Lepidoptera; family Nymphalidae; genus Morpho; species Morpho helenor. The sequence continues at coordinate 18,323,937 of JARGCU010000030.1, read as the reverse complement.
TTATCATTTACATTTTACGAAAAATAATGCCTTATTTTCGAAGGAATTTTTTATACAATACAGCATTAATCCTTATCCAATTAAGTACCTTAAATACATTGTTGATTTAATATAGATCAATATGGCCGTTTACAGCATGTAATTTAAATGAACTTTTTCGAAGATATTACAGATCTAAAATCCCGCGAGGAGGTCGCGCTTCGCCTCATGTCGCTAAATGTCGCTCTTTCAAGAGTAACCTCTAAAGAAAATATGTTTGTATTGTCTAATGATAAGAAAGCTATGTTGTATATAAAGACATTCTGTAATTAATTTTAAAAATAAAATACATAGGGAAAAATGTAAATATGTAGTATATGGATTTAGATATTACATATAGCAGGAAATCTTCTTGGTATAGGGAGAGGGGAATTGTTTTTCTCAAAATTTAACGCGTGCGGGCCACGGGCAGTAAAGAATAAATCAAAATTACTGGATCGATTGTAATCATTTTTTTCACTGAGTGATATAGGCTGTACATTTTATACCCGTGCGAAGCAGGGGCAGGTCGCTAGTATTACATAAATATTTCGTAAGGATGTGAGTATACTCAGGCGATAGGCGGTGTATTGTCGTGGTACGTCGGCCACTATATCAATATAGTAAGTCCGGTCCGTGTGTCCCAGGAGGAGCTGCTGCGCCTCCACCAGGGTGGGGGGCGCGGCCACTCGTACGGGCCCGAGAAGGAGGAGCACGTCTCCCTGGTGCCGTGGATCGCCACCGCCGTCGGCATCGCGCTGCTCGGCATCATCATCGGCAAGTTCCTCATGTGAACGCGGACGCCGCACGTACACTCCCGACGCATCCCTCACATAAGGCAGCTTCATTATTTCTCACTAGCCAATTGTACATTACACGACCTCCTAACTGACAGTGCGCCGCTACAACGATAGCGACCGCTACTCCCTATTGTTATACAGACATACGGGTCACATCGCGTTATAATCGATCACCTTTGTACCAACTGCCGAAACGTTGAACCTTATACAAAGGTAATCGATTATAACGCGATGTGACCTATATGTTTATATAATAATCAGTATGAATCGCGAAAGTTCAAACTCCGCTACTCCCTACGTGATATGAACGTGTGTTATTTAGTTTAGACCCCGAGGAGCTTCCCTCGGCTCACTATCGATAAAACTATAAAACTATAAAACTACTGCCTTCACATGTGTTATGATTAGGTGACGGATTGTTTAGTAATTTTCTCCCGTAACTAATTACTTATAGTACTGGAGAGTTTCGTTTTTGCACACCGATACCTATTGACGGCTACGTAATTTAGAATTTTATTATTAGTGTCTACATTGAAAATTTTGTATTTTTGCTAAATTGACAAAGATTGTGTAATCAATAGACTTAATGTGTTGTATACAGTTGTTAATCTTTCAAAAACATAAGTGCAGTGATATTGTTGTAATTTTGGATTTTTAATAGGCACTTTTTTGATGTCGGTACATAGCTTTTTCATTTGTAGTGTAGGGGTAGGGGCTAACCACGGCCGGTTTTCGAAAGTCATAAATATAGTCGACATAATGTATTTTAACAGAAAACAAAAGAAATGAGTAAATATCACAATCTTTGAAATAATGTTTTGATTTTTTTTTAATTTGGCCTTATTGTCTTAAACCGTTGTATTAGTAATAATATCCCAAATAATATAGATAATACATGATATTAATAGTGTATGTTGGTCAGGTGAAATAGTTTTTTTGCAAAAAATTTGGTATTTGTGTTGACTATATACCCGTCGGCCGAGGCTACCCCCTTTCCCCTAATTATTGCAATACGGTATATATAAGATTTGAGCTTTAAAGCTATATTTCGGAGACTAACACGTGTAGTGATTCGCAATCGTTTGAGATTTTATGAATTATCAAAAACATTACTTATATTTCAAAAATATTTTCTTTCAACTTGTACTTAGCTATTAGATTAATAGACGTTATTTTCATTCAATATTCATTAAATAGGCTAGATTTCGTACACTATGTTTGGAGTATTTTAAAATGGCTCAGCAGTAAAGATTTCAGCGGGAATTATTGCAAATATGTTTGTCACTCCTAAAAAGGAAATGTCAAGTATTTTCTATTCAGTCTTCCCTTTTAATCGTCGAATATTCAATGATCAAATAGGTATTTAAAGAATTTAATTGATTACATTTAACATGGTGTTTCTGTTATATTAAAATCTAGTTTTGCATATTTTGTGATATTATCGTGGGTTATTCGTTTTCTATCAAGCCGAATGTCAATCTCAGACGAATGCGACCATTATTATGACATTTAATATTTAATGTATGTAACATATTCCAGATTGACGAAGTTATAATAAAACGTATTGAGTAGGTACTCAATTTCCTTTTTTATACGGTTGGCAAACGTATTCATAGTTAAATAGATCTGACGGGTAGGGGAGAGTTATACGACTATAAAATTTTGAAATATCTATTATTTATATAATAATTTCAATCCGTGTTCTATAATTTAATATAATTATACCCACACTGTGACTATCGTATATTTTGTTTAAAATATATTCACGATGGTAAACGGCGTAAACGTTGCAGTTTATTTAACTTTACCTGCCAACTATAAAAATATAACCGATATTATTAACTTGCGGGAATCCTCTAATTATGTGACCATAATTATGAAGTTGTCTAAGTTCAATGTTGCTTGTTTCGAGATATTTATAGAATTACGTTAGAATAAATTTAAAAAAATATTCCTACATAGGCGACCTTTTTATTTAGAATTTTTTAGTCTTGGTTAATGGAAATTTATTATTAATGGTATTTTATTAAATTTTTAGTAATGTGGTAAACATATAATATAATCTAGTTTTTCTTTTTATACTGGTCTAAACTACTGGTGGTTAAAAAAAAAAATCCTTTATATTTGCACCCAAGATACAGTTTCCCGTGTTGAAATTACAACTGTGAAATGGTTCAATTTTGACGATATCGTAAAAATTACGTTGAATAAATTAAGTTAAATAATATAGTCAGTTTTTGATAACTTTGTCTTAGACCACTTTTATAATAATGGGCACATGACAAACGAAAATTATTAATTCTATGCTAAATTATATTATAATATATGATCTTATTTTGTCATTTTTGGCTTGTGATTATGCATGCATGCATATTAAAGACATGTTCTATGTATGATGTATACATTTGTGACGGTAATATTATAATTATATCTTTGTATCTGGAACTTTTGTATGTTAACATACTTTTTTATTCTTGACTCTGAATACAGCTTGAGTACTATTTAAACTCAGTATATACAAAATGTTTTTTTGTCAAACTGAACATTGATTTTTTTTGTAGATTTCCTTGTGTTTTTTGTAGAATTTGTGTTAAGGCACAGTGTGGTCATAGATGAAATTTATTATAGTTTATAGTTATTAATTTTTTCGAAGCAGAGTGAAACAGACCTCTAAGAATTGGACAAGTGACTTGAAATACTTTTGTATTTTTAAATATACTGTGTCATAGACATCAATTTGTCTGAATTAGAAATAATTTGCATACATTTGAGAAAATGTATGCTAATTATTTCTCGTTACAAACATCAATATGTCTACGTTAAAAGTTTTATTTGACTATATTGTTAAAAATGACGAAAAAATTAAATTGAATTTCTTTTGTGGGTAGGACAATTATTATTAAGTTGATCATTTATTTTATTATCATGTATTTGTAATATGAAATTGAATTTTTTTTAAATTAAATTAATACAATTATATAATTTTTCAAATATCCTAATATTATTCGTTCACAATGACCAAGAATCAATCGAATCACGACTTATTATTAATTTTGTTTGATTTGGGGAACGAACAGTACAAAATATACGAAACGAAAGATATAAAACTTAACACCGATAAATTTTCCACACGTAAATTACCTAGTACTTTAAGCGCCTGTTGTGGCTAAAATTCTTTTTAATCTTGGTGGTGTCATGTTATCTTTTATGGGAGATGATGTATTGGGATTAACGTCATTTGTGCGTAATGTAGGGCTTTTTTTTTAACAATAGAAATTGAAATTTATGTATGGTACGTGTTGTTATATTAAACTATTATGCTATATTGTATCGTTTTCTGAAATAAATTAATTTATTTGGAATGTATTTTTAGCTGTTCATTACAGAAGTATTCGATGAACCGTTTTGTTATACTTATTTCCTCATACGTCAACAATTATGTATTCATAAGTATTGTGTGATGATTTAAATTATGTGAAAGTAAGCAATGTGGCTTATAAAATTAAAAATTGAGGAACTTGTCCTTAAAAAAAAATCTAGTGTCTTATGTTAATAATAATTAATTGTGTTCATATGTTCTCGCCGTGTTGTAACCGGCTGAATAAAATAGACCACCCTCATCTCTTACCGAGGTGTCGTAAAAGGCGACTACGTAAGTCAACCCGCCGTGTGGTATCCGGCTGAATAGAATAGAGCACCCTCATTTTTTACCGTGGTGTCGTAAAAGGCGACTAAGGGAAGTCAACCCGCCGTATGGTATCTGGCTGAATAGAATAGACCACCCTCGTTCTTACCGAGATGTAAAATACAACTAAAGTAACTTGATGTCAGGTAGGTGGCCGGTCGTAAAATACGTAGCCAAATCATGTGAGAACATGTGTTGCCGACCCCACTTAGAGTGGGATAAGGGTAGGAGGATGATAACGTGTTCATATGTTTCTTATGGACCAGAAGCGGCTGAACTGAATTTAATGACATTTTCAGACAATCTAGATCAACCCAGTGGATAATCTTGTAAAGTTTAGTGCCGATCGGAGCATTTTTTGAACTGTCTATGACAGTTTCGTTTTTAGTTAATGAACACTATTTATTTAAATAATCCTACTAAAATAAAGGAAAAGTCGCGGGTTCGAAACCCCGGGCAGGCGGCAGTTTTTCTGTTAAAACTAAACTAATTGATAATTTCAAAGTATCACACGCTTTTTGATAAAGGTGAACATCGTGAGGAAACCTGCATATCTCTAGAGAATTCTGGGGATATTTGTAACCTACGAGCGTGGTAGGTCTTAACTCCAACCCTTCTCTTCAAAAACGGAGAGAAGGCCCAGCTGTGGGATAGTAATAGGCCGATACTAAATTGAAGGAGTTGTTCCCACGTAAAGAACCTGCGAACCTCACTGTTGAGGATATCTACTTTCTGAGCAGCAACACAGGCGGGATTAACTATCAAAAACATGTTTCCCTTAATAAAGAATGCAAAAATTTATATGGAACATGTGACAATTCTTCGCATAGGGCGAATCGTGTTTATGAGAAAGGTAAGAAAACAAAAATGTCTATGCTTCATTACTTTAATATAAATAAACAGATGCTAACAATACACAAATTAATACTTAAAACTACTAAACAACCAATTCACATTATTCGAATAACAATCTAATTTTTTTTTAAATTTAATTACAAGGGAATGGAATTAACAGCAAAGCAGTGATGAAAAAAAATTACTTTTCAAACGAATCAAATTAGAAATTAACTTTTTTTAAAGTTTAGAACTTCAAAGACAAAATTAAAAAAGAATGAATATTCATTACAAAGACCTCGACTATTTTACATTTAATAGGTTATATTATTTGTCATAGGAAAGAATGAATACCATAGAGTTTATACTAAAAGTAGCAAGGCTAGCTCTAAATGTACTATATTACAATAACGAAACAGTAAATGTATCTGTCTATCTCTCTTTTTATGTGGTATTAGACAAAAATTACTTAAAGAGACTTACGGTCTCCCTTTGTATTAATAACAATGATGAATATTTTGAATAAAAACATAGTAATTTTGCGACACTTGATGTAAAAGATTGTTTTATTACTAATGCCACTTTTTTATTTCGTTTAAAAGTAAACTTCGGTTAAATTTATTAAATTTTTATTAAACTTTTTGCCCATACTTCGAAAAACATTAAGCATTACCAAAGAATTATGTGTAGAGAATTTGTTGTGTAGAAAAAATATATTAATTGTGTATAAAAAATAAAAAGTTTAATAAGGTACATCGTCCAATTGGAAGAACAGCCAAAGTTCCTTCGCTGGGAAATGTAAATTCTTCGGATAAGGCGATATATTCATTTATAGAATTAAGCGTTACTTTACGGAAATAGTACAAAAGTAATAATTATATTTTTGCTATTATCTGGTATAAAAAAATCCGCGACTATCGCAGATTATAGCAAAATAATATTATTACTTAGATATATGTTGTAGTTAATGTATACAAACCATAGAGTTATACTTAAAGTACGCAAGCTAAACAAAATGTGACATTAAAAGGGAAAGCAAAATGGAGCGAGATCCGTCTCTCTTTTTTGTTTGTGATTAGACAAAGATGAAGTACAGGATTGTCATATTCCTTCCCATTATATTTTATTATATCACTTACAAGGTTCCCTACCCGTAAGTATAACTCTATGATAAAAACCGGAACTAACGCCATACTGTACCGGTGAGCCTGAATATTTTCAGTGAGTTTCCGCCGAGGTATTGGCGTAAAGATTTCATAAAAAAGGTCTTGAAACTAGAGATGTAACTTGGAGTAGAAAAAATCGATTATTTAAAAAAAAAATCTATTATTTTAAAAATTAATCGATTATTTTTTCACATAGCTACTTGAAACTCGCACTCAACAATAAAATAAAACGCTAGTAACCATTTTTATACATTACACACTATAGTTTAAATTAAAAAAATATGTTAAAGGATACACATTAAATAAATATCATATTCCGTAAAATAACGCAAAATAAAACGACTCAGCAATAAAATATAAAAGTAATCAGCGTGTATACATAAAAATAAAAATCTATGTCTCATTTATATTTATTTAATTTTTAAAAATCAATTTAAAATATATATATATAAAGATCAAATTAGTTTTTCCGTTAAATACCTATGGCATATAGTATATGCAAATAAAATGTCATAAATAAAGTCAACCATTCCACGTAATATTTAACAAGAACCAAATCTATCACTGTCAGTAAAACCGACTAGTTAAAAATAATTTATAATACTTTAAAGATACGACACGCTTAACTAGAATTTAAGCAACGCGATCTGTTCAAACTAAGTAATTTATACATAACTTAAATATAAAAGTTTAAGTTGATAAATATTTAGTTACATTACACTTAATTATTTAAAACAAATTTCGGTGGGAAAATATAACATTCACAACATACCAAAAATAATGATTTATGTACTTTCTATATATTCTATTATCTATATATTTATCAAAATGAGACTAGTTTATTTGTTTAAGTGATGAAGCTCATTTTTGGGCTGTATTTAAGACGCCTTATGCCACTGAGCACATACGTATTATAAATATAAATTAAAATGATGAAAACAATGCAAAACTAAATTAAATAAATATAAAAACTATACAAAAATTATTGCAGAAATCATACAGCCTCAATATATATATCTATTATTTAATTGTCAGCGAGTTAAAAAGTACAATAAAATATTTACACTTATTTATATCTACTGTCAATCGACTACACGCTGTGATGTGATATTCTTAAATGCAAACTTATCAATGAAACTAGACATTCAAATAAGTCGTAAAAATTAAATAAATACTATCAAAATGCTTAAAATTCCACAATTTAGCGAATTTTCAACTTATTAATGTAAGAAAAAATTAATGCATAGGTTCGACCTTTTAATTAGTATAATATTTTGTTAGAACCCGCAATAAAAAGCAAATAAACAATATATTGTTATAGTAAATTATATTAACGTATTATTATATGTATATATTTCAAAAAAATACAAATATATTCCTATTTATTCTTATTGCGTATTATAGAAAAATAATAATATTAATAATATGGATCTTGTTTTGAATTTTGTTAAATCCTACTTAGAAGAATATCATATACAAATATTTAATACGTTTTCATCATAATTTTGATTTGAACTATACTTAATTCCCCCCTTGAGAGGAATAATGTTACATTTTCTATCCTTATACATGGCATATGTAACTTTATTCTTCAGATATATACAGTAGATTTTCAATGAAAAATTATATATACAGCATTTCTTAGTCGATTGACATATTTACTTATTTTACACAATAATTAGTGAATGTTTATGATTATCGTGAATAAAAAAATAATCATAACAATCACCATGTCATAATTAATCACCATAAATTCAATTGTTGCATCATTTTTAAGTATGACAATGGCTGATGCGAACCTAATGTTAATTAAATACTGAAAGCATCACTGAGATCATTCATAAGGTCAAAAATAAAACTTATCAATATGTCCGTTATATATTAAGTCATAATTTAAGTACGCGATAATTTGAATCAATATAAATTAAAATTATATTAAAAAAAAATATATATGTATAATGTCATTTTTATATAGGTACTAGTTAATCCTTTCGTGATGTGAATATTTCTATGCAAAAAATACGCTTACAAAATGAAATATTTGAAACTTGTCTTATTAAGTATATCTACAGACATACAAATACTCGTTATTTATATTTAGTTAAGAGATTAAAATATAATCTAATATAATGTGATGTAGTTAATAAAATATATTATAATACGACTCGAATATATTACGTTTTAGCTTACATTATAACATTAAAAATATTAAACTATTTATAGCCAAAAAGTAATCAGATGGAAGCGACTTAATAATTAATAAACATTTATTATATACTAAAACAGAAAATGCTCAGTTCTATAAAAAAATTAAAGTTCTACTAAGTTAAGTTAAACTAAGCTTTCTTTTCTTCACTTGACGCGAGGAGGGCATTGTTGACATGGGCTATATATTTTATACCCGTGCGAAGCCGAAACGGTCAGCTAGTGTACAAGTGTGTATAAAGGATGCAAAATTCTAAACTATGTCAGGGAACATCTTAATCTGTTTCATCAGTGACTTTTAAATTATTAATTTAGTAGTACCGACCGAGAATACTCGGTAATTTTTAAAATGATGTAAAAAAAAATTAAATTTAAAAAAAAAATTAAAAATAATAGGTCAGGTGGGGCTCGATCCTAGGTTTTTTCTGGATCGATTTTTTTCCCTAAACCCCCTACATGCTGAATTTCAGGAAAATCGTTGTAGCCGTTTCCGAGATTCGGAAATATATATATATACAAGATTAACTCATTTAAATATTAAAGATAAAGTTAATGAAACATTCTTCTTCACATTTAGTGTTCGACATCGGTCGTTTCGATGAGCCCGAACTGGCTATCAGGAATTCCGCTGTTGGTTATTAGTCAAATGCCGTTTGTTCCGACCGGATCTTTTAAATTACACTTATTAAAGTACCGTCACATTTCGACGTTTATGTCGTCATTATGTTTTGTTGTGTTGTATCGATGTTGTTCAACTTCTGTTTATATGTTACTGCCCGGTATATCACTTTCTCTCACAGAATTTAAAACAGGTACATACATCTAAACGATATTATACATAAAAATTACGACGCTCCTCACACAACGCAAAATATACGACGGCATTTACGCGAAAGTGTAGGTCGTATTTTACTACTTAAGGCATATAAAATAGTTCATAATTTCAAGAAGTCTTTTGTCAATTATTTTATTAATACAATACTTTTTTTACCCCAAAAAAAGTATGTATGAGATGAAAAATTTAGAGAAACTGTCATTAAACATGTAATTTTGGATTGTTTATTGATTTTTTTAATGCAGTTTTCTGTATTTGAAATGGGGAATGATTAGCTCACAAAAGACTTAATCCTTATTTGGTTATTAGTCAAATGCCGTTTGTTCCGACCGGATCTTTTAAATTACACTCATTAAAGTACCGTCACATTTCGACGTTTATGTCGTCATTATGTTTTGTTGTGTTGTATCGATGTTGTTCAACTTCTGTTTATATGTTACTGAGAAGAACAAAGTGAAGTGAAGTAGAGAAAGTGATATACCGGAATATCACTTTCTCTCACAGAATTTAAAACAGGTACATACATCTAAAAGATATTATACATAAAAATTACGACGCTCCTCACACAACGCAAAATATACGACGGCATTTACGCGAAAGTGTAGGTCGTATTTTACTACTTTAGGCGTATAAAATAGTTCATAATTTCAAGAAGTCTTTTGTCAATTATTTTATTAATACAATACTTTTTTTTACCCCAAAAAAGTATGTATGAGATGAAAAATTCAGAGAAACTGTCATTAAATATGTAATTTTGGATTGTTTATTGATTTTTTTTATGCAGTTTTTGAAATGGGGAATGATTAGCTTACAAAAGACTTAATCCTTATTTGGTTATTAGTCAGATGCCGTTTGTTCCGACCGGATCTTTTAAATTACACTCATTAAAGTACCGTCACATTTCGACGTTTATGTCGTCATTATGTTTTGTTGTGTTGTATCGATGTTGTTCAACTTCTGTTTATATGTTACTGAGAAGAACAAAGTGAAGTGAAGTAGAGAAAGTGATATACCGGAATATCACTTTCTCTCACAGAATTTAAAACAGGTACATACATCTAAAAGATATTATACATAAAAATTACGACGCTCCTCACACAACGCAAAATATACGACGGCATTTACGCGAAAGTGTAGGTCGTATTTTACTACTTTAGGCGTATAAAATAGTTCATAATTTCAAGAAGTCTTTTGTCAATTATTTTATTAATACAATACTTTTTTTTACCCCAAAAAAGTATGTATGAGATGAAAAATTCAGAGAGACTGTCATTAAATATGTAATTTTGGATTGTTTATTGATTTTTTTTTATGCAGTTTTCTGTAGTTGAAATGGGGAATGATTAGCTCACAAAAGACTTAATCCTTATTTGGTTATTAGTCAAATGCCGTTTGTTCCGACCGGATCTTTTAAATTACTCATTAAAGTACCGTCACATTTCGACATTTATGTCGTCATTATGTTTTGTTGTGTTGTATCGATGTTGTTCAACTTCTGTTCATATGTTACTGTCCGGTATATCACTTTCTCTCACAGAATTTAAAACAGGTACATACATCTAAAAGATATTATACATAAAAATTACGACGCTCTTCACACAACGCAAAATATACGACGGCATTTACGCGAAAGTGTAGGTCGTATTTTACTACTTTAGGCATATAAAATAGTTCATAATTTCAAGAAGTCTTTTGTCAATTATTTTATTAATACAATACTTTTTTTTACCCCAAAAAAAGTATGTATGAGATGAAAAATTCAGAGAAACTGTCATGAAATATGTAATTTTGGATTGTTTATTGATTTTTTTATGCAGTTATTGAAATGGGGAATGATTAGCTCACAAAAGACTTAATCTTGACTTGGTGTAATTCCTAGTAATAGATCAGTTCTTAATAACACAGTAACTGTGAAGTGGCCGTATCAGAGCGTAGCCTTTTGAGATGCTTAGGAGGTCAAAGGCAATGATTGACAAAAGCAATGGTTGACAAAGGCAATGGTTGACGAAGGCAATGGTTGACGAAGGCAATGATTGTCAAAGGCAATGGTTGACAAAGGCAATGATTGACGAAAGCAATGATTGACGAAGGCAATAGTTGACGAAGGCAATGATTGTCAAAGGCGATGGTTGACAATGGCATTGGTTAACGAAGGCAATGATTGACGACGGCAATGATTGACGAAGGCAATGATTGTCAAAGGCAATGGTTGACAAAGGCAATGATTGACGAAAGCAATGATTGACGAAGGCAATGGTTGACGAAGGCAATGATTGTCAAAGGCGATGGTTGACAAAGGCATTGGTTAACGAAGGCAATGATTGACGACGGCAATGATTGACAAAGGCAATGGTTGACAAAGGCAATGACTGAAGAAGGAAATTATAGAAGAAGAGAATGATTGATGAAGGCAATAACTGACTACTTTCGATACAAGCTTCGACATGTTTAAAATATTGTTTCATTACGCAAATATTAACTATGTGTTACAGTTAAAATCCTTTTACTTGATGCTGGATGTAATTTAAATAAATATATAAAATACGTTTAAAAAAATGAAATTACAAACTGTTACGTGACATATAACTAGATAGTTAAAAAGTATAGTCAGTAAAAGTATAGTTTACTCCTTTAGTAGAATAGTACTCCTTTATTAATAACAAAACGTACAATAAACCTTAACCTGTAACTAAAGCGTGTGATTTATTTAAAACTAGGAGTCCCGCCCCAGCTTCGCACGGGTATAAAGCATATATGTCACTCAGTGATAATCACAGTATTTCGCTACTCCATATTGAATTTTATTATACATATAAACCTTCTTCTTCAATCACTCTATATACTTAAAAAAAACCGCATCAAAATCTTTTGCAAAGTTTTAGAGATTTAAGCAAACATAGAGATATAAGGACAGACAGAGAAAGTGACTTTGTTTTATACTATGTAGTAACGTTTATAGCTACTACTATTTTGATAATTGTCATATTTTACCATACTTATCCAAAGACTCAATTACGTTTAGCTGTCATTTATGTTTTGTTTTTCCATGTCATAGTCGTTTTTGCTATACCACATTTTATAGTGACTTGACGGGATAAAATAAATGCGGTCGAACGGGATAAAAAGTATCCTATGTCCATCTCCTGGTTCTAAACAACCTCTCCACCAATTTTCAGCCGAATTTGTTCATCCGTTCTTGAGTTATAAATAGTGTAACTTAGACCAACTTTCTTTTATATATATAGATAACTATTAATACTGAAAATACTTTTTGGCTTCTTAAAAAATACGTGCAAAATTAACAAAGTGAAGAAAAGGAAGCGATTAATTTAACTTATTAATATTGTGGATTTGTTACGATTTTCTTTATATTTCTGTATATATATTTCAGGTCAGGAGGTCAGGAGTGTATCACTATTTAAAAAGGAAACCTAGAACGAAATAATAAAAATATTATTATTTTAAATACAGGATCATCATCCTCCTGCCCTTATCCCACTCTAAGTGGGGTCAGCACAATATGTTACAAACATGTCACATGATTTGGCTACGTGTTTTACGACCGGCCGCTTGCCTGACGTCAACTTACCTTGGTCGTATTTTATGACAGCTCGGTAAGAAAGAGGGTGGTACTATTCTATTCATCCGGATATCACAAGGCGTATTATGTTAATTACATGTATTTTTTTTAATTCTATCGTACTAATAAATGCAAATATCACAAGCCGTGATATCGTGCGACTCTTTCGAGGAGGTCACAGGTTCAAACCCCGGGCAGGTAGGAGTTTATCAATAAAAATTATGTGTCTCAATGAAACGTGCATATCTCTAGAGAATTCTGGGGATATGTGTGACCTACCAATCCGCGTTGGAGCAGCGTGGTAGGTCTCAGCTCCAACCCTTCTACAAAAACGGAGAGAGAAGGCCTATTCCCAGCAGTGGGGTAGTTACAGGTCGCTACTTACTTTTTATAAGTTATAATAGAATTATTTACATATATATAGGTAATTCGTGTTTGTTAAGAGAAATGCAATGCTAAGGGCCTGTTTCACAAGTTACTGATAAAGTGTCGGATGGATATCAACTCATATGACGTGTCAAATGCAAAGCTGTGACAGCCTAATGGTAACGCGCGGAACAAAAAGGTTGGAAACCTAGATCCGATTCCCACATCCGGTGCCTTTTTTCTTTTTTTTAATCTGTTGGTATCCGGCTGAATAGGATAGTACTACCCTCATTTCTTACCGAGGTGTCGTAAAAGGCGACTAAGGTAAGTCGACCCGCCGTGTGGTATCCGGTGTAGTAGAATAGACCACCCACTTTCTTACCGAGGTGTTGTAATATACGATTGAGGTAAGTTGACGTCAGGCACGCCATAAAAAAGCAGCTAAATCATGTGACAGCATGTTTATAACATGTAGCGACCCCACTTAGAGTGGGATAAGGGCAGGACGAAGTATTTTTTTTTAATCTTTAAAAAAATTAGCTAGGCCCGGTTACCCAGGTACTATAACTTATATAGCAAAATAATTCTATTGTAACTTGTGCACTATAGAGTTCTGCAAAGTAACTGTTAAGTAAGTAACTTAATACTTGAGTTATGGGTGTTAGCGCACACTATACACAATATTATGGAACTCTATAGTAATTAATAAATAATAAATAAATAAATATATGGGACACTTACACACACGGTCGTCCGTCCCCAAAGTAACTTAATGCAAGCGTTTTACCTGAAAATAAAACGTATATTAAAATACTTACCTGATCCGAAGTCTAATATTTTGGAATACTGCCTGGTGTCCAAAACAACAAGTCCAATAACGAATAAAGTTTCGTAAACATCCCCCCTACCTGGTGCTGGCATTAGACAAGGTAGATAGTATTCACTACTAAGGAGGAAAAGAGACAGAAAAAGGAAGTGGAAGCAATGGATCTCAACATTATATTAGACTTCGGATCACGGTACAGTATTTTAATACTTGTGTTATGGTAAACAGACAACTGGTGAATATATACTTATATATTTTTTTAAATACATACTTAAATACAAATATACACCCAGGCTCGAAGACCAACAAATTCATTTTAAAGAAAATATTGGCCCTCGGCGGGAATCGAACCCGCGACTCGTGGAGTCGTTGGCATTGCGCCAACGAGCCAGTCAATAACACGATATAATAGGAATAACACAATTCCCGTTCCGAGATGCACTTCGCTTGAATGACGAACAAAGACTGAATGTCACTGAAACGTTTTATCAATAGGAAGACTCAACCGGAAACAACACGACACAGTGTTGCCAACATTTCAGTGTTGCTATAAAATACAAAGCGATCATGGGCGATAACATAGCAAAGTAACGCCTGCTTGTATAAGTAAATCATTAAAATAACATACATTTCACTTACATTACAGTCGTTATAAATAATAAAAAAAAGATGTGATGGCCTAGCGGTGCGACCGTGTGAATCTCTAGAGACGATCATGGGTTCGAACCCGGGCAGACACCAATGAGTTTTTCTATTAAAACTTATGTCTCTAATTGATAATTGCAATTTATCACACGCTTCCGGTGAAGGAAAACATCGTGAGGAAACCTGCATATCTCTAGAGAATTCCGGGGATATGTGTAAGCTACCAATCCGCATTGGAGCAGCGTGGTAGGTCTTAGCTCCAACCCTTCTCTCCAAAAATGTAGTGAGGAGGCCTATGCCCAGCAGTGGGATAGTAACAGGCCGTTACTTACAGTCGTTAGTCATTGGTCTTGTCACCGATCGTCGCCTTCTCCTTCAAAAACGTCTCCGACCGTTCTAGGACACGTTTCCTCTCCTCTTTTTTGGAATTCTGTTTCTCCGGTTTCCTCGGTTTGTTTTGCGCAAAGTCCTTGGTGGTCCTCGACACGACTTTAGCTGAGCTCGCCTTGGTCGCGTTTTGGAATCCCGCTTTCTTTCTTTCTTTCTTGTCGTTGGTTTGATTGTTCTTGTAAACCGGTATCTTAGTTTTCGCAATTGCATTTGGCAACGACGATGACACACCTTTTGACATCACCGCTGTAAAATTATTAATCTATACTAATATATATAGCTGAAGAGTTTGTTTGATTGTTTGAACGCGCTAATCTCAGAACCTACTGGACCGTTTTGAAAATTCCTTTAAGTGTAAGATAGTCCATTTGAGGAAGGCTACAGGCTATAACATCACGCTAAGATGAATAGGAGAGAAGCAGCAATAAAAAATGTTATGAAAACGGCAAAACTTAAAGCTTTCTTTGCGTGCTCTAAGTAAACGGTACTAGTTATTCAAAAATCACGTATTACTAAATTGTTCCCCTCTAAAAGTTCTAAATAAAAGTCCGCGACAACATATGTCTAGCTTTTAAGGTTAACCCACTTTAACCATTTT
The DNA here is from genome assembly GCA_029227775.1 of Morpho helenor. Classification (NCBI taxonomy): domain Eukaryota; kingdom Metazoa; phylum Arthropoda; class Insecta; order Lepidoptera; family Nymphalidae; genus Morpho; species Morpho helenor. The sequence goes on along the minus strand of JARGCU010000030.1, from coordinate 18,307,989 downwards.
TATGGTTATCAAAATACTATATTACGGTTTTAATCCTACCACGCGAACAAAGTCGCGGGTGAAAGTCATTCTAAATAATAACATCAGACAGCACTCTGTCTTGAGAAGTTAACAATCAGCAATATCAATAGGGAATAAATAGTCATCATCATCTTCCTGCCGTTATCCCACTCTAAGTGGGGTCGGCACGACATGTTATAAACATGCCGTCACATGATTGGACTATGTTTTACGACCGCCTGGCTGACATCAACCTTACCTTATCGTATTTTAAGACACTTCGGTAAGAAATGAGGGTGGTACTATTCTATTCAGTCACACGGCAGGGAATAAATAGTATTGGATTTTTTTGTAAGAGAAATAAATAAATATATGGGACACTCGCACACACGGGCGAAGCGGTTAAAATGTGTTCTATGGCGTGCAGATAACTTACATTCAACAGAGCCCTTATTCCCGTGCTTGGTCTTGGTGTACGTGGCGTATCTGTTGCTCAGCTGGGACTCTGTCAGGGAATCGGTGGAGGGCTCGGCGGTGCGCGGCCTGGACGTGGTGGCGAGGCTGTCCTGGGACGTGGCATGTCCTCCAGGCTGGGCACGTTTTGATTTGTCTGTACGATGTTTTAAAACATTACTCTGAACCGGGCTCGAATTCCGCGACGACTCACTGGATGAAATCACCCTGTTCGCAGCCTTCTTTTGCGAGGGTCCCTGCTCTTCGGGCACAGTTCGAGATTCTAGGCTCCCGAGATATCGAGGCTTAGTTTTCTCATAAGGGTGCGAACGATGAGGTTTGGCGATATCATTTTGAGTCGTCGCAGACTTCGCCCGGTTAAAACGTGCACGTATCTCCTGGGCTTTGGTCATTCTGACTTTGCACGCGTCCACTTTGGTTCCCGTCTTGACCGGTGCCGTCTTGACCGGTGCCGGCTTGTAAGGGGCGAAGGTGCTCCGAACTGTCTCCATATCCAAACTCTGCGCGCTGACGAGTTTGGTCCCCTTGCTCGGCCTGCAATATGCCTGGTTGTGCGTGGATCTGCCCGTTTCCTGGTTTAACGAGGCGGTCAAGTGTCCCGGTTGCGGGCAATATGCGATGCAGCCGAGCTCGCGGAGGCGCCTTCGGAGGTCGGGCGGCAGATCCTTGAACGCTTGGGAGCCCACGACCCTCGGCGACGCTTTGATCAGAGCACCTTCGCACTGCAAGCGCCAGGCACTGGCTCGCGTGACTACGAGTTTCGGCTCGGGAACTTTGAGACTCTGGTTGGATTTGGACTGTCGGATATCCCTGATCAAGCAGGTGAGGTACTCGTACGCTCGACATGTTTCCTCTGGCGGCGCCCACTGTATGGCCACCGCGAGGCACTGCTCCAGAGCCTGTCTCGCGGCCGGCGGCGCTTCAGGAGCTGCGGAGAGCCTCTCCAGTACGGACACCAATCGCTCGGCCGCGAACCGCGCGGCGGCGTTTATCAAACGGCGACACATGTCCGCAACACTTTCCGCCCATCTGCTATTTTGCAACGACGCCACTGAAATGTAAACAAATATAATTCATTTGTTGTTTTTTTTAACTGTGGCAGCCCAGCGGTAACACCGACTCTTTCGAGGACATCATGGGTTAAAACCCGGGCAGACACCAATGAGTTTTTCTATTAAAACTTGTTTCTAATTGATAATTGCAATTTACCACACGCTTTTCGCCAAAGGAAAACATCGTGAGAAAACCTGCATATCTCTAGAGAATTCTGGAGATATGTGTAACCTACCAATCCGCATTGGAGCAGCGTGGTAGGTCTTCGCTCCAAACCTTCTACAAAAACTGAGAGAAGAGGCCTATTCCCAGCAGTGAAATAGTAACAGGCCGCTACTTACTTTTTTACATTTGTTTTATAATAAATCACGGAAAGCGAAAATTATTATTGCAGATACCTTTTAAAGATGTTTTTATTTGTCAATATATTGACTTCCAATGATAATAATATAAAATGTTTAAACTCAGAAAACGTGTAATTATACGAATCACTATTATAATATGCAAATATTAATAGTATTGTATGTAACATCGCACACACCTGTTATACCACATCCGTATATTGTGTCAAAAAGGTTTTCAATGGTTAAATTAAGTAGGTGTTCTTGAAAACACTTTTCCAATAACTCCCTAGGCAACGTAGCGAAAGCTTTAGTAGGCCAAACTATTGCAAAATGTTTCGTGATCCACCTTAGGCATTTGCGGTATAAATCATCTAAACCGTAGACCGATGATAGTGGAAAGCATTCCAGTACACCGACTGTGCATACTTGACACGGCTAAAAGCATTTACAATATTAATATTATTAATTAAATAAGCGATACCTGTATCGCACGCTTAGTGTTAAAGTGACTGAATTTGAAAAAGTTGTTTTGTGCCAAATTACAACAAAGCGTAGCGTCTTCGAAACTCGTTGATGTTAAGGAGACGCATAACTAAGAGCAAGAAAATTCTAGACCTTCAATAGTTCTTAGCGGGCTTTAATTCATGGGATTGTTTTTAATTCAAATTCAAAGATTAATTCAATTCAAAGATTAATTTTTAATTCGGTCATCTTAACACTGAGTGTGTGAATACAGTTAATACGTGGTTATTTTCAGAATATTTATTTTAACTAGATAAAATTTGCGTTTTTTTTCCATTTAACTTAATCTTTAAAAATGTGAGTTAGAAACAATGTATATGGATATTTTAGTTAACTTAGCATCGAATCTATCATTGAATTTCAATAGCTTAAACCGAAAGGGTTAAAACGAGTTTTAAAATGGATTTAGTATTGCCCCCCTTAACAATTAATAAATAATAATAATAAATATATGGGACACTTACACACACGGTCGTCAGTCCCCAAAGTAAGTAACTTAATACTTGTGTTATGGTAGACAGACAACTGGTGAATATATACATATATAATTGTTAAATACATACTTAAATACAAATATACACCCAGGCTCAAAGACCAACAAATTCATTTATAGAAAATGTTGCCCCTCTGCGGGAATCGAACCCGCGACCCGCGGAGCTGAAGGCAGGGTCACTACCCACTGCTCCAACGAGCCAGTCGATATAATTATATTCCCACCTTCGAAAACACTGACCGGTGTTAAAATAACTACAGTTAAAATGATTTTTTTTTAACTTCACTATCTTAAGTTATTTAATAATGGTGTAATAGACAGACCAGCCGTGTGGTATCCGGCTGAGTAGAATAGACCGCCCTCATTTCTTACCGAGGGTCGTAAAACGTGACTAAGATAAGTTAACCCACTTTGTGGTATCCGATTTAGTAGAATAGATCACCATCGTTCTTACCGGGGTACTGTAAAATACGACTAAGGTAAATTGACTTCAGGCAGGCGGCCGATCGTAAAAACGTAGCCAAATCATGTGGTACGTTTATAACATGTTGTGCCGACCCCACTCGGAGAGGGGATAAGGGCAGGAGGATGAATGAGTGATGTAATACATTATGTAATAAAAGTGTAATTTAGAAGAGTTTCATGAATATTATAAGTATACTCCTTCCCTTATCCCACTCTTAGTGGGGTCGGCACAACATGTTATAAACATGTTGTAACATTATTTGGCTGCGTTTTTACGACCGGCTGCCTGCCTGACGTCAACTTACCAAATTCGTATTTTATGACACCTCGGTAAGAAGGAGGATAGTCTATTCTACTAAACCGGATACTATACGGTGGGTCAACTTAACGTTTAGTCGCCTTTTACGACATCTCGGTAAGAAACGAGGGTGGTACTATTCTACTCCGCCGGATACCCACACGGTGGGAATAATGAACACTATGAAATGAATGCTTTTTTACAGTGTTTATTGATAACTAGTGGCCCGCTCCGGCTTCGCATGGGTATAAAATATATAGTCTCAGTAAAAAAAATGATTAAAATCTATCCAGTATGTCCACTATGCCACGGGCAGTAATGAATAAAAAAAAACGTTTTATTCATTACTGCCCGTGGCCCACACGCGTTAAATTTGGAGTAAAACATTTCCCCTTTCCCTATACCATGAAGATAAAATTACGTTTAGCTGTCATCTATGTTTTGTATTCCACTGACATTTGCGTTTTGTTATTCAGTCATAGTCGTTTTTGTTATACCACGATTTATAGTGACTTGACGGAAATCCGGCCGAATGGGATAAAAGGTATCCTATGTCCGTCTCCTGGTTCTAAGCAACCTCTCCACCAATTTTCAGCCGAATTGGTTCATCCGTTCTTGAGTTATAAATAGTGTAACTCAGACCAACTTTCTTTTATATATAGATAATAAAATATATAATTTAAAACGTTTATAATTAAAAAATACCATTAATCAGCTACTTTAAATAAAAGTATAGATAATATGATTTAAATACCTCATGGAAATGGTGACAGTATTTAGCTTTCAGCGTAAACATAATTCCTTCTTTTAATCCATCCAAGCTGAGCATGTCGGCGAGAGTGGCGAGCTCCAGAATGCTCACAGAGTCGGGTATGGCCGCGATGCCCGAGTATATGTGGCACAGAGCGAAGTGCACTACGTTGTAAGAGAACCTAGGAAACAACATTGGCCTTTCATTAACGGAACCATGGTCTTCTTCTTCTTCTTCAACCAGCCAGTGATGACCTATGGCTCTGAATCTTGGTCGCTGATTATGGGCCTCATAAGAAAGCTCAGAGTCGCTCAGCGGGCGATGGAGCGAGCTATGCTCGGAGTTTCTCTACGTGATCAAATCAGAAATGAGGAGATCCGTAGAAGAAACAGAGTCACCGACATAGCTCAGCGTGTCGCGAGGCTGAAGTGGCGATGGGCTGCACATAGTGCGTAGAACCGATGGGCGTTGGGGTCTCAAGGTGCTGGAATGGCGACCCCGCACCGGAAAACGCAGTGTCGGCAGACCCCCCACGAGATGGACTGACGATCTCAAAAAGGTCGCGGGGAGCCGCTGGGTCCAAGCGGCACAAAATCGTGTATGGTGGAGATCCCATGAAGAGACCTATGTCCAGCAGTGGACGTCCATCGGAACCATGGTAAAAATCTAAAAAAAAAAACAAAAAAACCGGTTGCCTGTAAAGTCGGTTTTACGGGCAAAGATTTTACGTGACAACGTCTTTTTAAATGTGATGGATTGGAGTGGGAGAGAGACGCGAGGCATTCGCCAGTCCGGCGGGCCTCTCTTTCGTTCGGTGACTCATCGTAACAGACGTGAGCGGGCGTTACGCTTTCTCATGAGTGACTCCAAGCCGCAACCTAATTTAACCCGTCACGTCAAAAAATAACAATAAAATTATTTTGCTATAATCCGCGATGAGGTAAAATAGAGAATATAGTACCTGGGTGGCCGAGCCTTGGTCGGTAATTTTTAAAATGACGTAAAAAAAAAAAATTGAAAGGAAAACTGAAAATATAATAGGGCAGGTGGGGCTCGATCCTAGGTATTTTCGTCTCTCTAGACCGCCCGTTCCCCAAATGACTTTACGTTTGACAGCGAAAAATTGTGATTGGATTCAAAGTTAATTTCAAAAAAATGTTAACGCCCGAAAACAGGGATACATTTTTTAAAAATAAAACTTATCACATCGATTTTTCTCCTCCAAAATCCCCTACACGCTGAATTTCAGGAAAATCGTTAGGGCCGTTTCAGAGATTCTGAATATATATATATAAATATATATATAGTTGACGAAAGATAGGACAGAATGGAAGAGAAAAACATGTTGTGCCGACCCCACTTAGAGTGGGATAAGGACAGGAAGATATATATATATATATATATATATATATATATATATATATAGCACGTCAGGAGAGGTTTCAATTTTTCCGTTTTCGTAAAAAAAAATTTTGCTTCTCTTCTATTCGTCTTAACGTGATGTCATCTTACACTCGAAAGAATTTTTCGGTACAAAAGTTTCTTAGATCAGCGCGTTCAAACAAACAAACTCTTCAACTTTATACGAGTATATTAGTATAGATTTAACATATATTTCATACTTTGGCAAGATAATGACGTCTTCGTAAGGAAAAATAGAATTTGCTGAGGTTATAAACTAAATGTAAAAAAGACAAGCGAATTATTATTATATATGATAACAATAATACGACAAATTATAGCAAAATATTTGGATTTACTTGAATTAATTAAATAATGTATGTAATTTAAGATGCAATACACAAACATAATAGTTAGAAAACACTTAAAATATGCAAATACTTACGGCGGTAGCGTAATAACATTTCCACCACTTTCCACCCAGCCGCCACTCAGAATGCCAGCAAAGTATGAACACCTATTATAAAAATATTGTTTATAACAGATTTCTAGTTAAGAATATAAAACGAAGGGTTAAATCTAACCTAGATGATAAAATACACTTGTGGGCCTGGATACGTTTCCCTGGCACTTCCACTACGACGTCTGGTGCTATTTCTTCTAGAAACATACGTAGCAAGTCCTGTCCTAGTCGAGATTGACAACTATTTATCAAATGCGAATTTTGACTTGTTTCCTCTGTGGTAGTGTTTTCTGTAAGCAATTAAAATAAAAAATGATATTTTTCAATATCAAAATATTGAACCAAATATCCAAAAATTCAAAAAATCATATATAAATTCGTACCAATGACAGAGCGACACACGCTACTGGGAACGCTGCTGATGTCCGAGCCATCCGAACCCTGTTCGTCCAATTCGCCGAGGCTCGAGGATGTTCCGGGTCGCAGAGGTGACCTGATTCTGCCCGATAATGATATCGGCATGCTTTTACTAAACTCATTTCTCAAATGTGGAAACAATCTATTCAAGCTTAAAGCGTTCTCAGAATGGAATGAACTTATCACTTCGCTAGATTTGAACGAGGTCGTTTGTGCACTTTGAGTGTTGAGCCAATTATTATCTGGAATAGATCTCGTCATCCTCGAATCCAAACATTCTCTCTCAGAAATATCACATCTTTGAGTTGGTTTGTCTAAATCAGACAATTTAACGTAAAGATCGGCCGACTCGACTGAGTTATTCGATTGCTCGTGTGTGACAGTGTTCGAAACAATAATATTATCTCCATCAACTCGTTCACTCGACTCACCAGTCTTGTTCGCTAATTTAAAAGCAGTTCCTGGATTGGCTATTATTACAGAAATGCTTATATTTGGATCGCTGCATAAGGATTCATATTGTTCAAAACTTATATTTGGACTAGGATCCGAAAATAGAGATGGCTTTTCTACCTTCTTTTTTACTTCAGAGATGGCATTGTCTGTTAAATTCAAAGACGTTTCCTCTATTGTATCTGAAGTACGTGAGTGAGTGTGAGACTTACACGTTACAAACGACTTGTTCGAATCGTGAGATTCTAAAATAGTTTTGTCTCCCCTATTACGTGAAAGACATGAATTCTCTTTATTATTTTCAGTTTCGGTTTGATTATTTATTGAAATAAAGGATGCTTCCGGTCTTGGTAATATTTTAGAATTATAATTTCTGCAGAAGGAATCATATTCAACAGCAGTGGTATCGCCTGTGTCACCGTTATCAGATGGATGATTCAAATGGTCTTCTTCTTTATTTGGAGTTATACACGTTTCTTCTTTTTCCAATTCAATCTCTGGCTCCAGCGAGGAAATCGATTCAGAAGTATTATGCAGATCATGCGGTTGCAAAGAAAAATCATTTTTTTTCTCATTGGATAAAAATTTCGGCGTCTTGTGTTTCAATGTATTTTTCGGAATCTTCCTATGAAAGGAAGAACCTAAACGAGTAGGCATATCTTTGCTAGAAGAATTAGCACCTAAATCAATGTACATAGAAAACATACTTCTATTCTCGTTGTCCTTGTTATTTACCTTTGGCTTTTCCGGTGGTAAGGGCTCAGGTAAAGTAGAAAAATCAATAAAAAATTTATGTCCAGACTTTTCGCTGCTATCAGAATTAATAGAACTTCTACTTTTACAGTTGTCACTATTACTTGATTTTCGGTCATTTTTAAGGCTTTCACAAGTTCTATCACCAAGCTTTTTACATAACACATTCGGCGTTTTTTCAGATTCTGTTATTTTTGGATGATTAGACATATCAACTACCCACGCAGACGTTTTTGGCGTTTTTGGTAGGCTATTAATCTCCTCGTTAGAAAACGATGTCCCCGGTATTGAAACATTTTCTGTTTTTCGACTGAATGGCATTTGTTGACAGGCGGAATTGGTATCATCTATCTGCCTTCGGTTCGGTTCTCTGTCAAAATTTATACAAGAAGATTTATAATTCATTCTAAAATTAGAAATGTCTTCACCAGTTATTAAAATATCGTCTGCATTTTTTATAGTTTTATTTCGTTTTACTAAAGTTGTTAACGAAATCATAGAGTTATGTGGTGTTGTATTACCTATTTTGATAGTATCTACACTAGAAATCTGCGAAGCTATATGATCATTGTCACTACTAGAAACCGTTGAAACTATATTATCTGACATAGTACTTGCATTTAAAAAGTCTTCTGTAGTAAGGGTCATGTTGAAAATAGTGGGTGATAAATCTTTTTGCATTGAATCTGTATTTTTAGTGTCTCCGTGTTCTAACGAGTCGTCATTGTCGTTACTTTCAGACCAATCACTTGGACTGATATCGATATCATTAACAATAGAACAGGGTTTAATACGTGTACCGAGTAAACCAGTGGGTTTACTCGGTACACGTATTAAATCTGATTTAGGATTATCATTTTTAGAGAAGTTTGGGTTTGAAAATAGTTCTTCGTCAGCCAAATTTGCCGCATCAATAAAACATGGGGCAGGATATTTTATTATTAACTTTTCAGTTATTTGATCATTAGTGTTGTTAGATTCGTTATTTGGTTGATATTCTCGATCGTTCTCTTTTAGTTGAGGTAGGAATACGGATTCCCAAGAGTTAAAAGAAACTGATGAAGACCCAGCTGATATAACAATTTCCTCATTTTGCCGTTGCTTTTCTTCTTTGCAACGTAGACAGTTTGAATCATTTTGTGTCGTCGTGTCAATACTTGTAGTAGAAGCTTGCAAATGAAACGTTTCATCTGTAGAAATGTTATAAGTTTCTGTTAACGATGTGTCAGTTACTGTAATTTCTTTTTGACTACTAAAGCTCTCCAACGTTCCTGTATGTTCCAAGCCTGAGTCAGAAGACGTAAAAATATTCTCCATTCTTGAACTATTTTCGCCAACATTTAATTGTGAATAACAACTAGATGTTCCCAAGGCAGGAGAATACGCATATGCAGCGGACAAATAATCTGATGAAGAACTTGGATCGTCCGTAATTAAACTATCTGGCGAAAAGGCAGGATCCAAAATTTTATCAACGGATGTTCCGTCATTAAAATTATTTTCAGGAATCTTTAATGGCTTATATATTTTTGTAATTTGATTATTATTACTTTTTTTTTCACAATTATTCAAAGTAGCATGCCCATTCAGTACTTTATAAATATCACAATTACTGGAATGTTTTATAATATCTGAAGAGTGACTAGAAACTAGAGATAGTGAAGTAGGTTTATTATGTATCAAAGTTTTATTACGCTGTGTTTCTTGACTTTTTATTATTGTATGGAAAGCATCAGACAATGCATCCTGTTCGATAAGTTCCTGTTCCAATAAGTTTCCCTCAATATGTACTAATGCATAATACTCTTTTGTTAAATCTGTACTCGGACTAAGACATGAAATTTGTGGTGTGTTGGTGTCTATATATAAACTCGTGGAGTTGGGGGTCAAAAAGACGTCAACATCTTCAATATCCTCTTTTGTGTTATTACAGTCTGATAATCTACTAGTTACTTTTTTACTTTTAAGAAATAATAAAACTTCTTTTTCTTGGTTCTTTATATCACATTCCGTGTAGGCGTCACTATAAAAGACAAATTATATTTTACAATAATTTTAGACACAGCCATAATAGTATGCAGCTATGTAAGTTATAAACACTTTTTATTAAAATAAATATTGATTAAGACCTAACCTTATAAAGGAATATATTTCATCAAAAACTTCTTTTCCAATATTAACATGCAAAATAGCTTCAAGCTTGTTGTAAAATTTGTTTGTTCGTGCTTTTAGAATACAAGAATGTGTTAATAGTTTTAGTTTTCCACACACCACTTCCAAATCTGAATAAATAGATTCATCAAATATTCTGCAAAGAAGCAAAAGCTGATATCATTATTCACAAGTATGATATTTTAAAATTATATTATGTAATAAGTACCTGATAGACCGAGCGTTGCTCGGTAATTTTTGAAAAGAAAGTAAAAAAAAAAAATTAATTGAATAGGTGATATTTCCATTTCTCGATATCGCCCGTTAACCGATTAATCTACGCGTACTTGACAATTTACAAAAATAACGTTTTATATATAAAGCAAATGTTAAAAAATGTTAGTATGTTAAATAATGTTGAATATATATTATGAATATATATAATATGAATATATGTTAGAATGTTAGTATGTATGATTTTTCTCCTCCACAACCCACTACATGGTGAATTTCCAAATATATATATATATATATATATATATATATATATATATATATATATATATATATATATATATATATATATATATATATATACACACACATACATACAATTACATACTTTAATATTAAATATATACATCATTTCATTCATTTCATTTTTCATTTCATTACTAGTAACCCAATTAATTACGTTAAGGTTAAAGGTACTGGCATTAATATTAGGAAAGCATGCGATAATTCAGCAATTGCTAGAAAATCTCCCAAAGTACTGATAGAGTTATATAAAAATATATAATAATAAAGTATATGGAACTCCTATAATGGACAGATAAAAAGGCTTATAACTCTGTAACCCAAAGGATGTAATGTTTGAATTTGCAGTCTCTTATAATCTTCTAAATAAAGGGCATAGAGTAGAGCTGACGTCTCTATTTCCACATACCTCCGTGATATCATATAGGACACTAACAGTACAGCCACTTATTATATCTATCTTCACTATTATACTGCTGGGCATAGGCCTCCTCTCTCAGTGTATGCAGAGAAAGGTTGAGCTAAGACTATCCACGCTGTTCCATTGTGGATTCATAAGTACAGATATTATTAAATTACTAAAAAAATATATAACGTTCTTTAGAGATGTGCAGGTCTTCTTGTGACATTTAATTCACCAAAAAGCGTGTGATAAATATTAATTAGGCACACTTATGTATGATGATTTATATTGTTTGTTAAATCAGTTTTTCTCTGTGATGTAACTCAGCACAAATCAAGATATTAATTTTTTCATATATTTTATTTTCATTGTCTACTAACACAATGGATGTAATGTCAGTAAATTTAAATAAATTGTTATATTCATTTATTTTTCTTAACCATAGATACAAGTTTAGATATAAAAAAACATTTAAAAATTTAAAATTTGTCTACCGCCGGGATCGGGGCAGTATCCCGAGCTAACGGCGGTTAGGGATCTAGAGTGAGGAACTTCCTCACCATGCGCGCCGTTTCAAGCAATACTGCCTTCTGCATCCAACTTGATCCAACTATTAAGCGAAAGCCTCTGAAGATGTTGGTCGAGGCTCTTCGCAATCAGACCATTAACCGACATAACAATAGGCACAATTATTATTATTTAGAAAAATCAGTACTTTTTCTCCACCTCAAGGGGGGTGATGTGCTGTGTTGCCCTTTCTAAATTGTGCTGCATAAATGTATTTTACGTTATATTTATTGATTTACTTTTATATATTTCTGAAATTAACAACTAGCAGAACATTAAAGCATGCTTGTAAATTATCTTCAATATAAGCATACCTATCAGTACCTTAATACTTTTTAAAAGTAAATATGTTTTTTATACAAAAACTATAAATTCATTCATAAACATTGTTTATATAATAATCTTTGTTGTAAGTCCATAATATAAAAGTAATATTAAAGTAGATAATAATATTATTTTGGCTATAATATAAACATTAATGAAAAAAAATTAACACAAATTTAGAATGTAGAAAATAAGATAAAAAAGATATCACAATTTTACAGCAAAGCATTAATTGAAAGCATACTAGTCACAATACGAATGTTCTATCTATCTATCTAATTAGATATATATATAGATATATCTCTATAGAGAGAGATTAGATAGATAGATACGAATGTTATTGTTGGTTTAAAGTTACAAACTGAAATGACTTGATTATCTGGTATATAAATATTGTTGAACTTCCATGTGTTTTTGATTAATTTACATTGCAAACGTAATGTGAATATTATATTGCTATAATGTGCGATAAAAGAAAATATACGTAATGCTAAATGTAGAGTGTACTATTCGTTCTCATACCTGATACATGCAGAATTTGTAAGAACTCATGCACTACCCAAAATCGACAATATCGCAGTCTTTTCGATTTTGTTGTGGAGTCTATTTCCTGACGTTACAGGGCGAAACAATTGTTGAGATTGTGGTGGTGAATGTGTGCAGTGCTTGTGTATTGTTGTGTTATCGGTATCGGGTACTGCATGAGTTCTTACAAATTCTGCATATATCAGATATGAGAACGAATAGTACACTCTACATTTAGCATTACATATATTTTCTTTTATCGCAGATTATAGCAAAATAATATTCTCATCAGTTTTGTATTTTGGACCTCCGCAAAGTAGAGCCTAATTCTATAAATTAATTTACATTGTGATAAAATAATATCCCTTATTTATTTATATGGTCATCAGAAAAAATTAAAATATGTTAAAAGCCACACATCCTCTTATATCATGATAGTGTGTGTTAAAAAAGAATCTTGCCCAAAAAATGTTGTTATTCAACAATCATATACCACTGAGGCATAGTTGCTCTGAGAAAAGATATTAAATACCTGTTTTACAAATTGTTTTGATGTACCTTGCTATATCTTCTTCAAGTTGTTTCTGGAGGTACAAATCCAATTTTGAAGCTTCATCAGATGTAGAACAATCACTAGCTGGCACGGCCTTAATCCTCTGGTCCTGCATTAAGCATTTCGTACGCCTAACATACAAACAGACACATTAAAAACATATTCTTCACTGATAATTGTACAATGTTTTATTTTTTATTTTTTATGTTATTAGTTTTGTTTCTTTTTAATTCTTTTAGAAGTAGCAGTATGTTGTTTATTTATTATTGTACAATAATAAATGGACACTGGAATGGATGCTGTTTTTTTTAAGTTTAGTGAGTAGCACTTACGACAAGCCATGTTACAAAATTATTGTGTGTGTGAAGTTATACCACTCTTAGTGGGGTCGGCACAACATGTTGCAAAACATGCTGTCACATGATTTGGCTGCATTTTACGACCGGCCGCCTGCCTGACGTCAACTTACCTCAGTCGTATTTTACGACACCTCGTTAAGAAAGAAGGTGGTCTATACTGGATACCACACGATGGGTCAACTTGCCTTAGTTGCCTTTTACGACTTTACCTTGGTAAGAAATGAGGTTGGGCTATTCTACTCAGCCGGATACCACACGGCGGGTCAGTATTTAGTCAAATTTAAACATTTTATATTAATGTCAGTTCCATTAGAATCAAATAAAATTGTTTGAATATGATATAATATAATATATTATCTATGCATATATATATCTATGGACTAATATATTTTTGTAATAGTAATGGTTTTTATTTGTATTGTATGTTTTTTTTTTCTACTTTTTTTTTTTTTGTATTAGAAATTAAGTGGTGTTAAAAATAAAGAGAATAAATAAATGAATAATAGCGTTTCTGTTTACTTTCAATGTGAGTTTAATTTGTATTGCCTGTCTTTATAATAATAATCAATTTATTGTGGAAAGTTGTATGATATGACATGAATGCAATGAATGATAAAATATCTACAACTAATATTAATTTCAACTAAGAAATAACTAGTTAAAATTTATAAATAGGAAGTATCCATAAAAATTGTATTTCAGGATTTTAAAGGCATTTTTATATGAAAAATGATACAATTCATTCATAGTATATACCTAAACATATAGTGTCAAAAGTAAAATATGTAGAGGTAACTGCTGTTGTTAAAAATATTATGAAATTACCCCTATTTTTGTTTTCCAATAATAAATCGCCCTATCCAAAGAATAAAATCTCATTTTCTATGGGACATGTAGCTTTATACTTCTGAAAGGGCGATATTATAAACAGTTCCTTGTACTATTAGAATATATTGAAAATGTATATTTGTTAAATATTCTCTATGACGTATTTAGTAAATACTTTTTTAAAACACCCGTTTTTTAAAAAACCGTCTCCTTTTTAGTATTAAATAATCTTATGACAAACTTGTTCTGATAACTTGGAGAAGACGGTCTTTAAACTTGATAGAAAACTCTATTATAATAACAGTTAATAAGGTAATGTATAAAGAAGAATATTCTTAATATTATCAGAAAAAGAAAATGGGATCGCTTCATCAAAAGATTTGAAAAAAAACGTATGCCGGACCTACCTTCATTGACGTTACTCAAAATATTGTTAAGAAAAAAAAATATTTTACGAAGTCTCATTCTTCTCTTCACATCACATTTTATCTACACAGCGGCTTAGTTGATATTATAATGGGTACATGCTGAGAATTAAAAATATCTAAATGATAATTGAGAAAATTAAAAAAACTAGTTTTCATGACATACCGAGAAGACTCCACCATGTGCAGATGTTTCTCGAAAGTGTATTTTTTAAAATAGGCAGCAATCACTTTTATATATAAAGGTGAGAATTAAGTTTAATAAATACAAAACGAGTATTTTGTTTTTTTTAGCTGTTTAAAAATATGAATGAACTTTACCGGAGTTCAAATGCGCAATTTTTTCATGTAATTTCCGATCGATCTTGATCCCAGACAAATAACTTAGTTAGCTCATATGGAACATAGATAATACACTATAATCATAGACTACTATCTATAAAAACTATAATGTAAGATATGGAACGTAGTCTTTGTACGCAGTGTTAACGACCCCAAAACACTAAAAAAACAGAAACTCCCCCCTAAAAAAACAGTAGTAGTAGTAGTAGGTTCAGTAAAAATGAAATGAATGAAATATACCTTAGATTTCATACTATACTCATATTATAATATCCACTTTTATTATTTACCAGGAATCATAATATATTATATTATTGATCAAAATATATTTAAAAAAACAAGAATTGAAGCAATATTATATTTCACCTTCATTTCAAAGATGAGATCCGTTAAAAATCATTATAATTCCTTACGCGAACGCTTTTTTTTAATTACTGCCTTTCTGTGGCTTCAAATGATACTGCTGACCAGATAGTCATGTATGATGACTTATCAATGTACCAACGTACATTTCAAGCAATGGTAAATTTTTTAATAGGGCTTTGCCTTGTAGCCTGTTTCTGTCATTTTTACACTGAAATAAAGTGGATATCAGAAAACATTTGCATGGTATAATAGGTACAATAGCACAGAACATGTTGAAAAACAGTAAAAATTAAGAATACTAAAACAGAAAATAGGGGGATCAATGGGAAAACAGCAAACTATAAAACTTCACAATGAGTGTATGGACACTGTAGAATGTAGATGAATCACGAACATGTATGATAGATAAACATAACACATAACATGTATACATTGAAAAAAACTGAGGATTCATTCATAGTTTTTTTTTCAAACTTTTATGTCAAATAGCTTCAATATTTAATTTTTTATATATTAGATAAGTCATTATAATAAAGATATCTGGATGACAGAGGACCTGTATTTTTTAGGAGACCTTTATAAATAAGGCAGGCACCATACTCCATAGGCAGGCACTATTCATATAAGGTGTCTCCTCTCTGTATAAGGTATTATGTCCAGCACTAGTCTATGGTCAGCACTCTTTTCTTCTTTTACTGTCAAGTCGTTTTTATTCCTGACGAGATGCCTTATATACGGTTTTTGGCCACATTATTTTATTTAATCAGATGCTAGGTTTTCCTTTTCATGTTTTTAAATGATGTTTAGATAAATTTTTATATAGTTAAGTGGACGACAATAATATACATCTTGCAAAGGCTATACAAAAGGTGGTTAATTATATAAGCGCTCTAATAAATTATTTAATTTCTTCATTTTTTAAATATAAATAATAATTATTAGAAAAAATTGTTCGGTCGTGAATCGGTATGTGAATATGGACAGTTCGACGGAAAACTGGGACCCTGGTATGTTTATTGTAATAGATTTTTAATACCTTAATAAACCGCGATAAAACCAAATAATATCTCTATTATTTTTGTATTATGGATCTCCGCAAAGTAATGCCGATTCTAAGTACTATGATGGGAGTTATGTGTTGTTAAAAGTTCTACACATACTATTTTTCAACATTGAGTTGTTTTGTGTAGGGAATAACTAGATTATTTAGACAATAAAATATCTGGACAATAAAAAGGATTTGTTTTGTCAACACAAGTTCTTAGAATCCATAAATGGCAACAAGATACATTAAATTATAAAATGTTTATTTCTCCATATTTATTTATCATCCTCCTGCCCTTATCCCACTCTAAGTGGGGTCAGCACAACATGTTATAAACATGCTGTCACATGATTTGGCTGCGTTTTTACGACCGGCTGCCTGCCTTACGCCAACTTACCTTAGTCGTATTTTACACCTCGGTAAGAAATGAGGGTGGTACTATTCTACTTAGCTGGATACCACATGGCTATTCACTTAAGGTATCAAGGTTATTATTAATTATTATATTATCAATTAGTATTAAATAAAATTTAATTTAAAATTACTAGTAAAATGTTGTATGTTTATTATGCACTATACCTGATCACATAGTATTCTCCTCTCGCCAAAGGTTGTCTGTGAGAGATTGCTTTAGCGATAAGACCGCCTTTGCACGCTTGTCCTAATTTAATTTATTATAAACCAATGTACCTCTGTATAGTGCAATAAGAATAAATTAAAATTTATTAATTTATTAATTGTAATGTTTCAGCTTTAACCCGATTGCTTTCTTCCTTACAAGAAGTCCAGTCAGGTGGAGAAGATGTTGCATTCCTAAGTGAACTTCTTCAGTCTAAACAACTCCATGCTCTTGTTCAAGTGCATAATAAAATAGTGGCTGCTCAATGTAAAGATGATAAATTTTTTCCACTGCTCTCTAATGCCATGCAAGTTACTTTGGAAGTGCTGGAAATGTTTGGGAATAAAGTGTTAAATTCAAAGGAATATGAAGAACTCTTAAATCTTCTACAGAAACCACATTTTCAGGTGCGACAGGTTTTTGTATATTAATTTCACATAATAATCATTGAATTTTTTATAACATAAAAAATTAAATGATTATTATATTTTAATAATTTTTGATTGTGAGGATGGGATATGCACACAGTTTTATACTGTCTCAATGCCATCCTCGCAAATTGGGTCCTATTTAATTATAAAGTTATAAACATAATTTTTTAAATTTGTTGTAATAATAATTTTAGTAAATAACCTGTACTTACATGAAATATATATTAAAATAGCTCAGTAAAAGGAGTACAAAAACTTCAAGTACATCAAAAAATTCATAATGTTTTTCTGGTATTATATATCTCTATTAATATTATAAACTTTTAATGGGAACATGCTAGAACTTACTTTAGACTTTCGCATTTATAATATTAGTAAGGTTACATCATAAATATCAGTAGTTCAATAATTATTGTTAAACATTTCCAGGCAATACTTTGCACACATGATGCTGTCGCACAAAAAGACTATTACCCTCACTTACCTGACATTCCACCAGATACTGATGATGAAGAGGAGACTGTAAAAATTGTGCAACTAGTCAAAAGTGATGAACCATTGGTAAGTTAAGTTTATTGTTATAATATTTTGTTTTTTTTCCTATATAGAAATTACAAAAGTTACAGTATAATAGAATTATATATCTGTAATCCGTGTTTCTTAAGAGTATCTACTACTCACTATTTACTATATTATTGGTATTATAATGTATTATAGTATAGTATAACTTGGTACTACATTATAATGTAGTATAGTATAACTTGGTACTACATTATAATGTATTATAGTATAGTATAACTTGGTACTACATTATAATGTATTATAGTATAGTATAACTTAGTACTATATTATAGTGTATTATAGTATAGTATAACTTGGTACTACATTATAATGTATTATAGTATAGTATAACTTGGTACTACATAATAATGTATTATAGTGTAGTATAACTTGGTACTACATTATAATGTATTATAGTATAGTATAACTTGGTACTATATTATAGTGTATTATAGTATTGTATAACTTGGAGTATTATTGTTTGTATGGAGGAAGTCTCTGGCGTCCTGAAATACAAGGATCCTAGTTTAGACGTCAGTCCCCTTCCATAGTAATTGTAATGTAATAACTTAACATTCAACAATGAAGTAGATATACTTAATGTGTTTTTTAAGTATAATTAAAACATTTACTTATTATTTTGTAAACTTTATGTCACCTGTATAGATGAGTAAATAAATAAATATACTATTCTATTGTTTAAAATCGGTGTATCTACTATATTTATCTGCAGTAGTGATATTTTCATTTAGAAATAGCAGCTACATATAAGACTTTATTTTTGAAAATTGACTCACTTGAATGCTTCCATTATTACCATTTAATTTTAGCAGTTATTAAATCTAATGTATATAAACATATACAAATACATAAATAATGTTCTACTATTGAATTGTGTATAAAATAGTATTTTTGAAGTTTTCTAAAACACTCGGTGAGGTTACTAGATAAATAGAATTAAATTATTATTAACTTACAAAATTTGGGCATTTTAATTAGTTATACTGTTGTTACTGTTCTAATATAGATAGACAATTGAATATACCATGGTGAATTTCAATTATATTTCCTTTATTTAGTTCCAGTGCTATTTATGTATAAATATATGCTATTGTTTTTATAAATTGTCATACATATAGCATATTATTGTATCCTCATTACTGAGTATATTAGAATAGTCATTTAAAAGGGATTTATTTAAAGTAATTATAATCTTTTGTTTTTGCTTTAATACATGATAAAACTTAAAAGGATGTATTCAAGTAATTAATTTTTCATTAAAAGGGTGGAGCTCAGAGTGCCGAGCCTATAGTGGTAAGTATACAAGTTCACTGTTTAAACATGAAGCTTCAATTTATTATTTTACCTGTACATTGTATTTTGAGTGCCCCATATTTTTATGGTATCTATTTTAATTCAGATTTGATGTAATGTTAATTATTGAGTTGAATTCAAAGAGCTTGTAGTTCAATCACATAATTTTAATTGCTAAAAAAAAACCGATTGTTATTTAATTGTTGACTTAAATTGTGTCCGCTAGAATTTGAGGAATCTGGCAAGTGGTCCGCTAAAGTGTATTTGCAGAATTTATAAGAGACGTTATGATGGTAGTTAATTGAAATATTTTGAACTAGTAGTTTTAGTGGTAGACAGTAGATAATTAAGGATTAATGATTGGTGTCTCTTTCGCAATATAATGGTGAATCTCATGGTGTAATTCATATCAGTAAAATAAAATTTTTTAATATAATATTTTTTTAGTATGCACCTATTATGTCATATGTGACTTTAAACAATGATGGAAACTAGAAAGTATAGTAGTGAATTATAAAACTTTGCAATGCCTTTATACATTAGTAAAGTTATTATATTAATTAAGGACACAAATACAGGCTAATAATATTTATAATGATTGTGAGGCATCGATCATAAATTATTATCGACTAAAAACAAATTTTCCCATTGATTATTTTCTTCATTAGCTGCTATCTCTAGATGTTGTTGTACTGTGAAGTTGAACTGATATTTTACGTTTATATTGTTTTTTTTATTCACATCATGCACACTGTTTTCTTAATATTGAACATTTTTAGCCCATTACAAATACATTGATATGTATTTGGTGATTTTTGTTTTCTTTTGTTTGTTCTGTTTTCATTTATTAATATAAAAAATTAGTACGTATTATTCATGTATAAAAAGTAAGTGAGTAGCGGCCTGTTACTATCCCACTGCTGAGAATAGGCCTCTTCTCTCCATTTTGGAGGGAAGGTTGGAGCTAAGACCTACCACGCTGCTCCAATGCGGATTGGTAGGTTACACGTATCTCCAAAATTCTCTAGAGATATGCAGGTTTTCTTCACGATGTTTTCCTTCATCGAAAAGCGTGTGATTAATTGCCCGCGTTTGAACCCGTGACCTCCTCGAAAGAGTCGCACCACAGCTCATAACTTATTATTATATAGTTATTTAGTATGTATGTGATGTGAAATATATATTTTAGGGTGCCACAATAAAAACAGACGAGGAGACTGGGAAGATCGTCATAGCTAGAGTGATGCACGGAGGCGCTGCCGACCGATCGGGTCTCATCCACGCAGGGGATGAGGTTATTGAAGTGAACGGTATAAACGTTGAGAGTAAAACACCAGCTGACGTGCTTTCTATTTTGGTAAGCAATTTTTAAGCTGTAAGGTATTTTCTATATCCTATATGTTACCTCCTGCCCTTATCCCACTCTAAGTGGCGTCGGCACATGTTATGAACAGGCTGTCACATGATTTGGCTGCGTTTTTACGACCGGCGCCTGCCTGACGTCACCTTACCTTAGTCGTATTTTACGACGCATCGGTAAGAAATGATGGTTGTCTATTCTACTCAGCTGGATACCCAGTTATATATCCCTATATGTTATCCCGGTTTATATATCTAATATTTTTAATCGAGATATTTTTGTTTGTGTATATATAGCTATCTAAGAATTAAAGTAACCGAATTAAAATAAGTTGTTTTATGACAAATTGCCATAAAGCGTAGCGTAGCGAATACAAAACTCATGAGTGGTGAAAATACCCATAACTTGGAAACTCAAGAAGACTCTAGCTTTTTTTGATAGTTTGTAGCGTAATGTCATAGATGGCATTGAAATAACGATTACAATTTGTCTTACTTAATTAAGCGTAATTCCGAATTCGGTCACTTTAATAATAAGCGTGCGATATATATAATCTTAATCGAAAACGGCTACAACGAATTTAATGGAATTTAGAATGCTATTTTGAGACAATTACTACAATATAATATATCCATATGTATAAGACGAAATTTGATGTATATAGACATAACATATATAGCCTGGCCCGTTGGAGCAGTGGGTAGTGACCCTGCCTTCAGCTTCGCGGGTCGCGGGTTCGATTCCCGTCGAGGGCCAACATTTTCTATAAAATGAATTTGTTGGTCTTTGAGCCTGGGTGTATATTTGTATTTAAGTATGTATTTAAAAAATATATAAGTATATATTCACCAGTTGTCTGTCCATAACACAAGTATTAAGTTACTTACTTTGGGGACGGACGACCGTGTGTGTAAGTGTCCCATATATTTATTTATTTATAAGAGAGGCCACAAAAAGTTTGTGATGCCTGTGTCGCGACTCAGCGGAGTTAGAAACTCATTCGATGGCAGTCGATCGTATTCGGTATTCGCTTTTATAATGAAATTCAATACTAGACCATACTAGACCAGTCTATAGAAAGGTTTTAATTAAGTATAAGAGATATGCGTAAAGCATATTACAAAATTGAAGATTATTTGGATGATAAAAAAGCCTGGATTTGAAAATCCTTTCAGCTTCATACAGGACTGCGGTTTAATAATGTAAAATTGAAAATGTTTAATTGACTGCCGAGTTTCTTTCTTGTTCTCGGTAAGAGCAACATTCCGAACCAGTTGTAGCTTTATTAATCATATTGATCCTTGACGATTCAAAGGTGCTTGAAAGAGCTTATTTGCATAAAGTTTTTTTTTTTTTAATTAATTTATTTATTTTTTTATGTCAGGAAAACTCATTATGGGTCATCACCGCCCGACGGGGACGAGCGGCGGGTATGTCGGACTCGCACCGACTAAAAACCTGACAGTGCTCCATCACGCTGCTGGTGGCGGGGACAGGGTACCTATGTAAACATTGCCCCCCATCCCCGGCAGCAGCAACTCTAAACCCGAGTGTGCCACCTCTGGGTCGGGGCCTCTCTGAAAGTGGCCCCTCCCTCCGCTGGACGATGCATCGGGAGCACCAGATGCATCGAACGCCTCGGGGACCTTATAGGGTGGGCGTCCGATTAAACCCCGTTCGGAACGCCCACAAAGGTCCCCGTTAGGGTGGCATACGACGGGCTTCGGCGAGTCGCCTGCGCCCCGCTCGCCTGCGGCGGATTGTATCCAAGGACTCGACTTCCCGGATCCGCCCCGCCGCCTCCTTCCGCGAGATAACGTCCTCGCAGAAGGAGGCCATCGCTGCCCACGATCGCTCCCTGTCCACCATGGCACGAACCACAGTGGGCAGGGAGAGATCGTGCCCCACCTGTGCCACGAGTTCCGCCCGCTGAACCACCCAAACTGGACAGTCTGCGAGCGTGTGCAACGCCGTATCAAAGTCGGCGCCGCACTCGTGGCACTCACCAGTCGCTTCACGCTGGGCCACCTTCCACAGATACCACCCGAAACAACCAACTATCTAATAGACCGCCGTGTGGTATCCAGCTGCATAGAATAGTACCAACCTCGTTTCTTACCGAGATGTCGTAAAAGGCGACTAAAGTAAGTTGATCCACCGTGTGGTATCCGGTTTAGTAGAATAGACCACCCTCCTTCTTACCGAGGTGTCGTAAAATACGACAGAGGTAAGTTGACGTCAGGCAGACGCCGATCGTAAAAACGCAGCCAAATCATGTTACAGCATGTTTATAACATGTCGTGCCGACCCCACTTAGAGTGGGATAAGGGCAGGAGGATGATGGATTGTCTAACAGAATATTCTCTTTGTTCAAATACATTTTTATTTCAGCAAAGTTCGGAGGGGACAATAACTTTTAAATTAGTACCATCTTTTGGTAAAGGTGGTTCGCGAGAGAGTAAAGTAAGAGTTCGAGCACTGTTTAACTATAATTCAGACGAGGATCCGTACATACCGTGTAAAGAGGCTGGGCTTAATTTCAAAAAGGGTGATATTTTGCATATTGTGTCCCAGGACGATGCTTACTGGTAAGTTTATTTAATTAACACTGAATGATATTTTTAGAATAGAAACTCTGATAGCGTAGCGGTCAGACCGTGAGACTCTTAAGAGAGGTCACGGGTTCATCCCCGGGCAGGCACCAATGTTTTTCTATTAAAACTTATATCTAATTGATAATTGCAATTTATCACACGCTTTTTGGTGAAGGTTACTTAATGGGTGACAGACAACTGGTAAATATATACATAAATACATCCAGAATTGAAATACCAACAAATTCATCATCCTCCTGCCCTTATCCCACTCTAAGTAGGGTCGACACAACATGGTATAAACATGTCACATGATTTGGCTACGTACCGGCCGTCACTTGATGTCAGCTTATCTTAGTCGTGTTTTACGACACCTCAGTAAGAAAGAGGAGGGGTCTATTCTACTTAGCCGAATACAACACGGTGGGTCGACTTACCTTAGTCGCCTTCTACGACACCTCGGTGAGAAATGAGGGTGGTTGTATTCTATTCAGCCGGATATCACGCGGCGTTTGAAATACCAATAAATTGTTTGTAAAGAATGTTGGTTCTCTGCAGGAATCAAATACACGACCCCTAGACCTGAAGGCAGGGTTACTGCCACTTGTTAGTCAATAATGTTTATTGCGATTAAACTCTTCGACTTTCTCGAGAGGATGTGTTTTTCTGTTAAAACTAATGTGTTTGACTGATATTTGCAATTTTTCGTAGTCATTTCTTGAAGGAAATCCTTTTTATCGCTAGAGAATTTTGAAGATATGTGTAACCTCGTAATCCGGATTGGAGCAGCGTTGTGGGTCCTAACTCCAAACCTCTCCAAAAACGACAAGAAAGGAAACCTATGTCCACCAGTAACAGCCATATACATTACTGTTAAAAATAGGCTGATACAGAAAGCCTACTATACTCTTGAAGATTATTTGGAAGATAAGAATGTGTGGATATAGCTCTCTTTGAACCTGTACAAGACAGTAACGACTTAATGTAAATAGTATTAAGAATTATACTTTTAAAATAGCAACCGCCGAGTTTCTTGCTGGCTCTTCTCGGTAGACACAGCTTTCCGAACCAGCAGTAGAGTTGACGATTCAAAAGCACTTGTTTACAAGTTTATTTGAATAAAGAATAATTTGAATTTGAATACATATTTCCGAATCTCGGAAACGGCTCCAACGATTTTCATGAAATTCAGCATGTTTGGGGGGGAGATAAAACATTCCTGTTAAATGCTTTATACCTGTTTAGTGTGTCATGCCTATTGTTAACGGGAACTAAAAAAGTTCTAAGTTCTAGAACTAAGATCGATTCCCACATGTCACCCGGTGCTTTCTTTTTTGTAATTGCATTTTTTTTATAAATTTTAAAAATTATCAAATTCAAATTCAAAATATTCTTTATTCAAATAAACTTGTAAACAAGTGCTTTTGAATCGTCAACTCTACTGCTGGTTCGGAAAGCTGTTCCTACCGAGAAGAGCCAGCAAGAAACTCGGCGGTTGCTATTTTAAAAGTATAATTCTTAATACTATTTACATTAAGTCGTTACTGTCTTGTACAGGTTCAAAGAGAGCTATATCCACACATTCTTATCTTCCAAATAATCCTCAAGAGTATAGTAGGCTTTCTGTATCAGCCTCTTTTTAACAGTGTTTTTAAACTGCTGTAATGGCAGTGCTGAAATTGATTGCGGAATTTTATTATAGAATCTTATACCCAAACCCACAAACGAGTTACGCACTTTTGCGCGGCGCAAAGCAGGAGCCGCAAGCTTATGTCGGTTCCTGCTTTGTCTATTGTATACATCACCTATCGTTTTATAATTCTTTATATTTTTATGTACATAAATTAGATTGCTTAAAAGCCAGCCATATCGAGCCAGTTACATGATTAACCCGATAATGATGACTCCAAGGTTCATTTTATTTCCAATTTAAGGAACGTGTATGACTTTAGGTGGCAAGCTCGTCGTGAAGGTGACCGGGTCATGCGTGCGGGTTTGATTCCATCCAGGGCCTTACAGGAGGGCCGAATTATACACGAGCGGCAGATTGACCCGCAAACGGTGGATGGTACGTTATTCAGATATCATCATTGATATTTAAATGAGGTTATCTTGTATGTATGTATATATATATATATATATATATATATATATATGTATATATATATATATATATATATATATATATATATATATATATATATATATACATACATATATTATAATACGTATTGTGAAAGAAATTTGAAATATATTAAATAAAAATTTGTAAAAAAGAAAATTTAATTTTTTGTACCTTGTGTATCAGAGTTTATTAAATAGTATTTTTATGTAAAAAAATTCAAACTTAAAAGAGTTAATTAATTGAAAAAGTTAATGTAGCATAATTTGTTTAAATAATTAATTTGAAATGAAATGTTAATCGTTTTTAAATATATCTAATTTTAGAAAAAAATTTTTTTTTAATTAAATTAATTTAAAAATTAATTTAATATTTTAAGGGATAAGCTTTAAAATTAAAAATTTATAATGAAAATTAATTAATATTAAAAAATTGTAAATTTATATTGTTTAATAAAATAAAATTTATTTTTCATAAAAAAATTTAATAAAATTAGAATAAAATATATATATATACACATATATACATGTATATATATATATATATATATATACATGTATATATGTATATTCGGAAACGTCTCCAACGATTTTCCTGAAATTCAGCATTTAGAGGTTTGGGGGGAGAAAAATCGAATCAGCTAGGTTTTATTTTAAAAAAATCGTTTTATTCCTGTTTTTGGGCATTAAAAAATACTAAAATTTATATTGAATTGAATTTTTGCCATAAACTCAAGTCAGCGTAGCTTATTCAGGGAAAGGGCAGTCTCGAGAAATGTAAATACCTAGGATGGATCTCCAACTGCCTCATTAATTTCTTCGTTTTTTTAAGTGTATTTTTTTTATTTTGTATAAAATTATTGAGCCTAAGTAGCTAATTATTATTATTTTTTTGTTTCTTTTTTACTTATTGAGTAAAGCTCGATGTTGGCAACACCAACATGTTAGTAGTAAGAATTGAATTGTATGTGGCAACATTCTCTCTTCTCTCTTGATTGCGGAACGAATACAAGCGTTACAAAGTGCTCCGGTCTTTTATTATACCAGTAAAACAATTATACAGTCCACTTACGACCTAACACTCGGTCAAACTTGTACTCATAAAAAATATGCGTTTGATAGCGAATTATTGGTGTGTAGTAATAATTTTGCACATTAAAATTTCAAGGTAAACCGGCACTTTGCAGTCCGTCCACTGCTAATTCCGATTGCGGGCCCAAAACACCTTGCTCGCCAACACCGACCGCCACCGCTCTGTTGCCGTGTAAATCTATCCCGAAGGTCAAGAAGATCATCTACGACATCAAGGAGAATGACGACTTTGACCGGGAGATCATCCCCACGTATGAGGAGGTGGCCAGGTTGTATCCACGTCCCGGGCTCGTCAGGCCCATAGTGCTGGTCGGTGCTCCCGGGGTGGGCCGCAACGAACTGCGTCGCAGGCTGGTAGCTACTGACCCGGAGAAATACGTCACACCTGTACCTTGTGAGTGTCACTACATATTATAAAACAAAGTCCCTATATCCCTATGTACGCATAAAACTTTAAAACTACGCAAGAGATTGATGCGGTTTTTTTAATAGATAGAGTGATTCCAGAGGAAGGTTTGTACGTATAATAACATTCAATACGGAGTAGAGAAATACTGTAATTTTGAGGTTTCTGTAAATAATTACATTTTGTCCGCTTACATTGCAAACGCAGGCTAAACCCTACGAGATTTATCAAAATGATTTACTAAGTATTTGTACACCTTGAAAAGGTCTACAGAAAAGTTCGCGATGGTATATGTCTATCTCTTATGGATAACCCACTATAACATTTTTTGTCATTTACTTATTTTTGAATCAATTTTTATACAATACAACATTAATGCTTATCCAATTAAGTACCTTAAATAAATAGTTGATTTAATATAGATCAATATCGCCGTTTACAGCATGTAATTTAAGTGAACATTTTCGGAGATATTACAGATTTAAAATGCCGTGAGGACTTGCCGAGGGAAACAGATAAACACAGTTATGACTATAAATTAACAATAAATCTAATAACAGTATAGAGTGTTGTCCACAAATGGATGGTCTACTCAGCATTTTCAAAGGGGAAACCTCTGACGCTGGTTTTCAGAGACCACCACGGAAGGCAATGACAACAACATTAACCAAAATTAACTTAATTAAATATCTAATTTAAATTTAATCTAAAATAACAAGGTACCCTAGTCTTAAATTTATATATATTACTTATATTATATTGTATTTATATATTACTAGTGGCCCGCTCCGGCTTCGCACGGGTATAAAATATATATCCCATGTCAGTCAGTGTAAAAAAAATGATTAAAATCGATCCAGTAGTTTTGATTTATTCATTACTGCCCGTGGCCCGAACGCGTTAAATTTGGAGTAAAACAATTCCCCTTACCCTATAACATGAAGATTTCCTGCTATCTTTGGTATATCTAAACTCATAGACTACATTTTTACTTATTTACTTTTAGATTTTCCCTATGTATTTTATTTTTACAATTAATTACGGAATATTTTTATATATAACATTCACTGCTTTACTGCAATACATACATGTTTTCTTTAGAGATTACTCTTGAAAGAGCGATAAAATAAATGCGATTGAACGGGATAATAAGTATCCTATGTCCGTCTCCTGGTTCTAAGCAACCTCTCCACCAATTTTCAGCCGAATTGGTTCATCCGTTCTTGAGTTATAAATAGTGTAACTAATACCAACTTTCTTTTATATATATAGATATTTATATTAAGGCATCTAGTACCCGCTCTCCCGTAAACAAATTTACCCCGTTCATCTCACATTACTCTAAAGCGACTAAATTGGCATTGCTCATCTAGTAGTAGCTCTTTTAATTTTCATTTAAATGAGCTATATATATATTAGGAATCTCCGAATCGGCTCCAACAATTTTCCTGAAATTCAGCATGTATTGGGTTTTGGGGGAGAAAAATCGATCTAGATAAGTTTTATTTGAAAAAAAATGTCGTTTTATCCCTGTTTTCGGGCTCTAAATTTTGTTTTTAAAATTTACGTTGGTAGTTCATTTGGGGAACGGGCGGTCTAGAGAGGCGAAAATACCTAGGATCGAGCCCCAACTGCCCTATTATTTTTTCAGTTTTCTTTTCAATTTTTTTTTTTTTTTTTTTTTAAATCATTTTAAAAATTACCGACCAAGGCTCGGTCACATAGTTACTATATATAATTTTATCTATTTTATTAATATATATATATATATATATATATATATATATATATATATATATATATATATATATATATATATATATATATATATATATATATATATATATATATATATATAATTATTATTTATGTATTTGGACAATAAAAAATACTAAAATGTAAAATTGTAAGCAAAGGATTTTTTGTCTGTCAAACGTAATGTTGCGATAGCCGATGGGTAAAGGGCGGACCGAAAATGTGTTTAAATAAAACCTGTGTTTAAATCTCACATGTCATCGGCGCCTTCTTTCTTTTTTATTTTATTTATAATTTTTTTTATCTTTAAAGAAAGAAAAAAATCTCTTTAAAGAAAGAAGGCGCCGATGACATGTGGGATTCGAACCCGGGTTTTGAATAATTTCGGTGCGCCCGTTACCCCTCGGCTATCGCAGCATTACGTTTGACAACTAAAATTATCCTTTGCTTTTAATTCTACATTTTTTTAATGTTCAAAAATAAAGAAAAAACGATTTTTTTTTAAATAAAACCTAGCTAGATCAATTTTTCTCCCCCAAAACCCCCTACATGCTGAATTTCAGGAAAATCGTTGGAGCCGTTTCCGAAATAATTAAAAAAATTAGCAAAGGATAATTTTAGTTGTCAAACGTAATGCTGTGAGAGCCTAATAATAACGGGTGGGCCAAAAAAAGATCGAGGTTCCGGGTTCGAATCCCACATGTCATCTCTTCTTTTATTTTTCTTATTTCTTCTTTTTTTATCTTATATTATTTTTTTTAATTATATTTTCGGCCACCCGAAACCGGGTGAACGAAAGCTAGTTTCAGCCGGGGTTCGTGTAATGCGCATGCTTGACTTTTATACGACCTGGGATGCTGCGTGTTTAGGGGATGGGGGATGGGGAGATGATTATTGATTTTATAATATCCAGTTTGAAAGCGCTGTGTCTTTTTCTCTATGTTTCATTCGATACTGGAATTATATTTTAAACTAGCAATCGCCAGCGGCTCCGCGTGGAAACATTAAAACCGTAATATAGTATTTTAATAACCATTAAAATGGTTTAAGTGGGTTAACCTTAAAAGCTAGACATATGCTGTCATGGACTTTAATTTAGAATTTGTAGAGTGGAACAAATTTGTAATACACGATTTTTGAATAACTATTACCGTTTACTCAGCGCACGCAAGGAAAGCTTGAAATGTTGCCGTTTGCGCAGTATTTTTTATTGCTGCTCCTCTCCTATTCATCTTAGCGTGATATTATATAGCCTTTTTCAATAAATGGACTATCTAACACTGAAATAATTTTTGAAATCGGTTTAGTTCCTGAGATTAGCGCGTTCAAACAATCAAATAAACAAATAAACTCTTCAGCTTTATATATTAGTATAGATTAATCTAAACCTTCCGAAAGAATCGCACTACTTTTTAGTAAAAAATACAAAAATCCGTTGAGTATATTTTGAAAAGGAAAGCTTTAAATTATGCCGTTTTTGTTATATTTTTTATTGTTGCTCCTCTCCTATTCATCTTAGCGTGATGTTATATAGTATCTAACACTCAAATAATTTTTCAAATCGGTCCAGTAGTTACTGAGATTAGCGCGATCAAACAAACAAACTGTTCAGCTTTATATATTAGTATAGATATAATAGTTTATAAGTACGACATAGCTGTGAACCACCTAAGCCCGGGCCGCGTATATTGCGCATGTCCAGGTATCTAGGTGACCTGGAGCCTGTAAAGGTCGAGGGAGATAGTTAATATTGATTTACAGCTTCCTCCCTGTGTCTCATACTAGCTTTTACCCGCGGCTTCGTCCGCTTGGACCGTTGTACTGTTATAAAAAGTAACTTCTGTCACTCTCCAATCCTGCAAATATGTCCATCATCCTGCCCTTATCCCACTCTAAGTGGGGTCGGCACAACATGTTATAAACATCTGTGACATGGTTTGGCTGCCTGACATCAACTTACCTTAATCGTATTTTACGACACCTCGGTAAGAAAGAGGGTGATCTATTCTAGTAAATCGAATACCACACGGCGGGTCGACTTACCTTAGTCGCCTTTTACAACACCTCGGTAAGAAATGAGGGAGGTAATATTCTATTCAGCCGGAAACCACACGGCGTCCTGAAAATATGTCCATCGGTTGATAATAGATGGCTCTTGTCAATGTCATCCTATTCCTGTGGAATTAACAGGATTTCTGTAGCCTATACGTTACCCTGGCGTATAAGGAATAATTGTGCCAAATTTAATTGACATAGGTTCAGCAGATTCGCCGTGAAAGAGTAACAAAGATACATTCATACTCACAAACTTTGGCATTGAAATAAATAAATAAAAGTAATGACGCAAAAAATGAAAATTGTATTTCATTTTTTCAACTGGCTCATTTGCTGTCCCTGCCTACAGCTCCGAGATCCGAAAAAAAAGTAAAAAGTACTCTGCAAAGTAACGCCTAATTTCATAAATTATTTATTTATATGCTGAATAGAATAGACCACCCACTTTGTTACCGAAGTATCGTAAAATACGACTGAGGTAAGTTGAGGTCAGGCAGGTGCCGGTCGTAAAAACGCAGCCAAATCATGTGACAGCATGTTTATAACATGTTGTGCCAACCACACTTAGAATGGGATAAGGAGTATAATTCAAATTCATATTTTTGATATTTGTGTACCAACATATTCTTTATTATAAATCGTGTCACTTCGTAGGTTAGCTAGCAGAGATCTGTCTGAGGGATAACTTGACCTTTGTACACTTTTATTGAGTAATCACTACATATTATAAAACAAAGTCCATATTTCCCTATGTACGCATAAAACTTTAAAACTACGCAACAGATTTTGATGCGGTTTTTTTTAATAGATAGAGTGATTCCAGAGGAAGGTTTGTACGTATAATAACATTTAATACGGAGTAAAGAAATACTGTAATTTTTGAGGTTTCTGTAAATAATTAAATTTTTTTCCGCTTACATTGCAAACGCAGGCTAAACCCTACGAGATTTATCAAAATAATGTACTAAGTATTTGTACACCTTGAAAAGGTCTACAGAAAAGTCCGCGATGGTATATGTCTATCTCTTATGGATAACCCACTATAGCAGTTTTTGTCATTTACTTTTTACGAAAAATAATGCCTTATTTTTGAAGAAATTTTTATACAATACAGCATTAATCCTTATCCAATTAAGTACCTCAAATAAATAGTTGATTTAATATAGATCAATATGGCCGTTTACAGCATGTAATTTAAGTGAACATTTTCGGAGATATTACAGATTTAAAATGGCGTGAGGACGCCGCGCTTCGCCCTATAACACTTCCACTTTAGCAGCGATGTCGCTCTTTCAAGAGTTTGTTTAAAGACATTCTGTAATTAATTGTAAAAATAAAATATATAGGGAAAAATGTTAAAATAAATACGCAAATATGTACTATATGAATTTAGATATTCAAAGATAGCAGGAAATCTTCTTGGAATAGGGAGAGGGAAATTGTTTTTCTCCAAATTTAACTCTTGCGGGCCACGGGCAGTAATGAATAAATCAAAACTACTGGATCGATTTTAATAATTTTTTTTCACTGAGTGACATGGGCTATTTATTTTATACCCATGCGAAGCAGGGGCAGGCCGCTAGTAATATTATATAAATAATATATATATAAATTGAAAATACAATTTTAACATAATAAGTAAATAACTTGCTCATTATATATTACTACAATGCTTCTAAAGTTCTCTTATACTTGTCTCCTAACATCTGCGTTTAACTAATGCGATCCTTGACAATGGACGCGAATGTTCGGGAAATTTCTAGACCATTACCTACCAGACCTGCCTCACCCTTTGTCAGGGCAGACGAAATCGTTAAAATCGCGCCTGCGCGAAACACCTACGTCCTCAATTCGCGATTTCCCAGGGCTCATTTTTAGTTCGGTTCTCGTTCGGTTTAGTTGTGGTTGATCATTTTATTTTTTTCCCTTTGTTTAAATTTTGGTGTAATAATTTTTAAACTATTCCCTAATCAGACACGTCGCGTGCGCAAAAGCCTAGCGAGCAAAATGGGAAAGAGTATGTGTTTGTTGCACGAGAGAGGATGGAGCAGGATATTTCTGATGGGAAGTTCATAGAGCACGGAGAGTATAAGGGCAACCTCTATGGAACTTCCGCAGAAAGCGTTGAGGCTATAGTAAATTCAGGTAAGTACGGATTTTAACTAGAATCCTAATTGCATTGCTTTTGTGTATATTAA
Organism: Morpho helenor; assembly: GCA_029227775.1. NCBI lineage: Eukaryota > Metazoa > Arthropoda > Insecta > Lepidoptera > Nymphalidae > Morpho > Morpho helenor. The sequence goes on along the minus strand of JARGCU010000030.1, from coordinate 18,275,171 downwards.
AAAAATGTGTAATTTTTTTGATGTATTAACGAATCGCTATAATTTTTTTGTTTGTTTTTGCTTTCCTTTGGTGTTTATTATAATTTAATCTCTTTTTTTCTGTATATTTTTTTTTTGGAACTTTCAAATTTAATGTGCTGAGCGATGTTATTTTTCACTTTAAGATTGCACTTTTAATGGCTATTTAAATACGACATTTTCGTGCATAATATTGAGAATAGAAAAAAAGATAAGCGCATAAAAAGATTTCTTTGTTCGATGGAAAATTGGGTGTGGCACTCATATGAGGGCGGGGTAGGTTACGGATGCTTCTAGAAAAACTAGTGGGCGCGGAGGAGGGGTACAAGAGTGGGGAAAGGGGGACATTGTGGAAGAGGGACAGGGTGTAAGGGGACATGGTGGAAGGGGGACATGGTGGAAGGGGGACACGGTGGAAGGGGGATATGGTGGAAGGGGGACACGTTGGAAGGGGGACAGGGTGGAAGGGGGATCGATGTTGCCTCATACCCATCCCAATGAGGTTAGCTTTAAGGGAAGGGGTAGTCTCGCAGGGTGAAAATTCCATGCCCAACCCAACTCTGCGAATGAATTGCGAATTGTTGCATAATAAATGAGATGCATTGTATATACACTATACAACAAATGCACGGCATGATTACTTAGTGCCTAATTAAGCAAATGATGGATCGACTTTTATTTTTTTTACTGCTGTTGCTGGCGTTTATTATCAATTGTGACCTTTAGTTCTTTAGTATTGTCGTCAATTTCAAATTAATAAAACATTTATTTTATTCCTGATGTGTTGGTTGAAAAATAATATAATCAATTATTGTTTTACAGATATCTTACGTCTTAAACGTAATAAATAAAGAAATTCAATCGTCGTTTTTGAAAATAACGTGTTTTAAGATATACGCAGATCTAATAAATGACGCCATTGAGCGCGCATGCGCAGTACTTAAGTTTCATCTGCGCATGTGCAATGATGGACCCTTTGTCCCTAAAAGTACTTAATAAGGGCGCCATTTTGTTATAGATTTTAAAATGAAATCTCTAATATATTACGATTTAATCTATTACTTTACATATCTACAAGTAAATGTTGCGTCGAATTAGTCTCTATTATAAGTCAACGTAAAGAAATCGTTATTGATTTGCCGAGCTGTTTCAATCGTGAAAATAATTAAAAAAATGTACATATAGAAGACGACTCAAGAGTTGAAAGAATTGCTAAATTCAAGCGCAGTTTTCGTAAATAACGTTTACAAATTTCTAAAAAATGACGCCATTAAGCGAGCTTGCGCAGATCGATAGTTTCATCTGCGCATGTGCAATATGGAACCTTTGTTCCTTAAAGTACTTAAACGGACGCCATTTTGTAATTGATTTTCAAACGACATTTCTGTTTAATTTACTATTTAACATACTTATTGCGTCCATTTTATCACTGTTAGTAAGTCGCTAAAAAGAAGCGGTTTTTTCTTTGGCAGGCTGCTTTAATCTTGACTATATTACAAAAATTTATATTAAAGAAGACCTACCTTGAATTAATAATTTTTAAATTAAAGCGCAGTTTTTGAAAATACCTTTTATAAAATTATACTGAGTTGTAATAAATGATGCCATTGATCGAGCATGCGCAGAACAATAGTTTCATTTGCGCATGTGCAATGACAGGACCTCTTTGTTTCTAAAAGTACTTAGACGGGCGCCATTTTGTTATTGATTTTCAAACGGCATTTCTATTTAATTTATTATTTAATATATATTGTTGTGTCCATTTTATCACTGTTAGTAAGTCGCTAAAAAGAAGATATTACAAAAATATAAATTAAAGAAGACTATATACCTTGAATTAATAATTTTTAAATTAAAGCGCAGTTTTTGAAAATACCGTTTATATAGTTTTACCGACTTGAAAATGACGCCATTGAGCGAGCATGCGCAGAATGAAAGCTTCATTTGCGCATGTGCAACGAAGGATCCCTTTGTTCGTTAAAGTATTTAGGACGAGCGCCATTTTGTTGTTGATTTTTAAACGAAATTTTAACTATATTACCGTTTAATTTAATGAGTTACATATATGTTCCATCGAATTTGTTGCAATTCATTCAAATAAGTCAACAAAAAGTAGCAGTTATTTCTTTGCAGAACGGCATTACTAGTGATGATAATTTTAAAAAAATTGACAGAAGACGACTTATAACTTATTAACAATAGCGAAAATGAATCGCAGTTTCGAAATAATTTGTTTTAAAACTATAAGAGTTTTAGTACATGACAACATTAAGCGAGCATGCGCAGAACAATAGTTTCATTTGCGCATGTGCAATGACAGGACCTCTTTGTTTCTAAACGTACTTAATATGGGCGCCATTTTGTTATTGATTTTCACACAACATTTGTATTTAATTTATTATTTAATATATTTGTTGCGTCTTATTAATCTCCATTAGTAAGTAAAGATAAACCGGTTATTAACTTTGCCAAGTTGCTTTAACCGTGATGATATAAAAACAATTTAAAAGACGACGTAATAAGAGTATAAATAAATAGTTATTTGCTTTTGTCCATTAACACTTAATGTTAACTCTTGTAAACATGGGCAAGTATGAAGTGATAAAGTGAACATTGATTCTTTTAATCATCTTTGATGATGAGATAATTCATTTTAACAACTAGTCTAGATATAACAAAAACGCGCGTAGATATAACAAAAAAATCCTGAGTAAATCCGGACTTCGCCAAAGTTTAACTGTAATGTACTATTAACTGAAAACTTACTAAAGAATTGCGCTATATTTTGATAAAACCGTACACAAAATCCGTTTAGATTAGAAGTAGATTTTATTCTATTAAATAATAACATCTGGGTGTCCGAGCTTCGCTCGGTAATTTTTTACCAAAAAAAACTTTAAAAAAAGAAAAAAACAATTATTTAGTTGGGATCGATCCTTGGCACTGACATTTCTCGAGGCTGCCCGCTAACCGAATAAGCTACATCGACGTGACAGTTAATGGCGAAAATTCAATTCAATATAAATGTTAGTGTTTTTAATGCCCAAAAATAGGAATAAAACAATATTTTTTTTACATAAAACCTAGTTAGATCAATTTTTCTCCCCCAAAACCTCCTACATGCTGAATTTCAGGAAAATCGTTGGAGCCGTTTCCGAGATTCGGAATATATATATATATACAAGATTAACTCATTTAAATATTAAGATATAAAATAGGAATATCATTAAAATGTCGCTTAAAATCAATATCGAAATGACGCCCTTCAAAACCACTTTTAGGAACAAAGAGGTCTATCAAGCGCATGCGCAGATTTATCTAACTTTCTGCGCATGCACACTCAATGTTCGTGCGCGTTATTGAGATACATCGATACATAGACAGTTATTGGATAGATTTTATAACTAATCTGTATAAATTTGCATACATTCACATCGTAGAAAGAAGCTTTTAACGATAACTTTATGAATTATCAATTTTAGGGCGTGTCTGTGTCCTGAGCCCACATTGGCAGGCCCTGAAGATGCTGCGCACGCCGCGGTTGCGTCCCTACATTGTGTTTATTAAAACACCTACGTTGGACAAACTCATTGAATCCAGGACTGCCGCTAATGCCCGCTCTACATTTGACAAGGAATGTTCTAGAGCGTTCACGGTTAGTATTATAATAATAATATAATCTTCCTGCCCTTACCCCACTCTAAGTGGGGTCGGCATAACATGTTATAAACATACTGTCACATGATTTGGCTGCGTTTTTACGACAAACCGCCTGTCTGACATCAACTTACCATAGTAGTATTTTACGACACCTCGGTAAGAAAGAGGGTGGTCTATTTTACTTAACCGAATACCACACGCTGGACCGACTTACCTTAGTCGCCTTTTACGACACCTCGGTAAGAAATTAGGGAGGTACTATTCTATTCAGCCGGATACCGCACGGCGTATCTAAAGCACTTATGTATTTTCTATAATCAATTGCATGAAGGGTTAACTGGAAGAGATCCCGTTTTTTTTTTCTTTTTCTTTTCTAAATATATGTATAAAAAGAAAAATGAATGGTTTTTACAGGAGGAGGAATTCGCCGATATAATACGATCATCGAATCGTATAAATTTCCTATACGGCTATATGTTCGACGAGGAGATAGTTAACGAGGATCTGGCTTCAGCCCTTACCCAGCTGCTGAAGATGGCATGGAGGGTGCAATCTGAACCACTCTGGGTACCCGCAGCCTGGGTTCAGTGAGTCGTTCCTCAACAGTTCAACTAGTTAGTAATATTGTTTTGATTTTGTTAGGTGTGATTTTTTGTTACATAATTCTGAATTAAAATAATTTAGGTTAGACTATCCTTTATAAATTGGCTGAAATTTATTGTTAATTTATTTTTAATATTGTTAAGTTGTAAATATGTATATTACTGTTCTTTGTATATAAAGTAACACCAAAGTACACCAAAGTACACCAAAGAATGATCTCATATTAATAATTGAATTGTAGACGTAATGAGTGTTATCAGTCTTACAACATTGTCATGTTTGTTTTTTCTAGTAGTTACATATTATTTTCTAATAAAATTTAAGTTTTATTAGCAGAAAACAACATACAATAATTAATACTTCCAAATATATTTTCTTAAAGTGAATTAATATACATTCCTGTAGTGTAAGAGTAAAATGGCGCAAAATTAGTTTTTAAATTTAGATATTAATAATGTTTATTACTCATTATCTCATTAAAATTAGATTAGTAACATTTTTATAATAAATTCGATGCGTGAATATTTTAAAAGTCAACAATATTAATAATTCTAAATATTGGTAATATTTAATATTAGAATATTAGGAGAATATTATACTGATTTGATTTAATATTTAATATTGGCTCAGTGGCGTAGCTAGATTACTAAAGGCCCTAAAAAAATCTAGGGCCCCAATTAATTAATTTCTATTATACTATTATTATTATTACTATTTAAATAATTTCTTCGTATTAAAGTTGCGTTGTTGGTATTTTATGTGGTGTATTAGTTTTTATATAGCTGTGTAGTATTCGGCTGAGTAGCATAGACCACCCTCATTCCTTACCGAGATGTCGTAAAAGGCGACTGAGGTAAGTTGACCCGCCGTGTAGTGTCCGGCTGAGTAAAGTAGACGATACTCATTCCTTACCGAGATGTCATAAAAGGCGACTAAGGTAAGTTAACCCACCATGTGGTATCCGGTTGAGTAGAATAGACCACCCTCTTTCTTACCGAAATGTCGTAAAAGGCGACTAAGGTAAGTTGACCTACCGTGTTGTTATCCGGTTTAGTAGAATAGATCAGCTTATTACAGAGGTGTCGAAAATACGACTAAGGTAAGTTGACGTTGGCCGGTCGTAAAATACGAAGCTAAATCATGTGACAACATGTTTGTAACATGTTATGCCGCACTTAGAGCGGGATAAAGGGAGGAGAATGCTGATTGATTTTTACATGCCGAATTCGAGAGATATATTCGTTATTGTAGGTAAAAATCCGAGGCTCCCCAAGCTTGGGGGCCTCAGGGCACTGTCGTATCTAGTAGAACTCCAGTAGCTACGCCACTTTATTGATCTCTTCTTTCTTGCCTCATCGTTTACGTGGCTAAATGGTTTATGTAATTTATCTATGTCACTTATATTTTACTTCTAGTTATAAACTATTTATGTTATTGACATTGAATATATAAACTATATTTTATAGTTCTAGGCTATTTGTAATTGCAATTAAAAGCATCAAATATACTCTCAAGAACTCCCAAGTACTAAATATGATGCCAGTAAATTAAGTCGTTAGATATTTTACAATTTACAAATGCTTAGTAGAATTGTTGTTGTGACTAGTGTTTTATTCTTCTTGAAATATAAATACATGATGAGGTTCAGATTGTTCATTAGTATTTTAAATTTTATATGTCATTATGTATCCGCCGTGTGGTATCCGGCTGAATAGAATAGTACCACCCTCATTTCTTACCGAGGTGTCGTAAAAGGCGACTGAGGTAAGTTGACCCACTGTGTGGTATCCGGTTAGTAAAATAGACCACCCTCTTTCTTACCGAGGTAACGTTAAATATGACTTTGGTAAGTTAATGTCAGGCAGGCGGCCGGTCGTAAAATACATAGCCAAATCATGTGACATGTTTATAACATGTTGTGACGACCCCACTTAAAGTGGGATAAGGACAGGAAGATGATGATATTATTAGGTAAAGTAAAAAGGATTATAGACGAAATGAAGAATATAGGCACCTTTTCCTGACAAAAGACACTCAAAAATTGTTCCATCTTTCACGCATGTTTGTTCGTTTGTTTAATTTATTTATACATAAATATATATAAAATAAAGCGACGCAATGAGATTTTAAAGGAAAAAATAATTATTTGTTATATATATGTAATGTACTACGCCGTATGGTATCCGGTTGAGTAAAATAGACCACCCTCTATCTTGCCGAGGTGTCGTAAAAGAGAAGTACGGTAAGTTGACGTCAGGCAGACGGCCGGTCGTAAAATACGTAGCCAAATCGTATGAATAAGAATAAGAATAAGAATAAGAATAAGAATATCTTTATTTATATAATTGCACTACTATTCTAACAGTACATACAGTGAAGTATACACAAGCAAACAGTTGACACATACAGATAATAGCAGTGCAATGCTATAAAATGGTAGCTACTCAGCGATTGTTGAGCTGGAAAGCCCAACACTGATTTTCAGTAGCAGCCAACTAAAACTAATCCTAATCCTAATCCCCAATCCCCAATCGTCCCAACGTCAGTAACAACATAGCAAACAATAAACCAACAAAATACATAAATTATAAATACATATTATATATATACATATACATACACACATACATACACATATATATACATATACATACATATATATATACATATATATATACATACATAAATATATATATATATATATATATATAGAGTATCCAAACATGTCCCTATGACTATAAAAATGTTAACCGATAAGTGCGCCACAATGATAAGTAAAATATATGTCATGCAGCTAATAATTATAATAATATAATATAAATTAATGATGATGCAGTATTTACACTCCCTTCTGTTTATCCAATAAAAACATCTTATATTTTATACGGAAAGAATAAACTGATTGTAAATTACGGATTGGCGGAGGAAGGTTATTCCAGCATTTGCTGGCTGAATATTTGAAACTGCCTCTAAAAGCGGCTGTATGACAACATGTTTGTAACATGTGACGACCCCACTTAGAGTGGGATAAGGGCAGGAGGAGGATGATGATATATGTAATGTACTCATAAAATATAATAGACTTGCGATCACATTTATTATATACACTTCTAAATGTATTGGGTAATATAATTCAGTTAAATCTTTCACTAATTAAGGAGTATATATTAATTAAATGTAAATTAAGAGCCGAAAGCTTGCCTAGTGTAGTTGTAGTAAATTTGAGTTATATTATCAATAATTTGATAACAGTTAAATAAGGTTTAACATACGTTATACCGATGAATTTGATAAATGATTGCTATTAGGATAAGAAATAGGTATTAAGTATTACTCTTAGTATAAAGTTGTTAACATAAATTAGCATTTTTCTTCGTATATTTAAATATTCATAATATGCAATAATTTAAAAAAAAAACTGCACTTCGTCAGTGCCGGCAGATAAACTTGAATATAAATGTTGCGCATTTTTTAAATTTTGGAATGGTTAGCGAATAATTTTGCACGAATTGTTTTAGAAGGTGTGGTATCCGGCTGAATAGAATAGTACCACCCTCATTTCTTACCGAGGTGTCGTAAAAGGCGATTAAGGTAGGTCAACCCGCCGTGTGGTATTCGGTTGAGTAAAATAGACCACCCTCTATCGTACCGAGGAGTCGTAGAATACGACTAAGGTAAATTGACGTCAAGCAGGCGGCCGGTCATAAAATACGTAGCCAAATCATATGACAATATGTTTGTGACATGTTGTGCCGACCCCACTTAGAGTGGGATTAGGGCAGGAGGATGATGTTTTATGTTGATCTGAATAAAAGTACTATCATTTATGTGGTGAAATACAATATTCATTTATTTTACTATCATATACAAAAAGGACAAATTATATTACATTGAAATTTTAAAATGTCAGATCTATTACAATTAATTTACATTAAATGATTTAAAAAGATTGTCTCTAAGCAGGCACAGGCATATATTTTCGGCTTGTGATAGAAAGAGAGAGGGATACTTCCTCTTCTACGCCACGCCGGTGGTCTACTCTCCTTCTGTCTTCCGAATTTTCTATGAGGTCATGTCCTGACGCGAGTTTAAAATTTTCATCACAAAAAGTGTACGCTAAAGAAATTTTCAATTCAATAAACCACATATTTACAGTCTTAAAATATACAACTTAACATCCATAGGTACTGTCTTTTCTGAGTTTATATTTCGGAATAGAGTACTTGAAAAATTGATTTATTTCTATATTTATGTTTCAACAATAATACAATTTAACCCCTCTTAGCTTTTTAGACAAGTCACCCTATAAAAAATTTCGATTATCTATGATTTTTAATTATCTATCTTTTTTAAGAACGTTTACTTCAGTCAGGTATCTACACCCTAAAATTATGTTGCGAGAGATATAAATAGACAATGTCCCCGAGAATCGTCACAATTTTTATATAATATGTGTTTATTCCAAAAATAATGATAATTTCGATCTGTATATAAAAACTACATTTTAAAAACTATTAACGATGGATATAAATGAATTTTCCGTTTGAATAATATAATTCGTAATCAGTTTAAATCAATAATCAATTTTACTTGGGCTGACCATATGACCACGTCTGATTTGACTAAAGGAGTAAAAGAAAACTTGTAATAACTTACATTGACAATATAAACTTTATATGTAAACACATGAAAAAACCTATATTAGAACGTGTCATTTTTAATTTCATCGAAATATATTTTTATCTGTGTCAATCTTTAAAGCTTATAATTTTAAACTTATTTTTGCATACCTATTTCTTGGTAATAAACTGAAATTAATAATTGAAATACCTTTTTGTAAGTGTATTATGCAAAAATAAATGATTTTAAATTTGAATACTAGATTTTACAGCTTTCTTTTTTTTGAATTATTAGAATTACATGCTTGTAAACTCACCATAATCAAGAACTTGAATTAGCTGATATTTAGGTATATTTAAGATAAGTTATAACTTAAATAGAAAATATATATAAGTTATAACTTAATTCTATAGAATTAAGATAGGAATAAAAATGAACATTACCCACAAATAGATGCGATGAGTAGAATGACAGTAGTGTGTAAATATTAGTGACTTATTATAATTTTGTGCTTGTATTTTTTTGTTGCTAAGTCGGTTCAATTAATGAATTAATTAAAATATTTAATTAATCACATTAATTGACCCTTAATGTGTACGACGTGCCTTGTGATGTTTATATTTGTAAAATCAAAAAGCTACTAAGCTTAATTATTGTAAAGTTTGTGTTATTTTTAAGTGTTATAGTACAGATATATCGTTACGTTATAATAAATATAAAACAAAGAAAAAAACAAAAAAAAGTTAAATTAGAAATCGCTAGTATTAATTTTGATTGAAGAGATATTTCAGATCTCATAAAGATGATAAATGACGTTAATAATATGACTTGAAACCAGTAGCTGTAAATATTAGTTACGTGTTAGTATAGTTAATTATTTCGCTATTGTGCTGCAATAGTGGCACAACCCAAAAACACGTTTGGAATAGGTGTTAATGTTATAAAATACTCATTCTGTATACCAACAATGCCAAAAAAACTCATAATTCAAGAAAAGGCCGTTCGTTTAAGCAAAACTAAAGCATTTTTTTTTGTATTTCCCTTAGCAATGAACACTTAAAGCCCATTTATCTCAAAATATGATTTTTTGAGTTGTACCACTATGGCAGACCATGAGCGATTTATGTTCTGTATGCTCTATTATACTGCATGCTCTATATTATTTATGCTCTCGGATATAATATTTTTGTTTGACTATTAATTTTGAAGGCATCGTAATTTATAATTATATTCATTTTGCTTACAACCTTTGATGACTTTAATAAAACTACTTCGCTCACTAGTTTAGTTTGTATAGGGGATGTTCTTTAGGATATTTTTCTTTCTAAAACAACTTATCTGATTCGAAAACTTTAGTTATTTTATGCACACAAAAATACATCTTTTTCATTTCAAGAATTGTGCAATACTGAGTCTATTAAAAAAATATTTATGTCATCCCTTCATATTAGTAAATAATAGTAATATATATTACTAGCGCTAACTGAAGAAATGGCTAATTATAAAGACAAAAGAGACATCTAAAAAACATGTCCCTTTTTTCAAAATTGTTTTGGATCAACATTAGTCATATGGTATTCGGCTGAGTAGAATAGACCAACATCATTTCTTACTGAAGTATTGCAAAAGGCAACTAAGGTAAGTTGACCCACAATGTGGTATCCGGTTGAGTAGAATAGACCATCTTCTCTCTTACCGAGGTGTTGTAATATACGACTAACGTAAGTTGACTTCAGGCAGGCTGCCGGTCATAAAAATGCAGCGAAACCCTGTGACAGCATGTTAATAACATGTGCCGACCCCACATAGAGCGGGGTAAAGTATCATCTTCGTTAGGTATGTTATAATGGGCCTTCTGTTTTCAACAATAACCTTATACCTTAAAATCAGTTGCTATTTTCTATTCGGTTATTATTAAGTACTTCTAATACATAGAATAACTAAATAAAGTAGCCTCCTTATTTATAAAAAGTTTTAGTCTAAGGGTCATTATTTGATTATTAGTCATTGTTTACACGACTTCGATTCTCAACATTTTCTTAATCAACAAAATTGTGTGCTGTAAAACATACAATTTAATATAATCATGGCTTTATTTCCGGTCCACCCCTTGACGTAGGCCTATTCTTTCTTCTTCCTCTTCCGGAGTCCCGATCTCCGTGTCCTTTGACGTCATTAACCCAGCGCTGAGGTCTGCCACACCCTTTTCTATCAGCTCTGTGTCTCCACTCAAATATTCTTGTTAAGTCAAAGTCTAGCGGTGTCAAGGATCACATTTGATTGGCGGCTATTATTCCCTTCCTCCTACCCCTCTCACACCACTAGCAACTCGTGCAGAAACACCAATCTTCCAAAACTTGTGATTATCGGAAAAGATTATCCTTGAATGGACACACGCGTGTAGCAAACTGCATTGACATCTATATAATATATCTGTTCTCGCCAATGACTTCCGCTTTGTATTTTATAGCAACACATTCATGGAAACAAGAGTTTCGCGCCCTTTTTGATTAAAATGGTGGCAACACTGTGCCGTTGTTGTTCCCGGTGGAGTGGAGTGGAGTGGATTGATAAAACGTTTTAGTGACATTCAGTCTTTGTTCGTCATTCAAGTGTATCTCGCAGGGGGAATAGTAGTATTCTGTTATATCGTGTTACTGTAGCAAGTGTGCGCTAACGTGACCAAAAACTATTTATAAAGTGTCCAGAATTGAGTCCCGATCCCGTAAAGATAAGTTGACCCTTTTCTGCCCAACTCTTTTCATCCGCCCTGTTGAGTCCATTCTTCCAATGTGTCCCGCCAAATCTTTTCTTAGCAATCACAGCCATGGATCTAACTTTGATCCTTAGATTTACAATTTAATATACAATCATATAATTTGACTATTTTAGTCTAATTTAGTATTGTTTTATTTATTTGACTCTATTTGTATAATCTATTTCATATGTCCCGATATGCTTGTTTAATTTGATGACTTTTTATACATACGAACGTTCGGCCCCAAAGCAAGTAACTTGTGTTATGGGACAGACAACTGGTTAATATATCCTACTAATATTATTATGAAAGTTTGTGAGTATGGATGTATGTTTGTTACACTTTCACAGCGAATCCGTTGAACCGATATCGATGAAATTTGGCACAATTATTCTTTATACACCGGAATAACATACTTGCTATAGAAAACCTGTTAACTACAGGAATAGGATGACATTGAAAAGCGCCATCTATTATCGACCTATCACACAACAGTTCACGCGGGTAACAGCTAGTACGCATATAATTTTGTTATAAAGACAAATACACCCGAAGAACCAAGAAATTGTTAGAAAATGTTGGCTTAGTTCAGTTTGGACTAAGTATCGTCATCAAGAAGTTTTTAAGGTCTTTTAATTTTTTATGAATGAGGAGGTTGCTCTCGTTATTATTATAGAATAGTTGAGATAAGCTGTTGTGTTGAAAAAAATAGTTAAAAAAATAAAAAAAAAGTTTTTGTAGTAGTTCGCTAGGTTTATTTTGGAGTTGGTATTTAATGTTAATGTGGAAATTACACTCCACGTTTCAAATTTTAATACCGTTCACTAATCTTTCATACAATGTAGCTGTAAATATTAGTTATTTGTTAGGTTAAGTAGTGTTAGACATTTTTTTATATTATTCAAAGTATTTTTAATTAATTTATTATTATTCACTTGATTATATAATTTTATTTGTTTTTATTAATTATACTATAAATTGATATTTAAGTATTAAAGTCTAGTAAATTATTTTAATGTATCAAATTATATTTATATTATATATTTTTTCAATTTTTATTTTTGAATTGTCGCTAATTTTTTTTATTTTAAATTTCTGTCAAGACTTATTATGTTTCTTTGCTACATTTTTGCACTATATTATTTCAATATTAGATTTAGTACAATTATGAAATTAATAACAAATATATTATATTCTTAATCATTAGTAAAATTAGCATAGGTGAGAAAAATCTCAAAAAAAATAAAAATTTCAATCGACGAGTGGATTATCAGTAGCTGTAAATATTAGTTACGTGTTAGGTTAATTAGAAATAGTTATCTTATATTTTACTGTTCACATTGGTTTTTAAAATTATTATATTGAGACAAAAGCTATTTACCTAATTTACTCTTCGTAAATGTCAAGCAAAAAATAAATTCTTCAGTAAGTTTATGCATGGATATTTAAATATAATTTATTTTTAAACAATTATTTAAGACCCAGTTGTAATAATTTTAAAGTAAGCTAATTATGCTTATTATTTAATGTACTGTATTTAATAATTAATTTATTTCAACAAAATTCTAGTATACCTGAACTATTATTTAAACTACAATTCAATTTAAATCAATAGTAGTTCATTTAATTTCAATAGCATTATCAATAGTAACAGGCAAACCAGGAACCGAAATAAATAATACCCAGGATACGGCTTCAGAAAGTTCGTAGATCGTTTGTGGGCTTCGGTATACATTTTATAATAAAATTCCGCAATCTATTTTGGACTTGCACAAGTTCAAAAAAGCAATTAAAAATACACTTATTCATAAAGCTTATTATACTGTTGAAGACTTTGTTAATGATAAGAAAGCTTGGATTTCGACCAGCTACGCACTAGATTACATTGTTATTTTTGATTTGTTATCAATTATTATTATTGAAATATTTATTGAAAAAGTGACCGCCGAGTTTCTTGCTGGTTGTTCTCAGTAAGACCAACTCTCCGAAGCAGTCGTAGCTTCATTGTAATTTGAACGATTCAAAAGTGCTAGTAAAATCCGGATTATTTGAATTTGAATCATTAAAATTGTAATCTACTATTTTAAGGTGAAAATATTATCACTTCATACTAACTAACAATGTATGCCAGCAAGTAAGGGTCTCAATGCACAGTGTTTACGTCAAACTTAACTTAACCTAAACTGATATAGCGCTTCCATTGATATCAAATAAATGTATGAAATTATATTTAAATATATTTTTCATGCATAAATTTCTTTATTCTCAGTGATATTTTCTTATATTTTTAATTTCAGTGTTATCTACGTTTCTCTTATACGTTTTTAAATATATTAATAATAGATTTTATATAATTATCGAATTAATAATAAACATATATAATCTTTATCATTAGTGAAGTTAGCATAGTTGAGATGAACACGGATATACGTGAGATCTCAGAAAAAAAATAAAGTGTTGCGAGTGGAAAATGAGTAGCTGTAAATATTAGTTATGTGTTAGGTTAATTAGAAATAGTAAGCTTATAATTTTCGGTTCAAAATTGGTTGTTAAAATTATTATATTGAGTCAAAAGCTTTTTACCTAATTTACATAACCATATTCACTTACTTTCGTAAATATGTATGTCAAGCAAAAAATAACGCCGTGTGGTATCCGGCTGAATAGAATAGTACCAACCTCATTTCTTACCGAGGTGTCGTAAAAGGCGACTAAGGTAAGTTGGCCCACCGTGTGGTATCCGGCTGAATAGAATAGTACCACCCTCTTTTGTTATCGAGATGTCGTAAAAGGCGACTAAGGTAAGTTGGCCCGCTGTGTGGTATCCGGTTGAGTAAAATAAACCATCCACTTTTCTTACCGAGATGTCGTAAAAGGCGACTAAGGTAAGTCGACCTACCGTGTAGTATCCGGCTGTGTAGAATAGACCACCCTTATTTCTTACCGATTTGTCGTAAAAAACGAGGTAAGTTGTCGTCAGGCAGATCATGTGACAGCATTTTTGTAACATGTTTTACCTACCACACTTAGAGTGGGATAAGGGCAGGAGGATGATAATGATATCAGGCAAAAAATAATTCTTTAAATATTTATATATTTATTTTTTTAATATTTATGATGCCATTTAAATTATTCTTAATACACCTTATCATTTTTGCGTAATAGCGCATAATATACTATAAAAATAATATGTATAATTAAACTGTTAAATGTATTTTATTTATATTTGTTTCGAGTATTATATTTAGGTAAATTTTGAATGCTAGTTAGGAGGTAAGGTGAATTGTAAATATAATATGACACGAAACAGTCTCAAAATGATCCTTAAGGATGAACCTTAAATGGGGAAACCGAAGTAGCTGTAAATATTAGTTACGTGTTAGGTTAAATTAACTGCGGACGCTTTTTATTTTCTTAATATTCCCCTTGCTATCTGCGTGATTTTTCTTGTGTTAATTACAACTAGATTCTAGATTAAAAAATTGCACTTTTCTGCACTTCTACATTTAGCATTATAGCGGGTGATGCCGATCACGCGACTTTAAATGAAGCCACGGATCACTTAATCTTCTTAAATATAGCTTAAAAAAGTGTTTTCGAAGAAAATAAATATAATTTAATTGAGATTCGCTGTGTTAGTAATGGTTGGCAGACCTAGCGCAGCGTGTTTATTAAAAAAAACAAAAGAAAACAATAATATATCTCCTTTGCACCTGAAAACAATATAGTTTTGTCTTTTTTGCACCTGAACCTATTTAGTTATACCGTATTTAGTTTTTAGGCCAAGGTTGAAAAAGCGTTTATTTCATTCGGTCATTGATCAAGAAAAATCGTGTTTATTTTTTTAAAAACGTAACAATTCCTGTGGTTAAAATACTTTATTGAATGAACTGATTTTTTAATGTAGGGTGCTGAAGCGTGTAGTATCCGGCACAGTAGAATAGACCACCCTCATTTCTTGCCGAGGTGTCGTAAAAGGTGACTAAGGTAAGTCGACCCGCCGTGTGGTATCTGGCTGAGTAGAATTGACCAACCTCATTTCATACCGAGGTGTCTTAAAAGGTGACTAAAGTAACTTGACCCACAGTGTTGTATCCAGTTGAGTAGAATAGACCTCCCTCATTTCTTACCGAGGTGTCGTAAAAGGCGACTAAGGTAAGTTGTCGTCAGGCACGCGGCCGGTCGTAAAATACCTAGCCCAATTCATGTGACATGTTTATAATGTTCTACCGACCCCACTTAGAGTGGGATAAGGGCAGGAGGATGATACTGAAGTGTGTAGGTACGTAAAATTAAAATTAATGATCGGTATCACCCTTTATATTTTAATTTAATGCTAAATATAAAATAATTTTACAATTACGTTGATTTGTTTATGTCCTGTTAAATAAAATATTTGTCTTAGATATACTTTTGATTTTGATTAGTTTATGTCCTGTTAAATAATTAGATATATTTGAATACTAGCAAATAGAAGATTAATATAATTGTAAATATAATGAGATTATAAAGTCTCCATACTATCCTTAACGGGCGAGAATAAACCAAAACGGGCGAAAACGAGTAGCTGTAAATATTAGTTATGTGTTAGGTTAATTAAAGGTTAAGGTGGTAAAAGTTTTTATTCGTTTTATACTTTTATTTTCGTTATACTCTAAATTAGATCTCATTGTTCTTAAATTTAGTTATAACTAGTCCGAATGTAAATTTTTTATGTTGTATTTACTATTTACGTTTTGTATTTTTTTACATTTTAAACTTTATTTATTGTTGTATAAATTTCCTAGTTATATTTGGTTTCTAAAAATCAATTTTGGTTAGTTGTCATTTATAAATATTATATTTTCTTGTTATTTAAATAGAGAAAATACTTTATTATATAAAATAAAATGGAAAAAACTAAAAAAAAATGCTTTGCATAAGTTAGAATTAATATTGAAACAAAACAATATATTATGGTGACGATGTGATGTTATAAAGTAACTGTAAATACATAAATTATATGCATAATTTATATCTTCTACCATTTTAATGGTATATTGGTTATTAAATGGTATATTAATAGATAAATAAGTTATATATTAGTAATGTATATTAAACGAGAAAATGCATTTTAAAAATAGTAAACTTAAATAACTTATCATAACTTATTAATCATTATGCGAAATAATATAACAAAAGATATGCATAATATAACAAAACGTCGGCTGTTATGAGATAAGTAAAACAATATCAAGCACAAGTAAATATGCAATAACACTAAATATGCAACAGAACTTATGTTTGCATGTGGGAAACCAACACTCAAAGTCATCCAGCGATTGTTCAATTCTGTAAATCGCGAAGTTATTACGCTAAAACCGTGGACAAACAAGGGCTTTGTTGCTGAATTGATTATGCTTTTATTCAAGCCACGCCTCGCCACTGCATTTGTCCATGTCCGGTACAAAACTAAGATGATTCTGTGGTAATGATATCAGTAAACAGCTTCATAGAGATGGCATCTCTGATGTCTTTAAATTTTGAATTGGATACATCAACATCGATGAAAAGTAGCTCACCTTAAATTTACCTCCAATTTCGTTATGGCCGAAACTGAAAGACTTTGCAGCAATGTTGGACAACCCCAGAAAGTTATACACACCTAAATCTAAACATAAATACATCAAGAAAAGTAGCAGAATTTGGCACTCAAAGCGCGAATCTACGGGTGTTAGTCCTAAGATTTTAGAGTCCCTTCGCGCCTTCAAAGTTTTGGATCTCCTAAATGGACAGACGACCTCAAAAAGATTGCAGAGAGTCGCTGGATCCAAGCGCGAAAAGGTCATAAAGCGTTATAACTTGAATCATACAATTGTCGAGCAGCGGAGAAGAAAAAGATTGTCCCAACGACTAACAAAATGTTTGACATTCATAAATCTACACAAATGAACACAATCCGTTTCTCATAATCCAAAATTAATATCAGTGGTTAGCATTGTGAAGTACTTTATTTGTACTTTTAAATATATATGTCAAATTGGATCTTTTCATATTTATGTTTGTACGGAACGAATTTAGAGGGAGGTCGAAGATGAATGTATTTATGAGGAATGAATGAATAAAATCCGCCGTGTGGTATCCGACTGAATAGAATAGACCAACCTCATTTCGAGGTGTCGTAAAAGGCGACTAAAATTAATTGACCCACCGTGTGTTATCCGGTTTAGTAGAATAGACCACCCTCTTTCTCACCGAGGTGTCGTAAAAGGCGACTAAAATAAGTTGACCCACCGCGTGTTATCCGGTTTAGTAGAATAGACCACCATCATTTCTCACCGAGGTGTCGTAGAAGGCGACTAAGATAAGTTGACCCACCTTGTGGTATCCGGTTTAGTAGAATAGACCACCCTCTTTCTCACCGAGGTGTCATAAAAGGCGACTAAGATAAGTTGACCCACCGTGTGTTATCCGGTTTAGTAGAATAGACCACCCTTTTTCTTACCGAGGTGTCGTTGACGACAGAGGTAAGTTGACGTCAGGCAGGCGGTCGGTCGTAAAAGCGCAGCCAAATCATGTGACAGCATGTTTATAACATGTTGAGCCGACCCCACTTAGAGTGGGATAAGGGCAGGAATATAATGAGTCACAGTTATGTTTATTTTGTAGCTATGTTCCCGCAAGTACTTCTCACATGCTAATCCACTATTAGACTAGAAGACGTACATACATTACTTGAATGATAAATTATATTATAGATATATAGTAAGTTATAGGTAGGTAAAGTTTCACAATGACGACATTATCAAACATGAAAACCAGTAGCCTGTATATAATGTAGTGTGTGTAATGTGTATAATGGATTCTTAAATACGGAGTAGCTTAAATTAGAAACGTCTAACAGTAAAAAATAATATATGTCTCTGACTTTTCGCTATGGAATCATTTATTTCAATCTCTTCCTTGTTATATTTAGTTTACATCTATTATTGATAGATAATATTATATTTACATCAAATAATTAATATATAAATACCAAATTTTTGTTATAGCATCAAAATTTAAAGAAATAATAACGATTAAGAAATTGAAATTGAAATTAGATGTCTAATATATAACTGTCTGTACACCCCAAAAATATTTATATTTTTATATTATTATTATTTATATTTTTATATTTTACTCGATGTAACAGCTCATTTTATCGCATATAAGTTATCCCTAATATTAAGTATTTATATTATAATATTTCTTCTAATAAAAAAATATATTAATGATAAGTTTAAATTTTAATGGAATATTTAAATGAAAAACCTATGCAATAGTCGCATAGGCTACCAAGATCACTTACTAAATGTTAGTGTTTAGGTTTAAGATAATTATAAAATTAAAAGTTTAAAGCAATATTAAAAATCGTAACAATGGTAATATTAAAATAAAATATTGCTAGCTCTCATTTACCGGCATTATGTATTTGGCCACTAATGAAATAGAAATAATTAATATCATGTCAATCCTACTGATTAATAGAATTAAGCGTTAATTCGGTATTATCAACTCTATCTACCTCTACAAAAGGTTTGATTATAACTGCATATATTTAAATGTGATCGCTTGTCATATATTTATTCAATTGTAAAGTACAACTTTATAGATTAACTACGATAACATGGTGTGCCCCTTTCCAAAATTCAAAACGTTTCAAAGTATTTACAAACCGCCATCAAAATTCGAAACGCACGTGTGCGTGCTGAGACAGCTGTCGAACAAAAGCAAATCCATGGATTTGTTGGTCGACTAGTTGCACGACTGGCGTTTATATTTGGCGCTGCACTGATATACTCTATGGAAAGGACACGTGCGTTTTTTTGCGCGATGTTGTTAGTTATTATTAGTTGACCAGCAAATCTGTTAATAAGTTACATTATAGGTATTATGAGAACAACACACACCACACAATAACACAAAAACTGATTACTACATGCAAAATATTTCGTCAGGATATGACTCATTGAAGCAGTAATTTGAGAGTCGCGCAATGTTATCGCGGTTAGTCTCTACGTAATGGATTACATCGAACATCATCATGTATTTTTAGTGTTATTAGATATTTGTATAAATACTTTATGATGAAATTTCTACAGATTTCCACCTTAGTTATGTCCTAAATGATGCATTTTTCTCTTGAAGTTATTATATATGTCACTACAGTTAAGTAACATTCATTATTATAGTATTTCCAACCTTTTATTTAACTTTTAACACGCTTATGAAATTCCTTAATGATTACATTATAAACCCAAAAACAAATGCAATGCATTATGGGCGCGTCATCGATATTTATTGAACCTAGTTAATTGAATAGAATAATTTAAATTTGACCAGTATTCCGTTGCGATTGATACAAAATGGTCGTTACTTTGTTGTCAAAGGATTATTATATTATCTATGAATTATGAGGGTGTTATTGATAAATAATAAACATAAATAACTTTTTTTAAAATAAAAAAGGGATTATCAATATGTAACATAGATTAAAACTTCTATATAAACAAAATCGATGGTTTTAGAAATCGAGTCGGACATTCAATTTAGACATTACTTAGCTCTCAAAAGTTAAATAAATGATTGGAAGGAGTATAGTCTGTAATTTAAGAATACAATACTTTAGGGTTTTCAATTTATATTCTTACTTAATTTTTAATGATACTTCTTTATTGATTTTGAATGACTAGCGAAATTAGGTGAAAGGAGGCATTAGGGGGTATGTAAAACAAAGTTTAGGTAGAGACGGGAAAGGGTTAAAAAGGGAGTTTATCTAGCAAGTCATTTGGGGTTTATCTTGCATGAATAAATATTTTAACTTTGTGATTTAAAAGTAAATTTGTGGGATGCTAGGGGTTTTTTGAATCTCATTTTATATTATTGTAATCTTTTCACTGCAATTGGATTTTGCATAGAACGCTTCGGAATAATCGTTCGGAAAAATTTTATAGGAATTTTGGACACCAATAGTTTTAATATAGGTATAGTAATGTTCTCACATGCTTAAACATGTCTACACCCTCCCAGAAAAGTTTACTTTTTATGGATGGTATATAGTGGTGGAGGTGGTGAAATAATAGTTCAGACTGTACCGCGACAGTCATTCGAATGAACCATCTATTTAAAGTACAACTAACTCTTTTTTTACACAGTAAATACGTCCCTTAGAGTTGATTCGCCGTGTGGCATCCGGTTAAGTAGAATAGATCACCCTCATTACTTACTGAGATGTCGCAATATGGGACTAAGGTAAGTTGACGCCAGGCAGGCGTAAAATATCCAGCCAAATCATGTGACAACATAAAACATATTGTGCCGACTCCACTTAGAGTGGGATAAGGGCAGGAGAATGATGATACGTGCAAAAAAATCGTGTAATACATGCAATACATACATCATTTTTTTGAACATAAAACATTTGAATTTTTTGAAAAAAAATACTAAAATTTGTAATATGAACAAAACTCTTAATATTATCCCAAAATAACGTGCTAAAGAAATAATAACGAAATTACAAAAGTATATATAAATTAAACTAAAAATTACACAAATTATTAAAAAAACTATTCTGTAAAACGATTATAATAAAAAAAGGAATCGCGCTGTTATTTCAAAATGGTGTAAAAAGGAATCGCGCTGTTATTTCAAAATGGTGTAAAAAAAGAGTTTTAGTGTGTACTTATTCTAAAAGTTTTAATAGAACTAATTACCTAAAAATCTATAATACTCTGACATCTAGTCATTCGTAATGTATTGTATCCATATAATTGGAATAAATAGATTAGATGTATATACCTAGAAATGTATTTTAACGGACCCGTATTCTATATTAATGTATTCTATTACAACTTTTATATATTACTCGTTTATTTTTTAATAAACCTATCTTGATTCGGGGCTCAGATCAGGTTGGTTTATAAATAACATTTTCTCTCTCTTTATAATTAGAATAGAGTTAATAAAATTTGAAACCCATTTTGAATCAGTGTGCTAATTGCGAGTTTTTTTCACCTACTCGATAAAGTTAGTGGACGCTGCAACAGCGACATCTAGCGACCGGCAAATTGCGAAAAAAGCGATAAATAACGTTACGGTAAAGCGATCGAGTAGTAGCCGTGTGGTATCCGGCTGAGTAGAATAGGCCATCCTTATTCTTTATCGAGGTATCGTAAAAGATGACTAGGCTAAGTCGACCCGCCGTGTGGTATTCGGTTGAGTAGAATTGACCACCCTCTTTCTTACCGAGGTGTCGTAAAATACGACTGAGGTAAGTTGACTCACCGTTTGGTATCCGGTTGAACAGAATAGGCCATCCTCATTTCTTACCGACGTGTCGAGTCGACTAAGGTAAGTTGACCCACCGTGTGGTATCCGGCTGAGTAGAATAGACCACTTTCTTTCTTACCGAGATGTCGTTAAATAAGTTAAGATAAGTTGACGTTAGGCAGGCGGCCGGTCGTAAAATACGAAGCCAAATCATGTGACATGTTTATAACATGTTTTGCCGACTGCCGACCCCCACTTAGAGCGGGATTAGGGCAGGAGAATGGATAACGCCTTGGAGTGGGTTAAAAAACCTTGTACTAAATAAACAGATCTAAATTGTATGCTACAAATTTTATTTGTAACACTGATTTTATCTCTGGTTTAATGTGGTTGTTTCGTATGTACTTTATTCACCGAATTTTGAATTTCCTAAACAAGACATCTGGCAATATTACTCGTAAATTGCTCAAGTCTCGTGTAAAATTAGCTTTTTGGATTCAAAAATATGTATTGATTGGTAAAATTACTAACACTAAGCATTAAATGCTATTTTGCGTTTTCGTATTTGAAACGGAACTTTGGTTGAAATTGATTTTTAAGTGACACTTAGATCTCACGGGCGTCTTTCAAGTCTTAGATATGTAAATTGATGTTTAACATTCGCAATGGGAATGATTAAAATATTAAAAAAATAGAATAAGAATAGCTTGTTTTAATTTTATGTAACGGTATTTAATCAAAACCTACATGTATTGTGACTATTCCTGAATTGTATGGAAATAAGATTTATTTAAAAATTTGAGGGCAATAATATTTATATAATAATATTAAGCTTCCGTATGTTAATAACAATTAATGTATTTATATAAAAAAATTTATATACAACTATCTTCCAGTAAAAGTTCCATCAAAATCGGTTTAGTTGTTGCGGAGAATACACTACCTAAACCTTCCTCAAGAATTGTTTTTTTTAGTGAAAACCGTACAAAAAGTCGTTTGGTAGATTTTGAAAAAGTCCATAACATAGGAGAGCTTTTGGAGACTTTGTTTTAAAGTATGTATAGATTTAAGATGTTCGTACGGAAACTTGAATTTATTTTAAAGTTAGCCATGGCAGGTCGGGATATTATTGATGAATGAACAATTCCTAGGTAGTTTCCAGATTTCCCTGACAACTGAGTAAATCATTGATGCTTATGAACAGATGAGTAGTGGCTACATTGAACTGCTAAAGGATTTTTTAAAGTTAGCAAATTTTTCGACCTTTTTAAAATTGACAATGCTCATGTCAAAATGATCTTTGTATAGATAAGAGGAAACAAAATTTTTGATATTATCTATTATATGTTGACTCGCGTCACATGTTGTAATTGTAACAGCGGCACTTGAATTTTATTATTATCTTGTATGAAAATTCTCTTTTCAATGAATCTTGAATAGATATTTAATATATATAGTCAAATAAATGTCATTTTTGAACAACAAATTAAGAGGCTTATGAAAAAAAATTAACGATACTTTATTGCACGCAACCTCACACATATGAGACTATAAAGTCCACAAACATTTTATTAACACTAAAACAAAATATTAAAACGAGTATATACTTTTTTGTTTAAATTAATCTTATTTCCATACTATCACATCACGTTATATTTTTAATGTAATGTTGTACTTCATTGTCTTGTAATAATGTACTTCATTGTAACTTGATATGTAACGGGAAATATGTAATAAGAAATATAGATACATAATAATCAATAAATATATGGGACACGTACTTGTGTTATGGGTGACAGATAACTAGTTATACACATATAGTTTTAAAAACAAATTGCACACCCAGGTTTAAAGAACAATAAATGTAAAAAAAATGTTTGCTCTCGGCAGAAATCGAACCCGCGACCCAACTTCTCAATATTATGTATGAATTATCTTTAAAATAATCTAAGGCATATCAAAATAAATCTACTTTTTACTAGTATACGCATGTACGGATGTAGAAGAAAAAAAAATGTTATTCGAAAGAGTAAAAACTGTTTGCATTATTCCGTTACATAACAAGGTAAACAATATTTTTTGTCATCCAGCTGTTAATAAATTGATTAAAAATTAAAAATATTTCATTCGTCAGCAAACCTCTAAAACATTATAGACGTTTTTGTTTCAAATGTTTTTATTACGTCAGTGCTAATACTTACAAATTGTAAAACGTTTGGCGGCAAGATGAATACGACCAGTCTACACCATAAGACCATCAATATGTAATGGTATCTGACAGATAAGCTCTGATAGCTCAGCGGTGTGACGACTCTGTAGAGACGACCATGGGTTCTGACCCTGGGCAGACAATGAGTTTTTCTATTAAAACTCATGTGTCTAATTGATAATTGCAATTTATCACACGCTTTTCGGTGAAGAAAAACATCGTGAGGAAACCTGCATATCTGTAGAGAATTCTGGAGATATGTGTAACCTATCAATCCGCATTGGAGCAGCGTGGTAGGTCTTAGCTCCAAACCTTCTGTCCAAAAACGAAGAGAGGAGGCCTATGCCCAGCTGTGGGATAGTAACATGCCGCTACTTTTATCTGCTAGTTCAAGTCTGGGCATGCTACCATACTTCATAACCATCCTCTTAACTACAACTGCAACCGTTTATAGTAGATTTTTAGTAGAGTACCAGTCTGCTTCTCCCACTGCTGGAAAAAGGTTTTGTTAATGTTGTAACTAAATTAATATATTGGTCTGTACCACTGTAGCCTATTGTTTATGGTATTAAATCAGTCTGTTATAAAAAACGTCAAACTGCGTATCATTTAATAGGTTATGGGCCCAGTGATTTTTAGTTTTTTTCTCGCAATGTTCTTGAAAATAAACTTTGCGGATTGAGATAAAGTCTAATTAACGCTATCACTGTGAAAATGACGACGAACTATCTTGTCAGTGTGCCTAAATTGAAAGGACGGGAAAACTACAGTGAGTGGGCTTTCGCGGCTGAGAATTTCTTAGTGTTGGAGGGAATGTCCGATTGCATTAAGTCGGAGATTGTACCAGCAGAAATAGGAGCAGCAGGTGACGCGAAAACCCGAGCCAAGTTGATCCTGACAATAGATTCGTCGCTGTATATACATATTAAAAGTGTACAAACGACACATGAACTGTGGAAGAAATTGAAGACCCTATTTGATGACTCAGGATTCACGAGGAGAATCAGTTTACTGAGGAGTTTGATATCCATTCGACTTGAAAATAACATTTCAATGACTTCGTACGTGACACAAATCATCGAAACAAGTCAAAAATTAAGTGGTACGGGTTTCAACATCAATGATGAGTGGGTCGGATCGCTTTTGTTAGCGGGATTCACAGAAAAATATTCCCCTATGATAATGGCGATCGAGCATTGCGGCATACCATTGTCCATTGACAGCGGACGCCATTAAAACGAAGTTATTAGACATGGAAGAAAGCGGAAACGGCGACAATAGCGCTTCCGGTGGCGCGTTTGCGAGTTTCAAGAAGAACCGGAATGTTGGTAGCACTGCGACCAAAGACAACGCCCAGATGTCCAAGTCAAAAGCTGTCAAAGTCATAAAATGCTATAAATGTAAACAGACCGGCCATTATAAAAACCAATGTACTAACAACGCCCCAAACTCGGAATTAAATAAAAGGAAACAATCGAATGCATTTAGTGCAATATTTTTAAGTGGACAATTTAATAGCAACGATTGGTACATAGATAGCGGGGCGAGTCAACACATGACTGCGAGAAAAAATAACGTTCTGAATCCATCATATGAACACGAAACAAAAGAAATAATTGTTGCTAATCAAACACGTATTCCAGTAATATGTTCTGGCAATGTAAACATCATTACAATTGCGAATGGTGTAGAATATGACATTACAGTTTCAGATGTATTGCAAAGATTACAGTGTACATAATGAAATAGATGGGTAACTCGCAGTCTTTTTTGTGATCCGTAATAGCGCCATCTAGAGATCAGTTTCTATACTAAAAAGGTCAAAAGGGTCATATATATCGTGCGTACGCGCGCAGTGAACGGACGCGTATTGTTTATGTGAACGTTATCGCTGCGCGTATCGTGTGAGACGCAAAGTTCGCCAGTTTCGGTTA
Organism: Morpho helenor; assembly: GCA_029227775.1. NCBI lineage: Eukaryota > Metazoa > Arthropoda > Insecta > Lepidoptera > Nymphalidae > Morpho > Morpho helenor. The sequence continues at coordinate 18,249,079 of JARGCU010000030.1, read as the reverse complement.
ACGCCCCTGCACCCCTGCCACCGGCGACAGTTGTACTCGCCGCGACCCGTGTTGCGGCTCGAGGAAGCGGTCGGCAGCGCATCGCGTGCACCTGCTCCGCCGAAGCTGCCCGGACGCAGCGATCTGCACCGCCTTTCGTTGCAAAGACGTATGCAGACGTGCCCACAGTGACACCACCGCTCATCATACCTACGCGCTTGTAGTCTCCACCCCCGCTCGCGGGCGCCTAGCAGGGGTCTCACCCGGCTGGGTTGCACGCGCCGAGGGTGTGCGGAGCTGCACTCGCACAGGAGCGGCTCACTGAGCACCTCTGCTGCTACTCTCACAAGTAGCACAACTCACACGCGCAATACTGCGCGACCATGTCCGGTCGGGGGGAGCCCCCCCCGAGGGACTCACGTATTAGGGGGGAGCGCCCCGCGTTCGCCCGCGCTGTAGTACGGCGCGACGTACGGGACAATAACATCGTCCCGTTTACGCCGATCGCACCTGCGGCAGCGACACCACCACCGCCAGCGCCTGCACCATTACCACGCTTCCGGATTCCATCCGGCGAGCGAAAGTCGCCAGACTCCGCGCCTTTGTTCTCCGCCGATGTAGCTGAGCTTACATCGGGCGGCGAAGCACCGAAGCGTCCGCGGGCTGCCGACTCTTCGCCCGAATCCCTCGAGGGAGACGACAAGCGTCCGAAGACGGACCAGTCACCGGCCACCTCGCTGACAACGTCGTCGTCATTCGACGTACACCTTACAGCCGAGCAAAGGACTCGGCCCACTCCACTGCCGGCCTCCTCGCCTCGGGACGAGGGTGGCGTGCGACCGCTCCCAGAGAGCGCGTCGCAGGGATCCGTCTCTTGGCCTCGGGACTCGACGAGCTACGCCGGATTCGCCTCGTCGCCGTCTCCAATGGCGACGTCCCGCCCCCCTACACCTCAGGCCGGGCCATCCGGCTACGCCGCCGCCGCCGCCGCGCCGCCTTCAACCCGCGCGCTCCAGCAGCGCCAGGAAGAGCTGCAGCGCCAGCAAAAACCGCAGGCCACTACCGGAGCGAAGACAGCGCGCTCCGAATACCCTCCCATCACCGTGGAGTGCCTCCCCAACTGGACGAGGCACTTCACCGCGATCCGAGAGAAGCTCGGACACGCCCCTAACGCCCGCCCGATGGGGAAGGGTGTCAGATTCCTTCCAAAGTCAGCGGAGGAATTTCGGGTGCTGCAGAAGTACCTCCTCGACGCCGCTAAACAGGACCCCAACATCGCGTGGTTCTGTTATAGCCCAGCGTCGAGCCTGCCCAGCAAGGTAGCCATCAGGGGGCTACCACAGGACACCCCACCTGAGGAGGTCATCGCCGCGCTGCGATCCCTCGGGTATCCGGCGACCCAGGCGAGGGCTATACCACCGGTCAGAGGGCGGCTGCACATACTACGTGCAGCTGGAGCACCTGACATTCGAAGAGCTCGGTCACCTGTACAGAGAGACCGAGCTACTGTCGATGCCGGGCCTCACCATCGAGGCCTGGAAGGGCGGACGTGGCCCGCCCCAGTGTCACAGGTGCCAGCAGTTTGGCCATTCATCGGCCAACTGCCACCGGCCGCCCAAATGTGTCCGTTGCGCAGGCGGGCACCTGGCCCAAGACTGCGACAGGCCCCAGGAAGACGCGCCCAAGTGCGCGAATTGTGGTAAGGCGCACGTGGCGCGCGACCGAAGATGCCCAGTCTTTCGCCGTGAGGCGCGAAAGCGCGACATCGATGTCGCGCCGCCGCGCCCGTACGGGCAGATGAAGAAGAGGGCAGGGGGGGTTGAGAAAGTTCCCCCCCCAACCGCAACACCCGCCGCCGCCAAACGAGCCGCCGCAGCAGCCCCCGCCATCCCCGCAGTACGTCCCGCGGTAGCCGTACGCGCCGCCCCTGCCCCCGCGGCACGGCCCGCAGTGGCCGTGCCTACCGCCCCCGCCCGACCCGCACTGAGTAGCGCCCCGCCGTCGCCCGGCGTGTTCATTCACGCTACTCGACGGAGGGAAGCGGGAGGGGCTAACGTAGGCCAGGAGCCGGCGACTAAACAACCGCCGGCCTACATCCCGACCGCCCCAGCTACTCGACGGGGGGAAGCGGGCGGGGTTATCATAGACCGGGAGCCGGCGACTCTGCAACCGCCGGCAAATGACCCGATAGGCAGGGGGGAGCCCCTGCGAAGGAAACGAAACCGGCGCAGGCGCAGGCAGCCGAGGCCAGCAAATGCTGCGCCCACCGCCGCGTCCACACCGCACCCCAGGCCGCCAACATCAACATCGTTGGCGGCAATACCAGTAATCGCCGAGGCGCCGAGAAGCCGCGGCCACCGACAGGCCACAGAAGAGGCGGAGCTTCGAGCGCCGCTACACCCTACTTTCCCCCCGCCACCCCCCGCGCAGGACTCGGGCATTAACAACATTGTCCGGGTCCTGATCGAAGCGCTCATGGCGGCGCTCGCGCACTATGTGAGCACGAGGGATGTAGTCGGCGCTATAACGGCGGCCATAACCCAGTTCGGGCGGTCGTACCAGTGACCGCCCTAAGAGTACTATACTGGAATCCGGGCGGCATAAGAGGACACGTCCGTGAGCTAACACTACTCGCCCAGTCGCAGGACATCCATGTTATCCTCCTGGGCGAAACCAAACTCACGGACAGCGTCGAGCTCCGCGTGCCCAACTTCTTCGTGTATCGGCGTGATGAAATCTCTCCCCGGGGCTATCCGTACCGAGGTACGGCCGCTCTGGTGCGGAGGGATATTATACATGAAGAGTTGGAGCACACCCCGTTCACTAGCACCCGTACACAGGGGGTGTGTGTCAACGTGGGCAACCAGGAGCTCCGCATTTATGCCGCCTACAAACCACCCGGATTGACTTTCTGCAGCACCGATGTCGGGACAATCTTCGGACAGCAGGGACCCGCAGTGATCGTGGGTGATCTCAACGCAAAACATCATGCGTGGGGATCGCGAATCATCACTGGGGTCGGGAGGCAACTGCACGAAGATAGCGTGAGGAGCGGGTACGGTGTGATGGGGCCGGGAGCACCGACCCACATACCCACCGACAGCCGCTCCCAGCCAGACATAGTGCTGCACCATGGACTGGACAACCCCTTTGATGTCGAGGTACTCTATGACCTTGACACCCAACACCTACCGGTTCTGGTCACCCTAGCCACCCAGGGAGGCTTTTTAGTGCCTCGCCCGCCGCGGACGCGGACGAACTGGGAGCGCTACACCGCCGAGCTTGCCGGGCTTGAGCTAGCAGGCCCGATCACCACACCTTCGGAAGTCGACGATGCTGCTGCACTCGTCACGGCGACGATCATCGCCGCCAAAGCAGCAGCCACCATCACCACGTCGACTTCACCGGACACTACTAACCGAAGGAAGGACCTGCCGAGCTCGCTCCGCCGCATGCTCAGACGGAAGCGCACCCTGCGCCGCCTATGGGCCCGCACTCGCTGCCCCAGGGTGAAGGCTGACCTGAACCGGCTTGCAGAGAAGATCGCGCGTGCCGTAGTCGCTCTCGACGAGGCGCGATGGGAGGATACCGTCGATCGAACGACCGAACACGACACAGCGCTGTACTCTCTCTGCAAGAAGCTTACCGGACATGACACCCCCGTTTACCCGCTGCTCGATGCCGCGGGTAAACGCACCTATGCCGCCAAGGATCGTGCTGAGATTCTGGCGGCCCACCTGGAGAAGACATTCACGCCCAACGCCCCCAACACCTCCAACCTCCACGTCATCCGTCATCACGCGGCTGTCCAGGACAAGCTGGAGAGGTTCCTGTCGGCCCCTACACCGCCGCTCCGGGGAGAGGACTTCATCTCCCTGTCAGAGCTGCGGTCGGTCGCTGCTCGCCTTGATAAGCGAAAGGCGCCAGGCCCCGACGGAATCGCCAACGCCGCGCTGATGCTGCTGCCCCGAACAGGTCTTGTAGCGCTCACGAGACTGTTCAACGGAGTACTCCGCACCGGCCACTTCCCAGAGGCGTGGAAGACCGGGAAGATCATCGTTCTTCCCAAGCCGGGGAAGGACCGCCGCCTGCCTGGAAGCTACCGGCCGATCACCCTGCTCTCGCACATAGCCAAGCTGTTCGAGCGTCTGCTGCTGCGTCGAGTCACGCCCTATCTGCCCCTGCGCGAGGAGCAGTTTGGATTCCGCAGCGGCCACTCGACGACGCTCCAGCTGGCGAGGGTAATCAACCACCTGACCAGTGAGCAGAACAACGGGCGCTACACCGTGGGGGTCTTTCTCGACATCGAGAAGGCCTTCGATCGTGTGTGGCACGCCGGGCTCCTGGTCAAGATCTTGGACACCACCATGCCGCCTGCTTATGTGCGAGTGCTGGCATCATTTCTATACGGCCGTAGCTTTTACGTGGCAGTGGATGGTGCCGAATCCCAGCCACGCTCCATCCAAGCCGGAGTACCCCAGGGCAGTTGTATATCGCCGCGCTTATATGCGGCGTATACGGATGACATCCCCACCCTGCGCCACCATCTGCGGGAAGGGGAGGAGGACGTGCTTTTGTCACTCTTCGCTGACGACAGCGCGTATTTCGCGTCGTCCTACCACCAGATCGTCGCCACCAACCGCATGCAGCGTATGCTGGACTTGTTGCCGGAATGGCTGGACAAGTGGAGGATGGCTGTCAACGTCGGCAAGACGGCCGCTCTGCTCACCAGCCGCTCCAAGCCGCTACGTCAGCTGACTCTTCGAGGCCAGGACGTAGAGTGGAAGACCACAGTGAGGTTTTTGGGGTGTGAGTTGGACCGCAGCCTGCGCATGGTCCCCATGGTCAATCGTGCCGTGGGCCAAGCTGCTGCTGCCAGGTCCCAGCTTCACACGCTGTTCACATCCCATTTACCTGTCAACACCAAACTGCGAGTCTACGGTGCCTACGTCCGCTCGCGCTTGACGTATGCGGCACCCGCCTGGTACGCGCTATGTTCGGCGTACCAGAGGCGAAGACTTCAAGTCCAGCAGAACCGCTGCCTGCGACTGATCGTAGGAGCCCCGAGGTATGTGCGGAACGACGTCGTGCATCGGGATACCAGAACGCCGACCGTGGAGGAGTATGTCCGTCGCCTTGCGCGCCGGATGTTAGCGCGTGCGGACAATAGCGCGCACGTACACCTCCACGGCATCGCGCCACTCCATGCGCGACCACCCGATGGACGTTCCCTGCCTTGCGAGCTCCTGCGATCACCGTCTCCGCGGCCCGATGCGGATGACGACGGTGACGAAGAGGACGACGCGACGGGCGAAAGGGCGAATACACCGGACATGACACACCTACCTGATCAGGACACTACCGGACGTGACACCACCGAAATTGACCCCGAGGTCTGGGAGCTACCATTCCCAGACCTCCCCACCGAACAAGACATCCATTAGGTCACCTAGGTGACCTGGGCTTACGGCCCAAATACCGACACCTTTAGGTCACCTAGGTGACCTCGGCCTACGGCCGGAACACATACCGGGCTTAAGTGCCCGCGAGGAGATGCCCGGGTAAAGAGGAATTCCTCGAAGCCCGCACCCCGTTTACCCCCACCCGGGGAGTAAATGAGAAGACCCTGCTCATATATATCTATATATACTATATATATATAATATTTTTGCAGTAGGGCGGGGTATAAATACAAAAGAAATGAAAAAACAAAATTATTGAAAAGTTATCTATTTTGTATAAATAATACAGTCGTTTTAGGTCGTTGTTGTGTGGAGTTAGAGCGCTATATTATAGTTTCTGTGTACCGCCCACCCTCCAGTGATTATATATTATTTGAGAGCGTCATGGAGGAAGTTCTTAAGAAGATCTCTAAATCTTCAAAACAAGTTTTAATATGTGGAGACTTTAATGTTGACATCTTAGTGGATACCTGTAATCGTTGTAGGTTACTTAATTTATTTCAATGTTTTGATATGATCAATGTATTTAACGAACCTACCAGGATAACTGCAACTTCGGCTACCGGTGTTGATAATATTTTTACTAACTACAGTTGTAATATCTTAGAAAAATCTAAAATAAATCGCTTAAAGTCTGACCATAGTGGGCAAATTATATCTGTCCCTAACTATATGCAGGAAAAAAATGATTATATCAAGTACAGGCTTTTCACTTCGAATAAAATAAAGCGATTTCAATCAAAAATATCATCAAAGATATTGCAATTCGACAAAAGTCGCGGTAGCTCAGATGAACTTTTTAATGCCCTCTTTGGAATGATTGGTTGTGAGTTTAATAAGACTTTTAATATTATAGAAAAAAAAGTGTTCAAAAATCTTAGGTTTAGCGAATGGGCCACTAATGGCATCTATAAGAGTAGGAATAAGTTATTTGATCTGTATGCAGAAAAACAATATAATCAGTCCCCAACTTTTCTTGAATATGTAAAAAAATATTCAAAAACGTTTAGAAGTGTCTGCACACAGGCCAAATCTCTTCATATTAAAAGTAAAATAATTAATTCCAAAAATAAAATAAAAACAACCTGGAATGTTATTGGAAATGAAACAGGTAGACGTAAAATGCAAAATTCTTCCATAGAGCTTAAAATTGGGAATGAACTTATTCATTCTGATACAGCAGTAGCTAGTGCATTTGAGCATTTCTTTCAGAATATACCCATTTCTATCACTGGCTCAATAAATTCATCCCCAATGGAAGCTTTTAATGTTTTGAAGGACAGCGTCACGGAGTGCAGTGTTAATTTTAACTTTGAACACATTTCCCCATACGATATCGTCAAAACTTTTAAAACATTAAATATTAAAAAAACGACTGATCTGTGGGGAATGTCCGTAAAATTAATTAATAATATTATTGATATTATCGCCCCGATTATGGCCAAGATCTTTAACAAATCTGTAGACACAGGGATATTTCCCAATTTAATGAAACATAGTAAATTGATCCCACTTTTTAAGTCCGGTGATAAGAGCGACCCTCAGAACTATAGACCCATTTCGGTCTTGCCAACTCTAAGCAAGATTTTTGAGAAAATCATTTTAAAGCAGCTGCTCCAGCATTTTAATTTAAATAATTTACTTCATCCTGAGCAGTATGGGTTTACTAAGGGTCGGTCTACAACGGATGTGGGTGTGAAGTTGTTGAAGCATGTCTACGATGCGTGGGAGAACTCACAAAATGCCATAGGGGTATTTTGTGACTTGTCCAAAGCATTTGATTGCGTTCAACACGAAACTTTATTGCTAAAGCTTGGCTATTATGGCATTAAAGACAATGCACTTCGTCTCGTTGCATCGTATCTTCACAGCCGGATTCAAAGAGTGTGCATTAATGATGTGCAGTCATCCGGAACGGCCTTAGTTATGGGTGTGCCTCAAGGATCAATCCTTGGTCCGTTTCTGTTTTTAGTTTATATAAATGATTTGCCATATTTTATTCATAATATTTGCGATATTGTACTGTTTGCGGATGATACATCATTAATTTTTAAAGTAAATAGAAATGACAATAATATTGACGAAGTAAACAGGGGTTTATCGCAAGTAGCTCATTGGTTCAGGCTAAATAACTTGGTACTGAACTCGAATAAAACTAAATGTATTGAATTTGCATTACCTAATGCTGCAAAAACAGCAAATAGACTCTCTTTAAATAATGTACCACTAAAAACAGAAAATTCAACTGTATTTTTGGGAGTATCCTTGGATACAAAACTCCAATGGAGCACACACATAACAACTCTTGCAGGGAAACTGAGTTCAGCGGCCTACGCTGTTCGAAAGATAAGACAATTCACAGACGTCGAAACAGCAAAACTTGTTTATTTTGCCTACTTCCATAGCATTATGTCTTATGGAATATTGCTATGGGGTAAATGCGCGGGTAGTGAAAAAATTTTTGTTTTACAAAAAAGAGCTATACGTGGCATTTATAATTTAAGGCCGCGTGATTCCCTGCGAGAGAAGTTTAAGGAAACAGGTATTCTTACATTTGCTTCACAGTATATTTTAAGCAATTTAATTTATGTACATAAAAATATAAAGAATTATAAAACGATAGGTGATGTATACAATAGACAAAGCAGGGACCGACATAAGCTTGCGGTTCCTGCTTTGCGCCTTGCAAAAGTGCGTAACTCGTTTGTGGGTTTTGGTATAAGATTCTATAATAAAATTCCGCAATCAATTTCAGCACTGCCATTACAGCAGTTTAAAAACACTGTTAAAAAGAGGCTGATACAGAAAGCCTACTATACTCTTGAGGATTATTTGGAAGATAAGAATGTGTGGATATAGCTCTCTTTGAACCTGTACAAGACAGTAACGACTTAATGTAAATAATATTAAGAATTATATTTTTTTAAAAGAGCAACCGCCGAGTTTCTTGCTGGCTCTTCTCGGTAGGAACAGCTTTCCGAACCAGCAGTAGAGTTGACGATTCAAAAGCACTTGTTTACAAGTTTATTTGAATAAAGAATATTTTGAATTTGAATTTAACAATAAATTACTTTTGATTTGAATATAACGAAAATTACAATTACTTTAGTATTGCGGGCTTATAAATATATATGCGAAAAGCTAACTTTATAATATAAAGCTCATTATATTATTTATGTACAAAATAAACAAGTAATATCTACAAATTATAAATTTAAGTTATAAATACAAATCAAGCCATTATAAATATAAATAAATATATGGGACACTTACACACACGGTCGTCCGTCCCCAATGTAAGTAAACTTAATTTTAATACTTGTGTTATGGGTGACAGACAACTGGTGAATATATGCTTATATAATTTTAAATACAAATATACACCCAGGCTCAAATACCAACAACTTCATTTATAGAAAATGTTTGCCCTCGGCGGAAATCGAACCTGCGACCCACGGAGCTAACGGGCCAGTCCAGTTAATAATAAAGTATGTACTTTAAACATTAACAAAAGAACGTCATACGTAAATTATCTGATATTATATCGTTTATTACACCTAGAAGCAATTATGCATATAGAAAAGTCTTGGCTTCATTACTTGCCTTGTGTATTAACCAAAACAACATTAACAAATCGAACAAATTAAAATGAAATGGAAAATTTTTAAGGAAATAAAAACGGATATATGTAAACATGTTTGCGCCAAAACACGTCGGTTTCTGAACACGTAATCTGCTTCCAAATTATTATATTTAGCGGACCTCCAATCCTCCGTACCCAAGTTTGGAATAAATCCATATTCTTAGAGGATCTGCAACAATTATTTTAAGCAGATATAAATTAATACTATTCGATAATCTAAGTATAAACGTCATTGCCATAGACGCGGCAGGAGTTTTGATTAATTTAATAATAAGCACTCACCTTTACCAAAGACTGTTGGACAAAAAACATTTTGCGACATTTTTTTCTACGTAACATACAAAAACTAATAATATTCAAATCAAAGTCCATATATTACATATATTCATCGTAATTTTTCAAATTTAACAGATATCTGTCAAGCACTCATTATAGTGTATTATCCATAGATAATACACTATATAGGATATAGATGTGCAACTCTGTCATTTTTTTGAAGTAATGATAAGGGACTGTTTTCGCTGATCTGGCAGAGATGTCGCTGTAACGTTATCATAATAATCCACTAGATGGCGCTGTACTGCATTCATATAGTGACCCATATATAAAAATAGTATTTACAAAAAAATAGTTTGGCGCTATACCACTTCAATTAGAACGGACTTGGCATCTCCAAATTCCAGTTCAAATCAAAGAGTAGCACCAAACTATTATTCTAAATAAGGGTAATGAATAAAAGATTAAAGCTATGTAATATTTAATAATTTTTATTTTTTACATCTTTTTAAATAGTATGTCAATTCAGGAAACACTTGAAAAATACTTTTAAAACATTAAAAAAAATATCAAGCGTATACAAATGTTCATCAGTTTACACGTTTATTTGTTGAAAACAACTAACTTTGCATACGTACTACACTCTGTAATTAGTTTTCATAATCATAATCTTCATTTGCTGTAAACCTGAAATCACACATTTGAATTTTTGTAGCTATAGTCTAAATCAGACCAAATATTTCAAATGTATACCAAAATAATGTAACCGAAAGTGTTAAAATATAATATTTATTACGAATAACCACATATTTTTTTCTAAAAAACAAAGTTGCGGGTGCTCGTAAAATAACTAACATGCAACAAATTGTTTAAAACCCTACTTAGAAAGGGTAAGGAGGAGCAAACTTGTTCCTATTTTATTCTTAGTATATTACTTTTTGAATCGTGTAAATATTATTTCTCGTTTGGTTTTAATTGCATAAGAATGTACATAAATAAAATTAAAAAAATTCGGCTGGTTATTCTCGTGTAGGCATTTCCTTTTCGCTCGGCACTAAAAGGGTTAAAAATTAAATTTCTGCAGTAAAAATTTCTATTGTTAGGAAAAGGTACTAAATGGTTTCAAAAACATTATAGTAGTTACTTACCAACGTTTTCACATCCAAAATAACACATAAAATAATTTTTGGACGGCATAATTTCCAATATCGACCTTTAAATAAGCAGTGATGCGTTTTTGGCAGAAAAATTTGAAAATTTATGACAGATACTTATATATATTACAGTGTATCATTTGCGACATCTAGTGAATAATGATATAAAACTAATTTTTGTTGTCCAATGCTTGCAATGAGATGACGCTCTCGGCGACCTAAAGAGTGCTTCTTAGAGAGTTTCACCCCCCTGGTATTATCTATGGTCAAAGACAAGTTTAGCTATAGTTTTTTTATGTAGAAAAATTATTCTATTTAAATTATATAAAATATTACTTATTCTTGTTAAATTATTATTTGATTAAAACAACATAACATTAAAAAAATAATTACAAATATAATATTTATAAATTTTTATTTTTTTAATATGTTAACACTACACTCTTTAATTAAAAATATGTAAACACTGTTGCATAGTTTCAAAAACTGAACTCTTGATGTCGCTGAAAACCGAATCAGGACCTTTAGTTCTAAGATAGCATACCATGCTTTTTTGTGTGTCCGTTTTATGCTTGTGTGAACTTTTAGAACTGCATTAGTGTGCGTGATTAGGGAAGTACTTCGCTTATCGATAAGCTAAACTAGGCATCGAGAATTAACGAAGCCTAGCTCAGGTACTGTAAAGTTAATATACAGTTGTAACCAACCGAGTTGGTTTACTGTTCAGAATAGATTTAAACATTTGAATAGATTGACATAATTTCCTGAGTGTAGTTTGCAGTATAATGTCATGATCTTTACTGCATATCTTACTGTGATGGGTGGTTCTCAAAAATGGTATCAGTCAATGACCGTGAGCCTGGATTTACCAAAGAATCCTTTGAAGCGTTAAAAATAAAGTCGAAGGTGCAGCCCATACTCGGTGCTTTATGTATAGATGAAATTGACTGATACCATTTGTTTATAGTTTTTGGATGTGGTAATCAACAGTCAAAATGATCACGGATGTATATGTAAGCACGAGGTGACAGAAAATGAAGGAGGGCGAATTTCCGAAGTTAAGGGAAAATGTTTTAGGAAGCGGTTTATTAATTTTTTTATTATTCAATCGTATCAGCAAGTCTTTGTGATTATTGCCTACGCTCGACAATAAATCTAAAGACTCAGTTTCCATAAAATGTTTGTCCTTCAATTCATTAATAACATTTGTCAATTTTGCATTCTTCTTCACAAGCCTACGGTTAGTTTCCCTTAACGTTTTTAATGTCCTGAGACGTCTTGCTGCCATCAACTGAGCTTTAGCTAGAGATCCCAAAACTTTGACCACTCGCCTGGGTGTTGAGGGTATATCTTTTGCTTCAATACCACTCTCTTCCAGCCTTTTCCGTTTCCTGAAATAAATTCGGTTTCCTTACGATCTGTAGGCTCTTTTCTCTTCCTCACAACCTAAAACATACCATGATGCATTAGATGCAAAGGATAATATGGAATATTTAGTGAGAAGTTATAAACAAGAATACTTACTAGTTGATAGGATTTTGCAATCCTTCAAATATGGTAGGAACTGCATCAGTTTTAAGTTGTCTTCTTGACAATCCTTCAATATAACAAGATTTTTCAAAGTGTTTTGAGCAAAGCCTGGAATTTTTAGTAGGCTCCCAATTTCCTCGTCTAACAGCTTTTATCCACTGTTCTCTTATATGTATGTGGGCATTTAGGAAACCTATGAAAATAATCGAAAATTAGAGAATTCGCATTTACTTGGCAAGTAAATATAACTTTGGCTGATATTTATCGATACATAATAATTCGTTAGTGTACATCACTACGTAGGTAACACAATTCAATCGAATATTTAATGATTAATTTCTATATTTTATCAGTATCCCACACTCGTGCCGGCTAGAGAATATCAAACTGTACTGATACATTATAATCTGAAACGCTTTAACTGAATAAAACGCTTTAATTTAGCACGCAAATGAGAGTCAAAGATTTACCTATGAAATGATAATTCCGTGTTTTTAACTCCTCCTTTCGTTGTTCTTGATGGACACGTTAAGGCAGCACTCTCCATATTCGACCTTTTTTGAAAAAATATATCAGTAACACTCGTATTTGCTTTAGATTTCAAGAAATAATCTTCAACAAACTCAATGTTATGGCCTCATTTGGTGTCACCAACTGGACACATTTTTAGCGACGTTACCAAACTTCATCACAATCTCTTTCACTCTTATGTATAGTTCGCGATAAGAACAGAGACAAACGATAAATCGCTTACACACAGACGCAAGATCGGCAACGTCTTTTGGCGCCGTCCAGTATGTACTACGTCCATGATACCATGATGTATTGTATGTACCAAATTTGACAACCAACTTGCTTTCAGTAAGTCAGTTAATTGAGAATGGCAACAGTGTGGATTTTAAAGAAAATTCTTGCTATATTTACAATCGACAGAAAGAACTCGTTGGAATGGCCGAATTAGTTCAAGGTGTATACAGATTATACATAAGAAAAACAGAACAGTTGTTGGCAGCAACAGCGCTAGCATCAACTATCAAGTGAAGTCTGGCATCGGCGCATGGGGCACATAAATAGTGTCAGTTTAGACAAGATGAGAGACGGAGCAGTCACAGGAATATCATGTACAGATAGGTCTGTAATAAACAAAAACACATGCAGTACATGCTGTAAAGGGAAACAGACACGTTTGCCGTTCAGTCATGTAGGTAAGAGGAGCACTGAGCCTCTAGATATAATACATGCAGATGTTTGTGGACCAATGGAGTCAACTTCTATTGGAGGAGCAAGATATTTCCTCATTTATGTGGACGACTACAGTCGCATGGTATTTGTTTATTTCCTCAAAGCAAAAAGTGAAACCTTTAAATTTTTCAAGCAGTTTAAAAATATGGCTGAAAATCAGAAAGGAAGAAAAATTAAAATTTTGAGGACAGATAATGGCCTAGAGTTCTGTAACAAGGAATTCGAAGAATACCTCAAAGATGCAGGTATAGTTCATTAAAAATCTAATGTTTATACTCCTCAACAGAATGGCTTGAGCGAAAGAATGAACAGATCATTAGTAGAAAAGGCAAGATGTCTAATTTTTGATGCTGGTTTACATAAAAAATTTTGGGCAGAAGCCATAAATACCTCTGTCTACTTGAGAAATAGGTCAGTTGTTACTGGTTTAAAAAATATGACTCCCTATGAGGTCTGGACAAATAAAAAACCTGACTTAAGTCATGTAAGAATTTTTGGAAGTAAAGTGATGATGCATATTCCAAAAGAAAAACGTTTGAAATGGGATAGAAAAGCTAAAGAGCTAGTTTTAGTAGGCTATGCTGAGAACGTAAAAGGTTATAGGGTTTATGACCCAGAAAATAACTCTATCATGACTAGCAAAGATGTCATCATAATGTAACCACACTCAAATGATAATACAGTAGATATTCCAGTTGGGTGTAAAGCTTCAGCGGAGGAACAGGTAATAAAAGAGAATATAGCTTCAGATGAGATAGACTCTGAAGATGAATATGAAGATAGTGATATTACCTATGTCCCAGGTGATACTTCTTTCGACCGTACAGAAGAAAGTTCTTTTGATGTAACACTTGATTCAGATATTACAACACCGAGCATACACAGTGGGGAAATTACACACAAGAGAAACAGGAAAGTTCCAGATCGTTTCGGTCATAATCATTTGTTATATCTGAGCCTATAGGTCAGGATGAAAAAGATATCACACTTCAAGAGGCCTTAAAAGGACCCGAGAGTCACTTTTGGAAGGCGAGCATGAAAGAGGAATTGGAATCATTTAGAAAAAATGATGCGTGGGAACTGGTCGATCAACCTACAGATGCAACAATAGTTCAGTGCAAGTGGGTGTTCAGAAAAAAATATGATAGTGTAGGAAAAGTGAGGTACCGTGCAAGGTTAGTGGCCAAAGGTTTTTCACAAAAACCAGGTATTGACTATCATGAGACTTTTTCACCAGTGCTTCGATATTCCACATTGAGGTTGTTATTTGCCATAGCTGCAAAGCTTAGTTTAGATATACACCATCTCGATGTCACCACAGCTTTTTTGAATGGTTATTTAAAGGAAACTGTGTATATGCAAAAACCTGTGTGTTATGAAGCTAGTACTGAAAATACCAAAGTTTTAAAATTAAAACGAGCTATATATGGCCTTAAGCAATCATCTCGTGCTTGGTATCAGAGAATAAATGATTATTTAATAAGTTTAGGCTATCAAAAATCAAAATATGAACCATGTCTTTTTGTAAAATGTGATAACAATGTTAAAGTTATTGTAGCATTATTTGTGGATGATTTTTTTGTTTTCTCTAATTGTAAAATGACAACTAACGATTTGATAAATAAGTTAAGTTGTAAATTTGAAATAAAAGATTTAGGCCAGTTGAAACAATGTTTAGGTTTAAGAGTTAATATGAATAACAATATAATAACTGTTGATCAAGAACAATATGTAGAAAACTTATTAAAAAGATTTAACATGTTGCATTGTAAAACAGCAGAAACTCCTATGGAGATTAATTTAAAGCTAGAAAAATCTCAAAATAGTTGTGATAATAATTATCCATATAGACAACTGGTAGGTAGTTTAATGTACTTAGCAGTGTTAACCAGACCAGACATTGCGTATAGTGTCAACTATCTTAGTCAGTTTAATAATTCATATGATGTAACTCATTGGAAACATTTAAAGAGAATTTTAAAATATTTAAAAGGTACTAAAAACTATGGTCTTGTATTTTCCAAAGATGAGTCTTATATTAAGGGTTATGTAGATGCAGACTGGGGTTCAGATAATAATGATAGAAAGTCTTATTCTGGGTTTAGTTTTAAAATGTCAAATACAGTTGTTTCTTTTGAATGTAGGAAACAAAGAAATGTGGCACTGTCTTCAACAGAAGCTGAATATATTTCATTATCAGAAGCTAGTAAAGAAGCAATTTATTTAAAAAACTTATTGTTTGAAATTTTAGGTATTTCAGAACCTATTATTTTATATAATGATTGCCAAAGTGCGCAAAAATTGGTTTTGAATCCAATATTTCATCGTAGATCAAAACACATTGATATAAGATACCACTTTATAAGGGAAGCTGTCGCAAATAATTTTGTTAAAATTGATTATCTGGAAACAGCTGAAATGCCAGCAGATATTTTAACGAAAAGTTTAGGATCTGTCAAACAAATATTTCACTGAAAAACTTGGCATTCTACCTGTTTCTTAGTATCTGTATTTTTTTGTTGTTGTTGACTTTAGATTATCCATTAATTTTGTTAAGCGGAGGTGTTAATGTTGTAACTAAATTAATATATTGGTCTGTACCACTGTAGCCTATTGTTTATGGTATTAAATCAGTCTGTTATAAAAAACGTCAAACTGCGTATCATTTAATAGGTTTCCTCTCCTATTTTGAAAAGAAGAGTTCCTGTTGCCAGAATTGGCTCCAGAAGAAAGAACTCCTCAACGATTAACAGTAAAGACATGCAATTATGTTAAAAGCTTTTTTAACTTGTCTTGGGAATATATGAATACAAAAGTAATGAGAATATTATTTTTAAAATAATATTCTCATTACTTTTGTATTATGGACCTCCGCAAAGTAACGCCTAATTCTATAAATTAATATATGAATAATTAATTGAAGTGCAAAGTCATTAAATTTCGTGGATAGAACTTTCTACCAAATAATGTAATACATGATGTACGCATCACAAACTGTGATGATTATATTCAGCTATGGATATTTGTATCACTAGGAGATCAATAAAACATGATGGCTTTTAACAGATTGGAGTAACAGCTTGTCATAACTTAGCAAGAGCAAACGTTAATCGATTCTTAGTTATTTTGCTTCTAATTGAGATTCTAAACATATTGATATGTATCAATTGTGTTACATTAATCTGGGGATCCTATACTTAACTAGGTAAATAGCAAATCGTTTAGTAGATGATTTAAATTAATTTCACGTAGCTTAAGTTTTTAAAACTAATCCAGTTCCTCCAAAAATCCTTTTATCTGGATACTTGATAAACCCATTGAAGGAATATGTCATACGGAATCAAGACATGTTTTTAATTATGTACTTGCCGCCTTCTATGCCCTTAAAGATCTTTATCAAATCTATATATACTTGAGTAGTGAGGGAGTTGAGGGAGGGAGGGAAAAAAAAGATCCATTTGATAGTAACCATGCGTTTAATCATTTAAAGAATATTCCTTGCCAAGAAGTTATTTAAATTATTATCATAAATTACATAATATTTCTATATGTATAGGATAACAATGTATTATTAATGTTATAAGTGACCATTGATCGATAACAAAAGGATAGCCTACCGGCATAACGTACCAAGTCTAGCGACGTCTGTGACTGCGCGTCTGCACTGGACGCAACGACGGCTTTGATGAGTTGGCAAGAAGATCCTTGTAAGCTGTCTCCTTCGTCTTTTGAGTCCCTTTTAGTCTGTGGTTGAAGGAAGGAACACGCCAGTTTAAATGTTTCTGGGGTTCTTTGTTCTTCAAGGGGACTTGTTTAACGAGAGCTGATTTCATGTCTGCACCAGACTTTGATATGGCTTTGGCAGCCTTTAGTGTTTCAGGTAAACTCTCACTAAAAAGAAATTTATCGATCTTCGTCGCTTGTAATTGTTCTTTGAAGTTCTTTTTTAGAGAACTAAGTATAAAGCCCCTTCGTATCGTTGAATCAGAGTTCTGGTTATCACACATCAGCTTAGCTGCATCCATTAATAATTGGATCAGAGTCGTATTTTTGGGTTCGGTGGACATGAGAATTGTAAGTGCTTTAGCCACGCATGATATTGCAGATGTGCGTTGCTTCTGCTTGTTCTCAATCCCTTTGTCTTTCTTGATTACAGCGTCAGTAACTGCAGCTATAACCTCTGGATTAAGGGTGGGTGCTTCAACTAACGTGCAGTTCTCCGGTGGTAAGTATTTTTCAACTAGTTCTTTGCGAGTATCTCCTGTCAACCCCATCGTTGCTATATGTTGGAGACGTATAGCAATATCTGGTTGGATTTGTTCACTAAATGATTTTTTCTGGGAAGGAGCTTCTCCTAATATTTGGAGAAGTTCGTCATCAAGAGCTGACGGTAGTGGGTCAACATTGACTGAAGGTTCTGGCGAAACCAGAGCAGAAGCAGCCCCAGCAGTATTCACCTGGTCAACCTCTACAGCACTAGTCGAAGCTAACGGCAACGTAGCAGCGAATACAAAAGCACTGGTCGACGGGATCGGCTCATCTGGGACAAAAAAAAATCACAAATGAGATAACGATAGTATATTTTGGCTAAGTGACAGCCCCAAAGGCTGACCGCATATCCAAATTAATTAATACTATTAATAATATGATAATCCTTAAAGCTGACTGTTTTACTAATTTATTGCTAAATTAGCACAGTCCTGCAGGTATGTGCTTTGACAATGAAGTGACATTCCCAAAGAATGACCGCATCATTGCTTTACTGCGTTAAATATAGCAAAGTGATAGCCCCCGAGGCTAACGCAGCGCTATATTATATTATAGAGATATTATATCACTACATATTATAAAACAAAGTCCATATTTCCCTATGTATGCATAAAACTTTAAAACTACGCAACAGATTTTGATGCGGTTTTTTTTAATAGATAGAGTGATTCCAGAGGAAGGTTTGTACGGATAATAACATTCAATACGGAGTAGAGAAATACTGTAATTTTTGAGGTTTCTGTAAATAATTACATTTTTTTCCGCTTACATTGCAAACGCAGGCTAAACCCTACGAGATTTATCAAAATGATGTACTAAGTATTTGTTCACCTTGAAAAGGTCTACAGAAAAGTCTGCGATGGTATATGTCTATCTCTTATGGATAACCCACTATAGCATTTTTTGTCATTCACTCTTTACGAAAAATAATGCCTTATTTTTGAAGCAATTTTTATACAATACAGCATTAATCTTTATCCAATTAAGTACCTTTAATAAATAGTTGATTTAATATAGATCAATATGGCCGTTTACAGCATGTAATTTAAGTGAATATTTTCGGAGATATTAGATTTAAAATGCCGTGAGGACGCCGCGCTTCGCCCTATAACACTTCGACTTTAGCAGCGATGTCGCTCTTTCAAAAGTTTGTTTAAAGCCATTCTGTAATTAATTGTAAAAATAAAATACATAGGGAAAATGTAAAAGTAAATAAGTAAAAATGTACTATATGAATTTAGATATTCCAAAGATAGCAGGAAATCTTCTTGGTATAGGGAAAGGAAATTGTTTTTCTCCAAATTGAACGCTTGCGGGCCACGGGCAGTAATGAATAAATCAAAACTACTGGATCGATTTTAATCATTTTTTTTACACTGACTGACATGGGATATATATTTTATACCCGTGCAAAGCAGGGGCAGGCCGCTAGTTATATATACATTATAGAGCACAAAAGAGAAAAGATTTCTCCTACCTTCTACATAAATCGCGCCCGGTGTCTCTGGATGTGAATTGGAGCCAGAGCTAGAGGTTGATACTGTTGAAGCCGACGATGAGCTCGATGACAGTCTGCTCGAAGTTCGTTGATCTCGGCGTCGTGAGCGCCTCAGTTCTTGATCCAATTTTCTTATTTTCTTAGCCATTTTTTCATAATCTTGAGAAAAATCATGAGTGCGTTTTCCCATTTTGAACTAAAATAGTAGACTGAACTGAAGCGTGCGAACTGGCTGAACACTAAACGTGTAATGAAGTTATGAACTATGAAGGTCTCAGATACTCGGTGTGCCGGGTAGTGGGGAAGTGTTGCCACACCAATAAAAATAATTAAAAATAAATCTCAAATACAGTGCAGACTGGCGACACCTAGTGTCTACTACATGTAAACTCAATGCTAATCTCTTCGGACAAAGCCCTCGTATAATTATGATAGAACTTCACGTACAGGTAAGTTCGTTTAATCATAAATTATTTATTACTAGCGGCCTGCCCCTGCTTCGCACGGGTATAAAATAGATATCCCATGTCAGTCAGTGTAAAATATATGTCACTACAGTTAAGTAACATTCATTATTATAGTATTTCCAACCTTTTATTTAACTTTTAACACGCTTATGAAATTCCTTAATGATTACATTAAAAACCTAAGTAAACAAATGCAATGCATTATGGGCGCGTCTTCGATATTTATTGAGCCTAGTTAATTGAATAGAATAATTTAAATTTGACCAGTATTTCGTTGCGATTGATATTATATTATATTATCTATGAATTATGAGGGTGTTATTGATAAATAATAAATACTTTTTTTTTAATAAAAAAGGGAACATAGATTAAAACTTCTATATAAACAAAATCGATGGTTTTAGAAATCGAGTCGGACATTCAATTTAGACATTACTTAGCCAGGGGGATGTAACTCGCTTATAAATCCCCAATTGAAATTTTTTGCTAGAAACTAGTGCCACCTACAGATAGAGGAAACCTAATTTTGACAACGATTTGATACTTTACCACACTAGATGGCAATACTGACGAAGATTTTGGGTAAAACAAATGTATAATCTGTGCAAAAACTATAGTGTACAATCCATAGATAATACACTATATAGGATAGTACAATCTGTGACAAGGATATTTGAATTATTCCGTTGTCCATTTTGGTTCGTTGGAGTTTAATTTAGAGTTCAGTGTGGTTCAGTGTTTTCTTTTGCGTCTCGTATGTTTTCATTCTTTTTTCACGACTTGGCTTTGACAACGGATTTTGTTATATTGTACCCGATATTGCTTACTTGTTTACCTGGCTTTGCTTATCACGGACTTCTGATATTTGATACAAAATGCCCAAAGCATCTAGCTTAAAATGCTATTTTGGGTGTGACGTTGATGGTAAGTAACATTAATTCATTTATTTTATTTGTGCTTATTAGTTTTCACAATCATGAAATCATGTTAATCCCTATGAATAGCAACACAGCTAAAAGTTACTTTGAATACTTGTTTGAGTCAGAGCTTATTCAGCTCTTTTTTTCTTCTCTCGTACATTTGCAACGTTGACCACTTATCACAATGTGGCCCATTTATCTTTAAAAATATTTCTAATATTTAGTTTATATTAAATTGATACTGTTACCTAAACAATATCATGGATTGTTTCATTTACTTCGGGTTAAAGAAAAATGTATTTTTTTAAATAATACTCTGTTCACTTATATTAGAATTAATATTAAACATTTCATTTGCTTGAAAGCATGCACCACAAATCATACTCAAAACTTTATTCATTATTAAATGTACCAATATTAAATTATTATATAAGAAGGATTCTTCTTATTATGTGTTCTTAACTTGAATTGAATTTCCTTAAAACTGTTTGGTATTATTGTACAACTGGTAGAAATAGCTGTAAAGCGATAAGACCGCCTCATTGTACAAGTCTTATAATTAGAAGTTTATCTTGTTTAGCTGTATGTTTTTTGTTGTGCAATAAAGAATATTTAAAAAAAAGCTGGCCCTCTAAATAGAACGGTTTTATCATAATTATCTGTATATGCAATAAGCAAAAGTTTGTTTTGTAGATTGTTTTTAAAAGTCCTATAAGATAGTGTAATTTATATTTGAATGTGATAGTGAACATAAGGTGTTGATGAATTTAATTTATATAATTTTTAGTTTTTGAAGTTATATCTTCGAGGCATTGGGCTCAACATTTTTAATTCATCCATAAGGGGGACCCATGTCAATAATTTTAAATGTTTTGGAAAAAATAAGTTAGAATAATATTTAGAGTAATGTAATCAGTCTATTAAAAAGAACCTTTTCTGACTTTTCACATTTAGTTAAGTATAAAAAAAAATATATAAGTAGCAACCTGTTACTATCCCACTGCTGAGAATAGACCTCTTCTCTCCGTTGTTGGAGAGAAGGATTGGAGCTAAGACCTACCACTCTGCTCCAAGGCGGATTGGTAAGTTACACATATCTCCAGAATTCTCTAGAGACACAGGTAAGAACGATCTACCATCACTCTGACCTGTGTTGGAAGCATGCACTGACAAAATTTCAGCTTTTATAAAATGACGAAGGTCTGGGTTCACGGGCTCTTAGTCCATTACATAAGTTATTAATAATTTTCAGGTCCTCTTCACCGTTTTCCAAAGTAGGAATATCCTCGTATTGAAAGATTTAATCAGTGGAAATCAATACTTACGCCTGCAACACAGGAAAAAGGCAACAATTACATATATAACTCAGTACGCCTATGTTACAGGCATTTTGAAGAAAAATATAGACTTCCTAGTCGACGTTTGACATTAAATGCTATACCTACACTAAATACTAGTAAGTTTTTACATCTTTACTTACTATCACTAAGTATAAAACAAAGTCGCATTCTTTGTTTGTCCATGTATGTATGTCCATCCCTATGTATGCATAAAACTTTAAAACTACGCAACAGATTTTGGTGCGGTTTTTTTTAATAAATAGAGTGATTCAAGAGGATGGTTTGTATGTATAATAACATTCAATACGGAGTAGAGAAATACTGTAATTTTTGAGGTTTCTGTAAATAATTACATTTTTTTCCGCTTACATTGCAAACGCAGGCTAAACTCTACGAGATTTATCAAAAATAATGTACTAAGTATTTGTACACCTTGAAAAAGGTCTACAGAAAACTCCGCGATGGTATATGTCTATCTCTTATGGAGAACCCACAATAGCATTTTGTAGTCATTTACGTTTTACGAAAAATAATGCCTTATTTTTGAAGCAATTTTTATACAATACTTCATTAATCCTTATCCAATTAAGTACCTTAAATAAATTGTTGATTTAATATAGATCAATATGGCCGTTTATAGCATAGCATTATAGCATTTGTAATTAAAGTGAACATTTTCGGAGATATTACAGATTTAAAATGCCGTGAGGAGGCCGCACTTCACCCTATAGCACTTCGTATTTAGCAGCTATATGTCGCTCTTTCAAGAGTTTGTTTAAAGACATTCTGTAATTAATTGTGAAAATAAAATACATGTGGAAAATGCAAAAGTTAATAAGTAAAAATGTACTATGTGAATTTAGATATTACAAAGATAGCAGGAAATCTCTTGGTATAGGGAGAAGAAATTGTTTTTCTCCAAATTTAACGCTTGCGGGCCACGGGCAGTAATGAATAAATCAAAACTACTGGATCGATTTTAATCATTTATTTTACACTGAGTGACATGGGATATATATTATATACCAGTGTGAAGCAGGGGTTGATTATATTACAGTGACAACTTAGGGTGATATTAACTATTTGCCATCATTTTTTATTTTTTATTTTATTTTATTAGGCCATCAACAATATATACATTATTAACATGTTGAAAAGTTACATGATACCTTAAAAATAGAAACTAAATGCTATATTAATTAAAGACGGCTACAACATTTACAAAAATAACAAACATTCATACTAAGATATAAAAAGGATAGATATAGAAAGGATAGGATCATTTATCTTATCTGAATATACAGTAATATCTGTGTTGCAGTTTTGCAGCAACATCTCGAAAATGTTGTGGTGCCATCTACATCCAGTGCATCATTACATCCAGTACGCTTAACTATAAACAATAACCCACAGCTACAAATTGACTCTCCAGGTAAATAGTTACATTTGGTAATAAAATGGCTAAAAGTTAGAACTTTCTCCCTCTAACTGTTTGTGTAAGAATGTATGGGTGAAGATTATTAGAACTTGATTGTTTGTGCAAGTATCAAGGTGTCAGTAATACAGAAAATATTGTTTGTTTGTGTTTCAAACAGTGGGCAAACTCCAAAATGTAAAATTTTAATAAAAAATCAATACATATAGAGGATTATAATTTCTAGATAGCGTCATCTAGCCATTTAGTTTTATAGTAAAATAATGCTAAAATTAAGTCAAATGTATTACAGATTTGCAGCGACATCTCGAAAATGCTGCGATGCCATCTACATCAGCGAGCGCATCATTACATCCAGTACACTCATCTATAAACAATAACCCACAACAGCTTCAAATTGATTCTCCAGGTAAATAGTTACATGTGGTAATAATATAGCTAAAAGTACAACTTTGTCCCTATAACTGTTTGTGTAAGACTTGATGAAGAAGATTGTTTCTGCAACTATCAAGCAGTCGGTAATACAGAAAATATTGTTTGCTTGTGCTTCAAACAGTGGACAAACTAAAAGTGTAAAATATTTAATAAAAATTTATATCACTACATAGTATAAAACAAAGTCGCATTCTTTGTTTGTCCAATATACCTATGTATGCTTAAATCTTTAAAACTACGCAATATATTTTGATGTAGTTTTTTAATAGCTAGTGATTATAGAGGAAGGTTTATATGTATAATAACATTCAATATGGAGTAGATAAATACTGTAATTTTTGAGGTTTCTAATTTGATGTAGTAAATAATTACATTTTTTTCCGCTTACATTGCAAACGCAGGCTAAACCCTACGAGATTTTTCAAAATAATGTACTAAGTATTTGTACACCTTGAAAAGGTATACAGGTAAGTCTGCGATGGTATATGTCTATCAATTATGGATAACCCACAATAGCATTTTTTGTCATTAACTTTTTACGAAAAATAATGCCTTATGTTCAAAGTAATTTTCATACAATACAGCATTAATCTTTATCCTATTAAGTATCTTAAATAAATTGTTGATTTAATATACATCAATATGGCCGTTTACAGCATGTAGTTTAAGTGAACATTTTCAGAGATATTACAGATTTAAAATGACGTGAGGAGGCCAAGCTTCACCCTATAGCACTTCGAATTTAGCAGCTATATGTCGCTCTTTCAAGTGTTTGTTTAATGTAATTAATTGTAAAAATAATATTTAATAGCCAAAAAATGTAAAAATAAATAAGTAAATATGTAGTATATGAATTTAGATATTCCAAAGATAACTGCTTAGTATAGGGAGAGGGGAATTGTTTTTCTTCAAATTTAACGCTTGCGGGCCACGGGCAGTAATGAATAAATCAAAACTACTGGATAGATTTTAATCATTTTTTTTCACCGAGTGACATGGGCTATATATTTTATAACCGTGCGAAGCAGGGGCAAGTCGCTAGTATACAAATAAACAACTTTAACTTCAATATAGCATCTTTTGCCACATAGTATGATAGATAATTTAAGCTATTATAAATTTTGATGACATTCTTAACATGGTTTATTTAGCTACAAATTCATAATTTCAGGTCCTACCAAATTCCGCTGTTTAAAAAGAATCAAATCATCACCTCCGAAGGACATACTAATACTACAAAAAAAACTTAATAGATTGCAGAAGAAATATAACACAGTAAAAAAAGAAGTGATCATAGCAAGAAAGATTTCAATGTCAAAATCATTTCTTTCAACAGTTGAAAAACTTACAGATGCAGCACAAGTTTTTCTAAAATTACAGCTACAATCTAAAAAAAAACCTAAAGGCAGACGTTTTTCAAATAAGGAAAAAATAATGGCTTTAACAATTTTAAAACAGAGTCCAAAAGCATATAATTTGTTAAAGAAAATGTTTGTGCTACCATCCAAAAGATCATTACAAAAAATTTTGAGTGCATTCATATTAAGACCAGGCATTAATAACCAAAATATTTTTGAAAGTCTTAAAAAGGCAGTCCAAAGAATGCCTGAAGAAAAAAAGAGAGATGAGATATGTCTGGCACCAGGTCTAGTTTATAATGCTAGACTTAATGAAATTATAGGCTTTGAAGATGATGGTACAAAAAAAACAAACCTTATTGCAGATCATGCCCTTGTGTTTATGATAAAAGGCATTAAAAGTAAGACTAAACAGCCTTTGTCATTTACTTTTTCAAAAAGTGGAGTTAAAAAAAACACCTTAAAAACTTTGATTGTTGATATCATAAAAAAACTTAACGAAATAGGCCTAAAAGTTGTTGCCACTATATGTGATCAGTCACCGACAAATGTTTCAGTAATCAAAGAGTTACTAAAAGAAACTGTGCAAAATCACTTCAGCAAAGGGATACCTATAATGGACATCAGATATTTTGAGATTGAAAATATCAAAGTGTTCCCATTATTCGATACACCTCATTTATTGAAAGGTGTTAGAAATAACTTGTTAAATAAAGATGCACAGTTTCTGCAAAATGGAAAAGAAAAATGGGCCAAATGGGAGCACTTAAAAATGTTACTGGACATTGATGTCGGTGACAACGAAACTAGGTTAGTCAATAAACTGACGGAAAATCACATCATTAAAGATAAAGTAAAAAAATGAAGGTAAAATTAGCCGCCCAGGTGTTTAGTCAAAGGGTATCCTCAGCTCTTCGATTTTCTGCTAGTAAGTGCAACTTGTTATTCATTCTGTATAAATAATAATTTTGTTACTAATAAAATTACTTTGCTATAAGCCGCGATAAAGTAAATAGATAATGTGTATGTATGCTCAATGTAGAGTGGACTATTTGGATTGTAGCAAAATAATTTTATTATTACATTTTTACTATAGATCTCCGCAAGGTAACACCTAATTCTAAAATTAAAATAATTTTGGCATTAGATTACTGACCTAAATCTCACTTCATAAGGCCGCTAAGCTCTGTATTCCAATTCGTTGGTAGGTAGGTAAGATATTCTTCTAAGATATTGTATATCTATGGTTCTATAGTGGGATTTGCCTGTTCACCACTCACAAGTTCGAGGCAGCCGCCGAAATTTAATTCAGTACTGAACCCCTGGTGTTGTCCATATCCAGAGATAATGGTGAACCCTCGAATCAGGTTCTCTGTTAGCCTCGTAAATATGCAAAAAAAAATCAATTACATCACATACATATACATATCACTAAAAAAAACATTTTAAGAATACTAATATTTTTTTGTTTTCAGGACATGGAATTTTACCTGCCGAATGTACAGAAACAGCTGATTTTCTTCTATTATTCGATCAATTATTTGATTCATTTAATGGTCATTGTTATCAAGGAAACTCTAAAATTTACAAAGGTTGTATAAAAAGAGATTCCCCGCACTTTAAATTGTGGGCTGATTTGATTCCAATTTTAGAAACAATCAAATTTAAATCTGTAGTAAGGAGAAATGGTGTTGATCATGTAATATATAAATCAATTCCTTCAATCAAAAACTGGATTCATAATATTAAAACCTTTGTAGAAATGTGGAAATATTTGTTAATTAATAATGAAATAGTTAATTTGGTAGCTAGAAATTTCAATCAAGATCCTCTAGAAATTTTTTTCAGTAATATTAGAAGTAATGGTGTAAGGAATATTAATCCAAGTTGTGATCAATTTATTAATGCTTTTAAAACGTTGATTATTAATAATTATAATTCGCCACATTCGGCAGGGGCTAATTGCGAAGAAGATTTTAATAAAGCTATGCAATCATTATCAAATATGTTTGTTAATTATTATGACTCTCAAACTGTTGATTATGCATGTGACATTGGTTGTTTGTTGGATGCTTTGGGTGAGGGACAAAACAATGATTCGTTACTGCATGCTGAATCAAGAAAATATATATCTGGGTATGTGATTAAAAAATCGAAAACAAAAATATTCCGCACCTGTGAAATCTGTTTGAATAATTTACGTAGAAAATCAGTTGATTTAGAATCTTTTAATTATGAAATTGACTACACAAAAAAATCATTATTTCACCCAAGTGACGATTTTCTGAAATTAATCAATGAAATTTGTTATGTGATTATTGTTTGGCTTAAGGATAAACCAGAAAATAAATTTTTATCTCATCAAGTAAGGTTTTTCATTGATTGTGCATGTGATTTTAGTATTATAACTTGTAGTCTTCATAAAGCTGATTTGATTAATTTTATTTGTAATCTATCGATAAAGCTGATTGTAAATAATTGGTGTGTAGGAGTGAATCGATTATTATCCGGAAAGATCACAAAATTTGATAAGAATGACCATGTAAAAAAGCAAGCTTTCGATTACTATAATAGAAATAAGAAACGTTAATAAATTATTTTTTTGTTTACATAAATGATTTTATTTTTTATCATTCGTTTAGTAATTAATTTTCATTATCTGATTTTAATATTATATTCGGATAATGAAAGTTTAATGCGAAATAACTTTTAATTTTGAAATAACTTTTATTTCAATAATTTAATAAGTGGTTAAAGCGTCATCTATGGGATTCCAGTAAAACTATATAAACAACAGCGCCATCTTTAGTCGGAGGACTTAAACATATAGTATTGAACAGCGAGATGCGTATCTATCTTTAGTATTAAGTGTATAGTCTATGTTACTTAGCTCTCAAAAGTTAAATAAATGATTGGAAGGAGTATAGTCTGTAATTTAAGAATACAATACTTTAGGGTTTTCAATTTATATTCTTACTTAATTTTTAATGATACTTCTTTATTGATTTTGAATGACTAGCGAAATTAGGTGAAAGAAGGCAAGGAAAGTTTAGGTAGAGACGGGAAAGGGTTAAAAAGGGGGTTTATCTAGCAAGTCATTTGGGGTTTATCTTGCATGAATAAATATTTTAACTTTGTGATTTAAAAGTAAATTTGTGGGATGCTAGGGGTTTTTTGAATCTCAATTTATATTATTGTAATCTTTTCACTGCAATTGGATTTTGCATAGAACGCTTCGGAATAATCGTTCGGAAAAATTTTATAGGAATTTTGGACACCAATAGTTTTAATATAGGTATAGTAATGTTCTCACATGCTTAAACATGTCTACACCCTCCCAGAAAAGTTTACTTTTTATGGATGGTATATAGTGGTGGAGGTGGTGAAATAATAGTTCAGACTGTACCGCGACAGTCATTCGAATGAACCATCTATTTAAAGTACAACTAACTCTTTTTTTACGTACAGTAAATACGTCCCTTAGAGTTGATTCGCCGTGTGGCATCCGGTTAAGTAGAATAGATCACCCTCATTACTTACTGAGATGTCGCAATATGGGACTAAGGTAAGTTGACGCCAGGCAGGCGTAAAATATCCAGCCAAATCATGTGACAACATAAAACATACTGTGCCGACTCCACTTAGAGTGGGATAAGGGCAGAAGAATGATGATACGTGCAAAAAAATCGTGTAATACATGCAATACGTACATCATTTTTTTTGAACATAAAACATTTGAATTTTTTGAAAAAAAATACTAAAATTTGTAATATGAAAAAACTCTTAATATTATCCCAAAAAAACGTGCTAAAGAAATAATAACGAAATTACAAAAGTATATATAAATTAAACTAAAAATTACACAAATTATTAAAAAACTATTCTGTAAAACGATTATAATAAAAAAAAAGGAATCGCGCTGTTATTTCAAAATGGTGTAAAAAGGAATCGCGCTGTTATTTCAAAATGGTGTAAAAAGGAAGCGCGCTGTTATTTCAAAATGGTGTAAAAAGGAATCGCGCTGTTATTTCAAAATGGTGTAAAAAGGAATCGCGCTATTTCAAAATGGTGTAAAAAGGAATTGCGCTGTTATTTCAAAATTATGTAAAAAGGAATCGCGCTGTTATTTCAAAATGGTGTAAAAAAGAGTTTTAGTGTGTACTTATTCTAAAAGTTTTAATAGAACTAATTACCTAAAAATCTATAATACTCTGACATCTAGTCATTCGTAATGTATTGTATCCATATAATTGGAATAAATAGATTAGATGTATATACCTAGAAATGTATTTTAACGGACCCGTATTCTATATTAATGTATTCTATTACAACTTTTATATATTACTCGTTTATTTTTTAATAAACCTATCTTGATTCGGGGCTCAGATCAGGTTGGTTTATAAATAACATTTTGTCTCTCTTTATAATTAGAATAGAGTTAATAAAATTTGAAACCCATTTTGAATCAGTGTTAATTGCGAGTTTTTTTCACCTACTCGATAAAGTTAGTGGACGCTGCAACAGCGACATCTAGCGACCGGCAAATTGCGAATAAAGCGATAAATTACGTTACGCTAAAGCGATCTAGTAGTAGCCGTGTGGTATCCGGCTGAGTTGAATAGGCCATCCTTATTCTTTATCGAGGTATCGTAAAAGGTGACTAGGCTAAGTCGACCCGCCGTGTGGTATCCGGTTGAGTAGAATAGACCACCCTCTTTCTTACCGAGGTGTCGTAAAATACGACTGAGGTAAGTTGACTCACCGTTTGGTATCCGGTTGAGCAGAATAGACCATCCTCATTTCTTACCGACGTGTCGAGTCGACTAAGGTAAGTTGACCCACCGTGTGGTATCCGGCTGAGTAGAATAGACTTCTTTCTTTATTTGACCGAGGTGTCGTTAAATAAGTTAAGATAAGTTGACGTTAGGCAGGCGGCCGGTCGTAAAATACGAAGCCAAATCATGTGACATGTTTATAACATGTTTTGCCGACTGCCGACCCCCACTTAGAGCGGGAATAGGGCAGGAGAATGGATAACGCCTTGGAGTGGGTTAAAAAACCTTGTACTAAATAAACAGATCTAAATTGTATGCTACAAATTTTATTTGTAACACTGATTTTATCTCTGGTTTAATGTGGTTGTTTCGTATGTACTTTATTCACCGAATTTTGAATTTCCTAAACAAGACATCTGGCAATATTACTCGTAAATTGCTCAAGTCTCGTGTAAAATTAGCTTTTTGGATTCAAAAATATGTATTGATTGGTAAAATTACTAACACTAAGCATTAAATGCTATTTTGCGCTTTCGTATTTGAAACGGAACTTTGGTTGAAATTGTTTTTAAGTGACACTTAGTTCTCACGGGCGTCTTTCAAGTCTTAGATATGTAAATTGATGTTTAACATTCGCAATGGGAATGATTAAAATATTAAAAAAATAGAATAAGAATAGCTTGTTTTAATTTTATGTAACGGTATTTAATCAAAACCTACATGTATTGTGACTATTCCTGAATTGTATGGAAATAAGATTTATTTAAAAATTTGAGGGCAATAATATTTATAGAATAATATTAAGCTTCCGTATGTTAATAACAATTAATGTATTAATATAAAAAAAATTATATACAACTATCTTCCAGTAAAAGTTCCATCAAAATCGGTTTAGTTGTTGCGGAGAATACACTACCTAAACCTTCCTCAAGAATTGTTTTTTTAGTGATAACCGTACAAAAAGTCGTTTGGTAGATTTTGAAAAAGTCCATAACATAGGAGAGCTTTTGGAGACTTTGTTTTAAAGTATGTATAGATTTAAGAAGTTCGTACGGAAACTTGAATTTATTTTAAAGTTAGCCATGGCAGGTCGGGATATTATTGATGAATGAACAATTCCTAGGTAGTTTCCAGATTTCCCTGACAACTGAGTAAATCATTGATGCTTATGAACAGATGAGTAGTGGCTACATTAAACTGCTAAAGGATTTTTTAAAGTTAGCAAATTTTTCGACCTTTTTAAAATTGACAATGCTCATGTCAAAATGATCTTTGTATAGATAAGAGGAAACAAAATTTTTGATATTATCTATTATATGTTGACTCGCGTCACATGTTGTAATTGTAACAGCGGCACTTGAATTTTATTATTATCTTGTATGAAAATTCTCTTTTCAATGAATCTTGAATAGATATTTAATACATATAGTCAAATAAATGTCATTTTTGAACAACAAATTAAGAGGCTTATGAAAAAAAAATTAACGATACTTTATTGCACGCAACCTCACACATATGAGACTATAAAGTCCACAAACATTTTATTAACACTAAAACAAAATATTAAAACAAGTATATACTTTTTTGTTTAAATTAATCTTATTTCCATACTATCACATCACGTTATATTTTTAATGTAATGTTGTACTTCATTGTCTTGTAATAATGTACTTCATTGTAACTTGATATGTAACGGGAAATATGTAATAAGAAATATAGATACATAATAATCAATAAATATATGGGACACGTACTTGTGTTATGGGTGACAGATAACTAGTTATACACATATAGTTTTAAAAACAAATTGCACACCCAGGTTTAAAGAACAATAAATGTAAAAAAAATGTTTGCTCTCGGCAGAAATCGAACCCGCGACCCAACTTCTCAATATTATGTATGAATTATCTTTAAAATAATCTAAGGCATATCAAAATAAATCTACTTTTTACTAGTATACGCATGTACGGATGTAGAAGAAAAAAAAATGTTATTCGAAAGAGTAAAAACTGTTTGCATTATTCCGTTACATAACAAGGTAAACAATATTTTTTGTCATCCAGCTGTTAATAAATTGATTAAAAATTAAAAATCTTTCATTCGTCAGCAAACCTCTAAAACATTATAGACGTTTTTGTTTCAAATGTTTTTATTATGTCAGTGCTAATACTTACAAATTGTAAAACGTTTGGCTCGGCAAGATGAATACACCATAAGACCATCAATATGTAATGGTATCTGACAGATAAGCTCTGATAGCTCAGCGGTGTGACGACTCTGTAGAGACCCTGGGCAGATATTAATGAGTTTTTCTATTAAAACTTATATGTCTAATTGATAATTGCAATTTATCACACGGTTTCCTCTCCTATTTTGAAAAGAAGAGTTCCTGCTGCCAGAATTGGTTCCAGAAGAAAGAACTCCTCAACGATTAACAGTAAAGACATGCAATTATGTTAAAAGCTTTTTTAACTTGTCTTGGTAATATATGAATAATTAAATTAATTGAAGTGCAAAGTCATTAAATTTCGTGGATAGAGCTTTCTACCAAATAATGTATACATGATGTACGCATCACAAACTGTGATGATTATATTCAGCTATGGATATTTGTATCACTAGGAGATCAATAAAACATGATGGCTTCTAACAGATTGGAGTAACGAGCTTGTCATAACTTAGCAAGAGCAAACGTAAATCGATTCTTAGTTATTTTGCTTCTAATTGAGATTCTAAACATATTGATATGTATCAATTGTGTTACATTAATCTGGGGATCCTATACTTAACTAGGTAAATAGCAAATCGTTTAGTAGATGATTTAAATTAATTTCACGTAGCTTAAGTTGTTAAAACTAATCCAGTTCCTCCAAAAATCCTTTTATCTGGATACTTGATAAACCCATTGAAGGAATATGTCATACGGAATCAAGACATGTTTTTAATTATGTACTTGCCGCCTTCTATGCCCTTAAAGATCTTTATTAAATCTATATATACTTGAGTAGTGAGGGAGTTGAGGGAGGGAGGGAAAAAAAAGATCCATTTGATAGTAACCAAGCGTTTAATCATTTAAAGAATATTCCTTGCCAAGAAGTTATTTAAATTATTATCATAAAGTCGACGTCTGTGACTGCGCGTCTGCACTGGACGCAACGACGGCTTTGATGAGTTGGCAAGAAGATCCTTGTAAGCTGTCTCCTTCGTCTTTTGAGTCCCTTTTAGTCTGTGGTTGAAGGAAGGAACACGCCAGTTTAAATGTTTCTGGGGTTCTTTGTTCTTCAAGGGGGCTTGTTTAACGAGAGCTGATTTCATGTCTGCACCAGACTTTGATATGGCTTTGGCAGCCTTTAGTGTTTCAGGTAAACTCTCACTAAAAAGAAATTTATCGATCTTCATCGCTTGTAATTGTTCTTTGAAGTTCTTTTTTAGAGAACTAAGTATAAAGCCCCTTCGTATCGTTGAATCAGAGTTCTGGTTATCACACATCAGCTTAGCTGCATCCATTAATAATTGGATCAGAGTCGTATTTTTGGGTTCGGTGGACATGAGAATTGTAAGTGCTTTAGCCACGCATGATATTGCAGATGTGCGTTGCTTCTGCTTGTTCTCAATCCCTTTGTTTTTCTTGATTACAGCGTCAGTAACTGCAGCTATAACCTCTAGATTAAGAGTGGGTGCTTCAACTAACGTGCAGTTCTCCGGTGGTAAGTATTTTTCAAATAGTTCTTTGCGAGTATCTCCTGTCAACCCCATCGTTGCTATATGTTGGAGACGTATAGCAATTAGGGTTGGGTCGTACTAGGCAAAACCAAATACTAAGTATCACTGTGACTGTGACTTAAAAATACCTGTGACAAATACCTGTTACAAAATACTAGGTATTTAGGTAATATAAGAATTTAGTACCTATTTAGGTGGCCAGAAACATTACATATGATATTTTCAATGCATCTATCTATACCACATACTTATGTGTATTACTTTACTTTACTAAAAATTTTCAAAAAAATACGTAAGTAAGTATAGAATTTTCAAATCAAAGTAAGAGAGATGACAAAATTTTGAGTAAGAAATATTTAATAAAAACACAAATACTTAAAGGAGGGTGCCAGAATTGGGCCTAATTGTAACAGAAACCCAAAATTCTAAAAAAAAAAAAAAATCCCTCATTAAATTTCTCTATAAACATTATAAACTTTCAACGTGAATGTGCTAGAAAACTTATTTAATAGCAATATAATAGTATTGAAAAAGTTTCCTAAAGTCGAACGTATAGTAATTGTTAACTTGTTGCTTTTTTAAATATACCTATACCATGCTGGATTCCAACGGTTTTATTACAAATAAGAAAAAAAATACAAATAATTCTTAAATAACGTTTTTATCAAATAATAATTTAAAGAGGTATCTTAAAATATATAAGCTTGACTTTTTTTAACAATAATTTTATTCCTCATTGATTAAAATTGATGCTTAGAAATAAAATATTTTTACTTTGGCTGTATGGCCTACGATCTTAAACTCTGTGGGATCAAAAAAAAAGTCATTAAGTCTAATAAGTAAGTCATGGTATTTATTTAGGAATGTGACATGGAGTAGAAATATCGATTTATAAATAACTAGCGGCCTGCCCCTGCTTCGCACGGGTATAAAATATATATCCCATGTCAGTCAGTGTAAAAAAAAATGATTAAAATCGATCCAGTAGTTTTCATTTATTCATTACAGCCCGTGGCCCGGAAGCGTTAAATTTGGAGAAAAACAATTTCCTTTCCCTATACCAAGAAGATTTCCTGCTATATCTAATATCTAAATTAATATACTACATATTTTCATTTTTCCCCTATGTATTTTATTTTCAAAATTAATTACAGAATGTCCTTATATACTACATTCACAGCTTTCTTGTCATTAAACAAACTCTTGAAACAACGACATATAGCTGTTAAATGCGAAGTGCTATAGGGCGAAGCGCGGCCTCCTCGCGGCATTTTAAATCTGTAATATCTCCGTAAATGTTCACTTAAATTACATGCTGTAAACGGCCATATTGATCTAAATTAAATCAACAATTTATTTAAGGTTCTTAATTGGATAAGGATTAATGCTGTATTGTATAAAAATTGCTTTGAACATAAGGCATCATTTTTCGTAAAAAGTAAATGACAAAAAATGCTATTGTGGGTTATCCATAAGAGATAGACATATACCATTGCGGACTTTTCTGTAGACCTTTTCAAGGTGTACAAATACTTCGTACATCATTTTGTTAAATCTCGTAGTGTTTAGCCTGCGTTTGCAATGTAAGCGGAAAAAATGTAATTATTTACAGAAACCTCAAAAATTACAGTATTTCTCTACTCCGTATTGAATGTTATTATACATACAAACCTTCTTCTTGAATCACTCTATCTATTAAAAAAAATCGCATCAAAATTAGAGGTGAGGCGTATTTATCGGAACAGGTATAAATACTAAGTACTAAAATGTAACAGCCTGGAACAGGTACGCAAGTTCTCAAATACTAGCGACGAGTATTTTATACTCCCTGTGACAAAATACTCCCTGTTACAAAATACTCCCTGTTACAAAATACTCCCTGTTACAAAATACTCCCTGTTACAAAATACTCCCTGTTACAAAATACTCATCTAGTATTTTATACTCCCTGTGACAAAATACTCATCTAGTATTTTGTAACAGGTATAAAATAACAGGCCTCGCTGGGACGCGTACAAAAATACTAGGCTAGTATTTATGACACCTGTTCCAAAATACTATGTAGGCGTCTCACTTCAATTACATAAAAAGAAAAGAGAAGCGTGTTGCATTCTTTATCACTTTTGTTTTTACGGTAATATTCATTAGAATGAAAGAAATAGAAGACTTATGCGGCGCTGCTATTACATTCAGTATTAGAAAATGTATTTTAATTTTATAATTAACTAGGAGTCCCGCCCCAGCTTCGCACGGGTATAAAGCATATAGCCTATGTCACTCAGTGATAATCACAGTATTTCTCTACTCCATATTGAATTTTATTATACATATAAACCTTCCTCTTCAATCACTCTATATATTTAAAAAAACCGCATCTGTTCCCGCATCTGTTCTGTTTAAAACTACGCAACATCTGTTGCGTAGTTTTAAAGATTTAAGCAAACATAGAGATATAAGGACAGACAGAGAAAGCGACTTTGTTTTATACTATGTGGTAACGTTTATAGCTAATACTATTTTAATAATTATCAAATTTATACCATTCTTACCCAAAGACTAAATTACGTTTAGCTGTCATTTATGTTTTGTTTTTCCATGTCATAGTCGTTTTTGTTGTACCACGTTTTATAGTGACTTGACGGGATAAAATAAATGCGGTCGAACGGGATAAAAAGTATCCTATGTCCGTCTCCTGGTTCTAAGCAACCTCTCCACCAATTTTCAGCCGAATTTGTTCATCCGTTCTTGAGTTATAAATAGTGTAACTCAGACCAACTTTCTTTTATATATATAGATAATTATATCATCTGAAGAGTCAAACAGTACTTTGTTTTTTTTTTTCTCAAAAAAGTGTTTGAGAAGGGGATACAAAAAAATTTTGAACTTATAAGTTTCGAGAATTGGCGTGTCACAAAAAAAGTGTCAAAAATTTTTAACTTATTAAATATTTCTCAATGTCAGTACCAATAAATAATTAATGAGCATTATATTGCTTCTTTTAATTTTTATTTGTTGCGGGTTTGTAAGTCGGGATAAAAAAATTATATGCAGTTTATAGATTACAGAGATAGACATTCAATTTTATACCATAACAGTTACAGACAAAGATTAATTTCGTATAGCACTTTTTTCCAATTGGTCTTTTAAACATACTATTTTCAACTTTCCATAACAAATGCAAAGTCCATTGTTTGGTTTACAAATGACAAAAAGAAAGGTAAAGGAGAGTGCCAGAATTCCTTTGAAGAAAAACCTTTGGG
Organism: Morpho helenor; assembly: GCA_029227775.1. NCBI lineage: Eukaryota > Metazoa > Arthropoda > Insecta > Lepidoptera > Nymphalidae > Morpho > Morpho helenor. The sequence continues at coordinate 18,212,313 of JARGCU010000030.1, read as the reverse complement.
CCCAGACGTTACGTCGTAATTTTTAAGTTATTAAATGCAAAAATATTTATCTTTTTCAATTATTATTTTATTACATGTCTATGGGGGAACTACGCCGTGTAGTATCCGGCTGAGTAGAATAGACCACCCTCATTTATAACCGAAGTGTCAATATTCATAACCATACAAAACACATTCATAACCATAGATTACCAACTACATAAGTTTAAGTACGAAACGAATAACTAATAAATGTAGGGATGTGAAAAAATAATCAATTTTTAAAATAATCGATTTTTTTTCAAAAGTAATGAGGTAGTGCATGAGTTCTTACAAATTCTGTATGTTTCAGGTATGAGAACGAATAGTACACTCTACATTTAGCATTACATTTTTTTTTTTATATATATTTTCTTTTACCGCGGATTATAGCAAAATAATATTCTCATCACTTTTGTATTATGGACCTCCGCAAAGTAACGCCTAATTCTATAAACGATTTTTTTAAATAATTGATTTTCAATAATCGATCATCTTAATTTTTTTTCTTTTTTACTATTTTCTTTGTTTTTTAAGATTAGATATGCATTGTTTGATGAAACCAATGTAGCCTAATTACATATTTAAATCGAATTTTTAAATTTGAACAAACAGCGCATCTGTTATTATTTCTCGGTAGTTTTCCACTTTAATTAGCCTTTATTGTAATTATTTTTAATTACTATTAATATTAAAAAAGGCAACTTTTAAAATACTCAGAAAAAAATCGATTTTAACAAAAACGATTTATTAAAAGGGGGAAGAATCAATCACTACATATTATAAAACAAAGTCACATATTTCGTATGTACGCATAAAACTTTAAAACTACGCAACCGATTTTGAGGCCGTTTTTTTAAATAGATAGAGTGATTCAAAAGGAAGGTTTGTACGTATAATAACATTCAATACGAAGTAGACAAAAACTGTAATTTTTGAGGTTTCTGTAAATAATTACATTTTTTTCCGTTTACATTGCAAACGCAGGCTAAACCCTACGAGATTTATCAAAATGATGTACTAAGTATTTGTAAACCATGAAAAGGTCTACAGAAAAGTCCGCGATGGTATATGTCTATCTCTTATGGATAACCCACAATAGCAGTTTTTTTCATTTACTTTTTACGAAAAATGATGCCTTATGTTCAAAGCAATTTTTATACAATACAGCATTAATCCTTATCCAATTAAGAACCTTAAATATATTGTTTATTTAATATTGATCAATATGACTGGTGATGTAAATAAGGTTCACTTTTTTCACTACTTAAAATGATCGACAAGGAATTTAATAACAGACGTGTTTCTATATTCAATGTTTAATTGCGACTGACTTAGTATATGAACTGACTTAACACAACATACCGCCCACCAAAGGACCATGGGGGTCCTTTAAAACAACTAAATACAGAATTTCATCTAATACATAATCACATAAAAATAAGAAAGAATATTCCAATAATTTCATCATGTAAATAGTTGTGGGCTTCTACAATAACATTAACAATGCAATTTACAATAAAATTTACATTATTATCACTACATATTATAAAACAAAGTCGCATTCTTTGTTTGTCCATATATCCCTATGTATGCATAAAACTTTAAAACTACGCTACAGATTTTGATGCGATTTTTTTTAATAGATAGAGTGATTCAAGAAGAAGGTTTGTATGTATAATAACATTCAATACGGAGTAGAGAAATACTGTAATTTTTGAGGTTTCTGTAAATAATTACATTTTTTCCGCTTACATTGCAAACGCAGGCTAAACACTACGAGATTTAACAAAATGATGTACGAAGTATTTGTACACCTTGAAACGTTCTACAGAAAAGTCCGCAATGGTATATGTCTATCTCTTATGGATAACCCACAATAGCATTTTTTGTCATTTACTTTTTACGAAAAATGATGCCTTATGTTCAAAGCAATTTTTATACAATACAGCATTAATCCTTATCCAATTAAGAACCTTAAATAAATTGTTGATTTAATTTAGATCAATATGGCCGTTTACAGCATGTAATTTAAGTGAACATTTACGGAGATATTACAGATTTAAAATGCCGCGAGGAGGCCGCGCTTCGCCCTATAGCACTTCGCATTTAACAGCTATATGTCGTTGTTTCAAGAGTTTGTTTAATGACAAGAAAGCTGTGAATGTAGTATATAAGGACATTCTGTAATTAATTTTGAAAATGAAATACATAGGGGAAAAATGAAAATATGTAGTATATTAATTTAGATATTAGATATAGCAGGAAATCTTCTTGGTATAGGGAAAGGAAATTGTTTTTCTCCAAATTTAACGCTTCCGGGCCACGGGCTGTAATGAATAAATGAAAACTACTGGATCGATTTTAATCATTTTTTTTTACACTGACTGACATGGGATATATATTTTATACCCGTGCGAAGCAGGGGCAGGCCGCTAGTTATTTATAAATCGATATTTCTACTCCATGTCACATTCCTAAATAAATACCATGACTTACTTATTAGACTTAATGACTTTTTTTTTGATCCCACAGAGTTTAAGATCGTAGGCCATACAGCCAAAGTAAAAATATTTTATTTCTAAGCATCAATTTTAATCAATGAGGAATAAAATTATTGTTAAAAAAAGTCAAGCTTATATATTTTAAGATACCTCTTTAAATTATTATTTGATAAAAACGTTATTTAAGAATTATTTGTATTTTTTTTCTTATTTGTAATAAAACCGTTGGAATCCAGCATGGTATAGGTATATTTAAAAAAGCAACAAGTTAACAATTACTATACGTTCGACTTTAGGAAACTTTTTCAATACTATTATATTGCTATTAAATAAGTTTTCTAGCACATTCACGTTGAAAGTTTATAATGTTTATAGAGAAATTTAATGAGGGATTTTTTTTTTTTTTTAGAATTTTGGGTTTCTGTTACAATTAGGCCCAATTCTGGCACCCTCCTTTAAGTATTTGTGTTTTTATTAAATATTTCTTACTCAAAATTTTGTCATCTCTCTTACTTTGATTTGAAAATTCTATACTTACTTACGTATTTTTTTGAAAATTTTTAGTAAAGTAAAGTAATACACATAAGTATGTGGTATAGATAGATGCATTGAAAATATCATATGTAATGTTTCTGGCCACCTAAATAGGTACTAAATTCTTATATTACCTAAATACCTAGTATTTTGTAACAGGTATTTGTCACAGGTATTTTTAAGTCACAGTCACAGTGATACTTAGTATTTGGTTTTGCCTAGTACGACCCAACCCTAGTAATGAACTATGAAGGTCTCAGATACTCGGTGTGCCGGGTAGTGGGGAAGTGTTGCCACACCAATAAAAATAATTAAAAATAAATCTCAAATACAGTGCAGACTGGCGACACCTAGTGTCTACTACATGTAAACTCAATGCTAATCTCTTCGGACAAAGCCCTCGTATAATTATGATAGAACTTCACGTACAGGTAAGTTCGTTTAATCATAAATTATTTATTACTAGCGGCCTGCCCCTGCTTCGCACGGGTATAAAATAGATATCCCATGTCAGTCTGTGTAAAAAAAATGATTAAAATCGATCCAGTAGTTTTGATTTATTCATTACTGCCCGTGGCCCGCAAGCGTTAAATTTAGAGAAAAACAATTTCCTTTCCCTATACCAAGAAGATTTCCTGCTATCTTTGGAATATCTAAATTCATATAGTACATTTTAACTTATTTACTTTTACATTTCCCCTATGTATTTTATTTTTACAATTAATTACAGAATATAATATAATTTGTCTAGATTCGAAGTGCTATAGGGCGAAGCGCGGCGTCCTCACGGTATTTTAAATCTGTAATATCTCCGAAAATGTTTACTTATACTACATGCTGTAAACGGGAATATTGATCTATATTAAATTAACAATTAATTTAAGGTACTTAATTGGATAAGGATTAATGCTGTATTGTATAAAAATTGCTTCAAAAATAAGGCATTATTTTTCGTAAAAAGTAAATGACAAAAAGTGCTATAGTGGGTTATCCATAAGAGATAGACATATACCATCGTGGACTTTTCTGTAGAACCTTTCAAGGTGTACAAATACTTAGTACATTATTTTGATAAATCTCTTAGGGTTTAGCCTGCGTTTGCAATGTAAGCGGAAAAAAAAAAAATGTAATTATTTACAGAAACCTCAAAAATTACAGTATTTCTCTACTCCGTATTGAATGTTATTATACGTACAAACCTTTCTCTGGAATCACTCTATCTATTAAAAAAAACCGCATCAAAATCTGTTGCGTAGTTTTAAAGTTTTATGTGGTGCGCGCCGTACGCTCGTATAGTGCGGACGTGTTGTAGCTTATTTCTTGTCGCGTCGGGTACTCTGTACGAAATACGGCCGCACGCGGCTACACCTGCACGTGCGGGGCCGTTTGTGGCGGCCAGCCATATGGTGTGTTATAATGCAGACTGATAACATTTTTCAAAGCGGAGAGAATGTTAGTAATAACGCGAATTCAGAAGACTTTATGATCAAGGATACGGACAGTTTGGATAATGAATCGGTTCAGTCATATTTACAAAATGAAGATATTTTTAGAAGAGGGAACAAACGGACAAGGGAGCCGGAGCCGGGTAATGAATGGGTAACCTTAAATAGATACGGCAAAAGAAAATTGAGGATTAGGTCAAGGAAAGAAGTAGAAGACTTTCAAGAAGATAAAATAGAAGTAGCTATATACTCTAAGGAATTGATGCCAAAACAATTTCAGCTTGCAAAATTACTTAGAAAAGAAGATATAATGGATATATTGAGAATCAAGTACGTTAATCCATACAAAGTTCTCGTTCAATTTAGTAAAGTAGAAAGCGCCGAAAAATTAATGTCCTGTAGTGCTTTTTTGGAAAGTGGATGGAGAATTCAAAAAACTTTTGAAGTAGCCTTATCGTATGGGATTATTAGGAATGTGGAAGTTGAATTATCCGAAGAAGAAATTAAAGAAAACATAAATTCAGAAAGTGAATTAGTAACCGTTAAAAGACTTATGAAAAGGAATGAAGATGGGACTACTTGGTCGGCAAGTGAAACTATTCGCTTAGGATTTCAAGGATCACGTCTTCCTCCATATGTATATGTGTATGATGTGAGGGTTAGAATAGAGCCGTATATTTTCTCTGTGACGCAATGTTCAAAATGTTGGCGCTATGGACACAATAGAAAAATTTGTCCAAATAAAAAGAATATTTGTCCGAAGTGTAGAGGAAACCATTCTAACTGTGAAAGTACAAGCTTTAAGTGTATTAATTGTTCGGGCTCTCATTTAGCTCTTGATAAAATATGTCCTATATATAAAAAAGAAAAAAATATTCGCGAACTAATGTCTCAATTTAATGTTACGTATAAAAAAGCTACCACAATGTACGTACCACCTTCACCTCCAATACCAGATAAATCATTGCTCAAGAATCCTACACACAGAGTTAATTTGTCTCCAGCGATTTCTACGTCCTCTCTTCCATTGCAAAGCTACGCTGAGAAGGTTAAGACTAACAAACCAGGTCATTCCAAGATAGCATCATCTAGATATATAGAACCGAAAATAACGATAAAAAAGAAACTTTCCACCAAAATGGATTTTGAAGAGTTTGATAATATAGAGAGAGAAACTACGATAGATGGAGATACAACCCAATATGGAAAAGAAGAAACTAAGAGTCCTGAATTATTGCAAAGAATAGCTGACATTTTATTTATGAAGTCATATACTTTGAAGAAGAAGATACTAGAGATTTTAGTTATAATAGCAGAGTGGTTGATTTCAACTTTTGAAAGTAAAATATTTAGTGTTGCTTTGATTAAACAGTTCTTTAATAGTATAAATGGCGAATAATAGTAATAATAATAAGTTACGAAAACTTACTATAGTGCAATGGAATGCACAAAGTATCAACAACAAACTACCAGCTGTTAAGCAATTTTTTTACCAGGAAAAAGTTCATATTGCTGTTGTATGTGAAACTTGGCTGAACGCTGAAACTAACTTAAAGATTAATGGTTACAATATACATCGCCAAGATAGATCGGATGGATATGGAGGTATTGCAATCTTCACTCATCATTCTATTAAAGCAGTTAAAGTACCCTTTCGTTATGAAAATAATCCAGGGATTGAATTGGTGCACATAAAGTTGTTTAATTGTTTCGATATTAAGGATTTAATTGCAATTTACTGTCCTTCTTCTATTAGAACAAGCCAGAGCAACTGGGACTTTGTTTTTTCATTATTAGGTAAAAATAGTCTTATTTTGGGTGATTTTAATGGTCACCATTCGAATTGGTCCAACAAGACGGATTCTAGAGGCAACCAAATTTGTGATGCTTTATTGGATAGCAGTTTTATTACTTTAAATGATGGTTCACCAACCCGTGTAAAACTTGTGAATGGTGTGTTACAAGAATCTGCCCCCGATGTGTCCATAATATCTCTAGATATATCTCTGAAATCAAAGTGGAGTGTGTATAATGAAACACTAGGTAGTGATCATCGTTTTATTAAAATTTCAGTTAATTTTTATCCTAATCTTAAACCTGTTTTAAGAAGAAATTTTAAAAAAGCAGATTGGTCCAGCTATAAGGAATATCTAGATGGAGTTTTTTCTGGTTGGATATCACCGGATAATCCTCAAGACGCGTATGATTTATTTATGAAACATCTTAATGAAGCGGCAGATATATATATACCCTATGTTAAAATTGATGAAAATCCCACAAGTAACTTTACTCCAAAGAGGTATTGGAACACTAATTTGTCAAAAATAGTCGCAGAACGGAGGCTAGCACTTGCTCAATTTCGTAAAAATCCTACACCACGTAATTTGGACTTACTTCAAAGTAGAATAAGTGAAGCACAAAGGCTAATAAGAAGAGCAGAATCTGCATCGTGGCAGAGAAATTGCTCCATGTTAAGTGATGTCTCTTCTGCTCAAGAAATGTGGGAACGTATGCGATGGCTTAAAGGTTACAACTTATCAAAAGTTTGGATGGATGAAGATAGGGCAAATTCTATTTTGAAGAACTTAAGTCCAGATTACGTGTCTTTGCCAACCCCTAGTTTCCATAGAGATAATCCTCATTTAGAGATACCTTTTACAATACAGGAAGTGCTAAATGCAATTAAAAGAAAAGATACAGCTCCGGGTTATGACAGTGTATCTTATTCTATGATCCGAAACTTGCCTAGGAAGGGTCTTGATATTTTAGTGCAATTGTATAATATGATTTTTTCTTTGAACTTTATACCACACCAATGGAGAGATATAATTATTTTTCCAATACCAAAGGCAAGTAGAAATTCAAATGCAGATTTAGCTACCCGACCTATTTCATTATTATCTTGTATATGCAAAATATTTCATGTGATCATTAATAGAAGATTAGAGTGGTATTTTGAGCATAACAATTTTTTTTCAAATGGTACTGTCGGATTTAGGAAGGCTAAATCATGCCAAATTAACCTCACTCAATTAGTCACGCATATTCAAATTGGTTTTTCAAAGAAAGTCCCGACTATTGCTTGCTTCATTGATATCAACAATGCATATAATAATGTGAATATATTAATTCTATTGGAAATTCTACATGACTTTGGTGTTGGTATTAAAACTTGTAAATACTTGTGGAATTTTCTTAGTAAGCGACATCTTAAAATGCGAACAAATAGCTCAGAAGTTACTAGAACAACAGGTTTAGGATTAGCTCAAGGAGATCCATTGTCACCCTTTTTGTTTAATGTTGCGACAATCCATGTTTGTAAACTAATTAAAAATGTAATCATAACCCAATTTGCCGACGATTTTGTCATTTATAATTCAAACGCAAATATTTTTCATGCTCAAAATGAATTGCAGTTAGCATTAGAATTGTTTCACAATTTAGTTAATAAATTAGGTCTTGAAATTTCCACGACTAAGAGTAAAATTTGTTTATTCTCCAGAAATAAAAGACAGGATGAAATTTTTCTGACAGTTGATGATCATATATTACAAGTAGTGGAAAATGTTAAATATTTGGGGCTTTGGCTGGATCGTTCGCTTCGGTGGGGCAAGCATATAAGTGAGACCACGCAAAAAGTTTATAGATTTTTAAATACCTTTAAAGTGCTCACTGGATCAGGATGGGGAGTACACCCTAAACACTTAAGGCGTCTGTACATATCTATAATCCGAAGTCGTCTGGACTACACGAGTTTTTTGTATGATAATGCTGCTAAATGCCATCTTAAAAAATTGGATATAATTCAAAATCGAGCCATGAGAATTATTGGAGGGTTCATCAAAACAACGCCCATTCATGTTATGGAGAGTGAGCTTAGTATACAGCCCTTGTTCATACGTAGAAGATACTTAGCACAAAAATTCTGCCTTAAAACTCAATCAATTTTAAATGATAAAATTATTAATTTACTGACGGAATTATCTGTTTTATGTGAAACTCAAAATTATTGGATAAATAAACGTAAACCATTATTAATATTAATACATAAAGATTTAAAATCAAATCTTATTCATCGTAGTAGTCAGTTAGAAATGTTTTCCTTGGATATATGGGTTAGTATTATTAACACAAGTGAGTATATCAGGCATGAAATCGCAACATTAGATAAGCCTAAAAGTCAATTTAACATAAATAAATTAAAAACGATGGTTGAACAATTTGTTAGTAAATCTTATGTTAATTTTTACCAAATTTATACAGATGGGTCGAAAGAAAATAATGCAGCAGGAGCAGCTTTTTATGATAGCCAAAATAATATAAACATGCAATTTAAAATAGATACAAAATGTTGTATAATGACTATAGAACTTATGGCTATTTCAGAAGCATTATCATATATAGAGACATTAAATTATAATGATTTTGTTATATTGACCGACTCGAAAAGTGCCTTGCAACATTTGGCTCGATGTACCTCGAGTTTTCGAGGTATACCGATAGCCTATGGAATTTTGAATCAGTTGCTTAAATTAAACTCTGAATCAAGACACGTATATTTACAGTGGGTTCACATGTTGGCATAAGAGGTAATGAGAAAGTAGACAACCTCGCTAGACAAGGATGTACGGAGGGTGTCACGATCTCGACTGCCCCCTTCTTTACAGAATTTATATGGCAAGCTAAAGAAAAATGTTTTTCTCTGTGGAACGAGTACTTCGATGCGCGTTCCAGGGAGAAGGGCATTTGGTATCGAACAATGCAGACTCAACCTTTTAAAGCTTGCTGGTTTGAAAATAGTGCCCTTAGTCGTGGGGATCTTATTACAGCAATGAGACTTCGTGCCGGTCACATTCCAACAAACAAATTTGCATATATTATGAGGAAAGCTCCTACACCCAATTGCACTGTTTGTGGTACAATTGAAGATGTTTCCCATGTCTTGTTGGAGTGTGTCCGGAATGAGAAAGCCAGAAGGGATTTACAAATGAATGTTGATTATGTGTTTTCTGTACCTGATTTTATAACCATTTTGGCTTTCCCGCTAAGTAGAGGTGCAAAAAATATTTACAAATTGTGTAATGCTTATTTTAGATGTAGGAAATAAGCATTACACAATTTGTGGTAACCTATAATTATTTATCTTGAATTACTACTTATGTTAGATATAATTTACTATAAGTTTATGTTACAGAGCGACATAGTCACATATGGTGACAAAGCTCTATAAATAAAGAAAAAAAAAAAAAAAAAAAAATAAAGTTTTATGCGTACATAGGGATATATTTTTTCGCTGGCAACCCCAGCCCTGGTGACATCTCTAATCAGCTGTTCTGTATAATTAATTTCTTAAACCTTAATATAATATTGTAATATACGTAATAAGTGATATAATCAATGTGGAAATATATGTTATTCTTCAAGATTCATAAATATAAGTTATAAAAATCATTGAAAAGGAAAAGCAAGTCCGTGTATAAAACTGTTACCTGTCACCGAAATTTTTCAGTTAATTTTTAAATTGGTGTTTATTAAATTCAGGGAAGTATCTTAGTTGTATCTTTTTATAATTATTAATTCAACATTAAAACACACACAAAATATTTTCTTTTTTCTTTTGATTACTTCGTCTCTCGTACTTTCTTTGAAAGTATGTTGCAGATGTTCTAATCTTTGAAATTTACCTGAGATATATATTTTAAGCATTATTTGAGCTACTGTCTCTGTTTGCTTAGTATTTAAAAGCAAATTGGATGACTAATTTTGGAAAGTTACATGAGCAAGTCTACCTTTTTATTAAAAACTAAACTAATCAAACTCAGTCATTTTTGCATTATTTTTTTTTTTTTAAATATACTTAACTAGTTTATCAGCAACTAAACAGACAACTAAACACACAACAGCTTATCATTTAATAGCAAGGTTGTTGCAATTGAAAATAATAGTGAATAATAATACAGTATTTCTCAAATAAATTCAGAATTTAATTACAGAGTAAATAAATATTAAAAAATTTATATTTCTCTTAGTATACTTATCATGTCATAGCAGAACATAACATTGTAAACAATAATAACAACTTATAGCTATCACCATAAGTAAAAAATATTATATATTATTGTCTCCTTTTGCTTGGTATTTAAAAGCTAAATTGATGATTTTAATATATGGCATTGTTTATTATCTTTTTGAATAAAAAGTACTCATTGTACAAGTCTCTCTTTGCTTATTAATTAAAAGTGAAGTGGATGACTAAGTCACAATATCTTCAGGAAAAGTTGATCACTTTATTTATTTTTTTTTAAATAAAATAAAATAATATACAATTAACATAAATATCTGTATATGTAAACAACCAAATTAATTAAAGAATAAACTACTTCCCATACAAAAAACTAATACAGTCTTACTTACTTTCAGCATAATCTTAAAACAAAAATGATGACCCGTCAAGCATCATTGAAAGACATGGAGTCAAAATTTAGATTGGCTTTGCAAGATTTAAAAATCTCAAAGGAGCTTAATGCTCAACTTCTTAAAGAAAGGGAAGACAGTGAGATTGAAATCACAAAAATTATAAAAAAAAACAGTGAATATAAAGATCAACTTGCTAAACTCCATGTTGAGTATACGGACATTTTACAACAACGAGATCAGCTGAAGGATATCATTGAATCATTTGATCAATGTGCTTACGAACATGAGAAGGCTCTGGGTCGCATAACAGAGTTGGAAATTAGCCTTCACGAGACACAACAGAATGTTTGTCAGCTGGAACAAGCAAAAAGTTCTTGTGAATCTGATGTGACCCAGTGTCTTTTTAGTGAACTTGTTGAATGTAGTTCAAGTAGTAATTTGGACAAAAAAATTATTGAAAATGAAGCAGCAAAGTTAGTATGCTTCAGTAGTCACAATAAATTAAAAAAATATATTAAAATCAATAAATTTATTAAAAAATCGAAGCGAGTGATTAAAAACAAAAACTGCATTCAACAATTAGGGAAAGCTAAAAAGGAACGTTTGCGTTTAATTGATAAAATGAAATCTATAAATGATAAACTTCATTGCAGAAGACACTTGTATGACACTGAAACCCGGCAACAGCAAAATAAAATACATTCTTTAGAAAAATCCTTAAAACATATAACAGATCTTTATAGAAAGTCTCAAGTGCAAATTGACGAGCACATATCATCTTTTGATAACTTATTAGGTATTTGTAATGACAACTTAGAACGTATTGAATCTCTGTCAAGCAATAGCAAAGAAGTATATAAAAGAGACTGTTTGTGCATGCTGAAATCAGGAAGTGGAAGTGTTACACAAGTTTCTTCACCTTCTGTCATATGTAAATCCAATAACTTAGATACAAATAACTCAGTTACTACAAATATTAATATGTTGAAAAAGACAGATATAAATAATTCAATTAATTTGAAAGTATTTGAAAATAAAACAATAATTGTATCAGATGAATTAGGTAAAGGCTTTGGATCTTTAATGAATCATTGTTTATCACATCCAGTTATTAATAGATGTTCACCAGGTGCTACCTTCAGTTATTTAGTTGACAGCCTTACAGCAAATTCTTTAGATTGTAATGCTAATGTAATTTTAATGTGTGGAGATAGCTTGAATATAAGCAAACAAGACATTATGAAATGTGTAGATAAATTGCTATTCCTACATGACAATACAGAATGTAAATTTATTATGTGTTCATTTCCTTACTCAAACACACTTACAAAAAAACAAAATGAACATATTTATAAGTTAAATTTATTAATTTATAATTTGACACTCCGTCATGGTCAGGCCATTAATTACTTTGATAGTAATAAATTTATTACATCATTTAAGATGACAAGGGATACTATGTATCTACCTTTTAGAATTAAAAGACATATAGCTACATTGTTAGCATACAATTTAAACAATAAAGTTACATGTGTAACTAATTCTTTTGACACATATATTAACTGTACTAATAGTACTAATATTTCTGTTTTTGACTCCTGTACTAGTAGTAGTACTTGTATTATTCCTAGTATTAATCTTTGTAGTGATAATACTAGTTTAAACTAGAAATAAGGACAACAGATAAGCCTTGTCAAATAAATTTAGTGCACCAGAATTTACAAGGCTTATCTGGCAAAGAATTCGAAATAGAATTGTTTTAAAAAAAATATAATATTGATGTTTTGTGCATAACTGAGCACTGGCTTAATAGTTCGCAATTAATGTTAAATATTAAGGATTATACAGTATCCAGTGCTTTTTCAAGAAAGACCGCAACTCGTGGCTCAAATCGTGGGGGTTCTCTTATACTAGTACGGGACAATATACAATATAAAAAAAGGAATGACATTATGGGTCTTTCTGTAGAACACACTGTTGAGCTGTCAAGTGTTGAGCTGGAGCAATATTTAGTAGTTTGCGTGTATCGGCCGCCCCCAGGCGATTTTATTGTATTTGAAGAAGTTATGGAGGAAGTACTTAAGAGGTTAAGTAAATCACCTAAAAAGTTATTAATTTGCGGTGATTTCAATGTAGACATTTTAGTAAAGACTTCTAAAAGAGAAAAATTACTTAACCTATTCAAATGTTTTAACCTTGATAATGTTTTTAATGAACCTACTAGAATAACTGCAACCTCAGCTACTTGCCTCGATAACATATTTTGTAATTGTAAAATCTTACATAAATCAATTATAAATAGCTTAAGATCAGATCATAGTGGACAGACAATATCAGTTCCTGGTTTAGAACAAAAGTTTAAGAAAATAATCCAATTTAGACCTGTTACTGCCAAAAAAATTAATACCTTTAGAGATAACATCTTAGCTAAGATACCTAAAATTAATACAGCTCAGAATGATCCGGATGAACTTTATAATTCTCTCTTTAGCTTGATCAACCTTGAATTTAACCGTGTTTTTAAGATTGTGGAAAAAAAACTATCACCGAATCTAAAGTTTAGTGATTGGGCAACAGTTGGCATTTACAAAAGCCGGAATAACTTGTTTGACTTGTATGCACAAAAGCAGTTCAATCAAACCCCCACATTCGCCGATTATGTACAAAAATATTCTAAATTATTTAAAATTGTCTGCATACAAGCCAAGTCACTATATATAAAAAGGAAGATCGCTACTTCTGAAAATAAAATAAAAGCAACGTGGAATATTTTAAATGATGAAATTGGTAAAAATAAAATTCTAGGCAATAATAATAACAATCTTGAACTTAGCATCAATAACAAAATTATTACTTCCAATTTGGAAGTAGCTCGCACATTTGAAAGTTTTTTTCGAGACATACCAATTACCACTACTAAATCTATCAATTCCTCGCCAACATTAGCACTTAATCTTTTAGAGGAGTGCGTCACTGTATGTAACGTTGTCTTTAATTTTAAACACATTACCCCGTGTGACGTTCTAAAAAGCTTCCAAACAATCCAAATGAAAAAAACGGAAGATTTATGGGGAATGTCAGTGCGCACAATTCAGAATATCATTGATGTTCTTGCGTCTCATTTAGCTCCAATTTTTAATAAAACTGTAGATTTAGGTATATTTCCAGATCTCATGAAACACAGTAAATTAATACCTCTGTTTAAATCTGGAGATAAAAAAGATCCAAATAATTATAGACCAATTTCAATACTACCAGCTTTTAGTAAAATCTTTGAAAAAATCATGCTTAATCAACTGCTCCATCATTTCAATTCTAACAAATTACTTCATTCGGAGCAGTATGGTTTTACAAAGGGTAGGTCCACAACAGATGCGGGTGCAAGATTGATGAAGCATGTCTTTAGTGCTTGGGAGAAGTTCCAGAACGCCTTAGGTGTTTTCTGTGACTTGTCAAAGGCATTCGATTGTGTTCAGCATGAGACTCTCTTGCGAAAACTAAGCCACTATGGGGTAAAAGGTACTGCACTGAAGCTTATCGCCTCATATCTCAGTAATAGAATTCAAAGAGTGTGTGTAAATAATATAAAGTCATCCGGTTCAATCACGAAAATGGGTGTGCCACAAGGCTCTATTCTGGGTCCCTTCCTATTTTTAATATATATAAATGATTTGCCATTTTATGTAAACAATATTTGTGACGTAGTACTATTCGCAGACGATACATCATTATTATTTAAGATTGACAAAACCAAAACAAAGGTTGACGATGTGAACAGTGCTTTGTCACAGGTATCGCATTGGTTTACAGTAAATAATCTGCTTTTAAATACAAATAAGACTAAGTGCTTAGAATTCACATTGCCTAATGTTGAAAAATTGGTAAATACTGTAAAAATTAATAATGAAATAGTTAAAACAGAAGACTTAGCTGTTTTTCTGGGAGTAACCTTGGATGCAAAGCTGCAATGGGGACCCCACATTACTAATCTTTGTAGTAAACTTAGTTCCGCTGCCTATGCCGTTAGGAAGATTAGGCAATTAGCTGATATTGAAACAGCAAGACTTGTCTATTTTTCTTATTTCCATAGCATTATGGCGTACGGTATCTTGCTGTGGGGTAAGGCAGCTGATATCCAAAAAATATTCGTTTAGCAAAAGCGAGCTGTACGTGCGATTTATAATATGAAACCACGTGACTCGCTCCGTGATAAATTTAAAGAAATAGGTATTCTCACTGTAGCTCCGCAATACATTTATAATAATATAGTGTTTGTGAGACAAAATATACATCTTTTTAATAAAAAAAGTGATATTAGTAATAGGCAAACCAGGAACCGAAATAAATTAATAATACCCAGGATACGGCTTCAGAAAGTTCGTAGATCGTTTGTGGGCCTCGGTATACATTTTTATAATAAAATTCCACAATCTATTTTGGACTTGCCTTTACACAAGTTCAAAATAGCAATTAAAAAGACACTGATTCATAAAGCTTATTATACTGTTGAGGACTATATTGATGATAAGAAAGCTTGGTTTTAAATTGCGTCCAGCTACGCACTAGATTATATTTAATTTGTTCTTAATTAAGCCATTATTGTAAAACTTAATTTTGAAAAGAGTGACCGCCGAGTTTATTGCTGGTTCTTCTCGGTAAGAGCACCTTTCCGAACCAGTGGTAGCTTCAGCTTCATTGTAATTTGACGATTCGAAAGTGCTTGTAAAGACCAATTTGAATAAAGAATTATTTGAATTTGAATATATGGACAAACAAAGAATGCGACTTTGCTTTATAATATGTAGTGATGTTATTCTCACTTACAGGCCTGTCTATGCCTACTATCGATACTACGTGAGAATCGATACTTTCTATACCATACGACGTCCCTAGTTATGGGGATGAGTTGATATATTAATATTATACAGGTGTAGGATGGAAATGCGCTATTGCGGCAAAATCGACCCGGCCGCCATGCGCAGAATGAACCTTTTATTTGCGCATGTCCATCAAGGACCTTTGTTCGCCAAGGTGCCTGGGAAAGGTGCCATTCCAGCAGTGACTTTCAACGTGTGAGTTATTGCTGCGGAGTTTGAATAAATTTTTGGGAATAAAGTGGTCTAATTCTTAAAGATGCGGAGCAAAAGAGCTTTTTCTCGAATTGCCAAGACGAGCATTGTTTTGATGCTCATTTTCAACTTAAACCTGCAAGGTATTTATTTTTTTGATTTTTCTTTGTTCATCGTGCTATGGGAAAAGATTTGCTAAGTTTCAATTGTGATAAAAATTAATTAAATTTTAATTACAATTCTTAAAACATTAATGAAGTTATTTCTGTTTTAGTGAGCCGGGGCCTACATAATCAAATATCTCCGCCGAAATTCATGGAAATATTCTACCCTCATAAAATCTTTTCAAAAGCGATCAAGACAAGCGTCATGCTGTTAACAAGGTAACGTATTTAGTTTATAAGCTTAAACGTTTAAAGTGAAAATGCTGTTGTGATTTCGAAAATGACGTATTTTGGGTTTTCTACGAAGCCCCAAGTATATAAATTAATGTATTATAATAGGGAGTCGCCTGCGGGGTACAGGGGCGCGGGGGTACGATCATTGATCGTGCATGCGCAGTAGGAAACTTTTAACTGCGCATGTCATGGGACCTCTTTGTTCTTAAAAGTACCTGGTTTTCTGAAATATGAAACGCTCGTCTACTTATTTTTGTCTAATAACACATAAAAAAGAGACACAGATACTAAATATAATTCTCTTTCTCTCTTTGTAATAAAGCTTTAGGCTGTCTTCAATACTTTAATATAAGACCTATATGCGCTCAACAGTGATATCATCGATCGTGCATGCGCAGTAAGAATCGTTTAACTGCGCATGTACATGAGGGACCTCTTTGTTCTTAAAAATGTCTGCTATTTTGAAATATGAAACTCTCGTATATTTATCTTTGTCTTATCACACATTAAGGGAGACATTAATTAAATCTTATTCCCTTTCCCTTTTAATAATACTCATTTTAGGCCGGCTTTCCTACTCTGGTATAATAATACCTCTATGAGCCCAACAGGTATATCATTGATCGTGCATGCGCAGTAGGAAACTTTTAACTGCGCATGTCATGGGACCTCTTTGTTCTTAAAAGTACTTGGTTTTCTGAAATATGAAAATCTCGTATACTTATCTTTGTCTTATCACACATTAAGGGAGACATAAATTAAATTTCTATTTCCCTACTTCTAATAGTATCTTCTAATCCTACTGTAATATAATAAATCTATGAGCCCAACAGGGATATCATCGAGCATGCGCAGTAGGAACCTTTTAACTGCGCATGTCATTGGACCTCTTTGTCCTTAAAAGTACCTGGTTTTCTGAAATATGAAACTCTCGTATATTTATCTTTGTCTTATCCCACATTAAAGGAGACATAAATTAAATCTCATTCCCTTTCCCTTTTAATAATACTCATTTTAGGGTGGCTTTCCTACTGCGGTATAATAATACCTCTATGAGCCCAACAGGTATATCATTGATTGGGCATGCGCAGTAGGAAACGTTTAACTGCGCATGTACATGAGGGACCCCTTTGGTCCTAAAAATACCTGGTATTCTGAAATATGAACTCTCGTATACTTATCTTTGTCTAATCACACAATAAAAAGAAAGACATATAGTAAGTCTCATTCTCTTTCCCTTTTTGTAATACTCATTTTAGGCCGGCTTTCCTACTCTACTATAATAAAACCTCTATGAGGTATATCATTGATCGGGCATGCGTAGTAAGAAACTGCGCATGTGCATGAAGGACCTCCTTGTTCTTAAAAATGTCTGGTTTTCTGAAATATAAAGCTCTCGTATACTCATCTCTGTCTCGTCTCATTATTTTTCCCTTTTGTAATATAATAAATCTATGAGCCCAACGGGGATATCATCGAGCATGCGCAGTAGGAACCTATTAACTGCGCATGTCATGGGACCTCTTTGTCCTTAAAAGTACCTGGTTTTCTGAAATATGAACTCTTTTATACTTTCGTCTGATTTAAAATAGTAAGTATCACTCAGTTTACCTTTTTGTAATACTCATTTTAGGCCGGTTTTCCTATTCTAATACAATATCTCTATTAGCCTAAGAGCGATATCAATGATCGTGCATGCGCGCAGTAAGAAACGTTTAACTGCGCATGTACATGAGGGACCTCTTTGTTCTCAAAAATGTCTGTTATTCTGAAATATGAAACTCTCGTATCTTAAACTAATCACACATTAAAAAGAGAGACATATAATAAGTCTCATTCGCTTTCCCTTTCTGTAATAGGACTCATTTTAGGCTACTGGCGAATACGTTTACACGTATCTCTGCGCACACAAAGTGCGCAGTCACATGCGCATGTGCATGAGGTACCTCTTTGTTCTTTAAAACGACTGGTTTTCTTTGTTCCCCATTATTTGCGCTAATCAATTTTCGAAATTAAACATTTTTCTTCATATTAGTAAAAGTAATTCGTGACTAAAGTGACACGAATAAAGTGATAAGATGGATCCATGAAATAATGTTTTATATTTTTTAATTCAAAGTGCCCAAAGCTGGTCGCGAATTTACATTATTATATAGTAGAAACGTCTGCTTTAATAGAACATAGAATTGAAAATTTTGCTATTAAATTTTAGGGCGTGTCCGTCTTTTGAAGTGCATTGGCAGATTTTGAAAATGCTGCGTACGCCATGGCTTTATCCTGAATTTGCGTTTACCAAACCACTGACGACAGAACTTTATGAATCTGGGACTGCTGAGAATGTTCGAAAGGAATTCTCTGGTGCTTTTACGGTTAGTATTGATTATCTATATATAAAGTATACTTCTTATTGTTCACTGATGGACGTCCACTGCTGCATAGGGGTAGCTGCATTAGCTGGAACGATATTGTTGAAATCTTATACGATTAAAGCATATATATCGGGCTAACTAATAAGATAAAAATAAGTATCCGGTTGATCGAGCCTAGCTCAGTTTATGTATTCAATATAAATTTTTATATTTTTTGAATGCCCAAAAACAGGGATAAATCGACTTTTTTTTCAATAAAACCTATATACCTACATACAACAACTAAATACAACTCATTTAAATATTTAAAGATAGACTTTTCCCTTGGAAACAAGAAATAGACATCAGTATATAATTGAAGGTATTTTGACGTTAACTTGCGCAGTTAAAACTAATCGTAAATGAGATAATGAAGTCACATATGATTGGTTGTTACAGAACGACGAACTGGCCGATATAGTACGATCATCAAATCGTATTAATAATCTGTACGGCTATATGTTCGACGAGGAGAAAGTTGACGAGGATTTACCTCTTACACAGATGATGATGGCTTGGGATGCGCAGCTCGCTCCAATATAGGATGGCGAATTTTAGGTTAAGTGAGTCTTATCTCAATAGATTAAGTATGATACAGTTTAACTTTATATTCATCATTATTATGTCCTTGTTTTACGGAATCTCCCCTGAAAGCATTTACCTACAGTTACTTTAATAATATACAGGTACCGACCACACGTCATTAATTTTAATTCCAGGCACCTTTAGCAGCCGTAACGTGAATTTCAAACAATTTAGTCAAGTAAAATTACTGGCAACAGGAATTGTTTATGTTTTGAAAAATCAATCACCTTAAACGAAAAACTAAACAGGTCCGACTGAGACAAAAGAAAGTTAATATATTTCTCCTATTTTTTTAACATAATTAGTTCATTACTTGTATGACTTCGAATCGATTGCGCGATCGAATATTTACTTCCATCCTCGAACAAATTAAATGTCTAAGATACCATTTAAACAGGGTGGTACCGAGCATACGACAATAATTTTAATTTTAGTTACCTTACTTCAGCACCCTAAATAAAAAAATCAGTTAATTCAGCAAATTATTATAGCCACAGGAATTATATTAGTTTTAAAAATATAAACACGTTTTATAAAGATCAACGACCGTACCCTATTATGATATACGAAACGAAAAATAACCTTGACCTAAAAAACTAAATAGTGCGAGAGAGAAAAAACAACAATGTTGCTTTCTCCTGTTTTTTGAAAAAAGCGACGCGCCAGGTCAGTCAACCATTACTAACAAAGCCAGATCTCAAGTATATTTATTTTCTTCGAAAATACATTTTTTAAACGATATTTAAGAAGATTGGCCAGGCATCTATTACGTACAAATAATCAGTGGATTCATTTAATGTCATCGTCGATACCACCCTGTATAACGCTAAAAAACCTATTAACACATGGTTCATGAATTTTGAACATCGACATATGATCAAATAACAAAAACGTGTTTGTCCATACCAATTTGAACGCCAGCTAATTGTTTTATTTCATCAAATATTCTACTATTGCTCAAGAAAAAACAAATATTTGCTTACACTTCGTATCCTCCAAGCTATCTCGAATGTGAGGTATAATGTTTATACGTAATTTTATTTTAACAGTAGATGTTATATTTATATACATAACGTACGTATATCCGAAATGGATTGAATCTTAATAAAAAAAAGTAAAAAAAAATAAAAATTTTTGAAATTGTATTTAGAATAAGTTTAGGTTATTGGAATATACATAAACTTGCGATCACATATTAATAACTTTCTATAAATACTGGTAAAATAATTATTTTTCTATTTCTATCTCTCTTTATCAGTCGACATTTTACTGCGAACATTCAAAAAAAAAATTATTTTTTATTAATTATGACAGTTAATTTTAACAAACCGAACTTTAAAAGTTTTGTTTGTTTTGTTTTTGTTTAAGAAAACCTTTTTTGTAAATTATTTTAACACAATTATTTTAACACAGGAGAATTTACATCAGGATGAAAAATTTTCTGAAGATATTTAATAAAAATATGTCACGACTTAATATAATATTAAGAATATTTATCTGTAACTTCGTGATTTACTTATGATTGTTTAGTTTATATAATCGATGTTAAACTTCGTTCTCAAATACGAAATACGTTCAAATAATTGAAGCATATTTGTCTGTACACAACAATGTATAAGAGTTGTTATATTTTATGAAATCAGTAGTCAATTCTCTTCAAAAATCAAACATTTAATTACATTGCCTAATAATATAGTGATAATCTTCTTGAAATGTTCAACAAGCCATATTTATTTCATTATTTCTTTTCTTTTTAAAAATGCTATTCTTTCATTTGTATTCGTACGATTACTGTTTGTTTATTTTTTAAATTATTAGGTACGTGGCATTCAGCCTTATCAGGTATGTTTCTATCTGCAAATTTGTAAAATTTTATAATCACAATTTTCTTCATATAAAACATACTTTTACATATTTTTGGAAGAGCAAGACCTTCTGACACAAGTATTTCTAATACTTACTAGAAGGTCTCAATCTGTATTTATACTTATTCTGCTAAACAATATGCATTCACCGATATATTTTATCTGTTTCACTATGATATTTGTTTGTTTTTTTATTTATTTGTTTATTAGACATAAATACTCGTATTTGTGAGAATTTAAAAATAAGTATGCTAAGCGTTAATTATTTATAGAGAAATTTAAAGTTCGTAATAACCAAAGCAAAATGACAAAAGTAGCGTGTAAATATATAACAATTAATCACTACTATTATGTCTTCTGTAACTAATATTTCTTAGTATAATGAAAATAAATTCAGTTAGCTAATATATAAATATTAAGAACATTACAAGTTATTAATATAGTACAGATATATCGTTACTTTATAAAAAAGAAAATCAAAAAAAAATATAAAAAAAAAAACAAAAAAATGCTAGTTTTAATTAGTATAGACAAGATATTTTAGATATCTGAAATATCAAACCTTCTATGTTGCCTGACTAACAAACTGTAGCTGTAAATATTAGTTATGTGTTAGACCAGGTTCCCACTACGCCGGACTGGCGGATTTACCTGCGCGGCAAAACTGCCAGAAGTGCCAGAAGAAAGAATATATATGAGACTGTTTACACTCCGATCCGGTTCGGCCGGATCCGGCAAAAATACCGAGCTCGGCATTTAAACCGGACGATCTGTCACAGCCAACCACTGGGAAAACACCTATGCCAATTCCAACACAAAAATTTCGTCTTCCAGTCTTCTGGTGTAATGTGAACAACAAACAACTGCCAAACAAATTGCCAGTCCGGCGTAATGGGCACCCGGCTTTAGCGTAGTTGGTAATTTATGATATGCTATTCTGAAAGATTTGTGCCTTAGAATTTTACTGCAGGCAAATAATTAATAGTATCTAATAAGAAGTATATACTGTATGTGTTTACAATTGCTACATTTTTTCTTTCTTCAACCTGGCGGATTATAGTCGTTCCGAAGCCGAAACCGAAGCTAAAAATCCATTTCACATCTTAGTCTTAAAAATCAGTTTCTAAAAAAGTCTCTCTTTTTCTCTCTCTCATTTAACACTGTGCTCTTTTTTGCTTTTCTTATTATTATTATTGTGTGCAGATTATATTTCTGATTTTTCTACCTATAAACAAAATATGATTTTCGTAATACTCCATTTCCAATGTTAAAATAACTTTGAATTTATTTTACATTCGTGTTACCAAGATTCTATTACTATACATATTTGCTTCTTATTAGGTATTATTTGTAAGGCTATGACGATTCTGAATAAAGAAGCCTCCTTATTTATAAAAGATTAAAATAACCCCAAACGCGCGCCTACCTTATTAAGGTTTGATCTATGATCGTTCTATGTATGAGATTGTTTTTCTTAAGATATATTTTATTTATGAAATTGTTTAACTCAAAGAGGTTATTACAGTTATAATTTTGAGCAATTGTTCAGTTCAAATTTTACATTGGTGACGTTTTAAGTATTTATTTCATGCGCAATTTGTTTGTTTACTCGTATATTAAAAAAACTATATTTTCGGTATTATTTTGTAAATTATTTTTTTTATAAATAAGGAGGTGATTATTGTAATTCTTGTAGAGTTTAAGTAAGACGTGTTAAAAAAACATAAAAAATTTAAAAAAAAATGTTTATTAAGTAGTTCGCTAGCAATTTATTTCATATCTCTAGGTGATAGGCATTTTCTAAGTTCTGCAAATAATTTTGAATTAATTAATTATTACCCACAAGATTTATAATTTAACTGTTTCAGTATAATTTAAACTAACATTAATTTAAATTATCAAAATTAAAGCTAATTTTAATTAAAAAAATATCCATACATATTTTAATTAGTTAAGTGTATGAAATTATATTTTTATAAATTTCATTATTCTCACTGCATCTTTTTTGTATCTTTAATTTGAGTTAGTGTTTATAACGTTTCTTTATTAAATATTTTTAAATACATAATTTTATTATTAGTCTTAGTACAATTATCGAATTAATAAAAAATATATAATCTTTATCATTAGTAAAGTTAGCATAGTTGAGATGAACACGGTTATACGTGAGATCTCAGAAAAAAAAAATGTTTTGCGAGTGGAAAATGAGTAGCTGTAAATATTAGTTATGTGTTAGGTTAATTAGTGATAGGCATCTTATTTTATTTAATGTATTAAATTATTTATTATAATGGTATAATTTAAACTACAAATTTATTTTAATTATTAATTTGAATTAATAAAAATAATGTAATTTTTATTTGGTTAAAATAATCAAATTTACTTTGTTTATATTTGTACTTTTTTATTAATAACTTTTCTGTAATATTGGTTTTTTATATTAGTATTTTGTGATTATATTACACTGTTTAAATCTATATTCATTAGAATAGTGGAGTTGAAAAAGATACTCGTAAGTGTCGATCTCTATTATATGAAACTACCATCGCGATGGATGAAATCAGTAGCTGTAAATATTAGTTATGTGTTAGGTTAACAGGAAATAGTAATCTTACCTATGTTATGTTTGTTATGATAACTTGATTTATAATATTACACTTGCGACAGTGACAGATAGAATGACAAATTTTTTAATTTATAATAATACTGTGAAATATGGATACTTGATTTAGGTACTCGATTTTGATTTAGTTACTCGAACAAATAATATGATTTATATGATATTATAGTGTAAAATTATTTATATTTTTATAGTTTTGTTATCTTTTTAAGCATTCATTTATGTTAAATTTGATACCACATTGTAGTAATTAAATACTAGGATAAAAGACGTTAAGAAATTTGTAAATATAACAAGTGATGAAAAACGTTTAAATTGCTCCTAACCTTAAATGGCAAACCGAGTAGCTGTAAATATTAGTTATGTGTTAGGATAATCAGTAAACAAACCTTCGTGTTTGTTCTATACTTTTATATTGTTAATTTTATTCCAAAATTATGTTTTTTTGCATGCAGCCAATAATAGTTAATCTGCGCGGCGAAACTATTAGTCTATCAAGTTAAGGGTTCGTGTATTGGTGTACACACTGTGTATGTTATAAACTGCTGCATCTCTCCGTCACCTAAGCAAGTTATAGTAACTGTTTTGATTGTATCAGCAGTATCCGATTTTAAAAACGAAAAATCTCCTTCCAACTACTTTCAACAGTTATAATTCACATCTTAGTCATAATAGTGGTAGAGCAGTATCAGTTTCTAAATATATCCCACTTTTCCTCCCACACTTTTAAACAATATGCTCATATTTGTTATTTTTCATTATTGCGTATTATTCTTCTATGGAGATTACATATCTGTTATCATAACATATAAAAAAATCCGTATACTTTCCAATATAAGGATCACTTTGAATTTATCTTAATGATGATACAATTGGAATTAGCCTTACCAAGATTCTGCATTTTCTCTCTCTCTTTCCAGCTATGACTGTTACAATGAAGTCAACTTTACCTCATCTTTCTTTTCGCTAGGTCATAGACATGATCGTCGGTGACTTTGTATACACTCTTCAACAGTACTTCTTCCATCTTGTCTTTATTTTTCCTACTGGTCTTTAATTCGGGATTCAAACCTGTGAGCCTGGTTGCTTCCTCTTTACCTCACCATACCATCGCAGCCTAGTCACTTGAATCTTGTCGACGATGTCGCGCACAACGATGCTTCCTCACACCTACACGTTGCAGATTATCGAACCTCGTTACGCAGCACATCCACCCCAACATTCATCTTCATTTCGGCAACTTTAATGGTTCTTCTAAGTTACAGCTCATGTTTCGCTGCTATACTTGCACTGGCCTTAATTAATCTTATTATTAATTTAATCGATTAATCCTTTTAGTTCGACCAGCACACTCTTATCTATTCTTTGCAATACAAGGCTAAAACAACTCTAATTAAGGTAGCCTCCTTATTTATAATTAGTTATAATGTCATCAAACGTGTTTTATTATTGGTGTATTATGATGGGTCTGTGTATCATTTGATTGCGTTTCTTGAATATTTTTAATTTATTTTCTTTATAGTACATACATATAGAGAAAGAAAAAGTAAAAAAAGATTACAATTTGACCAATTGTTTTGTACCATTTTTACAGTGCTGACCTTTTTATAATTCATTCCATAGGTTTGTACATCATATAATATTTGTACTATAATTTTAAAACAACTATTATTTTGTTACTATTTGATGACTTTAAATGTTTATAAATAAGGAGGAATTATAATACTAAAGTATTGTAATTCTAGTAGTGTAGTTTAAGTAAAATGTTATGTTAAACAAAACATGAAAAATGCAAAAAAAAGTTTATGAAGTAGTTCGCTAGCGGTTTATTTCGTATCTCGAGGTACTTATAGTACCGGTATATGGTTACATAGTAATTATTTAGTTATTCTTTTGTTATAGGTGAAATCGAGTGGTAAAATCAGTAGCTGTAAATATTAGTTATGTGTTAGGTTAATTAGTTATAGACATTTTGATTTGTTTTAACGTATTAACAACATACCACATACCGACAGACAGACTTAAGCATTTGAGATTTTATTATATATTGGGATATGATTTTATTATATATTGGGATTGGGATAGTATAGATGTGGATATTTAATCTTTCGAATTAGTTACTTGGACACAAATTAGTTGATTTATCATACGTTATTTATTATTTATGTTATTATTATAATGCTAGTATATAAGAGGTTAAGAAATTGTAAATATAATACGTGACGCAAACTTTTTACGGAAGAACCTTCAATGGCGGAATCGAGTAGCTGTAAATATTAGTTATGTGTTAGGATAATTAGAAATAGTTAGGATAGTCGAGATAACAGATACTCTGAAGTGTCGATCTCTATTATATATCAAACACGATAATGGGTGAATTCAGTAGCTGTAAATATTAGTTATGTGTTAGGTTATTTGACGTACCCTCGTCTTTGATCTATACTGTTATTGTTATTATATACCAAAAAAAACAAAAAAAATATCTTATCTTAAATTAGTCGATAATTATGTTAATTTTGCAATCTATGATGGCTTTATCTGCGCAGTGACACTACTAATGGCCTCACAAGTACAACTATTTCAATTAATTCAGTAAATTCAATTAATTCAGTTAATTCAATTAATTCAGTTAATTCAATTGATTCAGTTAATTCAATTAATTCAGTTAATTCAATTAATTCAGTTAATTCAAT
This sequence comes from Morpho helenor, assembly GCA_029227775.1. Lineage (NCBI taxonomy): Eukaryota > Metazoa > Arthropoda > Insecta > Lepidoptera > Nymphalidae > Morpho > Morpho helenor. The sequence continues at coordinate 18,185,757 of JARGCU010000030.1, read as the reverse complement.
TAATTCAGTTAATTCAATTAATACAGTTAATTCAATTAATTCAGTGAATTCAATTAATTCAGTGAATTTCAATTAATTAGTTAATTCGATTAATTCAAGTAATCCAAGTAGTAGAGTAGCAATCAGATTCTCAATTAGTCTCACTATTTCTGACATTTATACACTGTGCTACTGTTTACGCTACGTTTAATTTTATTATTCTTTAGTGTAGATTACATATCTATTATTTCTACATATCAACAAATAATTTCCATACTATTTCAAATGTAAGGATTACTTTTAATAGATTTTAATAACGATAAAATTGAAATTGGCTTACCAAGAATCTGCTCTTACTTATTCGCTTCTTATGCATAATAAGTTATTATTATATGATATAGTTCCTTATTCATAATAAGTTATAGTGTCATCAAACTTGCCGTATTAATATATAACTATGATTCGTCTGTGTATCGGACGATTGCGATTGTTAAGATATTTTTAATTTACGAAATTGTATGGAACCGAAAGATAACAATTTAATCAATCGTTTAATTAAATTTTTACACTGTTGACCTTTTTATATGTTGATAGTAACAGGCCAGGATACTTTACTGTTTTTACGTATACTATAATTTTAAAAGTATATTTTCGTTATTATTTAGTGAACAAAAATTTTTATGAATAAGGAGCTTTATATCGTAATACTTGTAATGTAGTTTAAGTGTAATGTTGTGTTAAAAAAAATGAAAAAATACAAAAAAATATGAATTACTTATGGATTAGGTTAAATAGTGATAGGCATTTTTCTTTTTCTTCAAAGAATTTTTAATTATTTTATAATTTTTCACAAAATTATATAATTTTACTGTTTCTGTATAATTTAAGTATCGAAATTAAAGCTGATTTATATTTTTTTTAAATATCCATACATATTATAATTAGTTAAATGTATGAAAATATATTTAAATATATTTTTATTTCATAAATTTCATTATTCTCACTGCATTTTTTTTATATTTGTAATTTCAGTTAGTGTTTCTTTATTAATTTTTTAAACATATAATTTTAGCATTAGATTTAGTACAATTATCGAATTAATAAAGAAATATATAATCTTAATCATTAGTAAAATTAGCATAGTTGAGAAAAGATCTCAAAAAAATAAAAATTTCAATCGACGAGTGGATTATCAGTAGCTGTAAATATTAGTTACGTGTTAGGTTAATTAGAAATAGTTATCTTATATTTTACTGTTCACATTGGTTTTTAAAATTATTATATTGAGTCAAAAGCTATTTACCTAATTTACTCTTCGTAAATATGTCAAGCAAAAAATAAATTCTTCAGTAAGTTTATGCATGGATATTTAAATATAATTTATTTTTCAACAATTATTTAAGACCCAGTTGTAATAATTTTAAACTAAGCTAATTATGCTTGTTATTTAATTTACTGTATTTAATAATTAATTTATTTTTAACAAAATTCTAGTATACCTGAACTATTATTTAAACTACAATTCAATTTAAATCAATAGTAGTTCATTTAATTTCAATAGCATTATCAATATTTATTTTTGAAAAAGTGACCGTCGAGTTTCTTGCTGGTTCTTCTCGGTAAGAGCAACTTTCCGAACCAGTCGTAGCTTCATTGTAATTTGGACGCTTCAAAAGTGCTAGTAAAAGCCGGATTATTTGAATTTGAATCATTAAAATTGTAATCTACTATTTTAATGTGAAAATAATATCACTTCATACTAACTAACAATGTATGCCAGCAATAACTTGAGAAGCTTGCGTCTCAATGCACAGTGTTTACGTCAAACTTAACTTAACCTAAACTGATATAGCGTTTACATTGATATCAAATAAATGTATGAAATTATATTTAAATATATTTTTCATGCATAAATTTCTTTATTCTCAGTGATATTTTCTTATATTTTTAATTTCAGTGTTATCTACGTTTCTCTTATACGTTTTTAAATATATTAATAATAGATTTTATATAATTATCGACTTAATAATAAACATATATAATCTTTATCATTAGTAAAGTTAGCATAGTTGAGATGATCACGGATATACGTGAGATCTCAGAAAAAAAATAAAGTGTTGCGAGTAGAAAATGAGTAGCTGTAAATATTAGTTATGTGTTAGGTTAATTAGAAATAGTAATCTTATAATTTCCGGTTCAAAATTGGTTGTTAAAATTATTATATTGAGTCAAAAGCTTTTTACCTAATTTACATAACCATATTCACTTACTTTCGTAAATATGTATGCCAAGCAAAAAATAATTCTTTAGTAAGTTTATGCATTGATATTTATATATAATTTATTTTTTAAATCCAGTTGTAATTATTCTAAAGTACGTTAGTTATGCATATTATTTTATTTAAGGTATTTAACAACATATTTATTTTTAACAAAATTCTAGTACATCTGAACTGTTATTGTTTAAACTACAATATAATTTGAATCATAATAATTGGAATCTACTATTTTAAGGTGATAATATTATCATTTCATACCAACTAACAATGTATGCCAGCAACAACTTAGGAAGCTTTGGCCTCAATGCCCATTGTTTTTACGTCAAACTTAACCTAACTTACGAGTATAAAGCGTTTACATTGATATCAAATAAATGAGTCTCCATTTCATTTAGTACAGAGAATTTGCTACTGATGTTCATGAAACTGTAACTATAACTATAACTGTAAAATAACAAAGAACACATCGTAATCTATCCGTACCTCTTATTTTAAGAATTCTTTAGCCATATTTGTATTCGTGCAATAATCGATACGTGCGTGTTTTCGATTAACTTAAAGTTTAATTTTATACTAAAGTTAACACGTGAATCGATTTCATCTTATAAGACTGTTTCACATTGCTTTACAGACTGTGAACTTATGAAATTATTAATATTGACAACTTATTAACAGCGCATTTAATAACAGAAATATTTGTTCTTTGTATGCTTTTAATATGAAGTTATAACACGACTAATCGTTTTTTTTAAATTATAAATTAAATAAGTATTATTGTAGGTTACTTGTTGACTGTTTACATTTAGGTTAATTAACTTTTAATTATGAATCTTATTAATTTTATCGACTTTCTAGGGGGTTATTACATATATAGTAAAATGTGATCGCTTGTCGTATGTTTATTCAATAGGTTATTACATTGAATGTATTGGACTATAACGTGTCATCACGTATCATGTGAGCTTTAAGTTCCATGATTATATTACGTCTATTGTAACGACTTTACGGCATTATATATTGTCGACTAGATGTTTAAGAAATAAATCAAAATTGTATCTTCTTGTTTTATTTTCTCTACCCGTTACTACTAGCTGAAGGACTCCGTACCCTCTTTGAATCATGAAAGTGCCAAATTACAATAAAGAGAAAGGAAATAAGGTTAATCAATCTCTCTCTTTTTTATATATGATTAGACAAAGATAAAGTATACGAGTTTCCTCTTCCCTCTCAGGCCTGCCTATGCCTCCCCTACTCTGGCATTAACTCAATACTCTTAATTTAATAATGTGTCAAAGTGCAATAATTAAAAATAATAGATTACCAAATAAATTTTTTAAACAATCTTTACTAATTAAATCTATTTGAAGCTTTGAAGCTTACACATTATTCTCCTGTCAATATTCCACAAGTTACTAGCAATTTGGGTTACAGATTACTAGTAAATTTGTTAACCCCTCCAGTACGGTAGTATAATGGCCGGGATTGAAACCCACGACCTCTCGATCGCAAGTCCGTTACCCTAACCATTCCGCTACCGCCGCTTCCAAACATTTAATTGTTTATATATAAACTAGCGGCCTGCCCCTGCTTCGCACGGGTATAAAATATATAGCCCATGTCACTCAGTGAAAAAAAAATGATTAAAATCGATCCAGTAGTTTTGATTTATTCATTACTGCCCGGGGCCCGCACGCGTTAAATTTGGAGAATTCCCCTCTCCCTATACCAAGATGATATCTTGCTATCTTTGGGATATTTAAATTCATATAGTACATATTTGCTTATTTATTTTTACACTTTTCCGTATGTATTTTATTTTTACAATTAATTATAGAATCTCTTTATATACAACATTCAAATACAAAGAACGACATATAGGTAGCTGCTAAATGCGAAATGCTATAGGGTGAAGCGTGGCCTCCTCACGGCATTTTAAATATGTAATATCTCCGAATATGTTCACTTAAATTACATGCTATAAACGGTCATATTGATCTATATTAAATCAATTGTTTATTTCAGGTACTTAATTGGATAAGGATTAATGCTGTATTGTATAAAAATTGCTTCAAAAATAAGGTATTATTTTTTGTAAAAACTAAATGACAAAAAATGCTATAGTGGGTTATCCATAAGAGATAGACATATACCATCGCGGACTTTTCTGTAGACCTTTTCAAGGTGTACAAATACTTAGTACATCATTTTGATAAATCTCGTAGGGTTTAGCCTGCGTTTGCAATATAAGTGGAAAAAAATGTAATTATTTACAGAAACCTCAAAAATTACAGTATTTCTCTACTCCGTATTGAATGTTTATTATACGTACAAACCTTCCTCTGGAATCACTCTATCTATTAAAAAAAACCGCATCAAAATCTGTTGCGTAGTTTTAAAGTTTTATGCGTACATAGGGATATATGGACAAAGAATGCGACTTTGTTTTATAATATGTAGTGATACAATATATTTATGATAAAATTAATTAGCTATATAGGATATGGTGAGAAACTCCTTCATTTTAGTCAAGTAAGGAGAGGAAACTATTTACGTCCCGTCTCAGAAGGGTCTTCTCGTTTACTCCCCGGATGGGGGTAAACGGGGTGCGGGCCTCGAGGTATTCCTCACTACCCGGGCATCTCCTCGCGGGCACTTAAGCCCGGTACGTGTTTCGGCCGTAGGCCAAGGTCACCTAGGTGACCTAAAGGTGTCGGTATTTGGGCCGTAAGCCCAGGTCACCTAGGTGACCTAATGGATGACTTGTTCGGTGGGGAGGTCTGGGAATGGTAGCTCCCAGACCTCAAAGTCGTCTTCAGGTATGTCTCGGTCTGGTGGTGTCTTGTTCCGTGGTTTTGTCATATCCGGTGTTTCCGCCCTCTCGCCCATCGCGTCGTCCTCGTCGTCGCCGTCGTCCTCCGCATCGGGACGCGGAGACGGTGATCGCAGGAGCTCGCGAGGCAGGGAACGTCCATCGGGTGGTCGCGCATGGAGTGGCGCGATGCCATGGAGGTGTACGTGCGCGCTGTTGTCCGCGCGCGCGAACAGTCGGCGCGCAAGGCGACGAACGAACTCCTCCACGGTCGGCGTTTGGGTATCCCGATGCACGACGTCGTTCCGCACATACCTCGGGGCTCCTACGATCAGTCGCAGGCAGCGGTTCTGCTGGACTTGCAGTCTTCGCCTCTGGTACGCCGAACATAGCGCGTACCAGGCGGGTGCCGCGTACGTCAAGCGCGAGCGGACGTAGGCACCGTAGACTCGCAGTTTGGTGTTGACAGGTAAATGGGATGTGAACAGCGTGTGGAGCTGGGACCTGGCAGCAGCAGCTTGGCCCACGGCACGGTTAACCTCAGAGATGTCACTACAAAGTTACCCTAATAATCTACTAGATAGCGCTGTACTGCATTCTTGTAATCACACATTTAGTAAAAAGTGATCGAGCTTTACTCGCTATTGTTTTTAGAAAATATAAGAGACATGCAACTTGAAAAAGAAAAGCAAAAGTAGCTAATTGGAATAGGTTGATGATAGATTTATTGGATCCGGGAATTCTTAATTTAGAGATGCCCCGTTCCCATTTGAGTTACAATGATATTACGATTCACAGCGTTAACAACCATTGCTTTCTAATAATATTAGAACTCATTTTGTTTTTGTAACTACTAATAGATGGCACTCTAGGCAACCTCAAAAGTGCTTCTTAGAGAGAACCCCAAAAATTACGCATGTGCATGTAGTAGTTAGGCGAGCGCAATCTAATATTAATTTTCATATTACTCATGAAAGGTATTGTGTTTATTGGATATTACGTACTTACTTTATTATACTTATGTCATTGAATGGGAAAACGAAATCTTGCATCCTAGGTTTTTGCAGTATCTACGCAGTTCAAAGGATTAATTATAAGGCCATCGATCGAGCATGCGCAGAACCGAACCTCTATTTGCGCATATGCAGCAAGGATCCTCTTTGTTCCTTAGTGCCGAGACTCGCGTCAGTTTGATTTTCTCTTTGAACCTGCATGGACAGTTTTTGTTTTATTACTATGTTACAGTTATGTATTGCCTATTAGCTTGAATTGTGATATAAATTGCACAGTTTATCAGAAGTGTTAAACGTTTAAACAATAATAAACCTTCATTTTGTTAATGATATTAGAGTTTTGAGTGTTCTACGCAGTGCAAATAAGCGACACTACTGAGCATGCGTGCCCTGTAAGAAAATTTTATATGGGCGTGTGCACAATGGGTAATTTTTAATAATTGATTAATATTTAATATTTAAATGAGTTAATCTTGAATTTCGGAAACGGCTTCAAATATTTTCCTCAATCTTAGTATGTAGAGGGCGTAGTATTCGGGGGCGAAACATTGACTTGGCTAAGTTTCGTATAATAAAAAATGTCGTTTGATCCCTGTTTTCGGAGAACTGCTAAAACAGCAACTTAAATTTGCTGTCATTTGTAAAGCTCAATGGAACGGGTGGACTAAAAAAGTAAAAATACCCGTGATCAAATCCCACATTTCACTTTCTTTTTTTCTTTTTTTAATGATATTTTTCATTCTTTTAAAAAATTAACGAGCAAGGTTCGGTCACCCTGGTACTAATTACATAAATATTCTAAAAAAAAAGAACTATAAAAAAGACACTTCTTCTTCTTCTTCTTTGTCAACCGATGGACGTCCACTGCTGGACATAGGTCTCTTCATAGGATCTCCACACCACACGATCTGCAGCGTGGACCCAGCTGCTCCCCGCGACCTTATTGAGGTCGTCACTTCATCTCGTGGGGGGTCTATCGATACTGCGTTTTCCGTTAACTGTAAAAAAACACAGTAGCAGGGGTCTTCTCACTCGCCCGAAGACGGGTGTGGTACGGGCTTTGAGGCGTACCTCCTTTCCCGGGTCATTCGTCGCAGGCCTTAAAGCCTGGTTGTTTGTTTAGGCCTGTTGGCCTACGCTCTGGCCAATGGCTAAGCCTGAGGGGGATATGTCGTTAAAAAAACACACTTTATTTAAAATATTCTAAGCAGACCACCTACAAGAGGCATCGCCACTGAGCACGCATGCGCAGAATAAAACTGGTCTGCGCAGGTCCATGAAAAAAGGACGCCACTTCAATATTGATTTACAAGCTTGAAGAGTCTTCAACAATTTTAGTATATTTCTTGTTTATTGTCGTTTTCTTAATTCAAATCAGCAGGTGTAAGGTAATACAATGATCATAGAAATATTCAATTATTTTTATTTTTTGTGTTGTGAATTTCATTAACCTTTACATTTCATTACATTACATCCTTTATTTCAGGGCGTTACTGCGTTTTGGACCACTATCTGTCAGTCCTGAAGATGCTGCGATCGCCGTGGCTGTGTCCTGATATCGTGGTTATTGAACCACCCGAATTAGAAGACCTCTTTGAATCTACGACTGCTTTTGACGTCCGTTCTACATTAGAGCAGGAATACTTTACAGAGTTCATGGTTCGTATTGATTTTGTTTAATATCTAGTAACTATTGAAGCAGTATTGATGCCCTGTTTTGGGTATCAATTGTTTAGTTTTGTTGTAAACTTTATATAGCTTCCAACATAAAACTATATTCCTGATCGCTATCGTATATATTTGACAGAGATTTTTTTTTCTTTATTTATAGAGCTTTGTCACCATATGTGACTATGTCGCTCTGTTACATAAACTTATAGTAAATTAATTCTAAAATAGATAGTTATTCTAGATAAATAATTCTAGTAGTAATAGTTTTTCTAGACAAATTGTGTAATGCTCATTTCAATTTGTAAATATTAACAGAAATTTATATCTATGTAAATTGTAAAAAAGAGTTTCAATCATGCATTTTACTTGGCTTTCATAGGAGGATGACTTAGCCGATGATTATGATTATGGATCACCAAGTGAAATAAATTTTATATACGGCTTTATATTTGACGAAGACGTGGTAAATGAGGATTTGGATGCAGCTCTTAAACTGGAGTGTTGGATGGATGGATGGGAGGGTACAGTGGGAACCATTGTGGGCGCCGGCTTTTGGATTCAGTGAGTCGTATCTCCATAGTTAAAACAACTGAATACATTGCATTATCTTCGATGTATTAATAATATAATTTTTTTTTATACGTTCGCTTATATTAATTATAAGTTATATAATTTTTGATTGAAGTATTAAGGATATTTAATCAGTTCAAAAATGTTTTTTATTCTAAATATACCTATATATAATATTACGTATGGCAATGACATTTGCATAACACACAAATTTTATCATTTCTTTTATTTAGTCCCCAAGTGACTTTAATAATGAATGTATATTTGTAATAGAAGCTTAGGTTTTTTTTTGTAAAATAACTAATTTTAGTATTTTCGACATGGTTAGGTACATGTCATTCCTCCATATGAAAATAGTCACAAAAAGAAGTATTCGAAACTTTTATCATTACATCATATCTTACTATAAAAATATATTTTTCATATCACGAATTTAATGCTTGTAAAACCTGAGATTTATAGTAAATGAAAAATAAAGAGCGCCATCTTAATATTTTGAAGATGAAATTCTTGGGTATTTAATTCTGAGAGCTTCAATTTTTGTTTTAATTTAGTGTGTATGGAAAACAATTTTATTACCTATACGCATTACGTATCGTGTAACATGATTGTGTAATACATCGTATTGCGTATCGTCATCAAATTATACCTCCGTAAAATGCAATAATATAGGTATGTTTCATTGTTTCCTTTTTATTTGTGCATTATTACATTGTTATTATATTACTCATGAATACGATGTTCGAGGGTGGGAGCCCGATTGTCACACAGGTCACCTAGTGCAGGAATCAGTCTCTCACACCATTTAAATTTGTGTACTTACTGTTACTTTGTGTGAAGAGAAGCAATAAATGTATTCTAATTATTTATACTGTATCCTCCTCGCGTCGATATCCATTACTGAGGGTCGTGATTCCCCATTTGAGGAAGTAATTTCCTTCTGACGGTTTGCCATTTGAGACGGTCTTTGGCGTCGTGGAAAGCATTGTGCAAGTTGGTATTTAAGGATGAACGGATCTGGTCTGACCACCTGATGGGACTACGGCCTCTAGAGCGTTTGCCGTCAAACTTTCCTGTGACAAGAAGTTGCTCCAGGCTACCATCTTACTTCCGGGCGATATGGCTGAAAACTAGCACTCTTTTTTAAGCATATGGTAAAGAGTCTGGTCTTAACATCTAATTACTTCAAAATAGACGCTCTAGTGCGGAAAGCAGTCCACGTATTATAATGTATCAGTACTATATTCATGAAAGTGACGACGTTTCTATTAACACTTGCCGAAACCTTGGAGAAACTATCTCCAATGTTAGATGAAACTCATTGTACATAACTTATTTGTGTTTTAATTATTAGTTTATTTATATCTCTTAAACAAACAAGATTTTTTAAAGAAAATAGATTTTTTAAACATTATACATGACAGGTCAATGTGGATTTCAATTTAAAACATTTCATTCTAATATATATCAAATCGTATTTAGAAGAAACGTTATCAATAGTTGAAGCTTATTTGAATGAACATACATAAACTTGCGATCACATATTATTATATATTAATCTTCTAAATATACTGATAGGTTAGTTCAGTTACTTAGAATTGAATAATTATTTCAAAAGAAAATCATCCATGCAAAAGATGTTAATATGACGATAATAATCGATTCCTATTTATTTTACTGCTTGCAAAATATAACTATTTTTGATTTACTCACTTTTATCGCGTCTATTACATATATTTCTTATGATGATAATAATCATTATGTATACATACAACAATAAGTACAATAGAATGATAGTAATAAGTAAATATAATTAATATAATAATGTAATTCTTAGTTACCTATATTCAATTTATTGAATGAGAGTCACAAAAAGTCGCAAAGCTTAGAATATTTCATATTATAATTATAGAAAAAGAAAAAAACAAAAAAAAACAAAAAAAAAACAAAAAAAAAACAAAAAAAATTTAAATTAGATATCGCTAGTTTTTATTTTGTATAGACTAGATATATAACATCTCTGGAAACTGACAAATCTCGGCTAACAAACTGTAGCTGTAAATATTAGTTACGTTTTAGTGTAGTTAGTGATTAATGTTCTGTGTCGACTGTAATTTTCATGTTTCGTTCCTGTTCTATACTATTGTTGTTTTATTTCAAATTTACCTCCATAATTATGTACCTTTTGCATGCGGCCTATGATGGCTATATCTACGCAGTGAAACTAAGTGAACGAAAAACGAAAATCAAAGAGTTGCGACCTGCGGGAATATGGATCTGTTGGACTGTCTGTCGCCCTTACGGGCCAGACGGCAGGCATATTGCTGCACCACTGACGTGTCCCTCCCTCTTTATGTTATGTGCAAAGGAACAACGTAGAATAAAAGAAAAGTAATCAATTATTATTTACTAATCAAAACTTTTACCAAATATTACAAATAAAAATACGTAATTAATCATTTGTTAGCGCAATCTTGCTACAATAACACGATATAATTGAATATCACTATTCCCGCTGCGAGATACACAGGAAATACTGAATGTCACTGAAACGTTTTATCAATTAGGAAGACCACCGGAAACAACCACGGCACAGTGTTGCCACCATTTTAATAAAAAAGGGCGCGATACTCTTGTTTCATGACTGTATTGCTATAAAATAAAATAAAAAAATACAAAGTGGAAGTCATTGGCGACAACACATTGATAAATTACCCTTGCAAATTTTTAACTGCACTCATTAACAGCTGCCACGCGAGACGATTTGATACTATTTCTTCATCCTTCTAAAAATCGATAAGTGTAACACCGCACGCGCCATTCCCTAGCGCACAAATGTTTTATGGCACACCGGGCAGCGAGTCTTTAATTTTACCATCATCGTCTCACAGGTTAAAGGTTTTGTGTACTGTGTGCTTATTCGAGTTTTATTATCCTACTCGATCGTGTTTGCGTAACGCAGATTTCTATGGCGCTACAACACCGGTCACTAGATGGCGCTGTTCGGGATGTACGGGATCGAGTAGGTCAAACAAACTCGCACCAAGCATACTGGTTAAGTGAGTTAGGGAGAGAAAGGGAAAGATTTACGCCTTATCATATTTTACTGCAGGCCAATAATTAATAAATTCAAATAATTCTTTATTAAAATTGGCTTTTACAAGCACTTTTGAATGACCAAATTACAATGAAGCTACGTCTGGTTCGTAAAGGTGCTCTTACCGTGAAGAACCAGCTAGAAACTCGGTGGTCACTCTTTTCAAAATTTAGTATTACAATAATGTATTTTTAATAACAAATTAAAAAAAATATAATATAATCTAGTGCGTAGCTGGTCGCAATTTAAATCCAATAGTATCTAATAAGAAGCTTATACGTGTATATGTTTACAATTGCTACTTGTTTTCTTTCTTCAGCCTAGCAAACGACTAAATCTATAAATCCACTTCAATTTGTAGTCTTAATAATACTAATTTTAACTAACTTAACTTACAATTATTTTAACTTTCAATTTATTTTATTAACGAAAAGATGCAATTCGTCTTTTCTATTCGGTCCGGTGATTACGGCACTTAAATATTTATGAATAAGCAAGTATCGTGTCGTTATTCTTGAAGTGAAGTTTAAGTAAGAAGTTGTGTTTAAAAAAAAAAAAAAAATAATAATAATAAAAAATAATAATATATATATACATATATATATATATATATATATATATATATATATACATATACATATACATATATATATATATATATATATATATATATATATATATATATATATATATATATATATTAGTTTCGTTTTTGGTTAAATAGTGATAGGCATTTTATTTTAATGTATTCTATAATTTAGTTATTTTAACCAAATTCTAGTAGGCTTTTATACTTAAACTGTTATTATTTAAACTACGAATTAATTTCAATCATTAAAGTGAAGCTGCTAATACTTAAAAATAATCCATATATTTTTTATTACTTAAATTAGGTAATAAATATAATATATAATATTAGGATTTTGTAATTGTTACAGAAGTGAAAATATAGAAATATCTATATTTATTAATAAAGTTAGTTGAAAAGTAGAAGTAGACTCATGTCGATCTCAGTTTAATAATATTGCTAAATTGGTGAATAAAAATCAGTAGCTGTAAATATTAATAACGTTAATTATAGTATATAGGCTTTTTATTTTCTTTAATGTATAAAATAATTTATTTCTTTTTAACCAAATTTTGGTAGGATCGTATGTTTAAACTTTTATTTATTAATGTATTAATGAGTTTATTCTTATCCATAAGAAGTTATAATTTAACTGTATTTGTATAATTTAATTCATAAATTTATATTTTAATATCGTAATAGAAGATAATTTTAATTTTAAAAACCTACATATCTTTTTATTAGTTAAATTATGAAATATATTTTGAATTTCTAAATTTTATTATTCAAACTGATATTTTTTTTAATCACTTATGTAATATTACAATTATTTATTACAATTATCTATGTATAGTCTTTTTCATTAATAAAGTTAGCATAGTTGAGAACAGATCACGATACGTGTATTCTCTAAGTATAAAAAAGATGGACGAATAGAAAATCAGTAGCTGTAAATATTTGTCGTTAATTAGTAGGTTGATTAGTGATAATAATACTACAAACAATTGGTGAATAAAAATCAGTAGCTGTAAATATTAATAAGGTTAATTATAGTATATAGGCATTTTATTTTCTTCAATGTATTAAATAATTTATTTATTTTTAATCAAATTTCAATTTAAAAATCAAATTTTAAAATATCCATATATCTTAACTTAGTTAAATGTATGGGTTACATGTATTTAATACTTTTTATTTGTAAGTTTTATTTTCACTCAGATTTTATTTATATTTTTAGTTTCGGACTATTTTATCATAATTTTTTATTTAATTTTTGTAATACCGAGATATTTTCTCAAATATTTATTATAGTTATCAATTTAATAAAAAATATATATATTAATATATAAATTAATAGTAAAGTTAGCATAGTTGAGAACAGATCACGAAAGTACGTGCATTCTCTATAAGTATAAAAAACGAGTGGAAAATGTAGTAAAATGCAGTAGCTGCAAATATTTTTCATGTGTTAGGTTAATTAGTGATAGTTATTTTATTTTCTTCAATGTATTAAATTATTTATTTATTTTTAACCAAACTTTAATAACAATAAAAAATATATCTTGTAATTAATTTAATGGGTTATATGTGTTTCCTCCTTTTTTATTTAAAGAAAGAAAGACATGATTTATTTGAACAAAAAAAAAAAGAAACAAAATAACATTTTTACATGTTCGAATATTGTGATCAAATAAGGTCTCCTATTCAGCATATATGCTACAGCAGGCTATAGCAATGGTTTTCAGTAGGCACCTTTAACAGATACGCAAAGTCACGGAGGATACCGGGATTTATACAATATCAACCATTTATACAAACGAAATTACGTAAAATAAAAATAAAAAAATATTAAAAACGTGGCTTATATCCTCTAAATGAAAATAAAAACTTAATAAAAATGAAATAACAAAAAACTTAAAAAATCAGAAAACTTCACAAATATTACACATAACAACAACAAAAACAAAAATAAAATTATAATAATAAAAATAAAATAAAAATATACATCTATGAACATACACCATGCAAAAAAAAGGCAGGCCAAGCGCTGAGACAAAAACGGTTAAGTACTAAATTAATGAATTTTGTTCCGTTAAGAGATATGCTCTTAACTTTCTTTCAAAAAAACTCACAGAGTTTGCGATGATTTAACTGGTAGTAAGTTTTATTCGTTAGTTTCATTATTCTCACTGAGATTATTTTATGTTTTTAATTCCAGATTATTTTAGTATAATTTATTATTTATTAATTATTTATTACAATTATCAATTTAATTTATTAAAATTATTTATTACAATTATCAATTTAATGAAAAAAATATATGATATTTATCATTAGTAAAGTTAGCATAGTTGAGAACAGATCGCGAAAGTACGTGCATTCTCTATAGGTATAAAAAAGGGTGAACGAGTGAAAAATCAGTAGCTGTAAATATTTTTCGTGTGTTAGGTTAATTAGTGATAGGCATTTTATTTTATGTAATTTATTTTTAATCAAATATTAATAAAAAAATATCCATACATCTTTAATTAGTTAAATGTGTTTAATACTTTTTATTCATAAGTTTCATTATTCTAACTGAGATTTTTTCATATTTTTAATTCCGGACTATTTTATCTTAATTCTTTAAATACCGCAAATATAGATGTAGATATTTAATCTTTCGAATTAGTTACTTGGACACAAATTAGTTGATTTATCATACGTTATTTATTATTTATGTTATTATTATAATGCTAGTATATAAGATGTTAAGAAATTGTAAATATAATACGTGACGTAAACATTTTACGGAAGAACCTTCAACGGCGGAATCGAGTAGCTGTAAATATTAGTTATGTGTTAGGATAATTAGACGTAGTTAAAAAACCTGTGTGTGTATTGTTGGATTTATAGATTTTATTTTTACATTTTTATAACCTACAGTTCTGTATTGTTATTGTAGTTATACTCTGAATAAGGATGTAGGTAGTTTTTTAAATTTAATTTTAAATTTTCTGGTTTTTACAGATTTATTTCGCGAGAACACTTTAATCAATTAGAATTAATTTATTAATGACATTTATGACAATTTATTTCAGACTTAAGATTTTTAGTTTTTATTCATATTCAGGCTATTTAATATAACCTATATCGTCGGTTTTAAAATCATATAATATTTTCAAATTCATAAAATACTGGGATAAAATAACAAGAATAGCAAACTTTTAAAATACTCACAAAATAAGTTTCTGGTTTATTTACGAGTATTGCATATTTATTGTTGATGTTTTTGAAATTTAAATCAACATTAAAACATCAAAATCTCTTGTTTCCGCGTATCTTGATTAACATTTTATTGTTTTAATAATGATATAAAAGTTTACCAACACTCCATTCCACATAGCTGAGTGATGATAAATAAATTGTAAAAGCAAACATATATGTTATATGTACTATTTAAAAATTTCAGAAACAAACAGCAATTGTTTGTAGATATTTATATAAATGCTTTTCATATTTAGCAATTTTTTTGTACATGAAGTTTGAAACCGAAAAGTAGGCATATTTAAAACCAAAAATTTTGAATAAAATAAACGGTCCCATAGGGTCAATTTTACAAAAATTTCTAAGATTAAAAGAAAAGGGTCAGATTCCCGCTGGGGGCCCAATCCCCCTCAGGCAGAATCGAACCCGCGACCTGCGTGTAGCTTCAGGAGCGTCACTGCCATCCGCGCCGGGCTAGTTTGGTTATTGGTTTAGATGGCGAACCTTACTAGCAGCTTCAATGACATTACTTTAGCGTATCTCTCTTGGTTTACGCTGAAGACGCGACTCAAACTCCGCGAATAAAATCTAGTTTTTTTTATAACTGCGCGTCTGTAATCCACGAAAAATTTGCGGCTATTGCGGCCACTTTTCGACTCGGCAAGATACCCATCACAACACCATACATCAGCTTAGCGCACCACCTAGATACCAAGCATCTAAAAGTCGCTCGGGTCTCAGCAGGAGACTAGCTTCTGACATATCTAAACCGCTTTCAAACCTATACGAAATTACAATGGACACCGGTTTGTTTCTAACCCCACTAAAAATTGTAGTAACATGACCTCTTCAACACAATTTCTATGGAAACCGTATCATTAATTTAACCTTCCGGAGAAATTGTGTGTTTAGTGCGAGTTTTTTAACCTACTCGATAGCGTTAGCGTAACGCCAATTTGTATGTCGCTAGATGTCGCTGTTGCAGTGTCCCAAAATAGCGTTACGCCAACGCGATCGAGTAGGTTAAAAAACTTCCACTAAGCACCTTTTAGAAAAAAACCGTACAAAAACCCTTTAATAGATTTTGCAAAAAAGCGATCGCATATAGCGCAGCTTTTGGCGAACTTTGTTTTTTAACAAGTATAGATATTGTTATTATCTTACTTTCTCTTTGTAATAATAGCTCGCGTTATACTATACCTAATAAAATTATTTTCACTTTAATTATTACTTCATGTTTATCAACATTTTTGGTTTTCTAAAATCATGAACTAAACGATAGTATTTTTAAAAATGACTTTTCGTAATTTCTAATTATTAATTTGAGGTGTAGATGTACAGTAGATTATTAAAATAGTATATTATGAGAATGATGAATACATCTTCATTAATAATATTAATAACGCGGACGATTCTTGAAAACCTATGAAAACTGAGTAGCTGTAAATATTAGTTGTGTTAGATCAATAATTAATAATTATATATTGATAATTGACGTGTTATGTTGTGTGTTAAACTTACTTTGGGGACGGACGGCCTTGTAAAGTGTCGTATCCCCTATCCGAAGAATAAACTCACATTTCGTGTGCTTATTCATGGGATATATTAGATATAATTATTTACGAATACCCTCTTAGACACTCTCACTAGTTATAAATAAAGTTTGAAAAATTTATAAAATTTTGAAGAATGTTAATAATGAGATACTCATTAAGTAGGTTAGTAGGTTTAGATAAGATGTTATATTAAAATAAAATAAAAAAATCAAAAAAAAATTGTTACCAAATTATTTATTACATCGGGGTTGATCAGTACCCGTCAAATGGTTCTGTGGCCACTTTGTGATTTTTTTTTTATAAATCAAAGATCGTTGATTATTCAGTAGCTATAAATATTAGTGATAGGCTATTATATTTATGTTTCTTATACACAATTCCAATTTTAAACTATAAATTTTAAATACTGAAATTTAGGTCGGTATAAAATAAAAGGTATTCTTTTATATTAATTGATTTAATTTATATGTATAACTTTAATTTATTATAAACAAAATTCATTTTTGTTATGATCATCTCATTTAATTTAATATCAGTGTTACTATATTTTATTTATCCTTTTTTATATTAAAAATATATAATATGCTTTCCTCAAATTAAATATTAGATATTTTTGTTTGTAACATACATTTATAAGTTCGTTAAGAACATGTTAAAATTAGATATTAGTGTATAAGTACCTATGTATATGTAAGTTATCAAAAACGATAATGACAAAGGACCGTTATATTCAAAATGTAGTTGTAAATACGTGTGTTTTTTAATATATTTGACGATTAAAATCACTTAATATTTAACGTTAATGTTAAGTGTTTTATATTTATAAAAAATACCATTATATATAGTATTTCAGATAGAGCACAAATTCAATACATGCACTGTAAAATAAAATATATTTCTTTCAAATATTGACTTTATGTGAAGTTTTAATAATGTGTCAGCTTCTTTATTTGTTTGAATAATATTTGAGCCAGATTAAAAAAAAACAGCTATCAATGTTTGATTTGTTGTATATATACCATTGGTATTGATTTTGGACATTCTAATTTGTTAGCTTTTTTAGTTCTGAAACAAGCTTTATATAACTATCCAGT
Source organism: Morpho helenor (assembly GCA_029227775.1). NCBI lineage: Eukaryota > Metazoa > Arthropoda > Insecta > Lepidoptera > Nymphalidae > Morpho > Morpho helenor. The sequence goes on along the minus strand of JARGCU010000030.1, from coordinate 18,167,876 downwards.
TATATCTATTTCTTAAGATATTCAATTTTTTTTTTATTTACGGCAAAATGTACAAGTTATATCTATCTTAAATTACTTACGCTACTTACTTAGGACTATATAAATCATGCCCACGTGGAATGGTGCCAAGAATGCTGGCAGCATTTCCGCGCTGAATCGCTAAGCTGATTCTTTGTGCGAAAAAGGAGCCAGCCCTCTTGTCACCTGAAAAGGCAATTAACCGAGTGTTAAAACGGATAACAAAAAAATGAACTTTGACTCCATGGCCATATATTTCAAATTCGATATTACCATATTTATTTATTTTTTATAGTAAAATGTGATCGCATGTCGTATGTTCATTCAAAATGTAATTTCATTACTTTTATGTAAATTACTACAATGAGTGTCATCGTACATCATTAATTAAGTTCCGTCATCAGGGAATATGTTAGTACTATAATAACGAGTAACATTTGCAACATTGGTACACCTTAGATGTCTTTTACTTACATATTAGAGTCAACATTTAAATTCAGCAATAACTAACAACTTTGTAAAGTTTTCTGCTTCTACAAAAGTAATAATAAAATTATTTTAAAAATATGTAATGCTCAATGTAGAGTGGACTATTCGTTTTCATACTTGATAAATTTCGAAAAAAACATGCACAACAAACCTCCCCCACCGCACTACAATATAGAAGCACTACACACATTCGCTATGATAATCTCAACAATCGTTTCACCCCGCAACTGAAGCGTCATCAGGAAATAGACTTCACGACGAAATCGCTCGTATATATTTTGTACGGTTTTGTAAAATAATTTTATTATTACGTTTGTATTGTGGATCTCCGCAAAGTAATGCATAATTTTATATTATTTTTTGCTTCTCTTAAAATATTAACATAATTCGTTGTGTATTACGAGATTGCTGTGTTGTGTATGCTACGAATATGATTATGTATCGCCATTGTGTAACAACAACAATTATATTAATAAACATTGCCAAAGAACAGTAATGCATTATGTATTCAAATATCCATATGATTTAAATATTTAAGGTTAGAAATATACAATTGGAATTATAGTTGAACATATTCATCCATTCATTCAAGAATAATAGATATTTTAGTGTATTCGATTATAGACGAATAAGTGCCACTTTACTCCATTGTAAGTGTGTAATCGTGCGTATTCATGCATTCATTCAAATATAATAGATTTTTTAATGTATTCACGCATTGATTCAAATATAATAGATATTTCAATGTATTCATGCATTCATTCAAATATAATAGATTTTTAATGTATTCACGCATTCATTCAAATATAATAGATATTTTAATGTATTCATTCAAATATAATAGATATTTTAGTGTATTCATACATTTATTCAAATGTAGTAGATATTTAAGTATATTCATACATTCATTAAAGTATAAAAGATAATTAAGTATATTTGATTTCAGACGAATAAATGCTACTTGACCCATTGCAATTGTAGAACCATATGTAATTGGAAATATGTAAATAGATCATATTGATATGAGATATTGATATTTAATGTATTCATGCATTCATTCAAATATAATAGATATTTTAATGTATTCATGCATTCATTCAAATATAATATATATTCTAATGTATTCATGCATTCATTCAAATATAATAGATATTTCAATGTATTCATGCATTCATTCAAATATAATAGATATTTTAATGTATTCATGCATTCATTCAAATATAATAGATATTTCAATGTATTCATGCATTCATTCAAATATAATAGATATTTTAATGTATTCTTGCATTCATTCAAATATAATAGATATTTCAATGTATTCATGCATTCATTCAAATATAATAGATATTTTAATGTATTCATGCATTCATTCAAATATAATAGATATTTTAATGTATTCATGCATTCATTCAAATATAATAGATATTTCAATGTATTCATGCATTCATTCAAATATAATAGATATTTTAATGTATTCATGCATTCATTCAAATATAATAGATATTTTAATGTATTTATGCATTCATTCAAATATAATAGATATTTTAATGTATTCATGCATTCATTCAAATATAATAGATATCTTAATGTATTCATGCATTCATTCAAATATAATAGATATTTTAATGTATTCATGCATTCATTCAAATATAATAGATATTTTAATGTATTCATGCATTCATTCAAATATAATAGATATCTTAATGTATTCATGCATTCATTCAAATATAATAGATATCTTAATGTATTCATGCATTCATTCAAATATAATAGATATTTTAATGTATTCTTGCATTCATTCAAATGTAGTATATACTTAAGTATATTCATGCATTCATTAAAGTATAAAAGATATTTAAGTATATTTGATTTCAGACGAATAAATGCCACTTGACCCATTGCAATTGTAGAACCATATGTAATTGGAAATATGAAAATAGATCATATTGATATGAGATATTGATATTTAATGTATTCTTGCATTCATTCAAATATAATAGATATTTTAATGTATTCATGTATTCTTTCAAATATAATAGATATTTTAGTGTATTCATACATTTATTCAAATGTAGTAGATATTTAAGTATATTCATACATTCATTTAAATGAAGTTCTTATTTAAGTACATTTTCACGAACAGTTTCCGAAATCATTGTGCTTAGTGTGAGTTTTGCTACCCCACTAACCTGTTAGCCTGCTCCATCGCTCTAGCGTAACGTCAATCTGTACGGTACTAGAACAGCGGTCACTAGATGTCGCTGTTGTAGCGTCATACAAATTGACGTTACGCTAACGCGATTGACTCGATTGAAAAAAACTCGCATTATGTACTTCTGACTGTATCCATCATGACGAAATTATTTAAAAGCATAAATTTAAGAAAAAAATGTATTGTCTATTCAATTTTTATTGTCACTTAGATATTTACTTAATAAATTAAATGTATATCTTCTTGTTTTATTTAACTTTGTAACGGCCTGTTACAATCCCACTGCTGGGCATAGGCTTCCTCTCTCCGTTCCTGGAGAGAAGGGTTGGAGCTAAGACCAACCACGCTGCTCCAATGCGGATTGGTAGGTTACAAATATCCCCAGATTTCTCTAGAGATATGCAGGTTTCCTCACGATGTTTTCCTTCACCGAAAAGCGTGTGATAAATTGCAATTATCAATTAGACACATAAGTTTAAATAGAAAAACTCATTGGTGCCTGCCGGGGTTTGAACACGTGACCCTTACGAAAGAGTCGCACCGTCACACCGCTGGGCTATTACAGCTTGGTCACACAGCTGGGCTATCACAGCTTTAAATTTATACGTAATAAATATTAAATTTTACATTTCTGTGAAGAGAATTGACGAGGCGTTGCAGACACTTTTTATAATAAATTATAACGAAACATTTTGTGGCCACGGCGCAATATATTTTAGCCTGGCAGGACAAACGCCATCACCACGTCACATATTAGCTTAGCTTACGATCTAGATTTAACATTTAACAGTCGCTCGAGTCTCAGCAAGAAACTGGCTCTGTGACAATCTACTGCAAGGCGCACAAGGCGCGAAGGGCACTAGTGAAAAAAGGTTAGTTTTTAGAGCAATTTTTAGCCCGAAATAATCGAGAAAGCCCAACTATGAAGCTAAAACACGTACGAATGTCACATTGACGGCGACAATATTTTTTTTTATATTATAACTAAATGTTATTTTTCCTTTATACTTATGCAATAATAAAAAAAACAATTTTCCCAAATATTCATATCAACCCATTTAATCTTTGTCAACAACTCAGCGACAATATTTTTTATATTACCGACCAACTATATGGAGGTGGTATTGAAAACATGTTGTAACGATATGATTTGCCTAATTATTTGAAACATTGGTACTGTAACAAAACGTTTGTTACACCTTTGTGGCAAAAGCAGACGAGTCGAGAATCATATTATAATATAACATGATAAGTAACGGCCTATTGAGTATAGGCCTCCTCTCCTTATTTTGAGAGCATGGGGGCTTAGACCCACCACGCCGCTCCGATGTGGATTGGTGGTTACATATCCACAGCATTCCTTACAGATATGCAATTTTTGGCACTTTTTCATTTGGCTGTCTTCTACCAAAACTATAAAGCGGTACCTGGCGCCAAATACAGGATAATTCCGGCATATCAGGATACAGTCTAATACAGTACCTAAGAAAATAGAACATAGTATTTTTTTAAATAAAACTTTATTCAACAATAAAATATATATAAAACTTTTTAGACAATTATACAATTTTTATTTATACCGTTGTACCGTTGTATTAAGGCTTAGACATATTTTCCTAGCAGTAGACCAAATTTGTACTGAATCTTGTGGATGTATACTTCACCTGGATTCAGGACTGAGTTAGGAAAGTTTTTCTGAAAGAAATGAAAAGAATAGTGAATAAATATTGTAACGGATGGCAAGAGACGAGGGAACGGAAGAGACGTAAAGATGGCTGGCCGAGGTGTGATGTCAAGCGGTGAGGTGCGGTGCAGCGCGGAGAGGAGAGTCTTAGTGCCATTTGACGTAGTCTTTATTTGTGCGCAGAGTTGACTAGTTAAAAAGAATAATTGATTGACTTTTAAGAAAATCTTTTCTTATTTATCAATAAATGTAAAGTAAAAATATCGCTTATAGATATTAATTAAATCTGACACAATATGAGATATTTTACTATATGACAATTGTCAAATCTGAGCCCAAGAATGTGTACATGCAAACCCATATTTTCATAAGCCCCAAAGGAACCGTTAACATCTGCGTTTAAGTCAGAAAAAAAATATGCTACGTTTGTAATAAAAACGAAAAATATTTTTTGTACAATACAAAATTTTGTTATAAAAAACAATAAAGCACCTTAAGCGACAGAATTCTGGCATATTGTAAGACATATTTCATAATATAAGTAATGTCTAGTAACATTGGAAATGCTACACTCAATTGATCGGCAGTTATAGAGTTATAGAGCAGCCGAGCCATAGGCAAGTGAGTGCCGCAATGAGAGGGAAACTCGTATATCTTTGTCTAACCACATATATAAAAGAGAGACAGATGCTTTCTCCTTATTTTACTGCTTTAGGGCACATTTTATACTGGCTTCCCTCCTTTAATATAATTACTCTGTGGCACTAATCTATCTTTCTTTTTTTATCTGTCGCGTTTAACATATCGATCCCATCCAATCACAGACTATTCCTACAATAATTTTAACGAAACGGCCGGATATAAATTGTCTTTTCTTGCAATCTATATTTACATTATTCTCTAAGAATATATTATAATAATGATTATAAGTAAAAAAAAGTAAGTAACGGCCTGTTACTATCCCACTGCTGGGCATAGGCCTCCTCTCTCCGCTTTTGGAGAGAAGGGTTGGAGCTAAGACCTACCACGCTGCTCCAATGCGGATTGGTAGGTTACACATATCCCCGGAATTCTCTAGAGATACGCAGGTTTCCTCACGATGTTTTCCTTCACCGAAAAGCGTGTGATAAATTAGTGACATCTAGCGGGTTCCAGCTGAATTATGCCTGTGAAAAAGATCTCGGGGTCAGAACCACGATACTAAAAAGTTTCTTGTATGATTTTATATAAACCTTAAAGAAATTTCTAGATTCTTCTCTACGTTATTAGACCATTTTTGTTTTATATCGTGTTAACGCGGTACATAATTATCAAAATTAACAATATTTACGTGATTTACAGCATCCGGATAATTTTGCGGCATTAGACAGAAAAGACCATGCTTTTTGTAACATGTCCCTTGTTTTCCCATGAGTGGCACGTAGCCATAACTCTTCTTACCCTGGAAAAACATATTAATATTACATACATTTGTATGTTATGAGTTAAATTACAAAGGGGAAATAAGGCTATGACAATAACTTTTTATTAAAACCTCAACCCGAGCCACTTATGTGCATTTAAAACTTTCCCTTTCCCTGAATAAAAGCAACCATAGCTATGAAATATACATATTCTTTATATTATATTATAATAAAGCGGCGATATTTCTCCTTTATTCTTATTCAATAAATAAAAAATATTTTTCCCAAAGTCAACTCATTTACTCTTTCGCAACAACTCAATGAATGACACATAAAAATATGACAGCCACAATGCTTTTTCATATTAATCGCCAACTCTATGAAGGAGCTTGTATTAAAAACATGTTGTAACAATATATCATAAAAAATTTATACATCTATGTTCAAACATTTATGATTTAAAGAATATATAAAATATAAAGAAAATATGATTTATTTATTATCTCAAAATATTCAGAAAAGACAAACAAAGTGTGCTGCATTAGATAATACGAATGTGGTATATGATGGTAGTTATAGAAATACCAGTGTGGTACGTGAACAATAAATCGGCACAAAATAAGAAGTTAAAGTAGAAGTTATTAATAACGTAATAGTGTCCGGATTTACAAACAGAATTATTACATTATGTTCTTAATTTAACGATGTAATTACTAATGTAACGATGACAAAGTTTGTGAGAATGGATTTAAGTTTGTTACTCTTTCACGGCCAATCCGCTGAGACAATATAGATGAAATTTGGCACAATTATTATTATTATTATTTTTTTATAGAAATTCTTTTAATTCTACAGGAATAAGATGATATTAAAAAGCGCCATCTATTATCGACCTATCACACGACAACAAGTCCACGCAAACGAAGTCGCGGGAAAAAGCTGGATATTAATAAAAGCTTCATGTTTATTTTTATTAATACCTGAGACACTTTGAATGAAAGCAATGCATTATATTTTTATTTGATAATATATTATTTGATAATTTTGAAATTCCTTTTTCCTTTTCCTTTGAAATTCACCTGTATGGTGAAGTTCACGTCAGTACAGGGAAAAGGAACGTGATTTCATTTTACAATGAATTCACACGAGTGAAAGGAGTTTATAATTATATCTCACTCACTTAATCAATACATGCCATATAATGACTGTCTGTTAGCTCCATCTTTCCTATGTTATCCTGGTGTATTTTTGAAGACGCCGCGCAGTTGCGTGGCCTCAAGATATACTTACTCAAAATAGTGTTTATTATATACAACATGTAGCACTGACCTACAAACGACATAAGGTTGTGTCTTGTTCTCTCACTCACTTAATCAATACTTGCCACATGACGAAAGCTGTTTGTTACCTCCATCTTTCTCATGTTATTCTGGTGTATTTTTGCAGAATCGGCGCCGTAACGTGCCCTCAAAATAATAATATATATATTTACATATAGTATATACATTTAACATGTAGCACTGACCTACAAACGATGTAGGGTTGTCTCGCTCAGTTAATACATGCCATATGACGAAAGCTGTTTGTTAACTCCATCTTCAATCTGTTATCCTGGTGTACTTTCAAAGACGTCGTGTCGTTTTCGTCGTATATATCAAGCAGCCAACTCTTTTTCATGATAAACTTTTTTCCTTACTTTTTTTCACTTCTTAGTTTATTAACTATATCTTTACGTTTTATAGGATCTATTTATAAATAGTACTAGCTTTTACCCGCAATTTCGTTCACTGTTGACACAGTAATCCGTGAACGTATCAACCGAGGTACCCTAATATCCCTGTTGCTAGTATAGTTTAGAGATGTGTTTTTTTAAAAATAAATAATCGATTATTTTAATCATTCACTTTCTCCATTTCACTCTTTTTTCTTGTTATTGTTAGATGAAACCAATGTAGCATAACTACACATTTTAATTGAATTTCACAAAAAGCGCAGCTGTTATTTTATTTATTGGTAGTTGTCCACTTTATTTAGCAAATTTTTAAATAGTTTCTCTATTTAATCTATCATCAATAATCGATTATTATCAATCGACTATTTTGTCAATTCGCAAGAAAATAATTAAGGAACTGTCCAGTGCGTCATTCGCGAATCGTTATAGAATACGATTTTTTTACGAATTTTTTCTCAAGTAGACGTTACAGTCTTTAATAGTCTAGCGAAAAGATCGAATTAAAACGTATAAAAATAATATGGTTGTCAATATGGGAATGTAACAAATTAGTAAAGAGGCCTTTACTTTACTTTAATTTTGCGTATGGAATTTAATAAATTAAATTGCGTATTTGCCGATTAGAGCAAAATAATATTTTCATGTTATATTTAGACCACAACCAAGTAACATGCAATTATGTAAATTAAAATTAAAATTCAAAATGTTCTTTATTCAAATAAACTTGTAAACAAGTGCTTTTGAATCGTCAACTCTTCTACTGGTGAGAAGAGCAAGTAAGAAACTCGGCGGTTGCTCTTTTCAAAATATAATTCTTATTACTAATTACATTTAGTTATTACTGTAGTTACGTCCACGCATTCTTATCATCTAAGTATTCCACAATAGTATAGTAGGCTTTCTTGTTCTTTCCTTTTATTAATAGTTTTATTAAACCTCTGTAATGGCAAAGCTGAAAATGATTGCGGATTTTTATTATAGAATCTTATACCCAGACCCACAAACGACTTACGTACCTTCGCAATGCGCAAAGCAGGAGCCGCAAGCTTATATCGGTTCCTACTATTTCTATTATATACATCGCCAATCTTTTTATAATTATGTACGAGTATATTATTATGCACGAAAATTAAATTGCTAAAAATATACCGTGAAGCCAATGTTAGAATACCTATTTCCTTAAACTAATCTCGCAGGGAATCACGCGGATTTAGATTTTAAATGCCAGTGTTATTACCGACCCCGAAATATAAATAACACACACATAGTTGCTTATTTGAAATGAACGAAGAAATGTGGTTCCCAGCAACTTGACAGTTTAAAATTATTTTACTTTGGAATAATACAAACTTTCTTCTATGCAATTTTGACCGTACAGTAAAGCAAGTAATTAAAAAATAATGTAGATTTAACCGAGAAATACGATGCAATGCTACCAAAAGTCCACAAATGCGAAGAAGTTTAGTTGCATTTGTTGTAGGTATCTTTATTTGCAAATCTTTATAGTTCAGGCATCTCTGAGAAATGTTTATTTCACGTAGGTATGTATGTAGTGCATTTTTAATCAATAGCCTCTAGTGAGTGTTAATGGGCGGGGTCTTTTGTGATCGCTCCTCCGCCCCAAATCTTGCATTTACTTTCACTTTAGAAAGTGCAGTGGAACATAGAAATATGCACAAATACAACCAGGAGTGCATAAATTACTAAGAGATTGAATTATATTTTACTCAATGCAGTTTACGTAAGATAAAATTATATATCTATACATATAAATAACATCGAAGTGGCTGTCTGTGATCTTAAAAAAATAAAAAATTAAAAACTATAATAAAATAAATATATATAAAAACTATAAAATAAAAAATATAAATATAAAAACTATAATAAAATATAAAATATAAAGAGTAAATAATCATATGTTAGCCGTGTGATATCCGGGTAAGCCGAATAAATAGTACCAACCTCATTTCTTACCGAGGTGTCGTAAAAGGCGACTAAGGTAGGTTGACCCACCGTGTGGTATCCGGTTAAGTAGAATAGACCACCCTCCTTACTGAGGTGTCTTAAAATACGACTAACGTAAGTTGACGTCAGGCAGGTAGCCGGTCGTAAAAACGCAGCCAAATCATGTTACAGCATGTTTATAACATGTTGTGCCGACCCCACTTAGAGTGGGATAAGGGCGGGAACAAGAAGAAGTAAATAATCATATGTCTGTTTTTATTCCGAGTGTCAGGGGCCATTGTTGGGACAGCTAAACGTACTGTAAAAAGAATTTCCTTTTGTCTTGCGGTACATACATATGTCAATTTCTTCATTCAAATACATCGTCAAAAGATAATCTTTTCAAAAGAACCTTTTTAACCAGTTGCAATTCTCAGCATTTTTATAGTTTATGTAATCGCCATTTGCATAATAGGCTCTACACAAATTATTATTAAATAAAATTTATATTTAATATATAAGTTATAAAGAAAAACAGACGTAAACGATTAAATAAGAGTACAATCAAACGCGGCAAATTCGAATTTTATTACGATATATGTATAATGCTATAATCAGAAAGCAATATATGCATCATACTACAATGTATTCCTATTTATAAAAACTGCTGTCGCGTATTTTTAGTCACAGAATTCTAAGTAAATTCTAATAAATATTACTTTGTATAAAAACTGTTAAGATCCTATATTTTTGAAAAAAAAAATGGTATCTAAAACTTAATTTATCGCCATTGTCTATATTTATATATTACTCGTAAGTTATTTTTTGTCTTTAAGTATTATTTCTATTAATATTAGTAAATTGATTGTTTAAGATTTTACGTATTGCTAAGTGGTGCATGAGTCTAAAGCAAATAGAATGTTTAATTTTTAATTCTCATGTAAGCGAACATTGTAAGTTCTTTTGACAAATAAATTGTATTTAACTCAAAGTCAGGCACAGTCGAAAGTAAAGTTAAAGTATAATATTGAGAGTGTATTTATAAAGTGGTATCAGATGTCAGGCACGGGTCATTACAACTGATATTAATTTTTGACGAATCATATCGAAGCTAGTTTACTTTGTTGCAATTATACCTAAATGTAGAGAAAGTAGCAACAACTGACGCAGATAAGCAACTATCGTCACTAGTACGCAGTACACACACTATAATAATCATTCTCCTGTCCTTATCCCACTCTAAGTGGGGTAGGCACAACTTGTTATAAACATGTTGTTAAATGATTTGGCTAGATATATTACGACTCTCGCCTGGCTGACGTCAACTCTCCTCATTTGCCTTTTATGAGCACTCGGTAAGTAATGAGGGTGGTCTATTCTACTCAGCCGGCGATAGACTTTATACAGATCACATACAGACAGACAGCTTTTGTTCGCCGAGCTGCGAGTTGGTCGTATACGCCGAACTACTTCTTGCCTTCTTTTCCGTTTTGGATGTTAATTTTTTTCATGCTGTAGTAAGGTTTTATTAGACGTGTGATATAGACTGCATTCTTTGCATGTTTTTACGAAAATTATGCTTATTATCGAAGCAATTTTTAACAATAACAGCATTAATACTTATCCAATTAAGTACCACAAATACAGTGTTGATTTAATAATTTAAATACACATTTTCGAAGATATTACAGATTTAAAAAGCCGCGAGAGGCCGTGCTTCGCCCTATAGCACTTCGAATTTAGCAGCGATCGGATGCGTTTGTTTTTACATGGCATATGTTGCTCTTTCAATAGTAACCTCTAAAGAAAACATGTTTGTATTGTCTAATGACAAGAAAGCTGTGAATGTTGTATATAAAGACATTCTGTAATTAATTTTAAAAATAAAATACATAAGAAAAAATGTAGTATATGAATTTAGATATTCCAAAGATATCAGGAAATCTTCATGGTATAGGGAAAGGGGAATTGTTTTACCCTATCGATTTTAACATTTTTTTCATTGAGTGACGTGAGCTATATATTTTATACCCATGCGAAGCCGGAGCGGGCCGCTAGTTAGTTTATATATGTTACTTTGATAAAATAAATACACACAAAAAAACGAATTAAACAAAATATATGTTATATTACTATAAAACACAATAAAAGTATCATAGTTAAAAAGTACAATAAAATTTATTTTTCTATAATTCACATGTGAATCCGTGAATTGTGCAATGTTGTTTTTGTCAAGAACTTTTGTGTGGGGGTGAAAAAGGGTGGCTAGGCTAGGGGCGCTGGTATGAGGCTGTAGTTTGTAGTGAAACAGATAACGCTTTTAACATATGTTCGCCTAGTACTGTTCACTATCGAAAACTTATAAAAAATCATCACTATTATATATAGTAAACTATAAATAAATAAGCAATGTAGTTTAAATAGTCGTCAACTAATCGATTTCAATGATCTCACGCTTTCATTTAATTTACTCACAAAAATATATAGATGTTCTGTGTGTTTGTATGCCATTCTTTGAAGACCAAACGGAGTAACAAATTATAATATGAATTTTTGTTTGGAAATGTGATGTATGGCGCTTAGCGCCTAAATTTAAAAAGATTTCAATACACAAATATTGGTTAGTTTTATATCAATTATTATAAATTCCACACCTAATAATTAACTTTTTATGACTACAATCTTTAGTTTTTAATGGTAATTTGAGCCTACATAGCTATTGTAGCTAATTATGTATAACATAAAAGTTGTGACGTGAAACTTGGAAAGTCTGGTCGTGGTGGGTGTCAATCATTCTGACCGAGTAAAGAGGAGGCATCACCCAGCAGTGGGATACTAATAGGTCTATATATTCACGGCGAATGTTGCCATAACGGATAGTTTCTATTTTCTACTGCCCAGAGAGTTAAAAATCCATGAAAAATGATATTTTTAAATTAGTATTAGGATATATTTTAAGCGCCTTCGACGTTGACTCACAACTGTTTACGTAAAACTATTTATTATCTCTCTATCGATCACATATTTATTAAATCTATATATATAAAAGAAAGTTGGTCTTGGTTACACTATTTATAACTCAAGAACAGATGAACAAATTCGGATTAAAATTTGGTGGAGAGGTTGCTTAGAACCAGGAGACGGACATAGGATACTTTTAATCCCATTCGACCGCATTTATTTTATCTCGTCAAGTCACTATAAAACGTGGTATAGCAAAAACGACTATGAAATGGAAAAACAAAACATAAATGACAGCTAAACGTAATTTAGTCTTTGGATAAGTATGGTAAAAATATGACAATTATCAAAATAGTAGTACCTAGCTATAAACGTTACTACATAGTATAAAACAATGTCACTTTCTCTGTCTGTCCTTATATCTCTATGTTTGCTTAAATCTTTAAAACTACGCAAAAGATTTTGATGTGGTTTTTTTAAGTATATAGAGTGATTGAAGAGGAAAGTGTATAATAAAATTCAATATAGAGTAGCGAAATACTGTGATTATCACTGAGTGACATAGGCTGTAATGCTTTATACCCGTGCGAAGCTGGGGCGGGACTCCTAGTACAATATAAATATAACCTACGTAACGGATCAACGACATATGAAATACTAGAACAACATAAACGAACAAAGGTGTAGTTTCACCTTATGAACGCCATATTTCAGTCGTATAGACAGATATATTAGTGTTGATGACGTCTCACATATTGATTTGAGCACTTGCCCTACTTGTGTCTGAAACGCTCCACGCATGAGAGAGTGAAAAGCACAGATAACCATGTAACACTAATCTATGTAACACCTAATCTTTGTGAAATCATATTAATTAGCTATGTTTACTGTTTGTTCAAGAAAACTTCATTTAATGTGAAAAGAAAGGTTTAAATTAAGTATAAGAAATATGCTTATACGTAAAGCACATTACAAAATTGGATTGGATTATTTGGATGATAAAAATGCCTGGATTTAAAAATCCTTCCAGCTTTATACAGGACTGCGGTTTAATAATGTAAAATTGAAAATATTTAAAAGATCGACCGCCGAGTTTCTTTCTGGTTCTTCTCGGTAAGAGCAACATTCCGAACCAGTTGTAGCTTCATTAATCATATTGATCCTTGACGATTCGAAAGTGCTTAAAAGAGCTTATTTGAACAAATATTATTTGGATTTGATTTTGACTTAATATTTTTCTCCTTCATCTTTTTTGATTTATTTCTGTTTTTGTTTTCAACCGAAACTTTTCCATATTGATACAACATATACAAAAAAAACTTTGTTATATTTTCACGACTCATTTCCCTGAACCGATTTAAATGAATTTTGGTATAAAGATAGCTTTAACCCTGGAGAAAGATATACATTAATAAAACGTATTAAATATATGTAGTTCCTTTACGCGCAAATATTACAGTTGCGAAAGTAATCCAAAGTTTTAAGCACAAACCGCTGAATCAGTTTCCATGCATTTTGGTATTTTTAATTAATTAATTAATTTTCCATATGTTTCACTCATATAATAAAAACCTAACATATTGTTAATTGTTTAGGTATATATTTATACGAATCGTAATTGTTACTAGAGAATTATTAACCTAAGTAGGTAATAAAAAAGTCTATTGACTTCGCAGATTACAACAATGTATTCATATAACGACCTCATCAATCAATATACAACGTAAGTATTATACTATAGATGTACTATGTGTACATGTGGATGTAAATGTGTGTAAATATACAGAAACAGGTCTTCTTTGTGTGGTAAATGATACTTCTGTTTACTTATGCACTGCTAGTAATATGAAATCGTAACATTTGTTACGTAATATTATTTATTATTTTGATGACATTCGTTAAAACTTATCATCGGAAATATTTGAAACGCGATGATACTTTTGTAATATTGATTTTTAAATATATGGTATACCATTACTGTAAATAGAATATGCAATTGTTTTTCATTAACTATTTAAATGTAAAAATAATTATTTTGCATCAAATTCGTCGTTAAAAAATCAGAAGAGAGACTCATAATTAATATTTATATTTTTTTGAAGTATTGATATAAATCGATGAACATTTTTTGTAGCGAAAAAGTCATCAAAATATTTAAGGGAATGGTAAAACTATTGTTTTTTAATATCTTTTCCCTAATGCTTGAGTTTGGGGTCTCGCGAATTTTCATCACTCTAGGAATATTTGAAGTATTTTCGACTTTTAAAAAGCTTGACAGAAGATTGGGGCGATGTGTGACCCCTGACAACAGTTAGTTACTATGAAAACTATACCATAGATGAAACGGAAAAAACCCATATATGGCTAAGAGATTTTTTGGAATATATGAAACTTAGGATTCCACATTGAACAGCTTAGTGCGTGTCTACCTCCTCTAGAAAAGGCTCTGCACCAGCAGTGGTTATGTTATGGTTATGGTATGGTAGACGCCACTATTGTACCGTACTAATTACCAAAGTAACTAATTTTGAAATAATGAAAATTATAACCAAAAAGAAAGACGCCAAACATCTAAGTTTCGAGTTCTAAGCCCACTTACGATTACTTATTAGTAGTTTTTTTTTATATAATCAATCTATTAAAGACTGCATATTAATTAATTATTATCCCTCCTACACTTAGTTTTGGAAAGTTTGTTTGTTTTTTGCTTTTAGGTTATACGAAGTTTTGTGCGAGTTACTAGGACAACATAAACGTAAGGAGAACTGAACTGGCGAGGGCGGTAATAAACAAACGTGGTTTTAAGGGTCGCGGGTGAGGGACAGAGACAAAGTTATACAAAACGGTATGTCTGACGGAGATGTCATTACCACAGCGTACGTTTTACCCCGCACTCCCTGTATCCCCATATTAATCGGTAAACGAAAGTGAGAATGAGTGACGTAGCTGACAAATAGGTATTGATTTAAAACGAGCGCTAAGCGGGCGGTTTGACTAAGATATCATAAACTTAAGAAGATAAGTTCTTTTATATTTTTCGCTAGGTGGCCTTTTTTTTAAAGGTTTACCCAATATTTATACAATTAGTTAGCCGTGTGGTATCCGGCTAAGTAGAATAGTACCACCCTCATTTCTTACCGAGGTGTCGTAAAAGGCGACTAAGGTAAGTCGACCCGCCGTGTGGGATCCGACTGAGTAGAATAGATTAACCTCATTTCTTACCGAGGTGTCGTAAAAGGCGACTAAGGTAAGTCAACCCGCCGTGTGGTATCCGGCTAAGTAGAATAGATCACCCTCATTTCTTACCGAGGTGTCGTAAAAGGCGACTAGGGCAAGTCGACCCACCGTGTGGTATCCGACTGAGTAGAATAGACCACCCTCCTTCTTACCGAGGTGTCGTAAAATATGACTAAGGTAAGTTGACGTCAGGCAGGCGGCCGGTCGTAAAAACACAGCCAAATCAAGTTACAGCACGTTTATAACATGCTGTGCCGACCCCACTTACAGTGGGATAAGGGCAGGAGGATGTATGTATACAATTAATGTTCTTAATATAGACGATGCTATGTTATATATTACGGATTGGTTGATTAAATAATTAATTTTAATAAGTAAGAAAATCAATAAATCAAGTATCAATCTTTGGGGATATGACTATAACAAGTTATCTCGCATACAGAATAATATAAAAGTAATATATTTTGGCTTATTTTGTTTTTATTTCTATATTTATTAAACAGTGATTGATTGCCTCTTTTCTTATTCTGCTTTCGTCATTTTGAGTAAGAAGTCTTAAGAATGTACGCAGAAACTGCTCCCAATTCATGTGTCTTTTGTATCAATATATATTTCGATACAGACAGATATTTATAAGACCAATAACCGCAGCTCAGTTGATTTTTAATTGTATTATTAACATTATTTCTACAGTTTCTATACTTTTCTTATATTTAACAACTAGCTTTTACCCAACTTCGTAACAGCAGGGTTCATTTCGCGTGCCCTTAACCTCTTGTGATAGGTAGATAATAGATAGCGCTCTATAATGTCATCCTATTACTGTACAATTAACAGGATTTCTATAGCATATATGTTACCCTGGTGTATAAGAAATAATTATGCCAAATTTCATCGATATAGATTCAGCGGATTCGCCGCGAAAGAGTAACAAACATACATCCACACTCACAAACTTTCGGATTTATTATAATATTGGTATGATAGGATGGACATTCGTTGGTTACAAACGATATAATATAAAAAATAACGCCTAACAATTTTTAAGAGCAAAATATTTTTGCTGCGAGTATACCAACACTAACTTTGCGTCGACGTTACTTAAAAAAAACGACGCAAAGTGAATTAAGATTTTCTATAGAAAACCACGATAAGATTCCATGGTTACGAAAATACTACTTTTTTAAAAGAAAACTACACAACATATACGTTAAAAAAAATAATCACTATAAAATTTTATTAGATACATACAAAAAAAACCTATTCAATTAAATAAATTGGAAAAATATATACATTTTTAAAAAGATCTGTATCAATTTAATATTTATTCTCTTAAAAAAGCGTTTTTTTAATAAAATTTTCAGATTTCAGAGTGTAGCAATCTTCGTCATTCTCATTCTTCATTCTTAGACATTTTTTCTTAATACCTTCTGTTTGATGCGCGTCCGAAATACCGACAATTCCCGAGTTTGGGAGCGATCGTAAACGATGATTGCCGAGTACAGCCGAGTGTGTCCTCTGCACGATCGTGTTCGCACTTAATCGTTTGTATTCGCCGATTATGAAGAGGAGCCATAATATACCCTTTTCTCTCTTTAATAGTTAATGTTGTATATACTATATATATATATATATTTCTGAATTTTGGAAACGGCTCCAACGATTTTTATGAAATTCAGCATGTAACGGATTTTTTGGAAATCGATCTAGCAAGGATTTTTTTTTATGTTGTTTTATCCTTGTTTTCGGGCATTTGAAAGACTGGTAAAATAGAACTGGATTGTAAAGCTTACATTTGGCGTCATTTGAAAAGTTTAAATGATAGCTCAGTGGGAAACGGGCTTATTAAATATGTGAATATGTGAAAATACCCTGGTTCAAGACCTACATGTCACCGACCTTTTTATTTTTTTTTATTGCATTTTTTATATCTCTAATAAGATTTCCGAGCAAGACCCCGTCACCCTGGTACTAATATAGGCAATATTCTATAATTAATAATTAAATATTTTTGTATATTATAATTTTTTTATTATTAATAACTAGAGGCCCGCTCCGGCTTCGCACGGGTATAAAATATATAGCCTATGTCACTCAGTAAAAAAAAAGATTAAAATCTATCCAGTAGTGTTGTTTTATTCATTACTGCCCGTGGGCCACACGCGTTAAATTTGGAGTAAAACAATTCCCCTTACCCTATACCTTGAAGATTTCCCTGCTATCTTTGGAATATCTAAATTCATATACTACATTTTTACTTATTTACTTTTACATTTTCCCTAAGCATTATATTTTTACAATTAATTACAGAATGTCTTTAAAAGTTTAAATACAACATTCACAGCTTTCTTGTCATAAAGAAAGAATCTTCATTACCACAATACAAACATGTTTTCTTTAGAGGTTACTCTTGATAAAGCGACATATAGTTGGCCATGTAAAAAAACCCGTCCAATCGCAGCTAAATTTGAAGTGCTATAGGACAAAGCGCGCAATCGCTATGCCCTGCATTTTAAATCTGTAATATCTTCGCAAATATTCATTTAAATTACAAATGAAGAAGAAAATGTCAAAAAAATGCTATTGTGGGTTATCCATAAGAGATAGACATAATATGTTTACCATCGCGGAGTTTTCTGTAGACCTTTTCAAGGTGTACAAATACTTAGTACATTATTTTGATAAATATTGTAGGGTTCAGCCTGCGTTTGCAATGTAAACGGAAAAAAATGTAATTATTTACGACATCACATTGGAAACCTCAAAAATTATGGTATTTCTTTACTCCATCTATATATATAAAAGAAAGTTGGTCTAAGTTACACTATTTATAACTCAAGAATGGATAAACCAATTCGGCTGAAAATTGGTGGAGAGGTTGCTTAGAACCAGGAGACGGACATAGGATACTTATTATCCCGTTCGACTGCATTTATTTTATCCCGTCAAGTCGCTATAAAACGTGGTATAACAAAAACGACTATGACAGTAAAATAATAAAACGCAAATTTCAGTGGAATAACAAAACATAAATGACAGCTAAACGTAATTATGTCTTTGATTTAGTATGGAAAAAAATTTGACAATTATCAAAATAATAGTGTTACAACATGTTTTAAATACAACCTCCTTCATAGTGTTGGTCATTAATATGAAAAAGCATTGTGGCTGTCATATGTGTCATTAAGTTGTTGAGAAAGAGTAATTCTTTGAGCGTTATCATTTGCGAGTCTGTTTACGTGTGTATCTGCTGAGTTGGTTGCCACTAATTGAGCTGTGTTATGCCATGACAGTGATTGAGGGTGAGCTTGAGGTGCGAAATGCTTATGGTGCGAAAAGCCTAAGGAGTTGAACTTAAAGAGTTAAGCATAAAGCGTGAGCTTAAAGAGTTGAGCGTAAAGCGTGAGCGTAGTCCTGTCATGTCATGGCATGTGCGGTTTTCTTTTACAGGTATAAAGACCAATATTGAGTTTCTTGCCGATTCTTCTCAGTACAATCAGCATTCCGAATCGGTGGTAGATTCATTCCCAGAAGTCAGCTTATGAGATTTGCGGGGTCGCAAATGTTGTCAGGATGGTCGACTGCTACAAAATGTTTTAATACAACTTTCTTTCAGAGTTGGTCATTAATATGTAAAAGCATTGTGGCTGTCATATGTGTCATTGAGTAGTTTTTGAGAAAGAATAAATGATTTGACTTTGGAAAAATTGATTTTTATTATTGCATAAGAATAAAGGAGAAATATCGTCGTTAGTTATAATAGCTAAACGTCACTACATAGTATCAAACAAAGTCGCTTTCTCTGTCTGTCCCTATATCTCTTTGTATGCTTAAATCTTTAAAACTACGCAACAGATTTTGATGCGGTTTTTTAATAGATAGAGTGATTGAAGAGAAAGGTTTATATGTATAATCTAACATATTATAAACTTTTATTATAAACATTCAATACTAGAGGCCCGCTCCGGCTTCGCACGGGTATAAAATATATAGCCTATGTCACTCAGTAAAAAAAAAGATTAAAATCTATCCAGTAGTGTTGTTTTATTCATTACTGCCCGTGGGCCACACGCGTTAAATTTGGAGTAAAACAATTCCCCTTACCCTATACCTTGAAGATTCCCTGCTATCTTTGGAATATCTAAATTCATATACTACATTTTTACTTATTTACTTTTACATTTTCCCTAAGCATTATATTTTTACAATTAATTACAGAATGTCTTTAAATACAACATTCACAGCTTTCTTGTCATAAAGAAAGAATCTTCATTACCACAATACAAACATGTTTTCTTTAGAGGTTACTCTTGATAAAGCGACATATAGTTGGCCATGTAAAAAAACCCGTCCAATCGCAGCTAAATTCGAAGTGCTATAGGACAAAGCGCGCAATCGCTATGCCCTGCATTTTAAATCTGTAATATCTTCGCAAATATTCATTTAAATTACAAATGAAGAAGAAAATGTCAAAAAAATGCTATTGTGGGTTATCCATAAGAGATAGACATAATATGTTTACCATCGCGGAGTTTTCTGTAGACCTTTTCAAGGTGTACAAATACTTAGTACATTATTTTGATAAATATTGTAGGGTTCAGCCTGCGTTTGCAATGTAAACGGAAAAAAATGTAATTATTTACGACATCACATTGGAAACCTCAAAAATTATGGTATTTCTTTACTCCATATTGAATGTTTATAATAAAAGTTTATAATATGTTAGATTATACATATAAACCTTTCTCTTCAATCACTCTATCTATTAAAAAACCGCATCAAAATCTGTTGCGTAGTTTTAAAGATTTAAGCATACAAAGAGATATAGGGACAGACAGAGAAAGCGACTTTGTTTGATACTATGTAGTGACGTTTAGCTATTATAACTAACGACGATATTTCTCCTTTATTCTTATGCAATAATAAAAATCAATTTTTCCAAAGTCAAATCATTTATTCTTTCTCAAAAACTACTCAATGACACATATGACAGCCACAATGCTTTTACATATTAATGACCAACTCTGAAAGAAAGTTGTATTAAAACATTTTGTAGCAGTCGACCATCCTGACAACATTTGCGACCCCGCAAATCTCATAAGCTGACTTCTGGGAATGAATCTACCACCGATTCGGAATGCTGATTGTACTGAGAAGAATCGGCAAGAAACTCAATATTGGTCTTTATACCTGTAAAAGAAAACCGCACATGCCATGACATGACAGGACTACGCTCACGCTTTACGCTCAACTCTTTAAGCTCACGCTTTATGCTTAACTCTTTAAGTTCAACTCCTTAGGCTTTTCGCACCATAAGCATTTCGCACCTCAAGCTCACCCTCAATCACTGTCATGGCATAACACAGCTCAATTAGTGGCAACCAACTCAGCAGATACACACGTAAACAGACTCGCAAATGATAACGCTCAAAGAATTACTCTTTCTCAACAACTTAATGACACATATGACAGCCACAATGCTTTTTCATATTAATGACCAACACTATGAAGGAGGTTGTATTTAAAACATGTTGTAACACTATTATTTTGATAATTGTCAAATTTTTTTCCATACTAAATCAAAGACAAAATTACGTTTAGCTGTCATTTATGTTT
This sequence comes from Morpho helenor, assembly GCA_029227775.1. Classification (NCBI taxonomy): domain Eukaryota; kingdom Metazoa; phylum Arthropoda; class Insecta; order Lepidoptera; family Nymphalidae; genus Morpho; species Morpho helenor. The sequence goes on along the minus strand of JARGCU010000030.1, from coordinate 18,146,580 downwards.
TGTTATTCCACTGAAATTTGCGTTTTATTATTTTACTGTCATAGTCGTTTTTGTTATACCACGTTTTATAGCGACTTGACGGGATAAAATAAATGCGGTCGAACGGGATAATAAGTATCCTATGTCCGTCTCCTGGTTCTAAGCAACCTCTCCACCAATTTTCAGCCGAATTGGTTTATCCATTCTTGAGTTATAAATAGTGTAACTTAGACCAACTTTCTTTTATATATATAGATTATGTTTAAAATTTAAAAAAAATTAATAACTATCTTTCATTAAGTAAAATCATTTTGTTTTACATACGCCGTGTGGTATCCAGTTGAGTAGAATAGACCAACCTCATTTCTTACCGAGGTGTCGTAAAAGGCGACTAAGGTAAGTTGACCCACCGTGTGGTATCCGGTTTAGTAGAATAGACCACCCTCTTTCTTACCGAGGTGTCGTAAAATACGACTAAGGTAATTTGACGTCAGGCATGTGGCCGGTCGTAAAAACGCAGCCAAATCATGTAACGACATGTTTATAACATGTTGTGCCGACCCCACTTAGAGTGGAATAAGGGCAGGAGGATGATGAATTTTTTGTGTTACATAAGTTCATTTAAAAATTATATTACTGTATTTTAGACATTTATCTTTACTTTACATTTACTTAAATTCTATAATAAATATTTAATAATTGACTACACACCCTCCGCTTATTAAGTTGTATATTAAATAAAATATTTCAATATCATAAACTACCTATGTGATTAAATCTATATATATAAAAGAAAGTTGGTCTTAGTTACACTATTTATAACTCAAGAACGGATGAACCAATTCGGCTGAAAATTGGTGGAGAGGTTGCTTAGAACCAGGAGACGGACATAGGATACTTTTTATCCCGTTCGACCGCATTTATTTTATCCCGTCAAGTCACTATAAAACGTGGTATAGCAAAAACGACTATGACATGGAAAAACAAAACATAAGTGACAGCTAAACGTAATTTAGTCTTTGGATAAGTATGGTAAAAAATTTGACAATTATCAAAATAGTAGTAGCTATAAACGTTACTACATAGTATAAAACAAAGTCGCTTTCTCTGTCTGTCCTTATATCTCTATGTTTGCTTAAATCTTTAAAACTACGCAAAAAAATTTGATGCGGTTTTTTTAAGTATATAGAGTGATTGAAGAGGAAGGTTTATATGTATAATAAAATTCAATATGGAGTAGCGAAATACTGTGATTATCACTGAGTGACATAGGCTATATGCTTTATACCCGTGCGAAGCTGGGGCGGGACTCCTAGTTTTGTAATAAAAGAAAGAGTGTTTAAATTTAAAAAAAAGGTAACTATTTGTAATTTATTATTGTTCATAATAAATATATTTAAAAAATGGTAACTAAATCAATTGTAGCTAGTATGGGCATTATTAAAATGGTTAGGTTACATTGTTGAGCTATAATCTAATTGACAAATTGATAACCTCGTTTCAATTGTAAATAAAATAAAAGTGTTTAGAAGTGACTTCCTTGTGACTTTTATTTACTCTTGGGACGGAAATACTATGGATGTTTGCCTAGCCACGCGCCAAAATATACTATTCATTAAAGTCATACAATAAACTCCTGTTTACTTATACCGCCTTAGTAACTTAAAGCCGTAACTTAGGTTATATTTCGTCGAATATGTGTGTCAGCGAACACGTGTTAAAGTCGTAGACAACACCTTTGTTTATTTATGCCCTCCTAGTAGGTTCGGGTCGTAACTTAGGTTATGTTAATAACAAACATTCTTAGAATTAATATATATTAATCTGGCTGACACATACATGTCATATTGACCGAAATTGTTTATTTGTGCCGTGTTTGTAGCTAATTCTTAAAATAAAATTATTAAACACGAAAATTCATAGGTTGCAAAATATTTACAACCGACGTGATTCTTTTCAAACAATAAATAATAACAACAGCAATAGTCACTACATATTATAAAACAAAGTCCCTATATCCCTATGTACGCATAAAACTTTAAAACTACGCAACAGATTTTGATGCGGTTTTTTTTAATAGATAGAATGTTTCCAGAGGAAGGTTTGTACGTATAATAACATTCAATACGGAGTAGAGAAATACTGTAATTTTTGAGGTTTCTGTAAATAATTACATTTTTTTCCGCTTACATTGCAAACGCATGCGAACCCTACGAGATTTATCAAAATAATGTACTAAGTATTTGTACACCTTGAAAAGGTCTACAGAAAAGTCCGCGATGGTATATGTCTATCTCTTATGGATAACCCACTATAGCATTTTTTGTCATTTACTTTTTTCGAAAAATAATGCCATATTTTTGAAGCAATTTTTATACAATACAGCATTAATCCTTATCCAATTAAGTACCTTAAATAAATAGTTGATTTAATATAGATCAATATGGCCGTTTACGGCATGTAATTTAAGTGAACATTTTCGGAGATATTACAGATTTAAAATGCCGTGAGGACGCCGCACTTCGCCCTATGACACTTCGACTTTAGCAGCTATGTCCCTCTTTCAAGAGTTTGTTTAAAGACATTCTGTAATTAATTGTAAAAATAAAATTCATAGGGAAAATGTAAATGTAAATAAGTAAAGATGTACTATATGAATTTAGATATTCCAAAGATAGCAGGAAATATTCTTGGTATAGGGAAAGGAAATTGTTTTTCTCCAAATTTAACGCGTGCGGGCCACGGGCAGTAATGAATAAATCAAAACTACTCGATCGATTTTAACCATTTTTTTTACACTGACTGACATGGGATATATGTATATTTTATACCCGTGCGAAGCAGGGGCAGGCCGCTAGTATCAAAATAAAACTTACACGTTCAGGGAATAATTTACTAATTAGTAGAATTCAATGATTTTAATTAACAAATCTGTCTTTATAGATATTTGTTAGTTCTTTGAGCCAGGGTGTATTTAAGTGTCTTTAGAATTATATATGTATATGTTTACCGGTTAGTTGTCTGTCACCCATAACACAAGTATTGTGTTACTTATTTTGACGACCGTGAGTTATTTATTAATAACACCCAAATCCTGATCCTTAGTTCAACTAATGTGACAGCGGTCGCGAGCCCAATCTACAACTAATATATTATAAAGTTGAAGAATTTGTTTGTTTGATTGATTCTTTGAACGCGCTAATATTAAATTAAGGAATTACTGGACCGATTTGAAAAATTCTTATAGTGTAAGATAGTCCACTTATCGAGGAAGGCTATATATAGGCTATATCACATCACGATAAGACGAATAGGAGAGAAGCAGCAATAAAAAATATTACGAAAACGGCAAAATTTAAAAGCTTTCTTGCGTACGCTAAGTAAACGGTGAAAGTTATTCAAAAATCATGTACTACAAAATTATTCCCATCTAAATGTTCTATATAAAAGTCCGCGACAGTATATGTCTAGCTTTTAGGGTTAACGCAATTTAACCACTTTTTTTGTTTAGCCGTGTGGTATCCGGCTTATTAGAATAGTATCACCTTCATTTCTTACCGAGATGTCGTAAAAGGCGACTAAGGTAAGTTGATGTCAGGCAGGCGGCCGGTCGTAAAATACATAGCCAAATCATGTGACAACATGTCACATCATTTGGCTATGTATTTTACGACTACATGTTGTGCCGACCCCACTACGAGTGGGATAAGGGGAGGAAGATGATGAACCACTTTGGTTATCAAAATTCTATAATACGGTGGACGTTAGATTAAGACTGAAGCACGTGCTAATATAATGTTCGCCCATTAATATATTAATAAAAATATACTTTCTTGACTTTATGAAGTCCTAGTATTCGCAGTCGCTTTAAATGAATACTTCTACATGAACACTTTCATTTGTATACCCAATGTATGTATATACGAGAAACAGATAAGGTTAAGTTACCAATGTATGGGATAATAATATCCCTGTCAAACATGCAAATTTGTATAACATTGTCTCGCTCCCTCGACACACTCCTGTAAGTGTAGTTGTTATCAATATACTTACTACATCAATACTTTCATAAGTTTGCTGACGTGTAAATGACGTATGCATAGTGCATTACTTTATCTCTTTCCCGCGATATACACTTGTGCGTGTTAGCTGTCGTTATCAATCAATACTTTGCACACTAATACTTTCATTTGTTTACTGACGTGTAGATGACGCAGACAGATTTGCATAACCGTCCCTTTTACTCGATACACCAATTTGCAAAACATCGATAACTTGAGTGAGTAAAAGTAAAGTAGTGAGAAAAACTATTATGACCTAGTAAATACATTTTGAAACTTCCTGACGTGTGATGCGGTGATATGAACCCACGTCTCCAAGATATTGATTTAAGACTCCTTTCACGAACTTTTTATAGTAGTGGATCTAATCTATAGAATTCATATTCTATAGATTAGAAGCAAATACGGGTTAAAGGTACACGTGAGCTGTGGTGCGGAGAAATATCGATATAGTTAGTTACTTAGTAGGGAGGTCAGTCTAAAATGTGCCATATTACAATAAAGAGAAAGCAAATGAGGGTGTATATACTCGTATATCTGTCTCTCTTATTTATTGTGACATTCTGAGTTACAGGGCTGCCTATTGCTCCTCTGCTCTAAGTATAATTAATAACTCTACGGAAATACCACAAATGAAAAGGATATTTTGAAATTATGTACTCGTAAAAGTTACTGTTTAAAAGTTAGGTACAATAGTTAATTTGTTCCTTTTTATCTCTGCATAACAAACGCGTATTAATTGCATCATTATCGTATTAAAAAAGTACAGTATACAAGAGATAATTTTTAATTGTTTGCCTTTCTTTGGAGGTTATCGAAAGTTCGAGGCAAGTTTAGGGTGAGTTACTGGAGATGCAGAAACGCGAAGAGATGGCCACTGCACTACACTACTGCGGCTCGAACACCGACAACAGACAAGGACAAAGTTATCAAAAGGCCACGTGTGATAAGGATGTCACTACTTGAACTTACACTCACAACCACAAAACGCCACACACTTACTTTCTCCGTATCATTTTTTTTATTATACATACGTCAGTAAACAAACGAGTGTAAGTGTCGATGTCACAGGTATTGATTTTTAGCCACAACATGTACTAGGATTTCATAAATGTAAAGAACGTACATTTACCTGAGCCGCTTATTAAAATGATCAAATAATAAAAGATCCCACATTAAAGCATTATTATTAATATGAACTGGTAAAGAAAGTTCACAAGTAAATAATGAAACCCCAAGTTGTAATAATACTTCTATTTTCACGCTCACAATCCAAACAATCCCTTCAACAAAAACCCCACGTCACATCTTTCCAAGCCCGCTTGTTTTTCCGTGGCCCTAGAGACCTTATTTTCAGTTTATCCTCACGCCGAGAACGCCTTCGGCTATGTTCGTCATCCATCGGCTGCACTCGCAACACTCACGGAAGCGGCGACCTCTTGTAACTCGTAATTGCCGTTTACGCGAAGAGTTAAATAAAAAAATCATTATATTATTTATGATAAGAAAGTTCAAGATATTTTTGTGCCTTACGAACTTATTTGCGTATATATTTTTTGACAATATGATCGTTTCGCCCAGTCACCAAGGCACCATAAGGCTACAGGCTCCACGACTATTTGTAATTTACTCATTGAAACTATAAGAGATGGGTAGCTCGCGAGCTAAAGACGAGAAAGGCATATATATATCTTTGCAAAAGATATAATCACTCTCTAGCTCGCGTGTGTTTCAATTATATCTCTATATCTTTATACTTAATTTCGTCTCGTTCGGAGTTTGATAGAAAGAGATGGGCTTATATCCCAAGATCGAAAAGATAACTCCTTTCTTGTCAGGAATACATTTTGCCCGTCTCTAGTATACAATATAAATGAAGTGAGCAAATAATATAACCTAAGTTTACGATCCCGTATTACCAGAGCAGCATAAACGAACAGAGGTCTCTTTTGCGATATAAATGAATAGCTCGGTAGGAACAGCTTTCCGAACCACCAGCAGAGTTGACGATTCAAAAGCACTTGTTTACAATTTTACTTGAATAAATTTTCGTTATAAAGTACACTCACCTCGCTCTCCTCTCCAGCCGCCCCCTCGCCTCTCGCTCCGGAGCCCACACTGCTCTCACTCTCGCTCCCGCTGTCAGAGTCCGCACTCGCTTCCTCTCCGGCCGCGGCTCCCTACATCATACATACAGTTGGTCTCACGTCACAGGTATCAGGTCAGCTGGCAGAGATCTGTCTCAGGGATAACCTGACCTCTGTACGCTTATTAATTAATAATGTTTTTCCAACATTTTTTATGGTAATCTTATAGACAGTCGAAAATCGTCCTTATTAAACATTATACATGAATTTATTCGTCAATTCAATTTGAGACTGTTGAAGCTTTGTGAGCACGCTGTATGCACTTCTCAAGAAGGGATATATATCGCACGTTTAGTATTAAAGTGACCTAATTCTAAATTAGACATAATTATTTAGTTGTTCAATGGCATTTATAAAATAACGCTAAGAAATATTTAAAAAAAACTAGTGTTTTTTGGCCTCTCAAGTTATAGGTCTCTTTTAAATCACGAGTTTCGTGCGCTACGATTTTGTTAGCTATTCCAAATTATTTGTCTATAACTACACCCAATATAATAGAGGAGACTATGGAAAAGCCGACAGGCGGCCATGCTTGCGTGAGCTGTAAAAAGTCGCAGACGTCGTAGAGGCGAGAAAATAATATAATACATATTGTATTAAATTAAATTGTATTTATTATAAAGTTATCATCAAAAGAGAAGACGAACTTCTAACACTTTATTGCAATTTTTCACAAAACAACTTTTTGAAATTAGGTCACTTTAGTACTAAATTTGCGATATGTTAAATATAGCATAATTATAGTTCATATTATAGTATAGATGGATTGTAGAAAATTACATTTTATTTATTTTATTTTATTAGTCTTGTATTTTTGTAGTCGCGATTACGAATAATTGTGAAGTTTTCAGTCATGGACTTTGGATAATACATTCTACGCTGGTAGTGCGGGATATTAAAACTCCAGCGACTATTTCTTTAAATTTCAGTCTAAAAAAATGATGCATAATAGCACACCCACCTCGACAATCTTATCCGGATCCGGAAGTAGGTTGCCCGTGTAGAACTGCATGCCAGGCTGGTTGCTGTAAACCTCCACGACCCGACCGCTGAGCGGATGTAGGGCCCTGGAATACACGAGGAGTTGACTGACGGGAAACCAAGCGACATGGAAAATATTGCCCATAGCGAGAGATTAAGACTTTGGAAAAATCAAAAAATAATCTAAAACTTGAACTGCTAAGCATAGCTCATTTTATATGCGTTACGATTTCGGTCGCGGTAAATTTTGCGTTAATTGTAACGCAAATTTTAACGCGAATTTCGAACTAACTGAGGGTATTGACCCTCAGTTAGTTCTCAAAGAAAAACGGGTTTTTTTGAAATAATTAAAATTTAATTTTATTAAAAATTAAATTTATCATTTAAATTATAATAATAAATAAATTATAATAATAATATTAAATTTAATTTAATTAAATTTAATTTAGGGGATTACCCGTGAAAGCAGTGATAGCGCAGCGGTGAGACCGTGCAAATCTTTCACGGGGTCACGGATTCATTTCCAGGCATGGACCGTTGAGTTTTTCTTTAAAACGTATGTGCCCAATTGATAATTGCAATTTAACACACGCTTTTCGGTGAAGGAAAATATCGTGAGGCAACCTGCATATATAGAGACATGTGTAACTTGCCAATCCGCATTGGAGCAGCGTGGTAGGTCTTAGCTCCAACCGTTTTATCAAAAAAGGAGTAAAGGAATCTTGTGCCCGACTGTGAGATACTGACGGGCCGTTACTTTACCCGTGCGAGTGTAACAGACGGACAGACAGACTTTCGATTATACAATTATTGTATAAGCATGGTAATACTGTCATAGTCATGTTATGTCAAGTAATGAAATTATTATTGTGCTATAATCCGATGTGAGATAAAATCGCTGTAAAGATCGCGATAAAAATTTATCGCGGATTATGACACAATAGTTTGTAGCAACCCAAGTATTTCGGGGAAGTCCGCACATTATTTAGATTAGTACATTTGTTTCGGGAAACCGGACCCATTTATTTTGTCACCCACCTTAATTTGTATTGTGATAAATACCCCAACGTGCTATTAAAGCCCATCTGGATTGATATTAGCGCTCCACCGTGATATTGGCACCCACCGTGACGAAACTTTCATTATTACTTCTACCGCCTAAAGCTACGAAGCGCCGACCTGGCCTGGAAGGCGAGGTCCTGGTCCGTGGCCCGGCTGACGCAGTAGTTGAGGTCGTAGCCCCCCCCGGGCAGGAGGGGCAGCACGGCGCGCAGGACCCGCGGCACCCGGAAGTCGTACCAAGTGCCGCCCACCACATTCCTCTCACCTGGAACGAACGGAGCCTGTCCTTGATATGCTAGTGACGTGCAGTTAGTGCTGCGATAGCCTGATGTAAATTAGCAGCTGTTATCCCACCGGGCAGGCCTCTTATCTCTGTTTATTGAGAAAGGATTTGAACTTAGACCCACCACTGCTCCAATGTAGTAGGTACGTTACACGTAACTCCAGAAATCTTGAGATATGCAGGTTTCCTTCCACCGACAAGCATGTATGCAATCAATTATACACAAGTTTTTACAGAAATATAAATTGAAGCCTGCCCGGGACGTGAACCCGTGATCCCCTCGAAAGAGACGCGAGGGATCACCGCTGGACGATCACAGCTCGTACAAAATAAATTAGAATATTTAGATTTAAATTATTTCATTATACAACTGAACATGGCCGAATAGAAAATGGCAGACGGGATATGCCTAAATGTAGATTAAAAATTTGCTGCATTAAAAAAAAAATCGCTCGGATACATTATAAAAAGGTCATTGCCAGCAGATTACATTATAAAAAGGTCACTGCCAGCAAATAGGTAACTGATAATATTTAATAATCACTACATAGTATAAAACAAACTCACATTCTTTGTTTGTCCATATATCCCTATGTATGGTTAAATCTTTAAAACTACGCAACAGATTTTGATGCGGTTTTTTTAATAAATAGAGTGTTTCAAGAGGAAGGTTTACATGTATAATATATCCGTATATTCAATACGGAGTAGAGAAATACTGTAATTTTTAAGGTTTCTAATGTGATGTCGTAAATAATTACATTTTTTCCGCTTACATTGCAAACGCAGGCTAAACCCTACGAGATTTATCAAAATGATGTACTAGGTATTTGTAGACCTTGAAAAGGTCTACAGAAAAGTACGCGATGGTATATGTCTATATCTCTTATGGATAAACCACAATAGCATTTTTTGTCATTTACTTTTTACGAGAAATAATGCCTTATGTTCAAAGAAATTTTTATACAATACAGCATTAAACCTTATCCAATTAAGTACCTTAAATAAATTGTTGATTTAATATAGATCAATATGACCGTTTACAGCATGTAATTTAAGTGAACATATTCGGAGATATTACATATTTAAAATGCCGTGAGGAGGTCACGCTTCACCCTATAGCATTTCGCATTTAGCAGCTACCTATATGTCGTTCTTTGTATTTGAATGTTGTATATAAAGAGATTCTATAATTAATTGTAAAAATAAAATACGAATCGATTTTTTCTACTCCAAGTCATATCCTAAGCTTTATGGATACATCTCTATTTAGAGATAATAATAACTATAAATATTTATTTTGCCGTTTTAGATCAAACATCTAAACAGGCAATCCAAAAATTATATATATACCTCTCCCAGTACCTCTCCCTGTCAACCCTGCCCACTGCCCAGTGCAAACATCGCAACAAGCAGCAGGGTCATCTCGCTTACTCCCCGGGTGGGGGGTAGGCGGGATACGAGCCTCGAGGCGTACCTCTTTGCCCGGGCGTTTCCTCGCAGGCATTCTGCCTGGACTATGTTCCGGCCGTAGGCCGAGGTCACCTAGGTGACCTAAGGGTTGTCGGTATTTGCCGTGAGCCCAGGTCACCTAAGTGACCTAGAGGATGTCTGGTTCGGTGGGGAGGTCTGGAAATGGTAGCTCCCAGACCTAGTAGTCATCGTCAGGAATTGTCATAATCGGTAGTGTTGACTCGTCCGGTGGTTTCGCCCTCTCGCCCGTCGCGTCGTCCTCTTCGTCGCCGTCGTCGTCCGCGTCGGGCCGCGGTGACGGTGACCGCAGGAGCTCGCGAGGCAGGGAACGTCCATCGGGTGGTCGCGCATAGAGTGGCGCGATGCCGTGGAGGTGTACGTGCGCGCTGTTGTCCGCGCGCGCGAACAGTCGGCGCGCGAGGCGACGGACATACTCCTCCACGGTCGGCGTTCTGGTATCCCGATGCACGACGTCGTTCCGCACATACCTCGGGGCTCCTACGATCAGTCGCAGGCAGCGGTTCTGCTGGACTTGCAGTCTTCGCTTCTGGTACGCCGAACATAACGCGTACCAGGCGGGTGCCGCGTACGTCAAGCGCGAGCGGACGTAGGCACCGTAGACCCGCAGTTTGGTCTTGATAGGTAATTGGGATGTGAACAGCGTGTGGAGCTGGGACCTGGCAGCAGCAGCTTGGCCACCATCGCAACAAACGCGTGGACCGTTGTCGTTTGATAGGTTGATAATAGACGGCGCTTTTCAATGTCATTATTCCTGTAGAATTACCAGGATTTCTATATCCTATATGTTATTCCGGTGTATAAGTAATAATTGTGCCAAAATTTCATCGATATTGTTTCTGGGGATTCGCCGTGAAAGATAACAAACATACATCCATACTTATAATATTAGTAGCACAGTAGTACATACAATATTTATATTAACCTGTGACAATCCCATCGTCGTCGGTCGCCGTGTACTTGTCAGCGTTGATTGTAAAGATATGTTCGTACGTTTGTTCGGGACCGGCGTGCTGGGAAATGGTGTACAAACTGTTTATACAATTTAATAAAGAACAATTTAACGTTAATAATTTCATACAATTATTTCGTGGTTTTTAGCGATTTAAAAGGTTAGTATCTGAGTGACCGAGCCTTGATCGCATTATTTAAAAGATATTAAAAAAATGCAATTATGAAATAAAAAGAAAGAAAGCGCCCGGTGACACGTGGGAATCGTTCCCAGTATTTGAACTATTTTGGTTCGCCCGTTACCATTAGGCTATCACAGCTTTGCATTTGACGGCTCAAATATAAGACTCCGGCGATGATCGTTAAATACGGCAGCTAATATGCCTGCCATGTAAGCTGCCGAGTGTTAGTGATAACTAAATAATATCAGACACGCATTGATATATTAAGGTACACTTGGACATTAACTCTCTTTCAACAAATGGCAATTCAATTCAATTTAGTGCCTGGAAGTTGTCTTTTCATTTTTCTTTAAAGATGTCCGAAAATATTTGCCGGGGTGAACAGATTTAAAAGAATACGTCGTAAATAAGTAAAAACCTATGTACATACATGAGATGGTAATAAGAAGAAAATGCCTAGTTTGTGTTGATAATTAATACCGCGCTTTCCAGTGAAGAAAAACATCGTAAGGAAACCAGCACGTCTTTGGTTAATTCTTGGGATATTTCATACTTGAGTATCACAGGTGATCAGAGCTAACATTCTTTTCTACAGTCAGTGAGGGGACTTTTTCCAGTAGTGAGATAATAACATCATCATCATCATCATTCTCTTACCCTTATCCCACTCTAAGTGGAGTCGGCACAATAAGTCTTCTTCTTCCATTCTCCTCTATCGTTCGTCAACTCTGGCGCCACTCGTTTAACATGCATATAATTTTTCACACAATCCATCCATCTTTTTTTCAGTGGGATAGTAACAGACCGGTATTTAATCCTTAAGCAGTAATGATATATATTGGAACTCACATGGCCAGCTAAATTGAAATACGGCGCGTTGCTCAGGTTGACCACTGTCGGCTCGCTCGTGCTGCATCTCATTTCGATGTGGATGGTGTTGTCGCAAGTGACCTCGAACGTGACCTGCGCCAGCACAGTGCCGGGGTACCCTTCGCTGAGTCGCTCGGACACGTGGCTCATGACCACTTTATTTCCATTCACATACGAGCGCCAGTTTACCTTAGAGCACATTAACCGTATTTTATTTAAAAAAGCTAAGGGGATAGAGCTAAAGGAGAGAAGAGACCTTTGCCCGGCAATGGGAAAACTTTTAAAGCGTTGAAAACTAACGTTTTAATATAATAAAATCGAATTTTAAAGGCTATACTCGACGCCATATTTTTCTGTATTAGCCAAGTTTAATATTGATACAAAGGCGTCGCAAAAGACAAAGGTAGCACGCTAACAACCTTCGCCAATTTCGCGTGAAACTCGTGTCGGAACTACAGGAACGTTAGGCGAATAGCACTCGTACCTTATCGAATCCGACATGTCCTCCGTTGTAATGGTCGTGGCCTCGGTTAGTGCTGAGCATGTACGTCCTCCCAGAAGGCTTCACCACTATGGTGCCCTCACGGATGTAGTTGGCGTACCGTCCGATAGTCGCCCCGAAGTAGGGATTCCTTGGTTGGAAATATTCTAAAATGTCCAATCGGAAAAGATTATCCCTGAATGGACAAATGCGTGTAGCAAACTTTATATATATCTATATAATATATCAAAATGATTCTCATTTTTTATGTTAGTTATTGTCTGGAGAAAGTTCTGATGAAACAAAATGAAAAAATAAAATTTTATTCCAGTGACAAACATAACGGCCTATCCTTATTGCAGTAGGACAATCACGCTGTCCTAGATACACTCCTTGTCACTAAAACAATAGAGGAGGCCTCTGTTCAGTCGTGAGATAAAGACTATTTTTAAGTACCGAGTTTTAACCGATATACAGAATTTGTTCTCTTAGATGTTAATCACATTAACAAAGAAATATCTGAACAAAATATAAAACCTACCACAAATTCCAGTAGTAAGGTTATCAAATAAATAGTACTTTAAACTAACAGATGACATGCGTCTTTTTATTTGGACATGCAAGAGCGTTTCCCACAGAATTCCGAATCAGAGAGTCATTATATAGAAAGTATAACACAACAGCAATTCATGGCTAAAAATGTTCTGTCTTACGAATTGAAATATCACTGAATTTCGTAACATCACTTTTGTTCTATATTTATTGCATTTTCGTTAGAGCTTTGAATAATTAAGTTTACCTTCTAAGGTGTCAAAGCCAGCCACCACATCATCCGGAATACCTTTCTTGTCAGGAACTTGAATCGATGTAATAGTGGCGCCGTACGTGATGACCTACAGGAAATATTTGAGAAATCTGTATAGCTTCATGACGGGAAGAGACCCAGGGGTCGGAGCCCGAAAAGATGATCGGTTCATGTGTCTGGACATCTGGATATCAGACTGAGCGTGGCTGTACATAGGAACGTTGGCGGCAGTTAATCTACAACAGAAGGGTTCGGGACCATCACTATCTCATCAGTGAGCACACGTCTGAAGGAGAAGGAGGATGACAATACATCGCCTTTTTCTCAACCTATAGAGACCTCTGCAGGTCTCTTCACATCACAAGATCTCGTACTGTTTGGATCCAGCGACTGTCGCGACTTTTTTGAGTTCATCAGTCCACTTTGCATACGTTGCGTTTTCTAAAGCGGGATCGCCATTCTATTTTAGTAACCCAACACCTAGTCCAAGTACCACGAGTGCCGCTTATCTCCACTTCAGCTTCGCAATATGCTGAGCTACATAGCTTTGGTTCTTCTACGGATCTCCTCATTAATTTGATCACATAGAGCATAGCTCGCCCCGTCCCCCGCTGACTGACTAAGAGCTTTCTCATGAGGCTCATAGTCAGTAGTCAGTCACTGACTGTGGGTCTAATGAGAAAGTCCTTAGCACAAATGACGATGGAACTCAACTTTACTAAGTTGGAAAGTTAGAAAAACTCTATTTGATTGTATGTATAGGCCGTGGATCACTTACGGAAACCATTAATGCAATAAATGCAAGTTTAGATAGTATAAAGTAACACTTGAAAGTAAATAAATAAGGACAGAAATATTGAATTCAAATAACCTGAACGGTCATTCTGTTCTTCGTTTTCCAGGTGTACCTCCTCACGATGTCGATGTTGGTGCTCGACGCGCACGGACTGTAGTGCTCGGAATCCGGTGATTTCATCTCTTTCAATGTGTTAGATGATTTCTTGATGTCAGACATCTTACTTTTTGATTTAAATCCTGACATCCTACTCTTCGACATACTATTATCGTGAGGCATAAAACCGAATCCATCCACTATTAATTCTACATCTAGGACTTTAGGGGGCAGAACTTTGGGGTCGATTTCGGGCTCGGCTATTGAAACAGTGTCTCCACTTGCCTTTTCGTCTACCTCTTCTGACATTATGTTTATAATCACAGTAAATTTTATTTGTCCAAAATTTCCTATTTTTAAGATTAATTTACATTTATTAAAAGGTATAAAATATTTTTAGTATTAATTGCACAAAAATTTTGCTATTCAAAAGTATTTATGAAAATTTTGTTTCAATAATGAATTCTGACACACGAAAATGTCATTTTTAAATAATTAATTTATAACTAGATGGTTAAAAGTTATATCACTGATTCAGAGTAAAGAGATTACATATTTATAGACTCTTCATAATATGTCTGTTAGCATAATACTATAATAAATTTCGATTTTCTTACGACTTAATTTGATTTCTTTTGATTTAATTTAAATTTCTCAATAAGTTATTTTACAATGACAACAATTGCTGGCGTGAATGTGAAGGGCGACGGTTTATATAAGCGAAGCGGAGCGCTGGAGGATCTCTTCTTAATATCCGGAAAGCCGAGAACCAGTGTTGTGATATTATTCATGTGTTAATGTATTTGTGAATATTATTTGAGTGTTAAAGTTAATATAGTATTTTGAGAACTAATAGTGGTATAGAATACTTCGGAATAAAGGAAAGTTAATATGTTCATATTATAAACTAAAAAAGGAACTAGTAAAAGTGCGTCTTGTTGTCGTATCACTGGCATAGGCCTCCTCTCCTCTTACTGGACGAGAAGGGGTAGAGCCTGGGGGCAGCGTGGTGGCAGCGTGCTGGGTCTACCTATAGGTTACACATGTCCTAGGAATTCTCCAGAAATATACACGTTTCCTCACGATTTTATTCGTCCATTCCATTCCATATCCATATCCATTTAATAGTCTAAATAGAAAACCTAGTTATTGTCTTCCTGGGGTTTGAATCCTAGACACTCTGGAGAGAGGCTCCCGGTTTCATCGTTGAGCTATCACACCTTTTTTATATTATTATTACTAGCGGCCTGCCCCTGCTTCGCACGGTTATCTATATATATAAAAGAAAGTTGGTCTTACACTATTTATAACTTAAGAACGGATGAACCAATTCGGCCGAAAATTGGTGGAGAGGTTGCTTAGAACTAGGAGACGGATATGGGATACTTTTTATCTCGTTCGACCGCATGTATTTTATCCCGTCAAGTCACTATAAAACGTGGTATAACAAAAACGACTATGACATGGAAAAACAAAACAAATGACAGCTAAACGTAATTTTGTCTTTTGGTAAGTATGGTAAAAATTTGACAAATATCAAAATAGTAGTAGCTATAAAAGTTACTACATAGTATAAAACAAAGTCGCTTTCTCTGTCTGTCCTATATCTCTATGTTTGCTTAAATCTTTAATACTACGCAACAGATTTTGATGCGGTTTTTTTTTAATATATAGTGGTGGAGAGAGAATAGAAAGTCGCTGGTTTGTTCAGTATTTAGTATAATTTTCGAGAGCGTTTTACTATGGCAACATTACTTGACAAGATACAGGAAGAGAAGGAAAGTTACACAGACAAATAATTTAAGCTATACATCAAAATTAACACTAGAGTACTTAACATAGTCCCCCCGTTGAAAGGAGAACCATTTAAACCAACAATATAACACTAACAGAAAGAACATAAGAGACTAGTGGACTGTATATAATAACAAGAATTGACATAAGTAGCTGGAGAAAGAGAGATTTTAAAGAACTTTGAACAGAGTTACAATACCAAACAAATTAATTTAGTATATTTTCAGTTATACAGACCAAAAACAAAAAAAAATTTTTTTAATACGGTCTGTAGTTTTTGTGTGAAAACATTACAAACGTACATACAAATTTTTCCTCTTTATAATATTAGTATTAGTATTAGCATTAAAAAATATGATTATTATTTATTTTTATTTAAATCACATAATAGGAAATATTTGTTTCAAGTAATCATATATTAGTAGCTTTATTCACTTATTTAATTAACAAAAAGATAAATAAAAGTTTTCGTTTTTTTATTCTTTCAATATTGCCCGCATTTCGCTTCTTGTCTTTTTCTTTCTGTTACTCAAAAGTTGACTGGAAGAGATCCCTTTTAGGGTTAAGTTCGCCTTTGTACATGGACCTACTATTTTTTTTACATTTTTTATGTATTTACAAAAAAGGAAAATAAATAAGATATAAAGAATCTGTTTTTAAATCAACTCAGACCAACTATCGGTTAGTTAGTTATCATTTTTTATTAAGATCTTCAGTTAATATAATTTAAGGAAATCTAAATTAGAAATAAATTGTATGGTTTATGGAAAAAAAATAAAATGTTTCTCTCGATGTAGCACAAGTGAAGGACAACAACTTAAATTCAATAAAAGCTTCTTTTATAGTTCATCATAATTAACAAACCTGTTGGTATATTATTTAAAAAAAACATGTTTTGGAGTGTATCTTGTTTCATAACCTTTAATGTTATTGAGTGCTTTGTTATTTTTGTGGTAACGAAATGGTTTTTTTACCACTCGTTGCTTATTTTTAATAGATTATTGCAAAATGAAGAATGTATCTAATTTGCTTTAAAATGGATCGTATTGTAATTTTTTCAAGGTTTAATTTAATAACTGACATTCCTCGATTCCTGTCAACGTCTAGTAGGTGTAGACCTTGGATAAAGAATACACTGGATGCCGCCTTAGCTATTTTTGTGTGTCCGTTTTATGCTTGTGTTAACTTTTAGAACTGCATTAGTGTGCGTGATTAGGGAAGTACTTAGCTTATCGATAAGCTAAACTAGGCATCGATACTTATCGAATCCTAGCTCAGGTACTGTAAAGTTAATATACAATTGTAACCAACCTAGTTGGTTTACTGTTCAGAATAGATTTAAACATTTGAATAGATTGACATAATTTCCTGAGTGTACAGTCAGCAGTATAATGTCATGAATCATCCGATGCACATCTTTACTGCATATCTTACTGTGATGGGTGGTTCTCAAAAATGGTATCAGTCAATTGACTGTGAGCCTGGATTCACCAAAGAATCCTTTGAAGCGTTAAAAATAAAGTTAAAGGTGCAGCCCATACTCGGTGCTTTATGTATAGATGAAATGTTAAATGTTAGTGCTTCAGTGCCCAATGGAACAATATCATCATCCACATTATTCCCAACATTTACATATCCGTGAGACCGGTGACCATCCCATTCTACACATTTTCGTATTGATATTTCATCTATACATAAAGCACCGAGTATGGGCTGCACCTTCGACTTTATTTTTAACGCTTCAAAGGATTCTTTGGTAAATCCAGGCTCACAGTCAATTGACTGATACCATTTGCTTATAGTTTTTGGATGTGGTAAGCAACAGTCAAAATGATCACGGATGTATATGTAAGCACGAGGTGACAGAAAATGAAGAGTGAGGGCGAATTTCCGAAGTTCAGGGGAAAATGTTTTAGGAAGCGGTTTATTAATTTTTTTCTTATTCAATCGTATCAGCAAGTCTTTGTGTTTATTGCCTATGCTCGACAATAAATCTAAAGACTCAATTTCCATAAAAATTTTGTCCTTCAGTTCATTAATAGCATTTGTCAATTTTGCATTCTTCTTCACAAGCCTATGGCTAGTTTCCCTTAACGTTTTTAATGTCCTGAGACGTCTTGCTGCCATCAACTGAGCTTTTGCTAGAGATCCCAAAACTTTGACCACTCGCCTGGGTATTGAGGGTATATCTTTTGCTCCAATACCACTCTCTTCCAGCCTTCTCCGTTTCCTGGGAGAAATAAATTCAGTTTCCTTACGATCTGTAGGCTCTTTTCTCTTCCTCACAACCTAAAACATACCATGATGCATTAGATGCAAAGGATAACATGGAATATTTAGTGAGAAGTTATAAACAAGAATACTTACCAGTTGATAGGATTTTGTATATCCTTCAAATATGGTAGGAACTGCATCAGTTTTAGGTTGTCTTCTTGACAATCCTTCAATATAACAAGATTCTTAGAAGTGTTTTGAGCAAAGCCTGGAATTTTTAGTAGGCTCCTAATTTCCTCGTCTAACAGCTTTTATCCACTGTTCTCTTATATGTGGGCATTTAGGAAACCTAAGAAAATAATCGAAAATTAGAGAATTCGCATTTAATTGGCTAGTAAATATAACTTTGACTGATATTTATCGATACATAATAATTCGTTAGTGTGTACATCACTACGTAGGTAACACAATTAAATCGAATATTTAATGATTAATTTCTATGTTTTATCAGTATCCCACACTCGTGCCGGCTAGAGAATATCAAACTGTACTGATACATTATAATCTGAAACGCTTTAACTGAATAAAACGCTTTAATTTAGCACGCAAATGAGAGTCAAAGATTTACCTATGAAATGATAATTCCGTGTTTTTAACTCCTCCTTTCGTTGTTCTTGATGGACATGATAAGGCAGCACACGACATATTCGACCTTTTTTGAAAAAATATATCAGTAACACTCGTATTTGCTTTAGATTTCAAGAAATAATCTTCAACAAACTCAATGTTATGGCCTCATTTGGTGTCACCAACTGGACACATTTTTAGCGACGTTGCCAAACTTCATCACAATCTCTTTCACTCTTATGTATAGTTCGCGATAAGAACAGAGACAAACGATAAATCGCTTACACACAGACGCAAGATCGGCAACGTCTTTTGGCGCCGTCCAGTATATACTACGTCCATGGTGTAGACAATTATAAAAATGTTGCAATACTGTCAATGACGCCGTGTGGTATTCGGCTGACTAGAATAGACCACTCTCATTCCTTACCGCGGTGTCGCAAAAGGCGAGTAAGGTAAGTTAACCCGCTGTGTGGTATCTGCATGACTAGAATAGACCACCGGTTTTCTTACTGAGGTGTCGTAAAAGGTGATAAAAGTAATTTGATGACAGACAGGCGGCCGGTCAAAAAATACCTAACCAAATAATGTTTGTAACATGTAGTGCCGACCCCACTTAGAATGGTAAAAGGGCAGGAGGATAAAGGTTTGATTGTTTTGATGTAGTTTTAGTAGAGTTTGAACCAAAATAAAAACAAAAACACATACTACGGTTGTTATTTGAAATTTGTCGAGCCGTGTCGTGAATTAAAAGGAAATACACGTTACTATTGTAGTTCGTATTCGTCGTCACGTTTTAAACAAGACTACGTTACTGGTTTACAAAATGAAGAATCCAAATCGAGTATTATCGTGAGTGTTCGTTGCACTTGTCAGGAGGCGGGCGCTTCCGAGGGCCCGCGCCGGATGTGCTGGTCACGCGCCGCCGCTCCTGTGGCCCACAGGCACACGGCAACCGTCCTGTTTGAACCCGCCTCTACTGCCTTTATACTGCATCGTCTGTTTATCGTTCTCACAATAATACTTTTAAATATCAAAATAATTTTTACTAGCTTGCGTGGACCGTTTTAAATGTCATGTCGTGCGCTTTTAAATGTCATTCTGTTCATGTAGAATTTACCAGGATTTCTATACCCTATATGTTACTGATACGGACTTCGATATAAATAAAAGAAACGAGGATTTTAAACAGGCTTGGATTAATGCGTCGTAAAAGATTTGAACAATTTTAAGAAACATAACGAGACGCTTTTTGAATCTGAGTGCGCGTGTATGAGGTTGACGTATATGTCAAAATTTGAACCACCCGTCCCGCGAACGACTCACGATGCACGTTCCTTTCTACCATTATTTATTGAAAATATTATTGATTTTACAAATTATAATTTATAGGTTGAAAAAATATTATTATTATACATTTAAATTCCGTCGCCTACGGTTACCCCGGCGTATAAAAAATTGTGCAAAATTTCATCTACATACGAGAATACAGGAGGCACCCTTAGAGTGACTAAAGTAATTGTAATCTCGACGATGATTCTGCTCTCGGCTGACCCGACCTGTAACGCTGTGGGCTGCTAGGGCTAATCTTATAGTTAAGAAGTAGTCCGGGGATGGTCGTGCTCAGTATCTTTTTTAAGATATTGAAAAAATACAATTCAAAAAACACAAAAGAAAGAAAGTTATATCTGACAAACGATCTAAGATATTATCACCTAATTAGTCCGCCCGTTTCCCACTGAGCTATTACTGCTTTACAAATAACAGCAAAACTAACCATTATTATGTATTCATTTATATTCATTTATATTTTATCAGTTTTTCGGTGCACGGAAACAGGGATAAACGTTATTTTTTAAAATGAACCCTATAGCTAGATTGATATATTGCCCCCGAAAGCCCCCTACATACTAAGTTTCATGAAAATCATTACAGCCGAAAAGATTAACACATTTAAAGTTATTTGTAAATTCGATAATTGACTCATTTAAATGTTTCATGGTGAAATTATACCTTGCACTTCAATGACCATTGACCGATTTCATTGTAACCCAATCTCAGCCTACTAGCCTTGCTATATGGTTCTGCCCGACTGCGTTCGACTTCTGATACATGAGAGACGTAACTTCATACCATGTAATCGATACTCGTATGTTTCTGGCTGATTATATGGGTGACCTGGCGGATCTTGTAAACCTTATGTATAAATATACTTACCATACTCCAAAACGACTTGACAGTTTTTTATGAAATTTTATATGCATAAGTTACAATAAAATTCCGCGTTTGTTAGAGAATACATGCAATCAAAAAGCTGTGGTAGCCCAGCGGTATCACCGTGCGCCTCTTTCGAGAAGGTCTAAGGTTCAAACCCCGGGCAGACACCAATGAGTTTTTCTATAAAAACTTATGTGTCTAATTGATAATTGCAATTTATCACACGCTTTTCGGTGAAGGAAAACATCGTGAGGAAACCTGCATATCTCTAGAGAATTCTGGGGATATGTGTAACCTACCAATCCGCATTGGAGCAGCGTGGTAGGTCTTAGCTCCAATCCTTCTCTCCAAAAAAAAAAAAACGGAGAGAAGAGGCCTATGCCCAGCAGTGGGATAGTAACAGGCCGTTACTTACTTACATGCAATCATACACTTATGATGCAGGCAACAATCACAAGCGGGACAAGTCACCACACGTATCACAAAACACCGCCAACACCAACACTCCAACACGCTGCCAGGTTGTGCTTGTGGTAGTGAGTGTGTGTAGTGCTGGTGTGGGCTGTGAACCCGTCCGCGCGTTTACCATCGTTTATCGCAATTACGAGTACGTTTGACAACTGAAAATCCTTTGCTGTCAATTCTTGCATTTTTTTGGTTCCCCAAAAACAGGGATAAAGGATTTTTTTTAAATAAAACCTTATTAGATCGATTTTTCTCCCCCAAATCCTCTACACGCTGAATTTCAGGAAAATCCTTGTAGCCGTGTTCAAGATTCAAAAAATATATTTTAACCTATACATAGAAGATTAACATTCAAATATTAAAGATAATTCGTAAATATAGTTTGTTATACCGTTGCTCGGCGTGACATTCGGCACTGTGTCATGTGTTGTATACAGTATTCTTTTGTCCGTTTTATTGTTGTTGTCGGATGCAACGGATGTTGTTTAGTGGTCTAATTCATATCAATGCTCCACTTTTATAGGTCGATTCTCGCTACAAGAATCATTTAGCTATAATATGTTTAGGATTCATATTTTCCTAGGTACGTAGTAAGTGTATGTACATTTAAAAGAAAACAATTGTTACGACTATAGTTTTATAATTTGAAGTGTTTTTATTACTAACTCAACGGTTTTTATATCGACATTTTTTTATAAACTACTTTAGAATTTCTGATAAACTAAATAATCGTTTAAAACAATTTATAGAAGTATGCGTTGCTTTGCCATTCCATAGAACAAAAGTTATGATATAATTGTTTTGCTATAATCCGCGTTAAAAAAGGATTGTCTTTGTGCTTGTTTAAAGCTTTATATAGATTTTCTTAATAAAATAACGTGAAAATTAAAGGGTTTTTATACGCTTTTTATGTCGTTGTTTTTACTATATTAACTATAATTTGAGCGAGTTTAAAAGAGATAAAGAAATTTTATTTTATTCTATTCTATGTCTTTTTATTGAGAGTAAATACTGATTGTAATCTAGATAGATTGAAAAATCCAGTAGCGGCGTTAAAATACCCGTATTGAAGTCAGTGAGTTGCAAACATGATCACGGTTCAGAGGTCACGCCGGACGGACGTGTTATATAATTATATACCCTGAGGTCTTCGTACTGGCCGGTTCCCCGCTGTTACACAACGAGGATGACCTCCTCGCTTAATGCTGTACTTGTCTTGTCTTGGCTTGTAAAGGAGTAAAGTTATTTATTGTCACACAATAATAAGTAATTAAGTAATAAATTCCGTCTAATGCGTAAGTCGTACATAAAAACCTGATACTAAACCTTTCAATGGTCATACTTTACTTACTCAACACCCTCGTATCTAAAAGATAATGTTTACTGTAGACCCGAATTTAGTTGAAATCGGTTGACATCAAGTAACAAACTCGAGCTATCGGAATTCGCAAGTTCTTCGCGTATTTTCTCAAGATAAAGTGAACTAAGTGAAAATGTAGAATAAAATGTAAATGAAATTTCAGCTGGCTAACGTGGCGCTCTGATAGCCCGATGGGTAACGGGTGGACGAAAAAGTTCCAAACCCGGGATCGAGTCCCATATGTTTCCGGGGTTTTTTTTAAATATCTTTTTAAAACATTACCGAGCAGTTACCCAGGTACTATTTACATAAAATCCAATACTCTATTTTAGTATCATAAAATTTGTCTGTAGTCAGATTTTTAATATCAATTGTTATTTAGAGTATGTTAGGCTAGTTACACGCCTTACTTCTATAAATAATAGCTTGAGACTCTTGTCTACCAAGTACCAGTCGTGTTATAACGGCTGATTAATCTCAATTCTCATGTTTTTACAACGTGTCAACAAAGAATCCCTAACAAGGAATCCGTTAGTTGATCCATTTTTACGCAATATGCTGTTATATAAACCAATTTCTTCAGATATCTCACGGTACACAAAGCAAATACAAGCCATTGTTGAAGCTTAATGGCGTAGAAATTATATATTTCGATAAATCGTTGCAAAAAGATTCTTATAGTCGTGCCTAAGAAGATTTTATTTTGATTCCGCTGTAAGTAAAAATGTATTTCATGTCTAGACATCAGTGGACAACAATATTTTCTAGCGTTTAGAAGATCGTTTCTCATAATTAGGGCTTCAAGTTTTAGTCAGATATGTATTGGACTTTTGGTTATTTACAACAAAAATGTACAAGTTATATCTTAAATTACATACACGCTAGGACTATACAAATCATACCCACGTGGAATGGACCCAAGAATGCTGGCATCGTTTCCGCGCTGAATCGCTAAGAATCTTTGTGCGAAAAAGGAGCCAGCCCTCTTGTCGCCTGAAGAGGCAATTAACCGAGTTGTTAAAACGGATTTTTGTTTTGTAATTTGACTCCATGGCCCTAGGGTCTCAACTGCAAACGGCACGAATAAATAACTCTCGATGGGAGATGCATACTTTTGCCGCTTGCCTGAATTGAATTCCACATGAATATTTTTATTTTATTTTTATGTAATTATTTGTTCCAGGTTCCAGAAAGAATTGAGCATCGTTCTCAACTTTCGAAGAGTAATAAATTTACGCAAAATGGCCTGATCATGAAGCCGCAAGAGAAGCCCATGAGAAAAACCGCTGACATGCGCCATACTGAGGTGACTGCCCTGAACTTGGAGGTGGAGACCTTACGATGGCAGCTCGCACAGGTAACTATAGAAATATAGATTTCTGTAACGTATTGGTGCACCAAAATAATCTGATTGAATGTTCCGTTTTTTCTAAAGCATTGCGATTTATAATTCATAACTAAATAATAATATTAACTTTCTGCTTTGTGCGAATTGAAAATTATTTTGTTTACATTGTGCTTGCAGTGCATAATTGTATTGTGTGATGATAGATTTATAAAATTTTAACATATTTATAACCTATGTTCAAATTTAAAACTTCCTTATACTTTATAGCCTATTTTAACATCATTAATTTCAGACAGAAGCCAACAGACAGATGCATATAGCTTTACTCAAGCAAATAGTAACATTTTTAAACAGAGTAAAAGAACACATCGATAGTCAACAAAACGGACCAGGGTTACTGCTGGACAACATGTCTCCGATAGTTTTACCGAAATCGTTAAACGTAACTGATTTACCGCGGACCAGGTCCGTTCTCCACGTCAGCAAAAATATCGATTACTCCATGAGCACCACTAAGAAAATAAGTACAAAGAAAATCAGCAAATCGATCAGCAATGTTAACGGATATAAGGATGGCAGCGGTTATTGGTAAGTGGATCTACACAATATCTGAAGACGAAGGTTGAAGTTAGAAATAAATAATTCACCGTTCATTTCTATCCTTTCAGGGGTCAGTCTAAATTGTCTCTGGTATCTGAAACTGAGACCGGCCAGAAGCTCACGGAGGAGATGTCGCGGCTGATAACTCTCGCCAACACCGTGCTGGCCACCAAGCTGCCCGACCTCGCCTGCTCGTGTCCGGGGAGCCGCGCCGAGTCCGCGGCCCGATCGACCGAAACCGCCAAAATCGAACGAACAAACGTACAAATTATATCTAAATCTTTATATGTAATCGAAGATAAGGTGACCGATAAAATAGTACTGAATACAAATTGCAAGAGCGAGGTTTACAGCGGCGTCCGAACGAGCACTATCGAAGAAGTGAAAGATAGATTTTTGAGCGACTTTATCGTTTCACAAACGCCGCTCGGCTGCCAACTGGATGATGATTTTTCGGATTTAAACCTATTCGAACGAGAGAATCAGAAATCTCATAACGGACTGGTGACATCCGGTGGGAAAGTGGTACAGAAGCTCGACAAAAGAAATCACTATAATGCGTCATCTAATTTTATCGAAGACGAAAGTGGCTTCTCGTCCATGAGCTCGTTCCAAGAGATCGGTATACCGATTATCAATATAATCCCGCCGTCTCCAAAGAGAGAAGTCGATTATCTGGAAGATATATCTCTCACTCGGAAGTGGGAGGCGGACGGTGTTGATGTCGACAAGGAAAGTGTTCAAGTGTTTTGGGTATGATTCAACTAACAACGTACAAGTTTTCAGCAGCATAATCCTAAGTAGCCCCTACAATATAATATAGTTCAAGTTCGTGCCGTTAAATTAAATTGCTTATAGCAATTTTTTTTCATTAGTTATTTATTAAGTGTAATACTAGTGTACTAACTAACTAGCAATAGTTTTATTTATAAATTAAGAATACAAATTTTATATGTTTATTTGAAGAATTTCCGGCTAGGTTATTACAATATATGCCTTATCTTTAATATTTCAATGAGTTAATCTTGTATATATTTTCTGATTCTCAGAAACGGCTCCAACGATTTTCAATAAACTCAGTAAGTAGGGGATTTTGGGGGGGGGGGGGGGCGAAAAAATTATCTAGCTAGGTACCATTTTTGAAAAATGTCTTATTTCCCTGTTTTCAGGCACTGAAAAACTGTTACGCATTTATTTCAAACAGTAATAGTAAGTTTCGCTGTCATTTACAAACCTGTGATAGCTCAGTGGGGTACGGGCGGACAAAAGTAGTCAAAATAATCGGGATCAAGCCCCTGTTATTACCAACCTTTTTTGCTTTTTTATTTTTCATATTTTTACACCTTTTAAATAAATGACCGCGCATGACTTGGTCACCCAGGTGCTTCATACTTATATACATTATATTCAAGTTCAGTGATCTTTAGACTGAACTATACTGACTTGACGTGTAACAACGGAGTTTTTATAACGGAGTTATCTTTTTAATAATATACTTACAAATGTATTTTTAAATATCTCCGTTGGCATTATATAACAATGGTATAAACAATAAACATATATTTGACCCTGTATACTTACTAGATGTTTACTTACTTACTAGATGATTCGGTTTTATGCCTCGCGATGATAGTATGTCGAAGTGTAGGATGTCAGGATTTAAATCTAAAAGTAAGATGTCTGACATCAAGAAATCATCTAACACATTGAAAGACATCAAATCACCGGATTCCGAGCACTACAGTCCTTGCGCGTCGAGCACCAACATCGACATCGTGAGGAGGTACACCTGGAAAACGAAGAACAGAATGACCGTTCAGGTTATTTGAATTCGATATTTCTGTCCTTATTTTTTTACTTTCAACTGTTACTTGTAGATCTAAACTTGCATTTACATCAGTAAATGATCTTCGTAAATGATCCACATCCTGTACATAATATCAAAGAGAGTTTTTCCTAACTTTCTAACTTATTAAAACCGAGTTCAATCGTCATTTGTGCTAAGGACTTTCTCACGAGGCCCGTAATCAGTCACTGACTGTGGGTCACTGAGTTTGGGTTACTAAGATAAAATGGCGAGCCCGCTTGAGAAAAACGCAACGTATGTAGACCCTCTACAAAGTAGGCTGACGAACTCAGTCGCGGGGAGTAGCTGGACCAAGCGGCACCAGATCGTGCGGTGAGGAGATTATGTGAAGAGACCTACATATGTCCATATGTAGCAGTGGACGTCTATAGTTTTACAGTCCGATACAGTCCTCCATAGCGCTTCGCTTTAAGCCGAGGTCCGGCCTCACAAGAGGCACCCTTAAGGCGACCCTCCCAGGATGCTGTGGGTCTCACTCGAGACTCGCTTTCCCAGTACCTCAACCCCCGGCGATGCTTCTGCGCTCGCCCATCCTCCTGGTGACGCTGTCGAAGGATTCAGGGCTAACAGCCTTAGTTAGTGTCCGAAAAAAAGTCTATAGGTTTAGAAGAAGAAGATGTATAGTCCTACTTCAGTCGTGTGCTCACTGATGAACATCGTGATGGTCCCTATCCCTTCTACTGTAGATTAACTGTCACCAATTTTCCTATGTACAGCCACGCTCAGTCTGATATCCAGATGTCCAGACATTTGATCCGAGCATCTTTTCGGGCTCCGATCCCTGGATCTCTTCCCGTCATGAAGCTAGATTTCTCAAATATTTCCTATAGGTCATCACGTATGGCGCCACCATTATATCGATTCAAGTTCCTGACAAGAAAGGTGTTCCGGATGATGTGGTGGCTGGCTTTGACACCTTAGAAGGTAAACTTCATTATTCCAAGCTCTAACGAAAATGCAATAAATATAGATCAAAAGTGATGTTACGGAATTCAGTGATATTTGAATTCGTAAGACAAAGACAATTTTTAGCCATGAATTGCTGTTGTGTTATACTTTCTATATAATGAGTCTCAGATTCGGAATTCTGTGTCAAACGCTGTTGCATGTAAAAGTCCAAATAAAAAGACGCATGTCATCTGTTAGTTTAAAGTACTTGTACTAGTTATTCGGTAAACTTGCTACTGGAATTTGTGGTAGGTTTTATATTTTGTTCAGATTTTTCTTTGTTAATTTGATAAACATCTAAGAGAACTAATTCTGTATATCGGTTAAAACTCGGTAGTTAAAAATAACCTTTATCTCACGACTGGACAGAGGCCTCTCCATTGTTTTGGTGACAAAGAGTGTATCTAGTATAACCACGCTACTGCAATAAGGATAAGCCTATAATAAGAATAAGCCGGAATGATTCAGAGACATGCGTATTTCTTCACGATGTTTTTATTCGATGAAATACGCGTGGTATATCATAAACAACCGAGTGGTATCCGGTTGAATAGAATAGACCACCCGATTTCTTACCGAGGAATCGTAAAATACCACTGGTGGAGAGAGAATAGAAAGTCGCTGGTTTGTTCAGTATTTAGTATAATTTTTGAGAGCGTTTTACTATGGCAACATTACTTGACAAGATACAGGAAGAGAAGGGAAGTTACACAGACAAATAATTTAAGCTATACATTAAAATTAACACAGAGTACTTAACATAGTCCCCCCGTTGAAAGGAGAACCATTTCAACCAACAATATAACACTAACAGAAAGAACATAAGAGACTAGTGGACTGTATATAATAACAAGAATTGACATAAGTAGCTGGAGAAAGAGAGATTTTAAAGAACTTTGAACAGAGTTACAATACCAAACAAATTAATTTAGTATATTTTCAGTTATACAAACCAAAAACAAAACAAATTTTAGATAACAGCAGTTATTTTTAACAATAACAATTATAGTAAGTAGTCTAAGTTTATACAAAAATAAGTTATTATTTTTATATAAAGTTTATATAATTATACAATTTAAGTTTATATAAAGTTCAACAGTACCATAAAAGTTTACAATTTTTATGTAAAATAAATTATAAAAACAAACAGATTACATTTTATTTGTTAAATGAACTTATCATAACATAAGTACATTAAATATAGTAAATAAGAAAAAGAGGATATTTTTTGTTATTAATTTATCTTCACAAAAGTTTTAAGCTGAAGTTAAGTTTCATCATTATAACAACATTTTATAAGCGACCTAACAGATCACTTCTGCGCTCCGCCCGCTCTCTCAATACTGTAGTACGGCGGATAACGTGACATTCGGTCAATATGACGAAAATTATACTTTTCTGAATTTGATGTTTTATGAATAGAGCATCAATTATAGATGCGAAAAAACATTACTGCGTGAAAAACAAACATTTATTTTTATACTTATAAATTTTTCTAAAATATTGAAATTTTAATAATTATTTTTAAAACTCGAATGTAGGGATGAGAGGTATTCGGGAAAAACCGAATTCGCAGGCGGCGGTGGACGTATCCAATAGCGGAAGCCGTCACCCCTGACCTGTAGCGAGTTTGGCCACAAGTTTGGCGTTTCTCGCCAGTGGATAAAAATACACCGACCAGAGATCCACTCAAAATAGGAAAAAAAAAACCAAACCTAACCTAACCTAACCTAACCTTTTTTTTTTTTTTTTTTTCGAGGGGAAACTCAGAAGACTCCCTCAGAGCAGGGAGTTCCTTACGCCTCCCGACCACCTCTGGGATGCACCTAAAGACACTAGATGCATCCTAGAATAAGACCCTTGTAAGGGCGCCGGGTCCCCCATCACCCGACGTCCAGGATCTCAACATCGTCGCTGGCTGTAGACAGTCGAGTATCGACCGCAGCAACGACGGCAGGTTCCGAACGGGAACTAGTAATTGGTTCCTTCCGGAACCCGCGGCGCTTTCTGACGGGGTTGCAGAGCCTGCCCCCCATCCAACGATTTGCCGGGAGACCAGCCCTAGCGCAAGGCCCACATTTAGGGTCTCGCGAGCATCGCGTAGCGATGTGGCCGGTTTCACCGCATCGATAGCACTCAGTGCTTCTATCGACTTTCGAGTCACAGTTCGCCCGAAAGTGACCAACCTCTAAACACCGGTAGCACCGCTGTATCCGCTTTCCAAGAAGCTCAACGCGTGCCGTACACCATCCCACGCGGAGCTTCCCAATGCCCTCCAACTTTAGCGCCACAGCCACCGGACAACGCACCCACACCGTGCAGTATCCAGCAGCGTTGTACTTCAACTCCCCGACCTTTACTTGCCCGGTAACGCATCCACCAGATGTAGCCACAGCATTGGCCACTTTAGAAGCCGAGGCAACATCTTCCACACCCACAAGGCGCAGTTCCGCAGTCTTAACGGGTCTGGAAATCCTCACCAACTCTTGGCCCACAGACTCCTTTAACTTTTCAGCGAAGATGTCTGCCTTGACCCCATTCTCGTTTTCGGAAACTTCAAAAATCCTTCCACCAGTAGCCGACCGTCTGAATGTTACCGACGGGATCCCCAGAGCTGAGAGATCTAACTTCTCCTTTGCTTGGGCAACGACATCTCTGTAGGTCACTCCACATTTTATTGCGGTGTCGGTCAAAGTGACCACCACCGCGGAGGAGTTAGGTACCCGTACCTTAGGCTTTCTCCTCCTCTTCTTCTTCCTCTTCTCCATATGACCAGGAGATTTGCTCTGGATTGTAGCCATCGCAGGTTTAACTGGGACAGGGTTCCGAACTCTGGTCGCGTCCTCTTTTCGCCTTCGGTTTCTCTTTACAACTGTGGCCCACTCAGAAGCCAGTGGAACCACAGGAACTTTAGCCATTTCTGCATATGTGTGGTCATCGCACACACGTGTTTCAACTCTTGCGATTTTCGCCGGCTTAGGCCCTAGCGAATATTCCTCGGGAGTCGCTATGTAGCTTGCATCCACCATAGTAGACGCATCCTTCCTTTGAGGCCTTGTTGCAGAACTAGCAAGACGCCTTAAATCCTGTTCTTGGGTGAGACTTGACACGCGCCTCTTTAATTTATCCACCTCTTTCCGCAGATTCTCAATTTCCGTGCGGAGATCACATTTTTCAATTTCGCTGCGTTGCATCATTTTTTTCTGCATCGCAGACTTATCCACCAGTGTGCAAATGCCGTTCCATAGCTCATTGCTGTACAAGCCAGCCAAATCCACCAAGTTACGGATCTGTTTTCTGCTCACATTAGGATCATCGATTCTCTTAACCGTCTCATCCATCAGATCAAGATTGGCCAGAAAACGATTTCCATCCTCTTTCTTCGTTCGAGCCTCAATTGTTTTATCGACAAAGTTGTTCTTCTCATCACAGGTCATTTCAAATTGGAATTTTGATTCGACTTTTTCGTCGCATTCCATTGCCTCTCTCTCAGCCTCCTTCGACGTCGAAACAGAAGGTGCCCCCCCAGATACGATGGGGCGACTACGTCGAGGGGACGACTGCCGGTGCTCCGGTTGCCGTCTCCCCGACGCAGCAAGGGATTCCCCAGATGAACTGGGACCCTCCTGGGTAGTCGTTTGATTACGTGTCTTAACCATTCTGTTGTTTATTTCCCACTCAAATACCCCCCCAGTTGTGGAGCCCTAGTGACCAGATCCCCCCAGCCACTCATCCCCTCGGCGAGCCCCAAAACCTTGGGATTAGGGGTAATTTTTTAGAGAGGTTTTCTTCCTCGCAACCCGAAGGTCCCCGCTCCCATCGCTGGGTTTACGGGTTTGGCTGACGGAGGCCGAAGCCGTGTCCAGCAAGACTAACTAGCTAAAACCGAACGCGCCAACCAGTTGAAGACTCATTCCCCCCAGAGTCCCCAGTCTATCAGAATTGCCCTCTGCTA